>CM071842.1:34601601-35851601 GCA_036507285.1 Trichosanthes cucumerina | reverse complement strand
TGTTCATAAGTTGCACAAGAAAGTTAAAGAGCACATTGAGCAGCAAAATTTCAAGGTTGCTTCAAAAATCAATAAGGGCGTAAACCCTTAGTCTTCAAACCGGGAGATTGGGTTTGGGTACATTTTCGACAAGAAAGGTTTCCTAATCAAAGAAAATCAAAGCTTTTACCACGAGGAGATGGACCTTTCCAAGTTCTTGAGAGAATCAATGACAATGCTTATAAAATTGATTTACTGTGTGAGTATGGTGTTAGTGCAACCTTTAATGTTGCTGACTTGAGTCCTTTTGATGTAGGTGATGGTTATGATTCGAGGCGAATCCTTCTCAAGAGGGGAGGATGATATGAACCAAGGACCACCTATTGTCATGCTGAAGGTCCAATTACAAGGTCGAGAGCCAAGAAGCTACAACAAGCTTTAATCACTCATATTCAAGCTATGGTGAGCTCAAAAGAGGAGGTTCTAGAAGATGTTGGAGTCTTTCCCTAC
The DNA here is from genome assembly GCA_036507285.1 of Trichosanthes cucumerina. Taxonomy (NCBI): domain Eukaryota; kingdom Viridiplantae; phylum Streptophyta; class Magnoliopsida; order Cucurbitales; family Cucurbitaceae; genus Trichosanthes; species Trichosanthes cucumerina. The sequence continues at coordinate 35,851,112 of CM071842.1, read as the reverse complement.
ATGTTGTGCAAAGTTGAACTTCAAGATGGAGACGCATTAAATGCATTCTAACTTGCACTTAATGAACTCATAGCTAAATTTATGGAACTTAAGTTTAACTTGGGTTTCACCTAAAAGAACTAAGTTGAACTAAAGTAACATTTAATATGGTGATGTTTGAACTGAAGTTGCATTCAATGAGGTGGAGATGGATTCAATGAAGTCAAGTATCATTACAAGCTTCATTCAAGACAAGCTAAGCTTCAATTATGGAACACAAGTTCAAACCATTTACAGCTATGGATTAGTATTAAAATAATGGTTACAAGACAACACCTTTATTAGTTTTAAATGTAATTTCAGTTTTGTTTATCATTTAAGTTTGTTTTCAATATGGGAGTTGTGGTTAAATTGTAACTCATATAGGTTACTCTTTTCCCCCACTAACTAGCCCATATAGTTAGTGTCTATTTGTCAATTAGGTTAAGGGTCTCAAAGGCTATATGAAGCCCCCTCTTCTTCCATTGTAGACAGAATTTTAAAGTGAATGAATTGAGTTTTCTTTTAGCTTTGTTGAGAGCTAAGTTTTCCTTATTGCAATTTCTTGTGTTTAGAATTTGCATGCTAGAGTCATTCAAGTGGTGTTGATCGTACCTCTTGTGGAGTGATTCGAATCACGAGTTTAGAAACGAGTTTTCTTTACTCTTGATCTTGATCATCAAGGTAATCCGTTCCAAACTTTTCCTTGGGTTGATTCCATGTCGTTTTGGGGTTTTTAAGTTTTAGATCTAAAGGTCTTGTTTTCTCAACAAGGTTGTTAGGTCTAATTCTTGGGAGTTACTTAACAACGTTTTTGTGGCATATTCAGCCAAGCCTCGGCATCAGCTGGATCTATGGAACCCTCAAATACTGTGACTCCTAATTTCTTCATACGTTCTATTCTATACGCCTTTTTTTTTTCTTGTTTTTGGATAACTTGGCCCTGCTCTCTCTAGCCTACCTGCCTCCTGTGAGGAACTAACATGTTGCTCTTCTCTGGCCTCAGTCTGGACTCTCGGGGCACTAGATCCCCTCTCAGATTAACCTCGTCTGCTAGTACGTGGTGGCATGACTCCTATAACATATCAACATATTAGACATGCTATGGATACTTAACTCAAATACACAAAACTAAATATTCACATTTTAACCCTAACTGGACTTAGTCTTAACCTGTCTTGGACCATACTCTACTAGTTTGATCTGAACTAACTCAATAACTTGTTATGACTTTTTAGTTTCCTCTCAGAGCTAACTTGCCCTGTCTCATTCCCCATGGAGCTAACTGCTCTGATACCAAGTTGTCACACCCCCACCCGAACCACCTGCTAACTTAGCCCGGAAAGAGGCATGAAGCTAACAGACATTGTTCACCTCTAAACAATACCTGATGACCCTGTTCTACCTGATAAACATACTATGCTCGTATATGGTAAACTTTAATATAACACAGCGGAAACTTGATAACTACCTAACATACTAATATGAACCAAGGCAACTCATGGCGTCACATTAAATGAAGTCAAATTCATGAAAGTTTAACACAAGTTGCATTTAATGAACTCAAGTGCAACTCATCATTTATTAAAGAATAACAAGCTTCATTTATGGAACAAGGGCTTCAAGATACTTCAAGATGTGCTTCATTTACTCTTGGATGGTTACAAAGAGTTACAAAGCTAACAAAGAGACACCATTCTCGGATTTATGGCTAATTTGATGTAAATTTCAGTTTTAAAGTCTTGTTTTCAATTATTTAGGTTACAAAATAGCTAGTGGAGATCATGGTATTGATGGGGATGTAAGTTACTGTAAACCCGAGATCTTTCTTTGGAACCTCCTTACTATCAAACAACAAAAGAAAGGAAGAAATGAATGCTTAAAACTTGGTTTTCCTTGTTTTAAAAAGAAAAGAAATGAAGGGAAAGGCAAAAGGAAAACAAGGAAGGAAAGTTTAAACCATTTCGGTTTGGATTGCTTTTAAGACAAAAGAAGAAAAGGAAATGAAACAAATGTGTAATATACTAAGTTTGTTATGTTTAGAAAAGAAAAGGAAAGAAAAGGAAAGAAAGGAAAAGAAAAGAAAAGGAAAAAGAAAGAAAAAACAAAGAAAGGTGGATGGTGGGACCCCACATTTGTTTCTTTCTTTTAAAAGACATCCCCATCGTTTTTTCTTCTCATTTTATGAAGTAAAGGCAAGGGTTTTGCGTGGGAGAAGCTTAAAGGAAGAAGAAGAAGAGGGTTTCAGCTGGAAATTGAAGAAGAGAGGGAGAGAACTCAAGCAAATTAGTATGACAGCAAGGTAATCACTCTGCCATGTTCTGCTATTTTGTTCATCACGAGCTCCACAGAAAGAGGTAAGAGTTGAAATTTTGTTTCGTGCAAGTTAACTCATATTGGAACAAAATTCGTGAAGGATGCTTGAGCAAATTCGGATCCTAAGCTACTGATTTATGAAGAGGAAGTCAGAACACAGAATTTACTGTCAAATCCGAGAAGTCTCTGATGTTTTGGTTGTACTGACCTGTAGAATTGGAATCAGAAGCTCTATTAGGTATGGTTGGAAAGCTTATTGAATTTCCTACAACTTTCATGAAGAAATCGTGAATAGAAAATGACTGGAAGATGTTGTAAATAGCAGGTCAAGTTTCGGGTTGCAGCAGAAATTGAATCTGGAATAGCAGAAGTTGGTTCCGGGGAAAGAAGCTTGAGGTATTTCTGAACCAATCTATTGGGAATCTCATTTTCATGTCTTCATAAGAGTTTTAGAGGGTTCAAAAGGAAGAGTTTGGTATAAAGTACATTATTTTTGGATAAGTAATGAAGAAGTTATGAGTATCTGAATACAGGGCATAAAATCTGTTAAATGCTGGAATTTTTTTGTTGGAGTGTTTTCTTGTAATTTTAAAGTTAAAACCATGAGCTCGAGGTTCTAAAACATGGTTTTGGTTTGTTTGACAGGCCAAGAACAAAAGGTCGAGTGTACGGGTGAAGACTTTAGTTCTAACACTGTGAGTGACAAAACAAACCTTGAAAATGGTTTATAGGCTTGTATTATGCTTATGAAATGCAAGGTTTTGCTAAAACGAAATGGTTTAGATGTTTATTGTTTTCTTGAACACTTGTTTATGAGCATTCATGATTTCTTAGAAATGTTTTAAAGTGTTCATGATGAGCCTAAAAGTCTTTATAAAGTTTATACATGAGCATATGTCCCATGGTTGCCAAAACTTATGAAAATGTGATGATTTCAAGCAAGCATGTACTAGCAAGTATGTTTTAAAGATTTCCGGTTTATGAACAAGCTAAGTAAGCTTGAGTTTTATGAAAGAAAAGATAAGTGGCATGTTCAAATGTTTTCATGTGATCTTACGAGATATTGAGCCCGAGGCTATGTAGTACCTTGTGCACACAGGTCTTATTACGTTGTCGACGTTGAGTGTACTCCGTGACAGCAGTGTTGTCGTGAGTCTTTGGCGGGCCCCACTCACGACAAAGACGATGGGAGTCTTTGGGCGGACCCCACTACATCGTAGAATAAAGCGTTGGCGATCTTGGCGTGCCCTACACAAGCGTAGATTGTGATATGTTTTAAAAAGAGTTTATATCATTTACATGCCTTACGGGATTTTAGCGGTGTCTTGCTTGTTTTCATGAAAAGCTATAATGAATACACGATTACTTTTAACGCTTGATTACGGATGCATATGCTCATAGATGGCGGTGATATGATTTACGAGTTAATAGCTTTCTTTTAAACTCAAGTCACTCATCGAGCTTTATAGCTCATTCTTCGGTGTTTTTCCCACTTTTCGGTAGAGATCGAGCTCGGTGCACGATAACTTGCCAGAGTCTCACTGGAAGCTTCTCATGTTTGATATGTTGCACGTGGTTGGTGTGGTTTAGCAAGTCCATATGTCTCGTAAATTATTTTAAGAGAACTATGTAGTTATAGTCGTATGTGCTTTAGAGGTTGTGGTTGCTTAATTAGTGGTTTGGACTGTTTGTGGTTCTGATGTTCTAGCTCATCTTAGTTTCCAAGAGAGACTTGAGAAGAGTTTCTCCTCATGTACGTCTTATAGATGTCCAGATTCCGCTGTGTTAAGTTTAAAGTTTTCCATATGCGGACATAGTTTGTTTCCAGGTAAAGTAATGTCAGCAGGTATTGTTAAGAGGTAACAATGTCTGTTGGCTTCATGCCGTCTTAGGGCTAAGTTAGCATGTGGTTGGGGAGGGGTGTGACAACTTGGTATCAGAGCAGTTAGCTCCATGGGAATGAGACAGAGCAAGTTAGCTCTAGAAGAAACTCAAAAGTAAATAGCAAGTTATTGAGTTAGTTCAATAGAACTAGTCGAGCATGGTCCAAGTAAGGACAAGAGTAAGTCCAGTCAGGACTAGAATGTGAACACAAGTCTAGAATTGTGCATTTGAGTTGAGTACTCATTACATGTCTAGTATGTTAATATGTTATAGAAGTCATGCCACCACGTACTAGCAGACGATGCAGGCAAGATCAGGACGGGACGCAGGATCCTACCCAAGATCAATCCCAGTGGAGATCTAGTGCCCGAGAGTTCAGATACGGGCCAGAATTAAGCAGCATGTTAATTCCTCACAGGAGGTAGGTAAGCCATAGGGAGCAGGGCTAAGTAATCCAGATAAGACATATAGAATAGATCACCTAAAAGAGTTAGGAGCCACAGTGTTTGAGGGTTCCAAAGATCCAACTGAAGCTGAGTTTTGGCTGAATAAGCTTGATAAATGTTTTGATGTTATGAGTTGCTCTGAGGAGCGAAATGTTAAGTTGGCCACATTCTTGCTGCTAAAGAAGGTAGAAGAATGATGGAAATCGATGTTAGCCAGTTGTAGTGATGCACGTACTTCACACTGGCAAACTTTCAGAGGTATACTTAAAAATAAATATTACCCTAGCACGTACCGAGAGGCAAAGAGGGATGAATTTTTAGAACTAAAACAAGAGACACTTCCAGTGGCTGAGTATGAGAAAAGATATACCGAGTTGTCGCGGTATGTTGATGTGATTGTGGCATCCAAGAGCGACAGGTGTCGACGAATTGAAAGAGGGTTACGACCTGAGATACGTACCAGACTACATACTAAATGCTAAGTGGGTGACTTCTCTCGGTGGTAGAGACTGCTCTACGTGTTGAGCGAGTATAGCAAAGGAGAAGTCGATGAGTGAAGCCTAGTTGTGAAGGCTTTCGACAACAAGCGATTTCAAGGTCGTGAGCGAGCAATGGAGGTTCACACTTGGAGTAAATGTTTCAAAGTCAATATGACTTTAAGGAGCAAGCTAGTAGCCAAGTAGCGAGCATCGAGGCCAGATGATTGTGGGTAGTGCCTATCAGAGGCAGAGCTAAAAAGAACCTAATTAGTTTGTTTGATTAGCAGCAAGACTGCAAAGAGGGCAAGAGTCTATGCCAGTATAACAAGGAAAACTCCATGTGTGATCTGTTGCAAGAATCATCAAGGTCATTGTCTTGTGAGTGTTGATACACGCTACCAGTGCTGACAACCAAGTCATGTCAAGAGGGATTGTCCACAGTTATGGACAGCCGCACAGAGGGACTAGGGAGTTGAGTCCCAGTTAGTTGAGCAGCCGAGAGTTTTAGTAGCTGCAAGAGAGGGCACTAGTGGTGTTAGACTAAAGAGAGTTATAGGGAGGCCTAGGCAACACGGAAAGGTCTAGGTTATGACTCAGCAAGAAGCTGAGGATGCACCAGATATGATTATTGGCACAATTACTATTTGAAATGTACCTGCACCTGTTTTAATAGAACAAGGTGCTACACATTTCTTTGTTTTTAGTATGTTCTTGACTAAGTTGAATGGGGAAGCTAGAACCTTTATGTAAAAGGTTAGCTATATACACTCTAGTTCGTGATGTGTTACTAGTCAATGCAGTGTTGTGGGACTGTGAGATCTTGATAGAAGGTCTGATTATGTTAGTGGATCCTCTTCCACTAGACTTGCAGGTGTGAGATGCAATCTTAAGGATGGATTTCGTATTTACTCATTATGCTTCCAGAGATTGCCATATAAAGGAGGTTGTTTTCAAGAAACCAGGATTAGCTGAAGTGGTTTTATGGGATGAAGGAAAGACTATCCCTACGAGTTTGTTTTCAGCATTCAAAGCTCAGAAGTTATTGAGGAAAGGTTGCACGACGTTTCTTGCACATGTAGTTCAGGTGCAGGAAGAAAAGTTAAAACAAGAAAATGTTCTTGTTGTGAATGAATTTTCTTGTTGTTTTTCTAGCAGATCTATCAGGATTGCCACCTGATAGGGAAGTTGAGTTCACCATTGAACTGTTATCATGAATAACACCTATTTCGCAAGCGTCGTATAGAATAACTCCAAGGGAGATCAGGGAGCTAAAGATGCAGTTACAAGGACTAGTTGATAAGGGATACATCAGATTTAGTGTATCGCCTTGGAGAGCTCCAGTGTTATCTGTGAAAAAGAAAAATGGTACCCATAGATTATGCATTGATTATAGACAGTTAAACAAAGTCACGATACGTAATAAGTATCCTTTATCCTGAATAGATGACTTGTTTGACCAGTTAAGAGGTGCATCGATGTTTTGTAAGATTAATTTAAGAACAAGATATCATAAGTTAAAGGTCAGAGAATCAGACATTCCTAAGACGTTATTCATAATGAGGTACGAGCATTACGAGTGTTTAGTAATGTCATTCGGTTTAACAGGGTACTAGTAGTTTCCATGAACCCCATGGACAGGTTTTCCACCAGTATTTGGATATCTTGTAATAATGATTATTGATGATATACTAGTTTACTCAGTTGACAGGAAAGCCTACGAGGAACACATGAGTATTATTCTGCAAACACTACGAGATAAACAGTTGTACGCTAAATTCACCAAATGTGAGTTTTGGTTGAACCAGGTAATGTTTTTGGGGCATGTTGCCTCAGCAAATGGTGTTAGTGTGGATCCAAATAAAGTTTAAGTTGTAGTCAACTGAGAGAGACCAACTAGTACGACAGAGGTACGTAGTTTCCTAGGCTTGGCAGGATACTGCAGACGGTTTGTTGAGGATTTCTCACAATTAACATTACCCTTAACAACTTTGACAAGGAAGAATGCTAAGTTTTAATGGTCAGATAAGTATGAACAGAGTTTTAAGGAGCTGAAAAAGAGATTAGTTATAGCACCTATTCTGACACTTCCTGTAACAGGAAAAGAGTATGTAATTTACTGTGATGCTTCGAGGCAGGGTTTGGGTTGTGTACTGATGCAAGAAGGAAAAGTAATAACTTATGCGTTAAGGCAACATTACTTGTTTGGTGAAAGGTGTCACATTTACACAGATCATAAGAGTCTGAAGTATATATTTGATCAAAGAAAGTTTATTATAAGGCATAGAAGATAGTTAGAACAGATTAAAGATTACGGTTGTACCATAGAATACCATCCTGGTAAGGTGAATGTGGTAGCAGATGCATTGAGCAGAAGTGAAGACTTCTAGGATACCTTGTGTGGTATTCGAGCAACATTTTTAAGTACTCTAAGGGATTCTAAGGCAGTTGTAACTGCAGAGAATTCAGAGGGTCTTTTAGTTTAATTTCAGATCAGGCCTTCACTCATAATAGAGATTGTGAGAAGACAATCAGAGAATAGAAACTTGCAGAAAATGTTTGGAAAGTCCAAACAGGGCCCAGAAGAAAAAATTTAAAATGAGATCAGACGGAGCCATAGAGAAACAGGGAAGACTATGCGTTCCGAGTGTTAGTGAGCTTAAGAATGCTATTCTAAAAGAAGCTCACGAGTTCAGCTCACTACGCTTATGCATCCAGAAACACCAAGATGTGTAAAACCTTGAATGAGACTTATTGGTGACACAGGATGAAGCGGGAGATAGTTGATTATGTGATAGATGTTTAATCGCCGCCAAGTTAAACCGATTAGACAGAAGCAAAAGGACTCCTTAACCCATTGCTAGTGTCGGAATGGAAATGGGAGCGTATTACTATGGTTTTTGTTTAGATTACCACGTACTTCAAATGGACATGATGGTACTTGGGTAATGGTGGATAGACTCACTAAGACAACACGGTTTGTACCGACATTCTGATGTTCACGCTTAATCACCTAGCTAAGCTATGCGTCGACTGAATTGTGAAACAATACGGAGTGTGCTGTGTCCATAGTTTGAGATAGGGATCCGAGATTTACTTCTAAGTTTTGGCCTAGTTTAAAGAAGGCTATGGGGACAAAGTTGAGTTTTAGTCTGTCAGCTCCATTCCTGCAGATGGATGGTCATCAGAGAGGACCATCCAGATCCTAAAAGACATGTTGAAAGCATGTGTTCTTCAAGTTAAGGGAGTGGGATACACACCTATCGCTTATGGAACTTGCTTACAATAACAACTACCAATGAGTATTGGTATGGCACCATTTGAGGCTGGATAAAAGACCATGTAGAACGCTCGTATATTAGAATGAACTAGGAGAGCGGAAGCTAATCGGTCCTAAGTTGGTACAAGTTACGACAGATAGTATTAAGGTAATCAAGGAGAATTTGAAGGTAGCAAAAGACCGTCAGAAGAGTTATGCAGTTAAGCAACGAAAGGACTTAGAATTCGGGTTGGAGATCAAGTTTTCTTGAAGTTATCTCCATGGAGAAGTGTCCTTCGTTTTGGTAAGAAAGGTAAACTAAGCCCTAGATATATTGGTCCTTATCAAGTAACAGGACAAGTTGGGCGAGCCCTCACCGACTAGAATTGCCAGCAGAACTATCTTGAGTACATAATGTTTTTCATGTGTCCATGTTGAGAAAGTATATTCCAGATCTGACACATGTGCTACAAGCACAACCCGTTGAGCTGAAAAAGACATGAGTTACGCAGAGGATGCAGTTCAAATCCTCGACGTAAAAGAACAAGTTTTAAGAAACAAGGCGATCCCACTCGTGAAGGTTCGTTGGAGACATCACAGAGTGGAGGAGGCAACCTGAGAGTTGGAAGACTAAATGAGGAGGAAGTATCCGATGATTTTCACCTAAAGACTACTAAATTTCGAGGACGAAATTTCTTAAGGGGAGGTAAGTTGTAAACCCGAGATCTTTCTTTGGAACCTCCTTACTATCAAACAACAAAAGAAAGGAAGAAATGAATGCTTAAAACTTGGTTTTCCTTGTTTTAAAAAGAAAAGAAATGAAGGGAAAGGCAAAAGGAAAACAAGGAAGGAAAGTTTAAACCATTTCGGTTTGGATTGCTTTTAAGACAAAAGAAGAAAAGGAAATGAAACAAATGTGTAATATACTAAGTTTGTTATGTTTAGAAAAGAAAAGGAAAGAAAAGGAAAGAAAGGAAAAGAAAAGAAAAGGAAAAAGAAAGAAAAAACAAAGAAAGGTGGATGGTGGGACCCCACATTTGTTTCTTTCTTTTTAAAAAGACATCCCCCATCGTTTTCTTCTCATTTTATGAAGTAAAGGCAAGGGTTTTTCGTGGGAGAAGCTTAAAGGAAGAAGAAGAAGAGGGTTTCAGCTGGAAATTGAAGAAGAGAGAGAGAGAACTCAAGCAAATTAGTATGACAGCAAAGTAATCACTCTGCCATGTTCTGCTATTTTGTTCATCACGAGCTCCACAGAAAGAGGTAAGAGTTGAAATTTTGTTTCGTGCAAGTTAACTCATATTGGAACAAAATTCGTGAAGGATGCTTGAGCAAATTCGGATCCTAAGCTACTGATTTATGAAGAGGAAGTCAGAACACAGAATTTACTGTCAAATCCGAGAAGTCTCTGATGTTTTGGTTGTACTGACCTGTAGAATTGGAATCAGAAGCTCTATTAGGTATGGTTGGAAAGCTTATTGAATTTCCTACAACTTTCATGAAGAAATCGTGAATAGAAAATGACTGGAAGATGTTGTAAATAGCAGGTCAAGTTTCGGGTTGCAGCAGAAATTCGAATCTGGAATAGCAGAAGTTGGTTCCGGGGAAAGAAGCTTTCGAGGTATTTCTGAACCAATCTATTGGGAATCTCATTTTCATGTCTTCATAAGAGTTTTAGAGGGTTCAAAAAGGAAGAGTTTGGTATAAAGTACATTATTTTTGGATAAGTAATGAAGAAGTTATGAGTATCTGAATACAGGGCATAAAATCTGTTAAATGCTGGAATTTTTGTTGGAGTGTTTTCTTGTAGATTTAAAGTTAAAACCATGAGCTTGAGGTTCTAAAACATGGTTTTGGTTTGTTTGACAGGCCAAGAACAAAAGGTCGAGTGTACGGGTCAAGACTTTAGTTCTAACACTGTGAGTGACAAAACAAACCTTGAAAATGGTTTATAGGCTTGTATTATGCTTATGAAATGCAAGGTTTTGCTAAAACAAAATGGTTTAGATGTTTATTGTTTTCTTGAACACTTGTTTATGAGCATTCATGATTTCTTAGAAATGTTTTAAAGTGTTCATGATGAGCCTAAAAGTCTTTATAAAGTTTATACATGAGCATATGTCCAATGGTTGCCAAAACTTATGAAAATGTGATGATTTCAAGCAAGCATGTACTAGCAAGTATGTTTTAAAGATTTCCAGTTTTATGAACAAGCTAAGTAAGCTTGAGTTTTATGAAAGAAAAAGATAAGTGGCATGTTTCAAATGTTTTCAGTGATCTTCTCGAGATATTGAGCCCGAGGCTATGTAGTACTGCAGTGTGCACAGGTCTTATTCTCGTTGTCGACGTTGAGTGTACTCGTGACAACAGCCATTGTCGTGAGTCTTTGGCGGGCCCCACTACGACAAAGACGATGGGAGTCCGGGCGGGCCCCACTACATCGTAGAATAAACGTTGGTGTCTTCGGGCGTGCCCTACACAACGTGTAGATTGTGACATGTTTTAAAAAGAGTTTATATCATTTACATGCCTTACGAGATTTTAACGGTGTCTTGCTAGTTTTCATGAAAAGCTATAATGATTACACGATTATTTTTAACGCTTGATTACTGGATGCATATGCTCATAGATGGCCGGTGATATGATTTACGAGTTAATAGCTTTCTTTTAAACTCAAGTCACTCACTCGAGCTTTATAGCTCATTCTTTCGATGTTTTTTCCACTTTTCGTGTAGAGATCGAGCTCGGTGCACGATAACCCGCCATAGTCACTGGAAGCTTCTCATGTTTGATATGTTGTACGTGGTTGGTGTGGTTTAGCAAGTCCATATGTCTGTAAATTATTTTAAGAGAACTATGTAGTTATAGTCGTATGTGCTTTAGAGGTTGTGGTTGCTTAATTAGTGGTTTGGACTGTTTGTGGTTCTGATGTTCTAGCTCATCTTAGTTTCCAAGAGAGACTTGAGAAGAGTTTCTCCTCATGTACGTCTTATAGATGTCCAGATTCCGCTGTGTTAAGTTTAAAGTTTTCCATATGCGGACATAGTTTGTTTCCAGGTAAAGTAATGTCAGCAGGTATTGTTAAGAGGTAACAATGTCTGTTGGCTTCATGCCGTCTTCCGGGCTAAGTTAGCATGTGGTTCGGGAGGGGGTGTGACAGTTACAACCTTTCAATTGACCATAGGTTACTATAGGGTTGATTTTGAGGCTATATAAAGTCATGTACCTTGTAGAAAGGAAAAAAGATTGAAAATGTAATCAAAAGAGGCCTTGAGCTTTTTTATAGCCTTTGAGCTATGTCTTTGCAATTCTATGTAGATTAGGTTGCATGCTTAGAATCATTCAAGCTTGACTTGATCAATCTTGCTTGTGGAGTGATTCGGATCTCATACAAGTTCTCTTGCCTTGAGATATTTGATCCACAAGGTAATCCGATTTTACTTTCCTTGAGTTGAATTTCAAATTGGTTTTGGGGTCTTTGAGATTGAGTTATCTAAAGGTCTTGTTTCTTTAAGCAAGGTTGTTAGATCCAATTGTCAAGGGTTACTTAACATTTTGACATTAGAATCTTTGGCTTCTTTGATTTCATTTTGATTTTGAGATTTTTGGGTTTTATGATCTAATAGTCTTGTTTGTTGTTAACAAGGTAGATTAGATATTTTAAATCCTCTTTAAAATTTCTTATCATTGATAAGTAACTCTTGATGATTTTATATCTATTAACCTTGTTGAAGAACAAGACCTTTAGATCTAAAACTCAAAAACCCCAAATCTAGATGATTTCATCCCAAGGAAGAAGATAAAATCGGATTACCTTGTGAATCAAATATCTCAAGGCAAGAGAACTTGTATGAGATCCGAATCACTCCATAAGCAAGATTGATCAAGTCAAGCTTGAATGATTCTAAGCATGCAACCTAATCTACATAGAATTGCAAAGACATAGCTCAAAGGCTATAAAAAAGCTCAAGGCCTCTTTTGATTACATTTTCAATCTTTTTTCCTTTCTACAAGGTACATGGCTTTATATAGCCTCAAAATCAACCCTATAGTAACCTATGGTCAATTGAAAGGTTGTAACTTACATCCCCATCAATACCATGATCTCCACTAGCTATTTTGTAACCTAAATAATTGAAAACAAGACTTTAAAACTGAAATTTACATCAAATTAGCCATAAATCCGAGAATGGTGTCTCTTTGTTAGCTTTGTAACTCTTTGTAACCATCCAAGAGTAAATGAAGCACATCTTGAAGTATCTTGAAGCCCTTGTTCCATAAATGAAGCTTGTTATTCTTTAATAAATGATGAGTTGCACTTGAGTTCATTAAATGCAATTTGTGTTAAACTTTCATGAATTTGACTTCATTTAATGTGACGCCATGAGTTGCCTTGGTTCATATCATTCTCCCCTTCTTCAAAAAGATTCGTCCTCGAATCTACTTGTGAAACATTGCTGCAAAACCATGTTAAGAAAACACAAAAGACTGCAACACTCTCTCACATGTTTACACTCAAGGAAATGTGGGTCACTTGTGTTTGCACTCACTCGTTTTCACAAATCAATCTATATTAGCTCTCATTCTTACCTCTCAAAATTTTTTTGAAGTATAGAAGCCATGATTTGCAATCCCATGGATAGTATCACACGTTGAATACAAACAAGAAAAACTAGGCTTACGAAAAGAAAAATTCAGAATGATAAACCTATGGAAATTTTATCTAAGAGTAGAAAAATTAAGAACAAGAATGTAACTCTCACAAATTAAGAACAATGGCTGGAATTTTTAAATATAAGAGTTACTATTTAAAACCAATGGTTGGACTTTTAAAATATATGAGTTACAATTTAAAAACTAGGCTTGAAAATTCAATGTGCAGAAATGTAACTGCCCATATTTAATATGTTTTAGCCAACTTTGCAAACTTTCAAAGTGTAACATCAAAGATTGAATATCAAATGGTTAAGTTTAAACATAATGATCAAATCTAATTGGAAATTTTCGGATTGAGCATGCTTTAGAGGCAAAAACAACAATAACAAAACAAGAACTCATGTTCTCGGATATAGCAGTTTTTTCAGAACCAGTTGTAACAATGCATACTTTTTACCCTCAAGAAAGCTGAATTAGAAAATCTCATAGAAGACAAAGTTCAAGCTTAGACCCTGATCTACAATAATGATGTCACATCAAGATGAAAATAATTGCAGAAATATGACTTTTCAGTGTTTTTTCAGAGACTACGGAAACTGACAGTTTGCAAAACAAAAAAAAAACTAAAACATGAAAATTTAAAACAAATTTAATATAAACGCAAAGGAAACATATATCCGATCTTGAGCCTAAGGCTATGATACCAAATGATGAGAAATTTTTAGAAGGATTTGAAAAAATCTAATCTACCTTGTTAACAACAAACAAGAGACTATTAGATCACAAAACCCAAAAATCTCAAAATCAAAATGAAATCAAAGAAGCCAAAGATTCTAATGTCAAAATGTTAAGTAACCCTTGACAATTGGATCTAACAACCTTGCTTAAAGAAACAAGACCTTTAGATAACTCAATCTCAAAGACCCCAAAACCAATTTTGAAATTCAACTCAAGGAAAGTAAAATCGGATTACCTTGTGGATCAAATATCTCAAGGCAAGAGAACATGTATGAGATCCGAATCACTCCACAAGCAAGATTGATCAAGTCAAGCTTGAATGATTCTAAGCATGCAACCTAATCTACATAGAATTGCAAAGACATAGCTCAAAGGCTATAAAAAAGCTCAAGGCCTCTTTTGATTACATTTTCAATCTTTTTTCCTTTCTGCAAGGTACATGGCTTTATATAGCCTCAAAATCAACCCTATAGTAACCTATGGTCAATTGAAAGGTTGTAACTTACATCCCCATCAATACCATGATCTCCACTAGCTATTTTGTAACCTAAATAATTGAAAACGAGACTTTAAAACTGAAATTTACATCAAATTAGCCATAAATCCGAGAATGGTGTCTCTTTGTTAGCTTTGTAACTCTTTGTAACCATCCAAGAGTAAATGAAGCACATCTTGAAGTATCTTGAAGCCCTTGTTCCATAAATGAAGCTTGTTATTCTTTAATAAATGATGAGTTGCACTTGAGTTCATTAAATGCAACTTGTGTTAAACTTTCATGAATTTGACTTCATTTAATGTGACGCCATGAGTTGCCTTGGTTCATATCACATACATAGGGAGAAACATTTCTTAAGTCTCCCATTTGAAAACTTAAACGAGAAATAGCATCACAACCCAGAACAAGCCAACCCACTGTTTATACAACCTCTTATGTACAAACAACTATAACTACACAACGACTTGCTATACAACACCAGCCACGTACAAAATACCAACTTATGAAACTTCCAGCAGATTATAGCAGGATGTCAGGTACCAGGAGCTCGATCTCTACCTGAAAAGGTTTGAAAACATTGAAAGAATGAGCCTAAAAGCTCAGTGAGTGTCTATCTTTAAAACATTACAAGCTCACAGGTGAATCATAATAATGACAGATTATAAGTAGTAAATAGCTTAACATCTGTTTGTAAACACAAACAAACCATGCTTCCAATTTACAGGTTTAAGTCACCACTTATGCATAGCACACAACTCGAAATGTACTATCATATAGAGGGTAGATAGATCAATAATAGAAGCTCATAACAGTAAAACATATGACAAGATACCACATTCAAATCATAGAGGTGGTAGAGTTACATTTATACCAATAAGGTTCATACCTCTCTCTCTCACCTGCACGTGGAATACCTTTGGTCGTTTGGTTTTCCCTAATACCTTCTCTATATCCTTCAGTATTAAGGTAAAACCATTTACTACCCGAATACCTTCTCATTGTCCTTCAGTATTAAGGTAAAACCATTTACTACCCGGATACCTTCTCATTGTCCTTCAGTATCGGGATATCATGATTCATTCCCCCCCTAAGTACCTTCTCTAATGTCCTTCAGTATTAGGGGTTAACCACAAACAAGGGCATAATTTGTGTACCATGAAAATCATGTCTTAATAACACATACAACAATTTCTTGACATTTTCACATTATCATCTAAACATGCTCCCAAGTGGATTTACACAAAACATTCTCTAAAGGAAAGCATACTTTCATAATTTAGTTTCCATACTTGGATTTATAGTTACAACTAATTCAAAGCATGCTTAGGTTCCATCATGAACTTTATGTTAGACACTCCATGAAGCTATACATAATTAGTTCAAATAAGATTCAATGATCAACAATTATGTTTTTGAAGAAAAACATAGGTCAAGCATAATTCTAAAATAGAGTCACTCACAGTATTAGAATTAGAACCTTGGCTTGTAAACTTGACCTATTGCTCTTGGCCTGTCAAACAAACCAACTCAACCATTAGAACCTCGAGCTCATGATTTTTGACCTTAAAACTTGCAAGAAAACACACTTTCAAAATTTCCAGCATTTTCAGATTTTCTGCCCTGTTTTCAGACAGCCATAACTTCTTCATTACTTATCCAAAAATAATGTAATTTATACCAAACTCTTCCTTTTTGAACCCTCTAAAAATCATATGAAGACATAAAATTGAAATTCCAAACGGATTTGTTCAGAAATACCTCGAAAGCTACTTTCCTCAAAATAGACTTCTGCTGTTTCCATATTCGGATTTCCTGCTGCACAATAAATTTAACCTGATATTTAATACACCCTCTAGACATTTTCTACTCACGATTTCTACATGTAAGTTGTAGGAAATTCAATAAGCTTTCGAACCATACCAATTAGAGCTTCTAACTCCAAGAATACAGATCAGAACAACCAAAACATCAGAGACTTCCCAGATTTGACAGCAAATTCTATCTTCTGTCTTCCTCTTAACAAAACAGTAAGTTAACTTCAGTTAATCGAGCTTCCTTCACGAAATTTGTTCCAAATTGAGTTAACTTTCATGTATCAAAAACTCAACTCTTACCTCTTCTTGTTGAGCTCGAAAAGATCAAAATATCAGAACTGGGATGAAATGGTTTCCTTGCTGCTACTTTGAGTTCTTCTCCTTTCTTCTGCAACTTCAACCCCAAAACCAGGTTCTTCTTCTTCCTTGAACTTCACCTCACGAGGCCTCAGCTTTCTTTTGTGAAAAATGAGTTTTAAAAAATGGTTTTTAATAACTTAAAGAAAAGCAATCGGTGGAGGCAATCTTTGTCTTTTTCCCTTTTGCTTTTTCTTTTCTTTTTCCTTTTCTTTTTCCTTTCCTTTATCCCCTTCTTTCTTTTCTTTTCTTTTCTTTTCTTTTCTAAAAAAAACAAAACATGATATAATATCCATTCCTTTCATTTCATTTTCTTCATTATTTTTAAAGCAAAGCAAACCAAAATGGTTTAAGCTTTTCCTTCCTTGTTTTCCTTTTATCTTTCACTTCATTTCTTTTCTTTTGTTGTTTTTTTTAATAAGGAAGTTCCAAAGAAAGATCTTGGGTTTACAAAACATGTACCATCAAGGAAAAAGACGTCATGGGGCCTACAAAAATTATGATCCATTTTGGAAGAATTTTCGAAAGGATCTGGTTGAGCTACAAAAATCCATAAATTACATGAATGAATTGTGTTAAGAAATGAATTTGCGAGATCAAGCCATAAAGGGACAAGTTGCACAACTCAATCAAAATGGTTAAGATTATCCAATTCCTCAAGAGGATGACCAACAAATTGAGATTGAGGGGGATATCAAAATTCCGAGGAGACAAATGGTGAGATTATTATAGAAGAAAAAAAGATACTTGAAGTATGTGTTGAGAATTAGGTGGCGACAAAATCTGTAGAAAAATGTGTGAAGAGCGAGGAAAATAAAATAGATCAAAAAGAAAAAAGTGTGAAAAGTGAGATGGTAGAAATAATTGAGGAAAAAGAAACACAAAAGAAGGGATGTGAAAAAATGTTTAAGAAAAAAAATCGTGAGAGGAAACTTGTTTTCAAACTGTTTTCTTCCAATATTTTCCTAGTGTTTTTTATTGTTCATCAAAGACAAATTGGCTTAAGTCTGAAGTTCTTAATCAACAACTGAGGAAGAGGATTACTCTACTGAAAAACAAAGTACATGATCCAAGTGAAGAGAATAATCCAGTTCAAGTATTTGAACGAGCTTGAGATGATGACTACAAAGTTGTTTTACAAGGAGATCCTTTAGATTCGAGGACGAATGTTCTCGAAAAAGGAGAGAATGATAAGATAATAAATGACCAAGGATTCCATGAAAAAAGTCTACAAAAAGAATCCAAAGCTCAACAAGCTTAATCCAACTCCAATGAAGCTCATATTCAAAAGCCAATGGAGTCAACTCAAATCCAACCCAATCATGAGACAATCATTATGCCACAGGCCCAATGACAAGAGCTAGAGCTAAGAGACTTCAAGAGACATTGAATATTCATCTTCAAGCTAAGGTATCAATACATAGTGAAGAGTTGCAACCTTTCAAGCTTGATAAGATACCTTTTCATCCAAGAGTCGTAATGAATCTAAAAATCTGGATTCATTCTCATCTTTATACATTATGTACTTATTTAATTCATGTATTTATATTTAATATGGTTCATGTATGGAATTGAAAGGTTGGGAGTTGAATTTGGACTAATAGGTGAAGGGATGTGTCCTTTCATGATGTCCTTTCAATTAGTATAAATAGGGTTGTATTTTGTCATTTGTAAGACATGATTTGGTGAATGAAAATTGTTCTCTCAAAGATTGAGACCCATATTAGCTTTTCTTGTGATAGAAAGAAACCAAGCCATTCAATCCAACCTTGATCAAGTTAGATTGTGGAGTGACTCAATCTGGAACAAGATTTTTCAATCTTGCTTCTAGATCATCGATCTAAGAGGTGATCAATTTCTAGCTTTATCTCTTGGCGGATCCAAAATTTGTATAGGGAGGTGTTAATCTCTTAGTTCAATGGTTCTTGCTTGTTCATAACTTGGATCTTTGACTGAGAATTAGGGTTGCCTTATCACTCTGCGAAGCCTGCTGGGGTTTCAGGTGACGAGGGGGAAGATGGTGTGGGCTCGAGGGGTGAGGTTATGGAGGCTGATGTGTTGGAGAAGGGGGGGGTTTGCCGGGTAGGGGCATTTTAGAGGTTGTGACTGGAGTTTCGGTAAAGATCGGTGGTGAGGGGTCGGATGAGGTGGCGGTTAACCGTGTGGCTGGTGATTGAAATCTGACTGGCGACAACAACCTTCTGCAGTCTGTTGCTAGGGTTTCAAAGCGAAGAGTCTTGACGCAACCGATTCAGGCGGCTCGAGTTATTGGGGTGGTTCGCGCGGAGGTTGGGTTGGATCAACGAGGTTTAGAGGGGAAGGGGAAGGGGGTTGTGGGAGATGGGTCGTTTGTGGGAGTTGGGTCGGATATGGGTTCGGTCAGTTCTGTTAGATGAGGGACTGGTTTTGGGATTGGAGGGATGTGGGTCGATGTCTGCGAGGTCGGTGGGTGTTGGGTTCGGGGTTAGGCGGGTCGGGTTGTCTAAGCCTGTGGATGAGACTGGTTTTGGGGTTGTTGGGCCTTCGGTGGTGGGTGTGAGGCAGCAGGTTGGGTTGGGTTGGGTTTGCCGTTTGGGCATTGTTGTAGGTTGGGTGAGTCTAAGTCTGTTTGATATGAACCAAGGCATCTCATGAAGTCACATTAAATGAAGTCAAATTCATGGGAGTTTAACATAAGTTGCATTTAATGAACTCAAATGCAACTCATCATTTATTAAAGACACAACAAGCTTCATTTATGGAACAAGGGCTTCAAGATACTTCAAGATGTGCTTCATTTACTCTTGGATGGTTTCAAGGAGTTACAAATCTAACAAAGAGACATCATTCTCGGATTTACGGCTAATTTGATGTAATTTTCAGTTTTAAAGTCTTGTTTTCAATGTTTTAGGTAACAAAATAGTTAGTGGAAATTATTAGATGGGGATGTAAGTTACAACTCTTAAATTGTCATAGGTTATCTTTAGCGTTTAATTTTGAAGGATATAAATGTTGGGTTTTATGTCCTAAAACTCGTGGTTTTGTAAACTGAATGTATATTCTATTTTACAATAAAGTTGTTATTGAGACTTATTCAGTAAAGGTGTTATTGAATAAAGTGAATTGTGTATTGTGTAACCTTTATCCAATAAAGAACCCTTGGCTATAGGATGAATACTTGAGCTTTATGTGTGACATAAAAGTGGATCAAGTTCAAGTTATAGCCAGAACGGTCTATAGTATAAGGATTAGATTGGGTACCTTATCCTGGGGACACTATGGACGCGACCCACTTTGTAGAGTACAAACGATGTGATCCTAAATCGTTCATGTGGAGACATGTGAGTGGGGGCGCCCTATGCAATGAGTTTGCATAAGATCGATCGCTGAAATAGTCACTTAGACTTTATAACTCCGCATCGCCTTAACTGACTATATTCATAATGACCTAGGTAACTCGATCTTAATCTTGAGCGTTCTATGAACTCCTGTTTATTCAGAGTATCCTTAGATTTGCATAGGTGAGAGTGGCCTGAGACCGACTCAATAAGCCTCCCATTTCAGGAATAAGTCTGGGTAGATAGCTGGGAACATAGTTCTGCAAGATGGAATTCACTCCTACCCCGCTTTAGGGATAAGTAGAGAGGTTGTTCCCTTAAGTGCTGACTCCGGGTCTTGAACAAAGGGGCCCACCCCTCTCATTGGCCCGAGAGGGATTCGGTTTGCTGGTTGGACCACAAACCAATTGTTCATTAGAGGATCAGTGGGACTTAAGGAGCAAGAGGTAATTACAGGGGTAAAACGATAATTCTGACCCAGCTGTAATTACGAACGACCTGTGAAGGATCGACTTACAAATGGTTATATCGAGTGGACAGAAATATATCTACAGTGAGGAGAGTGCAACCACTGGGCTTTAGTGGAGTGTCCCGGTGGTTAACGAATGTTGATTAGCTAGGCTAAAGAGTTTGGCCGGTTATCTCGTATCATTGGAGCTCATGATCTGTAGGTCCATTAGGTCCTCCTTACTAGCTCGGACTAAGCCTTGTAACTTTTTTAGAGAAAAAAATTTGAATGTTCAAATTCGAGTTTGGAAGAAAGCGTTAATTATATGTGATATATTTAACGAATCATAGCTTAATTATGAATTAAACTATGATTAAAAGGAGGTGGATATATTTAAATATGATTTAAATATTAGATCGGTTTATAGCATGAATAAGGATTCATGCTCGGAAAATCGATCGGGATCGGGCAATTTTCTTTAATTTAATATTTGATATTAAATTAAATTAAAAATTAATTAATTAAATTAATTAAATTAATTTTTTGAATTATTTAATTAATTATATTAATTTTAATTAAAAATCAAATTAATATTGATTTTTGAATTAAAATTAAATGAAAAATAATGGATTTTCATGGATTTTCCATGAAATCCAACTTGCCCACTTGCCCAATCCCTCTCATCTTCAAATTAGCCAAAATTGGCCACCTCAATCTAAAACCATCCTCATCACCCTTGAGTTGTCACTCTAAAGAAGCTTGTTGAAGCTTTATATAATGGTGATTTGAGGTAATTTGAGAGAATTTTGCAGAAAATTCTAAATTCCCGAATTAGTGACCTTTGAGGTCTTTTCTTCCAAATTCTCTCAACCTAGGATCCCACAATCCGTTCTAAGGCCCGAGGATAGTAGGGAAGTGATAAGAATCATGGTGTTCCACACGTCCCAATTGGACCTATTACACGTGTGAGAGCTAAGAAGCTTCAACAGTCATTCTTTACTCACATACAAAATTGGATAGATTCAGATACATCGTCATTTCATATGCTGCAAATTGATCAAAGATCGGATGCCGATTCGAAGACCAACGTTTGGAAGATTGACATTGTGCCAACATTTTAAAGACTCATTAGTTATTTTTAGTAATGATTTTTTTTATTGTAATTTTTAAACTTTTGGGCTTCCAAAATATGTTTTCATAATTAGACTTCAATTATGGGGGGTTACTAAGTAGGCCAATTATGGTCATTTATAATTGTAGGTTTTATTTTTGGGAAACTGAAAGGTTGACAGTTTTATTCACACATGGGCTATAAAAAGCCACATTCTAGCCATGTAAAACTGAGATTAAGACTTTGATGAATGAAATTTGATCACTCAAGTTAGAGAGTTTTCTTAGAAATCATTTTCTAAGGTTTTTTGCAATTCTTGTGATAGATTGCATTTTGAGCCATTCAATCCGGCTTTGATCACGTTTGATTGTGGAATGACTCAATCTAGAACAAGATTTCCAATCTTGCTTCTAGATCTTTGATCATAAGAGGTAATTGATTTCTAGCCTTTCCTCTTGGTTGATTCTAAATTGTATAGGGAGGTGTTAATCTCTTAATTTAATGGTTCTTGGTTATCCATAGCTTGGATCTTTGGATTGAGAATTAGGGTTGCCTTATCATTTTGGTTTCAGAGCTTAGGTTGCATTTTGTGGCCTACTCTAGAATTGATTCTATCTTCCATTTTCATTGTTCATTTTTTTTTAACTTCCATCAATTCTGTTCGTTTCATTATTGTTCTTCATTTTTTATTCTAATCTCATTCCCATCTTAAAGATCACATTGAAATAAAAAAAAAAATCTAGAATTGTTTCATGTTGAGTTCTTGAATTGTTCATGCCTATTTGTATTCAATCAGTTTCAAATTGCATGAATTTGTTGAGGTTTCTATCCGTTTCCATTTAAATCTTGTTGAGACTGTCCAAATTCCTAACTGCAGAATTTAATATCTAAGATGCCTTTTCAAACTCGTTTATAACTTTCGAATTTGCTTAAGTGATGTAGAGCGAAAAGTTATATCAGTCTGTTATCAATCAATGTTAAGAAGAAAGTTTGCTCAAATTCGTAATGTAGTACATTCGTTTTTGGAATTCCAATTCTATGCGTAGTTTTATCTAAAAATTCCCACACCTTTCTTATTTGTTCTTTTCATTGTTCTTTTTGTTTTTTTTGTTCTAAATTGTTGTTATTTCATATTTATCTTGTCTTGACTGATTTGCAAGGCTCACTATTGCAAGAATTGCCTGAAATATTAGCCTACCAAATATCATCATTTAGTCACTTTCCCAAATAGCCTACCTTTGTGTGGTAAACACGAGTGTCGCGAGTGTAAAAACGTGAGGGAGTGATTGTGAGGTCCATTTGTTGTCATTTTACATTCTTTTACAGCATGTATCATCGCGGACGAAGACATCATGATGCCTACAATAATTATGATCTATTTTGGAAGAATTTTCGAAAGGATTTGGCTGAGCCAATACATAAATTACATGGCTGAATTGTGTCAAGAAATGAATTTGCAAGATCAAGCCAAAGGACAAGTTGCACAACCCAATCAAATTGGTGAAGATAATCCAATGCGTCAAGAGGATGATCAACAAATTCAAATGGAAAATGATCATCAAAATTCAGAAGAGGAAGAGCCCAATGTTGAGATTATTATAGCAGAAAAGGAGATACTCGAGGTATGTGTTGAGAATGATGTAAAGCTAAAACCTCTTGAAAATTTTATGAACACCGAGGAGAATAAGAAAAATAGAGAAAAATCAGAAAGAGAAAAAAAATGGAGAAAAGAGTGAAAAAAGAGATGAAATTGAAAAAAAAGGAAAGAAAGTAAGTTGTTTGGCTAGAATGGGAGACGTGAGAAGAGCAATGTTTTCCCAAAAACCAATATTTGTACTTATGTACAAGGAAGGGTATTTGGCCTCTAACGATAGCGATTTGCTTTTGCCTAGTTTGTTTCAACCTCTTTTGCAGGAATTTGAGGATGTGTTCCAAGATGAGATACCTAAAGGATTACCTCCACTTAGAGGTATCAAACATCAAATAGACTTCATTCCGGGGGCTATCATTCCAAATAGACCGGCTTATAGAGCAAATCCAACTGAAACAAAAGAAATTCAAAGGCAAGTGGAGGAGCTCATGGAGAAGGGGTATGTACGAGAAAGTTTGAGTCCATGTTCTGTACCGGTCATACTAGTGCCAAAGAAGGATGGAACTTGGCGCATGTGTGGATTGTAGAGCCATCAATAAAATCACTGTAAAGTATCGTCATCCTATTCCTAGGCTAGATGATATGCTTGATGAATTGCATGGTTCTTGCCTATTTACAAAAATTGATTTGAAATTTGGGTATCATCAAATTAGAATGCATGTAGGAGATGAATGGAAAACAACTTTCAAAACTAAGTTTGGATTGTATGAATGGCTTGTTATGCCTTTTGGATTAACTAATGCTCCTAGTACATTTATGCGCTTAATGAATCATGTTTTGAGAGAATACTTGGGGAAGTATGTTGTTGTGTATTTTGATGATATTTTGATTTATTCAAAGAATTTGCTTGAGCATGTGGAGCATGTTAGGTCAGTTTTGATTACACTTAGAAAAGAGAGGTTTTATGCTAATTTTAATAAGTGTAGCTTTTGTCTGGAAAAGGTTAACTTTCTTGGCTTTATTGTTGGTAAAAATGGAGTAGAAGTAGATGAAGAGAAAGTTAAGGTAATTAGGGATTGGCCAACACCAAAAAATGCTTGTGAGGTTAGGAGTTTTCATGGTCTAGCTAGTCATTCAATGGTACCATAGCTGCACCATTGAATGACTTAGTGAAAAAGAATGTTGTTTTTGAATTGGGGAAAATGCAAGAGAAAGCTTTTAATGAACTGAAAGAAAAATTAATCAATGCTCCATTACTTGTCTTGCCTAACTTTGATAAGGCGTTTGAAATTGAGTGTGATGCAAGTGGTTTGGGCATAGGTGTTGTTTTAATGCAAGATGGAAGACCCTTAATGTATTTTAGTGAAAAACTAAATGGGGTTGCATTGAATTATCCTACCTATGATAAAGAATTGTTTGCTTTAGTTCGTACATTGCAGGTATGGCAACACTACCTATGGCCCGAGAGAGTTTGTGATCCACACTGATCACGAAAGCGTGAAGCATCTTAAAGGTCAAAGCAAGTTGAATCGTAGGCATGCAAAGTGGGTAGAGTTTGTTGAGACATTTCCCTATATTATCAAATATAAGCAAGGTAAGGACAATATGGTGGTTGATGCTTTGTCAAAAAGGTATAATCTCTTTACTTCTCTTAGTGCAAAAATTCTTGGATTTGAGCATATCAAGGAGTTATACAGAGATGACCATGACTTTGGAATTATTTATGCATCTTGTGTTACTGGAAAAGTTGTGGATGATTATTATGTGTTTGATGACTTTTTGTTTAAAAAAAGCAAGCTTTGTATCCCTAAATGTTCTATAAGAGATTTGCTTGTGAAAGAAGCCCATGGGGATGGATTGATGGGACATTTTGGGATTCATAAAACTTATGATATGTTGCATGAACATTTTGTTTGGCCTAAGATGAAACATGATGTGCATAAGGTATGTAGCCAATGTTTTAAATGCAAAGAGGCTAAGTCTAGATCACAACCAAATGGATTGTATACTCCCTTGAATGTACCTAATGAACCTTGGACTAATATATCTATGGATTTTGTTCTTGGTTTGCCTCGGACTAAAAAGGGTAAAGATAGTATTTTTGTTGTTGTGGATAGATTTAGTAAAATGGCTCATTTTATAGCATGTAACAAGACGGATGATGCGAAGCATGTGGCTGACTTATTCTTTAGTGTTCCACACGTCCCAATTGGACCTATTACACGTGCGAGAACTAAGAAGCTTCAACAGTCATTCTTTACTCACATACAAAATTGGATAGATTCAGATACATCGTCATTTCATATGCTGCAAATTGATCCAAGATCGGATGCCGATTCGAAGACCAACATTTGGAAGATTGACATTGTGCCAACATTTTAAAGACTCGTTAGTTATTTTTAATAATGATTTTTTTATTGTAATTTTTAAACTTTTGGGCTTCCAAAATATGTTTTCATAATTAGACTTCAATTATGGGGGGTTACTAAGTAGGTCAATTATGGTCATTTATAATTGTAGGTTTTATTTTTGGGAAACTGAAAGGTTGAAAGTTTTATTCACATATGAGCTATAAAAAGCCACATCCTAGCCATGTAAAACTGAGATTAAGACTTTGATGAATGAAATTTGATCTCTCAAGTTAGAGAGTTTTCTTAGAAATCATTTTCTAAGGTTTTTTGCAATTCTTGTGATAGATTGCATTTTGAGCCATTCAATCCAGCCTTGATCACGTTTGATTGTGGAATGACTCAATCTAGAACAAGATTTCCAATCTTGCTTCTAGATCTTTGATCATAAGAGGTAATTGGTTTCTAGCATTTCCTCTTGGTTGATTCTAAATTGTATAGGGAGGTGTTAATCTCTTAATTTAATGGTTCTTGCTTATCCATAGCTTGGATCTTTGGATTGAGAATTAGGGTTGCCTTATCAGGAAGACTCTAATGGTTGTTCACGAAGTGTTCGTGTTGAAAACCATCCACCGGGTGAAGAGAATTTGATCTACAAAGTTGAGTTTTCTATCCCTCTGTTTTTCCAGCTTTGAGCATGCATTTTCTTTTACAAAATTGATCAACTTAGAGTGTTCAAGATCCAAAATTGCTTCCGCTTTCTTAATCTAGACTCTTTCAATAAATAGCCACACATGTAATCCAAGTGGAAGGAATAAAAAAGATTAAAAATGTAATCAAAGAGGCCTTGAGCTTTTTTATAGCCTTTGAGCTATTTCTTTGCAATTCTATGTAGATTAGGTTGCATGCTTAGAATCATTCAAGTAGCATTGATCAACCTACTTGTGGAGTGATTCAAATCTTGAGTTTAGAAACAAGTTTTCTCTACTATTGATCTTGATCATCAAGGTAAATCTGTTTCTATCTTCTTCCTTGGGATGAAATCATCTAGGTTTGTAGTTTTGAGTTTTAGATCTAAAGGTCTTGTTCTTCAACAAGGTTGTTAGATTTAAATCATCAAGAGTTACTTATCACTGTTTGTGGGGGTGGTGGGCCTTCAGCGGTGAGTGGTGAGGCTTCGTGGGCTGGCTTGTTTTGACCTTTGGTTTCGGGTCAACTACCCTTTACGCGTTGTGCAGTCGGTTGGTGGAGTCCAAGTGGTGACTCCACCAGAGGATGTGGTGGATGAGGGGGTGCGCGTATGGGGTGTTCACTTGTTGGGCAATTTATTGATTCTTGTTTTTCGTATCCTGATTTGCTGAAGATTATTAGTAAGATTGGGTGCATGTTGGGGGGTGCCTATTATATCCTATTTGGAGAATGGTCTCATTATCTTTCGGTTTCGTGATTCGAATGCCTATAATTGGGTTCTTGAGAACGGGTCATGGCACATTGGAGGCAAGCCTATTTTGCTTCGTAAATGGGTTCCGGGTATTGTTCCACAGACTTTTCGGTTTGACTCTGTGCCAGTTTGGATTAAATTGTTGCAAGTTTCGTTGGAGTTATTGATATGAACCCAACAATGCCAATCAAGAATAAAGAAGAGCTTCAAGATGGAGATACATTAAATGCGCTATGGCTTCATTTAGGATGAACTCAAGTTGCATTGAAGGAATTAAAGTTGAATTAAATGAACTAAAGTACATCTCAAGTTCATTTAATGCAAGTCAACCATCAATTAATGAAACAACACTTCAAGCTACTTCAACATGAGCTTCATTTACTAATAGATGGTTACAAATACCTAGAAGAATGATCAATCTCGGATTTATGGCCCTCTATTATGTAATTTTCAGTTTTTAAACATATTTCATAAGTTTTAGGTTATATTTGAGTAGTGGATAGTTATGGCATTAAAGTTGTTGAACTTTCAATATTAAACATGTCAATTTAGCTTATTTTAGGTTACATTTTAAAGGATATATAAAGCCCGCAAAGATGTATTGTAAGAGAAGACTTGAAATCATGTTTTGAATGAAAAGTTGCATATTTTGCTTCTTAAGCCATGAGCTTGTTTCTTAGCTTATTTTGTGTTTAGATTTGCATGCTAGGATCATTCAAATAGCGTTGATCAAACTACTTGTGGAGTGATTCGAATCTTGAGTTTAGAAACAAGTTATCTCTACTCTTTATCTTGATCATCAGGGTAAATCCGCCTCTATCTTCTTCCTTGAGATGAAATCATCTAGATTTGGGCTTTTTTTTTTTTTTTTTCTCAGTGTGTTGTCTATCACTTGATTGCAAACTTTGCTTATTGGCTCATGTGAGTGAAATTGTGAGTTTATTGAGAGTGTGTTTCTGTTTTGAGTGTAAACACGAGTGTCTATACCTTAAAGAGTGAAAACACTCGAGGGAGTGCTTATGAGGTCCATTTTTTTTGTTACTTTTTTAGTTTTGCAGAATAACAAAAAAAAAGCATGGAGCATAGGAGAAATCAATTCTAAAAATTGAATGCAAGGATCAAATCATTGGAGAAAACAAACATCCTATGTTATGCCTCAGGAGAGATTTATTCCAATGCACCACAAAGAGTATTGGGAGGTAAAAGGAAGAGCACATGATGAAGGTTTCAAAGTTGTCCAAGGGAGAAATGTAAGGGAAGTTCAAAACGTTGGTTGTAATTTGGGAAGCATGAAGCTGAAATTTGCTAAATTCTATGGAGGTACAAATCCTAATGAGTACATTCAATGGGAAAGACAAGTTGATCATGTCTTTGATCGTTGCACTTTGAATGAGGAGAAAAAGGTAAAACTCATTGTTTCTCATCTTAGAGATTATGTCATTACTTGGTGGGATAAATTATTTTTAAGTAGGAAGAACCTTAACCGTCCAATTGAATCATGGAATGTTCTTAAGCAAATAATGCGGGAGCACTTTGTTCCTAAGTTTTTCCATAACTTGCGAACTTTGAGACAAGGGAGCAAAAGTGTGGAGGCTTATACATGGAGATGAAAACGTTGCTTGAGGATCTCGAAATTTATGAGGATGAGACGGTTACAATGGCTCGATTCTTTAGAGGACTTAATAAGGAGATTGCAATTCAGCTTGATCTTCAACCTTATGCGGATTTGGAGAGGATGGTGCACATTGCCATAAAGATTGAAAAACGTCTCCAAAGAAAGTCTACAAGGTACACTAAACCTAAACAAATTTTAAATGTCCATTCAACTTTAGAAAAGGTTAGTTTACCTACTGAAAATAAGCCTATTGTTGAGGTAGAAAGTGGTAAGATTCAAAATGAAATGCTTTGAATTTAGTGTCAACACATGCTAGTGAGTTTACTAGGAGATTAGATTGCAAAGACTTGTTTGTTTGCAACACTTCTTGATAAGAAATTTAGAGGAATTGAAATATCGAAAAATCTCAAATCGAAATGAAATCAAAGAAGCCAAAGAATTCTAATATCAAAATGTTAAGTAACCCTTGACAATTGGATCTAACAACCTTGCTTAAATAAACAAGACCTTTAGATAACTCAATTTCAAAGACCCCAAAACCAATTTTGAAAATCAACTCAAGGAAAGTAAAATCGGATTACCTTGTCGATCAAACATCTCAAGGCAAGAGAACTTATATGAGATCCGAATCACTCCACAAGCAAGATTGATCAAGTCAAGCTTGAATGATTCTAAGAATGCAACCTAATCTACATAGAATTGCAAAGACATAGCTTAAAGGCTATAAAAAAGCTCAAGGCCTCTTTTGATTACATTTTTAATCTTTTTCTTTTTTTTCTTTTTACAAGGTACATGGCTTTATATAGCCTCAAAATCAACCCTAGAGTAACCTATGGTCAATTGAAAGGATGTAACTTACATCTCCATCAATACCATGATCTCCACTAACCAAATTGTAACTTAAAACATTGAAAAGATAACTTTAAAACTGAAAATTACATCAAAATTACCATAAATCCGAGAATTTATCTTCTATTAATCCTATCAATACTTTGTAACCATCCATGAATAAATGAAGCCACACTTGAAGTAACTTGAAGCTCTTGTTGCATAAATGTAACTTGGCTTGTCTTTAATGAAGCATTTATTGCACTTGAGTTCATTAAATGCATCTTTTGTTTGCCATAAATGAAGTTGGTCAACATTTAATTCAACTCCATTTTGAAGCTTTTCTCTAGCATGGTAGGATTCATATCATTCTCTCCTTCTTCAAAAAGATTCGTCCTCGAATCTAAGGATGTCGTTGTAATGCAAACTGAAATTTATTTCAGTCTATGGTCTTGGTCTCTTCAATTTCTTCTTCGCATCATTTTCTTTGTGAAAGATTGCTGCAAAAATATGTTGGGAAAATACAAAAGGACCTCACAACACTTCCTCACAAGTTACACTCAAGAATATTTAGGCCACTCATGTTTGCACTCAAATTTGAGAAAACACTCTAATTCTCAATCTCACCTCTCAAAATATGAAATGGAGAAGCCAAGATAATTTGCAATCCAATGGATAATTGCACACTTTGAAAACAAACAAACTAACTTGACAATTGAAAAATGAATAAGAAGCAATGTAACTCTTGGATAAAATAACCAATGGCTGGAGTTTTTAAACATAGGAGTTACAAATTGAAAACTAATGGTTGGAAAATTCATGTGCCATGTAACTGCCATATTTAATGCATAACAGGCAACTTTTACAAATTCTCAAAGTGTAACATCTAAGATTGAATACCAAATGGTTATATTTGAACATAATGATCAAATCTAATAAGAAATTTTCGGATTTAGCATGCTTTAGAGGCAAAAACAGCAAGAACAAAACAAGAACTCATGTCCTCGATATAGCAGCTTTTTTTGCAGCACCACTTGTAAAAATGCATCCTTTTCACCGTCAAGAAAGTTGAATTAGAAAATCTCAAAGAAGACAAAGTTGAAGATTAGACTCTGATCTACAATATTTATGAAGACATCAAGATAAATTGACATACTGAAATATGACTTTTCGGTGCTTTTTAAGAGACTACGAAAACTGGAAAGTTTGCAAAAAAAAAAAAACTAGAACATGAAAATTTAAAACAAATTCAATAGAAACGCAAAGGAAACATATATCCGATCTTGAGCCTAAGGCTCTGATACCAAATGATAAGAAATTTAGAGGAATTGAAATATCGAAAAATCTCAAATCGAAATGAAATCAAAGAAGCCAAAGAATTCTAATATCAAAATGTTAAGTAACCCTTGACAATTGGATCTAACAACCTTGCTTAAATAAACAAGACCTTTAGATAACTCAATTTCAAAGACCCCAAAACCAATTTTGAAAATCAACTCAAGGAAAGTAAAATCGGATTACCTTGTCGATCAAACATCTCAAGGCAAGAGAACTTGTATGAGATCCGAATCACTCCACAAGCAAGATTGATCAAGTCAAGCTTGAATGATTCTAAGCATGCAACCTAATCTACATAGAATTGCAAAGACATAGCTCAAAGGCTATAAAAAAGCTCAAGGCCTCTTTTGATTACATTTTTAATCTTTTTCTTTCTTTTCTTTTTACAAGGTACATGGCTTTATATAGCCTCAAAATCAACCCTAGAGTAACCTATGGTCAATTGAAAGGTTGTAACTTACATCTGCATCAATACCATGATCTCCACTAACCAAATTGTAACTTAAAACATTGAAAAGATAACTTTAAAACTGAAAATTACATCAAAATTACCATAAATCCGAGAATTTATCTTCTATTAATCCTATCAATACTTTGTAACCATCCATGAATAAATGAAGCCACACTTGAAGTAACTTGAAGCTCTTGTTGCATAAATGTAACTTGGCTTGTCTTTAATGAAGCATTTATTGCACTTGAGTTCATTAAATTCATCTTTTGTTTGCCATAAATGAAGTTGGTCAACATTTAATTCAACTCCATTTTGAAGCTTTTCTCTAGCATGGTAGGATTCATATCACTTCTACTATTGTAACACCTACTCATGATGAAGTACATGTTGATGTGTGCGAGTTAGGAAAAAAGGCAAAAAAGGTCGAGACAAAAGCATGTCAAGAAGATGAGTGAGAGAGAAAAGCCAAGAAGGTGAGCTTATGTGAAAGAACTTGTGAGGTTAAATCTATTTTGTTTTCAAACAAAATATTTTTGATCTTTTGTATGAAGAAACTTGTTTTCTAGCGGGTGAGCTTAAACCATGTTTTTCTAGTTTTTCTTTTAAGTTTTTATGGGATGCCAAAGCACTCATTGAGAATCTTGATTCAAAAGTTAATGCCAAAGCATTTATTGGGAGGCAACTCTTCAAAATTGCTTCTAATTTCGTACATGGCAGCAAGCATAAGGTGTTAAAATCGGGTCATTGGGTTTGGAGACACTTTTGGAAGGACCGTTCTTCATTTCACAAGAAATCTAAGTGGAATTCAAGACACAATATACCTATGACGTCCATGACTACAAGATTGCTCTACAAGGAGAGAAAGATGTCAATTACATTTATAATGCTGGTGATTTCCGTCCATTTGATGTTGGAGACCCTTTTGATTCGAGGACAAATCCTCTTGAAGAAGGGAAGGATGATAGGAACCCAACAATGCCAATCAAGAATAAAGAAGAGCTTCAAGATGGAGATACATTAAATGCACTATGGCTTCATTTAGGATGAACTCAAGTTGCATTGAAGGAATTAAAGTTGAATTAAATGAACTAAAGTACCTCTCAAGTTCATTTAATGCAAGTCAACCATCAATTAATGAAACAACACTTCAAGCTACTTCAACATGAGCTTCATTTACTAATATCGGTTACAAATACCTAGAAGAATGAATGCAATATTCAATCTCGGATTTATAGCCCTCTATTATGTAATTTTCAGTTTTTAAGCATATTTCATAAGTTTTTGGTTATATTTGAGTAGTGGATAGTTATGGCATTAAAGTTGTAGAAGTTTCTATATCAAACATGCCAATGTAGCTTATTTTAGGTTAAATTTCAAAGGATATATAAAGCCATCAAAGATGTATTGCAAGAGAAGACTTGGAATCATGTTTTGAATGAAAAGTTGCATATTTTGCTTCTTAAGCCATGAGCTTGTTTCTTTGCATATCTTGTGTTTAGATTTGCATGCTAGGATCATTCAAGTAGCTTTGATCAAACTACTTGTGGAGTGATTCAAATCTTGAGTTTAGAATCAATTTTTTTCTACTCTTGATTTTGATCATCAAGGTTAATCCATTTCTATCTTCTTCATTGGGATGAAATCATCTAGATTTGGGGTTTTTGAGTTTGAGATCTAAAGGTCTTGTTCGTCAACAAGGTTGTTAGATTTAAATCATCGAGGGTTACTCGTCAGTTATGGACCCCAAGAGGGTTGAGTTGTGTGGCTAGTATTATTGGCGTCCCTGTTTGTCTGGATAAGGCAACTGAGGAGTTGAGTCAGTTGCCTTTTGCTCGGGTTTGTGTGGAGGTTCATGCGGAGGATGAGTTACCGAATGAGGTGACGGTCCGTCTAAGGGGAGTTGATTGTAGGGTGCCGTGGAGTATTCATGGAAACCGAATAAGTGTTCTCGGTGTTCTGTGTTTTGTCATAGTGTTGTTTCCTGTCAAGGAAGGTTGAGAAGGTGGTGAGTAATGGTGTTGAGGCGGTTGGGCCAGGTGTTGTAGCTGGGGTTGTTGTGTCGGAGGAGTTTGGTTTGGGGGGTTTGCAGTCTTGGTTGGTAGAGGGTTCAGAGTGTCGAGGTGCTAGTCCGGGGAGATGTGAGCATGTGGTTGCTACTCTGAATCGTTTGGTGTGTTGGAAGGTGAGGCTGATAGTCTTGCTTTGGCTTTGGTCCCGTTGGCGGTTGAACCGCCCCAGTTGGCCCTAGAGGGGTCGGAGGTTCATTTGTCACTAGACGGGTGGCTCTGGGCAGGCCGCCTGGGTCTTAGATGTCTGCGTGGTGTTCTTGGATTGTGTGGGGCCTTACGAGCCCTGCTAAGGGTCTTACTGTGAGATCCTTTCTGTGTTATGTTCGAGTGGGTTTTTGTTGCTTGCTGGAAACGAAGGTGAAACGTCACCAGTTTGATGCGGTGTTTCACATGTTTGGGGTGGTTGGCAGTGTGTTAGTAGTTATGGTGAGCATGGTTTAGGGAGGATCTAGGTGTTATGGCGCACTGGTAGGTTCCTGTTCACGCCAGAGATTGTGGGGGATCAGTTTATCTCTGGGACGTTGGTGGTTGTAGGCACCTCTGTTTCTGTTAGGGTGGCTTGTGTTTATGCTGCGAATGTGCTCTCGGTTAGGCGACATTTGTGGAGTGAGTTGACCCCCGTTATTTCTGCTTGGGCGGACCGGATATTGTTATGGGTGACTTTAATGATATTCGTGCATCCTCAGAAGCTTTTGGTGGGGTTTTAGATGTGGGGCCTATGGGGCTATGGATGAGTTTGATGGGGCTCTGCGGTAGGCTGATTTACTAGAACTTCGTGTCCAGGGGAGCTGGTTTACTTGGATTAATAGTCCACAAGGAGGAGGGGACAGGTTACGACGGTTGGATAAGATGCTTGTAAATCAGGCTTGGGTTGATTCCTTGCCTCTGAGTTAGTCCAGGCGCATGGTTGGGGGGTGTCTGATCATTGTCCGTTGGTATTTCATTTGGAGGTGGCTGAGGCTTCACGTCGTGCAACCTTTCGTTACTTTGCTCATTGGGCAGAGGAGGGTGATTTTTTATCGTGGGTTGCGAGTTGTTGGACCAGGCGTTTTGGGTGAAGGGAATGAAAATCCTGCAGCGGAAACGACATGAAACGTCGTGGTGTTCATTGTGAAATCCTTTTCTTAAAATTGGATTAAACTACTTTAATCTAGGTTTAACATGTTGTAAATCAAGAAGAAAACAGAAAGTAAACATACTTACTTGTTGAAGAACTATTCTTCGACGTTTACTTCTCCGATCATGAACTCTCCGTGCCTTTTATCTTTACAATCGATCTCTCGTAAAGAACAGTGACACCTCCGAAAAGGTCTTCTCAGTTGTTCTCGATCGGTTGAGGGAGAGTGGTGGGACTCCTTTTGGTTTGGGTTGGAGAGAATTCTTGTGAAATGAGAGAGAGCTTTTGAGAGAATTTCTTTCTCTTTGGATTGTGAATTCCAAAAAATGAGAAGAAGTGTTGTGAAATGTCTCACATTCCATCCTTTTATAATGCCATATGGTGGAGTTAAAATCTCCACCATTTACCAATTTACCATAATCATATGATATGCAAATCATATTTGCATATCACATAATATAAGGTATCTCATACCTGATTATACAAATCTCATTTGCATAATTGTGGAATTTTAAATTGAAACATATTCAATTTAATTTCTTTCAATTCAATTTCTCCAAATTAGCACTAATTAATCAATTAGGCTAACGTATAGTTTATTATGAATCTCATTCACATTAAACTATATATTATGTCAATTATATCTCATATAAATGACATAAATACCCTTTTAATGAATTTGAACACTTCAAATTCACACCAAACTGTAAACCCTCAATTTATCCAGTTTGAGCCAACCGAGGGACCTAATGGACCTACAAATGACGAGCTCCAATGATTCAAGATTAACCTGTCAAACTCTTTGACCCGGTTATTCAACATTCATTAGCTACGGTAACACTCCACTAAAGCTCATAATTGCACTCCCATCACTGTAGGACAAGTTGTAACCAATGCCCGTTAGTCGACCCTTCACAGGTTGTTCATAGTCACAGTTGGGTCAAATTACCATTTTACCCCTGTGTCTACCTCTTGCTCCTTAAGTCCCACTGCTCCTCTAATGAACAACAATGTTGTATGGTCCAACCATAAACAACATCCCTCTCGGGCCAGTGTGAGGGTGGGTGCCCGTTGTCCAAGTCCTAGAGACAACACTTAAGGGAACAAGCCCTCTAGTTTCCCTAATTCGGGAACGAGTGAATTCTATCTCGCGTAGTCAAGTTCCCAGCTCCCCACGTGGTCCTGTCCCTGTGAAGATAGGCATATTGGATGAGTAACTGTGACCACCCTCACCAGTACTAGTCAAAGGGCAGAGCCCCGCAGACAGGAGCCCGTAACACGCTCAGGATTAAGGTCGAGTCACTATTGGTCATCTATGAAGTTATTAGCCCTATACTGTTAACGGTGTTACGTCAGTAAGTCTAATAATTCACGGTCAGGTCTTGTACAATCTCATTGCACAAGATGCCCTCACTTGCATGTCAACCACATGAACGAGTTGGATCACCTCGTTTGTATCTAATACAAAGCGGACTGCATCCACAGCGTATCCAGGATTAGGTCTCCAACCCTATCCATATACTGTAGACCGTTCGGGTCATTAACTCGAACGTGATCCTCCCTGTGTGTCCACTACACACCGTTCAAGTTCTAGTTCTTTCATAATTCAATGACCCTGGCTTAGTTTATTGGATTAAGTTTGTAAATATGCGAGACACAAAGTGATGAAAAAAAATAACTCTTATTTATTTCAATAAGGAATATTACAAACATATACGAGATTAGGACATACATCGCAACACTGGGGTGTCTCCATTGGTGAGTTTTCTTCGTAACTTGAGGGTGGTTAAGAGTATTCTTCGAAAGAAATTTAGTAGACCGATTGATGGACTTACTTCGGAGGTGGAGGAGTTGCGTAGGAAGATGGAGGCGGCTCAGATTGGGGGGTGGACTGTAAACCCGAGATCTCACTTTGGAATTTTTCTTACAAAAAAAAAACAAAAGAAAAGAAGAAAGGAAAATTTTAAATATTTGGTTTTGTTTTAAAAAGAAAAGAAAAGAAAAGAAAAGAAAAGAAAAGGAAAGAAAAGGAAAAGTTAAAAAGAAAAAGAAAAAGGGGTAAAAGACAAAACTTTTGTTTTTTTCTTCCACCACCAAGTTTATTTAATACTTAACCCACCTTATCTCCATTTCCTTCCCATTTTTATCAAGTTCAACAAGAGGTTTTTGTGGGACAGAACTGAAGGAAGAAGCAGGAAAGAGGGTTTTGGTTTTGAGGTTGAAGAAGAAAGGAGAAAGGGGCCACTCAATTTCCATGGCAATTCTATGATCAATTCAACCATGTTCTGATATTTTGATCATTTTGAGCTCCACAAGAAGAGGTAAGAGTTGAAGTTTAATTTTCTTGAAAGTTAACTCACATTTGAACAAAATTCGTGAAGGAAGCTCGAGCAAATTCTAACCATAAGTTACTATTTTGTGAAGAGGAAGGCAGAGGACAAAATTTGCTGTCAAATTCGAGAAACCTCTAGTGTTTCGGTTGTGCTGATCTGTAGAGTTTGAATCCGAAGCTCTAATACGTATGGTTGGAAAGCTTATTGCATTTCCTACAACTTTTATGAAGCACTCGTGAGTATAAATCGACTGGAAGATGTTTAAAATGTCAGGTCAATTTCGGATTGCAGCAGGAAAATGAATCTGGAAACAGCAGAAGGTTGTTTTTAGGGAAGAGGCTTTCAAGGTATATTCGAAACGATCTGTTGGGAATTTCAATTTCATTTCTTCAGATGAGTTTTAGAGGGTTCAAAAAAAAAGAGTTTGGTATAAACTACATCCTTTTTGGCTAAGTAATGAACGAGTTATGAATATTTGAAGTCAGGGTTTGAAATCTGTAAAATGCTGGAAATTTAGATAGTGTGTTTTTTTTTTGTAATTTCAAGGTTGAAATTCATGAGCTCGAGATTTTAATGCTTGGTTTTGGTTTGTTTGACAGGCCAAGAGGAAATAGGTCGAGTGTACGGACCAAGGTTCTAGTTCTAACACGTGAGTGACAAAACGAACCTCGAAAACGGTTTATAGGCTTGTATTATGCTTATGAAAATTCAAGGTCTTGCTAAAACGAAATGGTTTCAATGCTTATTGTTTTCCTTTGAACACATGTTTATGAGTATTCATATTTTCTAAGAAATGATTTCAACTGCTGATTGTGAGCCTAAATGTCTTGATGAAATTTATACGTGAGCATGTTCTTGATTGTCGAAATTTATGAAAATGTTATGATTTCGAGCAAGTATGTACTAGCAAGTATGATTAAAAGAAATCCAGTTTTTATGAACTAGCTGAGTAAGCTTGAGTTTTACAAAAGAAAAGATAAGCAGGCTTGTTCAAATATTTTTATGTTATTGTCTGAGACTTGAATAAGTAAATGACTAAGACATTGAGCCCGAGGTTGTATAGTATCGTGTGCACACAGGTCATATTCTGTTGTCGACGTTGAGTGTACTCCGTGACAACAATGCTGTCGTGAGTGCTGGGCGAGCCCCACTACAACCAAGACGATGGGAGTGATGGGCGGTCCCCACTACATCGTAGAGTAAACGTGGTTGTTCTGGGCGGCCCTACACAATGTGGATTGTTATATGTTTTTATAAGGATTATTAATATCGATATGCCTTACGAGATTTTAATGTCATGCTTGCTGGATTTCTGAAAAAAGCTACTATGATTACACGTTTACTTTTAACGCTTTGTTACAGATGCTTATGCTCATAGGTTGCCAGGTGATATGATTTATGAGTTATAGATTTTTAATTCAGTCACTCACTGAGCTTCATAGCTCATTCTTTCAGTGTTTTCCAAACTTTTCAGGTAGAGATCGAGTTCCTGGTACCTGACATCTTGCCATAGTCTGCTGAAAGCTCCACGAGTTAATATTTTGTACGTGGTTGGTGTTGTATAGCAAGTTCATATGAGTTGTAGATTATCTTGAGAGAACTATGTAGTTATAGTTGTTTGTACATTAGAGGTTGTATAAACAATAGTTTGTCTTGTTTGGTTTCTGATGCTCTTGTCGTTTAGTTTTCAAGAGAGATTTAAGAAGAGTTTCTCCTTATGTATGTTTACTAGTTGTCAAGGTTCCGGTGTGTTATGTCAAAGTGTTCCATATGCGAGCATAGTATGTTTATCAGGTAAAACAGGGTCAACAGGTATTGTTAAGAGGTAAACAATGTCTGTTGGCTTCATGTCGTCTTCCAGGCTAAGTTAGCAGGTAGTCGGGAGGGGGTGTGACAACTTGGTATCAGAGCAATTAGCTCCATGGGAAATGAGATAGAGCAAGTTAGCTCTAAGAAGAAACTAAGGAGTAATAGCAAGTTATTGAGTTTGTTCAGAAAGAACTAGTAGAGTATGGTTCAAGTAAGGATAAGAGTAAGTCCAGTTAGGGCTAAAATGTGAATAGAAGTTTAGTATATTGTGTATTTGATTTAAGTATCCAAAGTATGTCTAATGTGTTGATATGTTATAGGAGTCATGCCACCACGTACTAGCAGACGACGCAGGCAGGATCAGGGCGGGACACAGGATCCTACCCAAGGCCAATCTGAGAGGGGATCTAGTGCCCTGAGGGTCCAGACTGGGGCTAGAGATGAACAACATGCTAGTTCCTCACAGGAGGTAGGCAAACCAGAGAGAGCAGGGCCAAGTGATCCAGAGACGACGTATGGAATGGAACGTCTGGAGAAATTAGGAGCCACAGTGTTTGAGGGTTCCATAGATCTAGCTGACACCGAGGTTTGGCTAAATAAGCTTGAGAAATGTTTTGATGTGATGAGTTGCCCTGAGGAGCGGAAAGTTAAGTTGGCCACATTCCTGTTAGAAAAGGAAGTAGAGGGTTGGTGGAAGTCAATACTAGCCAGGCGGAGTGATGCACGTACTCTAGACTGGAAAACTTTCAGAAGCATATTCGAGGATAGGTATTATCCTAGCACATATCGCGAGGCAAAAAGGGATGAATTTTTAGAATTGAAGCAAGGGTCACTTTCAGTTGTTGAGTACGAGAGAAGGTATACCGAGCTGTCACGGCATCTGAGAGTGACTGGTGTCGAAGATTTGAAAGGGGATTACGTCCTGAGATACGTACCCAAGTCACAACCATTGCTAAGTGGATTGATTTTTCTCAGCTGGTAGAGACTGCTCTACGTGTTGAGCAGAGTATAGCAGAGGCGCAATCAATAGTGGAGACTACTTGTGGGCCTTCAATAACAAGCAGTTTTCGGGGTCGTGAGCAACGAAGATTCACACCTGGAGTGAATGTTTCAAGTCGTCAAGACTTTAAGAATCGAGCTAGCGGCCAGACATTGAGGCAAATGAACGTGGGTGGTGCCTATCAGAGGCAGAGTAAAAGAGCACCTAGTGAGTCTGCTAGATCCGCAACAAGACCGCAGACAGTGCAAGAGTCTGTTGCCAGTATAGCAAGGAGAACACCTTGTGCAAATTGTGGCAAGAATCATCGAGGTCACTGTCTTGTTGGTGTCAGTGTGTGTTACCAGTGTGGACAACCAGGACATTTCAAGAGGGATTGTCAACAGCTTAGAGCAGCTGCACAGAGGGACCAGGGAGTTGGGTCCTAAACAGTTGAGCAACCGAGAGTTCCAGTAGCTGCAGGAGAGGGCACCAACGGTTCCAGACAGAAGGGAGTTGTAGGGAGACCTAGGCAACAGGGAAGGGTCTACGCTATGACTCAGCACGAAGTGGAGGATGCACCAGATGTGATTACTAATACGATTTCTATTTGTAATGTACCTGCACGTGTTTTGATAGATCCAGGTGCTACGCATTCCTTTGTGTTCTAGTATATTCCTGACTAAGCTGAATAGAAAGCTAGAGCCTTTATTTGAGAGGTTAGTTATACTCCAGTTGGTAATGCTTTACTAGTCGATGCAGTGTGATACGAATCCTACCATGCTATGCAAGACGAGAGAAAAGCTTCAAAATGGAGTTAAAATAAATGTTGTCCAACTTCATTTATGACGAACTAAAGATGCATTTAATGAACTCAAGTGCAATAAATGTATCCTTAAAGATAACTCAAGCTTCATTTATGCAACAAGGGTTTCAATTTAAATCAAGTGAAACTTCATTTATGCATGGAATGTTACAAAGACTTTCAAGATTAGTATAAGACTTCAATCTCGGATTTATGGATATTTTGATGTAAATTTCAGTTTTAAAGTCTTGTTTTCAACAATTTAGGTTACAATTTGGTTAGTGGAGATCATGGTATTGATGGGGATGTAAGTTACAACCTTTCAATTGACCATAGGTTACTCTAAAGTTGATTTTGAGGCTATATAAAGACATGTACCTTGTAGAAAAAAAAAAGGAGGAGAGATTAAAAAAATGTAATAAAAAGAGGCCTTTGTGCATTATTATAGCCTTGAGCCATGTTTCTTTGCAATTCTATGTAGATTAGGTTGCATGCTTAGAATCATTCAAGCTTGACTTGATCAATCTTGCTTGTGGAGTGATTCGGATCTCATACAAGTTCTGAGCCTTGAGATGTTTGATCGACAAGGTAATCTGATTTTACTTTCCTTGAGTTGATTTTCAAAATTTCTTTTGGGTTCTTTGAGATTGAGTTATCTAAAGGTCTTGTTTCTTTAAGCAAGGTTGTTAGATCCAATTGTCAAAGGTTACTTAACATTTTGACATTAGAATCTTTGGCTTCTTTGATTTCATTTTGATTTGGTGATTTTTGGGGTTTAGATCTAATAGTCTTGTTTGTTGTTAACAAGGTAGATTAGATTTTTTTTCTAATTCTTCTTAAATTCTTACTATTTGGTATCAGAGCGCCTTAGGATCAAGATCGGATATATGTTTCCTTTGCGTTTATCTTGAATTTCTTTAAATTTTCATGTTTTGTTTTTTTTTTTTGTAATCTGTCCAGTTTTTGTAATCTTTAGAAAAACACAAAAAACTCATATTTCTGTTTGTTATTTAAATTTCAAGTCTTCGTCAATGTTGTAGATCCGAATCTTATCTATAACTTTCTCTCCTTTGAGAATTTCTAATTCGGCTTTCTTGAGGGTGAAATATCTGAATGTTTATAACTTGTTCTGAAAAACTGCTATATCCCGAGAACATGTGTTCTTGTGTTGTTTTTGTTGTTTTTCTTCTAAAGCATGCTAAATCCGAAACTTTCTCATTTGAAATGATCATTTTTGTTTTAATATAACCATTTGGTATTCATTCATTGATTTTACACTTTGAAAGTTTTAAAAGTTGGTTGTTACATATTAAATATGGGCAGTTACATTTCTGCACATTGAACTTTCCAACCATTAGTTTCAAATGGTAACTCTTATATTTAAAAATTCCAGCAATCGGTTATTGTCCATAAGTTACATTGCTTCTTCTTCATGTATCTAGCCATGACCTTACATTTTGTTCAAATGTCAAGTTAGTTTGTTTGTTTTCAAAGTGTGCAATTATCCATTGAATTGCAAATTATCTTGGCTTCTCCATACAAATTTTGAGAGGTGAGATTAAGAATCAATGTGTTTTCTCAAAATTGAGTGCAAACATGAGTGACATAAATATTATTGAGTGTAAACTTGGAGGGAGTATTGTGAGGTCCTTTGTATTTTCTTAACTTGTTTTTGCAGCAATCTTTCACAAAGAAAATGATACAAGGAAGAAATTCTAGAGAGCAAGACTGAAGAGTGAAATAAAATTTCAGTTTGTGTACAACGACATCATTAGATTCAGGACGAATCTTCTTGAAGAAGGGGAGAATGATACGAATTCTACCATGCTATGCAAGACGAGAGAAAAGCTTCAAAATGGAGTTGAAATAAATGTTGTCCAACTTCATTTATGACGAACTGAAGATGCATTTAATGAACTCAAGTGCAATAAATGCATTCTTAAAGATAACTCAAGCTTCATTTATGCAACAAGGGTTTCAATTTAAAATCAAGTGAAACTTCATTTATGCATGGAATGTTACAAAGACTTTCAAGATTAGTATAAGGCTTCAATCTCGGATTTATGGATATTTTGATGTAAATTTCAGTTTTAAAGTCTTGTTTTCAATAATTTAGGTTACAATTTGGTTAGTGGAGATCATGGTATTGATGGGGATGTAAGTTACAACCTTTCAATTGACCATAGGTTACTCTAAGGTTGATTTTGAGGCTATATAAAGACATGTACCTTGTAGAAAAAAAAAAGGAGGAGAAATTAAAAAAATGTAATCAAAAGAGGCCTTTGTGTATTATTATAACCTTGAGCTATGTTTCTTTGCAATTCTATGTAGATTAGGTTGCATGCTTAGAATCATTCAAGCTTGACTTGATCAATCTTGCTTGTGGAGTGATTCGGATCTCATACAAGAATTAGGGGGTGTGCTCATGCAAGAAGGAAAAGTAATAGCTTATGCGTCAAGACAATTGAAAAAGCACGAATGTAATTACCCTACAATCTTGAGCTAGCAGCAGTTGTTTTACCATTAAAGATTTGGAGGCATTATTTATTTGGTGAGAGGTGTCACATTTTTACAGATCATAAGAGCCTGAAGTATATCTTTGATCAGAGGGAGTTGAATATGAGAAAGAGAAGATGGTTAGAACTGATTAAAGATTATGATTGTACCATAGAATACCATCAAGGTAAGGCGAATGTGGTAGCAGATGCATTAAGCAGGAAGTCAAGACTTCCTAGGAATGCCTTGTGTGGTATTCGAGCAACCTTTTTAAGTACTCTAAGGGATTCTAAGGCAGTTGTGACTGCAGAGAATAAAGGGGGGCCTCTTAGCTCAATTCCAAGTTAGGTCTTCACTTATAGCAGAGATTGTGAGAAGACAACCAGAGGATAGTAACCTACAGAAAATGTTTGGAAAGTCCAAACAGGGCCCGAAGCAGAGTTTAAGGTGAGATCAGATGGAGCCATAGAGAGGCAGGGAAGACTATGTGTTCCAAGTTTTAGGGAGCTTAAAGATGCTATTTTTGAGGAAGCTCACATTTCAACTTACGCTATGCATCCAGGAAGCACCAAGATGTACAAAACATTGAAGGGGACTTATTAATGGCCTGGGATGAAGCGGGAGATAGCTGACTATGTTGATAGATGTGTGATCTGTCAGCATGTTAAACCAGTTAGACAGAGGCCAGGAGGACTCTTTAACCCACTGCCAGTGCAAGAATGGAAATGGGAGCATATCACTATGGGTTTTCTGTTTGGATTACCACGTACTTCAAGTGGACATGATGGTATTTGGGTAATAGTGGATAGACTCACTAAGACAACACGGTTTATACCGATTAAAGCGACGTCTACACTTGATCAGTGATAAGAATCATGGTGTTCCACACGTCCCAATTGGACCTATTACACGTGCGAGAGCTAAGAAGCTTCAACAGTCATTCTTTACTCACATACAAAATTGGATAGATTCAGATACATCGTCATTTCATATGTTGCAAATTGATCCAAGATCGGATGCCGATTCGAAGACCAACGTTTGCAAGATTGACATTGTGCCAAAATTTTAAAGACTCATTAGTTATTTTTAATAATGATTTTTTTATTGTAATTTTTAAACTTTCGGGCTTCCAAAATATGTTTCCATAATAAGACTTCAATTATGGGGGTTACTAAGTAGGCCCAATTATGGTCATTTATAATTGTAGGTTTTATTTTTGGGGAACTGAAAGGTTGGGAGTTTTATTCACTTTTAGGCTATAAAAAGCCACATCCTAGCCATGTAAAACTCAGACTTTGATGAATGAAATTTGATCTCTCAAGTTAGAGAGTTTTCTTAGAAATCTTTTTCTAAGGTTTCTTGCAATTCTTGTGATAGATTGCATTTTGAGCCATTCAATCCAGCCTTGATCACGTTTGATTGTGGAATGACT
Source organism: Trichosanthes cucumerina (assembly GCA_036507285.1). Lineage (NCBI taxonomy): Eukaryota > Viridiplantae > Streptophyta > Magnoliopsida > Cucurbitales > Cucurbitaceae > Trichosanthes > Trichosanthes cucumerina. Next base: position 35,807,130 of record CM071842.1, on the reverse strand, counting down.
CAATCTAGAACAAGATTTCCAATCTTGCTTCTAGATCTTTGATCATAAGAGGTAATTGATTTCTTAGCCTTTCCTCTTGGTTGATTCTAAATGGTATAGGGAGGTGTTAATCTCTTAGGGGTCGTGTAAGCCCAATCACTTTGGAACTTCCTTATTAACAAACAACAAAAAGAAAGAAGAAATGAATGTTTAAAACTTGGTTTTCCATGTTTTAAAAAGAAAAGAAATGAAGTGAAAGATAAAAGGAAAACAAGGAAGGAAAAGCTCAAACCATTTTGGTTTGGTTTGCTTTAAAAATAATGAAGAAAATGAAATGAAAGGAATGAATATTATATTGTGTTTTGTTTTGTTTAGAAAATAAAAGAAAAGAAAAGAAAAGAAAGAAAGGGATAAAGGAAAGGAAAAAGAAAAGGAAAAAGAAAAGAAAAAGCAAAAGGGAAAAAGACAAAGTTTGCCTCCTTGCTTTTTAAAATGGCTTTATCTTCTCCATTTTCTTCTTCATTTATCAAAACCAAAGTTGAAGCTTCGTGGGAGAAGGAGAAAGGAAGAAAATGGAAGCCATTTTCGTGATTTTGGAGCTGGAATTGCAGAAGAAAGGAGGAGAACTCAAAGCTTAATTGTATAGCAGCAAGGTGATCAACTCAGACCAGTTCTGATGTTTTAGTCTTTTCGAGCTCAACAAGAAGAGGTAAGAGTTGAGTTTTTGATACATGAAAGTTAACTCAATTTGGAACAAAGTTTGTGAAGGAAGCTCGAGCTAATACTGTAGTTAACTTACTGTTTTGTGAAGAGGAAGACAAAAGACAGAATTTGCTGTCAAATCTGCAAAGTCTCTGATGTTTTGGTTGTTCTGATCTGAATACTTAGAGTTAGAAGCTCTAATTGGTATGGTTCGAAATCTTATTGAATTTCCTACAACTTTCGTGAAGAAAGCGTGAGTAGAAAATGTCTAGAAGAGGTTCTAAATATCAGGTTAAATTTGTTGTGCAGCAGGAAATCCGAATCTGGAAACAGCAGAAGTCTGTTTTGAGGAAAGTAGCTTTCGAGGTATTTCTGAACAAATCCGTTTGGAATTTTAATTTCATGTCTTCATATGATTTTTAGAGGGTTCAAAAAGGAAGAGTTTGATATAAATTACATTATTTGTGGTTAAGTAATGAAGAAGTTATGGTTGTCTGAATACAGGGCAGAAAAACCGAAAATGCAGGAAATTTGAAAGTGTGTTTTCTTGCAAGTTTTAAGGTCAAAAATCATAAGCTCGAGGTTCTAATGGTTGAGTTGGTTTGTTTGACAGGCCAAGAGCAAATAGGTCAAGTTTACAAGCCAAGGTTCTAATTCTAATACTGTGAGTGACTCTATCTTAGAACTATGCTTGACCTATGTTTTTCTTCAAAAACATAATTGTTGATCATTGAATCTTGTTTGAACTAATTATGTATAGCTTCATGGAGTTTCTAACATAAAGTTCATGATGGAACCTAAGCATGCTTTGAATTAGTTGTAACTATAAATCCAAGTATGGAAACTAAATTATGAAAGTATGCTTTCCTTTAGAACTTGCAAGAAAACACACTGTGAGTGACTCTATCTTAGAACTATGCTTGACCTATGTTTTTCTTCAAAAACATAATTGTTGATCATTGAATCTTGTTTGAACTAATTATGTATAGCTTCATGGAGTTTCTAACATAAAGTTCATGATGGAACCTAAGCATGCTTTGAATTAGTTGTAACTATAAATCCAAGTATGGAAACTAAATTATGAAAGTATGCTTTCCTTTAGAGAATGTTTTGTGTAAATCCACTTGGGAACATGTTTAGATGATAATGTGAAAATGTCATGAAATTGTTGTATGTGTTATAAAGACATGATTTCCATGGTACACAAATTATGCCCTTGTTTGGGGTTAACCCCTAATACTGAAGGACATTCGAGAAGGTACTTAGGGGGGGGAAATGAATCATGATATCTCGATACTGAAGGACAATGAGAAGGTATCCGGATAATAAATGGTTTTACGTAAATACTGAAGGACAATGAGAAGGTATTTGGGTAGTAAATGGTTTTACCTTAATACTGAAGGACATAGAGAAGGTATTAGGGAAAACCTAACGACCAAAGGTATTCCACGTGCTCGTGAGAGAGAGAGAGGTATGAACCTTATTGGTATAAATGTAACTCTACCACCTCTATGGTTTGATGTGGTATCATGTCATGTGTTTTATTGTTATGAGCATCTATATTATTGATCTATCTACCCTCGATATGTTAGTACATTTCGAGTTGTGTGCTATGCACAAGTGGTGACTTAAACCTGTAAATTGGAAGCATGGTTTGTTTATGTTTACAAACAGATGTTAAGATATTTTCTACTTATAATCTGCCAATATTATGATTCACCTGTGAGCTTATAATGTTTTAAAGATAGACACTCATTGAGCTTTTTAGCTCATTCTTTCAATGCTTTCAAACCTTTTCAGGTAGAGATCGAGCTCTTGGTACCTGACATCCTGCCATAGTCTGCTGGAAGTTTCATAAGTTGTTAGTTTGTACGTGGTTGGTGTTGTATAGCAAGTCGTTATGTAGTTATAGAAGTTTTGTACATTAGTGGTTGTATAAACAATGAGTTGTCTTGTGTTGTTTTGATGCACTTGACTTTTAGTTTCCAAGAGAGACTTATGAAGAGTTTCTCCCTGTGTATGTTTAATAGTTATCCAGTTTCTACTGTGTTATGTTAAAATGTTCCATATGCGAACATAGTATGTTTATCAGGAAAACAGGGTCAGCAGGTATTGTTAAGAGGTAAACATTGTCTGTTGGTTTCACGCCGCCTTTCGGGCTAAGTAGCAGGTAGTTCGGGAGGGGGTGTGACAGGCCGTTTGGTGTAAGGTTTTGTGGATGGGAATGGGTAAGGGTTTTAAATCTCCTTGTTTGGAACAAGGTTTGAAGCATGGACATGGGTATCACTTATTCCCATGCATCACTTTTTCCCATGGTGGATGGGTTTTCTATACCCTTCAAGAATGATGGGTTTTCTTTATACTCATCCATCTCTCTCTTCCTCTTTCTTCTTTATTAATATCTCTCTGTTCTTTATTAATATTTATACATTTTTATTTATTTATTTATTTTTAATAATCATAATTAATTATTTAATTAAAAATATTTACAAATAATTAATTTATTTTTATTAGTTGACATTAATTTTGATTAATTAATAAAATAATATTTTTAAGATTAATTTCATCAAACAAGCATAAATATTCATTATAAAATTCATTATAAAAATATTAAAACACTAATTATTATTATATTAATTAATTATTATTTTTAATGCATTTTTATTATTTTATTAATAATAGATAATAATATATAAAATTTATAAGATAAATATCATAAAATAAATTTGTACATTATTTATTAGATCGTAAGTATATATTATATAAGATTTATATATTAATTTCGTCAAATAAATATAAAATATCATTTTTTTTACATAAAAATCTGATAACATTCTCATGTAGAACCAAACACAGTCATCTTATTTCCAGACATTTATTATTTCCAGACATCTATTACCCATTCCCATCCAATAAAACCTTAAACCAAACGGCCCATGATATGAATCCTATCGTGCCATCAAGACCAAAGAAAAGCTTCAAAAATGGAGTTAAAATAAATGTTGTCAAACTTCATTTATGTTGAACTAATGATGCATTTAATGAACTAAAGTGCAATTTATGCTTCATTAAAGACAAGTCAAGCTTCATTTATGCAACAAGAGTTTCTAGCTACTTCAAGTGGGGCTCCATTTAAGTATGAGAAGTTACAAACTTTATGTAGGGTGATTAAAAATATCAATTCTCAGATTTATGGAATTTTGATGTAATTTTAGGTTTTGAAGTCTTGTTTTCAATGATTTAGGTTACAAAATAGTTAGTGGAGATCATGGTATTGATTGGGATGTAAGTTACAACCTTTCAATAGACCATAGGTTACTTTAGGGTTGATCTTGAGGCTATATAAAGTCATGTATCTTGGAGAAAAAAAAAAGGAGAAAGGATTGAAAATGTAATCAAAAGGAGCCTTTGTGCTTTTTTATAGCCTTGAGCTATGTCTTTGCAATTCTATGTAGATTAGGTTGCATGCTTAGAATCATTCAAGCTTGACTTGATCAATCTTGCTTGTGGAGTGATTCGGATCTCATACAAGTTCTCTTGCCTTGAGATGTTTGATCGACAAGGTAATCCGATTTTACTTTCCTTGAGTTGATTTTCAAAATTGGTTTTGGGGTTTTTGAAATTGAGTTATCTAAAGGTCTTGTTTCTTTAAGCAAGGTTGTTAGATCCAATTGTCAAGGGTTACTTAGCATTTTGACATTAGAATCTTTGGTTTCTATGATTTCATTTTGATTTTGAGATTTTTTGGGTTTTGTGATCTAATAGTCTTGTTTGTTGTTAACAAGCTAGATTAGATTTTACATTCCTCCTTAAATTTCTTATCATTTGGTATCAGAGCGTCTTAGGCTCAAGATCGGATATATGTTTCCTTTGCGTTTATCTTCAATTTCTTTTCAATTTTTATGTTCTGGTTATTTTTTGTAATCTGTCCAGTTTTTGTAATCTATTGAAAAACACAAAACACTCATATTTCTGTTTGTTATTTAAATTTCAAGTCTTCATCAATGTTGTAGATCAGTATCTTATCTATAACTTCGTCTTCTATGAGAATTTCTAATCCGGCTTTCTTTACGTTGAAAAAGCTGAATTATTATAACTTGTTCTGAAAAACTGCTATACCGGAGAACATGTGTTCTTGTGTTGTTCTTACTGTTTTTTCTTCTAAAGCATGCTAGATCTGAAAATCTCTCATTTGAACTGATCATTTTTGTTCAATACAACCATTTGGCATTCATTCATTGATGTTACACTTTGAAAGTTTTAAAAGTTGGCTAAAACATATTAAATATGGGTAGTTACATTTCTGCACATTGAATTTTCTATCCATTAGATTTCAATTTGTAACTCTTATGTTTAAAAATTCCAGCCATTGGTTATTATCCAAGCTACATTGCTTCTTCATCATTTATCTAGTCATGGCCTTCAATTTTTCAAATGTCAAGTTAGTTTGTTTGTTTTCAAAGTGTGCACTTATCCATTGAATTGCAAATTATCATGGCTTCTCCATACAAATTTTGAGAGGTGAGATTGAGAATCATTGTGTTTTCTCAAAATTGAGTGCAAACATGAGTGTAAACTTGTGAGGGAGTGTTGTGAGGACCTTTGTATTTTCTTAATTTATTTTTGCAGCAATCTTTCACAAAGAAAATGATGCGAAGAAAAAATTGAAGAGACCAAGACCAAAGACTGAAATAAATTTCAGTTTGCGTTACAACGACATCTTTAGATTCGAGGGCGAATCTTTTCAAAGAAGGGGAGAATGATATGAATCCTATCGTGCCATCAAGACCAAAGAAAAGCTTCAAAAATGGAGTTAAAATAAATGTTGTCAAACTTCATTTATGTTGAACTAATGATGCATTTAATGAACTAAAGTGCAATTTATGCTTCATTAAAGACAAGTCAAGCTTCATTTATGCAACAAGAGTTTCAAGCTACTTCAAGTGGGGTTCCATTTAAGTATGAGAAGTTACAAACTTTATGTAGGGTGATTAAAAATATCAATTCTCGGATTTATGGAATTTTGATGTAATTTTAGGTTTTAAAGTCTTGTTTTCAATGATTTAGGTTACAAAATAGTTAGTGGAGATCATGGTATTGATTGGGATGTAAGTTACAACCTTTCAATAGACCATAGGTTACTTTAGGGTTGATCTTGAGGCTATATAAAGTCATGTATCTTGGAGAAAAAAAAAAGGAGAAAGGATTGAAAATGTAATCAAAAGGAGCCTTTGTGCTTTTTTATAGCCTTGAGCTATGTCTTTACAATTCTATGTAGATTAGGTTGCATGCTTAGAATCATTCAAGCTTGACTTGATCAATCTTGCTTGTGGAGTGATTCGGATCTCATACAAGTTCTCTTGCCTTGAGATGTTTGATCGACAAGGTAATCCGGTTTTACTTTCTTTGAGTTGATTTTCAAAATTGGTTTTGGGGTCTTTGAAATTGAGTTATCTAAAGGTCTTGTTTCTTTAAGCAAGGTTGTTAGATCCAATTGTCAAGGTTTACTTAGCATTTTGACATTAGAATCTTTGGTTTCTTTGATTTCATTTTGATTTTGAGATTTTTTGGGTTTTGTGATCTAATAGTCTTGTTTGTTGTTAACAAGGTAGATTAGATTTTACATTCCTCCTTAAATTTCTTATCAGCCCCTTAGTTTAATGGTTATTGCTTATCCATTGCTTGGATCTTTGGATTGAGAATTAGGGTTGCCTTATCATTTTGGTATCAGAGATTAGGTTTCATTTTGCCGCCTACTCTAGAATTGATTCTATCTTCCATTTTCATTGTTCATTTTTTTTAACTTCCATCAATTCTGTTCGTTTCGTTATTGTTCTTCATCTTTTGATTCTAATCTCATTCCCATCTTAAATATCACATTGAAATCTTGAAAAAAAAAAATTCTAGATTTGTTTCATGTTGAGTTCTTGATGTTCATGCCTATTTTTATTTAATCAGTTTCAAATTGCATGAATTTGTTGAGGTTTCTCTCAGTTTCCATTTAAATCTTGTTGAGACTGTCCAATAACTGCAGAATTTAATATCTAAGATGCCTCTTCAAACTCGTTTATAACATTCGAATTTGCTTAAGTGATGTACAGCGAAACGTTATATCAGTCTGTTATCAATCAATGTTAAGAAGGAAGTCTGCTCAAATTCGTAACGTAGTACGTTCGTTTTTGGAATTCTAATTCTGTGTGCAGTTTTATCCGAAAATTCCAGCACCTTTCTTATTTGTTCTTTTCATTGTTCTCTTTGTTTTCTTTGTTCTAAATTGTTTTTATTTCATAATTATCTTGTCTTGGCTGATTTTGTAAAGCTCAATATTACAAGAATCGCTTGAACCACATATTAGCCTACCCAATATCATCATTTAGTCACTTTCCCAAATATCCTACCTTTGTGTGATAAACACGAGTGTCCCGAGTGGAAAAAAAAAACAGTGAGTTGTGTGCGTGATGATGTGAATCTAACCATTAATCCATTACATGTACCTGAAGGCAATAACAAGGAGCAAGGCCAAGAAGATTCAAGAGGCTTTCACATTGCATCTCCAAAAGCTCGTGAATGCACAAGGAGAGACCAAGATTTTTGAGCCCAAAATTCTGTATAATGTTAGTACAACAAGTCAAGATGAGAATGGAGTGAAGATGGCACGGGAAAAGTTATCTAGTTTGAAAGATGGCACGGAGGACAAAAAAAGTGTGCAGAAAATGTGAACAGGTGGTTGTCCATATTGCACCACTTGGGATTTCGTGATGTCAAGCCTCGTCGAACGAAATAGTCATGCATGGCGGATCCTACAGTAGATAATTAAGACCATTTAAAGCATTTCTATGTTTTTTGTTCCATATTTAGAGCTCTCAAACGTTGTGCAATCAAGTTTTAAATTCCTAGGTCAATTTTTTCTTCATTTTTACATTTAATGCTTATTGAAGACTTTTGGTCTTTGGTGCTTTGCACGACCATTTTGGCCTATTTAAAGGCTTGTATTGGCATGGAAAAGGCAGAACCTTTATGAAAAAAACTTGTGTTTTGTCTAGCCCCATTTGGTGTTAACTTTCTTTCAAATCTTGCTTTAGGTTTGATGTTTAACCGATTCATTGGATTAGCCCCGATCAAGCTAATTCTGGAGTGAGTCGTCTTAGGATCTAGGAGTGACCATCCTTATTCTAAGTTTGATCTAAGAGTTATTCATTTTCTAACTAAACTCTTGGTTGGAATCAATTCGTTAAGTTAGCCTTGTTCGTGACATTTGCAAAGATCCTAGAAGGACCTCTAGCATTGTTAAACCAACAAATTCGACGCTTATCATTTGGTATCAGAGCTCGTTGGTCGACATCCTTTGGCCGGCTCTCTAGAGGTGAAATATCTACAATTTTTGTTACTTTTTTTCTGTCATTTTTTTAAAGCATTTACAAAGTGTAATACAAGGCATCCTACAACTTGTCTTTAATTTCTTTGTATTTTGTTCTTGGATCATTAAAAAAAAAAAAAATCAGTAGCAAAAAGTTAAAAAAAAAGTAGCAAAAAAAAAACCAAAAAAAAGTAGCAAAAAAAAAAAAGAGGTAATCAAGGATCCAAGGCACACAAAAGTTCTTGTTTTTGAATTTTATTTACTCAAACTTTGAGTTGTAGATCCTTAGGATTAGTTTCTCTAGTCTTAGCTTGTGAAAGGTTATCATTGATTTAGTTTTATATCAAGTTGAAAAGCAAGGTTGCACCAAATTTTTTTTAAACCAACCCTTACATCTTTGACCTAGTACCAAAAGCCTACCCTTGAGTGATAAACACGAGTGTCCTTGAGTGATATCTTGGTGAGAAGTGTGGAGAGGTCATTATAAAAAAAAAATATCACAAGATAATAAAGAAAAAGTTCCGCAAGTGTTAGATCCAAATATGGCTATTCTTCAAGCAATTCAAGGTATGATGGAGATGATGAGGGAAGAAAGGGAAGAAAGGAGAGCACAACAACAAAGAGAAGAACGAATCTTGCAAGAAGATGAAGGCATGTTTGATTTACAGGTACAAGAAAGAAACTTAGGAGGAAGAGGAAATGTGAGGGGAAGAAATAACGTTGCAAACATTGTGCAACCTAGAAGAGTGGAAAGAGTGAATGAAGAAAGGGATAGCTGAGTGAAACTCGAAATTCCACCCTTTAGTGTATGCGGCGGACTCGAGGCATACTTGCAATGGGAAAGAAAAATAGAACATGTATTTGATTGTAATACATATAGTGAGAATAAGAAGATGAAACTTGCCATTGCCGAATTCACCAATCATGCGGGAGAATCGTATCAACATCTCAAATCCAGAGAAGAAGGAAAGAGGAGGATCCAATAGAAACTTGGGAAGAACTTAAAGAAGCCATGAGAAAGAGGTATGTTCCAAAACATTATGAAAGAGATTTGAAAACTAAATTGCAATCTTTGAGACAGGAACAAAAGTGTTGCTGAATATTATCAAGAGATGGAGTCCTTGATGGAAAGAGCAAAAATTCGAGAAGAAGAGGAAGACACCATGTCTCGATTCCTTGGAGGTTTGAATCTAGAAATTGCTCATCCGATTGATAGAAATCCACCACCTTACCTTGAAGATATGTATCATTATGCTATCAAAATTGAAGCTCAATTGAAGGAAGAAAAGGAGCATTCAAAAAGGTATACACCTAAAGCTAGTACCTTTTCAAACTCTAATGCATGGAACAAGGATAGTTTTGTGAATAGGAATGAACCGACACAACAAAGAAGCAAGTTTGTTGCTGCCAAAAGAGTGGAGGCCGAAAGCTCCAATGCTAAAAAGAATGAAGCTTCAAAGGAGGTAAGGGAAAAGTCTAGTTCTATTCAATGTTGGAAGTGCAAAGGGTTTGGACACATGAGCAAAGAATGTGTCAATAAAAGAGTTATGGTGATAAGAAATGGTGTAGTTGATTCGGAGGATGAATGCGAGGAGCATGATGCATCATTTGAGGAGAATCTGAAATATGTGATGATGAGTATGTTGAAGAAGGTAACTCCATATCGTTGATCACAAGAAGGGTCCTTAGTATGCAAATCAAGGAAGACAAGTTGAAGAAGACCAAAGGAAAACTTGTTTCACACAAGATGCCTAATTAAAGGAAGTCCATGCAGTTTGGTGATTGATAGTGGGAATTGCACAAATGTGGTAGGTAGTTTTCTTGTAAAGAGACTTCAACTTACTACCCGTCTACATCCAAAACCATACAAACTTCAATGGTTGACAAACAAAGGAGAACTTAAGGTAAATTCTCAAGTTCTTATTCCTTTTACTTTGCGAAGATATAAGGATGAAGTACTTTGTGATGTTTTACCTATGCATGCGGGGGATATATTGTTAGGCCGACCTTGGCAATATGATAGAGAGGTCACATTTGATGGAGTGGAAAATAAGTATTCGTTTACTTTCAACGGGAAGAAATTTACTTTACTTCCATTGTCTCCATATGAAGTACATTGTGATCATTTGAAATTAGAGAAGAAAAGAAAAGAGTTTGAAGAACAAGAGAGGAGAGAAGAAAGTAAGCTAAAAGAAAAAGAGAAGAGTGAAAAGAAAGAGAGAAGTGAGGGGCAAAAGGTGAGTGAAAACCAAGAGAGAAAAAAGAGTGATTTTGAGGGAAAAAGAAAGAATGTGAGTTTGGTTATAAGAAAGGGGGAAGTGATGAATGTGTTGTTGACACAACAACCAAAAATTTGTACTTATGTGCGAAGGAATGTGTTTAACAACTAACCCAAAATCTAATGATGTTTTGCCAAGTTCATTTAAGTCTCTTTTGTAGGAATTTAATGATATGTTTCCACATGAAGATGCACCTACGGGTTTACCTCCTTTAAGAGGGATTGAACATCAAATTGACTTCATACCCGGGGCAACTCTTCCAAATATGGAAGCTTATAGGACCAATCCAACCGAAACTAAGGAGATTCAAAGGCAAGTAGAAGAACTCATGGATAAAGGTTATGTTAGAGAAAGCATGAGTCCTTGCTCAGTTTCGGTGATTTTGGTACCCAAGAAGGATGGCACATGGAGAATGTGTGTTGATTGTCGAGCCATCAACAAGATAACGGTAAAGTATCGACATCCCATTCCTAGATTGGATGACATGCTAGATGAATTACATGGTGCTAATCTGTTTTCAAAAATAGATCTTAAAAGTGGTTATCATCAAATTCGAATGCATGTGGGAGATGAGTGGAAAACGGCTTTCAAAACAAAATTTGGACTTTATGAGTGGCTTGTTATGCCATTTGGCCTTACTAATGCACCAAGTACTTTTATGAGGCTAATGAATCATGTGTTGAGAGAGTACATTGGAAAATTTGTTGTTGTGTACTTTGATGATATTCTTGTTTACTCAAAAAGCTTGGATGATCATATTTTGCATGTTAAGAAATTTTTACTTAAACTTAGAGAAGAGAAGCTATATGCCAACTTCAAAATGTGTAGTTTTTGTCTAGACCAAGTCAATTTCCTAGGTTTCATTGTTGGAAGGAATGGTGTGCAAGTTGATGAAGAAAAGGTAAAGGCTATCCGAGAGTGGCCAACACCTACCAATGCAAATGAGGTGAGATCTTTTCATGGTTTGGCTAGTTTTTATAGGAGGTTTATTAAGAATTTCAGTAGTATAGTCTCACCATTAAATGAACTTGTCAAAAGACATGTGAAATTTGAATGGACAAAAAAACAAGAAGATGCATTCAATGAATTAAAAGATAAATTGACCAATGCACCTTGTCTTGCTTTACCTAACTTTGACAAATCTTTTGAGATTGAATGTGATGCAAGTAGGATAGGTATAGGAGCTGTTTTGATGCAAGAAAAGAGGCCAATCATGTTCTTTAGTGAGAAGCTAAATGGAGCACAACTCAACTACTCGACATATGACAAAGAACTGCATGCACTTGTGAGGACTTTGCAAGTTTGGCAACATTACTTGTGGCCAAAAGAGTTTGTCATCCACACTGATCATGAAAGTTTGAAGCACCTCAAAAGTCAAACAAAGTTAAATAGGAGGCATGCGAAATGGGTAGAATTCATTGAGACATTTCCTTATGTCATTCATTACAAAAAAAGGTAAGGATAATGTGGTGGCCGATGCATTATCAAGAAGGTATGCATTATTTTCTACCCTTAGTGCAAAGATTCTTGGTTTTAAACATATGATTGAGCTTTACAAAGTTGAGAAATCTGAATTTCATGATGTGTATATGCAATGTTTAGGAGGAAACAACGTACATGATTATGTTGTATTTGATGGTATGCTTTTTAGGAAGGGTAAACTTTGCATTCCTAAGTGTTCTATTCGAGAGTTACTTGTGAAGGAAGCTCATGGGGGAGGTCTTATGGGACATTTTGGGAAATTTAAAACATACAACATGCTGTGTGAACACTTTTATTGATTGAAAATGAGGAAGGATGTGAATAAAGTGTGCAAGCAATGTTTCAAATGTAAGGAAGCTAAGTCTAAAACACAACCACATGAACTTTATACACCTTTAGATGTTCCTAGTGAACCGTGGGTTGACATTAGCATGGATTTTGTTCTAGGATTGCCAAAGACTAGGAGACATCATGATAGCATTTTTGTGGTGGTTGATAGGTCTAGTAAAATGGCACATTTCATTCCATGTAACAAAATAGATGATGCAACTAATATAGCTAATCTATTCTTTAGGGAAGTGGTTAGATTGCATTGCATTCCAAAAACCATTGTAAGTGATAGAGATGCCAAATTTTTAAGTCATTTTTGGAAAGTTTTGTGGGGTAAATTGGGAACTAAGCTTTTGTCTTCTACAACTTGTCACCCCCAAACCGATGGACAAACCGAGGTGGTTAATAGAACTTTAGGGGCATTACTTAGATCGCTAATTTCTAAGAATCTTAAGTCTTGGGAAGAGACTCTACCTTTTGTGGAGTTTGCATACAATAGAGCGATACATAGCACCACTCACTGTTCACCTTTTGAGGTTGTGTATGGATTTAATCCCTTAACTCCTCTAGATTTATCACCCTTACCACCTAATATGTTTTCTAGTGATGCAGTTGTTTCTAAAGCCGAATACATCAAAAATCTGCACAAAAAAGTCAAGGAAAGGATTGAAAAGAAGAATCAAAAGCTAGTCACTCAAAAGAACCATGGGAGAAAGAAATTGATTTTTAAGCCGGGTGAATGGAAGTTCATCTACGAAAGGAAAGGTTTCCGGATCAATGGAAGTCTAAACTTCAACCAAGGGGAGATAGTCCATTTCAAGTATTAGAGCGGATCAATGACAATGCATTACTAGATCTCCGAGGTGAGTACAATGTAAGTTCTACTTTTAATGTGGCTGATTTGACTCCTTTTGATGTAGGAAATGAAGACGTTGATTTGAGGACAAATCCTTTTAAAGAAAGGGGGGGGTGATGTGAATCAAACCATTGATCCATTGCATGTACCTGAGGGAGCAATAACAAGGAGCAAGGCCAAGAAGATTCAAGAGGCTTTCACATTGCATCTCCAAAAGCTCGTGAATGCACAAGGAGAGACCAAGATTTTTGAGCCCAAAATTCTTTATAATGTTAGTACAACAAGTCAAGATGAGAATGGAGTGAAGATGGCACGGAAAAAGTTATCTAGTTTGAAAGATGGCACGGAGGACAAAAAAAGTGGGCAGAAAATGTGAACAGGTGGCTGTCCATATTGCACCTCTTGGGATTTCGTGATGCCAAGCCTCGTCAAACGAAATAGTCATGCATGGCAGATCCTACAGTAGATAATTAAGACAATTTAAAGCACTTCTATGTTTTTTGTTCCATATTTAAAGCTCTCAAACGTTGTGCAATCAAGTTTTAAATTCCTAGGTCAATTTTTTCTTCATTTTTACATTTAATGCTTATTGAAGACTTTTGGTCTTTGGTGCTTTACACGACCATTTTGGCATATTTAAAGGCTTGTATTGGCATGGAAAAGGCAGAACCTTTATGAAAAAAACTTGTGTTTTGTTTAGCCCCATTTGGTGTTAACTTTCTTTCAAATCTTGCTTTAGGTTTGATGTTTAACCGATTCATTGGATTAGCCCCGATCAAGCTAATTCTGGAGTGAGTCGTCTTAGGATCTAGGAGTGACCATCCTTATTCTAAGTTTGATCTAAGAGTTATTCATCTTCTAACTAAACTCTTGGTTGGAATCAATTCGTTAAGTTAGCCTTGTTCGTGACGTTTGCAAAGATCCTAGAAGGACCTCTAGCTTTGTTAAACCAACAAATTAGCGCTTATCACGTGAGGTCCTTAACATATTTTGATTGTTTCATCATGAGTCGTGACGGGGGAAGTGGAGGGGAGATTGGCGAAGTTAGGTGGAGAGAGGCACAAATTGGGGCTATTACTCGTTTGAACCAAGTAATTACTACCTTGATAGATCGGATGGATCGAATTGAAGTAGCTTTAGGAAATCCTCCAGGTAGGGAAGTTAATGACGGAGTTGAAAATGAAGAAGAAGATGACAATGTAACCCTTTTAGCCAGACACAATCCAAGGAGAGGGAAAGGTGTAGGTCGGGGAAGAGGAAGGAGAAGAAGAGCAGGAAGAGAATTGTTACCACCGAGAAGGGTTGAGAGGGAGTACCAATATGAGAGGGAAGAGAGAGGAGCAGGGGGTGTGAAACTTAAAATTCCTCCATTTCATGGGAGATCTGATCCGGAGGAGTATCTGCAATATGAAAGCAAAATTGAGCATGTATTTAATTGCAATAATTTTAGTGAAGAAAGAAAGTTGAAACTTGTTGTGGCTGAATTTTGTGATTATGCCAATATTTGGTGGACGTCTTTGAAATCTGAATGGAGGAGAAACTATGAGGAACCAATTGAAACTTGGGATGAATTAAAAGCCTTAATGAGGAAGAGGTACATTCCTAAACATTATTCCCGAGAACTCAAGCAAAAGCTCTATGCTTTGCAACAAGGATCTAAAAGTGTGGAAGATTATTACAAAGAGATGGAGGCCCTTATGAATAGAGCTGACATTGATGAAGATGAGGAGGATACAATGGCTAGGTTCCTTGGCGGGTTGAACCGACCATTGGCTCATCAAGTGGATAGACAAACTTATTTTGATATGAAAGAGTTGTTACACATTGTTGTGAAGATTGAAGGTCAATTAGCTTGGGAGAAGGAGAACTCCAAGAGGTATAATTCTTCTAAGTCTACTTCTTTTTCTACTAATACTTGGAAAAAGAATGCAGATTTCAAACCTAGAGGAAAGTATGAGCTTGATAAAAGGACAAAGCTGAGAGCTCCAAGGGCAAGGAAAGGTGGAGGATCTAAAGAGATCCGAGAGAGAAATAGGGACATCAAATGTTGGAAATGTCAAGGGATTGGTCATATTAGTCGTGACTGTCCAAACAAGAGAGTTATGATTATTAAGAATGGAGAAGTTGTTATGGAGGGTGAGGAAAGTGACCAAGGCGAGCTAATTGAAGATGAATTCCATGAGGATGAGGAGGAATTGGAAGATAGGAGTCATTTGGCACTTGTTACAAGGAGACTTCTTAACACTCAAGTTAAGGAGAATGATGTTGATGATCAAAGAGACAACCTATTCCATACACGGTGTTTGGTTAATGGGACTCCTTGTAGTTGTTATTGATAGTGGAAGTTGCAGGAATGTAGTAAGTACGTTCTTGATCAAAAGGTTGCAAATTCCAACTCAACACCATCCTAAACCTTACAAGCTTAAGTGGCTCAATGATAGTGGAACAATGAAGGTCGTTTCTCAAGCTTTAATTTCTTTCACTTTGGGAAAGCACAAAGATGAGGTTCTATGTGATAACCAATGAATGCTGGTGACATCTTGCTTGGTCGACCTTGGCAATTTGATAGGAAGGTCATCTATGATGGTTATTTGAATAGGTATTCTTTTACAAAGGATGGTAGCAAAACAACTCTTGTACCTTTGCGTCTGAAGATGTATTTGCTGATCAATTAAAGTTGGAGAAAAAGAGAAAGGAGTTAGAAGAAAAAGAATCGAAAGAAAAGAAGGAGATGAGTGAAAAAAAATAGAGAAAAATCAAAAAGAGAAAAAAAATGGAGAAAAGAGTGAAAAAAGAGATGAAATTGAAAAAAGAAAGAAAGAAAGTAAGTTGTTTGGCTAGAATGGGAGATGTGAGAAGAGAATGTTTTCCCAAAAATCAATATTTGTACTTATGTACAAGGAAGGGTATTTGGCCTCTAACGATAACGATTTTCTTTTGCCTAGTTTGTTTCAACCTCTTTTGCAGGAATTTGAGGATGTGTTCCAAGATGAGATACCTAAAGGATTACCTCCACTTAGAGGTATCGAACATCAAATAGACTTCATTCCGGGGGCTATCATTCCAAATAGGCCGGCTTATAGAGCAAATCCAATTGAAACAAAAGAAATTCAAAGGCAAGTGGAGGAGCTCATGGAGAAGGGGTATGTATGAGAAAGTCTGAGTCCATGTTCTGTACCGGTCATACTAGTGCCAAAGAAGGATGGAACTTGGCGCATGTGTGTGGATTGTAGAGCCATCAATAAAATCACTGTAAAGTATCGTCATCCTATTCCTAGGCTAGATGATATGCTTGATGAATTGCATGGAGCCTATTTACAAAAATGATTTGAAATCTGGGTATCATCAAATTAGAATGCATGCAGGAGATGAATGGAAAACAGCTTTCAAAACTAAGTTTTTATTGTATGAATGGCTTGTTATGCCTTTTGGGTTAACTAATGCTCCTAGTACATTTATGCGCTTTAATGAATCATGTTTTGAGAGAATACTTGGGAAGTATGTTGTTGTGTATTTTGATGATATTTTGATTTATTCAAAGAATTTGCTTGAGCATGTGGAGCATGTTAGGTGGGTTTGATTACACTTAGAAAAGAGAGGCTTTATGCTAATTTTAATAAGTGTAGCTTTTGTCTGGAAAATGTTAACTTTCTTGGCTTTATTGTTGGTAAAAATGGAGTAGAAGTAGATGAAGAGAAAGTTAAGGTAATTAGGGATTGACCAACACCAAAAATGCTTGCGAGGTTAGGAGTTTTCATGGCCTAGCTAGTTTCTATAGAAGGTTTATAAAGGACTTTAGTACCATAGCTGCACCATTGAATGACTTAGTGAAAGAGAATGTTGTTTTTGAATGGGGGGAAATGCAAGAGAAAGCTTTTAATGAACTGAAGGAAAAATTAATCAATGCTCCTTTACTTGTCTTGCCTAACTTTGATAAGGCGTTTGAAATTGAGTGTGATGCAAGTGGTTTGGGCATAGGTGCTGTTTTAATGCAAGATGGAAGACCCTTAATGTATTTTAGTGAAAAACTAAATGGGGCCGCATTGAATTATCCTACCTATGATAAAGAATTGTTTGCTTTAGTTCGTACATTGCAGGTATGGCAACACTACCTATGGCCGAGAGAGTTTGTGATCCACACTGATCACGAAAGCTTGAAGCATCTTAAAGGTCAAAGCAAGTTGAATCGTAGGCATGCAAAGTGGGTAGAGTTTATTGAGACATTTCCCTATATTATCAAATATAAGCACGGTAAGGACAATGTGGTGTCTGATGCTTTGTCAAGAAGGTATGATTTCTTTACTTCTCTTAGAGCAAAAATTCTTGGATTTGAGCATATCAAGGATACAGAGATGACCATGACTTTGGAATTATTTATGCATCTTGTGTTACTGGAAAAGTTGTGGATGATTATTATGTGCTTGATGACTTTTTGTTTAAAAAAAGCAAGCTTTGTATCCCTAAATGTTCTATAAGAGATTTGCTTTTGAAAGAAGCCCATGGGGGTGGATTGATGGGACATTTTCGGATTCATAAAACTTATGATATGTTGCATGAACATTTTTTTTTTTTTGGCCTAAGATGAAACATGATGTGCATAAGGTATGTAGCCAATGTTTTAAATGCAAAGAGGCTAAGTCTAGATCACAATAAAATGGATTGTATACTCCCTTGAATGTACCTAATGAACCTTGGACTAATATATCTATGGATTTTGTTCTTGGTTTGCCTTGGACTAAAAATGGTAAAGATAGTATTTTTGTTGTTGTGGATAGATTTAGTAAAATGACTCATTTTATAGCATGTAACAAGACGGATGATGCAAAGCATGTGGCTGACTTATTCTTTAGGGAAGTGGTAAGGTTACATGGAATTCCTAGAACTATGTGATAGGGATGTTAAATTCTTAAGTCACTTTTGGAAGGTATTGTGGGGTAAGTGGGTACTAAATTGTTGTTCTCAACTACATGTCATCCTCAAACTGATGGGCAAACTGAGGTGGTTAACAGAACATTGGGAGCTTTGCTTAGGTCTATTATTTCTAAGAATATTAAGTCTTGGGAAGAATGTTTGCCATTTGTTGAGTTTGCATATAATAGAGCAATCCATAGTACAACACATTGTTCTCCTTTTGAGGTTGTTTATGGATTCAGCCCCCTTACACCTCTTGATTTGCTTCCTATTCCCTCTAATGATTTTTGTGAGTGATGCAGCCACAAGTAAGGCCGATATGATCAAGACCTTGCACAAAGAGGTCAAGGAGAGGATTGAGAAACAAAACTTGAAAGTTGCCTCACGAATTAACAAAGGACGGAAAGAACTTATTTTTCAGCGGGGTGATTGGGTGTGGGTGAACTTTCGCAAGGAACGGTTTCCATCAAACGGAAGACAAAGTTACATCAAAGAGGGGTGGTCCTTATCAAGTTCTTGAAAGAATTAACAACAATGCCTACAAGATTGATCTTCCAGGAGAATTTTCAGTAAGTTCTACATTCAATGTTGTTGACTTAAGTCCTTTTGATGTAGGTGATGATTACCCTGATTCGAGGACGAATCCTTTTGAAGAGGGGGAAGATGATAAGAATCATGGTGTTCCACACGTCCCAAAATGATAAGGCAACCCTAATTCTCAATCCAAAGATCCAAGTTATGGATAAGCAAGAACCATTAAACTAAGAGATTAAAACCTCCCTATACAATTTAGAATCAACCAAGAGGAAAGGCTAGAAATCGATTACCTCTTATGATCAAAGATCTAGAAGCAAGATTGGAAATCTTGTTCTAGATTGAGTCATTCCACAATCAAACGTGATCAAGGCTAGATTGAATGGCTCAAAATGCAATCTATCACAAGAATTGCAAGAAACATTTGAAAAGGATTTCTAAGAAAACTCTCTAACTTGAGAGATCAAATTTCATTCATCCAAGTCTTAATCTGAGTTTTACATGGTGATCCAGCTCTAATACCAAAATGATAAGGCAACCCTAATTCTCAATCCAAAGATCCAAGCTATGGATAAGCAAGAACAATTAAACTAAGAGATTAAAACCTCCCTATACAATTTAGAATCAACCAAGAGGAAAGGCTAGAAATTGATTACCTCTTATGATCAAAGATCTAGAAGCAAGATTGGAAATCTAGTTCTAGATTGAGTCATTCCACAATCAAACGTGATCAAGGCTAGATTGAATGGCTCAAAATGCAATCTATCACAAGAATTGCAAGAAACATTAGAAAATGATTTCTAAGAAAACTCTCTAAATTCAGAGATCAAATTTCATTCATCCAAGTCTTAATCAGAGTTTTGCATGGTGATCCAGCTCTGATACCAAAATGATAAGGCAACCCTAATTCTCAATCCAAAGATCCAAGCTATGGATAAGCAAGAACCATTAAACTAAGAGATTAAAACCTCCCTATACAATTTAGAATCAACCAAGAGGAAAGGCTAGAAATCGATTACCTCTTATGATCAAAGATCTAGAAGTAAGATTGGAAATCTTGTTCTAGATTGAGTCATTCCACAATCAAACGTGATCAAGGCTAGATTGAATGGCTCAAAATGCAATCTATCACAAGAATTGCAAGAAACATTAGAAAATGATTTCTAAGAAAACTCTTTGAATTCAGAGATCATGTAAACCCGAGATCTTTCTTTGGAACCTCCTTATTATCAAACAACAAAAAGGAAGAAGAAATGAATGTTTAAAACTTGGTTTTCCACGTTTTAAAAAGGAAAGAATTGAAGTGAAAGGCAAAAAGGAAAACAAGGAAGGAAAGTTTAAACCATTTCGGTTTGGATTGCTTTTAAAACAAAAGAAGAAAAGGAAATGAAACAAATGTTTAATATACTAAGTTTGCTTTGTTTTGCAAAGAAAAGGTAAGAAATGAAAAGATAAAGGAAGGAAAAAGAAAAGAAAAGAAAAGGAAAAGGAAAAAAAAAGAAAGGAAGTGGAAGGTGGGCCCCTACCTTGGTTTTTCTTTTTAAACAACCAAGAACCTTCAATTTTCTTCTCATTTTCATCAAAGAGGAGCTGAGGGTTCGTGGGAGAAGCTTAAAGGAAGAAGAAGAAGAGGGTTTCAGCTGGAAATTGAAGAAGAGAGGGAGAGAACTCAAGCAAATTAGTATGACAGCAAGGTAAGCACTCTGCCATGTTCTGCTATTTGGTTCATCTCGAGCTCCACAGAAAGAGGTAAGATCTGAAATTTTGTTTCGTGCAAGTTAACTCATATTGGAACAAAATTCGTGAAGGATGCTTGAGCAAATTCGGACCCTAAGCTACTGATTTATGAAGAGGAAGTCAGAACACAGAATTTACTGTCAAATCCGAGAAGTCTCTGATGTTTTGGTTGTACTGACCTGTAGAATTGGGATCAGAAGCTCTATTAGGTATGGTTGGAAAGCTTATTGAATTTCCTACAACTTTCATGAAGAAATCGTGAATAGAAAATGACTGGAAGATGTTGTAAATAGCAGGTCAAGTTTCGGGTTGCAGCAGAAATTGAATCTGGAATAGCAGACGTTGGTTCCGGGGGAAAGAAGCTTTGAGGTATTTCTGAACCAATCTATTGGGAATCTCATTTTCATGTCTTCATAAGAGTTTTAGAGGGTTCAAAAAGGAAGAGTTTGGTATAAAGTACATTATTTTTGGATAAGTAATGAAGAAGTTATGAGTATCTGAATACAGGGCATAAAATCTGTTAAATGCTGGAATTTTTTTGTTGGAGTGTTTTCTTGTAATTTTAAAGTTAAAACCATGAGCTCGAGGTTCTAAAACATGGTTTTGGTTTGTTTGACAGGCCAAGAACAAAAGGTCGAGTGTACGGGTGAAGACTTTAGTTCTAACACTGTGAGTGACAAAACAAACCTTGAAAATGGTTTATAGGCTTGTATTATGCTTATGAAATGCAAGGTTTTGCTAAAACGAAATGGTTTAGATGTTTATTGTTTTCTTGAACACTTGTTTATGAGCATTCATGATTTCTTAGAAATGTTTTAAAGTGTTCATGATGAGCCTAAAAGTCTTTATAAAGTTTATACATGAGCATATGTCCCATGGTTGCCAAAACTTATGAAAATGTGATGATTTCAAGCAAGCATGTACTAGCAAGTATGTTTTAAAGATTTCGGTTTTATGAACAAGCTAAGTAAGCTTGAGTTTTATGAAAAAAAAGATAAGTGGCATGTTCAAATGTTTTCATGTGATCTTCGAGATATTGAGCCCGAGGCTATGTAGTACCTTGTGCACACAGTCTTATTCTCGTTGTCGACGTTGAGTGTACTCCGTGACAACAGTGGCTGTCGTGAGTCTTTGGGCGGGCCCCACTACGACAAAGACGATGGGAGTCTTTGGGCGGGCCCCACTACATCGTAGAATAAACGTTAGCGTCTTGGCGTGCCCTACACAACGTGATTGTGATATGTTTTAAAAAGAGTTTATATCATTTACATGCCTTACGGGATTTTAACGGTGTCTTGCTTGCTTTTTCATGAAAAGCTATAATGAATACACGATTACTTTTAACGCTTGATTACAGATGCATATGCTCATAGATGGCCAGGTGATATGATTTACGAGTTAATAGCTTTCTTTTAAACTCAAGTCACTCACTGAGCTTTATAGCTCATTCTTTCAGTGTTTTTCCCACTTTTCAGGTAGAGATCGAGCTCCGGTGCTCGATAACTTGCAGAGAATCTGGAAGCTTCTCATGTTTGATATGTTGTACGTGGTTGGTGTGGTTTAGCAAGTCCATATGTCTGTAAATTATTTTAAGAGAACTATGTAGTTATAGTCGTATGTGCTTTAGAGGTTGTGGTTGCTTAATTAGTGGTTTGGACTGTTTGTGGTTCTGATGTTCTAGCTCATCTTAGTTTCCAAGAGAGACTTGAGAAGAGTTTCTCCTCATGTACGTCTTATAGATGTCCAGATTCCGCTGTGTTAAGTTTAAAGTTTTCCATATGCGAACATAGTTGTTTTTCGTGTAAAGTAATGTCAGTAGAGTATTGTTAAGAGGTAACAATGTCCGTTGGTTTCATGCCGTCTCCGGGCTAAGTTAGCATGTGGTTCGGGAGAGGGTGTGACAACTTGGTATCAGAGCAGTTAGCTCCATGGGAATGAGACAGAGCAAGTTAGCTCTAGAAGAAACTCAAAAGTAAATAGCAAGTTATTGAGTTAGTTCAATAGAACTAGTCGAGCATGGTCCAAGTAAGGACAAGAGTAAGTCCGATCGGGACTAGAATGTGAACACAAGTCTAGAATTGTGCATTTGAGTTCGATACTCATTACATGTCTAGTATGTTAATATGTTATAGAAGTCATGCCACCACGTACTAGCGGCACGATGCGAGCAAGATCGAGAGCGGACGCGAGGATCCTACCCAAGATCAATCCCGGTGGAGATCTAGTGCCCGAGAGTTGAGATCACGGGCGAAGCAAAGCATGTTAATTCCTCACGGGAGGTAGGTAAGCCATAGGGAGAGCGGGGCTAAGTAATCCAGATAAGACATATAGAATAGATCACCTAAAAGAGTTAGGAGCCACGGTGTTTGAGGGTTCCAAAGATCCAAATCAAAGTCGTGAGTTTTGGTGAATAAGCTTGATAAATGTTTTGATGTTATGAGTTGCTCCGAGGAGCGAAATGTTAAGTTGGCCACATTCTTGCTGCTAAAGAAGGTAGAAGAATGATGGAAATCGATGTTAGCCAGTTGTAGTGATGCACGTACTTCACACCGCAAACTTTGAGGTATACTTAAAAATAAATATTACCCTAGCACGTACTGAGAGGCAAAGAGGGATGAATTTTTAGAACTAAAACAAGAGACACTTCCAGTGGCTGAGTATGAGAAAAGATATACCGAGTTGTCGCGGTATGTTGATGTGATTGTGGCATCCAAGAGCGACAGGTGTCGACGAATTGAAAGAGGGTTACGACCTGAGATACGTACCCACTACGACTAATGCTAAGTGGGGTGACTTTCTCACTGGTAGAGACGCGCTCTACGTGTTGAAAGTATATATAGCAGAGGAGAAGTCAGTAGTGAAGCCTAGTTGTGAAGGCTTCGACAACAAGCAGTTTCCAAGGTCGTGAGCAGCGGAGGTTCACACTTGGAGTAAATGTTTCCAAGTCAATATGACTTTAAGGAGCAAGCTAGTAGCCAAGTAGCCAGGCATCGAGGCAGATGATTGTGGGTAGTGCCTATCAGAGGCAGAGCTAAAAAGAACCTAATTAGTTTGTTTGATTAGCAAAGAAAGCGCAAAGAGGGCAAGAGTCTATGCCAGTTATAACAAGGAAAACTCCATGTGTGATCTGTTGCAAGAATCATCAAGATCATTGTCTTGTGAGTGTTGGTACATGCTACAGTGCTGACAACCAGGACATGTCAAGAGGGATTGTCCACAGCTATGGACACCTATGCGCATTGCAGGGACTAGGAGTTGAGTCCCAGATAAGAGAGCGGCCGTGAGAGTTTGAGTGAGGCTGCAAGAGAGGGCACCAGTGGTGTTAGACTAAAGAGAGTTGTAGGAAGGCCTAGGCAACACGAAAAGGTCTAGGTTATGACTCAGCAAGAAGCTGAGGATGCACCAGATATGATTATTGGTACGATTATTATTTGAAATGTACCTGCACCTGTTTTAAAAGAACAAGGTGCTACACATTTCTTTGTTTTTAGTATGTTCTTGACTAAGTTGAATGGGAAGCTAGAACCTTTATGTAAAAGGTTAGTTATATACACTCAGATTGGTGATGCTTTATTAGTCAATTCAGTGATGCGGAATTGTGAGGTCTTAGTAAAAGGTCTCAATTTGTTAGTGGATCTTCTTCCACTAGAGTTGCAGGTGTGAGATGCAATCCTAGGAATGGATTTCTTATTCACTCACTATGCTTCTAGAGATTGCCATATAAAGGAGGTTGTTTTCAAGAAACCAGGATTAGCTGAAGTGGTTTTATGGGATGAAGGAAAGACTATCCCTACGAGTTTGTTTTTTCAGCATTCAAAGCTCGAGAGTTATTGAGGAAAGGTTGCACGACGTTTCTTGCACATGTAGTTGAGGTGCGGGAAGAAAAGTTAAAACAAGAAAATGTTCTTGTTGTGAATGAATTTTCTTGTTGTTTTTCTAGCAGATCTATCAGGATTGCCACACGATAGGGAAGTTGAGTTCACCATTGAACCTGTTATCATGAATAACACCTATTTCGCAAGCGTCGTATAGAATAACTCCAAGGGAGATCGGGGAGCTAAAGATGCGATTACAAGGACTAGTTGATAAGGGATACATCGATTTAGTGTATCGCCTTGAGAGCTCGAGTGTTATCTCGTGAAAAGAAAGATGGTACCCGTAGATTATGCATTGATTATAGCAGTTAAACAAAGTCACGATCACGTAATAAGTATCCTTTATCCCGAATAGATGACTTGTTTGACGGTTAAGAGGTGCATCGATGTTTTGTAAGATTAATTTAAGAACAAGATATCATAAGTTAAAGGTGAGAGAATCGAGACATTCCTAAGGCGTTATTCATAATGAGGTACGAGCATTACGAGTGTTTAGTAATGTCATTCGGTTTAATGAGGTACTAGTAGTTTCCATGAACCCCATGGACAGGTTTTCCACCAGTATTTGGATATCTTGTAATAATGATTATTGATGATATACTAGTTTACTCAGTTGACAGGAAAGCCTACGAGGAACACATGAGTATTATTCTGCAAACACTACGAGATAAACGGTTATACGCTAAATTCACCAAATGTGAGTTTTGGTTGAAACAGTAATGTTTTTTGGGGCATGTTGCCTCAGCAAATGGTGTTAGTGTGGATCCAAATAAAGTTTAAGTTGTAGTCAACTGAGAGAGACCAACTAGTACGACAGAGGTACGTAGTTTCCTAGGCTTGGCAGGATCTTTGCAGACGGTTTGTTGAGGATTTCTCACAATTAACATACCCTTAACAACTTTGACAAGGAAGAATGCTAAGTTTTTTAATGGTGGATAAGTATGAACAGAGTTTTAAGGAGTGAAAAAGAGATTAGTTATAGCACCTATTTCGACACTTCATGTGACAGAAAAGAGTATGTAATTTCTTGTGATGCTTGAGCGGGGTTTGAGTTGTGTCTTGATGCAAGAAGGAAAAGTAATAACTTATGCGTTAAGGCAACATTACTTGTTTGGTGAAAGGTGTCACATTTACACGGATCATAAGAGTCAGAAGTATATATTTGATCAAAGAAAGTTTATTATGAGGCATAGAAGATAGTTAGAACAGATTAAAGATTACGGTTGTACCATAGAATACCATCCTGGTAAGGTGAATGTAGTAGCAGATGCATTGAGCAGAAGTGAAGACTTCCTAGGGATACCTTGTGTGGTATTTGAGCAACATTTTTAAGTACTCTAAGGGATTCTAAAGCGTTGTAGCTCGCAGAGAAATTGAGAGGGTCTTTTAGTTAAATTTCGATCAGGCCTTCACTCATAATAGAGATTGTGAGAAGACAATCGAGAGAATAGAAACTTTATGCGAGAAAATGTTTGGAAAGTCCAAACAGGGCGAAGAAAAATTTAAAATGAGATCGAGGCGGAGCCATAGAGAAGCAGGGAAGACTATGCGTTAGAGTGTTAGTGAGCTTAAGAATGCTATTCTAAAAGAAGCTCACAGATTCAGACTACGCTATGCATCCAGGAAGCACCAAGATGTGTAAAACCTTGAATGAGACTTATTGGTGACACGGGATGAAGCGAGGAGATAGTTGATTATGTGATAGATGTTTAATCGCCGGCCAAGTTAAACCGATTAAACGAAGCAAAAAGGACTCCTTAACCCATTGCTAGTGTCGGAATGGAAATGGGAGCGTATTACTATGGTTTTCTGTTTAGATTACCACGTACTTCAAATGGACATGATGGTACTTGGGTAATGGTGGATAGACTCACTAAGACAACACGGTTTGTACCGACACAACGATGTCTCACGCTTAATCAACTAGCTAAGCTATGCGCGTCGATGAATTGTGAAACAATACGAGTGCTGTGTCCATAGTTTGAGATAGGGATCAGGATTTACTTCTAAGTTTTGGCCTAGTTTAAAGAAGGCTATGGGGACAAAGTTGAGTTTTAGTACAGCGCTCCATTCCCAGACAGATGGTCAGTCAGAGAGGACCATCCAGACCCTAAAAGACATGTTGAAAGCATGTGTTCTTCAAGTTAAGAGGAGTGGGATACACACCTATCGCTTATGGAACTTGCTTACAATATGACTACAATCGAGTATTGGTATGGCACCATTTGAGGCTGGATAAAAGACCATGTAGAACGCTCGTATATTAGAATGAACTAGGAGAGCGGAAGCTAATCGGTCCTAAGTTGGTACAAATTCTGACGGATAGTATTAAGGTAATCAAGGAGAATTTGAAGGTAGCAAAAGACCGTCGAGAAGAGTTATGCGATTAAGCGTGAAAAGACTTAGAATTCCAAGTCGGAGATCAAGTTTTGGAAAGAAAGGTAAGCTAAGTTCCGGATATATTGGTCCTTATCAAGTAACGGGACAAGTTGGGCAAGTGACCTACAAACCTGAAGTTGCCAACGGAACTATCTCAAGTACATGATGTATTTCATGTGTCCATGTTGAGAAATATATTCCGGATCGACACATGTGTTGCAAGCACAACCAATTGAGTTGAAAGAAGACATGAGTTACGTAGAGGATGCAGTTCAAATCCTCGACAGAAAGAACAAGTTTTAAGAAACAAGGCATCCCACTCGTGAAGGTTAGTTGGAGACATCACGGAGTGGAGAAGGGAACCTAAGAGTTAGAAGACTAAATGAGGAGGAAGTATCCGATGATTTTCACCTAAGGACTACCAAATTTCGAGGACGAAATTTCTTAAGGAGGTAAGTTGTAAACCCGAGATCTTTCTTTGGAACCTCCTTATTATCAAACAACAAAAGGAAGAAGAAATGAATGTTTAAAACTTGGTTTTCCACGTTTTAAAAGGAAAGAATTGAAGTGAAAGGCAAAAAGGAAAACAAGGAAGGAAAGTTTAAACCATTTCGGTTTGGATTGCTTTTAAAACAAAAGAAGAAAAGGAAATGAAACAAATGTTTAATATACTAAGTTTGCTTTGTTTTGCAAAGAAAAGGTAAGAAATGAAAAGATAAAGGAAGGAAAAAGAAAAGAAAAGAAAAGGAAAAGGAAAAAAAGAAAGGAAGTGGAAGGTGGGCCCCTACCTTGGTTTTTCTTTTTAAACAACCAAGAACCTTCAATTTTCTTCTCATTTTCATCAAAGAGGAGCTGAGGGTTCGTGGGAGAAGCTTAAAGGAAGAAGAAGAAGAGGGTTTCAGCTGGAAATTGAAGAAGAGAGGGAGAGAACTCAAGCAAATTAGTATGACAGCAAGGTAATCACTCTGCCATGTTCTGCTATTTGGTTCATCTCGAGCTCCACAGAAAGAGGTAAGATCTGAAATTTTGTTTCGTGCAAGTTAACTCATATTGGAACAAAATTCGTGAAGGATGCTTGAGCAAATTCGGACCCTAAGCTACTGATTTATGAAGAGGAAGTCAGAACACAGAATTTACTGTCAAATCCGAGAAGTCTCTGATGTTTTGGTTGTACTGACCTGTAGAATTGGAATCAGAAGCTCTATTAGGTATGGTTGGAAAGCTTATTGAATTTCCTACAACTTTCATGAAGGAATCGTGAATAGAAAATGACTGGAAGATGTTGTAAATAGCAGGTCAAGTTTCGGGTTGCAGCAGAAATTCGAATCTGGAATAGCAGAAGTTGGTTCCGGGGAAAGAAGCTTTCGAGGTATTTCTGAACCAATCTATTGGGAATCTCATTTTCATGTCTTCATAAGAGTTTTAGAGGGTTCAAAAAGGAAGAGTTTGGTATAAAGTACATTATTTTTGGATAAGTAATGAAGAAGTTATGAGTATCTGAATACAGGGCATAAAATCTGTTAAATGCTGGAATTTTTTTGTTGGAGTGTTTTCTTGTAATTTTAAAGTTAAAACCATGAGCTCGAGGTTCTAAAACATGGTTTTGGTTTGTTTGACAGGCCAAGAACAAAAGGTCGAGTGTACGGGTGAAGACTTTAGTTCTAACACTGTGAGTGACAAAACAAACCTTGAAAATGGTTTATAGGCTTGTATTATGCTTATGAAATGCAAGGTTTTGCTAAAAGCGAAATGGTTTAGATGTTTATTGTTTTCTTGAACACTTGTTTATGAGCATTCATGATTTCTTAGAAATGTTTTAAAGTGTTCATGATGAGCCTAAAAGTCTTTATAAAGTTTATACATGAGCATATGTCCCATGGTTGCCAAAACTTATGAAAATGTGATGATTTCAAGCAAGCATGTACTAGCAAGTATGTTTTAAAGATTTCAGTTTATGAACAAGCTAAGTAAGCTTGAGTTTTATGAAAGAAAAGATAAGTGGCATGTTCAAATGTTTTCATGTGATCTTACGAGATATTGAGCGAGGCTATGTAGTACCTTGTGCACACAGGTCTTATTACGTTGTCGACGTTGAGTGTACTCGTGACAACGCTGCTATTGTCGTGAGTCTTTGGGCGGGCCCCACTACGACAAAGACGATGGGAGTCTTTGGGCGGACCCCACTACATCGTAGAATAAGCGTTGGCGTCTTTGGCGTGCCCTACACAGCGTAGATTGTGATATGTTTTAAAAAGAGTTTATATCATTTACATGCCTTACGGGATTTTAACGGTGTCTTGCTTGTTTTCATGAAAAGCTATAATGAATACACGATTACTTTTAACGCTTGATTACGGATGCATATGCTCATAGATGGCGGTGATATGATTTACGAGTTAATAGCTTTCTTTTAAACTCAAGTCACTCACGAGCTTTATAGCTCATTCTTTCGAGATGTTTTCCCACTTTTGGTAGAGATCGAGCTCCGGTGCACGATAACTTGCCGTGAGTCTGCTGGAAGCTTCTCATGTTTGATATGTTATGCGTGGGTTGGTGTGGTTTAGCAAGTCCATATGTCTGTAAATTATTTTAAGAGAACTATGTAGTTATAGTCGTATGTGCTTTAGAGGTTGTGGTTGCTTAATTAGTGGTTTGGGTGTTTGTGGTTACGATGTTCTAGCTCATCTTAGTTTCCAAGAGAGACTTGAGAAGAGTTTCTCCTCATGTACGTCTTATAGATGTCGATTCATTGTGTTAAGTTTAAAGTTTTCCATATGCGAACATAGTTTGTTTCGAGTAAAGTAATGTCGTGCAGGTATTGTTAAGAGGTAACAATGTCTGTTGGCTTCATGCCGTCTCCCGGGCTAAGTTAGCATGTGGTTCGGGAGGGGGTGTGACAGATCAATTTCATTCATCCAAGTCTTAATCTGAGTTTTGCATGGTGATCCAGCTCTGATACCAAAATGATAAGGCAACCCTAATTCTCAATCCAAAGATCCAAGCTATGGATAAGCAAGAACCATTAAACTAAGAGATTAAAACCTCCCTATACAATTTAGAATCAACCAAGAGGAAAGGCTAGAAATCGATTACCTCTTATGATCAAAGATCTAGAAGCAAGATTGGAAATCTTGTTCTAGATTGAGTCATTCCACAATCAAACGTGATCAAGGCTAGATTGAATGGCTCAAAATGCAATCTATCACAAGAATTGCAAGAAACATTAGAAAATGATTTCTAAGAAAACTCTTTGAATTCAGAGATCAAATTTCATTCATCCAAGTCTTAATCTGAGTTTTACATGGTGATCCAACTCTGATACCAAAATGATAAGGCAACCCTAATTCTCAATCCAAAGATCCAAGCTATGGATAAGCAAGAACCATTAAACTAAGAGATTAAAACCTCTCTATAAAATTTAGAATCAACCAAGAGGAAAGGCTAGAAATCGATTACCTCTTATGATCAAAGATCTAGAAGCAAGATTGGAAATCTTGTTCTAGATTCAGTCATTCCACAATCAAACGTGATCAAGGCTAGATTGAATGGCTCAAAATGCAATCTATCACAAGAATTGCAAGAAACCTTAGAAAAGGATTTCTAAGAAAACTCTCTAACTTGAGAGATCAAATTTCATTCATCCAAGTCTTAATCTGAGTTTTACATGGTGATCCACTCACGATACCAAAATGATAAGGCAACCCTAATTCTCAATCCAAAGATCCAAGTTATGGATAAGCAAGAACCATTAAACTAAGAGATTAAAACCTCCCTATACAATTTAGAATCAACCAAGTGGAAAGGCTAGAAATCGATTACCTCTTATGATCAAAGATCTAGAAGCAAGATTGGAAATCTTGTTCTAGATTTAGTCATTCCACAATCAAACGTGATCAAGGCTAGATAGAATGGCTCAAAATGCAATCTATCACAAGAATTACAAGAAACCTTAGAAAAGGATTTCTAAGAAAACTCTCTAACTTGAGAGATCAAATTTCATTCATCCAAGTCTTAATCTGAGTTTTACATGGTGATCCGACTCACGATACCAAAATGATAAGGCAACCCTAATTCTCAATCCAAAGATCCAAGTTATGGATAAGCAAGAACCATTAAACTAAGAGATTAAAACCTCCTATACAATTTAGAATCAACCAAGAGGAAAGGCTAGAAATCGATTACCTCTTATGATCAAAGATCTAGAAGCAAGATTGGAAATCTTGTTCTAGATTGAGTCATTCCACAATCAAACGTGATCAAGGCTAGATAGAAAGGCTCAAAATGCAATCTATCACAAGAATTGCAAGAAACCTTAGAAAAGGATTTCTAAGAAAACTCTCTAACTTGAGAGATCAAATTTCATTCATCCAAGTCTTAATTTGAGTTTTACATGGTGATCCAGCTCTGATACCAAAATGATAAGGCAACCCTAATTCTCAATCCAAAGATCCAAGTTATGGATAAGCAAGAACCATTAAACTAAGAGATTAAAACCTCCCTATACAATTTAGAATCAACCAAGAGGAAAGGCTAGAAATCGATTACCTCTTATGATCAAAGATCTAGAAGCAAGATTGGAAATCTTGTTCTAGATTGAGTCATTCCACAATCAAACGTGATCAAGGATAGATTGAATGGCTCAAAATGCAATCTATCACAAGAATTGCAAGAAACCTTGGAAAAGGATTTCTAAGAAAACTCACTAACTTGAGAGATCAAATTTCATTCATCCAAGTCTTAATCTGAGTTTTACATGGTGATCGACTCACGATACCAAAATGATAAGGCAACCCCAATCTCAATCCAAAGATCCATGCTATCGATAAACAAGAACCATTAAACTAA
The DNA here is from genome assembly GCA_036507285.1 of Trichosanthes cucumerina. NCBI lineage: Eukaryota > Viridiplantae > Streptophyta > Magnoliopsida > Cucurbitales > Cucurbitaceae > Trichosanthes > Trichosanthes cucumerina. The sequence goes on along the minus strand of CM071842.1, from coordinate 35,775,864 downwards.
GAGATTAAAACCTCCCTATACAATTTAGAATCAACCAAGAGGAAAGGTTAGAAATCGATTACCTCTTATGATCAAAGTTCTAGAAGCAAGATTGGAAATCTAGTTCTAGATTAAGTCATTCCACAATCAAACGTGATCAAGGCTAGATTGAATGGCTCAAAATGCAATCTATCACAAGAATTGCAAGAAACCTTGGAAAAGGATTTCTAAGAAAACTCACTAACTTGAGAGATCAAATTTCATTCATCCAAGTCTTAATCTGAGTTTTGCATGGTGATCGAGCTCTGATACCAAAGGCAAGCCTGATTCTCAATCCAAATATCCAAGCTATGAATGAGCAAGAACCATTAAACTAAGAGATTAAAACCTCTCTATACAATTTAGAATCAACCAAGAGGAAAGGCTAGAAATCGATTACCTCTTATGATCAAAGATCTAGAAGCAAGATTGGAAATCTTGTTCTAGATTAAGTCATTCCACAATCAAACGTGATCAAGGCTAGATTGAATGACTCAAAATGCAATCTATCACAAGAATTGCAAGAAACCTTAGAAAAGGATTTCTAAGAAAACTCTCTAACTTGAGAGATCAAATTTCATTCCTCAAAGTCTTAATCTGAGTTTTACATGGTGATCCAACTCTAATACCAAAATGATAAGGCAACCCTAATTCTCAATCCAAGGATCCAAGCTATGGATAAGCAAGAACCATTAAACTAAGAGATTAAAACCTCCCTATACAATTTAGAATCAACCAAGAGGAAAGGCTAGAAATCTATTACCTCTTATGATCAAAGTTCTAGAAGCAAGATTGGAAATCTTGTTCTAGATTGAGTCATTCCACAATCAAACGTGATCAAGGATAGATTGAATGGCTCAAAATGCAATCTATCACAAGAATTGCAAGAAACCTTGGAAAGGATTTCTAAGAAAACTCTCTAACTTGAGAGATTAAATTTCATTCATCAAAGTCTTAATCTGAGTTTTACATGGTGATCCAGCTCTGATACCAAAATGATAAGGCAACCCCAATTCTCAATCCAAAGATCCATACTATCGATAAACAAGAACCATTAAACTAAGAGATTAAAACCTCCCTATACAATTTAGAATCAACCAAGAAAAAAGGCTAGAAATCGATTACCTCTTATGATCAAAGTTCTAGAAGCAAGATTGGAAATCTTGTTCTAGATTAAGTCATTCCACAATCAAACGTGATCAAGGCTAGATTGAATGGCTCAAAATGCAATCTATCACAAGAATTGCAAGAAACCTTGGAAAAGGATTTCTAAGAAAACTCTCTAACTTGAGAGATCAAATTTCATTCATCCAAGTCTTAATCTGAGATTTACATGGTGATCGAGCTCTGATACCAAAGGCAAGCCTAATTTTCAATCCAAAGATCCAAGCTATGAATAAGCAAGAACCATTAAACTAAGAGATTAAAACCTCTCTATACAATTTAGAATCAACCAAGAGGAAAGGCTAGAAATCAATTACCTCTTATGATCAATGATCAAGAAGCAAGATTGGAAATCTTGTTCTAGATTAAATCATTCCACAATCAAACGTGATCAAGGCTCGATTGAATGGCTCAAAATGCAATCTATCACAAGAATTGCAAGAAACCTTAGAAAAGGATTTCTAAGAAAACTCTCTAACTTGAGAGATCAAATTTCATTCATCAAAGTCTTAATCTGAGTTTTACATGGTGATCCAGCTCTGATACCAAAATGATAAGGCAACCCCAATTCTCAATCCAAAGATCCATGCTATCGATAAACAAGAACCATTAAACTAAGAGATTAAAACCTCCCTATACAATTTAGAATCAACCAAGAGGAAAGGCTAGAAATCGATTACCTCTTATGATCAAAGTTCTAGAAGCAAGATTGGAAATCTTGTTCTAGATTAAGTCATTCCACAATCAAACGTGACCAAGGCTAGATTGAATGGCTCAAAATGCAATCTATCACAAGAATTGCAAGAAACCTTGGAAAAGGATTTCTAAGAAAACTCTCTAACTTGAGAGATCAAATTTCATTCATCCAAGTCTTAATCTGAGTTTTAAATGGTGATCGAGCTCTGATACCAAAGGCAAGCAAAATTCTCAATCCAAAGATCCAAGCTATGAATAAGAAAGAACCATTAAACTAAGAGATTAAAACCTCTCTATACAATTTAGAATCAACCAAGAGGAAAGGCTAGAAATGGATTACCTCTTATGATCAAAGATCAAGAAGCAAGATTGGAAATCTTGTTCTAGATTAAATCATTGCACAATCAAACGTGATCAAGGCTCGATTGAATGGCTCAAAATGCAATCTATCACAAGAATTGCAAGAAACCTTAGAAAAGGATTTCTAAGAAAACTCTCTAACTTGAGAGGTCAAATTTCATTCATCCAAGTCTTAATCTGAGTTTTACATTGTGATCCAACTCTAATACCAAAATGATAAGGCAACCCTAATTCTCAATCCAAGGATCCAAGCTATGGATAAGCAAGAACCATTAAACTAAGAGATTAAAACCTCCCTATACAATTTAGAATCAACCAAGAGGAAACGCTAGAAATCTATTACCTCTTATGATCAAAGATCTAGAAGCAAGATTGGAAATCTTATTCTAGATTTAGTCATTCCACAATCAAACGTGATCAAGGCTAGATAGAATGGCTCAAAATGCAATCTATCACAAGAATTGCAAGAAACCTTAGAAAAGGATTTCTAAGAAAACTCTCTAACTTGAGAGATCAAATTTCATTCATCCAAGTCTTAATTTGAGTTTTACATGGTGATCCAGCTCTGATACCAAAATGATAAGGCAACCCTAATTCTCAATCCAAAGATCCAAGTTATGGATAAGCAAGAACCATTAAACTAAGAGATTAAAACCTCCTATACAATTTAGAATCAACCAAGAGGAAAGGCTAGAAATCGATTACCTCTTATGATCAAAGATCTAGAAGCAAGATTGGAAATCTTGTTCTAGATTGAGTCATTCCACAATCAAACGTGATCAAGGATAGATTGAATGGCTCAAAATGCAATCTATCACAAGAATTGCAAGAAACCTTGGAAAAGGATTTCTAAGAAAACTCACTAACTTGAGAGATCAAATTTCATTCATCCAAGTCTTAATCTGAGTTTTACATGGTGATCCAACTCACGATACCAAAATGATAAGGCAACCCCAATCTCAATCCAAAGATCCATGCTATCGATAAACAAGAACCATTAAACTAAGAGATTAAAACCTCCCTATACAATTTAGAATCAACCAAGAGGAAAGGTTAGAAATCGATTACCTCTTATGATCAAAGTTCTAGAAGCAAGATTGGAAATCTAGTTCTAGATTAAGTCATTCCACAATCAAACGTGATCAAGGCTAGATTGAATGGCTCAAAATGCAATCTATCACAAGAATTGCAAGAAACCTTGGAAAAGGATTTCTAAGAAAACTCACTAACTTGAGAGATCAAATTTCATTCATCCAAGTCTTAATCTGAGTTTTGCATGGTGATCGAGCTCTGATACCAAAGGCAAGCCTGATTCTCAATCCAAATATCCAAGCTATGAATGAGCAAGAACCATTAAACTAAGAGATTAAAACCTCTCTATACAATTTAGAATCAACCAAGAGGAAAGGCTAGAAATCGATTACCTCTTATGATCAAAGATCTAGAAGCAAGATTGGAAATCTTGTTCTAGATTAAGTCATTCCACAATCAAACGTGATCAAGGCTAGATTGAATGACTCAAAATGCAATCTATCACAAGAATTGCAAGAAACCATAGAAAAGGATTTCTAAGAAAACTCTCTAACTTGAGAGATCAAATTTCATTCCTCAAAGTCTTAATCTGAGTTTTACATGGTGATCCAACTCTAATACCAAAATGATAAGGCAACCCTAATTCTCAATCCAAGGATCCAAGCTATGGATAAGCAAGAACCATTAAACTAAGAGATTAAAACCTCCTATACAATTTAGAATCAACCAAGAGGAAAGGCTAGAAATCGATTACCTCTTATGATCAAAGATCTAGAAGCAAGATTGGAAATCTTGTTCTAGATTGAGTCATTCCACAATCAAACGTGATCAAGGCTAGATTGAATGGCTCAAAATGCAATCTATCACAAGAATTGCAAGAAACATTGGAAAAGGATTTCTAAGAAAACTCTCTAACTTGAGAGATCAAATTTCATTCATCCAAGTCTTAATCTGAGTTTTACATGGTGATCTAGCTCTGATACCAAAATGATAAGGCAACCCCAATCTCAATCCAAAGATCCATGCTATCGATAAACAAGAACCATTAAACTAAGAGATTAAAACCTCCCTATACAATTTAGAATCAAACAAGAGGAAAGGTTAGAAATCGATTACCTCTTATGATCAAAGTTCTAGAAGCAAGATTGGAAATCTAGTTCTAGATTAAGTCTTTCCACAATCAAACGTGATCAAGGCTAGATTGAATGTCTCAAAATGCAATCTATCACAAGAATTGCAAGAAACCTTGGAAAAGGATTTCTAAGAAAACTCACTAACTTGAGAGATCAAATTTCATTCATCCAAGTCTTAATCTGAGTTTTGCATGGTGATCGAGCTCTGATACCAAAGGCAAGCCTGATTCTCAATCCAAATATCCAAGCTATGAATGAGCAAGAACCATTAAACTAAGAGATTAAAACCTCTCTATACAATTTAGAATCAACCAAGAGGAAAGGCTAGAAATCGATTACCTCTTATGATCAAAGATCTAGAAGCAAGATTGGAAATCTTGTTCTAGATTAAGTCATTCCACAATCAAACGTGATCAAGGCTAGATTGAATGACTCAAAATGCAATCTATCACAAGAATTGCAAGAAACCTTAGAAAAGGATTTCTAAGAAAACTCTCTAACTTGAGAGATAAAATTTCATTCATCAAAGTCTTAATCTGAGTTTTACATGGTAATCCAGCTCTGATACCAAAATGATAAGGCAACCCCAATTCTCAATCCAAAGATCCATGCTATCGATAAACAAGAACCATTAAACTAAGAGATTAAAACCTCTCTATACAATTTAGAATCAACCAAGAGGAAAGACTAGAAATCGATTACCTCTTATAATCAAAGATCTAGAAGCAAGATTGGAAATCTTGTTCTAGATTAAGTCATTCCACAATCAAACGTGATCAAGGCTAGATTGAATGACTCAAAATGCAATCTATCACAAGAATTGCAAGAAACCTTGGAAAAGGATTTCTAAGAAAACTCTCTAACTTGAGAGATCAAATTTCATTCATCCAAGTCTTAATCTGAGTTTTACATGGTGATCCAGCTCTGATACCAAAGGCAAGCCTAATTTTCAATCCAAAGATCCAAGCTATGAATAAGCAAGAACCATTAAACTAAGAGATTAAAACCTCTCTATACAATTTAGAATCAACCAAGAGGAAAGGCTAGAAATCGATTACCTCTTATGATCAAAGATCAAGAAGCAAGATTGGAAATCTTGTTCTAGATTAAATCATTCCACAATCAAATCAAGCGTGATCAAGGCTCGATTGAATGGCTCAAAATACAATCTATCACAAGAATTGCAAGAAACCTTAGAAAAGGATTTCTAAGAAAACTCTCTAACTTGAGAGATCAAATTTCATTCATCCAAGTCTTAATTTGAGTTTTACATGGTGATCCAAACTCGATACCAAAATGATAAGGCAACCCTAATTCTCAATCCAAAAATCCAAGTTATGGATAAGCAAGAACCATTAAACTAAGAGATTAAAACCTCCCTATACAATTTAGAATCAACCAAGAGGAAAGGCTAGAAATCGATTACCTCTTATGATCAAAGATCTAGAAGCAAGATTGGAAATCTTGTTCTAGATTGAGTCATTCCACAATCAAACGTGATCAAGGCTAGATTGAATGGCTCAAAATGCAATCTATCACAAGAATTGCAAGAAACCTTGGAAAAGGTTTTCTAAGAAAACTCTCTAACTTGAGAGATCAAATTTCATTCATCCAAGTCTTAATCTGAGTTTTACATGGTGATCCAGCTCTGATACCAAAGACAAGCCTAATTCTCAATCCAAAGATCCAAGCTATGAATAAGCAAGAACCATTAAACTAAGAGATTAAAACCTCTCTATACAATTTAGAATCAACAAAGAGGAAAGGCTAGAAATCGATTACCTCTTATGATCAAAGATCTAGAAGCAAGATTGGAAATCTTATTCTAGATTTAGTCATTCCACAATCAAACGTGATCAAGGCTAGATAGAATGGCTCAAAATGCAATCTATCACAAGAATTGCAAGAAACCTTAGAAAAAGATTTCTAAGAAAACTCACTAACTTGAGAGATCAAATTTCATTCATCCAAGTCTTAATTTGAGTTTTACATGGTGATCCAGCTCTGATACCAAAATGATAAGGCAACCCTAATTCTCAATCCAAAGATCCAAGTTATGGATAAGCAAGAACCATTAAACTAAGAGATTAAAACCTCCCTATACAATTTAGAATCAACAAAGAGGAAAGGCTAGAAATCGATTACCTCTTATGATCAAAGATCTAGAAGCAAGATTGGAAATCTTATTCTAGATTGAGTCATTCCACAATCAAACGTGATCAAGGATAGATTGAATGGCTCAAAATGCAATCTATCACAAGAATTGCAAGAAACCTTGGAAAAAGATTTCTAAGAAAACTCACTAACTTGAGAGATCAAATTTCATTCATCCAAGTCTTAATTTGAGTTTTACATGGTGATCCACTACGATACCAAAATGATAAGGCAACCCTAATTCTCAATCCAAAGATCCAAGTTATGGATAAGCAAGAACCATTAAAGTAAGAGATTAAAACCTCCCTATACAATTTAGAATCAACCAAGAGGAAAGGCTAGAAATCGATTACCTCTTATGATCAAAGATCTAGAAGCAAGATTGGAAATCTTGTTCTAGATTGAGTCATTCCACAATCAAACGTGATCAAGGCTAGATAGAATGGCTCAAAATGCAATCTATCACAAGAATTGCAAGAAACCTTAGAAAAGGATTTCTAAGAAAACTCTCTAACTTGAGAGATCAAATTTCATTCATCCAAGTCTTAATTTGAGTTTTACATGGTGATCCAGCTCTGATACCAAAATGATAAGGCAACCCTAATTCTCAATCCAAAGATCCAAGTTATGGATAAGCAAGAACCATTAAACTAAGAGATTAAAACCTCCCTATACAATTTAGAATCAACCAAGAGGAAAGGCTAGAAATCGATTACCTCTTATGATCAAAGATCTAGAAGCAAGATTGGAAATCTTGTTCTAGATTGAGTCATTCCACAATCAAACGTGATCAAGGCTAGATTGAATGGCTCAAAATGCAATCTATCACAAGAATTGCAAGAAACCTTGGAAAAGGATTTCTAAGAAAACTCTCTAACTTGAGAGATCAAATTTCATTCATCCAAGTCTTAATCTGAGATTTACATGGTGATCGAACTCTGATACCAAAGGCAAGCCTAATTTTCAATCCAAAGATCCAAGCTATGAATAAGCAAAAACCATTAAACTAAGAGATTAAAACCTCTCTATACAATTTAGAATCAACCAAGAGGAAAGGCTAGAAATCGATTATCTCTTTTGATCAAAGATATAGAAGCAAGATTGGAAATCTTGTTCTAGATTGAGTCATTCCACAATCAAACGTGATCAAGGCTAGATTGAATGACTCAAAATGCAATCTATCACAAGAATTGCAAGAAACCTTAGAAAAGGATTTCTAAGAAAACTCTCTAACTTGAGAGATCAAATTTCATTCATCCAAGTCTTAATCTGAGTTTTACATGGTGATCCAACTCTAATACCAAAATGATAAGGCAACCCTAATTCTCAATCCAAGGATCCAAGCTATGGATAAGCAAGAACCATTAAACTAAGAGATTAAAACCTGCCTATACAATTTAGAATCAACCAAGAGGAAAGGCTAGAAATCGATTACCTCTTATGATCAAAGATCTAGAAGCAAGATTGGAAATCTTGTTCTAGATTGAGTCATTCCACAATCAAATGTGATCAAGGCTAGATTGAATGGCTCAAAATGCAATCTATCACAAGAATTGCAAGAAACCTTGGAAAAGGATTTCTAAGAAAACTCTCTAACTTGAGAGATCAAATTTCATTCATCCAAGTCTTAATCTGAGTTTTACATGGTGATCCTGCTCTGATACCAAAATGATAAGGCAACCCCAATCTCAATCCAAAGATCCATGCTATCGATAAACAAGAACCATTAAACTAAGAGATTAAAACCTCCTATACAATTTAGAATCAACCAAGAGGAAACGCTAGAAATCGATTACCTCTTATGATCAAAGATCTAGAAGCAAGATTGTAAATCTTGTTCTAGATTGAGTCATTCCATGATCAAACGTGATCAAGGCTAGATTGAATGACTCAAAATGCAATCTATCACAAGAATTGCAAGAAACCTTAGAAAAGGATTTCTAAGAAAACTCTCTAACTTGAGAGATCAAATTTCATTCATCCAAGTCTTAATCTGAGTTTTACATGGTGATCCAACTCTAATACCAAAATGATAAGGCAACCCTAATTCTCAATCCAAGGATCCAAGCTATGGATAAGCAAGAACCATTAAAATAAGATATTAAAACCTCCCTATACAATTTAGAATCAACCAAGAGGAAAGGCTAGAAATCGATTACCTCTTATGATCAAAGATCTAGAAGCAAGATTGGAAATCTTGTTCTAGATTGAGTCATTCCACAATCAAACGTGATCAAGGCTAGATTGAATGGCTCAAAATGCAATCTATCACAAGAATTGCAAGAAACCTTGAAAAGGATTTCTAAGAAAACTCTCTAACTTGAGAGATCAAATTTCATTCATCCAAGTCTTAATCTGAGTTTTACATGGTGATCCAGCTCTGATACCAAAATGATAAGGCAACCCCAATTCTCAATCCAAAGATCCATGCTATCGATAAACAAGAACCATTAAACTAAGAGATTAAAACCTCCTATACAATTTAGAATCAACCAAGAGAGAACGCTAGAAATCGATTACCTCTTATGATCAAAGATCTAGAAGCAAGATTGGAAATCTTGTTCTAGATTGAGTCATTCCACAATCAAACGTGATCAAGGCTAGATTGAATGGCTCAAAATGCAATCTATCACAAGAATTGCAAGAAACCTTGGAAAAGGATTTCTAAGAAAACTCTCTAACTTGAGAGATCAAATTTCATTCATCCAAGTCTTAATCTGAGTTTTACATGGTGATCCAGCTCTGATACCAAAATGATAAGGCAACCCCAATTCTCAATCCAAAGATCCATACTATCGATAAACAAGAACCATTAAACTAAGAGATTAAAACCTCCCTATACAATTTAGAATCAACCAAGAGGAAAGGCTAGAAATCGATTACCTCTTATGATCAAAGTTCTAGAAGCAAGATTGGAAATCTTGTTCTAGATTAAGTCATTCCACAATCAAACGTGATCAAGGCTAGATTGAATGGCTCAAAATGCAATCTATCACAAGAATTGCAAGAAACCTTGGAAAAGGAGTTCTAAGAAAACTCTCTAACTTGAGAGATCAAATTTCATTCATCCAAGTCTTTATCTGAGTTTTACATGGTGATCCAGCTCTGATACCAAAATGATAAGGCAACCCCAATTCTCAATCCAAAGATCCATGTTATCGATAAACAAGAACCATTAAACTAAGAGATTAAAACCTCTCTATACAATTTAGAATCAACCAAGAGGAAAGACTAGTAACTCCCCACAATTGAAGTCTTACATTGAAACCATAGTTTTGCCCAAAAGTTCAAAAATTACAATCAAAAGTTCATGACTAAAAAATAACAAATGAGTCTTTAAAATGCTGGCACAACGTCAATCTTGCAAAAGTTGACCTTCACATCGTCGTGCGCTCTTGGATCAAGTTGTAGCATATGAAATGGAGGTTGAGCTGAACCTATCCAATTTTGTATGTGAATAAAGAATGCTTGTTTATGCTTCTTAGCTTTCGCACGTGTAATAGGTCTAGTTGGGAAGTGTGGAAGACCACGATTCTTATCATTTCGTCATTTCATATGCTGCAAAATTGATCCAAGATCGGATGCCGATTCGAAGACCAACGTTTGTAAGATTGACATTGTGCCAACATTTTAAAGACTCATTAGTTATTTTTAATATTTTTTAATTGTAATTTTTCAACTTTTAGGCTTCCAAAATATGTTTCCATAATTAGACTTCAATTATGGGGGGTTACTAAGTAGGTCAATTATGGTCATTTATAATTGTAGGTTTTATTTTTGGGGAACTGAAAGGTTGGGAGTTTTATTCACTTTTAGGCCATAAAAAGCCACATCCTAGCCATGTAAAACTCAGACTTTGATGAATGAAATTTGATCTCTCAAGTTAGAGAGTTTTCTTAGAAATCCTTTTCTAAGGTTTCTTGCAATTCTTGTGATAGATTGCATTTTGAGCCATTCAATCCAGCCTTGATCACGTTTGATTGTGGAATGACTCAATCTAGAACAAGATTTCCAATCTTGCTTCTAGATCTTTGATCATAAGAGGTAATTGATTTCTAGGCTTTCCTCTTGGTTGATTCTAAATTGTATAGGGAGGTGTTAATCTCTTAGTTTAATGGTTCTTGCTTATACATAGCTTGGATCTTTGGATTGAGAATTAGGGTTGCCTTATCAATCAGAATGCTAAGCTATACGTCGACATAATTGTGAGTCAATACGGAGTGCCAGTATCCATAGTTTCAGATAGGGACTCGAGATTTACTTCTAAGTTTTGGCCTAGCTTACAGAAAGCTATGGAGACAAAGCTGAATTTTAGTACAGCATTCCATCCTCGGACAGATGGTCAGTAAGAGAGGACCATTTAGACCTTAGAGGACATGTTGAGAGCATGTGTCCTTCTATTTAAGGGAAGTTGGGATACACACCTATCACTTATGGAATTCGCTTACAATAACATCTATCGGTCGAGTATTGGCATGGCACCATTTGAGGCTCTATATGGAAGACCGTGTAGAACGCCCGTATGTTGGAATGAAGTAGGAGAACGGAAGCTAGTCGGTTCTGAGTTGGTGCAAGTTACGACAGACAATAGTAAGGTAATCAGGGAGAATTTGAAGGTGTAACACAAGGATCGCCAGAAGAGTTACGCAGATAAGCGACGAAAGGACTTAGAATTCCAAGTCGGAGATTAAGTTTTCTTGAAGTTATCTCCGTGGAGAGGTGTACTTCGCTTTGGTAAGAAAGGTAAGTTGAGTCCTAAGTATATTGGTCCTTATAAGATAATGGAACGAGTTGGGCCAGCAGCCTACAGACTAGAGTTGTCAGCAGAAGTATCTCGAGTACATGATGTTTTTCATGTGTCCATGTTGAGGAAGTATATTCCAGATCCAACTCATGTGTTACAAGCACAACCAGTTGAGCTGAGAGAAGACATGAGTTACGTAGAGAATGCAGTTCAAATCCTCGACAGGAAAGAATAGGTTTTGAGGAACAAGACGATCTCACTCGTGAAGGTTCGTTGGAGACATCACGGAGTGGAGGAGGCAACCTAGGAGTTAGAAGACCAAATGAGGAGGAAGTATCCGACGATTTTCACATAGGGACTACTAAATTTCAAGGATGAAATTTCTTAAGGGGAGGTAAGTTGTAAACCCGAGATCTCACTTACAAAAAAACAAAAAAAAAAAAAAGAAGAAAGGAAAAGTTTAAATATTTGGTTTTGTTTTAAAAAGAAAAGAAAAGAAAAGAAAAGAAAAGAAAAGGAAAGGAAAGGAAAGGAAAGGAAAAGTTAAATAGAAAAAGAAAAAGGGGTAAAAGACAAAACTTTTGTTTTTATTCTTCCACCGCCAAGTTTATTTAATACTTAACCCACCTTATCTCCATTTCCTTCCCATTTTTATCAAGTTCAACAAGAGGGTTTCGTGGGACAGAACTGAAGGAAGAAGCAGGAAAGGGGGTTTTGGTTTTGAGGTTGAAGAAGAAAGGAGAAAGGGGCCTTTCATGGCAATTCTATGATCAATTCAACCATTTCTAATGTTTTGATCATTTCGAGCTCCACAAGAAGAGGTAAGAGTTGAAGTTTGATTTTCTTGAAAGTTAAATCACATTTGAACAAAATTCGTGAAGGAAGCTCGAGCAAATTTTGACCATAAGTTACTGTTTTGTGAAGAGGAAAGCAGAGGACAGAATTTGCTGTCAAATTCGAGAAACCTCTGGTGTTTTGGTTGTGCTGATCTGTAGAGTTTGAATCAGAGGCTCTAATAGGTATGGTTGGAAAGCTTATTGAATTTTCTACAACTTTTATGAAGCACTCGTGAGTAGAAATCGACTGGACGATGTTTAAAATGTCAGGTCAATTTCGGGTTGCAGCAGGGAAATGAATCTGGAAACAACAGAAGGTTGTTTTTAGGGAAGAGGCTTTCGAGGTATTTTTGAAACGATCTTTTGGGAATTTCAATTCCATTTCTTCAGATGAGTTTTAGAGGGTTCAAAAATGAAGAGTTTGGTATAAACTACATCCTTTTTGGCTAAGTAATGAAGGAGTTATGAATATTTGAAATCAGGGTATGAAATATGTAAAATGCTGGAAATTTAGATGGTGTGTTTTTTTGTAATTTCAAGGTTGAAATTCATGAGCTCGAGGTTCTAATGCTTGGTTTTGGTTTGTTTGACAGGCCAAGAGTAAATAGGTCGAGTGTACGGACCAAGGTTCTAGTTCTAACACGTGAGTGACAAAATGAACATCGAAAACGGTTTATAGGCTTGTATTATGCTTATGAAAATGCAAGGTCTTGCTAAAACGAAATGGTTTCAATGCTTATTGTTTTCCTTTGAACACATGTTTATGAGTATTCATATTTTCTAAGAAATGATTTCAACTGCTCGTTGTGAACCTAAATGTCTTGATGAAATTTATACGTGAGCATATGTTCTTGATTGTTGAAATTTATGAAAATGTTATGATTTCGAGCAAGTATGATTAAAAGATTTCCAGTTTTTATGAACAAGCTGAGTAAGCTTGAGTTTTACGAAAGAAAAGAAAAGCAGGCTTGTTCAAATATTTTTATGTTATTTTCTGAGACTCGAATAAGTAAATGACTGAGACATTGAGCCCGAGGTTGTATAGTATCGTGTGCATACAGGTCATATTCTGTTGTCGAAGTTGAGTGTACTCCGTGACAACAATGTTGTCGTGAGTGTTGGGCGAGCCCCACTACGACAAAGACGATGGGAGTGTTGGGCAGGCCCCTTTACATCGTAGAGTAAACGTGGTTGTTCTTGGCGTGCCCTACACAGTGTGAATTGTTATATGTTTTTATAAGGATTATTAATATCAATATGCCTCACGAGATTTTAATGTCATGCTTGCTGGATTTCTGAAAAAGCTACTATGATTACACGTTTACTTTTAACGCTTTGTTACAGATGCTTATGCTCATAGGTTGCCAGGTGATATGATTTATGAGTTATAGATTTTTAATTCAGTCACTCACTGAGCTTCATAGCTCATTCTTTTAGTGTTTTCCAAACTTTTCAGGTAGAGATCGAGCTCCTGGTACCTGACATCCTGCCATAGTCTGCTGAAAGCTCCACGAGTTAATATTTTGTACGTGACTGGTGTTGTATAGCAAGTTCATATGAGTTGTAGATTACTTGAGAGAACTATGTAGTTATAGTTGTTTGTACATTAGAGGTTGTATAAACAATGGTTTGTCTTGTTTGGTTTCTGATGCTCTTGCCGTTTAGTTTTCAAGAGAGATTTAAAAAGAGTTTCTCCTTATGTATGTTTACTAGTTGTCAAGTTTCCGCTATGTTATGTCAAAGTGTTCCATATGTGAGCATAGTATGTTTATCAGGTAAAACAGGGTCAACAAGTATTGTTAAGAGGTAAACAATGTTTGTTGGCTTCATGTCGTCTTCCAGGCTAAGTTAGCAGGTAGTACGGGAGGGGGTGTGACATGGACCCTTTGTCTGTGGGGTTACAGGTGGAGGCTAGGAGTGTGATAGCTGCTTCTGGAATGCTACTCGCTGTGTCAGCTTCATTACGACAGAAGCGCGAGGGTGAAGTATTTAGCTTTGGGTGATCGTAATTCGACCTTTTTTCATAGGTCGCTTAAAGTCCGGCATGAGCGTAATTCCCTGACAGGGTTGGACGGTCTCTGACCTCACACTCTGAGATTTCTGTAGTTGTTGTTGATTATTTTTCAGGACATCCTAGGTGTCCAGCCTCTGGGTTACAGATTATTCAGTTTAGGTGGCCTGAGGAGTGTTTGAGATAATTGGTTAAGCCTGTCTCCATGGAGGAAATCCATTCTGTGATTTTTGCGATGCTAAGGCCCCTGGGCCTGATGGTTTTTCGGCAGGTTTTTTCAAATCTACCTGGAGTATTGTAGGGGAAGACCTTTGTGATGTTGTTTTACACTTTTTTAAGACTTGTTATCTTCCAGCTGGAGTGAATTCCACTTCTATTACGTTGGTTCCCAAGCGTTCTAATTCTAGCTCCTTGGGTGACTATAAACAAATTTCCTGTTGTACTGTTCTATACAAGTGTATTTCGAAGATCCTAGCAAATAGGCTGAAGGTTTGGTTGCCTTCCTTTGTTAGCATGAGCCAATCAACTATTGTGCCTGGTAGGAGTATTGTTGATAATATTTTATTATGTCTGGAGTTGGTTGGGGACTATCATCTGAATAGTGGGCTTCCTCGGTGTGTGCTGAAAGTTGATCTGAGGAAGGCTTATGATTCTGTTAACTGGGATTTCTTATTTGGTGTCCTCTTGGCATTGGGCACCCCGATGCAGTTTGTGAGTTGGGTGCGAGCTTGCATTACGTCATCGATGTTTTCTATAGTAGTTGATGGTTCTTTGGAGGGGTTCTTTCCAGGCAGGAGGGGGTTGAGGCAGGGGGAACCCTCTATCTCTTTACTTGTTTCTGATGGGAATGGAGCTTTTGTCCAGGATGTTGAGCTCACCAGGAGAGAGGTTTGGATATCATTTTTGTTGTGAGCGCACTTACCCATCTTTGTTTTGCTGATGACTTAATGATCTTTAGTACTGCTAATATGTGGTCGCTCTCATTGGTGGAGGGTATTTTCCGGAACTTTCAGGCCTATAGGCTAATCCTTCGAAGAGTTCCTTTTTCTATGTTGGCTTGCCTTTTACATGAGGCGGAGGAGTTGGCTACTTCTCTGGGGTTTAGGTTGACTGAGTTTTCAGTAAGGTATCTAGGGGGGTCTTTAGTGTCGAAGAAACTATCTTTAGGGATTGCAAGCCCCTGCTTGAGCGTATTACTGCACGTGTTAGTAGTTGGTCAGCGAGGGTGTTGTAGTTTGCAGGACGGTTGCAGCTCCTTCAATCGTACTCTAGAGCTTCCAGGTATATTGGGCGAGTGTGTTTGTTTTACCTTCCCAAGTGACTCATGAGTTGGAGAGGGTGCTGAGGGCTTTTCGTTGGCGGGGGGAGCAGGGTAGAAAGGGAGGTTGTAAGGTGGCATGGGACGAGGTGTGTTTGCCTCGTAAAGAGGGAGGTTTAGGCATTCGCCATCTGGCTTTTTGGAATTCTACTACTCTTTTGAACTTCTTTGGCTTCTTTTTACTCACTCTGGTTCACTTTGGGTGGCTTGGGTGGAGGAGTATATCTTGCGTGGTCGGTCTCTATGGTGGCCTGGGCTGGTAAATAGTGGCTCGTGGTGTTGGAGATCAATTGTGAGGGAACGGGTGCATTTTCAGGAGCTTCTTTTTTATAGAGTTGGTAATGGGAGTAGGTTCTTTATCTGGCTTGATCCTTGGCTGCTTGGTGGCCCAGTGGTTGGGAGGTTTGGAAATAGGGTGGTTTATGATGCGGCGAGTTCTTTTCATGCTAGGGTCTCCAACTTCTTGGTGGGAGGGGTTTGGCGCTGGCTTGGGGTGTCGCATGAATTGTTGGATTTGGCTCCTGAGGTTAGGGCAATTTTGCCATGCCCAGATAGGGAGGATTGTTTGATGTGGTTGCCGAATCATGCGGGTGGTTTTTCTGTTTCCAATGCTTAGGAGGCTATTAGGCCTCATGGCGAGGTGGTGGCCTAGTATCGACTGTTGTGGTTTGGGGGTAATATCCCTCTACATGCATTTGTTGGTGGTTGGCCATTCGGGATAGGCTATCTACTTGGGCTAGGCTTTACCGTTGGGGTGTGGTCCCTTCTCTGTCCTGTCTCCTATGTACTGAGGGTGATATGAATTGTATCATGCTATTCAAGATTCGAAAAGCTTCAAGATGGAGTTGAATTAAATGTTGTCAAGCTTCATTTATGATGAACCGAAGTTGCATTTAATTAACTCAAGTGCAACTCATGCTTCATTAAATACAAGTCAAGCTACATTTATGCAACAAAAGCTTCAAGCTACTTCAAGTGGGGCTTCATTTATTCATGGATGGTTACAAAGTATTGATAGGCTTATAGAATTTTAAATCTCGGATTTATGACCATTTCAATGTAATTTTCTGCCCAAAATTATTGATAGACATTTATGCCCAAAATTCTTTATAATGTTAGTACAACAAGTCAAGATGAGAATGGAGTGAAGATGGCACGGAAAAAGTTATCTAGTTTGAAAGATGGCACGGAGGACAAAAAAAGTGGGCAGAAAATGTGAACAGGTGGCTGTCCATATTGCACCTCTTGGGATTTCGTGATGCCAAGCCTCGTCAAACGAAATAGTCATGCATGGCAGATCCTACAGTAGATAATTAAGACAATTTAAAGCACTTCTATGTTTTTTGTTCCATATTTAAAGCTCTCAAACGTTGTGCAATCAAGTTTTAAATTCCTAGGTCAATTTTTTCTTCATTTTTACATTTAATGCTTATTGAAGACTTTTGGTCTTTGGTGCTTTACACGACCATTTTGGCATATTTAAAGGCTTGTATTGGCATGGAAAAGGCAGAACCTTTATGAAAAAAACTTGTGTTTTGTTTAGCCCCATTTGGTGTTAACTTTCTTTCAAATCTTGCTTTAGGTTTGATGTTTAACCGATTCATTGGATTAGCCCCGATCAAGCTAATTCTGGAGTGAGTCGTCTTAGGATCTAGGAGTGACCATCCTTATTCTAAGTTTGATCTAAGAGTTATTCATCTTCTAACTAAACTCTTGGTTGGAATCAATTCGTTAAGTTAGCCTTGTTCGTGACGTTTGCAAAGATCCTAGAAGGACCTCTAGCTTTGTTAAACCAACAAATTCGGCGCTTATCACGTGAGGTCCTTAACATATTTTGATTGTTTCATCATGAGTCGTGACGGGGGAAGTGGAGGGGAGATTGGCGAAGTTAGGTGGAGAGAGGCACAAATTGGGGCTATTACTCGTTTGAACCAAGTAATTACTACCTTGATAGATTGGATGGATCGAATTGAAGTAGCTTTAGGAAATCCTCCAGGTAGGGAAGTTAATGACGGAGTTGAAAATGAAGAAGAAGATGACAATGTAACCCTTTTAGCCAGACACAATCCAAGGAGAGGGAAAGGTGTAGGTCGGGGAAGAGGAAGGAGAAGAAGAGCAGGAAGAGAATTGTTACCACCGAGAAGGGTTGAGAGGGAGTACCAATATGAGAGGGAAGAGAGAGGAGCAGGGGGTGTGAAACTTAAAATTCCTCCATTTCATGGGAGATCTGATCCGGAGGAGTATCTGCAATATGAAAGCAAAATTGAGCATGTATTTAATTGCAATAATTTTAGTGAAGAAAGAAAGTTGAAACTTGTTGTGGCTGAATTTTGTGATTATGCCAATATTTGGTGGACGTCTTTGAAATCTGAATGGAGGAGAAACTATGAGGAACCAATTGAAACTTGGGATGAATTAAAAGCCTTAATGAGGAAGAGGTACATTCCTAAACATTATTCCCGAGAACTCAAGCAAAAGCTCTATGCTTTGCAACAAGGATCTAAAAGTGTGGAAGATTATTACAAAGAGATGGAGGCCCTTATGAATAGAGCTGACATTGATGAAGATGAGGAGGATACAATGGCTAGGTTCCTTGGCGGGTTGAACCGACCATTGGCTCATCAAGTGGATAGGCAAACTTATTTTGATATGAAAGAGTTGTTACACATTGTTGTGAAGATTGAAGGTCAATTAGCTTGGGAGAAGGAGAACTCCAAGAGGTATAATTCTTCTAAGTCTACTTCTTTTTCTACTAATACTTGGAAAAAGAATGCAGATTTCAAACCTAGAGGAAAGTATGAGCTTGATAAAAAGGACAAGCCTGAGAGCTCCAAGGGCAAGGAAAAGGTGGAGGGATCTAAAGAGATCCGAGAGAGAAATAGGGACATCAAATGTTGGAAATGTCAAGGGATTGGTCATATTAGTCGTGACTGTCCAAACAAGAGAGTTATGATTATTAAGAATGGAGAAGTTGTTATGGAGGGTGAGGAAAGTGACCAAGACGAGCTAATTGAAGATGAATTCCATGAGGATGAGGAGGAATTGGAAGATAGGAGTCATTTGGCACTTGTTACAAGGAGACTTCTTAACACTCAAGTTAAGGAGAATGATGTTGATGATCAAAGAGACAACCTATTCCATACACGGTGTTTGGTTAATGGGACTCCTTGTAGTTGTTATTGATAGTGGAAGTTGCAGGAATGTAGTAAGTACGTTCTTGATCAAAAGGTTGCAAATTCCAACTCAACACCATCCTAAACCTTACAAGCTTAAGTGGCTCAATGATAGTGGAACAATGAAGGTCGTTTCTCAAGCTTTAATTTCTTTCACTTTGGGAAAGCACAAAGATGAGGTTCTATGTGATAACCAATGAATGCTGGTGACATCTTGCTTGGTCGACCTTGGCAATTTGATAGGAAGGTCATCTATGATGGTTATTTGAATAGGTATTCTTTTACAAAGGATGGTAGCAAAACAACTCTTGTACCTTTAAAATCGAAGATGTATTTGCTGATCAATTAAAGTTGGAGAAAAAGAGAAAGGAGTTAGAAGAAAAAGAATCGAAAGAAAAGAAGGAGATGAGTGAAAAAAAAATAGAGAAAAATCAAAAAGAGAAAAAAAATGGAGAAAAGAGTGAAAAAAGAGATGAAATTGAAAAAAGAAAGAAAGAAAGTAAGTTGTTTGGCTAGAATGGGAGATGTGAGAAGAGAATGTTTTCCCAAAAATCAATATTTGTACTTATGTACAAGGAAGGGTATTTGGCCTCTAACGATAACGATTTTCTTTTGCCTAGTTTGTTTCAAACCTTTGCAGAATTTGAGGATGTGTTCCAAGATGAGATACCTAAAGGATTACCTCCACTTAGAGGTATCGAACATCAAATAGACTTCATTCCGGGGGCTATCATTCCAAATAGGCCGGCTTATAGAGCAAATCCAATTGAAACAAAAGAAATTCAAAGGCAAGTGGAGGAGCTCATGGAGAAGGGGTATGTATGAGAAAGTCTGAGTCCATGTTCTGTACCGGTCATACTAGTGCCAAAGAAGGATGGAACTTGGCGCATGTGTGTGGATTGTAGAGCCATCAATAAAATCACTGTAAAGTATCGTCATCCTATTCCTAGGCTAGATGATATGCTTGATGAATTGCATGGAGCCTATTTACAAAAATGATTTGAAATCTGGGTATCATCAAATTAGAATGCATGCAGGAGATGAATGGAAAACAGCTTTCAAAACTAAGTTTTTATTGTATGAATGGCTTGTTATGCCTTTTGGGTTAACTAATGCTCCTAGTACATTTATGCGCTTAATGAATCATGTTTTGAGAGAATACTTGGGAAGTATGTTGTTGTGTATTTTGATGATATTTTGATTTATTCAAAGAATTTGCTTGAGCATGTGGAGCATGTTAGGTCAGTTTTGATTACACTTAGAAAAGAGAGGCTTTATGCTAATTTTAATAAGTGTAGCTTTTGTCTGGAAAATGTTAACTTTCTTGGCTTTATTGTTGGTAAAAATGGAGTAGAAGTAGATGAAGAGAAAGTTAAGGTAATTAGGGATTGACCAACACCAAAAAATGCTTGCGAGGTTAGGAGTTTTCATGGCCTAGCTAGTTTCTATAGAAGGTTTATAAAGGACTTTAGTACCATAGCTGCACCATTGAATGACTTAGTGAAAGAGAATGTTGTTTTTGAATGGGGGGAAATGCAAGAGAAAGCTTTTAATGAACTGAAGGAAAAATTAATCAATGCTCCTTTACTTGTCTTGCCTAACTTTGATAAGGCGTTTGAAATTGAGTGTGATGCAAGTGGTTTGGGCATAGGTGCTGTTTTAATGCAAGATGGAAGACCCTTAATGTATTTTAGTGAAAAACTAAATGGGGCCGCATTGAATTATCCTACCTATGATAAAGAATTGTTTGCTTTAGTTCGTACATTGCAGGTATGGCAACACTACCTATGGCCGAGAGAGTTTGTGATCCACACTGATCACGAAAGCTTGAAGCATCTTAAAGGTCAAAGCAAGTTGAATCGTAGGCATGCAAAGTGGGTAGAGTTTATTGAGACATTTCCCTATATTATCAAATATAAGCACGGTAAGGACAATGTGGTGTCTGATGCTTTGTCAAGAAGGTATGATTTCTTTACTTCTCTTAGAGCAAAAATTCTTGGATTTGAGCATATCAAGGATACAGAGATGACCATGACTTTGGAATTATTTATGCATCTTGTGTTACTGGAAAAGTTGTGGATGATTATTATGTGCTTGATGACTTTTTGTTTTAAAAAAAGCAAGCTTTGTATCCCTAAATGTTCTATAAGAGATTTGCTTTTGAAAGAAGCCCATGGGGGTGGATTGATGGGACATTTTCGGATTCATAAAACTTATGATATGTTGCATGAACATTTTTTTTTTTTGGCCTAAGATGAAACATGATGTGCATAAGGTATGTAGCCAATGTTTTAAATGCAAAGAGGCTAAGTCTAGATCACAATAAAATGGATTGTATACTCCCTTGAATGTACCTAATGAACCTTGGACTAATATATCTATGGATTTTGTTCTTGGTTTGCCTTGGACTAAAAATGGTAAAGATAGTATTTTTGTTGTTGTGGATAGATTTAGTAAAATGGCTCATTTTATAGCATGTAACAAGACGGATGATGCAAAGCATGTGGCTGACTTATTCTTTAGGGAAGTGGTAAGGTTACATGGAATTCCTAGAACTATGTGATAGGGATGTTAAATTCTTAAGTCACTTTTGGAAGGTATTGTGGGGTAAGCTGGGTACTAAATTGTTGTTCTCAACTACATGTCATCCTCAAACTGATGGGCAAACTGAGGTGGTTAACAGAACATTGGGAGCTTTGCTTAGGTCTATTATTTCTAAGAATATTAAGTCTTGGGAAGAATGTTTGCCATTTGTTGAGTTTGCATATAATAGAGCAATCCATAGTACAACACATTGTTCTCCTTTTGAGGTTGTTTATGGATTCAGCCCCCTTACACCTCTTGATTTGCTTCCTATTCCCTCTAATGATTTTTGTGAGTGATGCAGCCACAAGTAAGGCCGATATGATCAAGACCTTGCACAAAGAGGTCAAGGAGAGGATTGAGAAACAAAACTTGAAAGTTGCCTCACGAATTAACAAAGGACGGAAAGAACTTATTTTTCAGCGGGGTGATTGGGTGTGGGTGAACTTTCGCAAGGAACGGTTTCCATCAAACGGAAGACAAAGTTACATCAAAGAGGGGATGGTCCTTATCAAGTTCTTGAAAGAATTAACAACAATGCCTACAAGATTGATCTTCCAGGAGAATTTTCAGTAAGTTCTACATTCAATGTTGTTGACTTAAGTCCTTTTGATGTAGGTGATGATTACCTGATTCGAGGACGAATCCTTTTGAAGAGGGGGAAGATGATAAGAATCATGGTGTTCCACACGTCCCAAAATGATAAGGCAACCCTAATTCTCAATCCAAAGATCCAAGTTATGGATAAGCAAGAACCATTAAACTAAGAGATTAAAACCTCCTATACAATTTAGAATCAACCAAGAGGAAAGGCTAGAAATCGATTACCTCTTATGATCAAAGATCTAGAAGCAAGATTGGAAATCTTGTTCTAGATTGAGTCATTCCACAATCAAACGTGATCAAGGCTAGATTGAATGGCTCAAAATGCAATCTATCACAAGAATTGCAAGAAACATTTGAAAAGGATTTCTAAGAAAACTCTCTAACTTGAGAGATCAAATTTCATTCATCCAAGTCTTAATCTGAGTTTTACATGGTGATCCAGCTCTAATACCAAAATGATAAGGCAACCCTAATTCTCAATCCAAAGATCCAAGCTATGGATAAGCAAGAACAATTAAACTAAGAGATTAAAAGCTCCCTATACAATTTAGAATCAACCAAGAGGAAAGGCTAGAAATTGATTACCTCTTATGATCAAAGATCTAGAAGCAAGATTGGAAATCTAGTTCTAGATTGAGTCATTCCACAATCAAACGTGATCAAGGCTAGATTAAATGGCTCAAAATGCAATCTATCACAAGAATTGCAAGAAACATTAGAAAATGATTTCTAAGAAAACTCTCTAAATTCAGAGATCAAATTTCATTCATCCAAGTCTTAATCGAGTTTTGCATGGTGATCCACTCTCGATACCAAAATGATAAGGCAACCCTAATTCTCAATCCAAAGATCCAAGCTATGGATAAGCAAGAACCATTAAACTAAGAGATTAAAACCTCCCTATACAATTTAGAATCAACCAAGAGGAAAGGCTAGAAATCGATTACCTCTTATGATCAAAGATCTAGAAGTAAGATTGGAAATCTTGTTCTAGATTGAGTCATTCCACAATCAAACGTGATCAAGGCTAGATTGAATGGCTCAAAATGCAATCTATCACAAGAATTGCAAGAAACATTAGAAAATGATTTCTAAGAAAACTCTTTGAATTCAGAGATCAATTTCATTCATCCAAGTCTTAATCTGAGTTTTGCATGGTGATCCAGCTCTGATACCAAAATGATAAGGCAACCCTAATTCTCAATCCAAAGATCCAAGCTATGGATAAGCAAGAACCATTAAACTAAGAGATTAAAACCTCCCTATACAATTTAGAATTAACCAAGAGGAAAGGCTAGAAATCGATTACCTCTTATGATCAAAGATCTAGAAGCAAGATTGGAAATCTTGTTCTAGATTGAGTCATTCCACAATCAAACGTGATCAAGGCTAGATTGAATGGCTCAAAATGCAATCTATCACAAGAATTGCAAGAAACATTAGAAAATGATTTCTAAGAGAACTCTTTGAATTCAGAGATCAAATTTCATTCATCCAAGTCTTAATCTGAGTTTTACATGGTGATCCAACTCTGATACCAAAATGATAAGGCAACCCTAATTCTCAATCCAAAGATCCAAGCTATGGATAAGCAAGAACCATTAAACTAAGAGATTAAAACCTCTCTATAAAATTTAGAATCAACCAAGAGGAAAGGCTAGAAATCGATTACCTCTTATGATCAAAGATCTAGAAGCAAGATTGGAAATCTTGTTCTAGATATAGTCATTCCACAATCAAACGTGATCAAGGCTAGATTGAATGGCTCAAAATGCAATCTATCACAAGAATTGCAAGAAACCTTAGAAAAGGATTTCTAAGAAAACTCTCTAACTTGAGAGATCAAATTTCATTCATCCAAGTCTTAATCTGAGTTTTACATGGTGATCCAGCTCTGATACCAAAATGATAAGGCAACCCTAATTCTCAATCAAAAGATCCAAGTTATGGATAAGCAAGAACCATTAAACTAAGAGATTAAAACCTCCCTATACAATTTAGAATCAACCAAGTGGAAAGGCTAGAAATCGATTACCTCTTATGATCAAAGATCTAGAAGCAAGATTGGAAATCTTGTTCTAGATTTAGTCATTCCACAATCAAACGTGATCAAGGCTAGATAGAATGGCTCAAAATGCAATCTATCACAAGAATTGCAAGAAACCTTAGAAAAGGATTTCTAAGAAAACTCTCTAACTTGAGAGATCAAATTTCATTCATCCAAGTCTTAATTTGAGTTTTACATGGTGATCCAACTCACGATACCAAAATGATAAGGCAAACCTAATTCTCAATCCAAAGATCCAAGTTATGGATAAGCAAGAACCATTAAACTAAGAGATTAAAACCTCCCTATACAATTTAGAATCAACCAAGAGGAAAGGCTAGAAATCGATTACCTCTTATGATCAAAGATCTAGAAGCAAGATTGGAAATCTTGTTCTAGATTGAGTCATTCCACAATCAAACGTGATCAAGGATAGATTGAATGGCTCAAAATGCAATCTATCACAAGAATTGCAAGAAACCTTGGAAAAGGATTTCTAAGAAAACTCACTAACTTGAGAGATCAAATTTCATTCATCCAAGTCTTAATCTGAGTTTTACATGGTGATCAAACTCACGATACCAAAATGATAAGGCAACCCCAATCTCAATCCAAAGATTCATGCTATCGATAAACAAGAACCATTAAACTAAGAGATTAAAACCTCCCTATACAATTTAGAATCAACCAAGAGGAAAGGTTAGAAATCGATTACCTCTTATGATCAAAGTTCTAGAAGCAAGATTGGAAATCTAGTTCTAGATTAAGTCATTCCACAATCAAACGTGATCAAGGCTAGATTGAATGGCTCAAAATGCAATCTATCACAAGAATTGCAAGAAACCTTGAAAAGGATTTCTAAGAAAACTCACTAACTTGAGAGATCAAATTTCATTCATCCAAGTCTTAATCTGAGTTTTGCATGGTGATCGAGCTCTGATACCAAAGGCAAGCCTGATTCTCAATCCAAATATCCAAGCTATGAATGAGAAAGAACCATTAAACTAAGAGATTAAAACCTCTCTATACAATTTAGAATCAACCAAGAGGAAAGGCTAGAAATCGATTACCTCTTATGATCAAAGATCTAGAAGCAAGATTGGAAATCTTGTTCTAGATTAAGTCATTCCACAATCAAACGTGATCAAGGCTAGATTGAATGACTCAAAATGCAATCTATCACAAGAATTGCAAGAAACCTTAGAAAAGGATTTCTAAGAAAACTCTCTAACTTGAGAGATCAAATTTCATTCATCCAAGTCTTAATCTGAGTTTTACATGGTGATCCAGCTCTGATACCAAAATGATAAGGCAACCCCAATCTCAATCCAAAGATTCATGCTATCGATAAACAAGAACCATTAAACTAAGAGATTAAAACCTCCCTATACAATTTAGAATCAACAAAGAGGAAAGGTTAGAAATCGATTACCTCTTATGATCAAAGTTCTAGAAGCAAGATTGGAAATCTAGTTCTAGATTAAGTCATTCCACAATCAAACGTGATCAAGGCTAGATTGAATGGCTCAAAATGCAATCTATCACAAGAATTGCAAGAAACCTTGGAAAAGGATTTCTAAGAAAACTCACTAACTTGAGAGATCAAATTTCATTCATCCAAGTCTTAATCTGAGTTTTGCATGGTGATCGAGCTCTGATACCAAAGGCAAGCCCTGATTCTCAATCCAAATATCCAAGCTATGAATGAGAAAGAACCATTAAACTAAGAGATTAAAACCTCTCTATACAATTTAGAATCAACCAAGAGGAAAGGCTAGAAATCGATTACCTCTTATGATCAAAGATCTAGAAGCAAGATTGGAAATCTTGTTCTAGATTAAGTCATTCCACAATCAAACGTGATCAAGGCTAGATTGAATGACTCAAAATGCAATCTATCACAAGAATTGCAAGAAACCTTAGAAAAGGATTTCTAAGAAAACTCTCTAACTTGAGAGATCAAATTTCATTCCTTAAAGTCTTAATCTGAGTTTTACATGGTGATCCAACTCTAATACCAAAATGATAAGGCAACCCTAATTCTCAATCCAAGGATCCAAGCTATGGATAAGCAAGAACCATTAAACTAAGAGATTAAAACCTCCCTATACAATTTAGAATCAACCAAGAGGAAAGGCTAGAAATCTATTACCTCTTATGATCAAAGTTCTAGAAGCAAGATTGGAAATCTTGTTCTAGATTGAGTCATTCCACAATCAAACGTGATCAAGGATAGATTGAATGGCTCAAAATGCAATCTATCACAAGAATTGCAAGAAACCTTGGAAAGGATTTCTAAGAAAACTCTCTAACTTGAGAGATCAAATTTCATTCATCAAAGTCTTAATCTGAGTTTTACATGGTGATCCAGCTCTGATACCAAAATGATAAGGCAACCCCAATTCTCAATCCAAAGATCCATACTATCGATAAACAAGAACCATTAAACTAAGAGATTAAAACCTCCCTATACAATTTAGAATCAACCAAGAGGAAAGGCTAGAAATCGATTACCTCTTATGATCAAAGTTCTAGAAGCAAGATTGGAAATCTTGTTCTAGATTAAGTCATTCCACAATCAAACGTGACCAAGGCTAGATTGAATGGCTCAAAATGCAATCTATCACAAGAATTGCAAGAAACCTTGGAAAAGGATTTCTAAGAAAACTCACTAACTTGAGAGATCAAATTTCATTCATCAAAGTCTTAAACTGAGTTTTACATGGTGATCGACAAACGATACCAAAATGATAAGGCAACCCCAATTCTCAATCCAAAGATCCATACTATCGATAAACAAGAACCATTAAACTAAGAGATTAAAACCTCCCTATACAATTTAGAATCAACCAAGAGGAAAGGCTAGAAATCGATTACCTCTTATGATCAAAGTTCTAGAAGCAAGATTGGAAATCTTGTTCTAGATTAAGTCATTCCACAATCAAACGTGATCAAGGCTAGATTGAATGGCTCAAAATGCAATCTATCACAAGAATTGCAAGAAACCTTGGAAAAGGATTTCTAAGAAAACTCTCTAACTTGAGAGATCAAATTTCATTCATCCAAGTCTTAATCTGAGATTTACATGGTGATCGAGCTCTGATACCAAAGGCAAGCAAAATTCTCAATCCAAAGATCCAAGCTATGAATAAGCAAGAACCATTAAACTAAGAGATTAAAACCTCTCTATACAATTTAGAATCAACCAAGAGGAAAGGCTAGAAATCGATTACCTCTTATGATCAAAGATCAAGAAGCAAGATTGGAAATCTTGTTCTAGATTAAATCATTCCACAATCAAACGTGATCAAGGCTCGATTGAATGGCTCAAAATGCAATCTATCACAAGAATTGCAAGAAACCTTAGAAAAGGATTTCTAAGAAAACTCTCTAACTTGAGAGGTCAAATTTCATTCATCCAAGTCTTAATCTGAGTTTTACATTGTGATCCAACTCTAATACCAAAATGATAAGGCAACCCTAATTCTCAATCCAAGGATCCAAGCTATGGATAAGCAAGAACCATTAAACTAAGAGATTAAAACCTCCCTATACAATTTAGAATCAACCAAGAGGAAACGCTAGAAATCGATTACCTCTTATGATCAAAGATCTAGAAGCAAGATTGGAAATCTTATTCTAGATTTAGTCATTCCACAATCAAACGTGATCAAGGCTAGATAGAATGGCTCAAAATGCAATCTATCACAAGAATTGCAAGAAACCTTAGAAAAGGATTTCTAAGAAAACTCTCTAACTTGAGAGATCAAATTTCATTCATCCAAGTCTTAATTTGAGTTTTACATGGTGATCCAGCTCTGATACCAAAATGATAAGGCAACCCTAATTCTCAATCCAAAGATCCAAGTTATGGATAAGCAAGAACCATTAAACTAAGAGATTAAAACCACCCTATACAATTTAGAATCAACCAAGAGGAAAGGCTAGAAATCGATTACCTCTTATGATCAAAGATCTAGAAGCAAGATTGGAAATCTTGTTCTAGATTGAGTCATTCCACAATCAAACGTGATCAAGGATAGATTGAATGGCTCAAAATGCAATCTATCACAAGAATTGCAAGAAACCTTGGAAAAGGATTTCTAAGAAAACTCACTAACTTGAGAGATCAAATTTCATTCATCCAAGTCTTAATCTGAGTTTTACATGGTGATCCAGCTCTGATACCAAAATGATAAGGCAACCCCAATCTCAATCCAAAGATACATGCTATCGATAAACAAGAACCATTAAACTAAGAGATTAAAACCTCCCTATACAATTTAGAATCAACCAAGAGGAAAGGTTAGAAATCGATTACCTCTTATGATCAAAGTTCTAGAAGCAAGATTGGAAATCTAGTTCTAGATTAAGTCATTCCACAATCAAACGTGATCAAGGCTAGATTGAATGACTCAAAATGCAATCTATCACAAGAATTGCAAGAAACCTTGGAAAAGGATTTCTAAGAAAACTCACTAACTTGAGAGATCAAATTTCATTCATCCAAGTC
Organism: Trichosanthes cucumerina; assembly: GCA_036507285.1. Lineage (NCBI taxonomy): Eukaryota > Viridiplantae > Streptophyta > Magnoliopsida > Cucurbitales > Cucurbitaceae > Trichosanthes > Trichosanthes cucumerina. The sequence continues at coordinate 35,747,476 of CM071842.1, read as the reverse complement.
TTAATCTGAGTTTTGCATGGTGATCGAGCTCTGATACCAAAGGCAAGCCTGATTCTCAATCCAAATATCCAAGCTATGAATGAGCAAGAACCATTAAACTAAGAGATTAAAACCTCTCTATACAATTTAGAATCAACCAAGAGGAAAGGCTAGAAATCGATTACCTCTTATGATCAAAGATCTAGAAGCAAGATTGGAAATCTTGTTCTAGATTAAGTCATTCCACAATCAAACGTGATCAAGGCTAGATTGAATGACTCAAAATGCAATCTATCACAAGAATTGCAAGAAACCTTAGAAAAGGATTTCTAAGAAAACTCTCTAACTTGAGAGATCAAATTTCATTCCTCAAAGTCTTAATCTGAGTTTTACATGGTGATCCAACTCTAATACCAAAATGATAAGGCAACCCTAATTCTCAATCCAAGGATCCAAGCTATGGATAAGCAAGAACCATTAAACTAAGAGATTAAAATCTCCCTATACAATTTAGAATCAACCAAGAGGAAAGGCTAGAAATCGATTACCTCTTATGATCAAAGATCTAGAAGCAAGATTGGAAATCTTGTTCTAGATTGAGTCATTCCACAATCAAACGTGATCAAGGCTAGATTGAATGGCTCAAAATGCAATCTATCACAAGAATTGCAAGAAACATTGGAAAAGGATTTCTAAGAAAACTCTCTAACTTGAGAGATCAAATTTCATTCATCCAAGTCTTAATCTGAGTTTTACATGGTGATCTAGCTCTGATACCAAAATGATAAGGCAACCCCAATCTCAATCCAAAGATCCATGCTATCGATAAACAAGAACCATTAAACTAAGAGATTAAAACCTCCCTATACAATTTAGAATCAAACAAGAGGAAAGGTTAGAAATCGATTACCTCTTATGATCAAAGTTCTAGAAGCAAGATTGGAAATCTAGTTCTAGATTAAGTCTTTCCACAATCAAACGTGATCAAGGCTAGATTGAATGGCTCAAAATGCAATCTATCACAAGAATTGCAAGAAACCTTGGAAAAGAATTTCTAAGAAAACTCACTAACTTGAGAGATCAAATTTCATTCATCCAAGTCTTAATCTGAGTTTTGCATGGTGATCGAGCTCTGATACCAAAGGCAAGCCTGATTCTCAATCCAAATATCCAAGCTATGAATGAGCAAGAACCATTAAACTAAGAGATTAAAACCTCTCTATACAATTTAGAATCAACCAAGAGGAAAGGCTAGAAATCGATTACCTCTTATGATCAAAGATCTAGAAGCAAGATTGGAAATCTTGTTCTAGATTAAGTCATTCCACAATCAAACGTGATCAAGGCTAGATTGAATGACTCAAAATGCAATCTATCACAAGAATTGCAAGAAACCTTAGAAAAGGATTTCTAAGAAAACTCTCTAACTTGAGAGATCAAATTTCATTCATCAAAGTCTTAATCTGAGTTTTACATGGTGATCCAACTCCAATACCAAAATGATAAGGCAACCCTAATTCTCAATCCAAGGATCCAAGCTATGGATAAGCAAGAACCATTAAACTAAGAGATTAAAACCTCCCTATACAATTTAGAATCAACCAAGAGGAAAGGCTAGAAATCAATTACCTCTTATGATCAAAGTTCTAGAAGAAAGATTGGAAATCTTGTTCTAGATTGAGTCATTCCACAATCAAACGTGATCAAGGATAGATTGAATGGCTCAAAATGCAATCTATCACAAGAATTGCAAGAAACCTTGGAAAAGGATTTCTAAGAAAAATCTCTAACTTGAGAGATCAAATTTCATTCATCAAAGTCTTAATCTGAGTTTTACATGGTGATCCAGCTCTGATACCAAAATGATAAGGCAACCCCAATTCTCAATCCAAAGATCCATGCTATCGATAAACAAGAACCATTAAACTAAGAGATTAAAACCTCCCTATACAATTTAGAATCAACCAAGAGGAAAGGCTAGAAATCGATTACCTCTTATGATCAAAGTTCTAGAAGCAAGATTGGAAATCTTGTCCTAGATTAAGTCATTCCACAATCAAACGTGATCAAGGCTAGATTGAATGACTCAAAATGCAATCTATCACAAGAATTGCAAGAAACCTTGGAAAAGGATTTCTAAGAAAACTCTCTAACTTGAGAGATCAAATTTCATTCATCCAAGTCTTAATCTGAGTTTTACATGGTGATCGAGCTCTGATACCAAAGGCAAGCCTAATTTTCAATCCAAAGATCCAAGCTATGAATAAGCAAGAACCATTAAACTAAGAGATTAAAACCTCTCTATACAATTTAGAATCAACCAAGAGGAAAGGCTAGAAATCGATTACCTCTTATGATCAAAGATCAAGAAGCAAGATTGGAAATCTTGTTCTAGATTAAATCATTCCACAATCAAACGTGATCAAGGCTCGATTGAATGGCTCAAAATGCAATCTATCACAAGAATTGCAAGAAACCTTAGAAAAGGATTTCTAAGAAAACTCTCTAACTTGAGAGATCAAATTTCATTCATCCAAGTCTTAATTTGAGTTTTACATGGTGATCCAGCTCTGATACCAAAATGATAAGGCAACCCTAATTCTCAATCCAAAGATCCAAGTTATGGATAAGCAAGAACCATTAAACTAAGAGATTAAAACCTCCCTATACAATTTAGAATCAACCAAGAGGAAAGGCTAGAAATCGATTACCTCTTATGATCAAAGATCTAGAAGCAAGATTGGAAATCTTGTTCTAGATTGAGTCATTCCACAATCAAACGTGATCAAGGCTAGATTGAATGGCTCAAAATGCAATCTATCACAAGAATTGCAAGAAACCTTGGAAAAGGTTTTCTAAGAAAACTCTCTAACTTGAGAGATCAAATTTCATTCATCCAAGTCTTAATCTGAGTTTTACATGGTGATCCAGCTCTGATACCAAAGGCAAGCCTAATTCTCAATCCAAAGATCCAAGCTATGAATAAGCAAGAACCATTAAACTAAGAGATTAAAACCTCTCTATACAATTTAGAATCAACAAAGAGTAAAGGCTAGAAATCGATTACCTCTTATGATCAAAGATCTAGAAGCAAGATTGGAAATCTTGTTCTAGATTGAGTCATTCCACAATCAAACGTGATCAAGGATAGATTGAATGGCTCAAAATGCAATCTATCACAAGAATTGCAAGAAACCTTGGAAAAGGATTTCTAAGAAAACTCACTAACTTGAGAGATCAAATTTCATTCATCCAAGTCTTAATTTGAGTTTTACATGGTGATCCAGCTCTGATACCAAAATGATAAGGCAACCCTAATTCTCAATCCAAAGATCCAAGTTATGGATAAGCAAGAACCATTAAACTAAGAGATTAAAACCTCCCTATACAATTTAGAATCAACCAAGTGGAAAGGCTAGAAATCGATTACCTCTTATGATCAAAGATCTAGAAGCAAGATTGGAAATCTTGTTCTAGATTTAGTCATTCCACAATCAAACGTGATCAAGGCTAGATAGAATGGCTCAAAATGCAATCTATCACAAGAATTGCAAGAAACCTTAGAAAAGGATTTCTAAGAAAACTCTCTAACTTGAGAGATCAAATTTCATTCATCCAAGTCTTAATTTGAGTTTTACATGGTGATCCAAACTCTGATACCAAAATGATAAGGCAACCCTAATTCTCAATCCAAAGATCCAAGTTATGGATAAGCAAGAACCATTAAACTAAGAGATTAAAATCTCCCTATACAATTTAGAATCAACCAAGAGGAAAGGCTAGAAATCGATTACCTCTTATGATCAAAGATCTAGAAGCAAGATTGGAAATCTTGTTCTAGATTGAGTCATTCCACAATCAAACGTGATCAAGGATAGATTGAATGGCTCAAAATGCAATCTATCACAAGAATTGCAAGAAACCTTGAAAAGGATTTCTAAGAAAACTCACTAACTTGAGAGATCAAATTTCATTCATCCAAGTCTTAACTGAGTTTTACATGGTGATCCGACTCGATACCAAAATGATAAGGCAACCCCAATCTCAATCCAAAGATCCATGCTATCGATAAACAAGAACCATTAAACTAAGAGATTAAAACCTCCTATACAATTTAGAATCAACCAAGAGGAAAGGTTAGAAATCGATTACCTCTTATGATCAAAGTTCTAGAAGCAAGATTGGAAATCTTGTTCTAGATTTAGTCATTCCACAATCAAACGTGATCAAGGCTAGATAGAATGGCTCAAAATGCAATCTATCACAAGAATTGCAAGAAACCTAGAAAAGGATTTCTAAGAAAACTTCTAACTTGAGAGATCAAATTTCATTCATCCAAGTCTTAATTTGAGTTTTACATGGTGAGATTTCTGATACCAAAATGATAAGGCAACCCTAATTCTCAATCCAAAGATCCAAGTTATGGATAAGCAAGAACCATTAAACTAAGAGATTAAAACCTCCCTATACAATTTAGAATCAACCAAGAGGAAAGGCTAGAAATCGATTACCTCTTATGATCAAAGATCTAGAAGCAAGATTGGAAATCTTGTTCTAGATTGAGTCATTCCACAATCAAACGTGATCAAGGCTAGATTGAATGGCTCAAAATGCAATCTATCACAAGAATTGCAAGAAACCTTGGAAAAGGATTTCTAAGAAAACTCTCTAACTTGAGAGATCAAATTTCATTCATCCAAGTCTTAATCTGAGATTTACATGGTTATCGAGCTCTGATACCAAAGGCAAGCCTAATTTTCAATCCAAAGATCCAAGCTATGAATAAGCAAAAACCATTAAACTAAGAGATTAAAACCTCTCTATACAATTTAGAATCAACCAAGAGGAAAGGCTAGAAATCGATTATCTCTTTTTGATCAGATCTAGAAGCAAGATTGGAAATCTTGTTCTAGATTGAGTCATTCCACAATCAAACGTGATCAAGGCTAGATTGAATGACTCAAAATGCAATCTATCACAAGAATTGCAAGAAACCTTAGAAAAGGATTTCTAAGAAAACTCTCTAACTTGAGAGATCAAATTTCATTCATCCAAGTCTTAATCTGAGTTTTACATGGTGATCCAACTCTAATACCAAAATGATAAGGCAACCCTAATTCTCAATCCAAGGATCCAAGCTATGGATAAGCAAGAACCATTAAACTAAGAGATTAAAACCTCCCTATACAATTTAGAATCAACCAAGAGGAAAGGCTAGAAATCGATTACCTCTTATGATCAAAGATCTAGAAGCAAGATTGGAAATCTTGTTCTAGATTGAGTCATTCCACAATCAAATGTGATCAAGGCTAGATTGAATGGCTCAAAATGCAATCTATCACAAGAATTGCAAGAAACCTTGGAAAAGGATTTCTAAGAAAACTCTCTAACTTGAGAGATCAAATTTCATTCATCCAAGTCTTAATCTGAGTTTTACATGGTGATCCTGCTCTGATACCAAAATGATAAGGCAACCCCAATCTCAATCCAAAGATCCATGCTATCGATAAACAAGAACCATTAAACTAAGAGATTAAAACCTCCCTATACAATTTAGAATCAACCAAGAGGAAACGCTAGAAATCGATTACCTCTTATGATCAAAGATCTAGAAGCAAGATTGGAAATCTTGTTCTAGATTGAGTCATTCCACAGTCAAACGTGATCAAGGCTAGATTGAATGACTCAAAATGCAATCTATCACAAGAATTGCAAGAAACCTTAGAAAAGGATTTCTAAGAAAACTCTCTAACTTGAGAGATCAAATTTCATTCATCCAAGTCTTAATCTGAGTTTTACATGGTGATCCAACTCTAATACCAAAATGATAAGGCAACCCTAATTCTCAATCCAAGGATCCAAGCTATGGATAAGCAAGAACCATTAAAATAAGAGATTAAAACCTCCCTATACAATTTAGAATCAACCAAGAGGAAAGGCTAGAAATCGATTACCTCTTATGATCAAAGATCTAGAAGCAAGATTGGAAATCTTGTTCTAGATTGAGTCATTCCACAATCAAATGTGATCAAGGCTAGATTGAATGACTCAAAATGCAATCTATCACAAGAATTGCAAGAAACCTTGGAAAAGGATTTCTAAGAAAACTCTCTAACTTGAGAGATCAAATTTCATTCATCAAAGTCTTAATCTAAGTTTTACATGGTGATCCAGCTCTGATACCAAAATGATAAGGCAACCCCAATTCTGAATCCAAAGATCCATGCTATCGATAAACAAGAACCATTAAACTAAGAGATTAAAACCTCCCTATACAATTTAGAATCAACCAAGAGGAAACGCTAGAAATCGATTACCTCTTATGATCAAAGATCTAGAAGCAAGATTGGAAATCTTGTTCTAGATTGAGTCATTCCACAATCAAACGTGATCAAGGCTAGATTGAATGGCTCAAAATGCAATCTATCACAAGAATTGCAAGAAACCTTGGAAAAGGATTTCTAAGAAAACTCTCTAACTTGAGAGATCAAATTTCATTCATCCAAGTCTTAATCTGAGTTTTACATGGTGATCCAGCTCTGATACCAAAATGATAAGGCAACCCTAATTCTCAATCCAAAGATCCATACTATCGATAAACAAGAACCATTAAACTAAGAGATTAAAACCTCCCTATACAATTTAGAATCAACCAAGAGGAAAGGCTAGAAATCGATTACCTCTTATGATCAAAGTTCTAGAAGCAAGATTGGAAATCTTGTTCTAGATTAAGTCATTCCACAATCAAACGTGATCAAGGCTAGATTGAATGGCTCAAAATGCAATCTATCACAAGAATTGCAAGAAACCTTGGAAAAGGATTTCTAAGAAAACTCTCTAACTTGATAGATCAAATTTTATTCATCCAAGTCTTTATCTGAGTTTTACATGGTGATCCAGCTCTGATACCAAAATGATAAGGCAACCCCAATTCTCAATCCAAAGATCCATGTTATCGATAAACAAGAACCATTAAACTAAGAGATTAAAACCTCTCTATACAATTTAGAATCAACCAAGAGGAAAGACTAGTAACTCCCCACAATTGAAGTCTTACATTGAAACCATAGTTTTGCCTTTGAAATTTTAAGAAGCCAAAGATTCTAATGTCAAAATGTTAAGTAACCCTTGACAATTGGATCTAACAACCTTGCTTAAAGAAACAAGACCTTTAGATAACTCAATCTCAAAGACCCCAAAACCAATTTTGAAAATCAACTCAAGGAAAGTAAAATCGGATTACCTTGTCGATCAAACATCTCAAGGCAAGAGAACTTGTATGAGATCCAAATCACTCCACAAGCAAGATTGATCAAGTCAAGCTTGAATGATTCTAAGCATGCAACCTAATCTACATAGAATTGCAAAGACATAGCTCAAAGGCTATAAAAAAGCTCAAGGCCTCTTTTGATTACATTTTTAATCTTTTTCTTTTCTTTTCCTTTCTACAAGGTACATGGCTTTATATAGCCTCAAAATCAACCCTATAGTAACCTATGATCAATTGAAAGGTTGTAACTTACATCCCCATCAATACCATGATCTCCACTAGCTATTTTGTAACCTAAATAATTGAAAACAAGACTTTAAAACTGAAATTTACATCAAATTAGCCATAAATCCGAGAATGGTGTCTCTTTGTTAGCTTTGTAACTCTTTGTAACCATCCAAGAGTAAATGAAGCACATCTTGAAGTATCTTGAAGCCCTTGTTCCATAAATGAAGCTTGTTATTCTTTAATAAATGATGAGTTGCACTTGAGTTCATTAAATGCAACTTGTGTTAAACTTTCATGAATTTGACTTCATTTAATGTGACGTCATGAGTTGCCTTGGTTCATATCACTAGCGTTTTGTTCTTGCGATTCCGAACAATTTGGATTCCAAGAACAAACTGAGCCTCTCCCAAATCTTTCATTTGGAATTGGGTCGCTAGCCATTGCTTAACGCCATCGTGAATCTCAGATTATTCCCAATGAGCAAGATATCGTCTCACGATAGAACTAAGAAAGCTACAGTGGTATTGACTATCTTCTTGTAAACACAAGGCTCGTCAATATTCTGTTCAAAGCCATAAGATTTGATCGCAGTATCAAATCTTATATTCCAGGATCTAGAAGCTTGTTTCAATCCATAGATGGATCGTTTAACCTTGCAAACCTTTTGTTCTTGACCCTGAACTATGAACCCCTCTGGTTGATCCATATAGATACTCTCTTCAAGATTGCCATTGAGAAAGGCTGTCTTGACATCCATTTGCCAAATTTCATAGTCATAAAACGTGGCAATGGACAAGAGTATTCTAATGGACTTAAGCATGGCAACAGGGGAGAAGGTTTCTTCATAGTCCACCCCTTCCCTTTGGGTATAACCCTTTGCCACAAGTCGAGCCTTAAAGGTTTGCACCTTACCGGCTTGATCTCGTTTCCTCTTGTAGATCCACTTGCAACCGATAGGTCTTTCACCATCTGGTTGATCTACAAGTTTCCAGACTGAATTGAAGTACATTGACTCCATTTCAAGGTCCATGGCTTTAATCCACTCGTTCCTATCTATATCATTCATTGCCTGTTTATAGGTCAATGGATCCTCAACGCCATCATCGTATGACGACTTGGGTTTCAGTCAAACCCATGTAACGGTCAGGTTGTCTAACATCCCTCCCACTACGTCGAGGCATTCTCAACTCTTGAGAAGGACCAGCTTTATCAACAACTCTTGTTGATTTATCTGTAGCTTCCTTGGAAATTTCACTTAAGACAATCCTACTACGAGGCTGATGATCTCTCATGTGGTCTTCCTCTAAGATCGTGGCGTTTGTCGACACAAGCACCTTGTCCTCTTGAGGATCATAAAAGCAGACCACCTTTTCGTTTCTTTGGGGTATCCTACGAATAGGCATAATTTTGAACGATATTCCAGCTTTCTTTGGATTGGACACTAGCACATGTGCCGGACATCCCCAAATCTGAAGTGACGTAAACTACCTTTACGCCCTTTCCATAACTCATAGGGTGTTTCAAACACTCTAGAGGGAACCATGTTCAAAATATATGCGCAGCCTTCATCGCATATCCCCAAAACGAACTAGGCAAATGAGCGTAGCTCATCATGGATCGAACCATGTCTAACAAGGTTCTATTTCTCCTCTCTTCGATACACCATTCTCGTTGAGGTGTACTGGGTCTTTGAGAGTTGGGATACGATTCCATGTTCTATCATATAGTCTTGGAATCTCAAATCCATATACTCTCCACCTCGATCCGATCGAAGTGTTTTAATCGCTTTACCTAATGTATTCTCAACTTCGCCTTATATTCCTTGAACTTTTCAAGGGTTTTGGACTTATGATGTATTAGGTAAAGATAACCATACCTAGAATAATCATCAATAAAAGCGATGAAGTATTCATATCCTCCTCGTGCCTTGACATTCATAGGACCACAAAGGTCCGAATGCACGAGTTGCAAGGCTCTTTGGCTCTATAACCTTTTTCGTAAAAAGGTCTTTTAGTCATTTTTCCTTGAGACATGACTCACATGGTGGTAAAGAGTTGTCCTCTAACCGACTTAGAGACCACTCTTGACCAATCTCCCAATCCTATTGAGATTAATGTGGCCTAGTCTCAAGTGCCAAAGATAGGTACTACGAGAAAGTTTCGCTTTTTATTTTGAGTATCACTGCTTTAAACATTTCAAAGTTGTTCAAAATAGCTTTTACTTCAGCTTGGTCTTAACACGTATAAGTTGTTTTCAAGTTTAGCAGAACATATTCGTACACCTCTTTTGCAAATGAACGCTTCATTATGATCAAAAGATACTTTATACATATGTTCAAGCAAACAAGAGATAGATACAAGATTTCTTTTGATTCCGGTGAACCAAAAGTACATTTTCTAATAAAACGAATCTATCTCTAAACAACAACTACTTTATCGCTTCCCATCGCTTTGGTTGAGACAACCTCTCCCGCTCCAACTCGAGAGATATCTCCCCATCGCAAAGAAGTCGCCAGAACTAGTTTCTGAAAAGAAGAACAAACATGGTTAGTGGCTCCTGAATCTAATATCCAAAGGAATCATCATGTTCCACTAAACATGTTTCAATAACGAGTAAATCATATTTACCTTGTTTTTCTTTCTCACTTTCTTTTTTCGCAAGGTACTTTGGGGTTCCTCTTCAAAGGTGCCTGCACACACCAAGTGGAAACATTTTCCGTGGCTTTGGCCTTATGTGTGGGAGCTCTGTCCCTTCCTTTGTCCTTCTTCTTCTTCTTTCGAATACCTTTATTCTTAGAAAAAGAAGGACTGGATTTGGTCCCAGAGGGACGATCCTCTAAGGAACTTCTTTGAAGTGACAACATTTGCCTCCTTCTCTTTTCCTTTTGATTTCATGAGGACTCAAAAGTCTCAGAGCTCGTTGAGGAGAGTAGTCAAAGTTATACTCTATTTTATTCATCACCGCATTTGTGCGGAATGGCAGAAACTCTTGGAAGAGATTCCATAATAAAGGTTACCCGACTTCTCTCATCAATGATCGCCCCATTTACTTCAAACCACGTTGAAGTGGGTCATCATGTCAAGGACATGTTCCCTATGCAGGCTCCCTCCTTCATACGGAGTTGTAAACATATTTGATAAAGATCATAATGGACCGATGAGGACGGTTGTCCAAACATCGTCAGAATTCGATCCCATGATCTCCTTTGCGGTGACCATGGTCTCATGTTTCTTAGACAAACACATCGATATGTCTTTGGCTAAGATATAGACTCTGCCTTCTCATTAGCCCTAATCCATCTTTCATAAGCATCCCGAACCATTCGGTTTGCACTCGAATGGGGAGGAAGGACATTCTTCCGTTAAGACGAACCTCGGATCATCAAGAACAAGAATCGTATTCAAGTTTGATTTGTGTTCCATAATTATCGCCGCTATGTTTATTGAAGGCTAGTAATTGGATAAAAGAGTTCGACATCTTTGAAAAAGAATGAATTCTATTAGTGAATTGTTTGTAACCTATCTAATTTAAGAATTTAGCAAAAGTAATAATGTACCCATAAACTCATTATTGTTTTTTAACGATATTTTCAGTGAGTCGAGCAACCGCTACCGAGTGGTAGTCAATTACTCCTTCATCGAACCAAGACATTCTTGACTAAATGTTAATACCGTAATAACTCTTATTCCTATAACATTCTAGTTATCGCTACTTTGGTCAAGAACTTACTAACACTTAGCAATTCTTGTAAGTGTGACCCGCCATTTTCGGACCTCGAGGTCGGCCCCAACAATGCTACCGTTCTAGAGAGACAAAGTCGGGAATGGACCTAAGAGATCCTATCCATTTCGGAGTTTGAGTTGTTCCAATCCCATGTTACATCCCTCCGAATGGATGGTGCTACTTGGGCACTCTGCAGCGCAACATGGGAATCTCACGGTCCAACCTAATGGAGGAGACCGTAGGATGTGTTGACACACCTCCTTCGCGCCACTTACTATAAATACTTTCTCCATTCACCTTGCTCTTGATTTATGCAAACACCATCCGAATGGGGATGCCCTATTGACATCACGAGGCCGAGCATAAATCTCACGGTGTGAACATCGTGGAGAGCGTAAGAGGAAATTGATATATCATATATACCTTTTCACTCCCACTAAGTATTTTAAACTGTTTGGGTAAACTTTTACTTAGGCATATTTCGGCTAAAACAATATTACCTAAGTCTACCAATATAACAATTATACTGGAATTACCTAAGTCTATTAACCTTTTAATAAACCTAGGTCTATGAGTTTAATTTATTAACTTTTAATAAACGCCACTCACGAAAGATAATTTATAAACCTATGGATTAAATTCACTCCCAGGTCAGTTCCCAGGTAGGGGTGTTCCGTTTCCGTCAGCTTAAGTACCCCAACCTAGCCAGAACCTTCCTTAGTCAGAGTCCCTCTTTAATCAAAGTTTATAAATTATTAGTTTCCTAATTCTAATCTTATTAGAACTAGATAACCTTAGATCTAATTAATTTCTAGTTCTAAAACCATTTTAAAACTAATTAATTAACCTTAGGTTACATGCATTTCTATGTTATAAATTATTTCATCATTCATCACATGAATAAACATACATTTATAACAAATTCATCACATGAATAAATGCATAGCAATTATATGTTTAATTTTTAATTAATATAACCCTTATATTAATTATAATTAAAACATATAATATTTGTTTCATAAATTAATATAACTCTTATATTAATTCTTATGAAAAACCCAATTAACATGCATACAATATATTATAACACTTATAACATACTTTCAATGCATGGAGCATGCTTCCTATGGTGGGATTTTAAAATCTATATGGCATACTTTATGCACATATAATTAGGGAATTTAATTAAAACATACATTCACAATGCATAATTAATTAAACACACTAAAGTGGACTGATTTTGGCATCTAATGCAAGCAAACTACTAAATTATTACAATAATAATCTAGAAATAATATCGAACCACTTGAACACTTGAATTTGGGTCGAACCGCTTTGTAAATGTGTGTGAACCTGACTTTCAAAAGGTTGAACCGGACTGTAAAAGGATGAACGGGCCTCCAATTGATGAAACGGACCCCAAAATGGAAAAACCGGCCTCAAAATAGTGAGAACCGGTCTAAAACCAACCGAACAGGACCAAAATAGAGCCGAACCGGTCCAAAAACATTGAACCGGTCAAAGTCAACGAACCCACGGTCAAAGTCAACTGCTGACATCACTTCATCTTCCCAAATTGAAGAAACGCGCTACCTGTAATGAGAATTTTATCAGAGCAGAAAACAAAAGAAAAACCAGCAGCTCCTCTCGTTATCGATTTCAAGACCTCCGTGGCTTCTTTTCTTCAAATTGAAGGCCTTCCGAACTCCAATTGACCCAAAATTTTTACAGCTTATTCTACACACATTAATGCTCAAACACACTTGAGCAATTTGAAAATAAAGCACAAATGAATGCTTAATTTAAATGCCAAAGTCAGAAGAACACTTTAGATGTCCGTAAAAAAATATATTTCAAAAACACCACCACCAGAGAACACAATTGATCAAATTGAGTGCTCAAAATTGCTCGATACCAATTGAAAGAGTCTAGATTAAGAAAGCGGAAGCAATTTTGGATCTTGAACACTCTAAGTTGATCAATTTTGTAAAATAAAATGCATGCTCAAAGCTGGAAAAACAGAGGAATAGAAAACTCAACTTTGAAGAACAAATTCTCTTCACCCGGTGGATGGATTTCAACACGAACACTTCGTGGACAACCGTTAGAGTCTTCCCTACTATCCTCAGGCCTTAGAACGGATTGTGGGATCCTAGGTTGAGAGAATTTGGAAGAAAAGTCCTTAAAGGTCACAAAACGTGAATTTTTTTAATTTCTGCTAAATTCACACAAAACACCTCAAATCACCATTAAATAAAGCTTCATTAAGCTTCATTTGAGTGACAACTCAAGTGTGATGAGGATGGTTTGAGATGGAGGTGGCCAATTTTGGTGAATTTGATGATGAGAGGGATTTGGGCAAGTTGTAAATTGGATTTTATGAAAATCCAAGAAAAATCTCTAATTTTCATTTAATTTTAATTCAAAAATCAATATTAAATTGATTTTAAATTAAAATTAATTTAATTAATTAAATAATTCAAAAATTAATTTAATTAATTAATTTTTAATTTAATTTAATATTAAATATTAAATTAAATAAATTGTCCAATCCCGATCGTTTTTCCGAACATGAATCTTTATTCATGCAATAAACCGATCCAATATTTAAATCATATTTAAATATATCCACCTCTTTTTAATCATAGTTTAATTCATAATTAAGCTATGATTCGTTAAATATATCACATATAATTAACGCTTTTTCCAAACTTGAATTTGAACAATTCAAATTCTTTTCTCTCAAAATGTTACAAGGCTTAGTCTAAGCTAGTAAGGAGGACCTAACGGACCTACTGATCATGAGCTTCAACGACACGAGAATAACAGGCCAAACTCTTTAGCCTAGCTAATCAACATTCGTTAACCATCGGGACACTCCACTAAAGCCCAAAGTGGCTGCATTCTCCTCACCGTAGATATATTTTCGCCCACTTGATATAACCATGATTAATAAGTCGATCCTTCACAGTCGTTCGTCAGAATTACAATTTGGGTCAAGATTACCGCTTTACCCTGTAATTACCTCTTGTTCCTTAAGTCCCACTAATCCTTTAATGAACAATTGGTTTGTGGTCCAACCACAAACCGAATCCCTCTCGGGCCAATGAGAGGGGTGGGCCCATTGTTCAAGACCCGGAGTCAGTACTTAAGGGAACAACCTCTCTACTAATCCCTAAAGCGGGTAGGAATGAATTCCATCTTGCGGAACTATGTTCCCAGCTATATACTCGGTTTTATCCCTGAAATGGGAGGCTTATTGAGTCGGCAGTCTTGTGCCACTCTCACCCATGCAAATCTAAGGATAATCCGGATAAACAGGGGTCCATAGAACGCTCAGGATTAAGATCGAGTTACCTAGGTTATCGTATGAATATAGTCAGTTAAGACAGTAAACGGAGTTATAAAGTCTAAGTGACTATTGCGCGGTCCAGTCTTATGCAAACTCATTGCATAGGGCGCCCCCACTCACATGTCTCCACATGAACGATTAAGAATCACATCGTTTGTTCTCTACAAAGTGGGTCGCGTCCATAGTGTCTCCAGGATAAGGTCCCCAACCCTATCCTTATACTATAGACTGTTCTGGCTATAACTTGAACTTGATCCACTTTTATGTCACACATAAAGTTCAAGTATTCATCCTATAGCCAAGGGTTCTTTATTGGATTAAGGTTACACAATACACAATAGTCAATAACACCTTTACTGAATAAATTTCAATAACAACTTTATTGTGATATAGAATATACATTCAGTTTACAAAACCACGAGTTTTTAGGACATAAAACCCAAGAATCTCCCACTTGAACTAAAACGTCTGTCAGGTAAAACATCTTGAGCAAAGAAAAGCGCCTCTACTATACAACCCGTCGCCCTAGACTCTCTAGGTGTCCTCAAACACTTTAGCCGTGAGGGGCTTTGTAAACGGATCAGCAATGTTGTGCTCTCAGAAGCGATCTGCGTGACAATCACGTCTCCTCGTCGCACAATCTCCCTGATGAGATGATATTTGCGCTCTATGTGCTTTCCGCGCTTATGGCTTCTAGGTTCTTTGGAATTTGCCACTGCACCACTATTATCACAATAAAGGGTGATAGGCAAATTCATATTTGGAACAACTTCCAAATCGGTCAAGAACTTCCTAAGCCATACTGACCTCCTTCGCGCGCTTCGCAAGTCGCGACGCACTCGACCTCCATGGTGGAGTCAGCAATACAACCTTGCTTTATACTCCTCCATACTATAGCTCCTCCGTTAAGAGTGAACACTGATCCTGATGTGGATTTCCTCGAATCCACATCGATCTGTAAATCGAGTCGGTGTATCTCGCAAGGATCAAATTCTTTGCACCATACACAAGCATATAGTCCTCGTTCTCCTAAGATATTTGAGGATGTTCTTAACGGCGATCCGGTGATCATATCTCGGATTAGATCGATATCTCACGACTATTCCCACCGCATAGCATATGTCGGGTCGAGTACATAACATGGCATACATCAGACTACCGACAAAGCAGATGCATAGGGAATGCGTCTCATATCCTCAACTTCTTGAGGTGTCTTAGGACACTGTTCCTTAGACAAATGAATTCCATGCCCGAAAGGTAATAAACCTTCTTGGAATTCTCGCATCTTATATCTAACCAACATCTTGTCAATATAAGATGCTCGTGACAATGCTAGCGTTTTGTTCTTGCGATTAGAACAATTTGGATTCCAAGAACAAATCGAGCCTCTCCCAAATCTTTCATTTGGAATTGGGTCGCTAGCCATTGCTTAACGCCGATCGAGGAATCTGTATTATTCCCAATGAGCAAGATATCGTCTCACGATAGAACTAAGAAAGCTACGAGTGGTATTGACTATCTTCTTGTAAACACAAGGCTCGTCAATATTCTCGTTTCAAAGCCATAAGATTTGATCGCAGATCAAATCTTATATTCCGAGATCTAGAAGCTTGTTTCAATCCATAGATGGATCGTTTAAGCTTGCAAACCTTTTGTTCTTGACCTGAACTATGAACCCCTCGGTTGATCCATATAGATACTCTCTTCAAGATTGCCATTGAGAAAGGTCGTCTTGACATCCATTTGCCAAATTTCATAGTCATAAAACGTGGCAATGGACAAGAGTATTCTAATGGACTTAAGCATGGCAACAGGGAGAAGGTTTCTTCATAGTCCACCCCTTCCCTTTGGGTATAACCCTTTGCCACAAGTCGAGCCTTAAAGGTTTGCACCTTACGGCTTGATCTCGTTTCCTCTTGTAGATCCACTTGCAACCGATAGGTCTTTCATCATCCGGTTGATCTACAAGTTTCGATCGAATTGAAGTACATTGACTCCATTTCAAGGTCCATGGCTTTAATCCACTCGCTCCTATCTATATCATTCATTGCCTCGTTTATAGGTCAATGGATCCTCAACGCCATCATCGGTATGACGACTTGGGTTTGATCAAACCCATGTAACTGGTCAAAGTTGTCTAACATCCCTCCCACTACGTCGAGGCATTCTCAACTCTTGAGAAGGACCACTTTATCAACAACTCTTGTTGATTTATCCGTAGCTTCCTTGGAAATTTCACTTAAGACAATCCTACTACGAGGTCGATGATCTCTCATGTGGTCTTCCTCTAAGATCGTGGCGTTTGTCGACACAAGCACCTTGTCCTCTTGAGGATCATAAAATGCAGACCACCTTCGTTTCTTTGGGGTATCCTACGAATAGGCATAATTTTGAACGATGTTCCAGTTTCTTTGGATTGGACACTAGCACATGTGCCTGGACATCCCCAAATCTCAAGTGACGTAAACTACCTTTACGCCCTTTCCATAACTCATAGGGTGTTTCAAACACTCTTAGAGGGAACCATGTTCAAAATATATGCAGCAGCCTTCATCGCATATCCCCAAAACGAACTAGGCAGCCGGCCGAGCTCATCATGGATCGAACCATGTCTAACAAGGTTCTATTTCTCCTCTCAGATACACCATTCTGTTGAGGTGTACCGGGTGCTGAGAGTTGGGATACGATTCCATGTTCTATCATATAGTCTTGGAATCTCAAATCCATATACTCTCCACCTCGATCTGATCGAAGTGTTTTAATCGTTTTACCTAATGTATTCTCAACTTACGCTTTATATTCCTTGAACTTTTCAAGGGTTTTGGACTTATGATGTATTAGGTAAAGATAACCATACCTAGAATAATCATCAATAAAACTGATGAAGTATTCATATCCTCCTCGTGCCTTGACATTCATAGGACCACAAAGGTCCGAATGCACGAGTTGCAAGGGCTCTTTGGCTCTATAACCTTTTTCAGAAAAAGGTCTTTTAGTCATTTTTCCTTCGAGACATGACTCACATGGTGGTAAAGAGTTGTCCTCTAACTGACTTAGGAGACCACTCTTGACCAATCTCCCAATCCTATTGAGATTAATGTGGCCTAGTCTCAAGTGCCAAAGATAGGTACTAGGAGAAAGTTTCTGCTTTTTATTTTGAGTATCAGCTGTTTTAAACATTTCAGTGTTCAAAATAGCTTTTACTTCAGTTGGTCTTAACACGTATAAGTTGTTTTCAAGTTTAGCAGAACATATTCGTACACCTCTTTTGCAAATGAACGCTTCATTATGATCAAAAGATACTTTATACATATGTTCAAGCAAACAAGAGATAGATACAAGATTTCTTTTGATTCCAGGAACCAAAAGTACATTTTCTAATAAAACGAATCTATCTCTAAACAACAGCTTTACTGCTCCCACTGCTTTGGCTGAGACAACCTCTCTCGTTCCAACTCCGAGAGATATCTCCCCATCAGCAAGCTGCTGCCAGGAACT
Source organism: Trichosanthes cucumerina (assembly GCA_036507285.1). Classification (NCBI taxonomy): domain Eukaryota; kingdom Viridiplantae; phylum Streptophyta; class Magnoliopsida; order Cucurbitales; family Cucurbitaceae; genus Trichosanthes; species Trichosanthes cucumerina. The sequence continues at coordinate 35,729,426 of CM071842.1, read as the reverse complement.
AGTTTCCTGAAAAGAAGAACAAACATGGTTAGTGGCTCCTGAATCTAATATCCAGGCGGAATCATCATGTTCCACTAAACATGTTTCAATAACGAGTAAATCATATTTACCTTGTTTTTCTTTCTCAGCTTTCTTTTCTGCAAGGTACTTTGGGCAGTTCCTCTTCCAGTGCCCGTCTGCACCACAGTGGAAACATTTTCCTGTGGCTTTGGCCTTGCGTGTGGGAGCCTGTCCCTTCCCTTTGTCCTTCTTCTTCTTCTTCTGAATACCTTTATTCTTAGAAAAAGAAGGACCAGACTTGGTCCCAGAGGACGATCCTCTAAGGAACTTCTTTGAAGTGACAACATTTGCCTCCTTCTCTTTTCCTTTTGATTTCATGAGGGACTCAAAAGTCTGTAGCTCGTTGAGGAGAGTAGTCAGGTTATACTCTATTTTATTCATCACCGCATTTGTGCGGAATGGCAGGAAACTCTTCGGAAGAGATTCCATAATAAAGGTTACCTGACTTCTCTCATCAATGACTGCCCCATTTACTTCAGCCACGTTGAAGTGGGTCATCATGTCAAGGACATGTTCCCTAACAGAGGCTCCCTCCTTCATACGGGAGTTGTAAACATATTTGACAGCATCATAATGGACCGATGAGGACGGTTGTCCAAACATCGCCTGTAACGATCCCATGATCTCCTTTGCGGTGACCATGGTCTCATGTTTCTTAGACAACACATCAGATATGCTGGCTAAGATATAGACTCGGGCCTTCTCATTAGCCCTAATCCATCTTTCATAAGCATCCCGAACCATTCGGTTTGCACTCGAGCTGGGAGGGGAAGGACATTCTTCCGTTAAGACGAACCTCAGATCATCAAGAACAAGAATCGTATTCAAGTTTGATTTCCAGGTTCCATAATTATCGCCGCTAAGTTTTATTGAAGCAGTAATTGGATAAAAGAGTTCGACATCCTTTGAAAAGAATGAATTCTATTAGTGAATTGTTTGTAACCTATCTAATTTAAGAATTTAGCAAAAGTAATAATGTACCCATAAACTCATTATTGTTTTTTAACGATATTTCAGTGAGTCGAGCAACCGCTACCGAGTGGTAGTCAATTACTCCTTCTTCGAACCAAGACATTCTTGACTAAATGTTAATACGTAATAACTCTTATTCCTATAACATTCTAGTTATCGCTACTTTGGTCAAGAACTTACTAACACTTAGCAATTCTTGTAAGTGTGACCCGCCATTTTCAGACCTCAGAGGTCGGCCCCAACAATGCTACTGTTCTAGAGAGACAAAGCTGGGAATGGACCTAAGAGATCCTATCCATTTCTGGAGTTTGAGTTGTTCCGAATCCCATGTTACATCCCTCCGAATGGATGGTGCTACTTCGGGCACTCTGCAGGCGCAACATGAGAATCTCACGGTCCAACCTAATGGAGGAGACCGTAGGATGTGTTGACACACCTCCTTCGCTCACTTACTATAAATACTTTCTCCATTCACCTTGCTCTTGATTTATGCAAACACCATCCGAATGGGGATGCCCTATTGACATCACGAGGCCGAGCATAAATCTCACGGTGTGAACATCGTAGAGAGCGTAAGAGGAAATTGATATATCATATATACCTTTTCACTCCCACTAAGTATTTTAAACTGTTTGGGTAAACTTTTACTTAGGCATATTTCGGCTAAAACAATATTACCTAAGTCTACCAATATAACAATTATACTGGAATTACCTAAGTCTATTAACCTTTTAATAAACCTAGGTCTATGAGTTTAATTTATTAACTTTTAATAAACGCCACTCACGAAAGATAATTTATAAACCTATGGATTAAATTCACCTGTGTCGGCCTCCGTAGGGGTGTTAGTTTAAAATCTTAAGTACCCCAACCTAGCCAGAACCTTCCTTAGTCAGAGTCCCTCTTTAATCAAAGTTTATAAATTATTAGTTTCCTAATTCTAATCTTATTAGAACTAGATAACCTTAGATCTAATTAATTTCTAGTTCTAAAACCATTTTAAAACTAATTAATTAACCTTAGGTTACATGCATTTCTATGTTATAAATTATTTCATCATTCATCACATGAATAAACATACATTTATAACAAATTCATCACATGAATAAATGCATAGCAATTATATGTTTAATTTTTAATTAATATAACCCTTATATTAATTATAATTAAAACATATAATATTTGTTTCATAAATTAATATAACTCTTATATTAATTCTTATGAAACCCAATTAACATGCATACAATATATTATAACACTTATAACATACTTTCAATGCATGGAGCATGCTTCCTATGGTGGGATTTTAAAATCTATATGGCATACTTTATGCACATATAATTAGGGAATTTAATTAAAACATACATTCACAATGCATAATTAATTAAACACACTAAAGTGGACTGATTTTGGCATCTAATGCAAGCAAACTACTAAATTATTACAATAATAATCTAGAAATAATATCGAACCACTTCGAACACTTCGAATTTGGGTCGAACCGGCTTGCAAATGTGTGAACCGGACCTTCAAAAGGTTGAACCGGGCTGTAAAAGGATGAACCGGGCCTCCAATTGATGAAACGGACTTCAAAATGGAAAAACCGGCCTCAAAATAGTCGAAACGGTCTAAAACCAACCGAACAGGACCAAAATAGAGCCGAACCGGTCCAAAAACATTGAACCGGTCAAAGTCAACGAACCCACGGTCAAAGTCAACTGCTGACATCACTTCATCTTCCCAAATTGAAGAAACGCGCTACTGTGAATGAGAATTTCATGTGAGCAGAGAAAACAAAAGAAAAACCAAAGCAGCCTCCTCCTCGTTATCTCGATTTCAAGACCTCCGTGGCTTCTTTCTTCAAATTGAAGGCCTTCCGAACTCCAATTGACCCAAAATTTTTACAGCTTATTCTACACACATTAATGCTCAAACACACTTGAGCAATTTGAAAATAAAGCACAAATGGATGCTTAATTTAAATGCCAAAGTCAGAAGAACACTTTAGATGTCCAGAAAAAATGTATTTCAAAAAACACCCACCACAGAACACAATTGATCAAATTGAGTGCTCAAAATTGCTCTGATACCAATTGAAAGAGTCTAGATTAAGAAAGCGGAAGCAATTTTGGATCTTGAACACTCTAAGTTGATCAATTTTGTAAAATAAAATGCATGCTCAAAGCTGGAAAAACAGAGGAATAGAAAACTCAACTTTGAAGAACAAATTCTCTTCACCCGGTGGATGGATTTCAACACGAATACTTCGTGGACAACCGTTAGAGTCTTCCCTACTATCCTCAGGCCTTAGAACGGATTGTGGGATCCTAGGTTGAGAGAATTTGGAAGAAAAGTCCTTAAAGGTCACAAAACGTGATTTTTTTTTAATTTCTGCTAAATTCACACAAAACACCTCAAATCACCATTAAATAAAGCTTCATTAAGCTTCATTTGAGTGACAACTCAAGTGTGATGAGGATGGTTTGAGATGGAGGTGGCCAATTTTGGTGAATTTGATGATGAGAGGGATTTGGGCAAGTTGTAAATTGGATTTTATGAAAATCCAAGAAAAATCTCTAATTTTCATTTAATTTTAATTCAAAAATCAATATTAAATTGATTTTAAATTAAAATTAATTTAATTAATTAAATAATTCAAAAATTAATTTAATTAATTAATTTTTAATTTAATTTAATATTAAATATTAAATTAAATAAATTGTCCAATCGATCGTTTTTCGAACATGAATCTTTATTCATGCAATAAATCGATCCAATATTTAAATCATATTTAAATATATCCACTCTCTTTTAATCATAGTTTAATTCATAATTTTTTATGATTCGTTAAATATATCACATATAATTAACGCTTTCTTCCAAACTTGAATTTGAACAATTCAAATTCTTTTCTCTCAAAATGTTACAAGGCTTAGTCCAAGCTAGTAAGGAGGACCTAATGGACCTACAGATCATGAGCTTCAACGATACGAGAATAACCGGCCAAACTCTTTAGCCTAGCTAATCAACATTCGTTAACCATCGGGACACTCCACTAAAGCCCAGTGGCTGCATTCTCCTCACTGTAGATATATTTCTGTCCACTTGATATAACCATGATTAATAAGTCGATCCTTCACAGTTGTTTCTAATTACAAGTTGGTCAAGATTAACGGTTTAACCCCTGTAATTACCTCTTGTTCCTTAAGTCCCACTGATCCTTTAATGAACAATTGGTTTGTGGTCCAACCAGCAAACCGAATCCCTCTCGGGCCAATGAGAGGGGTGGGCCCATTGTTCAAGACCCGGAGTCAGTACTTAAGGGAACAACCTCTCTACTAATCCCTAAAGCGGGTAGGAATGAATTCCATCTTGCGGAACTATGTTCCCAGCTATATACTCGGTTTTATCCCTGAAATGGGAGGCTTATTGAGTCGGCAGTCTTGTGCCACTCTCACCCATGCAAATCTAAGGATAATCCGGATAAACAGGGGTCCATAGAACGCTCAGGATTAAGATCGAGTTACCTAGGTTATCGTATGAATATAGTCAGTTAAGACAGTAAACGGAGTTATAAAGTCTAAGTGACTATTGCGCGGTCCAGTCTTATGCAAACTCATTGCATAGGGCGCCCCCACTCACATGTCTCCACATGAACGATTAAGGATCACATCGTTTGTTCTCTACAAAGTGGGCGCGCCCATAGTGTCTCCGGATAAGGTCCCCAACCCTATCCTTATACTATAGACTGTTCTGGCTATAACTTGAACTTGATCCACTTTTATGTCACACATAAAGTTCAAGTATTCATCCTATAGCCAAGGGTTCTTTATTGGATTAAGGTTACACAATACACAATAGTCAATAACACCTTTACTGAATAAATTTCAATAACAACTTTATTGTGATATAGAATATACATTCAGTTTACAAAACCACGAGTTTTTAGGACATAAAACCCAAGAATCTCCCACTTGAACTAAAACGTCTGTGGGGTAAAACATGCTGAGCAAAGAAAAACTGCCCTACTATACAACCCGTCGTCCTAGACTCTCTAGGTGTCCCTCAAACACTTTAGCCGTGAGGGGCTTTGTAAACGGATCAGCAATGTTGTGCTCCGAAGCGATCTGCGTGACAATCACGTCTCCTCGTCGCACAATCTCCCTGATGAGATGATATTTGCGCTCTATGTGCTTTCCGCGCTTATGGCTTCTAGGTTCTTTGGAATTTGCCATTGCACCACTATTATCACAATAAAGGGTGATAGGCAAATTCATATTTGGAACAACTTCCAAATCAGTCAAGAACTTCCTAAGCCATACTGACCTCCTTCGCCGCTTTCGCAAGTCGCGACGCACTTTAAACCTCCATGGTGGAGTCGGCAATACAACATTGCTTTATACTCCTCCATACTCTAGCTCCTCCGTTAAGAGTGAACATCGATCCACGATGTGGATTTCCTCGAATCCACATCGGTCCAAAATCGAGTCGTTGTATCCCGCAAGGATCAAATTCTTTTGCACCATACACAAGCATATAGTCCTCGTTCTCCTAAGATATTTGAGGATGTTCTAACGGCAAATCCGGTGATCATATCACGGATTAGATCGATATCTGCCGACTATTCCCATCGCATAGCATATGTCGGGTCGAGTACATAACATGGCATACATCGGACTACGACGCAGCAGATGCATAGGGAATGCGTCTCATATCCTCAACTTCTTGAGGTGTCTTAGGACACTGTTCCTTAGACAAATGAATTCCATGCCCGAAAGGTAATAAACCCTTCTTGGAATTCTCGATCTTATATCTAACCAACATCTTGTCAATATAAGATGCTCGTGACAATGCTAGCGTTTTGTTCTTGCGATTAGAACAATTTGGATTCCAAGAACAAACCGAGCCTCTCCCAAATCTTTCATTTGGAATTGGGGTCGCTAGCCATTGCTTAACTTGATCAGAATCTGTATTATTCCCAATGAGCAAGATATCGCTCGTACGATAGAACTAAGAAAGCTACGATGGTATTGACTATCTTCTTGTAAACACAAGGCTCGTCAATATTCTGTTTCAAAGCCATAAGATTTGATCGCAGATCAAATCTTATATTCAGATCTAGAAGCTTGTTTCAATCCATAGATGGATCGTTTAAGCTTGCAAACCTTTTGTTCTTGACTTCTGAACTATGAACCCCTCGGGTTGATCCATATAGATACTCTCTTCAAGATTGCCATTGAGAAAGGCTGTCTTGACATCCATTTGCCAAATTTCATAGTCATAAAACGTGGCAATGGACAAGAGTATTCTAATGGACTTAAGCATGGCAACAGGGGAGAAGGTTTCTTCATAGTCCACCCTTCCCTTTGGGTATAACCCTTTGCCACAAGTCGAGCCTTAAAGGTTTGCACCTTACCGAAGCGATCTCGTTTCCTCTTGTAGATCCACTTGCAACCGATAGGTCTTTCACCATCTGGTTGATCTACAAGTTTCAGACCGAATTGAAGTACATTGACTCCATTTCAAGGTCCATGGCTTTAATCCACTCGTTCCTATCTATATCATTCATTGGCCTGTTTATAGGTCAATGGATCCTCAACGCCATCATCAGGTATGACGACTTGGGTTTCAGTCAAACCCATGTAACGGTCAAGTTGTCTAACATCCCTCCCACTACGTCGAGGCATTCTCAACTCTTGAGAAGGACCAGCTTTATCAACAACTCTTGTTGATTTATCTGTAGCTTCCTTGGAAATTTCACTTAAGACAATCCTACTACGAGGCTGATGATCTCTCATGTGGTCTTCCTCTAAGAACGTGGCGTTTGTCGACACAAGCACCTTGTCCTCTTGAGGATCATAAAAGCAGACCACCTTTTCGTTTCTTTTGGGGTATCCTACGAATAGGCATAATTTTGAACGATGTTCCAGGTTTCTTTGGATTGGACACTAGCACATGTGCTAGGACATCCCCAAATCTCAAGTGACGTAAACTACCTTTACGCCCCTTTCCATAACTCATGGGTGTTTCAAACACTCTTAGAGGGAACCATGTTCAAAATATATGCAACACGACTTCTCGCATATCCCCAAAACGAACTAGGCAAGCGTGAGCGTAGCTCATCATGGATCGAACCATGTCTAACAAGGTTCTATTTCTCCTCTCGGATACACCATTCTCGTTGAGGTGTACAGGAGTCTTGAGAGTTGGGATACGATTCCATGTTCTATCATATAGTCTTGGAATCTCAAATCCATATACTCTCCACCTCGATCTGATCGAAGTGTTTTAATCGTTTTACCTAATGTATTCTCAACTTCTGCCTTATATTCCTTGAACTTTTCAAGGGTTTCAGACTTATGATGTATTAGGTAAAGATAACCATACCTAGAATAATCATCAATAAAACTGATGAAGTATTCATATCCTCCTCGTGCCTTGACATTCATAGGACCACAAAGGTCCGAATGCACGAGTTGCAAGGGCTCTTTGGCTCTATAACCTTTTTCAGAAAAAGGTCTTTTAGTCATTTTTCCTTCGAGACATGACTCACATGGTGGTAAAGAGTTGTCCTCTAACTGACTTAGGAGACCACTCTTGACCAATCTCCCAATCCTATTGAGATTAATGTGGCCTAGTCTCAAGTGCCAAAGATAGGTACTAGGAGAAAGTTTCTGCCTTTTATTTTGAGTATCAGCTGTTTTAAACATTTCAGTGTTCAAAATAGCTTTTACTTCAGTTGGTCTTAACACGTATAAGTTGTTTTCAAGTTTAGCAGAACATATTCGTACACCTCTTTTGCAAATGAACGCTTCATTATGATCAAAAGATACTTTATACATATGTTCAAGCAAACAAGAGATAGATACAAGATTTCTTTTGATTCCAGGAACCAAAAGTACATTTTCTAATAAAACGAATCTTGATTGTTCTTTAATAAATGATGAGTTGCACTTGAGTTCATTAAATGCAACTTATGTTAAACTTCCATGAACTTGACTTCATTTAATGTGACTTCATGAGATGCCTTGGTTCATATCAGACATTTTCTTATGTCATCCATTACAAAAAAGGTAAGGATAATGTGGTGGCCGATGTATTATCAAGAAGGTATGCATTATTTTCTGCCCTTAGTGCAAAGATTCTTGGTTTTAAACATTGAGCTTTACAAAGTTGAGAAGTCTGAATTTCATGATGTGTATATGCAATGTTTAGGAGGAAACAACGTACATGATCATGTTGTATTTTATGGTATGCTTTTTAGGAAGGGTAAACTTTGCATTCCTAAGTGTTTCATTCAAGAGTTACTTGTGAAGTAAGCTCATGGGGGAGGTCTTATGGGACATTTTGGGGAATTTAAAACATAGAACATGTTGTGTGAACACTTTTATTGGTTGAAAATGAGAAAGGATGTGAATAAAGTGTGCAAGCAATGTTTCAAATGCAAGGACAGATAAACTGAGAAAGGATGTGAACAACCACATGGACTTTACATACCTTTAGATGTCCCTAGTGAACCGTGGGTTGACATTAGCATGGATTTTGTTCTGGGATTGCCAAAGACTAGGAGACATCATGATAGCATTTTTGCGGTGGTTGATAGGTTTAGTAAAATGACACATTTCATTCCATGTAACAAAACAGATGATGCAACTAATATAGCTAATCTATTCTTTAGGGAACTGGTTAGATTCCATGGCATTCCAAAAACCATTGGAAGTGATAGAGATGCCAAATTTTTAAGTCATTTTTGGAAAGTTTTGTGGGGTAAATTGGGAACTAAGTTTTTGTTTTCTACAACTTGTCACCCCCAAACCGATGGGCAAATCTCGTTAATAGAACTTTAGGGGCATTTCTTAGATCGCTAATTTCTAAGAATCTTAAGTCTTGGGAAGAGACTCTACCTTTTGTGGAGTTTGCATACAATAGAGCGATACATAGCACCACTCATTGTTCACCTTTTGAGGTTGTATGGATTTAATCCCTTAACTCCTCTAGATTTATCACCTTTACCACCTTATATGTTTTCTAGTGATGCAGCTGTTTCTAAAGCCGAATACATCAAAAATCTGCACAAAGAAGTCAAGGAAATGATTGAAAAGAAGAATCAAAAGCTAGTCACTCAAAAGAACCAAGGGAGAAAGAAATTGATATTTAAGTCGGGTGAATGGGTTTGGGTTCATCTATGAAAGGAACGGTTTCCGGATCAAAGGAAGTCTAAACTTCAACCAAGGGGAGATGGTCCATTTCAAATACTAGAGTGGATCAATGACAATGCATACAAACTAGATCTCCGAATGAAACCATTGATCCATTGCATGTACCTGAAGGAGTAATAACAAGGAGCAAGGCCAAAAAGATTAAAGAGGCTTTCATATTGCATCTCCAAAAGCTCGTTATTGCACAAGGAGAGATAAGGATATTTGAGACCAAAATTCTTTATAATGTTAGTACATCAAGTCAAGATGAGAATGACGTGAAGATGGCACGGGAAAAGTTGTTTAGTTTGAAAGATGGTATGGAGGACAAAAAAAGTGTGCAGAAAATGTGAACAAGTGGCTGTTCAGATTGCACCTCTTGGGATTTCGTGATGTCAAACCTCGTCAAACGAAATAGTCATGCCTGACGGATCCTACAATAGATAAATAAGACCATTTAAAGCATTTCTATGATTTTGTTCCATATTTAGAGCTCTCAAATGTTGTGCAATCAATTTTTACATTCCTATGTCAATTTTTTCTTCATTTTACATTTAATGCTTATTGAAGACTTTTGGTCTTTGGTGCTTTGCACGACCATTTTGGTCTATTTAAAGGCTTGTATTGGCATAGAAAAGGAAGAACCTTTATGAAAAAAACTTGTGTTTTGTTTAGCCTCATTTGGTGTTAACTTCTTTCAAATCTTGCTTTAGGTTTGATGTTTAACCGATTCATTGGATTAGCCCCGATCAAGCTAATTATGGAGTGAGTCGCCTTAGGATCTAGGAGTGACCATCCTTATTCTAAGTTTGATCTAAGAGTCATATCTTCTAACTAAACTCTTGGTTGGAATCAATTCGTTAAGTTAGCCTTGTTCGTAACGTTTGCAAAGATCCTAGAAGGACCTCTAGCTTTGTTAAACCAAAAAATTCGGCGCTTATCACAACCTAATCTACATAGATGATACGAATCATCATGCTATGCAAAACGAGAGAAAAAACTTCAAAATGGAGTTGAAATAAATGTTGTCCAACGTCATTTATGACGAACTGAAGATGCATTTAATGAACTCATGTGCAATAAATGTATCTTTAAAGATAACTCAAGCTTCATTTATGCAACAAGGGTTTCAATTTAAATCAAGTGAAGCTTCATTTATGCATGGAAGGTTACAAAGACTTTCAAGATTAGTACAAGACTTCAATCTCGGATTTATGGATATTTTGATGTAAATTTTAGTTTTAAAGTCTTGTTTTCAATAATTTAGGTAACAATTTGGTTAGTGGAGATCATGGTATTGATGGGGATGTAAGTTACAACCTTTCAATTGACCATAGGTTACTCTAGGGTTGATTTTGAGGCTATATAAAGCCATGTACCTTGTAGGAGAAAAAGAAGAAAGAAAAGATTGAAAAATGTAATCAAAAGAGGCCTTGAGCTTTTTTATAGCCTTTGAGCTATGTCTTTGCAATTCTATGTAGATTAGGTTGCATGCTTAGAATCATTCAAGCTTGACTTGATCAATCTTGCTTGTGGAGTGATTCGGATCTCATACAAGTTCTCTTGCCTTGAGATGTTTGATCGACAAGGTAATCCGATTTTACTTTCCTTGAGTTGATTTTCCAAATTGGTTTTGGGGTCTTTGAAATTAAGTTATCTAAAGGTCTTGTTTATTTAAACAAGGTTGTTAGATCCAATTGTCAAGGGTTACTTAACATTTTGATATTAGAATCTTTGGCTTCTTTGATTTCATTTTGGTTTTGAGATTTTTGGGTGTTTAGATCTAATAGTCTTGTTTGTTGCTAACAAGGTAGATTAGATTTTTCGAATTCCTCTTTAAAATTTCTTATCATTAATGATACGAATCATCATGCTATGCAAAACGAGAGAAAAAGCTTCAAAATGGAGTTGAAATAAATGTTGTCCAACGTCATTTATGACGAACTGAAGATGCATTTAATGAACTCATGTGCAATAAATGTATCTTTAAAGATAACTCAAGCTTCATTTATGCAACAAGGGTTTCAATTTAAATCAAGTGAAGCTTCATTTATGCATGGAAGGTTACAAAGACTTTCAAGATTAGTACAAGACTTCAATCTCGGATTTATGGATATTTTGATGTAAATTTCAGTTTTAAAGTCTTGTTTTCAATAATTTAGGTTACAATTTGGTTAGTGGAGGTCATGGTATTGATGGGGATGTAAGTTACAACCTTTCAATTGACCATAGGTTACTCTAGGGTTGATTTTGAGGCTATATAAAGCCATGTACCTTGTAGGAGAAAAAGAAGAAAGAAAAGATTGAAAAATGTAATCAAAAGAGGCCTTGAGCTTTTTTATAGCCTTTGAGCTATGTCTTTGCAATTCTATGTAGATTAGGTTGCATGCTTAGAATCATTCAAGCTTGACTTGATCAATCTTGCTTGTGGAGTGATTCGGATCTCATACAAGTTCTCTTGCCTTGAGATGTTTGATCGACAAGGTAATCCGATTTTACTTTCCTTGAGTTGATTTTCCAAATTGGTTTTGGGGTCTTTGAAATTAAGTTATCTAAAGGTCTTGTTTATTTAAACAAGGTTGTTAGATCCAATTGTCAAGGGTTACTTAACATTTTGATATTAGAATCTTTGGCTTCTTTGATTTCATTTTGGTTTTGAGATTTTTGGGTGTTTAGATCTAATAGTCTTGTTTGTTGCTAACAAGGTAGATTAGATTTTTCGAATTCCTCTTTAAAATTTCTTATCATTTGGTATCAGAGCGCCTTAGGCTCAAGATCGGATATATGTTTCCTTTGCGTTTATCTTGAATTTTTTCAAATTTTCATGTTCTGGTTATTTTTTGTAATCTGTCCAGTTTTTTTAATCTGTCAAAAAGCACAAAAATATCATACTTAGCTTAAGTCCATGTGGTTGTGTTTTAGACTTAGCTTCCTTACATTTGAAACATTGCTTGCACACTTTATTCACATCCTTCCTCATTTTCAACCAATAAAAGTGTTCACACAACATGTTGTATGTTTTAAATTCCCCAAAATGTCCCATAAGACCTCCCCCATGAGCTTCCTTCACAAGTAACTCTCGAATAGAACACTTAGGAATGCAAAGTTTACCCTTCCTAAAAAGCATACCATCAAATACAACATGATCATGTACGTTGTTTCCTTCTAAACATTGCATATACACATCATGAAATTCAGATTTCTCAACTTTGTAAAGCTCAATCATATGTTTAAAACCAAGAATCTTTGCACTAAGGGCAGAAAATAATGCATACCTTCTTGATAATGCATTGACCTCTTTTCTTGCATCAAAACAGCTCCTATACCTATCCCACTTGCATCACATTCAATCTCAAAAGATTTGTCAAAGTTAGGTAAAGCAAGACAAGGTGCATTGGTCAATTTATCTTTTAATTCATTGAATGCATCTTCTTGTTTTTCTGTCCATTCAAATTTCACATGCTTTTTGACAAGTTCATTTTATGGTGAGGATATACTACTGAAATTCTTAATAAACCTCCTATAAAAACTAGCCAAACCATGAAAAGATCTCACCTCATTTGCATTGGTAGGTGTTGGCCACTCTCGGATAGCCTTTACCTTTTCTTCATCAACTTGCACACCATTCCTTCCAACAATGAAACCTAGGAAATTGACTTGGTCTAGACAAAACTACACTTTTGAAGTTGGCATATAGCTTCTCTTCTCTAAGTTTAAGTAAAATTGTCTTAACATGCAAAATATGATCATCCAAGCTTTTTGAGTAAACAAGAATGTCATCAAAGTACACAACAACAAATTTTCCAATGTACTCTCTCAACACATGATTCATTAGCCTCATAAAAGTACTTGGTGCATTAGTAAGGCCAAATGGCATAACAAGCCACTCATAAAGACCAAATTTTGTTTTGAAAGTCGTTTTCCACTCATCTCCCACATGCATTCGAATTTGATGATAACCACTTTTAAGATCTATTTTTGAAAACAGATTAGCACCATATAATTCATCTAGCATGTCATCCAATCTAGGAATGGGATGTCGATACTTTACCGTTATCTTGTTGATGGCTCGACAATCAACACACATTCTCCATGTGCCATCCTTCTTGGGTACCAAAATCACCGGAACTGAGCAAGGGCTCATGCTTTCTCTAACATAACCTTTATCCATGACTTCTTCTACTTGCCTTTGAATCTCCTTAGTTTCGGTTGGATTAGTCCTATAAGCTGCCATATTTGGAAGAGTTGCCCCAGGTATGAAGTCAGTTTGATGTTCAATCCCTCTTAAAGGAGGTAATCCCGTAGGTGCATCTTCATGTGGAAACATATCATTAAATTCCTGCAAAAGAGACTTAAAAGAACTTGGCAAATCATCATTAGATTTTGGGTTAGTTGTTAAACATATTCCTTTGCACATAAGTACAAATTTTGGTTGTGTCAACAACACATTCCTCACTTCCCCCTTTCTTATAACCAAACTCACATTCTTTCTTTTTTCCTCAAAATCACTCTGTTTTCTCTCTTGGTTTTCACTCACCTTTTGCCCCTCACTTCTCTCTTTCTTTTCACTCTTCTCTTTTTCTTTTAGCTTATTTTCTTCTTTCCTCTTTTGTTCTTCAAACTCTTTTCTTTTCTTCTCTAATTTCAAATGATCACAATGTACTTCATATGGAGACAATGAAAGTAAAGTAAATTTCTTCCTGTTGAAAGTAAACGAATACTTATTTTTCACTCCATCAAATGTGACCTCTCTATCATATTGCCAAGGTCGGCATAACAATATATCCCCCGCATGCATAGGTAAAACATCACGAAGTACTTCATCCTTATATCTTCCCAAAGTAAAAGGAATAAGAACTTGAGAATTTACCTTAAGTTCTCCTTTGTTTGTCAACCATTGAAGTTTGTATGGTTTTGGATGTGGACGGGTAGTAAGTTGAAGTCTCTTTACAAGAAAACTACTTGCCACATTGGTGCAACTCCCACTATCAATCACCAAACTGCATGGACTTCCTTTAATTAGGCATCTTGTGTGAAACAAGTTTTCCCTTTGGTCTTCAACTTTGTCTTCCTTGATTTGCATACTAAGGACCCTTCTTGTGATCAACGATATGGAGTTACCTTCTTCAACATACTCATCATCACATATTTCAGATTCTTCCTCAAATGGTGCATCATGCTCCTCACATTCATCCTCCGAATCAACTACACCATTTCTTATCACCATAACTCTTTTATTGACACATTCTTTGCTCATGTGTCCAAACCCTTTGCACTTCCAACATTGAATAGAACTAGACTTTTCCCTTACCTCCTTTGAAGCTTCATTCTTTTTAGCATTGGAGCTTTCGGCCTCCACTCTTTTAGCACCAACAAACTTGCTTCTTTGTTGTGTCGGTTCATTCCTATTCACAAAACTATCCTTGTTCTATGCATTAGAGTTTGAAAAGGTACTAGCTTTAGGTGTATACCTTTTTGAATGCTCATTTTCTTCCTTCAATTGAGCTTCAATTTTGATAGCATAATGATACATATCTTCAAGGTAAGGTGGTGGATTTCTATCAACCGGATGAGCAATTTTTCGATTCAAACCTCCAAGGAATCGAGACATGGTGTCTTCCTCTTCTTCTCGAATTTTTGCTCTTTCCATCAAGGACTCCATCTCTTGATAATATTCAGCAACACTTTTTGTTCCCTGTCTCAAAGATTGCAATTTAGTTTTCAAATTTCTTTCATAATGTTTTGGAACATACCTCTTTCTCATGGCTTCTTTAAGTTCTTCCCAAGTTTCTATTGGATCCTCCTCTTTCCTTCTTCTCTAGGATTCGAGATGTTGATACCATTCTCCCGCATGATTGGTGAATTCGGCAATGGCAAGTTTCATCTTCTTATTCTCACTATATGTATTACAATCAAATACATGTTCTATTTTTCTTTCCCATTACAAGTATGTCTCAGAGTCCGCCGTACCACTAAAGGGTGGAATTCTAAGTTTCACTCCGCTATCCCTTTCTTTATTCACTCTTTCCACTCTTCTAGGTTGCATAATGTTTGCAACGTTATTTCTTCCTCTTCCCCTCACATTTCCTCTTCCTCCTAAGTTTGTTTCTTGTACCTGTAAATCAAACATGCATTCATCTTCTTGCAAGATTCGTTCTTCTCTTTGTTGTTGTGCTCTCCTTTCTTCCCTTTCTTCCCTCATCATCTCCATCATACCTTGAATTACTTGAAGAATAGCCATATTTGGATCTACCACTTGCGGAACTTTTTCTTTATTATCTTGTGACATTTTTTTTTATAAGGACCTCTCCACACTTCTCACCAAGATATCACTCAAGGACACTCGTGTTTATCACTCAAGGGTAGGCTTTTGGTACTAGGTCAAAGAAGTAAGGGTTGATTTAAAAAAATTTGGTGCAACCTTGCTTTTCAACTTGATATAAAACTAAATCAATGATAACCTTTCACAAGCTAAGACTAGAGAAACCACCTAAGGATCTACAACTCAAAGTTTGAGTAAATACAATTCAAAAAAAGAACTTTTGTGTGCCTTGGATCCTTGATTACATCTTTTTTTTTTTGCTACTTTTTTTTTAACTTTTTGCTACTGATTTTTTTTTTATGATCCAAGACCAAAATACAAAGAAATTAAAGACAAGTTGCATAATGCCTTGTGTTACACTTTGTAAATGATTACGAAAAAAATGACAGAAAAAAGTAACACAAATTGTAGATATTTCACCTCTAGAGAGCCGGCCAAAGGATGTCGACCAACGATCTCTGATACCAAATGATAAGCACCGAACTTGTTGGTTTAACAAAGCTAGAGGTCCTTCTAGGATCTTTGCAAACGTCACGAACAAGGCTAACTTAACGAATTGATTTCAACTAAGAGTTTAGTTAGAAGATGAATCACTCTTGGATCAAACTTATAATAAGGATGGTCACTCCTAGATCCTAAGACAACTCACTCCAGAATTAGCTTGATCGGGGCTAATCCAATGAATCAGTTAAACATCAAACCTAAAGCAAGATTTGAAAGAAAGTTAACACCAAATGGGGCTAAACAAAACACAAGTTTTTTTAATAAGGTTCTGCCTTTTCCATGCCAATACAAGTCTTTAAATAGGCCAAAATGGTCATGCAAAGCACCAAAGACCAAAAGTCTTCAAAACAACATTAAATGTGAAATGAAGAAAAAATTGACCTAGGAATTTAAAACTTGATTGCACAACGTTTGAGAGCTCTAAATATGGAACAAAAAACATAGAAATGCTTTAAATGGTCTTAATTATCTACTGTAGGATCCACCATGCATGACTATTCGTTTGACGAGGCTTGACATCACGAAATCCCAAGAGGTGCAATCTCCAGCCACCTGTTCACATTTTCTGCACACTTTTTTTGTCCTCCGTGCCATCTTTCAAACTAGGCAACTTTTCCCGTGCCATCTTCACTCCATTCTCATCTTGACTTGTTGTACTAACATTATAAAGAATTTTGGGCTAAAAAATCTTGGTCTCTCCTTGTGCATTCATGAGCTTTTGGAGATGCAAAGTGAAAGCCTCTTGAATCTTCTTGGCCTTACTCCTTGTTATTGCTCCTTCAGGTACATGCAATGGATCAATGATTTGATTCACATCAGATACCATTCTCCCGCATGATTCGTGAATTCAGCAATGTCGAGTTTCATTATCTTATTCTCACTATATGTATTACAATCAAACACATGTTTTATTTTTCTTTCCCATTGCAAGTATGCCCCGGAGTCCGCCATTCCACTGAAGGGTGGAATTTTGAGTTTCACTCTGCCATCCCTATCCTCATTCACTCTTTCAACTCTTCTAGGTTGCACAATGTTTGCAATGTTAATTCTTCCTCTTCCCCTCACATTTCCTCTTCCTCCTAAGTTTCTTTCTTGTACCTGTAAGTCAAACATGCCTTCATTTTCTTGCAAGATTCGTTCTTCTCTTTGTTGTTGTTGATAAAAATCATGATGTTCCACACGTCCCAACGGGACTTATTACACGCGCCAGAGCTAAGAAGCTTCAACAAGCATTCTTTACTCACATACAAAATTGGATAGATTCAGCTACACCGCCATTTCATATGCTGCAAATTGATCTAAGAGTGGGTGCCGATGCGAAGATCAACGTTTGCAAGATTGACGTTTTACCAACATTTTAAAGACTCATTAGTTTTTTTTTTTAATCATGAACTTTTGATTGTAATTTTTGAACTTTTGAGCTTCCAAAATATGTTTCAAAATTAGAATTCAATTATAGGGAGTTACTAAGTAGGTCAATTATGGTCATTTATAATTGTAGGTTTTACTTTTGGAAAACTAAAAGGTTGGGGGTTTTATTCACATATTGGCTATAAAAAGTCACATCCTAGCTATGTAAAACTCAGATTAAGACTTTGATGAATGAAATTTGATCTCTCAAGTTACAGAGTTTTCTTAGAAATCTTTTTCCAAGGTTTCTTGCAATTCTTGTGATAGATTGCATTTTGAGCCATTCAATCCAGCCTTGATCACGTGATTGTGGAATGACTCAATCTAGAACAAGATTTCCAATCTTGCTTCTAGATAGATTCATAAGATGATATGAACCCAACAATGCCAATCAAGAATAAAAGAAGAGCTTCAAGATGGAGATTAAATGCACCATGGCTTCATTTAGGAGGAACTCAAGTTGCATGGAAGGAATTAAAGTTGAATTAAATGAACTCAAGTACATCTCAAGAATGAATGCAATATTCAATCTCGGATTTATGGCCCTCTATTATGTAATTTTCAGTTTTTAAGCATATTTCATAAGTTTTAGGTTTCATTTGAGTAGTGGATAGTTATGGCATTAAAGTTCTAGAAGTTTAAAAATTAAACATGTCAATTTAGCTTATTTTAGGTTACAATTCAAAGGCTATATAAAGCCATCAAAGATGTATTGTAAAAAAAGACTTGGAATCATGTTTTGAATGAAAAGTTGCATATTTTGCTTCTTAAGCCATGAGCTTGTTTCTTTTCATATCTTGTGTTTAGATTTGCATGCTAGGATCATTCAAGTAGCGTTGATCAAACTACTTGTGGAGTGATTCGAATCTTGAGTTTAGAAACAAGTTTTCTCTACTCTTGATCTTGATCATTAAGGTAAATCCGTTTCTATCTTCTTCCTTGGGATGAAATCATCTAGGTTTGGGGTTTTTGAGTTTTAGATCTAAAGGTCTTGTTCTTCAACAAGGTTGTTAGATTTAAATCATCGAGAGTTACTTATCATTTGGTATCAGAGCTTTAGGTTCTAGATCGGATTATATGTTTCTGTTATTTCTGTTCTTTCCTTTATTTTTATTCTGAATTTTTTTGATTCCTTATGTTCATCTAATCAGATTCTATCTTATCATAAAAACTCATAAAAGGTGTCATTTACATCTATCGTTTGTTATTTTTGTCTTCTGCAAAGTTATAGATCTCTGTATAAACTTCAAATCTGTCTCTTACAAGTTCTTCCAATTAAACTTGCGTAAGGGTGAAAACACTTCATTGAGATAATCTGTTCTGGAAAACTGAGAACATGAGTTTTCTTTGATTCTTGATGTTCTATGGTGTTCTTTGTTTCTATCTTTCATTTCTTGAGCTTAGATCTGATATTTCCATGTTAGATCTGAATGTTGTTGTTTGATTTCCCCATATATGTTACAAATTGTCATTTGCAATAAATGCATGTCAGTTACACATTAAAAGTTCCAGCCTTACTTATAAATACATTGATTATGTCGTGTGTAACTCCAATCTGTTTTTCATGTTATAAAATCAAACTGTAACTCCTTTCAATTACACATTGACTATAGATCATTCAATTTAGAAGAGTTATCTGTTGGAATATTGCATTAGTTGTTGGTGATATGAACCAAGGCAACTCATGACGTCACATTAAATGAAGTCAAATTCATGAAAGTTTAACACAAGTTGCATTTAATGAACTCAAGTGCAACTCATCATTTATTAAAGAATAACAAGCTTCATTTATGGAACAAGGGCTTCAAGAAACTTCAAGATGTGCTTCATTTACTCTTGGATGGTTACAAAGAGTTACAAAGCTAACAAAGAGACACCATTCTCGGATTTATGGCTAATTTGATGTAAATTTCAGTTTTAAAGTCTTGTTTTCAATTATTTAGGTTACAAAATAGCTAGTGGAGATCATGGTATTGATGGGGATGTAAGTTACAACCTTTCAATTGATCATAGGTTACTATAGGGTTGATTTTGAGGCTATATAAAGCCATGTACCTTGTAGAAAGGAAAAGAAAAGAAAAAGATTAAAAATGTAATCAAAAGAGGCCTTGAGCTTTTTTAATAGCCTTTGAGCTATGTCTTTGCAATTCTATGTAGATTAGGTTGCATGCTAGAATCATTCAAGCTTGACTTGATCAATCTTGCTTGTGGAGTGATTCGAATCTCATACAAGTTCTCTTGCCTTGAGATGTTTGATCGACAAGGTAATCCGATTTTACTTTCCTTGAGTTGATTTTCAAAATTGGTTTTGGGGTCTTTGAGATTGAGTTATCTAAAGGTCTTGTTTCTTTAAGCAAGGTTGTTAGATCCAATTGTCAAGGGTTACTTAACATTTTGATATTAGAATCTTTGGCTTCTTTGATTTCATTTTCATTTGAAATTTTTGGGTTTTTAGATCTAAAGGTGTTGTTTTATGAACAAGAAAGATTGTTAGATTTCAAATTCCTCATCAATTTCTTATCAGACTAATTCGAAAAATCTAATCTACCTTGTTAACAACAAACAAGACTATTAGATCGAAACCCCAAAAAAATCTCAAAATCAAAATGAAATCAAAGAAGCCAAAGATTCTAATATCAAAATGTTAAGTAACCCTTGACAATTGGATCTAACAACCTTGCTTAAAGAAACAAGACCTTTAGATAACTCAATCTCAAAGACCCCAAAACCAATTTTGAAAATCAACTCAAGGAAAGTAAAATCGGATTACTTTGTCGATCAAACATCTCAAGGCAAGAGAACTTGTATGAGATTCGAATCACTCCACAAGCAAGATTGATCAAGTCAAGCTTGAATGATTCTAGCATGCAACCTAATCTACATAGAATTGCAAAGACATAGCTCAAAGGCTATTAAAAAAGCTCAAGGCCTCTTTTGATTACATTTTTAATCTTTTTCTTTTCTTTTCCTTTCTACAAGGTACATGACTTTATATAGCCTCAAAATCAACCCTATAGTAACCTATGATCAATTGAAAGGTTGTAACTTACATCCCCATCAATACCATGATCTCCACTAGCTATTTTGTAACCTAAATAATTGAAAACAAGACTTTAAAACTGAAATTTACATCAAATTAGCCATAAATCCGAGAATGGTGTCTCTTTGTTAGCTTTGTAACTCTTTGTAACCATCCAAGAGTAAATGAAGCACATCTTGAAGTATCTTGAAGCCCTTGTTCCATAAATGAAGCTTGTTATTCTTTAATAAATGATGAGTTGCACTTGAGTTCATTAAATGCAACTTGTGTTAAACTTTCATGAATTTGACTTCATTTAATGTGACGTCATGAGTTGCCTTGGTTCATATCAGTTGGTCTTTAATATTGTAACTCCTATACCTTTTGTCCCATTCCATCTCTTATCCTTCCATTTTTTTGTTACAATTCTGTCATTTTCTTTCTTTCATAACTTGTTTCTTATTCGGTATTCGTGATGCTCCATATTTATGCTATTTTATTTTCTTAGTGTGTTATCTATCACTTGATTGCAAACTTTGCTTATTGGCTCATGCGAGTGAAATTATGAGTTTGTTGAGAGTATTTTTCTGTTTTGAGTGTAAACACGGTTATACCTTAACGAGTGAAAAGACGTGAGGGAGTGCTTGTGAGGTCCATTTTTGTGTTACTTTTTTTTTAGTTTTGCAGAAACAAACAAAAAAAAAACATGAAGCTGAAATTTCCTAAATTCTATGGAAGTACAAATCCGACGGATTACATTCAATGAGAAAGACAAGTTGATCATATCTTTGATCGTGGCACTTTGAATGAGGAGAAAAAGGTAAAACTAATTGTTTCTCATCTTAGAGATTATGCCATTACTTGGTGGGATAAATTGTTTTTGAGTAGGAGGAACCTTAACCGTCCAGTTGAATCATGGAATGTTCTTAAGCAAATAATGCGGGAGCACTTTGTTCCTAAGTTTTTCCATAACTTGCGAACTTTGAGACAAGAGAGCAAAAGTGTGGAGGCTTACTACATGGAGATGCAAACGTTGCTTGAAGATCTCGAAATTTATAAGGATGAGACTGTTACAATGACTCGATTGTTTAGAGGACTTAACAAGGAGATTACAATTCAGCTTGATCTTCAACCTTATGAGGATTTGGAGAGGATGGTGCACATAACCATAAAGATTGAAAAACGTCTCCAAAGAAAGTCTACAAGGTACACTAAACCTAAACCAATTTTAAATGTTAGTTCAACTTTGGAGATGGTTAGTTTACCTACTGAAAATAAGTCTATTGTTGAGGTAGAAAGTGGGAAAATTCAAAATAATTTGCTTTGTAATTTAGTGTCAACACATGCTAGTGAGTTTACTAGGAGATTAGATTGCAAAGACTTATTTGTTTGTAACACTTCTACTATTGTAAAACCTACTCTTGATGAAGTACATGTTGATGTGTGTGAGTTAGGGAAAAAGGAAAAAAAGGTCGAGACAAAAGCATGTCAATTGTTTGAAAAAGAATCTTGTGAGAAAATGTGTGAGAGAGAAAAGCATGAGATTAGTTTATGGCCTATAGAGAGAAAAGTCAAGAAAGTGAGCTTGTGTGAACGATCTTGTGAGGTTAAATCTATTTTGTTTTCAAAACAAAATATTTTTGATCTTTTGTATAAAGGAACTTGTTTTCTAACGGGTGAGCTTAAACCATGTTTTTCTAGTTTTTCTTTTGAGTTCTTACAGGATGCCAAGCACTCATTGAGAATCTTGATTCAAAAGTTAATGCCAAAGTGATAAGAAATTTAAGAGAAATGTAAAAATCCAATCTACCTTGTTAAAACAAACAAGCCAAAGATTCTAATGTCAAAATGTTAAGTAACCCTTGAAAATTGGATCTAACAACCTTGCTTAAAGAAACAAGACCTTTAGATAACTCAATCTCAAAGACCCCAAAACCAATTTTGAAAATCAACTCAAGGAAAGTAAAATCGGATTACCTTGTCGATCAAATATCTAAGGCAAGAAAACTTACTTGAGATCCGAATCACTCCACAAGCAAGATTGATCAAGTCAAGCTTGAATGATTCTAGCATGCAACCTAATCTATATAGAATTGCAAAGACATAGCTCAAGGCTATAAAAAAGCACAAAGGCTCATTTTGATTACATTTTTCATCTTTTTTCTTTTTTTTTTCCCAAGGTACATGGCTTTATATAGCCTCAAAATCACCTATGGTCAATTGAAAGGTTGTAACTTACATCCCCATCAATACCATGATCTCCACTAGCTATTTTGTAACCTAAATAATTGAAAACAAGACTTTAAAACTGAAAATTACATGGAATTAGCCATAAATCCGAGAATTGACTTTTTGATCAACCTACATAAAGTTTGTAACCTTCCATGCATAAATAGATCCCCACTTGGAGTAGCTTGAAACTCTAGTTGCATAAATGAAGCTTGGTTTGTCTTTAATGAAGCATGGGTTGCACTTGAGTTCATTAAATGCATCTTTAGTTCGTCATAAATAAAGTTGGACAACATTTATTTCAACTCCATTTTGAAGCTTTTCTCTCATCTTGCATAGCATGGTTGGATTCGTATCATTCTCCCCTTCTTCAAGAAGATTCGTCCTCGAATCTTAGGATGTCGTTGTAACACAAACTGAAACTTTATTTCAATCTTCGGTCTTGCTCTCTTGAATTTCTTCCTTGTATCATTTTCTTTGTGAAAGATTGCTGCACAAATAAGCTAAGAAAATACAAAGGATCTCACAACACTCCCTCACAAGTTTACACTCAATAATATTTAGGTCACTCATGTATGCGCTCAATTTTGAGAAAACAAAATGATTCTCAATCTCACCTCTCAAAATTTGTATGAAGTAGCCAAGATAATTTGCAATTCAATGGATAATTGCACACTTTAAAAACAAACAAACTAACTTGACAATTGAAAAATTTAAGGTCATGGCTAGATAAATGAAGAAGAAACAATGTAACTCTTGGATAAGTAATAACCAATGGCTGGAATTTTAATTGAAATGTAATGGCTGAAAAATTCATGTGCAGAAATGTAACTGCCCATTTTTAATATGTAACCACCAACTTGTCAAACTTTCAAAGTGTAACATCTAAAATTGAATACCAAATGGTTAAATTTAAACATAATGATCGCATCTAATTGGAAATTTTCAGATTTAGCATGCTTTAGAGGCAAAAACAACAACAACAAAACAAGAACTCATGTTCTCGGGTATAACAGCTTTTTTTTGCAGCACCACTTGTAACAATGCATCCTTTTCACCCTCAAGACAGTTGAATTAGAAAACATCAAAGAAGACAAAGTTGAAGATTAGACCCTGATCTACAATTTTTATGAAGACATTAAGATAAATTGACAAACTAAAATATGACTTTTTGGTGCTTTTTCAGAGACTACGAAAACTGGAAAGTTTGCAAAACAAAAAAAAAAATCCAATCTAATTCCGTACATGGCAGCAAGCAAAGGTGTTAAAATCTGGTGATTGGGTTTGGAGAAACTTTTGGAAGGACCGTTGTTCATTTCACAAGAAACCTAAGTGGAATTCAAGACACAATATACCTATGACGTCCCATGACTACAAGATTGCTCTACAAGGAGAGGAAGATGTCAATTACATTTATAATGCTGCTGATTTCCGTCCATTTGATGTTGGAGACCCTTTTGATTCGAGGACGAATCCTCTTGAAGAAGGGGAGGATGATATGAACCCAACAATGCCAATCAAGAATAAAGAAGAGCTTCAAGATGGAGATACATTAAATGCACCATTTAGGATGAACTCAAGTTGCATTGAAGGAATTAAAGTTGAATTAAATGAACTCAAGTACATCTTAAGTTCATTTAATGTAAGTCAACCATCAATTAATGGAACAACACTTTAAGCTACTTCAACATAAGCTTCATTTATTAATGGATGGTTACAAATACCTAGAAAAATGAATGCAATATTCAATCTCGGATTTATGGCCCTCTATTATGTAATTTTCAGTTTTTAAGCATATTTCATAAGTTTTAGGTTACATTTGAGTAGTGGATAGTTATGGCATTAAAGTTGTAGAAGTTTAAAAAATTAAACATGTCAATTTAGCTTATTTTAGGTTACAATTCAAAGGCTATATAAAGCCATCAAAAATGTATTGTAAAAAAAGACTTGGAATCATGTTTTGAATTAAAAGTTGCATATTTTACTTCTTAAGCCATGAGTTTGTTTCTTTGCATATCTTGTGTCTAGATTTGCATGCTAGGATCATTCAAGTAGCGTTGATCAAACTACTTGTGGAGTGATTCGAATCTTGAGTTTAGAAACAAGTTTTCTCTACTCTTGATCTTGATCATCAAGGTAAATCCGTTTCTATCTTCTTCCTTGGGATGAAATCATCTAGGTTACGGGTTTTTGAGTTTTAGATCGAAAGGTCTTGTTCTTCAACAAGGTTGTTAGATTTAAATCATCAAAGTTACTTATCATAATAGGTAATCGATTTCCAGCCTTTCCTTTTGGTTGATTCTAATTTGTATAGGGAGGTGTTAATCTCTTAGTTCAATGGTTCTTGCTTGTTCATAGCTTGGATTTTTGGGTGAGAATTATGGTTGCCTTATCATTTTGGTATCAGAGACTAGGTTGCATCGTTGTGACCTACTCTAGAATTGATTCTATCTTCCATTTCCATTGTTCATTTTTTTAAAATTCTAGCCATTTTGTTCATTTTTGTCATTGTATCCATTCTCATCCATCTTTTGATTCTAATCTCATTCCCATCTTAAAGATCACGTTGAAATCTTGAAAAAGAAAAAAAAATCAGCACTGTTTCTTGTTGAGTTCTTGAATTGTTCATGCCTATTTGTATTCAATCAATTTCAAATTGCATGAATTTGTTGAGGTTCATATCAGTTTTCAATTAAATCTTGTTGACACTGTCCAAATTCCCAACTGCAGAATTTAATTTCTAAAATCCTTTCAAACTTGTTGAAAACGTCCGAATTTGCTTAATTGGTGTGAAGAGAAATGTTAGATCAGACGGTTATATTTCAGGGTTGAGAAGGAAGTGTTATCCAATTCATAACACAGTACGTTCATTTTGTGAATTCTAATTCTGTGTGCAGTTTTATCCAAAAATTCCAGCACCTTTCTTATTTGTTCTTTTCATTGTTCTCTTTGTTTTCTTTGTTCTAAATTGTTGTTATTTCATAATTATCTTGTCTTGTCTGATTTGTAAAGCTCAATATAACAAGAATCGCTTGAACCACATATTAGCCTACCCAATATCATCGTTTAGCCACTTTCCCAAATAGTCTACCTTTGTGTGATAAACACGAGTGTGTCGAGTGGAAAAAATTGGGCTATTACTCGTTTGAACCAAGTAATTAGTAGCTTGACAGATCAGATGGATCGAATTGAAGTAGCTTTAGGAAGTTAATGACAGAGTTAAAAATGAAGAAGATGACAATGTAACCCTTTTAGTCGGGCAAATCCAAGGAGAGGGAGAGGTGTAGGCCAGAGAAGAGGAAGGGAAAGAAGAGTTGGAAGAGAATTGTTACCACCGAGAAAGGTTGAAAGGACACCAATATGAGAGGGAAGAGAGAGAAGCAGAGGGCGTGAAACTTAAAATTCCTCCATTTCATGGGAGATCTGATCCGGAGGAGTATTTGCAATATGAAAGTAAAATTGAGCATGTGTTTGATTGCAATAATTTTAGTGAACAAAGAAAGTTGAAACTTGTCATGGCTGAATTTTGTGATTATGCCAATATTTGGTGGACATCTTTGAAATCATAATGGAGGAGAAACTATGAGAAACCAATTGAAACTTGGGAGGAATTAAAGGCCTTAATGAGGAAGAGGTACATTCCTAAACATTATTCCCGAGAACTCAAGTAAAAGCTCTATGCTTTGCAACAAGGATCTAAAAGTGTGGAAGATTATTACAAAGAAATGGAGGCCCTTATGAATAGAGCTGACATTGATGAAGATGAGGAGGATACAATGGCTAGGTTCCTTGGCGGGTTGAACCGACCATTGGCTCATTAAGTAGATAGACAAACTTATTTTGATATGAAAAAGTTGTTACACCTTGCTGTGAAGATTGAAGGCCAATTAACTTGGGAGAAGGAGAACTCCAAGAGGTATAATTCTTCTAAGTCTACTTCTTTTTCTCCTAATACTTGGAAAAAGAATGCAGATTTCAAACCTAGAGGAAAGTATGAGCTTGATAAAAAGGACAAGCCCGAGAGCTCCAAGGGCAAGGAAAAGGTGGAGGGATCTAAAGAGGTCCGAGAGAGAAATAGGGACATCAAATGTTGGAAATGTCAAGGGATTGGTCATGTTACCGTGACTGTCCAAACAAGAGAGTTATGATTATTAAGAATGGAGAAGTTGTTACAGAGGGTGAGGAAAGTGACCAAGACGAGCTAATTGAAGATGAATTCCATGAGGATGAGGAGGAATTGGAAGATGGGAGTCATTTGGCACTTGTTACAAGGAGGCTTCTTAACACTCAAGTAAGGAGAATGATGTTGAGGACCAAAGAGACAACCTATTCCACACACGGTGTTTGGTTAATGGGACTCCTTGTAGTCTTGTTATTGATAGTGGAAGTTGCACGAATGTAGTAAGTACGTTCTTGATCAAAAGGTTGCAAATTCCGACTCAACATCATCCTAAACCTTACAAGCTTCAGTGGCTCAATGATAGTGGAACAAGGAAGGTCGTTTCTCAAGCTTTAATTTCTTTTACTTTGGGAAAGTACAAAGATGAGGTTCTATGTGATGATGATTTAAATCTAACAACCTTGTTGAAGAACAAGACCTTTAGATCTAAAACTCAAAACCCCAAATCTAGATGATTTCATCCCAAGGAAGAAGATAAGAAACGGATTTACCTTGATGATCAAGATCAAGAGTAGAGAAAACTTGTTTCTAAACTCAAGATTCAAATCACTCCACAAGTAGTTTGATCAACGCTACTTGAATGATCCTCGCATGCAAATCTAAACACAAGATATGCAAAGAAACAAGCTCATGGCTTAAGAAGCAAAATATGCAACTTTTCATTCAAAACATGATTCCAAGTCCTCTTACAATACATCTTTGATGGCTTTATATAGCCTTTAAATTGTAACCTAAAATAAGCTAAAATGACATGTTTAATATTGAAACTTCCACAACTTTAATGCCATAACTATCCACTACTCAAATGTAACCTAAAACTTACGAAATATGCTTAAAAACTGAAAATTACATAATAGAGGGCCATAAATCCGAGATTGAATATTGCATTCATTCTTCTAGGTATTTGTAACCATCCATTAGTAAATGAAGCTCATGTTGAAGTAGCTTGAAGTGTAGTTCCATTAATTGATGGTTGACTTGCATTAGATGAACTTGAGATGTACTTGAGTTCATTTAATTCAACTTTAATTCCTTCAATGCAACTTGAGTTCATCATAACTGAAGCCATGGTACATTTAATGTATCTCCATCTTGAAGCTCTTCTTTATTCTTGATTGGCTCTATTGGGTTCATATCAGATGAGGTTATATGTGATGTATTACCTATGAATGCTGGTGACATCTTGCTTGGTCGACCTTGGCAATTTGATAGGAAGGTCATCTATGATGGTTATTTGAATAGGTATTCTTTTACAACAGATGGTAGAAAAAGAACTCTTGTTCCTTTGCATTCTAAAGATGTATTTGTTGATCAATTAAAGTTGGAGAAGAAAAGAAAGGATTTTGAAGAAAAAGAATTGAAATAAAAGAAAGAGATTAGTGAAAAAATAGAGAAAAATAAGAAAGAGAAAAGAAGTGGAGAAAAGAGTGAAAAAAGAGATGAAATTGAAAAAAAAGGAAAGAAAGTCAGTTGTTTAGCTAGAATGGGAGATGTGAGAAGAGCAATGTTTTCCCAAAAACCAAAATTTGTACTTATGTACAAGGAAGGGTATTTGGCCTGTAAACCCGAGATCTCTCTTTGAAATTTTCCTTAAAAAACAAAAGATAAGAAGAAAGGAAATGTTTAAATATTGGTTTTGCTTTAAAAAGAAAAGAAAAGGAAAGGAAAGGAAAAGAGATAAAGGAAAGAATAAAGGAAAAAGAGAAAAAGTAAAAGGGAAAAGGACAAAAAAAAGTCCTCTGCCAAAGCTTTTCTAAGTTTATTTAATTCACCTTTTTTCCATTTCCTTGTCATTTTATGAAAGAAAACCAGAGAGCCTCGTGAGAGAAAGTTGAAGGAAGGAGAAGAAAGTGGTTTTTGGTTTAAAGTAGAAGAAGAAAGGGAGAAAGTTCAATCCAACCTCCCATGGCAGCAAGATGAACAATTCAGCCCTGTTTTGATGTTTTGAGTATTTCGAGCTCCACAGGGAGAGGTAAGAGTTGCATTTTGCTTTTCTTGAATGTTAACTCATATTTGAACAAGATTCGTGAAGGAAGCTCGGGCAAATTCTGAAGCTAAGTTATTGGTTTGTTTAAAGGAAGGCAGAGGAAAGATTTTATTGTTAAATCTGAGAATCTTTTGGTTTTTTTAGTCGTGTTGATCAGTAGGATTCGAATCAGAAGCTCTAATAAGTATGGTTGGAAAGCTTATTGAATTTTCTACAACTTTCATCAAGAAATCGTGAGTAGAAAACGACTGGAAGATGTTTCAAATTTCAGGTTAAGTTTGTGGTGCAACAAGAAAACGAATCTGGAAACAACAAAAGTATATTTTTGGGGAAGAAGCTTTTGAGGTATTTTCGAACAAATTCGTTGGGAATTTCAAATTTATTTCTTCACATGAGTTTTAGAGGGCTCCGAAAGGAAGAATTTGGTATAAAGTACATCTTGTTTGGGTAAGTAATGAAGGAGTTATGAATGTTTGAAGTCAGGGTATGAAATCTGTAAAATGTTGGAAAATTAAATGGTGTGTTTTTTGTAATTCCAAGGTTGAAATTCATGAGCTCGAGGTTTTAATGCTTAGTTTTGGTTTGTTTGACAGGCCAAGAGGAATTAGGTCGAGTGTACGGGTCAGGGTTCTAGTTCTAACACTGTGAGTGACAAAACGAACCTCCAAAACGATCTTTATGCTTGAATTATGCTTAAGGAAGTACAAGGTTTTCCTATAATGAAATTACTTAGATTGATGAGAAATTTAAGGAGGAATTTGAAAAATCTAATCTACCTTGTTAACAACAAACAAGACTATTTTTTTTTTTTTGAAACAACAAACAAGACTATTAGATCTAAAATCCCAAATCGAAATGAAAATCAAAGAAGCCAAAGATTCTTGATATGAATTCTACAACGCTAGTGTACTAAAGAAGAGCTAAAAATGGAGATGCATTAAATGCATCAAGGCTTCATTTACGATGAACTCAAGT
This sequence comes from Trichosanthes cucumerina, assembly GCA_036507285.1. NCBI lineage: Eukaryota > Viridiplantae > Streptophyta > Magnoliopsida > Cucurbitales > Cucurbitaceae > Trichosanthes > Trichosanthes cucumerina. The sequence goes on along the minus strand of CM071842.1, from coordinate 35,699,570 downwards.
TGCATTAAAGTTGAAGTCAAGTTGCATTGAAAGAACTTAAGTTGCAATTAAATGAAATTAAGTGCATCTCAAGCTTCATTTAATGCAAGTCAAGCATCAATTAATGGGACTACACTTCAAGTTACTTCAAGTTGAGCTACATTTACACCTTGGGAGGTTACAAAGACTAGAATTGTTGTTAGAAAATTAAATTCTCGGATTTATAGTTCATTTACATGTAATTTCAGTTTTAAAGTTTGTATTTCAATATTTTTAGGTTACATTTGAGTAGTGGATGGTTATGACATTGATGTTGGGGAAGTTACATTCTCAAACATGTCATTTTAGCTTAGTTTAGGTTATAATTGAAAGGCTATATAAAGCCATCTATGATGTATTGTAAAAAAGACTTGGAATCATGTTTTGAATGAAAAGTTGCATATTTTGCTTCTTAAGCCATGAGCTTGTTTCTTTGCATTTCTTGTGTTTAGATATGCATGCTAGGATCATTCAAGTAGCGTTGATCAAACTACTTGTGGAGTGATTCGAATCTTGAGTTTAGAAATAAGTTTTATCTACTCTTGATCTTGATCATCAAGGTAAATCCGTTTCTATCTTCTTCCTTGGGTGTAAATCATCTAGATTTGTGGGTTTTGAGTTTTAGATCTAAAGGTCTTGTTCATCAACAGGGTTGTTAGATTTAAAATCATCAAGAGTTACTTATCATTTGGTATCAGAGCTTTAGTGTAACACCCAGTAATTTTCAGGTAATTTTCAGAATTTAATTTGGACTTATTTTGTATTTTTGGAAATAAGTTTGGAGTAATTAAGGAAAAATTTATTAGAAAAGTAAAGAAGTTCCTAGAAAAGAATAAAGAGAAAGGAAATAAGATTTTTGAGGATCGAATAAGGAAAAAAAAATAAAAAAAATATTTTTAAATTTGATAAGGGAACTAAGTTTTAGAAAAAAAGAAATTGTGTTTTGAAAGGGAAGATCTATTTTTGGAAAATGAAATATTTATATTTTTTTTATGAAGGAAATAAGTTTAATTAAGTTTTAAAAGTAAATAAAAAAAAGGAAAAAAAAAAGGCAGTAGAGTCAGCCTCCCTCACGTCGTTTTCATCCCCTTCCTCGTGTTTTAGCCGTAGCCGCCAAGCAGCCCTCGCCTCTCCCCGCCGCTGGCCATCGTCGAACTCGCCAAAGTTCGTCTGCCTTCTCCGTCCAGCCTTACAGCGAGCAATGGTTGTCGTTCTTCTTTCCACGAAGGCCAACGAGCAACAACACTTTGATTCCTCTCGTTTTTCGGTCGGCCAGCGAGCGTCGGACGCGGGTTCACATCCGGTTCTTTGTTTCCCTTTGACTGTCGCTCCTCTTCGACAAGCCCCCAGCGAAATCGGTCACCGTAGCCTCGCCGGTAAGCTTCTTGAAAAGTTTCCTTTGTGTTCTGGTTCGAGTGGTTCACTAGTTTTCAGTCTGGTTCTCATAAAATGGAGTTTGGTTTTGAATAGATCGGGTCACGGGCATCCCGGAGTCGTGCTCCACGCGCCGCCACTCGCCGGAAGCCGCCGCCGCTCGCCAGATTATGTTGCCGCCGCCGCCGGTGGTTAGGTACAACCGATTGCTTCCATTTTCTCGATCCCGTTTTAACCTTCCATGTGATTGTTTAGTTATTTAAGTCGATCTAGTTCAATTAAAGTGTTTGGAATGTGATTGATAAGACTCTTTGTTTATCGATTAGGGGCTCAAACGGATTAGGAAGTGCGTCGAACTCGGGATCAATTTTTCAAACCTCCACTATCTAAGTAAGTAGTCATTTGGATTTAAGCCCGTTAAGCTATTGTTTGATTTGATTACGTGTGAACCTTGGTGAATTGTGATAGTGAGCTTGAAATTGTGCTTTATGATATGTTTGTTGGTTGGAGGAATTGTTTGAATGTTGTTTGAGCTAGACGACCTAAAAGTACATGGCTGGCTTGGAATTAGGGGCTTAATGTTTATGCTAGCATGCTACCTTAAAGATCGTATATGTTAAGGATGGGTTAAGTCGGCGGTGATTTGGATTTTTGCATACTTACTTAATATGGGTAAGTGGGGTACGGTGAAGTTGACCAAACCGAGAAAAGGATTAGTGTGTTGGGGCTTAAGGTCGCCTAAGCGTGAGACTATTGTTGTAAAAGGGAGTGTGGTTGCAAGCTAATGTTTTGGATACTGTGGTTCGAGCCAAACGTGACCCTTGGGTGCAACGCCTTAAGTTCCGATTCGTATTTAAGTTTTTTATATTGCTATAACTGTTGGTGAGCGTTAAAGGCGAGCCCTGGGCAATGTTAGTGACTCATTGTTTCTTTGGAATTGTTTTAGGCGAGCTTGTGTTTGACCTTTAAAAGAAGTGATCGTTCCATGGGTTCTCAAATCAGTGTATGTAGCCAACTTGATCTGGTAAGCGAGCTCATAATTGAAAGAGTTAGCTTGCATAGCTTGTAGGTTGAAACCTCGTGTTGTGTATATGTAGAAAAGGATGGGTTCTGACCGGGAATGCGTTCGCACATGTGTGGTGAAGGATCATAGTCGATATACAGCTAGTATTGCTCGCATGATTGTTAATATGTACCCTCGATGATGATTTTAGTACCAAGTCAAGAGAATGGTCATGGAACCCCCGGGCTAGTAGTCCATACCTTACTCCTCATTTAGGTGACGTTATCCTATAACTTTGTGTGGCGAGAAACTCACATGGAGTATGAGTATTGATGATGTCTCGTGGTGAGTCACAGCGCGTATGGCAATAGACCAGGGGCAATGATGTCTTGTGGTAAGCCATGGTAGTTATGGCGACAGACCAAAGACGAGAATGCTTCGAGGTGAGTCATTATGAGTGTGGCAAAAGACTCGAAGCGAGACTTAGCGTATGAGCGTCCTGCGGGGCGGGTCTGGGCTATGTCGGAATGCTAGTTAGGGAGACGTTTACCGACGTGAAGCAAGGAGCCGAGCAATCTGGTGTGGGCTTGGGGTAAGGCTAAGTCAGACATCTAGCCGAGTGTGGTTTGAAAGTGAAATTTGAGTACTCTGAGGGGTTGACTAAAAGTGAAAACCTAGTTGAATTTGGGACCCTTGAGAATGGCTCGGGGATAGTAGGGGTGTCGGGGTAAAATCCTAAAATAACCTTATGAAGCGCAAAACCCAATACTTACTAAACCCTGAGTTACGCCTGAGCGAGTCGGAACCTCTAGGTTGACGATATATGATAGGCTCGTGAGACTGGGGTGCATCCCCGATGAGATCCGGGAGTGGTTGCATTTCATTATCCCGTGCTAGCTTAGGGGTGATTCCCCATAGGGCATGTTGGTTACGTACCTCACTGCACTATGCTAGCGTGTTGCGTTGTGAGAGCCTGGGGTACGTCCCCGTTAGGGAGTGGTTGCTTTCCATTATCCCATGCTGGCTTAGGGGCGATTCCCCATAGGGCGTGTAGGATACGTACCTGCTCTGCTCTATGCCAGTGTGTAGTGGCATGAGAGTTGCTTTCTCTCATTGCATCGTCAATCAAAGTTCCAGGACCGAAGGTAGAGCTCGAGTTATTACCGCAGGATGGCTCAGGGTGAAGTGTGCTAAGTGTGAGACCTGTGTTGGGGTTGAGTGAGTGTAGAAGACGAGTCTGGTTGGTTGCATGTTGGTTTGTTTGGACGTGAGTGGGCTGCTTACTGAGTATTTTTATACTCACCCATCTACTTTGTTGTTTTTGGTTGCAGGTAAGAAACCATGAGGCGGTCGACGATGATGACGACCCAACGAGGTTGTGGGACCATGTTCCTTCTTGTTTTCCTTTAGCTTAGAGTTTCGTTTGAAATGGTCATGGTTTAGTTTCTGTTTTATTTGTTTGGCCGCGCAACACTATGTTGTCTCCTGTACTTCTTAGTTAGTAATTTTCATTCTGGTTGAGTCGTCTCTCTGCTGCGTGTTTGTTTGTCCAAGATATTGTGCTTTGGAACTCTGGTTGTAGCCCAACCCATTCTCTGATTGTAGTTTGGTGGGGGTTGGGCATTATTTGAAACTCTTTGAAGTGTTTTCTGCTTGTTAGGTTCCAGGAAAAAATTCGGTTTTCTCCTTGTTATGCCGTTATGCTGTCGAAATTTTGGCGCGAACGGTGTGACAGAGTAACTTCCCTAACGTAGGTTCGTCTCAAATTTTTGGGTCGTTACATTTAGGTTCTAGATCGGATATATGTTTCCGTTTTTTCTATTCTTTTCTTCATTTTTATTCTGATTTTTTTTATTCCTTATGTTCAGTCGTCAGATTCTGTCTTATTATAAAAACTCACAAAAAGTGTCATTTTCGTCAATCCTTTGTTGTTTTTGTCTTCTTCAAAGTTATAGATGTCTGTCTACACTTCAAATCTGTCTTTTACAAGTTCTTGAAATTAAACTTGCTTAAGGGTGAAAAAAACGCTTCATTTTGATAATCTGTTCTGGAAAATCGAGAAACCCGAGAACATTAGTTTAGGTTACAATTGAAAGGCTATATAAAGCCATCTATGGTGTATTGTAAAAAAGACTTGGAATCATGTTTTGAAAGAAAACTATTAACTCGTAAATCATATCACCTGGCCATCTATGAGCATATGCATCTGTAATCAAATGTTAAAAGTAACTGTGTAATCATAATAGCTTTTCATGAAAACCAGCAAGTATATCGTTAAAAACTCGTAAGGCATGTAAATGGTATTAACTCTTTTTAAAACATGTCACAATCTACGTTGTGTAGGGCATGCCCAGTACAACCAACGTTTGTTCTACGATGTAGTGGGGCCCGCGCAACACTCCCATCGTCTTTGTAAATAGTGGGGCCGCCCGGCACTCACGCGGCATAGCTGTTATCACGGAGTACACTCAGCGTCAACAACGAGAAAAAAGATTGTGTGCACACGGTACTATATAGCCTCGGGCTCAATGTCTCAGTCATTTACTCATTCAAGACTCAGAAAAACACATAAATACATTTAAACATGCCTGCTTATCTTCTCTTTCATAAAACTCAAGCTTACTCAGCTGAGTATGTTTAGCAAGTATGTTTTTAAAGATTTCCAGTTTTATGAACAAGCTGAGTAAGCTTGAGTTTTATGAAAGAGAAGATAAGCGGGCATGTTTAAATGTATTTATGTGTTTTTACGAGTCTTGAATGAGTAAATGATCGAGACATTGAGCCCGAGGCTATATAGTACCGGGTGTGCACACGTGTGTCTTTTTCTGTTGTTGACGTTGAGTGTACTCCGTGATTAACGGCTACTTGCCGTGAGTCTCGGGCGTGCTACACACGACAAAGACGATGGGAGTGTTGGGCGGCCCCACTACATCGTGAGAACAAACGTTGGTTGTATCTGGCGTGCCCTACACAACGTAGATTGTGACATGTTTTAAAAAGAGTTAATACCATTTACATGCCTTACGAAGTTTTTAACGATATACTGCTGGTTTTCATGAAAAGCTATTATGATTACACAATTACTTTTAACATTTGATTACTGATGCATATGCTCATAGATGGCGTGTGATATGATTTACGAGTTAATAGTTTTCTTTTAAACTCAAGTCACTCACTGAGCTTCATAGCTCATTCTTTCTTTGCATATCTTGTGTTTAGATTTGCATGCTAGGATCATTCAAGTAGCGTTGATCAAACTACTTGTGGAGTGATTCGAATCTTGAGTTTAGAAACAAGTTTTCTCTACTCTTGATCTTGATCATCAAGGTAAATCCGTTTCTATCAATCCTTGGGATGAAATCATCTAGATTTGGGAGTTTTGAGTTTTAGATCTAAAGGTCTTGTTCATCAACAAGGTTGTTAGATTTAAAATCATCAAGAGTTACTTATCAATTCTAATGTCAAAATGTTAAGTAACCCTTGACAATTGGATCTAACAACCTTACTTAAGGAAACAAAACCTTTAGATAACTCAATCTCAAAGACCCCAAAATCAATTTTGAAAATCAACTCAAGGAAAAGTAAAATCGGATTACCTTGTCGATCAAACATCTCAATGCAAGAGAACTTGTATGAGATCCGAATCACTCCACAAGCAAGATCGATCAAGTCAAGCTTGAATGATTCTAAGCATGCAACCTAATCTACATAGAATTGCAAAGACACAACTCAAGGCTATAAAAAAGCACAAAGACTCCTTTTGATTGCATTTTCAATTTTTTTTTCTTTCCAAGGTACATGACTTTATATAGCCTCAAAATCAATCCTAGAGTAACCTATGATCAATTGAAAGTTTGTAACTTACATCCCCATCAATACTATGATCTCCACTAATCAAATTGTAACTTAAAACATTGAAAATATAACTTTAAAACTGAAAATTACATCAAAATTGTCATAAATCCGAGAATGATGTCTCTTTGTTAGCTTTGTAACTCTTTGTAACCATGCAAGAGTAAATGAAGCACATCTTAAAGTATCTTGAAGCCCTTGTTCCAAAAATGAAGCTGGTTGTTCTTTAATAAATGATGAGTTGCACTTGAGTTCATTAAATGCAACTTATGTTAAACTTCCAAGAATTTGACTTCATTTAATGTGACTTCATGAGATGTCTTGGTTCATATCATAGATGCCTTTTGTATTCTTTGCACACATCTTTATGAGCATACACGTTTTCCTAAAAACGATTTCAAGTGCTCGTTGTGAGCCTAGATTTCCCGATGAAATTTATATGAGAACATATGTTTGTTGGTTACTGAAATTTAGTGAAAATGTTATGATTTCGAGCAAGCATGTACTAGCAAGTATGATTTAAAGATTTTTAGTTTTTATGAACAAGCTGAGTAAGCTTGAGTTTTACGAAAGGAAAGATAAGCAGACATGTTCAAATATTTTTATGTGATTTTCTGAGACTCGATTGAGTAAATGACTAAAATATTGAGCCCGAGGTTGTATAGTACCGTGTGCACACAGGTCATATTCTGTTGTCGACGTTGAGTGTACTCCGTGACAACAATACTGTCGTGAGTGCTGGGCGAGCCCCACTACGACAAAGACGATGGGAGTGTTGGGCGGACGCCACTACATCGTAGAGTAAACGTTGGTTGTACTGGGCGTAACATACACTACGTAGATTTTCATATGTTCTATATAGGTTAATATTATCGATATGCCTTGCGGAATTTAAATGTCATGCTTGTTGGATTTCTGAAAAGCTATTATGATTCCACGTTTACTTTTAACGGTTGTTATGCTCATAAGTTTTCAGGTGATATGTTTTACGAGTTATAAATTTTAAACTCAGTCACTCACTGAGCTTCATAGCTCATTCTTTCAGTGTTTTCCAAACTTTTCAGGTAGAGATCGAGCTCCTGGTACCTGACATCCTGCTATAGTCTACTGGAAGCTCCACGAGCTTGATATTTTGTACATGGGTGGAGTTGTATAGCAAGTCAATATGTGTTGTAGTTTATAGTCGAGGGGACTATGTAATTATGTTGTGTGTGCATTAGAGGTTGTGGTTGTATAAACCATGGTTTGGTATGTTTTTGGTTGTGATGCTCTTACCCGTTTTGTTTCAAGAGAGACTTAAGAAGAGTTTCTTCTTACGTATGTTTAGTAGTTGTCAAGTTTCTGTTGTGTTATGTTTAAAGTGTTCCATATGAAAGTACAGTATGTTTATCAGGTAAAACAGGGTCAACAGGTATTGTTAAGAGGTAAACAATGTCTGTTGGCTTCACGCCGTCTTCCGGACTAAGTTAGCAGGTAGTACGGGAGGGGGTGTGACATGGCCACTAACGATAACGATTTGCTTTTGCCTAGTTTGTTTCAACCTCTTTTGTAGGAATTTGAGGATGTGTTCCAAGATGAGATACCTGAAGGATTACCTCCACTTAGAGGTATCGAACATCAAATAGACTTCATTCCGAGGGCTATCATTCCAAATAGGTCGGCTTATAAAGCAAATCCAGCTGAAACAAAAGAAATTCAAAGGCAAGTGGAGGAGCTCATTGGAGAAGGGGTATGTACGAGAAAATCTGAGTCCATGTTCTGTACCAGTCATATTGGTTCCAAAGAAGGATGGCACTTGGTGCATGTGTGTGGATTGTAGAGCCATCAATAAAATCACTGTAAAGTATCGTCATCCTATTCCTAGGCTAGATGATATGCTTGATGAATTGCATGGTTCTTGTCTATTTACAAAAATTGATTTCAAATCTGGATATCATCAGATTAAGATGCATGTAGGAGATGAATGGAAAACAGCTTTCAAAACTAAGTTTGGACTGTATGAATGGCTTGCTATGCCTTTTGGGTTAACTAATGCTCCTAGTACATTTATGCGCTTAATGAATCATGTTTTGAGAGAATACTTGGGGAAGTATGTTGTTGTGTATTTTGATGATATTTTGATTTATTCAAAGAATTTGCTTGAGCATGTTGAGCATGTTAGGTCAGTTTTGATTACACTTAGAAAAGAGAGGCTTTATGCTAATTTTAATAAGTGTAGCTTTTGATTGGAAAAGGTTAACTTTCTTGGCTTCATTGTTGGTAAAAATGAAGTAGAAGTAGATGAAGAGAAAGTTGAGGTAATTAGGGATTGGCCAACACCGAAAAATGCTAGTGAGGTTAGGAGTTTTCATGGTTTAGCTAGTTTCTATAGGAGGTTTATAAAGGACTTTAGTACCACCATTGAATGACTTAGTGAAAAAGAATGTTGTTTTTGAATGGGGGGGAATGCAAGCAAGAGCTTTTAATGAACTGAAGGAAAAATTAACCAATGCACCATTACTTGTCTTGCCTAACTTTGATAAGACGTTTGAAATTGAGTGTGATGCAAGTGGTTTGGGCATAGGTGTTGTTTTAATGCAAGATGGGAGACCGTTAATGTATTTTAGTGAAAAACTAAATGGGGTATCATTGAACTATCCTACCTATGATAAAGAATTGTTTGCTTTAGTTCGTACATTGCAGGTATGGCAACACTACCTATGGCCAAGAGAGTTTGTGATCCACACTGATCATGAAAGCTTGAAACATCTTAAAGGCCAAAGCAAGCTGAATCGTAGGCATGCAAAGTGGGTAGAGTTTATTGAGACATTTCCCTATATTATCAAATATAAGAAAGGTAAGGACAATGTGGTGGTTGATGCTTTGTCAAGAAGGTATAATCTCTTTACTTCTCTTAGTGCAAAAATTCTTGGATTTGAGCATATCAAGGAGTTATACAGAGATGACCATGACTTTGGAATTATTTATGCATCTTGTGTTACTGGAAAAGTTGTGGATGATTATTATGTGTTTAATGACTTTTTGTTCAAAAAAAGCAAGCTTTGTATCCCTAAATGTTCTATAAGAGATTTGCTTGTGAAAGAAGCCCATGGGGGTAGATTGATGGGACATTTTGGGATTCATAAAACTTATGATATGTTGCATGAGCATTTTCTTTGGCCTAAGATGAAACATGATGTGCATAAGGTATGTAGCCAATGTTTTAAATGCAAAGAGGCTAAGTCTAGATCACAACCAAATGGATTGTATACTCCCTTGATGTACCTAATGAACCTTGGACTAATATATCTATGGATTTTGTTCTTGGTTGGCCTCGGACTAAAAAGAGTAAAGATAGTATTTTTGTTGTTGTGGATAGATTTAGTAAAATTGCTCATTTTATAGCATGTAACATGACAGATGATTCGAAGCATGTGGCTGACTTATTCTTTAGGGAAGTGGTAAGGTTACATGGAATTCCTAGAACTACTGTTAGTGATAGGGATGTTAAATTCTTAAGTCACTTTTGGAAGGTATTGTGGGGTAAGTTGGGTACTAAATTGTTGTTTGACTACATGTCATCCTCAAACTGATGGGCAAACTAAGGTTATTAATAGAACATTGGGAGCTTTGCTTAGGGCTATTATTTCTAAGAATATTAAGTCTTGGGAAGAATGTTTGCCATTTGTTGAGTTTGCATATAATAGAGCAATTCATAGTACAACACATTGTTCTCCTTTTGAGGTTATTTATGGATTCAATCTACTTACACCTCTTGATTTGCTTCCTATTCCCTCTAATGATTTTGTGAGTGATGCAGCCACAAGGTCGATATGATCAAGACCTTGCACAAAGAGGTCAAGGAGAGAATCGAGAAACAAAACTTGAAAGTCACCTCACGAATTAACAAAGGACGGAAAGAACTGATTTTTCAACCGGTTGATTGCGTGTGGGTGCACTTTCGCAAGGAACGGTTTCCATCAAAATGGAAGACAAAGTTACATCCAAGAGGGGATGGTCCTTATCAAGTTCTTGAAAGAATTAACAACAATGCCTACAAGATTGATCTTCCAGGAGAATTTTCAGTAAGTTCTACTTTCAATGTTGCTGACTTGAGCCCTTTTGATGTAGGTGATGATTTCCCTGATTCGAGAACGAATCCTTTTGAAGAGGGAGAAGATGATAAGAATCATGGTGTTCCACACATCCCAACTGGACCTATTACACGCTCTAGAGCTAAGAAGCTTCAACAAGCATTCTTTACTCACATACAAAATTGGATAGATTCAGCTACACCACCATTTCATATGCTGCAAATTGATCTAAGAGCGGGTGTCGATGGGAAGATCAACGTTTGCAAGATTGACATTGTACCAACATTTTAAAGACTCATTAGTTATTTTTTTTAATCATGAACTTCTGATTGTAATTTTTGAACTTTTGAGCTTCCAAAATATGTTTCAAAATTAGACTTCAATTATAGGGAGTTACTAAGTAGGTCAATTATGGTCATTTATAATTGTAGGTTTTACTTTTGGGAAACTAAAAGGTTGGGGGTTTTATTCACATATTGGCTATAAAAAGCCACATCCTAGCCATGTAAAACTCAGATTAAGACTTTGATGAATGAAATTTGATCTCTCAAGTTAGAGAGTTTTCTTAGAAATCCTTTTTCAAGGTTTCTTGTGTTGGGTTTTATGTCCTAAAACTCGTGGTTTTGTAAACTGAATGTATATTCTATTTCACAATAAAGTTGTTATTGAAATTTATTCAGTAAAGGTGTTATTGAATATTGTGTATTGTGTAACCTTAATCCAATAAAAAACCCTTGGCTATAGGATGAATACTTGAACTTTATGTGTGACATTAAAAGTGGATCAAGTTCAAGTTATAGCCAGAACAATCTATAGTATAAGGATAGGGTTGGGTACTTTATCCTGGGGACACTATGGACGCGACCCACTTTGTAGAGTACAAACGATGTGATCCTTAATCGTTCATGTGGAGACATGTGAGTGGGGGCGCCCTATGCAATGAGTTTGCATAAGACTGGACCGAGAAATAGTCACTTAAACTTTATAACTTCGTTTATTGTTTTAACTGACTATATTCATACGATGACATAGGTAACTCGATCTTAATCCTGAGCGTTCTATGGACTCCTGTTTATTCGGATTATCCTTAGATTTGCATGGGTGAGAGTGGCTCGAGATTGCCGACTCAATAAGCCTCGAGATTATCCTTAGATTTGCATGGTGGTAAAATGACTACAATTAGGTTTGCAGTCGAGCTGGGAGGGGGAGGACATTCCTCCGTTAAGACGAACCTCAGATCATCAAGAACAAGAATTGTATTCAAATTTGATTTCCAGGTTCCATAATTATCGAGCATATCTGATGTGTTGAGATTAATGGTCTCATGTTTATCGAGAATTGGCAAACTGATGTGTTTCTCGATAATATCTGATGTGTTGAGTTTAATGGTCTCAATAGGATTATCCTGAGCGTTCATTTGCATGGGTGACCATGGTCTCATGTTTCTTAGACAACACCGAGATGTTTAAAACAGCTGATACTCAAAATAAAAGGCAGAAACTTTCTCCCAGTACCTATCTTTGGCACTTGAGACTAGGCCACATTAATCTCAATAGGATTGGGAGATTGGTCAAGAGTGGTCTCCTAAGTCAGTTAGAGGACAACTCTTTACCACCACGTGAGTCCTGTCTCAAAGGAAAAATGACTAAAAAAACCTTTTTCTGAAAAAGGTTATAGAGCCAAAGAAACCTTTGAACTCGTGCATTCGGATCTCTGTGGTCCTATGAATGTCAAGGCACGAGGAGGATATGAATATTTCATCAGTTTCATTGATGATTATTCTAGGTATGGCTATCTTTACCTAATGCATCATAAGTCTGAAGCCCTTGAAAAGTTCAAGGAATATAAGGCAGAAGTTGAGAACACATTAGGTAAAACAATTAAAACACTTCGATCAGATCGAGGAGGAGAGTATATGGATTTGAGATTCCAAGACTATATGATAGAACATGGAATCGTATCCCAACTCTCAGTGCCCAGTACACCTCAACAAAATGGTGTATCTGAGAGGAGAAATAGAACCCTGTTAGACATGGTTCGATCAATGATGAGCTATGCTCAGCTGCCTAATTCGTTTTGGGGATATGCAGTAGAAGTTGTTGCATATATTTTGAACATGGTTCCCTCTAAGAGTGTTTCAGAAACACCCTATGAGTTATGGAAAGGGCGTAAAGGTAGTTTACGTCACTTCAGGATTTGGGGATGTCCGACACATGTGCTGGTGTCCAATCCAAAGAAATTGAAACATCGTTCAAAGTTATGCTTATTCGTAGGGTACTCCAAAGAAACGAAAGGTGGTCTATGGATCCTCAAGAGGACAAGGTGCTTGTGTCGACAAACGCCATGTTCTTAGAGGAAGACCACATGAGAGATCATCAGCCTCGAAGCAGGATTATCTTGAGCGAAATTTCCAGGGAAGCTACGGATAAATCAACAAGAGTTGTTGATGAAGCTGGTCCTTCTCAAGAGTTGAGAATGCCTCGACGTAGTAGGAGGGATGTTAGGCAACCCGACCGTTACATGGGTTTGACTGAAACTCAGGTCGTCATACCTGATGATGGCATTGAGGATCCATTGACCTATAAACAGGCAATGAATGATATAGATAGGGACCAGTGGATTAAAGGCATGGACCTTGAAATGGAGTCAATGTACTTCAATTCAGTCTGGGAACTTGTAGATCAACTAGATGGTGAAAGACCTATCGGTTGCAAGTGGATCTACAAGAGGAAACGAGATCAAGCCGGTAAGGTGCAAACCTTTAAGGCTCGACTTGTGGCAAAGAGTTATATCCAAATGGAAGGGGTGGACTATGAAGAAACCTTCTCCCCTGTTGCCATGCTTAAGTCCATTAGAATACTCTTGTCCATTGCCACGTTTTATGATTATGAAATTTAGAAAATGGATGTCAAGACAACCTTTCTGAATGGCTATCTTGAGGAGAGTATCTATATGGATCAACCAGAGGGGTTCATAGTTCAGGGTCAAGAGCAAAAAGTTTTCAAGCTTAAACATGCATCTATGGATTGAAGCAAGCTTCTAGATCCTGGAATATACGATTTGATACTGCAATCAAATCTTATGGCTTTGAACAGAATATTGACGAGCCTTGTGTTTACAAGAAATGTCACACCCCCTCCCGAACCACATGCTAACTTAGCCCGGGAGACGGCATGAAGCCAACAGACATTGTTACCTCTTAACAATACCTGCTGACACTACTTTACCTGGAAACAAACTATGTTCGCATATGGAACACTTTAAACTTAACACAGCGGAATCTGGACATCTATAAGACGTACATGAGGAGAAACTCTTCTTAAGTCTCTCCCGGAACTAAAGCGAGCAAGAACATCAGAACCACAAGCGGTCCAAACCATTAATTAAACAACCACAACCTCTAAAGCACATACGACTATAACTACATAGTTCTCTTAAAATAATTTACAAACATATGGACTTGCTAAACTGCACCAACCACGTACAACATATCAAACATGAGAAGCTTCCAGCAGATTATGGCGAGTTATCGAGCACAGGGAGCTCGATCTCTACGAAAAGTGGGAAAAACATGAAAGAATGAGCTATGAAGCTCGGTGAGTGACTTGAGTTTAAAAGAAAGCTATTAACTCGTAAATCATATCACTGGCCATCTATGAGCATATGCATACGTAATCAAGCGTTAAAAGTAATCGTGTAATCATTATAGCTTTTCATGAAAACCAAAGAAGACACCGTTAAAATCTTGTAAGGCATGTAAATGATATAAACTCTTCTTAAAACATGTCACCATCTACGTTGTGTAGGCACGCCCAAGATACACCAACGTTTATTTCTCTGATGTAGTGGGGCCCGCCAAAGACTCCCATCGTCTTTGTAAATAGTGGGGCCCGCCCGGCACTCACGACAACATTGTTATCACGGAGTACACTCAGCGTCGACAACGAGAATAAGACTGTGTGTGCACGGTACTATATGGCTCGGGCTCAATATCTCGAGAAGATCACATGAAAACATTTGAACATGCCAGCTTATCTTTTTCTTTCATAAAACTCAAGCTTACTTAGCTTGTTCATAAAACTAGAAATCTTTAAAACATACTTGCTAGTACATGCTCATATATAAATTTCATAAAGACTTTTAGGCTCATCATGAACACTTTAAAACATTTCTAAGAAATCATGAATGCTCATAAACAAGTGTTCAAGAAAACAATAAACATCTAAACCATTTCGTTTTAGCAAAACCTTGCATTTCATAAGCATAATACAAGCCTATAAACCATTTTCAAGGTTCGTTTTGTCACTCACAGTGTTAGAACTAAAGTCTTGACCCGTACACTCGACCTTTTGTTCTTGGCCTGTCAAACAAACCAAAACCATGTTTTAGAACCTCGAGCTCATGGTTTTTAACCTTTAAACTACAAGAAAATACTCCCACAAAAAATTCCAGCATTTTCAGAATTTCTTCCCTGTTTTCAGACAGCCATAACTTCTTCATTACTTAGCCAAACAGGGTGAAATTTATACCAATCTCTTCCTTTTTGAATCCTCTAAAAATCATATGAAGACATGAAATTGAAATTCCCAATAGATTGGTTCAGAAATACCTCGAAAGCTTCTTTCCCAGGAACCAACTTCTGCTATTCCAGATTCGAATTTCTGCTGCAACCCGAAACTTGACCTGCTATTTACAACATCTTCCAATCATTTTCTATTCATGATTTCTTCATGACAGTTGTAGGAAATGCAATAAGCTTTCCAACCATATCTAATAGAGCTTCTGATTCCAACTCTACAGGTCAGTACAACCAAAACATCAGAGACTTCTCGGATTTGACAGTAAATTCTGTGTTCTGTCTTCCTCTTCACAAATCAGTAGCTTAAGATCCGAATTTGCTCGAGCTTCCTTCACGAATTTTGTTCCAATATGAGTTAACTTTCATGAAACAAAATTTCAACTCTTACCTCTTTCTGTAGAGCTCGTGATGAACAAAATAGCAGAACATGGTAGAGTGATTACCTTGCTGTCATACTAATTGCTTGAGTTCTCTCCCTCTCTTCTGCAAATCCAGCTCCAAAACCACCTTCTTCTTCTTCCTTTAAGCTTCTCCCACGAACCCTCAGCTCCTCTTTGATGAAAATGAGAAGAAAATGGAAGGTACTTGGTTGTTTAAAAAGAAAAACCAAGGTGGGGGTCCCACCTTCCACTTTCTTTCTTTTTTTCCTTTTCCTTTTTTTTCTTTTCTTTTCTTTTCTTTTCATTCCTAACAAAACACAATATTATAACCTTTCCTTTCATTTTCTTTCTTCATTATTCTTAGAGCAAACCAAACCAAAATGGTTTATGGTTTTCCTTCCTTGTTTTCCTTTTGCCTTTCACTTCATTACTTTCTTTTTAAAACAAGGAAAACCAAGTTTTAAGCATTCATTTCTTCCTTTCTTTTGTTGTTTGATATTAAGGAGGTTCCAAAGAAAGATCTCGGGTTTACAAGAAAATAGTCAATACCACTGTAGCTTTCTTAGTTCTATATGTAGATGATATCTTGCTCATTGGGAATCATGCAGGATTCCTGATTGGCGTTAAGCAATGGCTAGCAACCCAATTCCAAATGAAAGATTTGGGAGAGTGATGAGAAATTTTAAAGAGGAATTTGAAATATCTAATCTACCTTGTTAATAACAAACAAGACTATTAGATCTAAAACTCCAAAAATCTCAAAATCAAAATGAAACCAAAGAAGCCAAAGATTCTAATGTCAAAATGTTAAGTAACCCTTGACAATTGGATCTAACAACCTTGCTTAAAGAAACAAGACCTTTAGATAACTCAATCTCAAAGACCCCAAAACCAATTTTGAAAATCAACTCAAGGAAAGTAAAACCGGATTACCTTGTCGATTAAACATCTCAAGGCAAGAGAACTTGTATGAGATGCGAACCACTCCACAAGCAAGATTGATCAAGTCAATCTTGAATGATTCTAAGTATGCAACCTAATCTACATAGAATTGCAAAGACATAGCTCAAGGCTATAAAATGCACAAAGGCTCCTTTTGATTACATTTTCAATCTTCTTTTTTTTTTCTACAAGATACATGTGGCTATTTATAGCCTACAAAATTAAACCTAAAGATAACCTATGGTAGTTTAAGGGTTGTAACTTACATCCTCATCAATACCATAATGTCCACTAACTATTTTGTAACCTAAAACATTGAAAACAATAGTTTAAAACTGAAATTTACATCAAATTAGCCATAAATCCTTGAATGATGTCTCTTTGCTAGCTTTGTAACTCTTTGTAACCTTCCAATAGTAAATGAAGCACATCTTGAAGATTTTCAAAGTCCTTGTCCCATAAATGAAGCTTGTTGTTCTTTAATAAGTGATGAGTTGCACTTGAGTTCATTAAATGCAACTTATGTTAAACTTCCATGAATGACTTCATTTAATGCGACTTCGTGAGATGTCTCGGTTTGTTCTTGAATCCAAATTATTTGGAATCGCAAGAACAAAACGCTAGCGCTGTCTCAGGCATCTTATATTGACAAGATGTTGGTTAGATATAAGATGCAGAATTCCAAGAAGGGTTCATTACCTTTTAGGCATGGAATTCATTTGTCTAAGGAACAGTGTCCTAAGACACCTCAAGAAGTTGAGGATATGAGACGTATTCCCCATGCATCTGCTATCGGTAGTTTGATGTATGTCATGTTGTGTACTCGACCCGACATATGCTATGCAGTGGGAATAGTCAGCATGTATCAATCCAATCCAGGATATGATCACTGGACTGTCGTTAAGAATATCCTCAAGTATCTTAGGAGAACGAGGGACTATATGCTTGTGTATGGCGCAAAGGATTTGATCCTTGCAGGGTACACTGACTCTAATTTTCAAACTGATGTAGATTCGAGGAAATCCACATCAGGATCAGTGTTCACTCTTAACGGAGGAGTTATAGTATAGAGGAGTATAAAGCAAGATTGTATTGTTGACTCCACCATGGAGGCTGAGTACGTCGCAGCTTGCGAAGCAGCGAAGGAGGCTGTATGGCTTAGGAAGTTCTTGACTGATTTGGAAGTTGTTCCAAATATGAATTTACCTATCACCCTTTATTGTGATAATAGTGGTGCAATGGTAAATTCTAAAGAACCTAGAAGCCATAAGCGCGGAAAGCACATAGAGCGCAAATATCATCTCATCAGGGAGATTGTGCAACGAGGAGACGTGATCGTCACGCAGATCGCTTCGGAGCACAACATTGTTGATCCGTTTACAAAGCCCCTCACGGCTAAAGTGTTTGAGGGACACCTAGAGAGTCTAGGACTACGGGTTGTACAGTAAGGCAGTTTTTCTTTGCTTAGCATGTTTTACCCCACAGACGTTTTAGTCCAAGTGGGAGTTTGTTGGGTTTTATGTCCTAAAACTCGTGGTTTTGTAAATTGAATGTATATTCTATTTCACAATAAAGTTGTTATTGAAATTTATTCAGTAAAGGTGTTATTGAATATTGTGTATTGTGTAACCTTAATCCAATAAAAAATCCTTGGCTATAGGATGAATACTTGAACTTTATGTGTGACATAAAAGTGGATCAAGTTCAAGTTATAGCCAGAAAAGTCTATAGTATAAAGATAGGGTTGGGTACCTTATCCTGGGGACACTATGGACGCTACCCACCTTGTAGAGTACAAACGATGTGATCCTAAATCGTTTATGTGGAGACATGTGAGTGGGGGCGCCCTATGCAATGAGTTTGCGTAAGACTGGACCACGAAATAGTCACTTATACTTTATAACTCCGTTTACTGTTTTAACTGACTATATTCATACGATGACCTAGGTAACTCGATCTTAATCCTGAGCATTCTATGGACTCCTGTTTATTCGGATTATCATTAGATTTGCATGGGTGAGAGTGACTCGAGATTGCCGACTCAATAAGCTTCCCATTTCAGGGATAAAATCGGGTAGATAGCTGGAACATAGTTCTGCAAGATGGAATTCACTCCTACCCGCTTAAGGGATTAGTAGAGAGGTTGTTCCCTTAAGTGCTGACTCCGGGTAGAACAAAGGGTCCACCCCTCTCATTGGCCCAAGTGGAATTCGGTTTGCTGGTTGGACCACAAACCAATTGTTCATTAGAGGATCAGTGGGACTTAAGGAACAAGAGGTAATTACAGGGGTAAAACGATAATTTTGACCCAGCTGTAATTACGAACAACCTGTGAATGATCGACTTACTAATCATGATTATATCGAGTGGACAGAAATATATCTATAGTGAGGAGAGTGCAACCACTGGGTTTTAGTGGAGTGTCCCGGTGGTTAACGAATGTTGATTAGCTAGGCTAAAGAGTTTAGCTGGTTAATCTCGTATCATTGGGCTCATGATCTGTAGGTCCATTAGGTCTTCCTTACTAGCTCGGACTAAGCCTTGTAACATTTTGAGAGAAAAGAATTTGAATTGTTCAAATTCGAGTTTGGAAGAAAACGTTAATTATATGTGATATATTTAACGAATCATAGCTTAATTATGAATTAAACTATGATTAATAGGAGGTGGATATATTTAAATATGATTTAAATATTGGATCGGTTTATAGCATGAATAATGATTCATGTTTGGAAAATCGATCGGGATCGGTTAATATTTGATATTAAATTAAATTAAAAATTAATTAATTAAATTAATTTTGAATTATTTAATTAATTATATTAATTTTAATTAAAAATCACTTTAATATTGATTTTAGAATTAAAATTAATTGTAAAATGAGGGATTTTCATGATTTTCATGAAAATCAAGTTGCCAACTTGCCCAATCCTACTCATTTTCAAAATTTACCAAAATTAGCCACCTTCATCTCAAAGCATCCTCATCACCCTTGAGTTGTCACTCTATTGAAGCTAATTGAAGCTTTATAAAATGGTGATTTGAGGGATGTTGTGAGAATTTTGCAGAAAATTCTTAATTCCCAAATTAGTGACCTTTGAGGTCTTTTCTTCCAAATTCTCTCAACCTAAGATCCCACAATCCGTTCTAAGGCCTGAGGATAGTAGGGAAGACTCTAACGGTCGTCCACGAAATGTTCGTGCTGAAAACCATCCACTGGGTGAAGAGAATTTGATCTTCAAAGTTGAGTTTTCTATCCCTCGTTTTTCCAGCTTTGAGCATGCATTTTATTTTACAAAATTGATCAACTTAGAGTGTTCAAGATCCAAAATTGCTTCCGCTTTCTTAATCTAGACTCTTTCATCTTGCAATTCTTGTGATAGATTGCATTTTGAGCCATTCAATCCAGCCTTAATCACGTTTGATTATGGAATGACTCAATCTAGAACAAGATTTCCAATCTTGCTTCTAGATCTTTGATCATAAGAGGTAATCGATTTCCAGCCTTTCCTCTTGGTTGTTTCTAATTTGTATAGGAAGGTGTTAATCTCTTAGTTTAATGGTTCTTGCTTGTTCATAGCTTGGATTTTTGGCTGAGAATTAGGGTTGCCTTATCAGTTGTGCTCTCCTTTCTTCCCTCTCTTCCCTCATCATCTCCATCATACCTTTGCTTGAAGAATAGTCATATTTGGATCTACCACTTGCAAAACTGTTTCTTTATTATCCTGTGACATTATTTTTTTTATATAAGGACCTCTCCACACTTCTCACCAAGATATCACTCAAGAACACTCGTGTTTATCACTCAAGGGTAGTCTTTTGGTACTAGGTCAAAGATGTAAGGGTTGGTTTAAAAATTTTGTGCAACCTTGCTTTTCAACTTGATATACAACTAAATCAATAATAACCTTTCACAAGCTAAGATTAGAGAAACTCATCCTAAGGATCTAAAACTCAAAGTTTTGAACAAATAAAATTTAAAATCAAGAACTTTTGTGTGTCTTGGATCCTTGAATACTTTTTTTGTTTTTTTCTACTGTTTTTTTCACTTTTTGCTACTGTTTTTTTATCCTAATGTGAATCAAACCATTGATCCATTGCATGTACCTGAAGAAGCAATAACAAGAAGCAAGACAAAAAAAGATTCAAGAGACAACATTGCATCTCCAAAAGCTTGTTAATGCACAAGGAGAGACAAAGATTTTTGAGCCAAAATTCTTTATAATGTTAGTACAAAAAGTCAAGATGAGAATGGAGTGAAGATGACATGGGAAAAGTTGTCTAGTTTGAAAGATGGCACAGAGGACAAAAAAACTGTGCAGAAAATGTGAACAAGTGGCTGTCCAGATTGCACCTCTTGGGATTTCGTGATGTCAAACCTCGTCAAACAATATCCTCATGCATGGCAGATTCTACAGCTGTTAATTAAGACAATTTAAAGCATTTCTATGTTTTTTGTTCCGTATTTAGAGCTCTCCAACGTTGTGCAATCAAGTTTTAAATTCCTAGGTCAATTTTTTTCTTCATTTCACATTTAATACTTTTTGAAGACTTTTGATCTTTGGTGCTTTGCACGACCATTTTAGCCTATTTAAGGGCTTGTATTAGCATGGAAAAAGCATAACCTTTATGAAAAAACTTGTGTTTTTTTTAGCCCCATTTGGTGTTAACTTCTTTCAAATCTTGTTTTTGGTTTGATGTTTAACAGATTCATTGGATTAGCCCCGATCAAGCTAATTCTGGAGTGAGTCGTCTTAGGATCTAGGAGTGACCATCTTTATTCTAAGTTTGATCTAAGAGTGATTCATCTTCTAAATAAACTCTTGGTTGGAATCAAACTATATAAGCTCTCATTCTTACCTCTCAATTTGTTTTTTGAAGTATTGAGCCATGATTTGCAATCCCATGGATAGTATCACACTTTGAATACAAATAAGCAAAACAAGGCATTTATGAAAAGAAAAATGCAGAATGATGAACCTATGAAAATTTTATCTAAGGGTAGAAAAATTAAGAACAAGATATGTAGCTCTCACAAATTAAGAACAATGGCTGGAGTTTTAAATACAAGAGTCACAATTTAAAACCAATGGTTGGACTTTTATAATATGAGTTACAATTTGAAACTAATGGTTGGAAAATTCAATGTGCAGAAATGTAACTGCTCATATTTAATATGTAACAACCAATTTTTCAACCTTTCAAAGTGTAACATCTAAGAATGAATGCAAAATGGTTAAACTAAAACAAAAAAGATCAGTTCAAATGATAAATTTTCAGATTTAGCATGCTTTAGAAGCAAAAACAGCAAGAACAGAACAAGAACTCATGTTCTCGGGTATAGCAACTTGTTTCAGAACCAGTTGTAAAAATGCATTCTTTTTACCTTCAAGAAAGCTTAAGATGAAAATAATTGCAGAAATATGACTTTTCAGTGCTTTTTTAGAGACTACGAAAACTGGATAGTTTGAAAAACAAAAAAAAAACTAAAACATGAAAATTTAAAACAAAATCAATATACACGCAAAGGAAACATATATCTGATCTTGAACCTAAGGCTCTGATACCAAATGATAGGAAATTTTAAGAGAAATTCGAAAAATCTAATCTACCTTGTTAACAACAAACAAGACTATTAGATCACAAAACCCAAAAACCCTAAAATCAAAATGAAATCAAAGAAGTCAAAGATTCTAATTTCAAAATGTTAAGTAATCCTTGACAATTGGATCTAACAATCTTGCTTAAAGAAACAAGACCTTTAGATATCAATTTCAAAGACCCCAAAACCAATTGTTTGAAAATCAACTCGAGGAAAGTAAAATCGGATTACCTTGTCGATCAAATATCTCAAGGCAAGAGAACTTGTATGAGATCTGAATCACTCCACAAGCAAGATTGATCAAGTCAAGCTTGAATGATTCTAAGCATGCAACCTAATCTACATAGAATTGCAAAGACATAGGTCAAGGCTATAAAAAAGCTCAAAGGCTCCTTTTGATTACATTTTACAATTTTTTTTTCTTTTTTTATCATGGATTACATGTGGCTATTTATAGCCTTCAAAATTAAACCTATAGAAAACCTATGGTAATTTAAGGGTTGTTAACTTACATCCTCATCAATACCATAATGTCGACTAACTATTTTGTAACCTAAAACATTGAAAACAAGAGTTTAAAACTGAAATTTACATCAAATTAACCATAAATCCGAGAATGATGTCTCTTTGTTAGCTTTGTAACTCTTTGTAACCATCCAATAGTAAATGAAGCACATTTTGAAGTATCTTGAATCCCTTGTCCCATAAATGAAGCTTGTTGTTCTTTAATAAATGATGAGGTGCACTTGAGTTCATTAAATGCAACTTATGTTAAACTTCCATGAATTGACTTCATTTAATTCGACTTCATGAGATGCCTTGTGATACGAATATATCAGAGCTCGTAAGGCCCCACACATTCCAAGTGCACCACGCAGACCTACCCCTTGGTCAGATCCCCTGGATCCACCAACTCACACATAGAAGTCTTACCCCCAGAGTCGCAATTGCAAGTGGGGTTCAGTATTCAAAGGCCCAAGCGCCAAAGCCAGCTCATCATCTGCCTCCAGCGCACCAAAATTAATGACAGTAGTCACCAATGAGCCACCCGACCTCCCTGCCATAGAAACCGACCTCCTGCCACGGAGCTGCACAACACTCAGAACTCTCCCCCAGCCAACGGATTAGAAAGAGAAGACCCACCATCCCCAACCTCACTAGCCACCGTCATCCCAACCTAGTCACCCACTCCACCCTCCCTCTCAACCTTACGGGGACACATGTGATCACATAGCAGACAAAGCATTACTTAGGCCTCCACGAATACTCCACACCCACCCTGAAATCCACACCCCTCAGAAGAACAGTAACCTCCGAAGGCAACTCATCCTCCACCCTAACTTCCACATATACACGAGCAAAAGACAACCGACTCAAGCTCTTTGTTGCCCTATCCAAACAAACCGGTCGCCCCACTACACTAACCACACACCCCAGCCCACTCGGGGTCCATAACTCAAATGGTACATTCAGCAATTTAATCCAAACGAGGACCGTATCAAAATCAAAGGATTGCGGGACAATACCTGGACTCCATTTCCGAAGAAAAATTGGCTTTCCACCCAAATGCCACGAGTCATTCTCAAGAACCCAATCACAAGCATGAGATTCACGAAAACAAAATATATGTACATTAAATTTTAACCTATAGTTTTTAAATATGAATCACAATCACATTTAAATTAATATTTGAACTCTTTCAAATATTTAATTCTCTTATATAATTTAGTATGAATCATATTCAAATTCAATTTATAATATAAAGCTCCAAAACTTTATATTTAATGTATTTATATACATTAATGTTTATTCCCTAATTGAATTTGAACATTTCAAATTCAAACGATCTAAGAACCCTTTACGAGCTAGAAGGTGGACCTAATGGACCTACATATCAGAAACTCCAACGATACAAGAACGATTAATCTCATTAACCTCCTAATCAACATTCGTTAACTGCGGGAACACTCCACTAAAGTCCCGCAGCTGCACTCTTCTCACTGTAGATATATTTCTGTGTCCACTGATATTGACCAATAACAGCAAGTCAATCCTTCACGAATGTTCGTAACACCAGCTGGGTCAAATTATCGTTTTACCCCTAGGTTACATCTTTTACCTTAAGTCTCAATGCTCCTCTAATGAACAATTTGTTTGTGGTCCTACCGACAAACATAAGTCCCTCTCGGGCCAATGGGAGCATCGGGCTCTTTATTCAAGCTCCGGAGACACCACTTAAGGGAACATTCATCTACTTACCCTAATAGGCAGTAAGGAGTGAATTCCATCTTGCTAGGTTAAGTCTCTAGCTGCCTGCTCGGTCTTGTCCCCAAGAAGGTAGACATATTGAGTCGACGAATCTGGCCACTCTCACCCATACTAGTCAAAGGACAATCCTTCGCAAACAGGAGTTCGTAACATGTTTACAATTGAGATCAAGTTGCCTAGGTCATCCTAGTGAAATAGAAACATAACTAGTCAACTGAGTTACAACTAGTGGTTACTATTTTGTGGTTCGGTCTTATGCAATCTCATTACATAAGATATCTCCACTCACATGTCATCTACACGAACACGTTGGCATCACTGTGTTTGTATCATATACAAAGTGGGTCATATCCATAGTATTATCAGGGTAAGGTAACCAAGCCTTACCCCTTACTATAGACCCTTTAGGTTGTATCTCGAACTGAGATCCTTTAATACACTACATTCAGTTCAAGAGACATTTTACAACCTTGGATGTTAGTTTATTGGATTTAGGGTTAATGATACGAATCATCATGCTATGCAAAACGAGAGAAAAAGCTTGAAAATGGAGTTGAAATAAATGTTGTCCAACGTCATTTATGACGAACTGAAGATGCATTTAATGAACTCATGTGCAATAAATGTATCTTTAAAGATAACTCAAGCTTCATTTATGCAACAAAAGTTTCAAGCTACATCAAGAAGGCTTCATTTATGCATGAGAAGTTACAACCATTATGTAGGGTGATTGAAAAATCAATTCTCGGAGTTCATTAAATGCATCTTCAGTTCGTCATAAATGATGTTGGACAACATTTATTTCAACTCCATTTTGAAGCTTTTTCTCTCGTTTGCATAGCATGATGATTCGTATCAGTTAACAAAAGGGCAATATTGTAAACAATGAACAATAACTCTTTATTGAAAATAATAACTCTTTATTATATTAATTAGAACAATATTTACAAACTACGAGTTTTAAGGCATAAATGCCAACAGTTTAAGCTTGCAAGCTTGATATGAATTGTATCAATTCAAGACATGAAAAGCTTCAAGATGGAGTTGAATTAAATGTTGTCAAGTTGATTTATGATGAACAAAAGTTGCATTTAATTAACTCAAGTGCAACTCGAGATGTGAGTTTGTCCCTACTTGTTTTTTTTCTTTCTTTTTTCGCCCTGGGTGTGTTTGTGGTTGCTGGTTTTCTTTTCTGTTTCCTTGACCTCGGGTTGTGAGGTCCTCCCTATTTTTTATATACATTATCTATTAAAAAAAGCGCATGTGCAACTCATGCTTCAAGTCAAGCTACATTTATGCAACAAAAGCTTCAAGCTACTTCAAGTGGGGCTTCATTTATTCATGGATGGTTACAAAGTATTGAAAGGCTTAATAGAAGCTTAATTCTCGGATTTATGGAGATTGAAAATGTAATCAAAAGAGGCCTTTGTGCTTTATTATAGCCTAGTGCTATGTTTCTTTGCAATTCTATGTAGATTAGGTTGCATGCTTAGAACCATTCGAGCTTGACTTAATCAATCTTGTTTGTGGAGTGATTCGGATCTCATACAAGTTCTCTTGTCTTGAG
This sequence comes from Trichosanthes cucumerina, assembly GCA_036507285.1. Taxonomy (NCBI): domain Eukaryota; kingdom Viridiplantae; phylum Streptophyta; class Magnoliopsida; order Cucurbitales; family Cucurbitaceae; genus Trichosanthes; species Trichosanthes cucumerina. The sequence goes on along the minus strand of CM071842.1, from coordinate 35,673,912 downwards.
ATGTTTGATCGACAAGGTAATCCGATTTTACTTTTCTTGAGTTGATTTTCAAAATTAGTTTTAGGGTCTTTGAGATTGAGTTATCTAAAGGTCTTGTTTCTTTAAGCAAGGTTGTTAGATCCAATTGTCAAGGGTTACTTAACATTTTGACATTAGAATCTTTGACTTCTTTTATTTTATTTTGATTTGGGGTTTTTGGATTTTAGATCTAATAGTCTTGTTTGTTATTAACAAGGTAGATTAAATTTTTCTAATTCATCTTAAATTTCATATCAAAATCTTTTGCTCTTGACCCTGAAATATGAACCCATCTAGTTGATCCATATAGATGCTCTCCTCAAGATTGTCATTCAGAAAGGTTGTCTTGACATCCATTTGCCAAATTTCATACTCATAAAACGTGGAAATGGACAAAAGTATTCTAATGGACTTAAGTATGGCAACAGGGGAGAAGGTTTTTTCATAGTCTACCATTTCCCTCTGGGTATAACCATTTTGCCACAAGTCGAGCCTTAAAGGTTTACACCTTGCCGGCTTGATCTCGTTTTCTCTTGTAGATCCAATTGCAACCAATAAGTCTTTCACCATCTGGTTGATCTACAAGTTCCCAGACTGAATTGAAGTACATTAACTCCATATCGAGGTCCATGACTTTAGTCCACTAGTCCCTATCTATATCATTCATTGTCTGTGTTATAGGTTAATTGATACAAATCCTACCATGCTATGCAAGACGAGAGAAAAGCTTCAAAATGAAATTGAAATAAATGTTGTCCAACTTCATTTATGACGAACTGAAGATGCATTTAATGAACTCAAGTGCAATAAATGCATCTTTAAAGATAACTCAAGCTTCATTTATGCAACAAGGGTTTCAATTTAAATCAAGTGAAGCTTCATTTATGCATGGAAGGTTATAAAGACTTTCAAGATTAGTACAAGACTTCAATCTCGGATTTATGGATATTTTGATGTAAATTTTGTTTTAAAGTCTTGTTTTCAATAATTCAGGTTACAATTTGGTTAGTGGAGATCACGGTATTGATGGGGATGTAAGTTACAACCTTTCAATTGACCATAGGTTACTCCAGGGTTGATTTTGAGGCTATAAAAAGCCATGTACCTTGAAGGAAAAAAAAAAGATTGAAAAATGTAATCAAAAGGAGCCTTTGTGCTTTTGTATAACCTTGAGCTATGTTTTTGCAATTCTATGTAGATTAGGTTGCATGCTTAGAATCATTCAAGCTTGACTTGATCAATCTTGCTTGTGGAGTGATTCGGATCTCATACAAGTTCTCTTTCCTTGAGATGTTTGATCACAACGTAATCCGATTTTACTTTCCTTGAGTTGATTTTCAAAATTGGTTTTGGGGTCTTTGAGATTGAGTTATCTAAAAGTCTTGTTTCTTTAAGCAAAGTTGTTAGATCCAATTGTCAAGGGTTACTTAACATTTTGACATTAGAATCTTTGACTTTTTTTTTATTTCATTTTGATTTGAGAGTTTTTTTGGGGTTTAGATCTAATAGTCTTGTTTGTTAACAACAAGGTAGATTAGTTTTCAAATCATTCTTAAAATTTCTTATCAACAATTTTGAAAATCAACTCAAGATAACTCAATCTCAAAGACCCCAAAACTAATTTAAAATCTAAAGATTTTTAAATTCCTCTTTAAATTTCTTATCATTTGGTATCGGAGCCTTGGCTCAAGATCGGATATATGTTTCCTTTGCATTGATCTTTAATTTTTTTTAAAAAAAAAAAATTCATGTTCTGTTTTATTTTTTTGTAATCTGTCCAGTTTTTGTAATCTATCGAAAAGCACAAAAAAACTCATATTTCTGTTTGTTATTTAAATTTCAAGTCTTCATCATTGTTGTAGATTAGTATCGTATCTATAACTTTGTCTTCTATGAGAATTTCTAATTCGGCTTTCTTTACGTTGAAAAATCTGAATTGTTATAACTTGTTCTGAAAAAACTGCTATACCGGAGAACATGTGTTCTTTTATTGTTCTTGCTGTTTTTTCTTCTAAAGCATGCTAGATCTGAAAATTTCTCATTTGCACTTATCATTTTTGTTTAATACAACCATTTGGCATTCATTCATTGATGTTACACTTTGAAAGTTTTAAAAGTTGGTTGTTACATATTAAATATGGGCAGTTACATTTCTGCACATTGAACTTTCCAACCATTAGTTTCAAATAGTAACTCTTATATTTAAAAATTCCAGCCATCGGTTATTGTCCATAATTTACATTGCTTCTTCTTCATTTATCTAGCCATGACCTTAAATATTTTCAAATATCAAGTTAGTTTGTTTGTTTTCAAGGCAATTATCCATTGAATTGCAAATTATCTTGGCTTCTCCATACAAATTTTGAGAGGTGAGATTGAGAATCAATGTGTTTTCTCAAAATTGAGTGCAAACATGAGTGACCTAAATATTATTGAGTGTAAACTTGTGAGGGAGTGTTGTGAGGTCCTTTGTATTTTCTTAACTTGTTTTTGCAGCAATCTTTCACAAAGAAAATGCTACGAGGAAGAAATTCTAGAAAGCAAGACTGAAGATTGAAATAAATTTTCAGTTTGTGTACAACGACATCATTAGATTCGAGGACGAATCTTCTTGAAGAAGGGGAGAATGATACAAATCCTACCATGCTATGCAAGACGAGAGAAAAGCTTCAAAATGGAGTTAAAATAAATGTTGTCCAACTTCATTTATGACGAATTGACGATGCATTTAATGAACTCAAGTGCAATAAATGCATCTTTAAAGATAACTCAAGCTTCATTTATACAACAAGGGTTTCAATTTAAATCAAGTGAAGCTTCATTTATGCATGGAATGTTATAAAGACTTTCAAGATTATGGATATTTTGATGTAAATTTCAGTTTTAAAGTCTTGTTTTCAATAATTTAGGTTACAATTCGGTTAATGGAGATCATGGTATTGATGGGGATGTAAGTTACAACCTTTCAATTGACCATAGGTTCCTACTCTAGGGTTGATTTTGAGGCTATAAAGCCATGTACCTTGAAGGAAAAAAAAAAGATTGAAAAATGTAATCAAAAGGAGCCTTTGTGCTTTTGTATAGCCTTGAGCTATGTTTTTGCAATTCTATGTAGATTAGGTTGCATGCTTAGAATCATTCAAGCTTGACTTGATCAATCTTGCTTGTGGAGTGATTCGGATCTCATACAAGTTCTCTTGCCTTGAGATGTTTGATCACAAGGTAATCCGATTTTACCTTCCTTGAGTTGATTTTCAAAATTGGTTTTGGAGTCTTTGAGATTGAGTTATCTAAAGGTCTTTTTTCTTTAAGCAAGGTTGTTAGATCCAATTGTCAAGGGTTACTTAACATTTTGACATTAGAATCTTTGACTTTTTTTTATTTCATTTTGATTTGGGAGTTTTTTTTGGGGTTTAGATCTAATAGTCTTGTTTGTTAACAACAAGGTAGATTAGTTTTCAAATCATTCTTAAAATTTCTTATCATTAATGGATCCTCAATGCCATCATCAGATATGATGACTTGGGTTTTCGTCAAACCCATGTAACGGTCGAGTTGTCTAACATCACGCCCACTACGTCGTGGCATTCTCAACTCTTGAGAAGGACCAACTTTATCAACAACTTTTGTTGATTTATCTGTAGCTTCCCTGGAAATTTCGCTCAAGATAATCCTGTTTCGAGGCTAATGATCTCTCATGTGGTCTTCCTCTAAGAACGTGACGTTTTTCGACACAAACACCTTGTCCTCTTGAGGATCATAAAACACACCACCTTTCGTTTCTTTGGAGTATCGTACGAACAAACATAATTTTGAACGATATTCCAATTTCTTTGAATTGGACACCAGCACGTGTGTCGAACATCCCCAAATCCTGAAATGACATAAACTTTCTTTACGCCCTTTCCATAACTCATAGGGTTTGATATGAATCATATCATGCTATTAAAGACTTGAAAAGCTTCAAGATGGAGTTGAATTAAATGTCGTCAAGCTTCATTTATGATGAACAAAAGTTGCATTTAATTAACTCAAGTGCAACTTATGCTTCATTAAATACAAGTCAAACTACATTTATGCACCAAGAGCTTTAAGTTACTTCAAGTGTGGCTTCATTTATTCATGGATGGTTACAAAGTATTAATAGGATTAATAGAAGTTTAATTCTCGAATTTATGACAATTTTGTTGTAATTTTCATTTTTAAAGTTATCTTTTCAATGTTTTAAGTTACAATTTGATTAGTGGAGAACATGATATTAATAGAGATGTATGTTACAACCTTCAACCTTTCAATTGAGCATAGGTTACTCTAGGGTTGATTTTGAGGCTATATAAAGTCATGTACCTTGTAAAAAAAAAAAGGAAAGATTGGAAAAAGAAATCAAAAGGAGCCTTTGTGCTTTTTTATAGCCTTGAGCTATGTCTTTGAAACAGGAGAGGTTGTCTCAGCTAGAGCAGTGGGATTAGATTCATTTTATTAGAAAATGTACTTTTGGTTCCTGGAATCAAAAGAAATCTCGTATCTATCTCTTGTTTGCTTGAACATATGTATAAAGTATCTTTTGATCATAATGAAGCATTCATTTGCAAAAGAGGTGTACGAATATGTTCTGCTAAACTAGAAAACAACTTATATATGTTAAGACCAACAGAAGTAAAAGATATTTTGAACACCGGATGTTTAAAACAGTTGATACTCAAAATAAAATGCAGAAGCTTTCTCCTAGTACCTATCTTTGGCACTTGAGACTGGGTCACATTAATCTCAATAGGATTGGGAGATTGGTTAAGAATGGTCTCCTAAGTCAGTTAGAGGACAACTCTTTACCACCATGTGAGTCTTGTCTTGAGAGAAAATTACTAAAAGACCTTTTTCTGAAAAAGGTTATAGAGCCAAAGTACCTTTGGTACTCGTGCATTCGAATTTCTATGGTCCTATGAATGTCAAGGCACGAGGAGGGTATGAATATTTTATCAGTTTTATTGATGATTATTCTAGGTATGATTATCTTTACCTAATGCATCATAAGTCCGAAACCCTTGAAAAGTTCAAGGAGTATAAGGCAGAGGTTGAGAACACATTAGGTAAAAACGATTAAAACACTTCGATCAGATCGAGGTGTAGAGTATATGAATTTTAGATTCAAAGACTATATGATAAAACATGGAATCGTATCCCAACTCTCAACGCCCAATACACCTCAGCAGAATAGTGTATCTGAGAGGAGAAATAGAACCCTGTTAGACATGGTTCGATCTATGATGAGCTATGCTCAACTGCCTAGTTCGTCTTGTTTATATTAATAAACCTAGGTCTATGAGTTTAATTTATTAACTTTTAATAAACGTCACTCACGAAAAATAATTTATAAACCTCTGGATTAAATTCACTCTCAGGTCAGTTCGCAGGTAGGGGCGTTCTGTTTCCGTCAGCTTACGTACCCCAGCCTAGTCAGAATCTTCTTTAGATAGAGTCCCTCTTTAATCATAGTTTATAAATTATTGGTTGCCTAATTCTAATCGATAACCTTAGGTCTAATTAATTCCACTTCTAAAACCATTTTAAAACTAAGTAATTAATCTTAGGTTACATGCATTTCTATGTTATAAATTGCTTGATCATTCATCACATGAATAAACATACATTTATAACAAATCCATCACATGAATAAATGCATAACAATTATATGTTTAATTTTTAATTAATATAACACTTATATTAATTATAATTAAAACACAATATTTGTTTCATAAATTAATATAACTGATATGAATCCCACCATGTTATTCAAGACGAGAGAAAAGATTCAAAATAGAGTTGAATTAAATGTTGTCCAACTTCATTTATGACAAACTTAAGATGCATTTAATGAACTCAAGTGCAATAAATGCGTCCTTAAAGATAACCCAAGCTTCATTTATGCAACAAGGGTTTCAATTTAAATCAAGTGAAGATTCATTTATGCATGGAAGGTTACAAAGACTTTCAAGATTACTATAAGCCTTTAATCTCGGATTTATGGATATTTTGATGTAAATTTCAGTTTTAAAGTCTTGTTTTCAATAATTTAGGTTACAATTGGTTAGTGGAGATCATGGTATTGATGGGGGATGTAAGTTACAACCTTTCAATTGACCATAGGTTACTCTTGGGTTGATTTTGAGGCTCTATAAAGTCATGTACCTTGAAAAAAAGAAAGAAAGATTTGAAAATGTAATCAAAAGGAACCTTTGTGCTTTTTTATAGCCTTGAGCTATGTCTTTGTTCATAAAACAAGACCTTTAGATCACAAATCCCAAATCTAGATGATTTCATCCCAAGGAAGAAGATAGAAACGGATTTACCTTTATGATCAAGATTAAGAGTAGAGAAAACTTGTTTCAAAACTCAAGATTCGAATCACTCCACAAGTAGTTTGATCAACGCTACTTGAATGATCCTAGCATGCTTCTAAACACAAGAAATGCAAAGAATCAAGCTCATGGCTTAAGAAGCAAAATATGCGACTTTTCATTCAAAACATGATTCCCAGTGATAAGTAACTCTTGATGATTTTAAAATCTAAAAACCTTGTTGACGAACAAGACCTTTAGATCTAAAACTCAAAAACCCAAAATCTAAATGATTTCATCCCAAGGAAGAAGATAGAAACGGATTTACCTTGATGATCAAGATCAAGAGTAGAGAAAACTTGTTTCTAAACTCAAGATTCGAATCACTCCACAAGTAGTTTGATCAACGCTACTTGAATGATCCTAGCATGCAAATCTAAACACAAGAAATGTAAAGTAACAAGCTCATGGCTTAAGAATCAAAATATGCAACTTTTCATTCAAAACATGATTCCAAGTTTTTTTTTACAATGTATCTTTGATGGCTTTATATAGCCTTTTAATTGTAACCTAAACTAAGCTAAAATGAAATGTTTGAGAATGTAACTTCTCCAACATCAATGTCATAATCATCCACTACTCAAATGTAACCTAAAAACATTGAAATACAAACTTTAAAACTGAAATTACATGTAAATGAGCTATAAATCCGAGAATTGAATCTCCTATCAACAAATCTAGTCTTTGTAACCTCCCAAGGTGTAAATTAAGCTCACTTGATGTAACTTGAAGTGTAGTCCCATTAATTGGTTTGATCTGCATTAAATGAAGCTTGAGATGCACTTAATTTCATTTAATTTCGACTTAAGTTGTTAAGTAACTCCCAATAACAACCTTGTTGAGAAAAGAAGACCTTTAGATCTAAAACTCAAAACCCCCAAAACGACATGGAATCAACCCAAGGAAAAGTTTGGAACAAATTACCTTGATGATCAAAATCAAGAGTATAGAAAACTCGTTTCTAAACTCATGATTCGAATCACTCCACAAGAGGTACGATCAACACCACTTGAATGACTCTAGCATGCAAATTCTAAACACAAGAAATTGCAATAAGGAAAACTTAGCTCTCAACAAAGCTAAAAAAAAACTCAAGTCATTCACTTCAAAATTATGTCTACAATGGAAGAATAGAGGGCTTTATATAGCCTTTGAGACCCTTAACCTAATTGACAAAGGAGACAAATAGACACTAACTTTATGGGCTAGTTAGTGGGGAAAAGAGTAACCTATATGAGTTACAATCCAACCACAACTCCCATATTGAAAACAAACTTAAATGATAAACAAAACTGAAATTACATTTAAAACTAATAAAGGTGTTGTCTTGTAACTATTATTGTAATAATAATCCATAGCTTCAAGTGGCTTGAACTTGTGTTCCATAATTGAAGCTTATCTTGTCTTGAATGAAGCTTATAATGATACTTGACTTCATTGAATCCATCTCCACCTCATTGAACGCAACTTGAGTTCAAACATCACCATATTAAATGTAACTTTAGTTCAACTTAGTTCTTTTAAGTGAAACCCAAGTTAAACTTAAATTCCATAAATTCAGCTATGAGTTCATTAAATGAAAGTTAGAATGCATTTAATGCGTCTCCATCTTGAAGTTCAACTTTGCACAACATGTAGGGAAAGACTCCAATATCTTCTAGAACCTCCTCTTTTGAGCTCATTATAGCTTGAATATAAGTGATTAAAGCTTGTTGTAGCTTCTTGGCTCTCGATCTTGTAATTGGACCTTCAAGCATGACAATAGGTGGTCCTTGGTTCATATCATAAGTTCTTTCAATGCAACTTGACTTCAACTTTAATGCAACTTGAGTTCATCATAAATGAAGTCTTGATCCATTTAATGCAACTCCATTTTTAGCTCTTCTTTAGTCTTGACTAGCGTTGTAGGATTCATATCACTTGACTTCAACTTTAATGCAACTTGAGTTCATCATAAATGAACCCTTGATGCATTTATTTAATGCAACTCCATTTTTAGCTCTTCTTTAGTCTTGACTAGCGTTGTAGGATTCATATCATACTAACATTTGGTATCAGAGAATTAGGCTCTTTGATCAGACATATGTTTCCTTGCGTTTATCTCTTTGAATTCTTTTCTTTTTAGCTTCAGTTTTTGCAGATCCGAGCATGTTCTTATTTTGAATAAAAAATACAAAAAATAAATCCTTTTCGTTCCGTAGTTCATTATATCATGATAAGAAATTTAAAGAGGAATAGAAAAATCTAACAACCTTGTTCATAAAACAAGACCTTTAGATCACAAATCCAAAAATCTCCAAATCAAAATGAAATCAAAGAAGCCAAAGATCCTAATATCAAAATGTTAAGTAACCCTTTACAATTGGATCTAACAACCTTGCTTAAAGAAACAAGACTTTTAGGGCCCGTTTGATAACGTTCCCGTTTCCTGTTTCTTGTTTTTGTTTCTCATTTTTTTAAAAAACAGACTTGTTTGATAATCCATCCCATTTCTTGTTTCTAAAATTTGGACTAAATTTTAGAAACTACATAAAGTAGTTTCTTTCTGTTCCGTTTCTTTTTATTTTTAAATGTTCCCAATTTTACTAAACTCACTCTTCAGCTTGTTGGTAAAATGCATGCTTGTCTCCTCCTCTTTTGTTAAGTAACTCCCAAGAATTAGACCTAACAACCTTGTTGAGAAAACAAGACCTTTAGATCTAAAACTTAAAAACCCCAAAACGACATGGAATCAACCCAAGGAAAAGTTTGGAACGAATTACCTTGATGATCAAGATCAAGAGTAAAGAAAACTCGTTTCTAAACTCGTGATTCGAATCACTCCACAAGAGGTACGATCAACACCACTTGAATGACTCTAGCATGCAAATTCTAAACACAAGAAATTGCAATAAGGAAAACTTAGCTCTCAACAAAGCTAAAAGAAAACTCAATTCATTCACTTTAAAATTCTGTCTACAATGGAAGAAGAGAGGGCTTTATATAGCCTTTGAGACCCTTAATCTAATTGACAAATAGACACTAACTTTATGGGCTAGTTAGTGGGGGAAAAGAGTAACCTATATGAGTTACAATTTAACCACAACTCCCATATTGAAAACAAACTTAAATGATAAACAAAACTGAAATTACATTTAAAACTAATAAAGGTGTTGTCTTGTAACCATTATTTTAACACTAATCCATAGCTTTAAATGGTTTGAACTTGTGTTCCATAATTGAAGCTTAGCTTGTCTTGAATGAAGCTTGTAATGATACTTGACTTCATTGAATCCATCTCCACCTCATTGAATGCAACTTCAGTTCAAACATCACCATATTAAATGTAACTTTAGTTCAACTTAGTTCTTTTAGGTGAAACCCAAGTTAAACTTAAGTTCCATAAATTTAGCTATGAGTTCATTAAGTGCAAGTTAGAATGCATTTAATGCGTCTCCATCTTGAAGTTCAACTTTGCACAACATGTAGGGAAAGACTCCAACATCTTCTAGAACCTCCTCTTTTGAGCTCACCATAGCTTGAATATGAGTGATTAAAGCTTGTTGTAGCTTCTTGGCTCTCGACCTTGTAATTGGACTTTCGGGCATGACAATAGGTGGTCCTTGGTTCATATTATCCTCCCCCTCTTGAGAAGGATTAAGCCTCGAATCATAACCATCACCTACATCAAAAAGGACTCAAGTCAGCAACATTAAAGGTTGCACTAACACCATACTCACCTGGTAAATCAATTTTATAAGCATTGTCATTGATTCTCTCAAGAACTTGGAAAGGTCCATCTCCTCGTGGTAAAAGCTTTGATTTTCTTTGATTAGGAAACCTTTCTTGTCGAAAATGTACCCAAACCCAATCTCCCGGTTTGAAGACTAAGGGTTTACGCCCCTTATTGATTTTTGAAGCAACCTTGAAATTTTGCTTCTCAATGTGCTCTTTAACTTTCTTGTGCAACTTATGAACAAACTCAACCTTTGCATTCGCATCAAGACTCACAAACTCATTAGGGGGCATAGGCAATAAATCAATAGGTGTTAAAGGATTAAAGCCATAACTAATTTCAAAAGGAGTGCATTTAGTAGTGCTATGAACAGCCCTATTATATGCAAATTCTATGAATGGCAAACAATCCTCCCAAGTCTTAAGATTCTTATCAATAATAGCCCTAAGCATAGTAGTCATGGTTCTATTAACAACCTCGGTTTGACCATCCGTTTGAGGATGACATGTAGTTGAATACAATAGCTTAGTTCCCAACTTACCCCACAAAACACGCCAAAAGTGGCTTAAAAATTTAACATCACGATCACTAACTATGCTTTTAGGAATACCATGCAATCTCACAACCTCCTAAAGAATAAGTCAGTGATAAGTTTTGCATCATCTGTTTTGTGACAAGGAATAAAATGTGCCATTTTACTAAATCTATCGACCACAACAAATATGCTATCTCTACCTTTCCTAGTTCTAGGTAAGCCTAAAACAAAATCCATCGATATATCAATCCAAGGACCATTAGGAAGCGGGTAAAGGAGAATACAAACCATGTGGTTGAAGCCTAGACTTAGCCTGTTTACATGCTATGCATCGAGCACAAACTTTATTAACATCATGCCTCATTTAGGCCAGTAAAAATGTTCAACAAGCATATCATAAGTTTTAGAAACTCCAAAATGCGCCATTAAACCGCCTCCATGAGCTTCCTTTACCAATAACTCACGAATAGAACAAGATGGGATGCAAAGTTTTCCTTTCCTAAACAAAAATCCATCAAACAACATGTAATCATCCACAACAAGTCCTTTTTCACAAGATTCAACAAAAGGAGCAAAGAATGCATCATGAGGATACAAAGTCTTTATATGTTCAAACCCTAACAACTTAGCATTCAAAGCATTGAGTAAAGCATACCTTCGTGATAAAGCATCCGCAACAATGTTCTCCTTACCTTGTTTATACTTAATCACATAGGGAATGTTTCAATAAACTCCAACCATTTGGCATGTCGTCGATTGAGTTTATTTTGTCCTCTCAAATGCTTTAAACTCTCATGATCCGTATGAATAACGAACTCCTTAGGCCAAAGATAATGTTGCCATGTTTGTAATGCACGAACCAAAGCATAAAGTTCTTTGTCATATGTTGGATACTTCAAAGAAGCACCATTCAAATTTTCACTAAAGAACATTAAAGGTCTGTTATTTTGCTTTAAAACAGCACCTATTCCTACACCACTAGCATCACATTCAATTTCAAAGGTTAACTCAAAATTAGGTAACATAAGCAATGGAGCGGAACACAATTTTTCTTTCAAAGTGTTAAAAGCATTTTCTTGGTCATTCCCCATATGAAAGAAACATTTTTCTTAACAAGTTCATTCAAGGGTGAAGCAATGGTACTAAAATCCTTAATGAACCTACGATAGAAACCCATAAGACCATGAAAACTTCTTACCTCACTCACGAGTTTTTAGGTGTAGGCCAATCTTTTATTGCCTTTACCTTCTCCTCATCAACCTCAACACCGTTAGATGAAACAACAAATCCAAGAAAATTAACTTTTTCCATGCAAAAGCTACACTTACAGTAAATTTGCATACAAACATTCTTTTCTCAAAGTAGACAAAACAGATCGTACATGTTCAACATGCTCATCTAAGGATTTAGAATAAACAAGAATATCATCAAAGTAGACAACCACAAACTTCCCTAAGTATTCTCATAAGACATGATTCATTAACCTCATGAATGTACTAGGTGCATTAGTCAATCCAAAAGGCATAACTAACCATTCATAAAGGCCATACTTAGTTTTGAAAGCAGTTTTCCATTCATCACCAATATGCATGCGAATTTGATGATAACCTGATTTCAAATCAATCTTAGTAAAGAGACTACATCCATGCAACTCATCAAGCATATCATCTAATCTAGGAATTGGATGTCTATACTTAATAGTTATCTTGTTTATAGCCCTACAATCAATACACATACGCCATGACCCATCTTTCTTAGGCACAAGAATAACTGGAATAGAACATGGACTCAAACTCTCACGTACATACCCTTTAGCAAGGAGTTCACTCACTTGCCTTTGTATCTCTTCGGCCTCCTTTGGATTAGTCCTATATGCTGGACGGTTTGGAATGGTTGCTCCGGAATGAAGTCAATCTTATGCTCAATTCCTCTAAGTGGTGGCAAACCACTAGGCATCTCCTCTGGAAATAAATCTTCAAACTCCTTCAAAAGTAAAACAAAAACACTAGGCAAAGAAGGGTTAACCTCGTTAGTAAAGAAACAAGACCCTTTGCACATAAGTACAAGAATGGTCCTATTAGAAAGCAAAACATTCCTAGCCTCACTTGACCTAGCATACAAACTCACTATTTTGGCTTTTCTCTCATTTTTTCCTCTAGGCCGATTGCTACTCTCTTGCTTTTCACTCAAACTCTTTTTTTCTCTCGATTCTTTTTCTATTATTTCATTTTCACTTTTTGCTTTTGCATCAGCCTCTTGCCTTTTCTTTTCAAGTTTGCATTGATCAATAAATACATCTTTTGGAGACAATGGAACAAGAGTAGTTTTTCTACCATTATAAGTAAAAGAGTAACGATTTGCATACCCATCATATACTACCCGACGATCAAATTGCCAAGGCCTCCCAACAATAAATCTCCAGCATGCATGGATACAACATCACACAAAACATCATCATTATACTTTCCAATGGTAAAAGAAACAAGAGCTTGCTTACTCACCCTTACTTGCGCACAATCATTCAACCATTGAAGTTTATATGGTCTAGGATGTGGTTTGGTCTCTAAATTAAGCCTCTTGACCAGAATTGTACTCACAACATTGGTGCAACTACCACTATCAATGACCACACTACAAGGCATAGATTGAATAAGGCACCTAGTGTGAAACAAGTTCTCTCTTTGGTCTAGACTATCCTCCTTAATTTGGGTGCTTAAAGCTCTCCTAGCAACTAAAGACAAGTTTGCAGGATCCTCTTCGCTTAACTCATTCTCACTCTCATCATTTTCTTCCTTAACCTCATCTTCCTCTTCATCATCAGTCACAATCTCTCCTCTCTAATGGTCATAATTCTCCTATTAGGGCAATCTCTACTATAGTGACCTACCCCTTGACATTTCCAACATTTCAAATCCCTATTTCGCACATTAGATTCATCTATCTTCTCTTTCCCCCTTTTAGAACTCTCCCTTTCTCTACATTTGCTTTAGGTTTCTCATATATCTCTTGGTTTCTAAGCTTAGATTCAATCTTCTTACTATCCTTTTTCCATGTAGAACTAGAGTTGGAAAAATGTTTAGAAGAATACCGTCGAGACGTTCGTTGGATTTGCCTCTCGATCTTGATTGCAATATGCAACAACCCCTCAATGTCGAGTAAGGTTGTAGGTCAACCTTGTCTGCAATCTCCGTGTTTAGCCCATTAAGAAACCGTGCCATGAGACTCTCCATATCCTCATCTAGATTAAGTCGATCCATCAATGTATCCATCTCCTTGTAATAATCCTCCACGGACTTGTTGCCTTGTTTCAATGCTTGAAGCTTTTGAGCCATGTCTTGTTGGAAATGTTTTGGAACAAACGCTTCCTCATGGACTCCTTGAACTCGTACCATGAATCGATTGGTGCTTCAAGATTCCTTCTCCTACTTGACATCAATTTATCCCACCACGTTTGAGCATATTGTTTAAATTGAGCAACACAAAGCATTACCTTCTTTTCTTCTTTGAAATTATGGCAATTGAACACGACTCCACTTTGTTTTCTCCCATTGAAGGTACTCCTCCGGATCGGTTTTGCCATAGAACCGGAAGTTTCAATTTGATGCTTCCCACGTTTGGTCAATTCCTTCTTCATAAGGTACTCGCCTTTGTAAATGTTGATGTCTTCGCCCACGACCTCTTCCCCTATTCAAGCCACGACCAACACGTCTTTCTCCCTTCGTGGTGCTGCTATTAATGTAACTTGGTCATCTTCTAGTTGATCAGAACTTCCTCCCTCATATTCGTTGTCATGGTCATCCTCACGTTGTTGTGGTGGAGGGTGGAATTCTCCTCCTAGCGTGGTTTTGAACCTCCAACCTCCGTATACGCTCCGATAACTCTTCTATTCCACGAATCATTCTCTCCATGGTTCCTTGTTGTGCCTCCCTCATTCGGGCTTCGTTAATGTTAAGATCACCTTCTTGTGCCATGCTGCAAAATACGGTAAAGTAACAAAAGAAAGAAAGAAAAAAAAAGGACCTCGCAAGCACTCCCTCACGTATTTCACTCGTTAATGAAGTTCACTCGTTAATGAAGTTCACTCGTGTTTAACACTCAACACTCTAATTAATGTATCACTCCCTTACCTCACAACCTCACAAAGCACTCAGAAACAGATTGGTGTATGAGTATAGCAAAGTCAAAGAGCTAAGTGCAATTCAAAGTGATTAGACAACACACTAAGAATACAAACAAGTGTATTGAAGGAGCAATCCGAATAACAAAAAAGAAACAAGTTTAAGAAAAAAAATGACAAAATGAAAGGAATTCAAGAGGGAAAACAAAAATAGACCTAGAACAAATGATCAAATATCAATTCATCAAGAGAGTACTATCAAAGGAATAATTGAATTCAAGTTACCTTGAAACAATGAACAAAAAAATTAAAACAGAAAATTTGCTCTCGGATATGCTGTCTTCTTTTGACAGATTTGCAAAATATGAATATTTCACTCTGAAGAAATCCGATTTTGAAGATATCAAAGAATAACAAATTGTAGATCAGATCTAGATCTCAAATCTTGTAGAAGACGATATAATGAAATACGGAACGGAAAGGATATTTTTTGTATTTTTATTCAGAATAAGAACATGCTCGGATCTGCAAAAACTGAAGCTAAAGAGAAAAGAACTCAAAGAGATAAATGCAAGGAAACATATGTCCGATCAAAGAGCCTAATGCTCTGATACCAAATGTTAAGTAACTCCCAAGAATTAGACCTAACAACCTTGTTGAGAAAACAAGACCTTTAGATCTAAAACTTAAAACCCCAAAACGACATGGAATCAACCCAAGGAAAAGTTTGGAACGGATTACCTTGATGATCAAGATCAAGAGTAAAGAAAACTCGTTTCTAAACTCGTGATTCGAATCACTCCACAAGAGGTACGATCAACACCACTTGAATGACTCTAGCATGCAAATTCTAAACACAAGAAATTGCAATAAGGAAAACTTAGCTCTCAACAAAGCTAAAAGAAAACTCAATTCATTCACTTTAAAATTCTGTCTACAATGGAAGAAGAGAGGGCTTTATATAGCCTTTGAGACCCTTAACCTAATTGACAAATAGACACTAACTTTATGGGCTAGTTAGTGGGGAAAAGAGTAACCTATATGAGTTACAATTTAACCACAACTCCCATATTGAAAACAAACTTAAATGATAAACAAAACTGAAATTACATTTAAAACTAATAAAGGTGTTGTCTTGTAACCATTATTTTAACACTAATCCATAGCTTTAAATGGTTTGAACTTGTGTTCCATAATTGAAGCTTAGCTTGTCTTGAATGAAGCTTGTAATGATACTTGACTTCATTGAATCCATCTCCACCTCATTGAATGCAACTTCAGTTCAAACATCACCATATTAAATGTAACTTTAGTTCAACTTAGTTCTTTTAGGTGAAACCCAAGTTAAACTTAAGTTCCATAAATTTAGCTATGAGTTCATTAAGTGCAAGTTAGAATGCATTTAATGCGTCTCCATCTTGAAGTTCAACTTTGCACAACATGTAGGGAAAGACTCCAACATCTTCTATAACCTCCTCTTTTGAGCTCACCATAGCTTGAATATGAGTGATTAAAGCTTGTTGTAGCTTCTTGGCTCTCGACCTTGTAATTGGACCTTCAGGCATGACAATAGGTGGTCCTTGGTTCATATCATCTTTCCTTTACAAGTCTTGAGTACAAGTTGTTGTTTATTTTTTTTTATCAATTTCGAATTTCGAATTTTTGCAATATATATGTATAGTTTCAGTTTTTATAAATAATAATAATATATAAATTTATATTATTATTATATAAATTATTTTATTTTTATTTCATTTCTTAAATTTACCATATGTATATTTATATTATTTTAATTTAAAAATTGAAATTTTATATATATCTATTATTTGAATTTTGAATTTTTTTAATCAATCTTTATATTTATATATTATTGTAATTTTGCAATAAATAAATTTTGTTCACTAAAACATGCTTTTAGCCTCATTTTAATATTTTACAACCACAACATTTAGCAATATAATTAATTTTGATTTGAGTCAACATCATTTAAGACGAATGACTCGAGTGAAAGATAAGATTACAACTCAAATTTTAACTACATTTGAAGGATAAAACAAATTTATTTATTTACCTTTATTATTGGTTAATTTTGCATCGAGATTTGTTCGTATTTGATAATATAAATTTGTTATAATTAATTGTATATTTATATATACAAGAAAAAAGAAACAAGAAAGGATTATCAAACAAGTTTATGTTTATGTTTTTTGTTTTCAAAGAAACAAGAAACAGAAATAGGTATCAAACATATTCTTGTTTCTTATCTTAAAAAATGAGAAACAAGAAACAAGAAACAAGAAACAGGAAAGAGGAAACAAGAATGTTATCAAACGGAGCCTTAGATAACTCAATCTCAAAGACCCCAAAACCAATTTTGAAAATCAACTCAAGGAAAGTAAAACCGGATTACCTTGTTGATCAAACATCTTGCAAGAGAACTTGTATGAGATCCGAATCACTCCACAAGCAAGATTGATCAAGTCTAGCTTGAATGATTCTAAGCATGCAACCTAATCTTCATAGAATTGCAAAGAAATAGCTCAAAGGCTATAAAAAAGCTCAAGGCCTCTTTTGATTACATTTTTAATCTTTTTTTTTTTTCATGGATTACATGTGTAACTATTTATAGTCTTTAAAATTAAACCCTAAAGATAACCTATGGCAATTTAAGAGTTGTAACTTACATCCTCATCAATACCATAATGTCCACTAGTTTTTTTGTAACCTAAAACATTCAAAACAAGACTTTAAAACTGAAAATTACATCAAATTAGCGATAAATCCGAGAGTGATGTCTCTTTGTTAGATTTGTAACTCCTTGTAACCATCCAAGAGTAAGTGAAGCACATCTTGAAGTATCTTGAAGCCCTTGTTCCATGAATGAAGCTTGTTGTGTCTTTAATAAATGATGAGTTGCACTTGAGTTCATTAAATGTAACTTATGTTAAACTTCCATGAATTTGACTTCATTTAATGTGAATTCATGAGATGCATTGATTCATATCATTCTCCCCTTCTTCAAAAAGATTTGTCATCGAATCTACTTGTGAAACATTGTTGCAAAACCATGTTAAGAAAACACGAAAGACCTCACAACACTGTCTCACATGTTTACACTCAAGGAAATGTAGGTCACTTGTGTTTGCACTCATTTTCACAAATCAAACTATATAAGCTCTCATTCTTACCTCTCAATGTTTTTTGAAGTATCGAAGCCAAGATTTGCAATCCCATGGATAGTATCACACTTTGAATACAAACAAACAAAACTAGGCTTATGAAAAGAAAAATTCAGAATGATGAACCTATGAAAATTTTATCTAAGGGTAGAAAAATTAAGAACAAGATATGTAACTCTCACAAATTAAGAACAATGACCGGAATTTTAAATACAAGAGTTACAATTTAAAACCAATGGTTGGACTTTTAAAATATATGAGTTACAATTTGATTAATGGTTGAAAAATTCGATGTGCAGAAATGTAACTGCTCATTTTTGATATGTAACAACCAACTTTTCAACCTTTCAAAGTGTAACAAAAATGATCAGTTCAAATGAGAAATCTTTGGATTTAGCATGCTTTAGAAGCAAAAACAGCAAGAACAACACAACAACACATGTTCTCGATTTTAGTAGTTTTTCAAAACTAGTTATAAAGATGCAGATTTTTTACCCTAAAGAAAGTCAAATTAGAAATTCTCATAGAAGACAAATATATCGATAAGCGCCTGATCTACAACATCGAGGAAGACATCAAGATGAAAACAGTTGCAGAATTATGACGTTTTAGTACTTTTTCAGAGACTACGAAACTGGACAGTTTGCAAAATAAAAAAAATGTAAATCAAAAAGAAATTAAAGATAAACGCAAAGGAAACATATATCCGATCGTGAGCCTAAGGCGCTTTGATACCAAATGATGAGAAATTTAAGAAGGAATTTGAAAATCTAACAAGCTTGTTATGGAACAAACAAGACCTTTAGATCTAAAACCCCAAAACCTCAAATAGAAATGAAATCAAAGAAGCCAAAAATTCTAATATCAAAATGTTAAGTAACCCTTGACAATTGGATCTAACAAACTTGCTTAAAGAAACAAGACCTTTAGATAACTCAATCTCAAAGACTCAAAAACACATTTTGAAAATCAACTCAAGGAAAGTAAAATCGGATTACCTTGTCGATCAAACATCTCAAGGCAAGAGAACTTGTATGAGATCCGAATCACTTCATAAGCAAGATTGATCAAGTCTAGCTTGAATGATTCTAAGCATGCAACCTAATGTAAATAGAATTGCAAAGAAATAGCTCAAAGGCTATAAAAAAGCTCAAGACCTCTTTTGATTACATTTTTAATCTTTTATTTTTTTCATGGATTACATGTGTGACTATTTATAGTCTTTAAAATTAAACCCTAGAGATAACCTATGGCAATTTAAGGGTTGTAACTTACATCCTCATCAATACCATAATGTCCACTAGTTATTTTGTAACCTAAAACATTCAAATCAAGACTTTAAAACTGAAAATTACATCAAATTAGCCATAAATCCGAGAATGATGTATCTTTGTTAGATTTGTAACTCCTTGTAACCATCCAAGAGTAAATGAAGCACATCTTGATGTATCTTGAAGCCCTTGTTCCATGAATGAAGCTTGTTGTGTCTTTAATAAATGATGAGTTGCACTTGAGTTCATTAAATGCAACTTATGTTAAACTTCCATGAATTTGACTTCATTTAATGTGACTTCATGAGATGCATTGATTCATAGCATTTAAAGAGGAATAGAAAAATCTAACAACCTTGTTCATAAAACAAGACCTTTAGATCACAAATCCAAAAATCTCCAAATCAAAATGAAATCAAAGAAGCCAAAGATTCTAATCTCAAATGTTAAGTAATTCTTGACAATTGGATCTAACAACCTTGCTTAAAGAAACAATACCTTTAGATAACTCAATCTCAAAGACCCCAAAACCAATTTTGAAAATCAACTCAAGGAAAGTAAAAACGGATTACCTTGTCGATTAAACATCTCAAGGCAAGAGAACTTGTATGAGAACCAAATCACTCCACAAGCAAGATTGATCAAGTTTAGCTTGAATGATTCTAAGCATGCAACCTAATCTTCATAGAATTGCAAAGAAATAGCTCAAAGGCTATAAAAAAGCTCAAGGCCTCTTTTGATTACATTTTTAATCTTTTTTTTTCATGGATTACATGTGTGACTATTTATAGTCTTTAAAATTAAACCCTAAAGATAACCTATGGCAATTTAAGGGTTGTAACTTACATCCTCATCAATACCATAATGTCCACTAGTTATTTTGTAACCTAAAACATTCAAAACAAGACTATAAAACTGAAAATTACATCAAATTAGCTATAAAACCGAGAATGATGTCTCTTTGTTAGATTTGTAACTCCTTGTAACCATCCAAGAGTAAATGAAGCACATCTTGAAGTATCTTGAAGCCCTTGTTCCATGAATGAAGCTTGTTGTGTTTTTAATAAATGATGAGTTTCACTTGAGTTCATTAAATGCAACTTATGTTAAACTTCCATGAATTTGACTTCATTTAATGTGACTTCATGAGATGCATATTCATACCATATTGTCTTCTTCAAGTTTTTAGATCTAGATCTAATCTACAATTTGTTCTTCTTTGATATCTTAAAATCGGGTTTCTTCAGGTGAAATATTCATATTTTGCAAATCTGTCAAAAGAAGACAACAAATTTGAGAGCAAATTTTCTGCTGTTTTTTTTTCTTGTTCATTGTTTGAAGTAACTTGAATTCAATTTTTCCTTGTATAGTACTCTCTTGTTGAATTGATATTTTATCATTTGGAATCACTTACATCTAGAATTGATATAAAAGAAAATAGTTGGGCATTAAGTATGACAGTTACAATTGATTAATTCATTGAACTTTTTTGTGGCTGTTATGTGTAACTCCCCTCTGTTATTAAGGTTGGATTCAACTGATATATTCATCATTTGCCTATTTACATCTTATTTTGACAATTAAATTTAACATTATCTATTGCTAGACACACAATTTCAGTTTGTTCCAATTTTGTTCTTTTCCATTTCTTCTAAGTCTATTTTTGTTTCCCTCTTGAATTCCTTTCATTTTGTCATTTTTTTTTCTTAAACTTGTTTCTTTGTTGTTATTCGGATTGCTCCTTCAATATACTTGTTTGTATTCTTAGTGTGTTGTCTAATCACTTTGAATTGACTTATGATATGAACCAAGACATCTCATGAAGTCACATTAAATGAAGTCAAATTCATGGAAGTTTAACAAAAGTTGCATTTAATGAACTCACCAAGCTTCATTTATGGAACAAGGGCTTCAAGATACTTCAAGATGTGCTTCATTTGGGTGGTTACAAAGAGTTACAAAGCTAACAAAGAGACATCATTCTTAGATATATGGCTAATTTGATGTAACTTTCAGTTTTAAAGACTTGTTTTCAATGTTTTAGATTACAAAATAGCTAGTGGACATTATGGTATTGACAGGGATGTAAGTTACAACCCTTAAATTTCCATAGGTTATCTTTAGGGTTTAATTTTGAAGGCTATAAAGAGCCACACATGTAATCCAAGGAAAAAAAAAAAGATTAAAAATGTAATCAAAAGAGGCATTGAGCTTTTTTATAGCCTTTGAGCTATTTCCTTGTAATTCTATGTAGATTAGGTTGCATGCTTAGGAATCATTCAAGCTTGACTTGATCAATCTTGCTTGTGAAGTGATTCGAATCTCATACAAGTTCTCTTGCCTTGAGATATTTGATCGACAAGGTAATCCGATTTTACTTTCCTTGAGTTGATTTTCGAAATTCGTTTTGGGGTCTTTGAGATTGAGTTATCTAAAGGTCTTGTTTCTTTAAGCAAGGTTGTTAGATCCAATTGTCAAGGGTTACTTAACATTTTGACATTAGAATCTTTAGGTTTTTTTGGTTTCATTTTGATTTTGAGATTTTTGGGTTTTTAGATCTAATAGTCTTGTTTGTTGTTAACAAGGTAGATTAGATTTTTCAATTCCTCTTCAA
Organism: Trichosanthes cucumerina; assembly: GCA_036507285.1. NCBI lineage: Eukaryota > Viridiplantae > Streptophyta > Magnoliopsida > Cucurbitales > Cucurbitaceae > Trichosanthes > Trichosanthes cucumerina. Next base: position 35,652,068 of record CM071842.1, on the reverse strand, counting down.
TTTCTTATCATTTGGTATCAGAGCCTTAGGCTCAAGATCGGATATATGTTTCCTTTGTGTTTATATTGAATGTGTTTTAAATTTTCATGTTTTAGTTTTTTATGTTTTTCAAACTGTCCAGTTTTCGTAGTCTCTGAAAAAGCACTGAAAAGTCTATTTATACAATGGTTTTCATCTTAATGTCTTTATCAATATTGTAGATCAAGCTTTTATCTATAAATTTATCTTCTATGAGAATTTCTAATTCGTCTTTCTTTAGGGTGAAAAATCTGCATTTTTATAACTAGGTCTGAAAAACTGCTAAAACAGAGAACATGTGTTCTTGTGTTGTTCTCAGTTTTTGGTTCTAAAGCATGCTAAATCCGAAAATTTCTCATTTGAACTGATCATTTTTGTTTTAGTTTAACCATTTGGTATTCATTCTTAGATGTTACACTTTAAAATGCTGAAAAGTTGGTTGTTACATATTAAATACGACAGTTACAAAGCCCATTGAATTTTCCAACCATTAGTTTTGTAAACCCGAGATCTTTCTTTGGAATTCAAAAAAAAACAAAAACAAAGGAAAACAAGAAAGGAAGGATATTATTTATTGGTTGGTTGTTTTTAAAAGAACGGAAAAGAAAAGAAAAGAAAAGGAAGGAAAAGGAAAAATGAAAAAGGGGAAAGTGGAAGGTGGGACCCTCACTTAAGTTCTCTTTTTAAAAACTCATGTTTCCATCGATTTTCTTCTCATTTCAACAAGGAGAAGCTGAGGGTTTCGTGAGAGAAGGAGAAAGGAAGAAGAAGAAGGAGTTTTTCGTGAGTTAGAGCTGCAGAAGAAGGGAGGAGAACTCAAAGCTTGATTGTTTAGCAGCAAGGAGATCAACTCAACCCTGTTCTGGTTTTCTGTTCATCTCGAGCTCCACAGGAAGAGTTAACAGTTGAGGTTTGTTTTTTTTGAAAGCTAATTCATTTTTGAACAAAGTTCGTGAAGGATGCTTGAGCCAATTCTGACCTTAAGTTGCTGTTTTGTGAAGAGGAAGACAGAAGACAGAATTTGCTGTCAAATCCAAGAAGTCTCTGATGTTTTGGTTGTACTGATCTGTAGAGTTGGAATCAGAAGCTATAATTGGTACGGTTCGAAAGCTTATTGAATTTCCTACAAGTTTCATGAAGAAACCGTGAGAAGAAAATGTCTAGAAGATGTTTTAAATCTCCGGTTAATTTTGTTGTGCACTAGGAAAAACAGAAAGCTGGGCAATGAGGAAGTTGTTTTGAGGAAAGTAGCTTTCGAGGTAAATTCGAACAAATCCATTTGGAATCTCATTTTCATGTCTTCATAAGAGTTTTAGAGGGTTCAAAAAGGAAGAGTTTGGTATAAATTACATTATTTTTGGATAAGTAATAAGAAGTTATGGCTATCTCGATAATGGATGAGAAAATCATGTGAAATCTTTGGAAAATTGGTGGAGTGTTTACTTGTAGTTTTAAGGTTAAAAACCATGAGCTCGAGGTTCTAATACATGGATTTGGTTTGTTTGACAGGCCAAGAGGAGATAGGTCGAGTGTACGGGCCAAGGTTCTAGTTTAACACTGTGAGTGACAAAACGAACTTTGGAAACGATCTATATGCTTGAAATACGCTTTGAGAAATACAAGTTTTGCTAGAATGAAAGGGTTTCAATGTTTCTTGTTTTCTTGAACACATACTTATGAGCATTCATGTTTTCCTAGAAATGATTTCAAGTGCTCATTGTGAGCCTAAATGTTTTGATGAAATTTATACATGAGCATATGTTTATTGTTTGCCGAAATTTATGGAAATGTTATGATTTCTAGTAAGTGTGTTCTAGTAAGTATGATTTAAAGATTTCAAGTTTTTACGATGAACTGAGTAAGCTTGAGATTTAGGGAAGAAAAGATAAGCAGGCATGTTCAAATATTTTTATGTTATTTTCTGAGACTCGAATGAGTAAATAACTAAGATATTGCGTCCGAGGCTTTATAGTACCATGTGCACATAGGTCATATTCTGTTGTCGACGTTGAGTGTACTCCGTGACAACAATGCTGTCGTGAGTGCTGGGCGAGCCCCACTACGACAAAGACGATGGGAGTGTTGGGCGGGCCCCACTACATCGTAGAGCAAATGTGGTTATTCTGGGTGTGCCCTACATTGTGTGGAATGTTATATGTTATTATAAGGATTATTAATATCGATATGCCTTATGAAATTTAATGTCATGCTTGCTGGATTTCTGAAAAAGCTACCATGATTACACGTTTACTTTTAAAACTTTGCTACAGATGCTATGCTCATATGTTGCCAGGTGATATGATTTATGAGTTATAGATTTTATACTCAGTCACTCACTGAGCTTCATAGCTAATTCTTTCAATGTTTTCAAACTTTTCAGGTAGAGATCGTGCTCCTGGTACCTGATATCCTGCCATTGCCTCCTGGAAGCTCCTTAGGTCTTGATACTTTGTACGTGGCTGGTGTTGTATAGCAAGTCCTTATGTGTTATAGTTTATTTGAGAGGACTATGTAGTTATAGCTGTTTGTACATTAGTGGTTGTTGTGTTTTAAGTTGTGATGCTCTTTTCGTTTAGGTTTTCAAGAGAGACTTATGAAGAGTTTCTCCTTATGTATTGATATGAAATTTAAGGAGGAATGTAAAATCTAATCTACCTTGTTAACAACAAACAAGACTATTAGATCACAAAACTCAAAAATCTCAAAATCAAAATGAAATCAAAGAAGCCAAAGATTCTAATGTCAAAATGTTAAGTAACCCTTGACAATTGGATCTAACAACCTTGTTTAAAGAAACAAAACCTTTAGATAACTCAATCTCAAAGACCCCAAAACGAATTTTGAAAATAAACTCAATGAAAGTAAAATCGGATTACCTTGTGATCAAGCATCTCAAGGCAAGAGAACTTGTATGAGATTCGAATCACTCCACAAGCAAGATTGATCAAGTCTAGCTTGAATGATTCTAAGCATGCAACCTAATCTACATAGAATTGCAAAGAAATAGCTCAAAGGCTATAAAAAAGCTCAAGACCTCTTTTGATTACATTTTTCAATCTTTTCTTTTTTTTTTTCCAAGGTACATGCCTTTATATAGCCTCAAAATAAACCCTATAGTAACCTATGGTCAATTGAAAGGTTGTAACTTACATCCCCATCAATACCATGATCTCCACTAGCTATTTTGTAACCTAAATAATTGAAAACAAGATTTTAAAACTGAAAATTACATGGAATTAGCCATAAATCCGAGAATTGACTTTTTGATCAACCTACATAAAGTTTGTAACCTTCCATGCATAAATAGATCCCCACTTGGAGTAGCTTGAAACTCTAGTTGCATAAATGAAGCTTGGTTTGTCTTTAATGAAGCATGGATTGCACTTGAGTTTATTAAATGCATCTTTAGTTCGTCATAAATAAAGTTGGACAACATTTATTTCAACTCCATTTTGAAACTTTTCTCTCATCTTGCATAGCATGGTAGGATTCGTATCATGTATGTTTAGTAGTTGTTAAGTTTCCGTTGTGTTATGTTAAAGTGTTCCATAAGCGAACATAGTATGTTTATCAGGTAAGATAGGGTCAACAGGTATTGTTAAGAGGTAAACAATGTCTGTTGGCTTCACGCCACTTTTCGGGCTAAGTTAGCAAGTAGCTCGGGAGGGGGTGTGACAACATGGTATCAGAGCAGTTAGCTCCATGGGAATGAGACAGGGCAAGTTAGCTCTAAGAATAAAGTAAAAGTCATAGCAAATTATTGAGTTAGTTCTGATTGAACTAGTAGAGTATGGTTCAAGTAAGGATAAGAGCAAGTCCAGTTAGGGCTAAAATGTGAATAGAAGTTTAGTACTGTGTACTTATGTTAAGTAACCATAGTATGTCTAATATGTTGAAATGTTATAGGAGTCATGCCACCACGTACTAGCGACAGACGCAGAGCAGGGGATCGGCGGGACGCAGGATCCTACCCAAGGCCAATCTGAGAGAGGGATCTAGTGCCCAGAGTCCGAGAGAGATGAGCGGCGTCTTTGGTTGGTTCTCACGGAGAGGTAGGCATGCCGAGAGAGCGGGGGCCTAGTGATCCAGAGAAGACGTATGGAATAGAACGACTGAAGAAACTAGGAGCCACAGTGTTTAAGGGTTCCATAGATCCTGCTGATGCTGAGGTTTGGTTGAACAAGCTTGAGAAATGCTTTGATGTGATGAGTTTCCCCGAGGAGCGGAAGGTCAAGTTGGCCACATTTTCGCTAGAAAAGGAAGCGAGAGGTTGGTGGAAGTCAATACTAGCCGGCAGTGATGATGCACGTACTCTCATTGGAAAACTTTTGAAGCATATTTTAGGATAAGTATTACCCTAGCACGATCGTGAGGCAAAAAGAGGATGAATTTTTAGAACTAAAGCAAGGGACACTTTTAGTGGCTGAGTATGAGAGAAGGTATACCGAGTTGTCGCGGTATGCTGATGTGATTGTGGCATCCGAGAGTGACATGTGTCGAAGATTTGAAAGAGGTTACGACACGAGATACGCACTCCCGCCATGACCATTGCTAAGTGGGTGATTTTTCTCGATTGGTAGAGCGCGCCCACGTGTTGAAAGCGAGTATAGCAGAGGCGTAGTCGATGAGTGGAGCCAACTCGAGGGCCTTCAACAGCGAGCAGTTTTCGGGGTTGCGAACAACGAAGATTCACACCCAGAGTGAATGTTTCAAGTCGTCAGGACTTTAAGAATCGAGCTGGCAGCCATGCATCGAGGCAGATAAATGTTAGTGGTGCCTATCGAGGTAGAGTCGAGAGCACCTAGTCGATCTGCGCGGATCCACAGCAAGACCCGAGACAATGCAGAGTGCATTGCTAGTGTAGCAAGGAGAACACCTTGTGCAAATTGTGGTAAGTCATCGAGGTCACTGTCTTGTTAGAGTCGGTGTGTGTTACCAGTGTGGACAACCAGGACATTTCAAGAGGGATTGTCCAAAACTTAGAGCAACCGCACGCAGAGGACCGAGGAGTTGGGTCCCGAGCAGTTGAGGCGGAGAGAGTTTGATGAGTGCGAGGAGAGGGCACCAGTGGTTCCAAGCAGAAGGGAGTTGTAGGAGACCTAGGCAACAGGGGAAAGGTCTATGCTATGACTCAGCAAGAAGCGAGAGGATGCACCGGATGTGATTACTGGTACGATTTCTATTTGTAATGTACCTGCACGTGTTTTAATAGATCCAGGTGCTACGCATTCCTTTGTTTCTAGTATATTCCTTACTAAGCTGAATAGAAAGCTAGAGCCTTTATTTGAGGGGATAGTTATATACACGCCAGTTGGTGATGCTTTATTAGTCGAGGCAGTGTTGCGAGATTGTGAGGTCTTAGTAGAAGGTCTCAATATGTTAGTGGATCTTTTACCATTAGAGTTGCAGGTGTTAGATGCAATCTTAGGGATGGATTTCTTATTCACTCATTATGCTTCCATGGATTGCCATAGAAAGGAAGTTGTGTTCAGGAAACCAAGATTGGCTGAAGTGATTTTCAGGGGTGAAAGAAAGATTATTCCTACAAGTTTGATTTCAGCATTAAAAGCGGAGAAGTTATTGAGGAAAGGTTGCACGACGTTTCTTGCACATGTAGTAGAGGTGCAGGAGGAAAAGCTAAAACCAGAAAATGTTCTTGTTGTGAACGAGTTTCTTGATGTTTTTCCAGCAGATCTGTCAGGGTTGCCGCCTGATAGGGAAGTAGAGTTCACTATTGAATTGCTACCAGGAACAACACCTATTTCGCAAGCGCCGTATAGAATGGCTCCAAGTGAGCTCAGAGAGCTGAAGATGCAGTTACAAGAACTAGTTGATAAGGGATACATCAGACCTAGTGTATCGCCTTGGGGAGCTCCAGTGTTATTTGTAAAGATGAAAGATGGTACCCTTAGATTATGCATTGATTACAGACAGTTAAACAAAGTCACGATACGTAACAAGTATCCTTTACCCCAAATAGATGACTTGTTTGACCAGTTACGAGGAGCATCAGTGTTTTCTAAGATTGATTTGAGATCAGGATACCATCAGTTAAAAGTAAGGGAATCAGATATTCCTAAGACAGCATTCAGAACGAGGTACGGGCATTATGAGTTTTTAGTAATGCCATTCGGTTTAACTAATGCACCAACAGTTTTCATGGACCTCATGAACAGGATTTTCCATCAGTATTTGGATCAGTTTGTGATAGTATTCATTGATGATATACTAGTCTACTCGGTTGACAGGAAAGCCCATGAGGAACATTTGAGGATTATTTTGTAAACACTACGTGATAAACAGTTATATGCTAAATTCACCAAATGTGAGTTTTGGTTGGATCAGGTAGTGTTTTTGGGGCATGTTGTTTCAGCAAATGGTGTTAGTGTGGATCCAAATAAAGTTAAAGTTGTAGTCAACTGGGAGAGACCAGCTAGTGCGACAGAGGTACGTAGTTTCCTAGGCTTGACAGGATACTACAGGCGGTTTGTTGAGGATTTCTCACGATTAGCATTACCCTTAACAGCTTTGACAAGGAAGAATGTTAAGTTTGAATGGTCAGATAAGTGTGAACGAGTTTTGGGAGTTTGAAAAGAGATTAGTTACAAAGACACCTATTTCGACACTTCGTAATGAGAAAAGAGCATGTAATTTACTGTGATGCTTCGAGGCAAGGTTTGGGATGTGTGCTCATGCAAGAGGGAAAAGTAATAGCTTATGCATCAAGGCAATTGAAAAAGCACGAGTGTAATTACCCTACCCATGATCTTGAGCTAGCAGCAGTTGTTTTAGCATTGAAGATCTGGAGACATTACTTGTTTGGTGAAAAGTGTCACATCTTTACAGATCATAAGAGTTTGAAGTATATCTTTGATCAGAAAGAGTTGAATATGAGATAGAGAAGATGGTTAGAACTGATTAAAGATTATGATTGTACTATAGAATACCATCCAGGTAAGGCAAATGTTGTAGCAGATGCGCTAAGTAGGAAGTCAAGACTTCCTAGGGATGCCTTGTGTGGTATTCGAGCAACATTCTTAAGTACTCTAAAGGATTCTAAGGCAGTTGTGAGTGCAGAGAATTCAGGGAGTCTCTTACCTCAATTCCAAGTTAAGTCTTCGCTCGTAGCAGAGATTGTGAGAAGACAACCAGAGGATAGTAACCTGCAGAAAATGTTTGGAAAGTCCAAACAGAGCCCAGAAGAAAAATTTAAAATGAGATCAGACGGGAGCCATAGAGAAACAGGGAAGACTATGCGTTTCGAGTGTTAGTGAGCTTAAAGATGCTATTCTAGAGGAAGCTCACAGTTCAGCTTACGCTATGCATCCAGGAAGCACCAAGATGTATAAAACTTTGAAGGGGACGTATTGGTGGCCTGGGATGAAGCGAGAGATAGCTGATTATGTTGATAGATGTTTGATCTGCCAGCAGGTTAAACCAATTAGACAGAGGCCAGGAGGACTCCTTAATCCACTGCCAGTGCCAGAGTGGAAATGGGAGCATATCACTATGGATTTTTTGTTTGGATTACCACGTACTTCAAGTGGACATGATGATATTTGGGTAATAGTAGATAGACTCACTAAGACAACATGGTTTGTACCGATTAAAGCGACATTTACGCTTGATCAGCTTGCTAAGCTATACGTCGATAAAATTGTGAGTCAATATGGAGTGCCAGTGTCCATAGTTTCAGATAGAGATCCGAGATTTACTTCTAAGTTTTGGCCTAGCTTACAGAAAGCTATGGGAACAAAGTTGAATTTTAGTACAGCGTTCCATCCTCAGACAGATGGGCAGTCAGAGAGGACCATCCAGACCTTAGAGGACATGTTGAGAGCATGTGTCCTTCAATTTAAAGGGAGTTGGGATACACACCTATCACTTATGGAATTCGCTTACAATAACAGCTATCAGTCGAGTATTGGTATGGCACCATTTGAGGCTCTGTATGGAAGACCATGTAGAACGCCCATATGTTGGAACGAAGTAGGAGAGCGGAAGCTTATCGGTCCTGAGTTGGTGCAAGTTACGACAGATAATATTAAGGTAATCAGGGAGAATCTGAAGGTAGCTCAAGACCGTCAGAAGAGTTACGCAGATAAGCGACGAAAGGACTTAGAATTCCAAGTCGGAGATCAAGTTTTCTTGAAATTATCTCCGTGGAGAGGTGTCCTTCGTTTTGGCAAGAAAGGTAAGCTAAGCCCTAGATATATTGGTCCTTATCCAATAACGGGACGAGTTGGGCAAGAGCCCTACTGATTTGGAGTTACCAGTGAGAACTATCTCGAGTACATGATGTTTTCCATGTGTCCATGTTGAGGAAGTATATTCCAGATCTGACACATATGCTGCAAGCACAACCTGTTGAGCTAAAAGAAGACATGAGTTATGTAGAGGATGCAGTTCAAATCCTCGACAGGAAAGAACAAGTCTTGAGAAACAAGACGATCCCACTCGTGAAGGTTCGTTGGAGACATCACGGAGTGGAGGAGGCAACCTGGGAGTTAGAGGACCAAATGAGGAGGAAGTACCCGATGATATTCACTTAAAGACTGCTAAATTTCGAGGACGAAAATTCTTAAGAGGGAGGTAAGTTGTAAACCCGAGATCTTTCTTTTGAATTCAAAAAAAAAAAAACAAAAACAAAGGAAAACAAGAAAGGAAAGGATATTATTTATTGGTTGGTTGTTTTTAAAAGAACAGAAAAGAAAAGAAAAGAAAAGGAAGGAAAAGGAAAAATGAAAAAGGGGAAAGTGGAAGGTGGGACCCTCACTTAAGTTCTCTTTTAAAAACTCATGTTTCCATCGATTTTCTTCTCATTTCAACAAGGAGAAGCTGAGGGTTTCGTGAGAGAAGGAGAAAGGAAGAAGAAGAAGGAGTTTTTCGTGAGTTAGAGCTGCAGAAGAAGGGAGGAGAACTCAAAGCTTGATTGTTTAGCAGCAAGGAGATCAACTCAACCCTGTTCTGGTTTTCTGTTCATATCGAGCTCCACAGGAAGAGTTAAGAGTTGAGGTTTGTTTATTTTGAAAGCTAATTCATTTTTGAACAAAGTTCGTGAAGGATGCTTGAGCCAATTCTGACCTTAAGTTGCTGTTTTGTGAAGAGGAATATAGAAGACAGAATTTGCTGTCAAATCCGAGAAGTCTCTGATGTTTTGGTTGTACTGATCTGTAGAATTGGAATCAGAAGCTTTAATTGGTATGGTTCGAAAGCTTATTGAATTTCCTACAAGTTTCATGAAGAAATCGTGAGTAGAAAATGTCTAGAAGATGTTTTAAATCTCAGGTTAATTTTGTTGTGCAGCAGGGAAAACGAAACTGGAACAGCAGGAAGTTGTTTTGAGGAAAGTAGCTTTCGAGGTAAATTCGAACAAATCCATTTGGAATCTCATTTTCATGTCTTCATAAGAGTTTTAGAGGGTTCAAAAAGGAAGAGTTTGGTATAACTTACATTATTTTTGGATAAGTAATGAAGAAGTTATGGCTATCTGATAACAGGGCAGAAAATCTGTGAAATGCTGGAAAATTGGTTGGAGTGTTTACTTGTAGTTTTAAGGTTAAAAACCATGAGCTCGAGGTTCTAATACATGGATTTGGTTTGTTTGACAGGCCAAGAGGAGATAGGTTGAGTGTACGGGCCAAGGTTCTAGTTTAACACTGTGAGTGACAAAACGAACTTTGGAAACGATCTATATGCTTGAAATACGCTTTGAAAAATACAAGTTTTGCTAGAATGAAAGGGTTTCAGTGTTTCTTGTTTTCTTGAACACATACTTATGAGCATTCATGTTTTCCTAGAAATGATTTCAAGTGCTCATTGTGAGCCTAAATGTTTTGATGAAATTTTACATGAGCATATGTTTATTGTTTGCCGAAATTTATGGAAATGTTATGATTTCTAGTAAGTGTGTTCTAGTAAGTATGATTTAAAGATTTCAAGTTTTTACGATGAACTGAGTAAGCTTGAGATTTAGGGAAGAAAAGATAAGCAGGCATGTTCAAATATTTTTATGTTATTTTCTGAGACTCGAATGAGTAAATAACTAAGATATTGGTCCGAGGCTTTATAGTACCATGTGCACATAGGTCATATTCTCGTTGTCGACGTTGAGTGTACTCCGTGACAACAATGCTTGTCGTGAGTCTTGGGCGAGCCCCACTACGACAAAGACGATGGGAGTGTTGGGCGGGCCCCACTACATCGTAGAGCAAATGTGGTTATTCTGGGTGTGCCCTACATTGTGTGGAATGTTATATGTTATTATAAGGATTATTAATATCGATATGCCTTATGAAATTTAATGTCATGCTTGCTGGATTTCTGAAAAAGCTACCATGATTACACGTTTACTTTTAAAACTTTGCTACAGATGCTATGCTCATATGTTGCTAGGTGATATGATTTATGAGTTATAGATTTTATACTCAGTCACTCACTGAGCTTCATAGCTAATTCTTTCAATGTTTTCAAACTTTTCAGGTCGAGATCGAGCTCCTGGTACCTGATATCCTGCCATTGCCTACTGGAAGCTCCTTAGGTCTTGATACTTTGTACGTGGCTGGTGTTGTATAGCAAGTCCTTATGTGTTATAGTTTATTTGAGAGGACTATGTAGTTATAGCTGTTTGTACATTAGTGGTTGTTGTGTTTTAAGTTGTGATGCTCTTTTCGTTTAGGTTTTCAAGAGAGACTGATACAAATCCTACCATGCTATGCAAGATGAGAGAAAAGCTTCAAAATGGAGTTGAAAATAAATGTTGCCCAACTTTATTTATGACGAACTAAAGATGCATTTAATGAACTCAAGTGTAACCCATGCTTCATTAAAGACAATCCAAGCTTCATTTATGCAACTAGAGTTTCAAGCTACTCCAAGTGGGGATCTTTTTATGCATGGAAGGTTACAAACTTTATGTAGGTTGATCAAAAAGTCAATTCTCGGATTTATGGCTAATTCCATGTAATTTTCAGTTTTAAAGTCTTGTTTTCAATTATTTAGGTTACAAAATAGCTAGTGGAGATCATGGTATTGATGGGGATGTAAGTTACAACCTTTCAATTGACCATAGGTTACTATAGGGTTGATTTTGAGGCTATATAAAGCCATGTACCTTGTAGAAAGGAAAAAGAAAGAAAAAGATTAAAAATGTAATCAAAAGAGGCCTTGAGCTTTTTTATAGCCTTTGAGCTATGTCTTTGCAATTCTATGTAGATTAGGTTGCATGCTTAGAATCATTCAAGCTTGACTTGATCAATCTTGCTTGTGGAGTGATTAGGATCTCATACAAGTTCTCTTGCCTTGAGATGTTTGATCGACAAGGTAATCCGATTTTACTTTTCTTGAGTTGATTTTCAAAATTGGTTTTGGGGTCTTTGAAATTGAGTTATCTAAAGGTCTTGTTTATTTAAGCAAGGTTGTTAGATCCAATTGTCAAGGGTTACTTAACATTTTGATATTAGAATTCTTTGGCTTCTTTGATTTCATTTTGGTTTTGAGATTTTTTGGGTTTTAGATCTAATAGTCTTGTTTGTTGTTAACAAGATAGATTAGATTTTTAAATTCTTCTTAAATAAATGATAAGTAACTCTTGATGATTTTAAATCTAACAACCTTGTTGAAGAACAAGACCTTTAGATCTAAAACTCAAAAACCCCAAATCTAAATGATTTCATCCCAAGGAAGAAGATAGAAACGGATTTACCTTGATGATCAAGATCAAGAGTAGAGAAAACTTGTTTCTAAACTCAAGATTCGAATCACTCCACAAGTAGTTTGATCAACGCTACTTGAATGATCCTAGCATGCAAATCTAAACACAAGATATGCAAAGAAACAAGCTCATGGCTTAAGAAGAAAAATATGCAACTTTTCATTCAAAACATGATTCCCAGTCTTTTTTTACAATACATCTTTGATGGCTTTATATAGCCTTTAAATTGTAACCTAAAATAAGCTAAAATGGCATGTTTAATATTGAAACTTCCACAACTTTAATGCCATAACTATCCACTACTCAAATGTAACCTAAAACTTATGAAATATGCTTAAAAACTGAAAATTACATAATAGAGGGCCATAAATCCGAGAATGAATATTGCATTTATTCTTCTAGCTATTTGTAACCATCTATTAGTAAATGAAGCTCATGTTGAAGTAGCTTGAATGTAGTTCTATTAATTGATGGTTGACTTGCATTAAATGAACTTGAGATGTACTTGAGTTCATTTAATTCAACTTTGATTCCTTCAATGCAACTTGAGTTTATCATAAATGAAGCCATGGTGCATTTAATGTATCTCCATCTTGAAGCTCTTCTTTATTCTTTATTGGCATTGTTGGGTTCATATCATCCTCCCCTTCTTCAAGAGGATTCGTCCTCGAATCAAAAAAGGGTTTCCAACATCAAATGGACGAAAATCAGCAGCATTATAAATGTAATTGACATCTTCTCCTTGTAGAGCAATCTTGTAGTCATGGGATGTCATAGGCAAAATGTGTCTTGAATTCCACTTAGTTTTCTTGTGAAATGAAGAACAATCCTTCCAAAAGTGTCTCCAAACCCAATCACCTGGTTTGAACACCTTATGCTTGCTGCCATGGATGAATTTAGAAGCAATTTTGAAGTTTTTCTTCTCAATAAATACTTTGGCATTAACTTTGGAGGGAAACTTTGAATCAAGCATCACAATGAGTACTTTGGCATCCTGTAAGAACTCAAAAGAAAAACTAGACAAACATGGTTTGAGCTCACCCATTAGAAAACAAGTTCCTTTATACAAATGATAAAAAATATTTTGTTTTGAAAACAAAATAGATTTAACCTCACAAGTTCTTTCACATAAGCTCACCTTCTTGGCTTTTCTCTCTTTTTTCTCTATAGGCCGTAGATTAATCTCATGCTTTTCTCTCTCACTCATTTTCTCACAAGATTCTTTTTCAAACAATTGACATGCTTTTGTCTTGACCTTTTTTGCCTTTTTCCCTAACTCACACACATCAACATGTACCTCATAAAGAGTAGGTGTTACAATAGTAGAAGTGTTACAAACAAATAAGTCTTTGCAATCTAATCTCCTAGTAAACTCACTAGCATGTGTTGACACTAAATTACAAAGCAAATCATTTTTAATTTTTTCACTTTCTACCTCAACAATAGACTTATTTTCAGTAGGTAAACTAACCTTTTCCAAAGTTGAATGAACATTTAAATTTGGTTTAGGTTTAGTGTACCTTGTAGACTTCCTTTGGAGACGTTTTTCAATCTTTATGGCTATGTGCATCATCCTCTCCAAATCCTCATAAGGTTGAAGTTCAAGCTGAATTGCAATCTCCTTGTTAAGTCCTCTAAAGAATCGAGCCATTGTAACCGTCTCATCCTCATAAATTTCGAGATCTTCAAGCAACGTTTGCATCTCCATGTAGTAAGCCTCCACACTTTTTCTCCCTTGTCTCAAAGTTCGCAAGTTATGGAAAAACTTAGGAACAAAGTGCTCCCGCATTATTTGCTTAGGAACATTCCATGATTCAATTGGACGGTTAAGGTTCCTCCTACTCAAAAACAATTAATCCCACCAAGTAATGGCATAATCTCTAAGATGAGAAATGATGAGTTTTACCTTTTTCTCCTCACATAAAGTGCAACAATCAAAGACATGATCGACTTGCCTTTCCCATTGAATATACTCCTTCGGATTTTTACTTCCATAGAATTTAGGAAATTTCAGCTTCATGTTTTTTTTTTGTTTGTTTCTGCAAAATTAAAAACAAAGTAACACAAAAATGGACCTCACATGCACTCCCTCACGTGTTTTCACTCGTTAAGGTATAGTCACTTGTGTTTACACTCAAAACAGAAAAACACTCTCAACAAACTCACGATTTCACTTGCATGAGCTAATAAGCAAAGTTTGCAATCAAGTGATAGACAAGACACTAAGAAAATAAAATAGCATAAATATGGAGCAAAACGAATATCGAATAAGAAACAAGTTATGAAAGAAAGGAAATGACAGAATTGAAACAAAAATTGACTCAAGATGAGAAAGATAGATATGGAAGTGGAACAAATGATAGTTACAACTGTAAATGCCAACAACTAGTGAACATTCCAACAAATAACTCTTCCAAATTGAATGATCTAGTCAATGTGTAATTGAAAAGAGTTACAATCTGATTTTATAACATCAAAATGAATAGGAGTTACAAACACAATTAGTCAATAACTTTAAAATCATGTGGCTGGAAATTTCAATTTGTAACTCATGTGCATTTATTGCAATTGACAATTTGTAACATATATGGAAAAATCAAACACCAACATTCAGATTAACAGGAAAATATCAGATCTAAGCTCAAGATATGAAAGATAGAAACAAAGAACACTATAGAACATCAAGAAAGAAAACTTATGCTCTAGGTTTTCTCGGTTTTCCAGAACAGATTATCAAAATTCCTTTTCACTCTTAAGAAAGTTGAATTTGAATGACTTGTAAAAGAAAACATTAAAGTTTAGACAGAGAGCTATAACTTTGCAGAAGACGCAAATACTAAAAGACTGACGAAAAAGACACTTTTTTTTAGTTTTATATGAATAAACAGAATCTGACGAGATGAACAAAAAGAACAAAAAAAATTCATAATAAAAATGAAAAAAAGAATAAAAAAAATGAAAACATATATCCGATCTAGAACCTAAAGCTCTGATACCAAATGATAAGTAACTCTTGATGATTTTAAATCTAACAACCTTGTTGAAGAACAAAACCTTTAGATCTAAAACTCAAAAACCCCAAATCTAAATGATTTCATCCCAAGGAAGAAGATAGAAACGGATTTACCTTGATGATCAAGATCAAGAGTAGAGAAAACTTGTTTCTAAACTCAAGATTCGAATCACTCCACAAGTAGTTTGATCAACGCTACTTGAATGATCCTAGCATGCAAATCTAAACACAAGATATGCAAAGAAACAAGCTCATGGCTTAAGAAGCAAAATATGCAACTTTTCATTCAAAACATGATTCCCAGTCTTTTTTTACAATACATCTTTGATGGCTTTATATAGCCTTTAAATTGTAACCTAAAATAAGCTAAAATGGCATGTTTAATATTGAAACTTCCACAACTTTAATGCCATAACTATCCACTACTCAAATGTAACCTAAAACTTATGAAATATGCTTAAAAACTGAAAATTACATAATAGAGGGCCATAAATCCGAGAATGAATACTGCATTTATTCTTCTAGCTATTTGTAACCATCTATTAGTAAATGAAGCTCATGTTGAAGTAGCTTTGTTAAGTAACTCCCAAGAATTAGACCTAACAACCTTGTTGAGAAAACAAGACCTTTAGATCTAAAACTTAAAAACCCCAAAACGACATGGAATCAACCCAAGGAAAAGTTTGGAACGGATTACCTTGATGATCAAGATCAAGAGTAAAGAAAACTCGTTTCTAAACTCGTGATTCGAATCACTCCACAAGAGGTACGATCAACACCACTTGAATGACTCTAGCATGCAAATTCTAAACACAAGAAATTGCAATAAGGAAAACTTAGCTCTCAACAAAGCTAAAAGAAAACTCAATTCATTCACTTTAAAATTCTGTCTACAATGGAAGAAGAGAGGGCTTTATATAGCCTTTGAGACCCTTAACCTAATTGACAAATAGACACTAACTATATGGGCTAGTTAGTGGGGAAAAGAGTAACCTATATGAGTTACAATTTAACCACAACTCCCATATTGAAAACAAACTTAAATGATAAATAAAACTGAAATTACATTTAAAACTAATAAAGGTGTTGTCTTGTAACCATTATTTTAATACTAATCCATAGCTGTAAATGGTTTGAACTTGTGTTCCATAATTGAAGCTTAGCTTGTCTTGAATGAAGCTTGTAATGATACTTGACTTCATTGAATCCATCTCCACCTCATTGAATGCAACTTCAGTTCAAACATCACCATATTAAATGTTACTTTAGTTCAACTTAGTTCTTTTAGGTGAAACCCAAGTTAAACTTAAGTTCCATAAATTTAGCTATGAGTTCATTAAGTGCAAGTTAGAATGCATTTAATGCGTCTCCATCTTGAAGTTCAACTTTGCACAACATGTAGGGAAAGACTCCAACATCTTCTAGAACCTCCTCCTTTTGAGCTCACCATAGCTTGAATATGAGTGATTAAAGCTTGTTGTAGCTTCTTGGCTCTCGACCTTGTAATTGGACCTTCAGGCATGACAATAGGTGGTCCTTGGTTCATATCATCCTCCCCCTCTTGAGAAGGATTAAGCCCTCGAATCATAACCATCACCCATCAAAAGGACTCAAGTCAGCAACATTAAAGGTTGCACTAACACCATACTCACTGGTAAATCAATTTTATAAGCATTGTCATTGATTCTCTCAAGAACTTGGAAAGGTCCATCTCCTCGTGGTAAAAGCTTTGATTTTCTTTGATTAGGAAACCTTTCTTGTCGAAAATGTACCCAAACCCAATCTCCGGTTTGAAGACTAAGGGTTTACGCCCCTTATTGATTTTTGAAGCAACCTTGAAATTTTGCTGCTCAATGTGCTCTTTAACTTTCTTGTGCAACTTATGAACAAACTCAACCTTTGCATTCGCATCAAGACTCACAAACTCATTAGGGGGCATAGGCAATAAATCAATAGGAGTTAAAGGATTAAAGCCATAAACAATTTCAAAAGGAGTGCATTTAGTAGTGCTATGAACAACCCTATTATATGCAAATTCTATGAATGGCAAACAATCCTCCCAAGTCTTAAGATTCTTATTAATAATAGCCCTAAGCATAGTAGTCATGGTTCTATTAACAACCTCGGTTTGACCATCCGTTTGAGGATGACATGTAGTTGAATACAATAGCTTAGTTTCCAACTTACCCCACAAAACACGCCAAAAGTGGCTTAAAAATTTAACATCACGATCACTAACTATGCTTTTAGGAATACCATGCAATCTCACAACCTCCCTAAAGAATAAGTCGATAAGTTTTGCATCATCTGTTTTGTGACAAGGAATAAAATGTGCCATTTTACTAAATCTATCGACCACAACAAATATGCTATCTCTACCTTTCCTAGTTCTAGGTAAGCCTAAAACAAAATCCATCGATATATCAATCCAAGGACCATTAGGAGCGGGTAAAGGAGAATACAAACCATGTGGTTGAAGCCTAGACTTAGCCTGTTTACATGCTATGCATCGAGCACAAACTTTATTAACATCATGCCTCATTTTAGGCCAGTAAAAATGTTCAACAAGCATATCATAAGTTTTAGAAACTCCAAAATGCGCCATTAAACCGCCTCCATGAGCTTCCTTTACCACCAATAACTCACGAATAGAACAAGATGGGATGCAAAGTTTTCCTTTCCTAAACAAAAATCCATCAAACAACATGTAATCATCCACAACAAGTCCTTTTTCACAAGATTCAACAAAAGGAGCAAAGAATGCATCATGAGGATACAAAGTCTTTATATGTTCAAACCCTAACAACTTAGCATTCAAAGCATTGAGTAAAGCATACCTTCGTGATAAAGCATCCGCAACAATGTTCTCCTTACCTTGTTTATACTTAATCACATAAGGGAATGTTTCAATAAACTCCAACCATTTGGCATGTCGTCGATTGAGTTTATTTTGTCCTCTCAAATGCTTTAAACTCTCATGATCCGTATGAATAACGAACTCCTTAGGCCAAAGATAATGTTGCCATGTTTGTAATGCACGAACCAAAGCATAAAGTTCTTTGTCATATGTTGGATACTTCAAAGAAGCACCATTCAATTTTTCACTAAAGAACATCAAAGGTCTGTTATTTTGCTTTAAAACAGCACCTATTCCTACACCACTAGCATCACATTCAATTTCAAAGGTTAACTCAAAATTAGGTAATGCAAGCAATGGAGCGGAACACAATTTTTCTTTCAAAGTGTTAAAAGCATTTTCTTGGTCTTTTCCCCATATGAAAGAAACATTTTTCTTAACAAGTTCATTCAAGGGTGAAGCAATGGTACTAAAATCCTTAATGAACCTACGATAGAAACCCGCAAGACCATGAAAACTTCTTACCTCACTCACGATTTTAGGTGTAGGCCAATCTTTTATTGCCTTTACCTTCTCCTCATCAACCTCAACACCGTTAGATGAAACAACAAATCCAAGAAAATTAACTTTTTCCATGCAAAAGCTACACTTTGTAAATTTGCATACAAACATTCTTTTCTCAAAGTAGACAAAACAGATCGTACATGTTCAACATGCTCATCTAAGGATTTAGAATAAACAAGAATATCATCAAAGTAGACAACCACAAACTTCCCTAAGTATTCTCGCAAGACATGATTCATTAACCTCATGAATGTACTAGGTGCATTAGTCAATCCAAAAGGCATAACTAACCATTCATAAAGGCCATACTTAGTTTTGAAAGCAGTTTTCCATTCATCACCAATATGCATGCGAATTTGATGATAACCTGATTTCAAATCAATCTTAGTAAAGAGACTACATCCATGCAACTCATCAAGCATATCATCTAATCTAGGAATTGGATGTCTATACTTAATAGTTATCTTGTTTATAGCCCTACAATCAATACACATACGCCAGACCCATCTTTCTTAGGCACAAGAATAAGCTGGAATAGAACATGGACTCAAACTCTCACGTACATACCCTTTAGCAAGGAGTTCACTCACTTGCCTTTGTATCTCTTCGGCCTCCTTTGGATTAGTCCTATATGCTGGACGGTTTGGAATGGTTGCTCCGGAATGAAGTCAATCTTATGCTCAATTCCTCTAAGTGGTGGCAAACCACTAGGCATCTCCTCTGGAAATAAATCTTCAAACTCCTTCAAAAGTAAAACAAAAACACTAGGCAAAGAAGGGTTAAGCTCGTTAGTAAAGAAACAAGACCCTTTGCACATAAGTACAAGAATGGTCCTATTAGAAAGCAAAACATTCCTAGCCTCACTTGACCTAGCATACAAACTCACTATTTTGGCTTTTCTCTCATTTTTTCCTCTAGGCCGATTGCTACTCTCTTGCTTTTCACTCAAACTCTTTTTTTCTCTCGATCTTTTCTATTATTTCATTTTCACTTTTGCTTTTGCATCAGCCTCTTGCCTTTTTTTTTTCAAGTTTGCATTGATCAATAAATACATCTTTTGGAGACAATGGAACAAGAGTAGTTTTTCTACCATTATAAGTAAAAGAGTAACGATTTGCATACCCATCATATACTACCCGACGATCAAATTGCCAAGGCCTCCCCAACAATAAATCTCCAGCATGCATGGATACAACATCACACAAAACATCATCATTATACTTTCCAATGGTAAAAGAAACAAGAGCTTGCTTACTCACCCTTACTTGCGCACAATCATTCAACCATTGAAGTTTATATGGTCTAGGATGTGGTTTGGTCTCTAAATTAAGCCTCTTGACCAGAATTGTACTCACAACATTGGTGCAACTACCACTATCAATGACCACACTACAAGGCATAGATTGAATAAGGCACCTAGTGTGAAACAAGTTCTCTCTTTGGTCTAGACTATCCTCCTTAATTTGGGTGCTTAAAGCTCTCCTAGCAACTAAGGACAAGTTTGCAGGATCCTCTTCGCTTAACTCATTCTCACTCTCATCATTTTCTTCCTTAACCTCATCTTCCTCTTCATCATCAGTCACAATCTCTCCTCTCTAATGGTCATAATTCTCCTATTAGGGCAATCTCTACTATAGTGACCTACCCCTTGACATTTCCAACATTTCAAATCCCTATTTCGCACATTAGATTCATCTATCTTCTCTTTCCCCTTTTAGAACTCTCCCTTTCTCTACATTTGCTTTAGGTTTCTCATATATCTCTTGGTTTCTAAGCTTAGATTCAATCTTCTTACTATCCTTTTTCCATGTAGAACTAGAGTTGGAAAAATGTTTAGAAGAATACCGTCGAGACGTTTCGTTGGATTTGCCTCTCGATCTTGATTGCAATATGCAACAACCCCTCAATGTCGGAGTAAGGTTGTAGGTCAACCTTGTATCGCAATCTCCGAGTTTAGCCCATTAAGAAACCGTGCCATGAGACTCTCCATATCCTCATCTAGATCAAGTCGATCCATCAATGTATCCATCTCCTTGTAATAATCCTCCACGGACTTGTTGCCTTGTTTCAATGCTTGAAGCTTTTGAGCCATGTCTCGTTGGAAATGTTTTGGAACAAAACGCTTCCTCATGGACTCCTTGAACTCGTACCATGAATCGATTGGTGCTTCAAGATTCCTTCTCCTACTTGACATCAATTTATCCCACCACGTTTGAGCATATTGTTTAAATTGAGCAACACAAAGCATTACCTTCTTTTCTTTCACCGAAATTATGGCAATTGAACACCGACTCCACTGTTTTCTCCCATTGAAGGTACTCCTCCGGATCAGTTTTGCCATAGAACCGGAAGTTTCAATTTGATGCTTCCCACGTTTGGTCAATTCCTTCTTCATAAGGTACTCGCCTTTGTAAATGTTGATGTCTTCGTCCCCGACCTCTTCCCCTATTCAAGCCCACGACCAACACGTCTTTCTCCCCTTCTTCAGTGCTGCTATTAATGTAACTTGGTCATCTTCTAGTTGATCAGAACTTCCTCCCTCATATTCGTTGTCATGGTCATCCTCACGCTTCTTTGTGGAGGGTGGAATTCTCCTCCTAGCGTGGTTTTGAACCTCCAACCTCCGTATACGCTCCGATAACTCTTCTATTCCACGAATCATTCTCTCCATGGTTCCTTGTTGTGCCTCCCTCATTCGGGCCGTTAATGTTAAGATCACCTTCTTGTGCCATGCTGCAAAAATACGGTAAAGTAACAAAGAAAAAAAAAAAAAGGACCTCGCAAGCACTCCTCACGTATTTCACTCGTTAATGAAGTTCACTCGTGTTTAACACTCAACACTCTAATTAATGTATCACTCCCTTACCTCACAACCTCACAAAGCACTCGAGAAACAGATTGGTGTATGAGTATAGCAAAGTCAAAGAGCTAAGTGCAATTCAAAGTGATTAGACAACACACTAAGAATACAAACAAGTGTATTGAAGGAGCAATCCGAATAACAAAAAGAAACAAGTTTAAGAAAAAATGACAAAATGAAAGGAATTCAAGAGGGAAAACAAAAATAGACCTAGAACAAATGATCAAATATCAATTCATCAAGAGAGTACTATCAAAGGAATAATTGAATTCAAGTTACCTTGAAACAATGAACAAAAAAAATTAAAACAGAAAATTTGCTCTCGGATATGCTGTCTTCTTTTGATAGATTTGCAAAATATGAATATTTCACTCTGAAGAAATCCGATTTTGAAGATATCAAAGAATAACAAATTGTAGATCAGATCTAGATCTCAAATCTTGTAGAAGACGATATAATGAAATACGGAACGGAAAGGATATTTTTTTGTATTTTTTATTCAGAATAAGAACATGCTCGGATCTGCAAAAACTGAAGCTAAAGAGAAAAGAACTCAAAGAGATAAATGCAAGGAAACATATGTCCGATCAAAGAGCCTAATGCTCTGATACCAAATGTTAAGTAACTCCCAAGAATTAGACCTAACAACCTTGTTGAGAAAACAAGACCTTTAGATCTAAAACTTAAAACCCCAAAACGACATGGAATCAACCCAAGGAAAAGTTTGGAACGGATTACCTTGATGATCAAGATCAAGAGTAAAGAAAACTCGTTTCTAAACTCGTGATTCGAATCACTCCACAAGAGGTACGATCAACACCACTTGAATGACTCTAGCATGCAAATTCTAAACACAAGAAATTGCAATAAGGAAAACTTAGCTCTCAACAAAGCTAAAAGAAAACTCAATTCATTCACTTTAAAATTCTGTCTACAATGGAAGAAGAGAGGGCTTTATATAGCCTTTGAGACCCTTAACCTAATTGACAAATAAACACTAACTTTATGGGCTAGTTAGTGGGGGAAAAGAGTAACCTATATGAGTTACAATTTAACCACAACTCCCATATTGAAAACAAACTTAAATGATAAACAAAACTGAAATTACATTTAAAACTAATAAAGGTGTTGTCTTGTAACCATTATTTTAACACTAATCCATAGCTTTAAATGGTTTGAACTTGTGTTCCATAATTGAAGCTTAGCTTGTCTTGAATGAAGCTTGTAATGATACTTGACTTCATTGAATCCATCTCCACCTCATTGAATGCAACTTCAGTTCAAACATCACCATATTAAATGTAACTTTAGTTCAACTTAGTTCTTTTAGGTGAAACCCAAGTTAAACTTAAGTTCCATAAATTTAGCTATGAGTTCATTAAGTGCAAGTTAGAATGCATTTAATACGTCTCCATCTTGAAGTTCAACTTTGCACAACATGTAGGGAAAGACTCCAACATCTTCTAGAACCTCCTCTTTTGAGCTCACCATAGCTTGAATATGAGTGATTAAAGCTTGTTGTAACTTCTTGGCTCTCGACCTTGTAATTGGACCTTCAGGCATGACAATAGGTGGTCCTTGGTTCATATCACATTCACTGAGCTTCATAGCTCATTCCTTCTATGTTTTCAAACCTTTCAGGTAGAGATCGAGCTCCTGGCACCTGAGTTACTGCCATAGTCTGCTGAAGCTTCATAAGTTAAATACTTTGTACGTGGCTGGTTTTGTCTAGCAAGTCTCTATGTTTGTAAATTATTTGTGAGGACTTGGGTGTTATAGTTGTTTGTACATTAGAGGTTGTATAAACACTGGTTGTCTTGTGTTGTTTCTGATGCACTAGACTTTTAGTTTCCAAGAGAGACTTGTGAATGGTTTCTCCTTGTATATGTTTAATAGTTGTCCAGTTTCCGCTATGTCATGTTTAAGTGTTCCATTTTCGAACATAGTATGTTTATCAGTGTATCGGGTGTCATGTGTATTGTTAAGAGATAAACAATGTCCGTTGGCTTCACGCCGCTTTTCGAAAGTGAGTTAGCGAGTAGTTCGGGAGGGGTGTGACAACTGGTATATCGAGCGATTAGTTCCATGGGAATGAGAGCAGAGCAAGTTAGCTCTAGAAGAAACCGAAAAGTAAATAGCAAGTTATTGAGTTAGTTCAATAGAACTAGTCGAGCATGGTCCAAGTAAGGACAAGAGTAAGTCCGGTCGGGGACTAGAATGTGAACACAAGTCTAGAGTTGTGCATTTGAGTTGAGTACTCATTACATGTCTAGTATGTTAATATGTTATAGAAGTCATGCCACCACGTACTAGCAGAGGCGATGCGTGCAAGATCGGGGCGGGACGCAGAGATCCTACCCAAGATCAATCCCAGTGGAGATCTAGTGCCCGAAAGTTCAGATACGGGCCAGAATTAAGCATCATGTTAATGCCTCACAGGGGGTAGGTAAGCCATAGAGAGAGCAGGGCTAAGTAATCCAAATAAGACATATAGAATAGATCACCTAAAAGAATTAGGAGCCACAGTGTTTGAGGGTTCCAAAGATCCAGTGAAAAGTCGAGGTTTGGCTGAATAAGCTTGATAAATGTTTTGATGTCATGAGTTGCTCTGAGGAGCGAAATGTTAAGTTGGCCACATTCTTGCTGCTAAAGGAAGCAGAAGGATGATGGAAATCGATGTTAGCCAGTTGTAGTGATGCACGTATTTCACACTGGCAAATTTTTAAAAGTATATTTGAAAATAAATATTACCCTAGCACGTACCGAGAGGCAAGAGGGATGAATTTTTAGAACTAAAACAAGAGACACTTTGCTGAGTATGAGAGAAGATATACCGAGTTGTCGTGGTATGTTGATGTGATTGTGGCATCTAAGAGCGACAGGTGTCGACGAATTGAAAGAGGGTTACGACCTGAGATACGTACCCGATTCATGACCATTGCTAAGGGGTGACTTCTCTCAGCTGGTAGAGACTGCTCTATGTGTTGAGCAGAGTATAGCAGAGGCGCAGTCAGTAGTGAAGCCTAGTTGTGGAGGCTTCGATAACAAGCAGTTTCCAAGGTTGTGAGCAGCGGAGGTTCACACTTGGGGGTAAATGTTTCCAAGTCAATATGACTTAAAGGAGCAAGCTAGTAGCCAAGTAGCCAGGCATCGAGGCAGATGATTGTGGGTAGTGCCTATCAGAGGCAGAGTTAAAGTGAACCTAGTTAGTTTGTTTGATTGGCAACAAGTTGCATGGAGGGCAAGAGTCTAATGCCAGTATAGCAAGGAAAACTCCATGTGTGATCTGTTGCAAGAATCATCAAGGTCATTGTCTTGTGAGTGTTGGTACATGCTACCAAGTCTTGACAACCGGGACATGTCAAGAGGATTGTCCTGGCTATGGACTGACCACACAGAGGGACTAGGAGTTGAGTCCCAGATTAGTTTAGCGGCAAAGAGAGTTTGGTGAGGCGCAAGAGAGGGCACCAGTGGTGTTAGACTAAAAAGAGAGTTGTAGGGAGGCCTAAGCAACACGGAAAGGTCTAGGTTATGACTCAGCAAGAAGCTGAGGATGCACCAGATATGATTATTGGTACAATTACTATTTGAAATGTACCTGCACCTGTTTTAATAGAACAAGGTGCTACACATTTCTTTGTTTTTAGTATGTTCTTGACTAAGTTGAATGGGAAGCTAGAACCTTTATGTAAAAGGTTAGTTATATACACTTGATTGGTGATGCTTTATTAGTCAATTCGGTGATGAGTGTGAGGTCTTAGTAGAAGGTCTCAATATGTTAGTGGATCTTCTTCCACTAGAGTTGCAGGTGTTAGAAGCAATCCTAGGAATGGATTTCTTATTCACTCATTATGCTTCCAGAGATTGCCATATAAAGGAAGTTGTTTTCAAGAAACCAGGATTAGCTGAAGTGGTTTTATGGGATGAAAGAAAGACTATCCCTACGAGTTTGTTTTCAGCATTCAAAGCTCAGAAGTTATTGAGGAAAGGTTGCACGACGTTTCTTGCACATGTAGTTGAGGTGCAGGAAGAAAAGCTAAAACAAGAAAATGTTCTTGTTGTGAATGAATTTTCTTGTTGTTTTCTAGCAGATCTATCAGGATTGCCACCTGATAGGGAAGTTGAGTTCACCATTGAACTGTTACCATGAATGACACCTATTTCGCAAGTGCCGTATAGAATGGCTCCAAGTGAGATCAGGGAGCTAAAGATGCAGTTACAAGGACTAGTTGATAAGGGATACATCAGACCTAGTGTATCGCCTTGGAGAGCTCCAGTGTTATCTGTGAAAAAGAAAGATGGTACCCGTAGATTATGCATTGATTATAGACAATTAAACAAAGTCACGATACGTAATAAGTATCCTTTACCCTGAATAGATGACTTGTATGACCAGTTAAGAGGTGCATCGATGTTTTGTAAGATTAATTTAAGATCAGGATATCATCAGTTAAAGGTCGAGAATCGAGACATTCCTAAGACATTATTCATAATGAGGTGCGAGTATTATGAGTGTTTAATAATGTCATTCGGTTTAACAATGCACTAGCGATTTTCATGGACCCCATGGGATGAGTTTTCCACCAAGTATTTGGATAACTTTGTAATAGTGATTATTGATGATATACTAGTTTACTCAGTTGACAGGAAAGCCTACGAGGAACACATGAGTATTATTCTACAAACACTACGAGATAAACAGTTGTACGCTAAATTCACCAAAGGTGAGTTTCGATTGAATCAGGTAGTGATTGAGGTAAGTTGTTTCAACAAATGGAGTTGGTATGGGTCCACATAAAGTAAAAGTTATGGTCAACTTAGTGAGACCAGCTAATGCGACAGAAGTACGTAGTTTCCTAAGCTTGGCAGGATACTGCAGATGATTTGTTGAGAACTTCTCACGAATAGCATTACCCTTAACAGCTTTGACAAGAAAGAATGCTAAGTTTGAGTGGTCAGACAAGTGTGAATAGAGTTTCCAGGACCTGAAAAAGAGATTAGTTACAAAGACCTATTCGACACTTCCGTGCTTGGGAAAAGAGTATGTGGTTTCTTTGTGATGCCTCGAGGAAAGATTTAGGGTGTGTACTGATGCAAGAAGGAAAAGTAATAACTTATGCGTTAAGGCAATTGAGAAAGCACGAATGTAATTACCCTACCCATGATCTTGAGTTAGCAGCAGTTGTTCTAGCATTAAAGATCTGGAGACATTACCTGTTTGGTGAAAGGTGTCACATTTACACGAGATCATAAGAGTCCGAGGTATATCTTTGATCAAAGGGAGTTGAATATGATGAGAGAGAAGATGGTTAGAATTGATTAAAGATTATGATTGTACCATAGAATACCATTCGTAAGGTGAATGTGGTAGTGATTGCATTGAGCAGAAGTGCAGACTTCCTAAGGGCGCCTTGTGTGGTTTTCGAGCAACATTTTTAAGTACTCTAAGGATTCTAAGGCGCTTGTAAGCTGCAGAGAATTGAGAGGACTTCTAGTTTAATTTGAGATCGAGCCTTCACTCATAATAGAGATTGTGAGAAGACAATCGAGAGAATAGTAACTTGCGAGAAAATGTTTGAAAAGTCCAAACAGGCCGAAGCAAAATTTAAAATGAGATCGAGACGGAGACATAGAGAAAGCAGGGAAGACTATGTGTTCCGAGAGTGTTAGTGAGCATAAGAATGCTATTCTAGAAGAAGCTCACAGATTCGACTACGCTTATGCATCCAGGAAGCACCAAGATGTGTAAAACCTTGAATGGGACATATTGGTGGCACGGGATGAAGCGGGAGATAGTTGATTATGTTGATAGATGTTTAATCATGCCGCCAAGTTAAACCGATTAGACGAAGCAAAAAGGACTCCTTAACCCATTGCTAGTGTCGAATGGAAATGGGAGCGTATTACTATGGTTTTTTCGTGGTAGATTACCACGTACTTCAAATGGACATGATGGTACTTGGGTAATGGTGGATAGACTCACTAAGACAACACGGTTTGTACCATGGCGTCACGCTTGATCAGCTAGCTAAGCTATACGTCAATGAATTGTGAGACAATACAGAGTGCGAAGTGTCCATACTTCCGGATAGAGATCCAGAGATTTACTTCTATGTTTTGGCCTAGCTTACAAAAAAAAAACTATGGGGACAAAGCTGAGTTTTATCAGTCTAGTTTTGACATGGCACCATTTGAGGCTCTAGATAAAAGACCGTGTAGAACACTCGTATATTGGAATGAACTAGAAGAACGGAAGCTAATCGGTCCTGAGTTGGTGCAAGTTATGACAAACAATATTAACGTAATCAGAGAGAATCTGAAGGTAGCACAAGACCGTCAGAAGAGTTATGTAGATAAGTAACGAAAGGACTTAGAATTCCAGGTTGGAGATCAAGTTTTCTTGAAGTTATCTCCATGGAGAGGTGTCCTTCGTTTTGGTAAGAAAGGTAAACTAAGCCCTTGATATATTGGTCCTTATCAAGTAACGGGACAAGTTGGGCCAGCAGCCTACAGACTAGAATTGCCAGCAGAACTATCTTAAGTACATGATGTTTTTCATGTGTCCATGTTGAGAAGTATATACCAGATCTGACACATGTGCTACAAGCACAACCCGTTGAGCTAGAAAAGACATGAGTTACGCAGAGGATGCAGTTCAATTCCTCGACAGAAAAGAACAAGTTTTAAGAAACAAGACGATCCCACTCGTGAAGGTTCGTTGGAGACATCACGGAGTGGAGGAGGCAACCTGAGAGTTAGAAGACTAAATGAGGAGGAAGTATCCGATGATTTTCACCTAAGAACTACTAAATTTCGAGGACGAAATTTCTTAAGGGGAGGTAGGTTGTAAACCCAAGATCTTTCTTTGGAACCTCCTTATTATCAAACAACGAAAAGAAAGAAGAAATGAATGTTTAAAACTTGGTTCCCCATGTTTTAAAAAGAAAAGTAATGAAGTGAAAGACAAAAGGAAAACAAGGAAGAAAAAGTTTAAACCATTTTGGTTTGGTTTGCTTTTAAACACAAAAGAAGAAAAGGAAATGAAACAAATGTTTTATATTAAGTTATTTTGGTTTTGTTAAGAAAAGAAAAGAAAAGAAAAGAAAAGAAAGAAAGAAGATAAAGGAAAGAAAAGAAAAGGAAAAATAAATGGAAAATGAAAAGCAAAAGAGCAAAAAGACAAGGAATACCTCTTCCACCGTTTGACTTTTTTTAAAAAGGGTTTCTCTCCATTTTCTTCTCTTTCATCACAATCTAAGGCTGAAGCTTCGTGGTTGAAGGAGAAAGGAAGAAGAAGGAGGCCATTTTTGGTGATTTTGGGCTGGAGTTGCAGAAGGAAAGAGGAAAACTCAAGGGAATTCATTTTTACAGCAAGAAAATCAACTCAGACAAGCTCTGATTTTCTGTTCATCTCGAGCTCCACAAGAAGAGGTAAGAGTTGAGCTTTTGTTTCATGGAAGTTAACTCATATTGGAACAAAATTCGTGAAGGAAGCTCGAGCCAATTCTGATGTTAAGTAGCTGTTTTGTTAAGAGGAAGGCAGAAGACAGAATTTTGCTGTCAAATCCGAGAAGTCTCTGATGTTTTCGTTGTTCTGATCTGTATACTTGGAGTTAGAGGCTCTAATTGGTATGGTTCGAAAGCTTATTCAATTTCCTACAAGTTTTGTGAAGGAATCGTGAGAAGAAAATGATTGGAAGATGTTGTAATCTTCAGGTTAAGTTTTGGGTTGCAGCAGGAAGTGAAATCTGGAACAGCAGCAGAATCATTTTAGGGGTTAAGCTACTGAGGTAATTTCTAACCAATACGTTAGGAATCTCATTTTCATGTCTTCATAAGAGTTTTAGAGGGTTCAAAAAGGAAGAGTTTGGTATAAAGTACATTCTTTTTGGATAAGTAATGAAGAAGTTATGGCTGTCTGAAAACAGGGCAGAAAATCTGAAAATGCTAGAATTTTTGAAAGTGTGTTTTCTTGTAGTTTTAGGGTTAAAAACCATGAGCTCGAGGTTCTAATACATGAATTTGGTTTGTTTGACAGGCCAAGAGCAAATAGGTCGAGTGTACGGGCTAAGATTCTAGTTCAAGCACTGTGAGTGATAAAAGGAACTTCAAAAGTGTATATATGTTTGAATTATGTTCAAGAAATGCAAGTCTTGCTAGAATAAAGTTTTCAATGCATTTATGCTTTCTTTCGAACACGTGTATGAGTATTCATGTTTTCCTAGAAATGTTTCAAGTGTTCATTGTGACCCTAAAAGTCTTTATAAAGTTTATACATGAGCATATGTCAATGGTTGCCAAAATTTATGGAAATGTTATGATTTCAAGCAAGCATGTACTAGCAAATATGTTTTAAAGATTTCCAATTTTATGAACAAATTTGAGTAAGCTTGAGTTTTATGAAAGAAAAGATAAGCGGGCATGTTCAAATGTTTCCATGTGGTTTTTCCGAGATATTGAGCCCGAGGTTTTATGGTACAGTGTGTGCACACAGGTCTTATTCTCGTTGTCGACGTTGAATGTACTCCGTGACAACATTACTGCCGTGAGTCTTTGGGCGGGCCCCACTACGACAAAGACGATGGGAGTCTTTGGGCGAGCCCCACTACATCGTGAGAGTAAGCGTTGGTTGTCTCTTGGCGTGGCCTACACAATGTGGATTGTGAAATGTTTTTAAAAGAGTTTATCTCATTTACATGCCTTACGAGATTTGATGATATACTTGTTGGTTTTTCGAAAGTCTATTATGATTCCACGTTTACTTTCAATGCTTGAATACAAATGCATATGCTCATAGTTTTTGAGTCACATGTTTTACAAGTTCTGAGATATTTAACACTGATCACTCACTTGAGCTTCATAGCTCATTCCTTCTATGTTTTCAAACCTTTCGGTAGAGATCGAGCTCCCGCTTTGAGAGTTATCGCCATAGTCTGCTGAAGCTTCATAAGTTAAATACTTTGTACGTGGCTGGTTTTGTCTAGCAAGTCTCTATGTTTGTAAATTATTTGTGAGGACTTGGGTGTTATAGTTGTTTGTACATTAGAGGTTGTATAAACACTGGTTGTCTTGTGTTGTTTCTGATGCACTAGACTTTTAGTTTCCAAGAGAGACTTGTGAATGGTTTCTCCTTGTATATGTTTAATAGTTGTCCAGTTTCCACTATGTCATGTTTAAGTGTTCCATTTTCGAACATAGTATGTTTATCAGTGTATCTCGGGGTCATGTGTATTGTTAAGAGATAAACAATGTCTGTTGGCTTCACGCCGCCTTTCGAGCTGAGTTAGCAGGTAGTTCGGGAGGGGGTGTGACATAAGCTCACCTTCTTGGCTTTTCTCTCTTCTATAGGCCGATTAGCCTCATGCTTTTTTCTCTCACTCATTTTCTCACAAGATTCTTTTTCAAGCAATTGACATGCAAGTCTTGACCTTTTTTGGCTTTTTTCCTAACTCACACACATCAATATGTACTTCATCAAGAGTATGAGTTACAATAGTAGAAGTGTTACAAACAAACAAGTCTTTGCAATCTAATCTCCTTGTAAACTCACAAGCATGTGTTGACACTATATTACAAAGCATTTCATTTTGAATCTTATCACTTTCTACCTCAACAATAGGTTTTCAGTAGGTAAACTAACCCTTTCCAATGTTGAACTAACATTTAAAATTTGCTTAGGTTTAGTGTACCTTGTAGACTTCCTTTGGAGACGTTTTTCAATCTTTATGGCTATGTGCACCATCCTCTCCAAATCCTCATAAGGTTGAAGATCAAGCTGAATTGCAATTTTGAAGCTCTTCTTTATTCTTGATTGGCATTGTTGGGTTCATATCATCCTCCTCTTCTTCAAGAGGATTCGTCCTCGAATCAAAAAGGGTCTCCAACATCAAAGGGACGAAAATCAGCAACATTAAAAATGTAATTGACATCACCTTCTCCTTGTACAACAATCTTGTAGTCATGGGACGTCATAGGTATATTGTGTCTTGAATTCCACTTAGGTTTCTTGTGAAATGAATAACGGTCCTTCCAAAAGTGTCTCCAAACCCAATCACCCGATTTTAACACCTTTGCTTGCTGCCATGTATGAAATTAGAAGCAAGTTTGAAGAGTTGCCTCCCAATAAATGCTTTGGCATTAACTTTTGAATCAAGATTCTCAATGAGTGCTTTGGCATCCTGTAAGAACTCAAAAGAAAAACTAGAAAAACATGGTTTAAGCTCACCCGTTAGAAAACAAGTTCCTTTATACAAAAGATCAAAAATATTTTGTTTTGAAAAAAATAGATTTAACCTCACAAGTTCTTTCACATAAGCTCACCTTCTTGGCTTTTCTCTCTTCTATAGGCCGATTAGTCTCATGTTTTTCTCTCTCAGTCATTTTCTCACAAGATTCTTTTTCAAATAATTGACATGCTTTTGTCACCTTTTTTGCCTGTTTCCCTAACTCACACACATCAATATGTACTTCATCAAGCGTAGGTGTTATAATAGTAGAAGTGTTACAAACAAACAAGTCTTTGCAATCTAATCTCCTAGTAAACTCAATAACATGTGTTGACACTAAATTACAAAGCATTTCATTTTGAATCTTATCACTTTCTAGCACAACAATAGGCTTATTTTCAGTAGGTAAACTAACCCTTTCCAAAGTTGAACTAACATTTAAAATTGGTTTAGGTTTAGTGTAACTTGTAGACTTCCTTTGGAGACGTTTTTCAATCTTTATGGCTATGTGCACCATTCTCTCCAAATCCTCATAAGGTTGAAGATCAAGCTGAATCGCAATCTCCTTGTTAAGTTTTCTAAAGAATCGAGCCATTGTAACCGTCTCATCCTCATAAATTTCGAGATCTTCAAGCAACGTTTGCATCTCCATGTAGTAAGCCTCCACACTTTTGCTCCCTTGTCTCAAAGTTCGCAAGTTATGGAAAAACTTAGGAACAAAGTGCTCCCGCATTATTTGCTTAAGAACATTCCATGATTCAATTGGACGGTTAAGGTTCCTCCTACTCAAAAACAATTTATCCCACCAAGTAATGGCATAATCTCTAAGATGAGAAACAATGAGTTTTACCTTTTTCTCCTTATTCAAAGTGCCACGATCAAAGACATGATCAACTTGTCTTTCCCATTGAATGTACTCCGTTGGATTTGTACTTCCATAGAATTTAGGAAATTTCAGCTTCATGCTTCCCAAATTACAATCAACTTTTTGAACTTCCCTTACATTTCTCCCTTGGACAGCTTTGAAACCTTCATCATGTGCTCTTCCTTTTACCTCCCAATACTCTTTGTGGTGCATTGGATTAGATCTCTCCTTAGGCATAACATAGGTTGATTTGATCCTTGCATCCAATTTTGAGAATTGATTTCTCCTATGCTCCATGTCTTTTTCTTTTTATTTTCTGCAAAACTAAAAAAAAGTAATACAAAAATGGACCTCACAAGCACTCCCTCACGTGTTTTTACTCGTTAAGGTATAGTCACTCGTGTTTACACTCAAAAAGAAAAACATTCTCAACAAACTCACAATTTCACTCGCATGAGCCAATAAGCAAAGTTTGCAATCAAGTGATAGACAACACACTAAGAAAATAAAATAGCATAAATATGGAGCAACACGAATATTAAATGAGAAACAAGTTAAGAAAGAAAGGAAATGACAGAATTGGAACAAAAATTGACTCAAGATGAAAAAGATAGATATGAAAGTGGAACAAATGATAGTTGCAACAGTAAATGCCAGCAACTAGTGAATACTCCAGCAAATAACTCTTCCAGATTGAATGATCTAATAGTCAATGTGTAATTGAAAGGAGTTACAATCTGATTTTATAACATGAAAAACATATTGGAGTTACACAAGACATAATCAATGTATTTAAAAAAACATATGGCTGGAATTTTCAATGTGTAACAGACATGCATTTATTGCAAATGGAAATTTGTAACCTACATGGGAAAATCAAACAACAACATTCAGATCTAACATGGAAATATCAGATCTAAGCTCAAGATATGAAAGATAGAAACAAAGAACACCATAATCAAAAATCAAAGAAAACTTATGCTCTCGGTTTTCTCGATTTTCCAGAACAAATTATCAAAATGAAACGTTTTTACCCTTAAGCAAGTTGACTTTGAAGGACTTCTAAAGGACAAAATTGAAGATTAGATAGAGATCTATAACTTGGCAGAAGACAAAAGTACCAAAAGACTGAAACAATAGACACTTTGTTTGAGTTTTATATGAATGAACAGAATGTGACGAGATGAACAAAAAGGAACAAAAAAATCAGAATAAAAATAAAGGAAAGAACAGAAATAACGGAAACATATAATCCGATCTAGAATCTAAAGCTCTGATACCAAATGATAAGTAACTCTTGATGATTTTAAATCTAACAACCTTGTTGGTGAACAAGACCTTTAGATCTAAAACTCAAAACCCCCAAATCTAGATGATTTCATCCCAAGGAAGAAGATAGAAACGGATTTATCATGATGATCAAGATCAAGAGTAGAGAAAACTTGTTTCTAAACTCAAGATTCGAATCACTCCACAAGTAGTTTGATCAACGCTACTTGAATGATCCTAGTATGCAAATCTAAACACAAGAAATGCAAAGAAAACTCATGGCTTAAGCAAAATATGCAACTTTTCATTCAAAACATGATTCCAAGTCCTTCCTTACAATACATCTTTGATGGCTTTATATAGCATTTGAATTGTAACCTAAAATAAGCTAAATTGACATGTTTAATTTTGAAACTTCTACAACTTTAATGCCATAACTATCCACTACTCAAATGTAACCTAAAACTTATGAAATACGCTTAAAAACTGAAAATTACATAATAGAGGGCCATAAATCCGAGATTGATTATTGCATTCATTCTTCTAGGTATTTGTAACCATCTATTAGTAAATGAAGCTCATGTTGAAGTAGCTTGAAGTGTTGTTCCATTAATTGATGGTTGACTTGCATTAAATGAACTTGAGATGTACTTGAGTTCATTTAATTCAACTTTAATTCCTTCAATGCAACTTGAGTTCATCCTAAATGAAGCCATGGTGCATTTAATGTATCTCCATCTTGAAGCTCTTTTTTATTCTTTATTGGCATTGTTGGGTTCATATTACTCCTTGTTAAGTTCTCTAAAGAATCGAACCATAGTAACCGTCTCATCCTCATAAATTTCGAGATCTTCAAGCAACGTTTGCATCTTCATGTAGTAACCCTCCACACTTTTGCTCCCTTGTCTCAAAGTTCGCAAGTTATGAAAAACTTAGGAACAAAGTGCTCCCGCATTATTTTCTTAAGAACATTCCATGATTCAATTGGACGGTTAAGGTTCCTCCTACTCAAAAACAATTTATCCCACCAAGTAATAGCATAATCTCTAAGATGAGAAACAATAAGTTTTACCTTCTTCTCCTCATTCAAAGTGTCATGATCAAAGACATGATCAACTTGTCTTTCCCATTGAATGTACTCTGTCGGATTTGTACTTCCATAGAATTTAGGAAATTTCAGTTTCGTGTTTTTTTTTTTAGGTTTGTTTATGCAAAACTAAAAAAAAAAAGTAACACAAAAATGGACCTCACAAGCACTCCTTCGCGTGTTTTCACTCGTTAAGGTATAGTCACTCGTGTTTATACTCAAAACAAAAAAACACTCTCAACAAACTCACAGTTTCACTCGCATGATCCAATAAGCAAAGTTTGCAATCAAGTGATAGACAACACACTAAGAAAATAAAATAGCATAAATATGGAGCAAAACGAATATCGAACAAGAAACAAGTTATGAAAGAAAGAAAATGACAGAATTGTAACCAAAAAATGGAAGGATAAGAGATGAAATGGGACAAAGGGTATAGAAGTTACAATATTAAACACCAACAACTAATACAATATTCCAACAAATAACTCTTCCAAATTGAATGATCTATAGTCAATGTGTAATTGAAAGGAGTTACAATCTGATTTTATAACATGAAAAATAGATTCTACACACGACATAATCAATGTATTTATAAGCTTATGGCTGGAACTTTTAATGTGTAATTGACATGCATTTATTGCAAAATGAATATTTGTAACATATATGGGGAAATCAAACAACAACATTCAGATCTAAGCTCAAGAAATGATAGATAGAAACAAAGAACACACCATAGAACATCGAGAATCAAAGAAAACTCATGTTCTCGGTTTTCTCAGTTTTTCAGAACAGATTATCAAAATGAAGCGTTTTCACCCTTAAGAAAGTTTAATTTGAAGAATTTTTAAAAGACACATTTGAAGTTTAGACAGAGATATATAACTTTGCAAAAGAGAAAAAAAAGCAAAAGATTGACGCAAATGACACTATTTTTTAGTTTTTATGATAAGAAAGAATCTGACGAGATGAACATAAGGAATTAAAAAAAAATCATAAAAAAAATGAAGAAAAGAATAGAAAAAATAGAAACATATATCCGATCTATAACCTAAAGCTCTGATACCAAATGATAAGTAACCCTTGAGATTTTAAATCTAACAACCTTGTTGAAGAACAAGACCTTTAGATCTAAAACTCAAAGCCCCCAAATCTAGATGATTTCATCCAAAGGAAGAAGATAGAAACGGATTTACCTTGATGATCAAGATCAAGAGTAGAGAAAACTTGTTTCTAAACTCAAGATTCGAATCACTCCACAAGTAGTTTGATCAACGCTACTTGAATGATCCTAGCATGTAAATCTAAACACAAGATATGCAAAGAAACAAGCTCATGGCTTAAGAAGCAAAATATGCAACTTTTCATTTAAAACATGATTCAAAGTCCTCTTACATTACATCTTTGATGGCTTTATATAGCATTTGAATTATAACCTAAAATAAGCTAAAATGACATGTTTAATATTGAAACCTCTACAACTTTAATACCATAACTATCCACTACTCAAATGTAGCCTAAAATTTGTGAAATATGGTTAAAAACTGAAAATTATATAATAGAGGGTCATAAATCCGAGATTGAATATTGCATTCATTCTTCTAGGTATTTGTAACCGGCTTAGTAAATGAAGCTCATATTGAAGTAGCTTGAAGTAGCATTCCATTAATTGATGGTTGACTTGTATTAAATGAACTTGAGTTCATTTCATTCAACTTTAATTCCTTTAATGCAACTCGAGTTCATCATAAATGAAGCCATGGTGCATTTAACGTATCTCCATCTTGAAGCTCTTCTTTATTCTTGATTGGCATTGCAGGGTTCATATCATAACTTGAATTCAGTTTTTCCTTTGATAGTACTCTCTTGTTGAATTGATATTTGATCATTTGGAATTCATCCATATCAGTTACATCTAGAATTGATTAATTCATTGAACTTTTTTGTGGATGTTATGTGTAACTCCCCTCTATTATTAGAATTGATTCAACTGATATATTCATCATTTTCTGAGAGTTACATCTTATTTTGACCATTAAATTCAACATTATCTATTGCTAGACACATAATTTAAGTTTGTTCGAATTTTGTTCTTTTCCATTTGTTCTAAGTCTATTTTTGTTTTCCCTCTTGAATTCCTTTCATTTTGTCATTTTTTTCTTAAACTTGTTTCTTTGTTGTTATTCGGATTGCTCCCTCAATGTATTTGTTTGTATTCTTAGTGTGCTGTCTAATCACTTTGAATTGCACTTAGCTCTTTGACTTTGCTATACTCATAACCAATCTGTTTCTGAGTGCTTTGGGAGGTTGTGAGGTAAGGGAGTGATACATTAATTAGAGTTAGGGAAGTTACATTCTCAAACATGTCATTTTAGCTTATTTTAGGTTATAATTCAAATGCTATATAAAGTCATGATATGAACCATAATGTCCTCATCAATACCATAATGTCCACTAACTATTTTGTAACCTAAAACATTGAAAACAAGAGTTTAAAACTGAAATTTACATCAAATTTGCCATAAATCCGAGAATGATGTCTCTTTGCTAGCTTTGTAACTCTTTGTAACCTTCCAATAGTAAATGAAGCACATCTTGAAGTATCTTGAAGTCCTTGTCCCATAAATGAAACTTGTTGTTCTTTAATAAATGATGAGTTGTACTTGAGTTCATTAAATGCAACTTATGTTAAACTTCCATGAATGACTTCATTTAATGCGACTTCGTGAGATGCCTTGGTTCATATCAAGTCATCTAAGATGTATTGTAAAAAAGACTTGGAATGATGTTTTGAATGAAAAGTTGCATATTTTGCTTCTTAAGCCATGAACTTGTTTCTTTGCATATCTTGTGTTTAGATTTGCATGCTAGGATCATTCAAGTAGCGTTGATCAAACTACTTGTGGAGTGATTCGAATCTTGAGTTTAGAAACAAGTTTTCTCTACTCTTGATCTTGATCATCAAGGTAAATCTGTTTCTATCTTCTTCCTTGGGATGAAATCATCTAGGTTTGGGGTTTTTGAGTTTTAGATCTAAAGGTCTTGTTCTTCAACAAGGTTGTTAGATTTAAATCATCAAATGTTACTTATCATTTGGTATCAGAGCTGTAGGTTCTAGATCAAATATATGTTTCCGTTATTTTTGTTCTTTTCTTTATTTTTATTCTGAATTTGTGTTCTGTCCATTAATATAAAACCTAAATAAAGTGTCAATTACTTTCTTCTTTTCATATTTTGGTCTTCTTCCAAGTTATAGAACTCTGTCTAAACTTCAATTTTGTCTTTTACAAGTCCTTCAAATTCAACTTGCTTAAGGGTGAAAACGTTTCATTTTGATAATCTTTTCAGGAAAACCGAGAAAACCGAGAGCATAAGTTTTCTTTGATTCTTGATGTTCTATGGTGTTCTTTGTTTATATCTTTCATATCTTGAGCTTAGATCTGATATTTCCAAGTTAGATCTGAATGTTGGTGTTTGATTTTTCAATATATGTTACAAATTGACAATTGCAATAAATGCACATCAGTTACAAATTGAAATTTCCAGCCACATGATTTTAAAGTCATTGACTAATTGTGTTTGTAACCCCAATTCATTTTGATGTTATAAAATCAGATTGTAACTCCTTTCAATTACACGTTGACTAGATTATTCAATTTGGAAGAGTTATTTGCTGGAAAGTTCACTAGTTGTTGGCATAATGTTGTAACTATCATTTGTTCCACTTCCATATCTATCTTTTTCATCTTGAGTCCATTTTTGTTTCAATTCTGTCATTTCCTTTCTTTCTTAACTTGTTTCTCATTTAATATTCGTGTTGCTCCATATTCAAGCTATTTGAATTGTTTTCTTTAGTATGTTGTCTATCACTTGATTTTAGGCTCATTGGCTCACGCGAGTGAAATTGTGAGTTTGCTGAGAGTGTGTTTATGTTTTGAGTGTAAACACGAGTGACTATACCTTAATGAGTGAAAACATGTGAGGGAGTGCTTGTGAGGTCCATTTTTGTGTTACTTTTTTTAGTTTTGCAAAAAAAAAAACAAAAAAAACCATGAAGCTGAAATTTCCTAAATTCTATGGAAGTACAAATCCGACGGAGTACATTCAATGGGAAAGACAAGTTGATCATGTCTTTGATCGTGGCACTTTGAATGAGGAGAAAAAGGTAAAACTCATTGTTTCTCATCTTAGAGTAATGTCATTACTTGGTGGGATAAATTATTTTTTAGTAGGAGGAACCTTAACCGTTCAATTGAATCATGGAATGTTCTTAAGCAAATAATGCGGGAGCACTTTGTTCCTAAGTTTTTCCATAACTTGCGAACTTTGAGACAAGGGAGCAAAAGTGTGGAGGCTTACTACATGGAGATGCAAACGTTGCTTGAAAATCTCGAAATTTATGAGGATGAGACGGTTACAATGGCTCGATTCTTTAGAGGACTTAACAAGAAGATTGCAATTCAGCTTGATCTTCAACCTTATGAGAATTTGGAGAGGATGGTGCACATAGCCATAAAGATTGAAAAATGTCTCCAAAGGAAGTCTACAAGGTACACTAAACCTAAACCAATTTTAAATATTCATTCAACTTTGTAAAAGGTTAGTTTACCTACTGAAATTAAGTCTATTGTTGAGGTAGAAAGTGGAAAAATTCAAAATGATTTACTTTGTAATTTAGTGTCAACACATGCTAGTGAGTTTACTAGGAGATTAGATTGCAAAGACTTATTTGTTTGTAACACTTCTACTATTGTAACACCTACTCTTGATGAAGTACACATATTGATGTGTGTGAGTTAGGGAAAAAGGCAAAAAAGGTCGAGACAAAAGCATGTCAATTGTTTGAAAAAGAATCTTGTGAGAAAATGAGTGAGAGAGAAAAGCATGAGACTAATCTATGGCCTATAGAGAAAAAAGAGAGAAAAGCCAAGAAGGTGAGTTTATGTGAAAGAACTTGTGAGGTTAAATCTATTTTGTTTTCAAAACAAAATATTTTCTATCATTTGTATAAAGGAACTTGTTTTATAATGGGTGAGCTCAAACCATGTTTTTCTAGTTTTTATTTTGAGTTCTTACAGGATGCGAAAGTACTCATTGTGATGCTTGATTCAAAGTTTCCCTCCAAAGTTAATTCCAAAGCATTTATTGAGAGGCAAGACTTCAAAGTTGCTTCTAAATTCATCCATGGCAGCAAGCATAAGGTGTTCAAACCGGGTGATTGGGTTTGGAGACACTTTTGGAAGGATCGTTGTTCATTTCAAAAGAAACCTAAGTGGAATTCAAGAGAAAGTTTAGCTATGACATCCCATGACTACAAGATTGCTCTACAAGGAGAAGATGTCAATTACATTTATAACGCTGCTGATTTCCGTCCATTTGATGTTGGAGACCCTTTTGATTCGAGGACGAACCCTCTTGAAGAAGGGGAGGATGATATGAATCCTACAACGCTAGTCAAGAACTAAAGAATAGCTAAAAATGGAGTTGCATTTAATGCATCAAGGCTTCATTTATGGTGAACTCAAGTTGCATTAAAGTTGAAGACAAGTTGCATTGAAAAAACTTAAGTTGCAATTAAATAAAAAATTAAGTGCATCTCAAGTTTCATTTAATGTATTTAGATACGGTATAACATATAGTTTTGGAACTATATATTATAAATTTAATGTGAATATGATTCATATTAAATTATATGAGAGAATTGAATATTTGAAAGAGTTCAAATATTATATTAAATGTGAATGTGATTCACATTTGCAAACTATAGGATAAAATTTAATGTGCACTGGTTGTACATTAAAACTATAGGTTAAAGGGGTAATGTGATTAAATGAGATTTAATCTAAATTAAATATATGATATTTAATTTGTATTATTTAAATATGATTTAAATGAATAATTAAATTTGATTTAATTATATTATTATTATTATTATTATTATTATTTTAATAATAAATAAGAGAACGTGTCATCCGCACACGTTCCCCCACTACCTTCTCCTTCTTCTATCCTATCGACGGTTTAACAGGGAGAAGGGGGGTTGCTCAATGGGATTGATCGATCATTTTTGCAATTGAGGAATTGCAACTTCCTGGAATTCCCTCTCTCACTCTCTAATTCCTAAAACCTCCAATTGTTGGATCCTTCCCACCAAGAAAGATCTAAGAACTCAGAGATATAGAAGGTGATCTCTGGTGGTTGTGTTCTTGCTGGAAGAAAACAGAGAAGTCACTGTACAATTGAATTGTTGTACAACCTTTGGAGCAACAAGTTGCTGGAGAAAGTCTATAAAGGTATCGCTCTCTTTTATTAGTTTAATCGTTAAACTTGTAGCATGTTTGTATGCAATTAATCCATGTCTAATAGGATTAGAATCCATGCTTGTTCTGTATTTTTTATCAATGTAATGGTTTTTGTTTTAAGCAAAACAATCAAGTAATTAAGATCCCAAACACGTTTCCGCTGCTCAAGGAGATCAGATCTCCATCAATTGGTATCAGAGCAATGCTTGATTTGTTTTTGTTTTGAAACAAAATTGCATTGATTTGGTGGGAAATGCATTTGGTTTGCTGTAAAACTTGTTTAGGAATGTTTTGGCCTTAGTTTACTTTGATTTTTGTTCAAATTGGATGTAAAGGCCCCTGCGTTTTTGGGCAAAAAGTGCAAAATTGAGTCTGTAATTGAGTTACGAGTCGTTCGGGACTAGTTTCATGCAATTCGGTTGAGAATCGAAGGAGAAATTGAAGTTTGAAGCTGTTGTGTTCGTGGAAGAAAGCTGCTGCTTTGGCAGAAAGCGTTACTGTAACGTTGAAGAACAACGCCGCAACGCCAGCGTTCCCTATCGACGCGGGCGTTCAAAGGTCGGCCGCGGCGTTGCAATGTCGCCTCTCAGCGTAACGCGCTACCGATACCAGGCGTGCAAGATGACGAAGCGGGCGTTGCAACGCTGGCCTCAACATTGTAACGCCGTGGGGCATTCCAGCAGCTGCAGACCGGTTCGGTTGGTTCAATTGTTTTTGATTCGATTCGAGCGGTTCAAGGCCGGTTCAGGGTGTTTTTGGACCGGTTTCATGAAATATTTTGTAAACTGAATGAATATTCTATATCACAATAAAGTTGTTATTGAAATTTATTCAGTAAAAGTGTTATTGACTATTATGTATTGTGTAACCTTAATCCAATAAAGAACCCTTGGCTATAGGATGAATACTTGAACTTTATGTGTGACATAAAAGTGGATCAAGTTCAAGTTATAGCCAGAACAGTCTATAGTATAAGGATAGGGTTGGGGACCTTATCCTGGGGACACTATGGACGCGGCCTACTTTGTAGAGAACAAACGATGTGATCCTTAATCGTTCATGTGGAGACATGTGAGTGGGGGCGCCCTATGCAATGAGTTTGCATAAGACTGGACCGCGCAATAGTCACTTAGACTTTATAACTCCGTTCATTGTCTTAATCGACTATATTCATCCGATGACCTAGGTAACTCGATCTAAATCCGAGCGTTCTATGGACTCTGTTTATTCGAATTATCCTTAGATTTACATGGGTGAGAGTGGCTCGAGACTGCCGACTCAATAAGCTCTGCCATTTCAAGGATAAAACCGGGTAGATAGTCGGGAACATAGTTCGGCAAGATGGAATTCATTCCTACCCGCTTTAGGGATTAGTAGAAAGGTTGTTCCCTTAAGTACTGACTCCGGGTCTTGAACAATGGGCCCATCCCTCTCATTAGCTCGAGAGGGATTTGGTTTCTTTGGTTGGACCACAAACCAATTGTTCATTAGAGGATCGAGTGGAACTTAAGGAACAAGAGGTAATTACTGGGGGTAAAGCGGTAATTTTGACCGGTTTGTGTAATTACGAATGACCCGTGAAGGATCGACTTACTAATCATGGTTATATCGAGTGGACATAAATATATCTCTGAGTGAGGAGAGTGCAACCACTTTGGGCTTTAGTGGAATGTCACGGTGGTTAACGAATGTTGATTAGCTAGGCTAAAGAGTTTGGCTAGTTAATCTCGTATCGTTGAAGCTCATGATCTGTAGGTCCATTAGGTCCTCCTTACTAGCTCGGACTTAGCCTTATTACTTTTTGAGAGAAAAGAATTTGAATTGTTCAAATTCAAGTTTGGGAGAAAGCGTTATATATATGTGATATATTTAACGAATCATAGCTTAATTATGAATTAAACTATGATTAATAAGAGAGTGGATATATTTAAATATGATTTAAATATCGGGATCGGTTTATAGCATGAATAAGGATTCATGTTAGAAAAAAATCGATCGAGATCGGGCAATTTATTTAATTTAATATTTGATATTAAATTAAATTAAAAATTAATTAATTAAATTAATTTTGTATTATTTAATTAATTATATTAATTTTAATTAAAAATCAATTTAATATTGATTTTTGAATTAAAATTAAATGTAAAATGAGGGATTTTCATGAAAAACAAGTTGCCAACTTGCCCAATCTTACTCATCTTCAAAATTCACCAAAATTGGCCACCTCCATCTCAAAACATCCTCATCACCCTTGAGTTGTCACTCCATTGAAGCTTTTTGAAGCTTTATATAATGGTGATTTGGGGTGTTTAGAGAGAATTACTGAAAATTCAATATTCCCGAATTAGTGACCTTTGAGGTCTTTTCTTCCAAATTCTCTCAATCTAGGATCCCACAATCCGTTCTAAGGCTGAGGGTAGTAGGGAAGACTCTAACTGATTTGTCCACGAAGTGTTCGTTTGAAAACCATCAACCGGGTGAAGAGAATTTGATCTTCAAAGTTGAGTTTTCTATCCCTCTGTTTTTCCAGCTTTGAGCATGCATTTTATTTTACAAAATTGATCAACTTAGAGTGTTCAAGATCCAAAATTGCTTCCGCTTTCTTAATCTACACTCTTTCAATTGGTATCAGAGCAATTTTGAGCACTCAATTTGATCTATTGTGTTCTGTGGTGGGTGTTTTATGAAATACAATTTTTCCGGGCATCTAAAGTTCTTCTTGACTTTGGCATTTAAATTGAGCATCTATTTGTGCTTTATTTTCAAATTGCTCAAGTGTGTTTGAGCATTAATGTGTGTAGAATAAGCTGTAAAAATTTGGTCGATTGGAATTTGGGAAGGCCTTCAATTTGAAGAAAGAAGCCACGGAGGTCTTGAAATCGTAAAACAGAGGAGTGCTGGATTTTTATTTTTGGTTTTACGCTCTGAAGAGCGTTCTTCTTCAGTGCGAATTTTTCTTTTGAGAAGACAAAGTGACGTCAGACTTGATAATTTGACTTTGACTTTGACTTTGACCGGTTCGATCTTTTTGGACCGGTTTGGCTCGATTTTGGTCCGGTTCAAGTGTTTTTAGACCTGGTTCGACTATTTCGAGGTCGGTTTTTTCATTTTGGAGGTCCGTTTCACCAATTGGAGGCCCGGTTCAGTCTTTTACAGCCCGGTTTAACCTTATGAAGGTCCGGTTCACACATTTGCAAGCCGGTTCGACCCAAATTCGAAGTGTTCGAAGTGGTTCGATATTATTTCTAGATTATTATTGTAATAATTTAGTAGTTTGCTTGCATTAGATGCCAAAATCAGTCCACTTTAGTGTGTTTAATTAATTATGCATTGTGAATGTATGTTTTAATTAAATTC
This sequence comes from Trichosanthes cucumerina, assembly GCA_036507285.1. Lineage (NCBI taxonomy): Eukaryota > Viridiplantae > Streptophyta > Magnoliopsida > Cucurbitales > Cucurbitaceae > Trichosanthes > Trichosanthes cucumerina. The sequence goes on along the minus strand of CM071842.1, from coordinate 35,607,937 downwards.
CCTAATTATATGTGCATAAAGTATGCCATATAGATTTTAAAATCCCACCATAGGAAGCATGCTCCATGCATTGAAAGTATGTTATAAGTGTTATAATATATTGTATGCATGTTTATTGGGTTTCATAAGAATTAATATAAGAGTTATATTAATTTATGAAACAAATATTATATGTTTTAATTATAATTAATATAAGAGTTATATTAATTAAAAAAAAAAAATAATAATAATAATAATAAAAAAAAAAAAAAAAAAATTAAACATATAATTGTTATGCATTTATTCATGTGATGAATTTGTTATAAATGTATGTTTATCCATATGATGAATGATGAAATAATTTATAACATAGAAATGCATGTAACCTAAGGTTAATTAATTAGTTTTAAAATGGTTTTAGAAGCTGAAATTAATTAGATCTAAGGTTATCTAGTTCTAATAAGATTAGAATTAGGAAACTAATAATTTATAAACTTTGATTAAAGAGGACTCGACTAAGGAAGGTTCGGCTAGGTTGGGGTACTTAAGGTGGAAGCGGAACACCCTACACGGGAACCGCACTGGGAGTGAATTTAATCCATAGGTTTATAAATTATCTTTCGTGAGTGGCGTTTATTAGAAGTTAATAAATTAAACTCATAGACCTAGGTTTATTAAAAGGTTAATAGACTTAGGTAATTCCATTATAATTGTTATATTGGTAGACTTAGGTGATATTGTTTTTAATGGAATATGCCTAAGTAAAAGTATACCCAAACAGATTTAAAATACTTAGTGGGAGTGAAAAGGTATATATGATATATCAATTTCCTCTTACGCTCTTCACAATGTTCACACCGTGAGATTTATGCTCGGCCTCGTGATGTCAATAGGGCATCCCCATTCGGATGGTGTTTGCATAAATCAAGAGCAAGGTGAATGGAGAAAGTATTTATAGTAAGTGAGCGAAGGAGGTGTGTCAACACATCCTACGGTCTCCTCCATTAGGTTGGACCGTGAGATTTCCATGTTGCGCTGCTGCAGTTGCAAGTAGCACCATCCATTCGGAGGATGTAACATGGGATTCGGAACAACTCAAACTCCAGAAATGGATAGGGTCTCTTAGGTCCATTCCCAGCTTTGTCTCTCCAGTTCGGTAACATTGTTGGGGCCGACCTTTGAGGTCTGAAAATGGCGGGTTACACTTACAAGAATTGCTAAGTGTTAGTAAATTCTTGACCAAAGTTGCGATAACTAGAATGTTATAGGAATAAGAGTTATTCCGGTATTAACATTTAGTCAAGAATGTCTTGGTTCAGTGAAGGAGTGATTGACTGCCCCTCGGTAGCGGTTACTTTGACTCACTGAAGTATCGTTGCAAAAACAATAATGAGTTTATGGGTACATTATTACTTTTGCTAAATTCTTAAAATTGGATAGGTTACAAACAATTCACTAATAGAATTCATTCTTTTTCAGCATGTCGAACTCTTTTATCCAGTTACTCGCCTTCAATAAACTTAGCGGCGATAATTATGGAACCTGGAAGTCAAACTTGAATACGATTCTTGTTCTTGATGATCTAAGGTTCGTCTTAACGGAGGAATGTCCTCCCCTCCCGGCTCATTTTGCAAACCGAATGGTTCGGGATGCTTATGATAGATGGATTAGGGCTAATGAGAAGGCGAGTCTATATCTTAGCCAAGCATATCGATGTGTTGTCTAAGAAACATGAGACCATGGTCACCGCAAAGGAGATCATGGGATGGCATTCTGAGCCATGTTTGGACAACCGTCCTCATCGGTCCATTATGATCTTTGTCAAATATGTTTACAACTCCCGTATGAAGGAGGAGCCTCATTAGGAACATGTCCTTGACATGATGACCCACTTCAACGTCATTTGAAGTAAATGGGGCGATCATAGATGAGAGAAGTCGGGTAACTTTTATTATGGAATCTCTTAGAAGAGTTTCTCGCCATTCCGCACAAATGCGGTGATGAATAAAATAGAGTATAACCTGACTACTCTCCTCAACGAGCTCAGACTTTTGAGTCCCCGATGAAATCAAAAGGAAAAAGAGAAGGAGGCAAATGTTGTCACTTGAAGAAGTTCCTAAGAGGATCGTCCTCTGGGACCAAGTGCAGTCCTTCCTTTTCTAAAAATAAGGGTATTGAGAAAAAAGAAGAAGAAGGACAAAGGGAAGGGACAGAGCTCCCACACGCAAGGCCAAAGCCACAGGAAAATGTTTCCATTGTAGTGTGAGGCAGGCCTTTGGAAGAGGCGCAGAAATACCTTGCGAGAAAAGAAAGGCGAGAAAGAAAAACAAGGTAAATATGATTTACTCGTTTTTGAAACATGTTTAGTGGAACATGATGATTCGCTTTGGATATTAGATTCGGGAGCCACTAACCATGTTTGTTCTTCTTTTCAGGAAACTAGTTCCTGGCAGCAGCTTGGTGATGGGGAGATATCTCTCAGGGTTGGAACGGGAGAGGTTGTCTCAGCCAAAGCAGTGGGAGCTGTGAAGTTGTTGTTTAGAGATAGATTTCTTTTATTAGAAAATATACTTTTGGTTTCTGGAATCAAAAGAAATCTTGTATCTATCTCTTGTTTACTTGAACATATGTATAAAGTGTCTTTTGATCATAATGAAGCGTTCATTTGCAAAAGAGGTGTACGAATATGTTCTGCTAAACTTGAAAACAACTTATACGTGTTAAGACCAACTGAAGTAAAAGCTATTTTGAACACTGAAATGTTTAAAACAGCTGATACTCAAAATAAAAGGCAGAAACTTTCTCCTAATACCTATCTTTGGCACTTGAGACTAGGCCACATTAATCTCAATAGGATTGGGAGACTGGTCAAGAGTGGTCTCCTAAGTCAGTTAGAGGACAACTCTTTACCACCATGTGAGTCATGTCTCGAAGGAAAAATGACTAAAAGACCTTTTTCTGAAAAAGGTTATAGAGCCAAAGAGCCCTTGCAACTCGTGCATTCGGACCTTTGTGGTCCTATGAATGTCAAGGCACGAGGAGGATATGAATACTTCATCAGTTTTATTGATGATTATTCTAGATATGGTTATCTTTACCTAATGCATCATAAATCTGAAACCCTTGAAAAGTTCAAGGAATATAAGGCGAAGTTGAGAATACATTAGGTAAAAGCGATTAAAACACTTCGATCGGATCGAGGTGGAGAGTATATGGATTTGAGATTCCAAGACTATATGATAGAACATGGAATCGTATCCCAACTCTCAAAGACACCGGTACACCTCAGCGAGAATGGTGTATATCGAGAGGAGAAATAGAACCACTGTTAGACATGGTTCGATCCATGATGAGCTATGCTCAGCTGCCTAGTTCGTTTTGGGGATATGCAGTAGAAGCTGCTGTATATATTTTGAACATGGTTCCCTCTAAAAGTGTTTCTGAAACACCCTATGAGTTATGGAAAGGGCGTAAAAGGAGTTTACGCCACTTGAGATTTGGGGATGTCAGGCACATGTGTTGGTGTCCAATCAAAAAGAAACTGGAACATCGTTCAAAATTATGCCTATTCGTAGGATACTCCAAGGAAGCGAAAGGTGGTCTCTTTTATGATCCTCAAGAGGACAAGGTACTTGTGTCGACAAACGCCACGTTCTTAGAGGAAGACCACATGAGAGATCATCGGCCTCGTGAGCGAGGATTGTCTTAAGTGAAATTTCCGGGAAGCTACGGATAAATCAACAAGAGTTGTTGATGAAGTGGTCCTTCTCAAGAGTTGAGAATGCCTCGGCGTAGTGGGAGGGATGTTAGACAACCCGACCGTTACATGGGTTTGACCGAAACCCAAGTCGTCATATACGATGATGGCATTGAGGATCCATTGACCTATAAGCAGGCAATGAATGATATAGATAGGGACGAGTGGATTAAAGCCATGGACCTTGAAATGGAGTCAATGTACTTCAATTCGATGCGGAAACTTGTAGATCAACCGGATGGTGAAAGACCTATCGGTTGCAAGTGGATCTACAAGAGGAAGCGAGATCAAGCGGTGAAGGTGCAAACCTTTAAGGCTCGACTTGTGGCAAAGGGTTATACCCAAAGGGAAGGGGTGGACTATGAAGAAACTTTTTCCCCCTGTTGCCATGCTTAAGTCCATTAGAATACTCTTGTCCATTGCCACGTTTTATGACTATGAAATTTGGCAAATGGATGTCAAGACACAGCGTTTCTAAATGGCAATCTTGAAGAGAGTATCTATATGGATCAACCGGAAGGGTTCATAGTTCAGGGGTCAAGAGCAAAAGGTTTGCAAGCTTAAGCGATCCATCTATGAATTGAAACAAGCTTCTAGATCTCGGAATATAAGATTTGATATCTGCGATCAAATCTTATGGCTTTGAACGAGAATATTGACGAGCCTTGTGTTTACAAGAAGATAGTCAATACCACTTTGTAGCTTTCTTAGTTCTATACGTGAGAGCGATATCTTGCTCATTGGGAATAATCAGATTCACGATTAGCGTTAAGCAATGGCTAGCGACCCAATTCCAAATGAAAGATTTGGGAGAGAGCTCGATTTGTTCTTGGAATCCAAATTGTTTGGAATCGCAAGAACAAAGCGCTAACATTATCACGAGGCATCTTATATTGACAAGATGTTGGTTAGATATAAGATGCGAGTTCCAAGAAGGGTTTATTACCTTTCGGGCATGGAATTCATTTGTCTCAAGAGCAGTGTCCTAAGACACCTCAAGAAGTTGAGGATATGAGACGCATTCCCTATGCATCCGCTTTGTCGGTAGTCCGATGTATGCCATGTTATGTACTCGACCGACATATGCTATGCGGTTGGGAATAGTCGCAGATATCGATCTAATCCGAGGATATGATCACCGGATTGCCGTTAAGAACATCCTCAAATATCTTAGGAGAACGAGGGACTATATGCTTGTGTATGGCGCAAAAAGATTTGATCTTGCGGGATACACCGACTCGATGCCAGACCGATGTGGATTCGAGGAAATCCACATCAGGATCAGTGTTCACTCTTAACGGAGGAGCTATAGTATGGAGGAGTATAAAGCAAGGTTGTATTGCGACTCCACCATGGAGAGGTGAGTACGTCGCGACCATGGCAAGCGGCGAAGGAGGTTGTATGGCTTAGGAAGTTCTTAAGCGATTTGGAAGTTGTTCCAAATATGAATTTGCCTATCACCCTTTATTGTGATAATAGTGGTGCAGTGGCAAATTCTAAAGAACCTAGAAGCCATAAGCGCGGAAAGCACATAGAGCGCAAATACCATCTCATCAGGGAGATTGTGCAACGAGGAGACGTGATCGTCACGCAGATCGCTTGAGCACAACATTGCCGATCCGTTTACAAAGCCCCCCTCACGGCTAAAGTATTTGAGGACACCTAGAGAGTCTAGGACTACGGGTTGTCTGAAGAGGGGCGTTTTTTCTTTGCTCAGCATGTTTTACCCCACAGACGTTTTAGTCCAAGTGGGAGATTGTTGGGTTTTATGTCCTAAAACTCGTGGTTTTGTAAACTGAATGAATATTCTATATCACAATAAAGTTGTTATTGAAATTTATTCAGTAAAAGTGTTATTGACTATTATGTATTGTGTAACCTTAATCCAATAAAGAACCCTTGGCTATAGGATGAATACTTGAACTTTTGTGTGACACAAAAGTGGATCAAGTTCAAGTTATAGCGTAGCAGTCTATAGTATAAGGATAGGGTTGGGGACCTTATCCACGGGGACACTATGGACGCGGCCTACTTTGTAGAGAACAAGCGATGTGATCTTAATCGTTCATGTGGAGACATGTGAGTGGGGCGCCTATGCAATGAGTTTGCATAAGATGGGATCGCGCAATAGTCACTTAGACTTTATAACTCCGTTCATTGTCTTAGCGACTATATTCATCCGATGACCTAGGTAACTCGATCTTAATCTGAGCGTTCTATGGACTCCTGTTTATTCGAATTATCCTTAGATTTACATGGGTGAGAGTGGCTCGAGACTGCAGGCACTCAATAAGCTGCCATTTCAAGGATAAACCGGGTAGATAGTCGGGAACATAGTTCGGCAAGATGGAATTCATTCCTACCCGCTTTAGGGATTAGTAGAAAGGTTGTTCCCTTAAGCATCGACTCGGGTCTTGAACAATGGGCCCATCCTCTCATTGGCTCGAGAGGGATTTGGTTTCTTGGTTGGACCACAAACCAATTGTTCATTAGAGGATCGGTGGAACTTAAGGAACAAGAGGTAATCTGAGGGTAAAACGGTAATTTTGACCCGGTGTAATTACGAATGACTGTGAAGGATCGACTTACTAATCATGGTTATATCGAGTGGACATAAATATATCTACGAGTGAGGAGAGTGCACCCTTTGGGCTTTAGTGGAATGTCACCGGTGGTTAACGAATGTTGATTAGCTAGGCTAAAGAGTTTGGCTAGTTAATCTCGTATCGTTGAAGCTCATGATCCAGTAGGTCCATTAGGTCCTCCTTACTAGCTCGGACTTAGCCTTATTACTTTTTGAGAGAAAAGAATTTGAATTGTTCAAATTCAAGTTTGGGAGAAAGCGTTATATATATGTGATATATTTAACGAATCATAGCTTAATTATGAATTAAACTATGATTAATAAGAGGTGGATATATTTAAATATGATTTAAATATCGGGATCGGTTTATAGCATGAATAAGGATTCATGTTCGAAAAATCGATCGAGATCGGGTAATTTATTTAATTTAATATTTGATATTAAATTAAATTAAAAAATTAATTAATTAAATTAATTTTGTATTATTTAATTAATTATATTAATTTTAATTAAAAATCAATTTAATATTGATTTTTGAATTAAAATTAAATGTAAAATGAGGGATTTTCATGAAAAACAAGTTGCCAACTTGCCCAATCTTACTCATCTTCAAAATTCACCAAAATTGGCCACCTCCATCTCAAAACATCCTCATCACCCTTGAGTTGTCACTCCATTGAAGCTTTTTGAAGCTTTATATAATGGTGATTTGGGGTGTTTAGAGAGAATTACACAGAAAATTCAATATTCCCGAATTAGTGACCTTTGAGGTCTTTTCTTCCAAATTCTCTCAATTTAGGATCCCACAATCCGTTCTAAGGCCTGAGGGTAGTAGGGAAGACTCTAACGGTTGTCCACGAAGTGTTCGTGCTGAAAACCATCAACCGGGTGAAGAGAATTTGATCTTCAAAGTTGAGTTTTCTATCCCTCTGTTTTTCCAGCTTTGAGCATGCATTTTATTTTACAAAATTGATCAACTTAGAGTGTTCAAGATCCAAAATTGCTTCCGCTTTCTTAATCTACACTCTTTCAAAATTAATGTGATTTATTATTTTTTTTGCACTTTAGGGGCCAAATTATTCCAGTTTTACAGCTATTTATCTTTATGAATGTCATTTAGATTATTCCCACCTTAGGATAAGCATGTTCATGCATTTTATTTATATATATGAATATGGTTGAATGCATGACTAATTTATTTTTCATGAGTAATTAATTATAAGTGTTATAATTAGATTATATGGAAAATAAATTGCATGGAGCATGAAATTACTTAGTTTAAAATAAATGTTATTTTGTTTAAGTAATTTTATAATTCAATTAGTTGAATTCCTTTTATAATTCAAATTTGAATCTTGATTGTTGGATTTATAATATAGTTTCTTTATCATAGGTTAATTATTAAAATTTATAAAAGTTATAAATTAAAGGGGTTTTAGAAACCATAACTTATAATAAAGAATTGCATGCAAACATAGGAACTTGGGTTAAGATTTAATTAGTTTTAAATTGTTTAAAATTAATTTAGACCTAAATTTCAATTTCTAATAGGATTAGAAATAAGTCTTACGTAGTATTTTAAATAGTTTAAAATATAGTAGGACTTTACGACTTTGGTTATAAGGGAACTCTACCGGTGAAGTTCTGTCTAAGGCTGGGGGTACTTAAGCTGACGGTTAACGGAACACCTCCTACCTGAGAACTGACCCGGAACCTAAGTTGAATTAACCTTAGTTCTGTTTTATCTCTAGGTAATTAAAATGTTTATTCACTTAGACATAAGATTTTAAGACCTAGTTATAATAGTTATAATAGGCATAGACTTAGATAGATTCTTTTAGCCAGAATCCAACTAAGTTAAAACTATACCCTAATTTTAGGAACTTCAGTGGAAGAAAACGAGATGTTCGCATCGAGTTTACTCTCACGTCCTCAAGAGTTCACACCGTGAGTTCCATGCTCGGCTACGTGGCGTCAATAGGGCGTCCCCCTACGGTATGTGTTTGCATGGTTCAATACCAAGGTGAATGAGGGAAGTATCCATAGTGATAAGAAATTTAAGAGGAATTTGAAAAATCTAATCTACCTTGTTAACAACAAACAAGACTATTAGATCACAAAACTCAAAAATCTCAAAATCAAAATGAAACCAAAGAAGCCAAAGTGATATGAACCAAGGCATCTCACGAAGTCGCATTAAATGAAGTCATTCATGGAAGTTTAACATAAGTTGCATTTAATGAACTCAAGTACAACTCATCATTTATTAAAGAACAACAAGTTTCATTTATGGGACAAGGACTTCAAGATACTTCAAGATGTGCTTCATTTACTATTGGAAGGTTACAAAGAGTTACAAAGCTAGCAAAGAGACATCATTCTCGGATTTATGGCAAATTTGATGTAAATTTCAGTTTTAAACTCTTGTTTTCAATGTTTTAGGTTACAAAATAGTTAGTGGACATTATGGTATTGATGAGGATGTAAGTTACAACTCTTAAACTACCATAGGTTATCTTTAGGTTTAATTTTGAAGGCTATAAATAGCCACATGTAATCCAAGGAGAAAAAAAAAAGATTAAAAATGTAATCAAAAGAGGCCTTGAGCTTTTTTATAGCATTTGAGCTATGTCTTTGCAATTCTATGTAGATTAGGTTGCATGCTTAGAATCATTCAAGCTTGACTTGATCAATCTTGCTTGTGGAGTGATTCGGATCTCATACAAGTTCTCTTGCCTTGAGATGTTTGATCGACAAGGTAATCCGATTTTACTTTCCTTGAGTTGATTTTCAAAATTGGTTTTGGGGTCTTTGAAATTGAGTTATCTAAAGGTCTTGTTTATTTAAGCAAGGTTGTTAGATCCAATTGTCAAGGGTTACTTAACATTTTGATATTAGAATTCTTTGGCTTCTTTGATTTCATTTTGGTTTTGAGATTTTTGGGTGTTTAGATCTAATAGTCTTGTTTGTTGCTAACAAGGTAGATTAGATTTTTAAATTCTTCTTAAATTTCTCATCACAAAGATTCTAATATCAAAATGTTAAGTAACCCTTGACAATTGGATCTAACAACCTTGTTTAAAGAAACAAGACCTTTAGATAACTCAATCTCAAAGACCCCAAAACGAATTTTGAAATAAACTCAAGGAAAGTAAAATCGGAATACCTTGTGATCAAACATCTCAAGGCAAGAGAACTTCTATGAGATTCGAATCACTCCACAAGAAAGATCGATCAAGTCTAGCTTGAATGATTCTAAGCATGCAACCTAATCTACATAGAATTGCAAAGACATATAGCTCTAGGCTATAATAAAGCACAAAGACCTCTTTTGATTACATTTTTAATCTTTTTTTTTTCCTACAAGGTACATGGCTTTATATAGCCTCAAAATCAACCCTAGAGTAACCTATGGTCAATTGAAAGGTTGTAACTTACATCCCCATCAATACCATGATCTCCACTAACCAAATTGTAACTTAAAACATTAAAAACAACACTTTAAGACTGAAAAATACATTAAACCCCCCATAAATCCGAGACTTGAACTTCTACTAAACCAATACCTAATTTGTAACCTATCCAAGAATAAATGAAGCCCCCTTGAAGTAGCTTGATGTCACGCCCCCTCCCGAACCACTTGCTAACTTAGCCCAGGAGACGGCATGAAGCCAACAGACATTGTTACCTCTTAACAATACCTGCTGACACTACTTTACCTGAAAACAAACTATGTTCGCATATGGAACACTTAAACTTAACTCAGCGGAAACTGGACATCTATAAGACGTACATGAGGAGAAACTCTTCTTAAGTCTCTCTTGGAAACTAAGATGAGCAAGAACATCAGAACCACAAACAATCCAAACCACTAATTGAACAACCACAACCTCTAAAAAGCACATACGACTATAACTACATAGTTCTCTTAAAATAATTCTGAGACATATGGACTTGCTAAACCACACCAACCACGTACAACATATCAACATGAGAAGCCTCCAGCAGACTATGGCAAGTTATCGTGCGCAGGAGACTCGATCTCACACGAAAAGTGGGAAAAACAACGGAAGAATGAGCTATAAAGCTCAAAGTGAGTGACTTGAGTTTAAAAGAAAGCTATTAACTCGTAAATCATATCACTGGCCATCTATGAGCATATGCATCCGTAATCAAGCGTTAAAAGTAATCGTGTAATCATTATAGCTTTTCATGAAAACAAGCAAGACAGTTAAAATCTCGTAAGGCATGTAAATGATATAAACTCTTTTTAAAACATGTGACAATCTCGTTGTGTAGGCACGCCCCAAGACACCAACGTTTATTCTACGATGTAGTGGGGCCCGCCCAAAGACTCCCATCGTCTTTGTCGTAGTGGGGCCCGCCAAAGACTCACTCACGGCGGTAGCTGTTGTCACGGAGTACACTCAACGTCGACAACAGAATAAGACACTGTGTGCTGCTGCATTACTACATAGCCTCGGGCTCAATATCTCGAAGTTCACATGAAAACATTTGAACATGCGAACTATCTTTTCCTTTCATAAAACTCAAGCTTACTTAGCTTGTTCATAAAACTAGAAATCTTTAAAACATACTTGCTAGTACATGCTTGCTTGAAATCATCACATTTTCATAAGTTTTGGCAACCATTGGACATATGCTCATGTATAAACTTTATAAAGACTTTTAGGCTCATCATGAACACTTTAAAACATTTCTAAGAAATCATGAATGCTCATAAACAAGTGTTCAAGAAAACAATAAACATCTAAACCATTTCGTTTTAGCAAAACCTTGCATTTCATAAGCATAATACAAGCCTATAAACCATTTTCAGGGTTCGTTTTGTCACTCACAGTGTTAGAACTAGAGTCTTGACCCGTACACTCGACTTATTTGCTCTTGGCCTGTCAAACAAACCAAATTCAACCATTAGAACCTCGAGCTCATGCTTTTTAACCTTAAACTTACAAGAAAACACACTTTCAAAAATTCCAGCATTTAACAGATTTTATGCCCTGTATTCAGATGCTCATAACTTTTTCATTACTTATCCAAAAATAATGTACTTTATACCAAACTCTTCCTTTTTGAACTCTCTAAAACTCTTATGAAGATATGAAAATGCGATTCCCAATAGATTGGTTCAGAAATACCTCGAAAGCTCCTTTCCCCGGAACCAACTTCTGCTATTCCAGATTCGAATTTCTGCTGCAACCCGAAACTTGACCTGCTATTTACAACATCTTTCAGTCATTTTCTATTCACGATTTCTTCAGGAAAGTTGTAGGAAATTCAATAAGCTTTCCAACCATACCTAATAGAGCTTCTGATTCCAATTCTACAGGTCAGTACAACCAAAACATCAGAGACTTCTCGGATTTGACAGTAAATTCTGTGTTCTGACTTCCTCTTCATAAATCAGTGGCTTAGGGTCCGAATTTGCTCGAGCATCCTTCACGAATTTTGTTGTTCCAATATGAGTTAACTTGCACGAAACAAAATTTCAGCTCTTACCTCTTTCTGTGGAGCTCGAGATGAACCAAATAGCAGAACATGGCAGAGTGATTACCTTGCTGTCATACTAATTTGCTTGAGTTCTCTCCTCTCTTCTTCAATTTCCAGCTGAAACCTTCTTCTTCTTCTTCCTTTAAGCTTCTCCCACGAAAACCCTTGCCTTTCATTTGATAAAATGAAGAAGAAGATCGATAGAAGCTTGTTTTAAAGAAGAACTTAGGTGGGGTCCCACCACCCACCATCCTTTCTTTTCTTTTCTTTCTTTTTCCTTTTCTTTTCTTTTCCTTTCTTTTCTTTTCTTTCCTTTTCTTTCCTTTTCTTTTCTAAACATAACAAACTTAGTATATTAAACATTGTTTCATTTCCTTTCCTTCTTTTGTCTTAAAAGCAATCCAAACCAAAATGGTTTAAACTTTCCTTCCTTGTTTTCCTTTTGCCTTTCACCTCATTTCTTTCCTTTGTAAAACAAGGAAAACCAAGTTTTAAGCATTCATTTCTTCCTTTCTTTTGTTGTTTGATAATAAGGAGGTTCCAAAGAAAGATCTCGGGTTTACACTTGAAGCTCTTGTTGCATAAATGAAGCTTGACTTGTCTTTAATGAAGCATGGGTTGCACTTGAGTCCATGGGTTGCATTTGACAACATTAATTCAACTTCATCTTGAAGCTTTTCTTTAGTCTTGAATAACATGATATGGTTCATATCATTCTCTCCTTCTTCAAGAAGATTCGTCCTCGAATCTAAGGATGTCTTTGTAATGCAAACTTGTAATTATTCCAGCCTTTTGGTCTTGCTCTCTTGGATTTCTTCTTTGTACCTTTTGGTCATCCAATGAATTTAAAGTATTTGTGGAACATGCTCTCAAATTTAGAAATAGTGAAGCCAAGATAACTTTGCAATCCAATGAGAAGTAGCACACTTTTATCACACAAGTTAACTCGACTTATGGAAACATTCAAAATTCAAACAAGTAACCATATTGGAATATTGAGAAATATGCATATTAAACAAGGTTTATGAAAGATAGTGATTGAAGATAAACTCAATGCTATTGATAATTGGAGTTTAAAACCCAAGAATATAACTCTTAAAACAATTAATTCCAATGACTATTTGAGAAGTTATGGAATTAAAATAGCCTTAAAACATATGTGAGTTACAGAAAAGTAAAACATCAAGAGCATTAAACTTCCAGTAGAAATTGAATTTTCTAAAATTGTAACTGCCAAAACATTGATGAGTAAATAACAGCTTGATTATAACATATTTAAAGAGATAACTTGGGTGCAATCTAGATCTAGCATTTTCTGGAGGCAAAAACAATAAGAACAAAAGAAGAACTCATGTTCTCGTGTATAACAGTTTTCCAGAACAACTCGTAAAAATATATACTTTTCACCATCAAGAAGGTCGAAGTAGAAATTCTCATAGAAGCATAAAATGTCGATTAGATCCAGATCTATAATATTTCAGAAGATTCCAAGATGAAAAGACAAATAGAATTATGAGTTTTTTGTGCTATTTGAAAGGCTATAAATCTGGACAAATTACGAAAAAAAAAAACTAAAACATGAAAATTTTAAACAAATTCAATAAAAACGCAATGGAAACATATATCCGATCTTGAGCCTAAAGCTCTGATACCAAATGATAAGAAATTGATGAGGAATTTGAAATCTAACAATCTTGTTCATAAAACAACACCTTTAGATCTAAAAACCCAAAAATTTCAAATGAAAATGAAATCAAAGAAGCCAAAGATTCTAATGTCAAAATGTTAAGTAACCCTTGACAATTGGATCTAACAACCTTGCTTAAAGAAACAAGACCTTTAGATAACTCAATTTCAAAGACCCCAAAACCAATTTTGAAAATTAATTCAAGGAAAGTAAAATCGGATTTACCTTGTCGATCAAACATCTCAAGGCAAGAGAACTTGTATGAGATCCGAATCACTCCACAAGCAAGATTGATCAAGTCAAGCTTGAATGATTCTAAGCATGCAACCTAATCTACATAGAATTGCAAAGACATAGCTCAAGGCTATAAAAAAGCACAAAGGCTCCTTTTGATTACATTTTTCAATCTTTCTTTTTTCTTTTTTTCATGGATTACATGTGGCTATTTATAGCCTTCAAAATTAAACCTAAAGATAACCTATGGTAGTTTAAGAGTTGTAACTTACATCCTCATCAATACCATAATGTCCACTAACTATTTTGTAACCTAAAACATTGAAAACAAGAGTTTAAAACTGAAATTTACATCAAATTAGCCATAAATCCGAAAATGATGTCTCTTTGCTAGCTTTGTAACTCTTTGTAACCTTCGAATAGTAAATGAAGCACATCATGAAGTATCTTGAAGTTCTTGCCCCATAAAGGAAGCTTGTTGTTCTTTAATAAATGATGAGTTGCATTTGAGTTTATTAAATGCAACTTATGTTAAACTTCCATGAATGACTTCATTTAATGCGACTTCGTGAGATGTCTTGGTTCATATCATTCTCCCCTTCTTCAAAAAGATTCGTCCTCGAATCTACTTGTGAAACATTGCTGCAAAACCATGTTAAGAAAACACAAAAAAAAACTCACAACACTCTCTCACATGTTTACACTCAAGGAAATATCACTTGTGTTCATTTTGAGAATTCAAATTATATAAGCTCTCATTCTTACCTCTCATTTTTTTTTGTAGTATTGAGCCATGATTTGCAGTCCCATGGATAGTAGCACACTTTGAATACAAATAAGCAAAACAAGGCTTATGAAAAGAAAAATTCAGAATGATGAACCTTTGAAAATTTTATCTAAGGGTAGAAAAATTAAGAACAAGATATGTAACAATCACAAATTAAGAACAATGGCTGGAATTTTAAATACAAGAGTCACAATTTAAAACCAATGGTTGGACTTTTAAAATATGAGTTACAATCTGAAACTAATGGTTGGAAAATTCAATGTGCAGAAATGTAACTACTCATATTTAATATGTAACAACCAATTTTTCAACCTTTCAAAGTTTAACATCTAAGAATGAATGCCAAATGGTTAAACTAAAACAAAACAGATCAGTTCAAATGAGAAATTTTCAGATTTAGCATGCTTTAGAAGCAAAAAAACAGCAAGAACAAAACAAGAACACATGTTGAGTATAGCAGTTTGTTTCAGAACAAGTTGTGATAAGTAACTCTTGATGATTTAAATCTAACAACCTTGTTGAAGAACAAGATCTTTAGATCTAAAACTCAAAAACCCCAAACCTAGATGATTTCATCCCAAGGAAGAAGATAGAAACGGATTTACCTTGATGATCAAGATCAAGAGTAGAGAAAACTTGTTTCTAAACTCAAGATTCGAATCACTCCACAAGTAGTTTGATTAACGCTATTTGAATGATCCTAGCATGCAAATCTATACACAAGATATGCAAATAAACAAGCTTTAAGAAGCAAAATATGCAACTTTTCATTCAAAACATGATTCCAAGTCCCTTTTTTACAATACATCTTTGATGGCTTTATATAGCCTTTAAATTGTAACCTAAAATAAGCTAAAATGGCATGTTTAATATTGAAACTTCCACAACTTTAATGCCATAACTATCCACTACTCAAATGTAACCTAAAACTTATGAAATATGCTTAAAAACTGAAAATTACATAATAGAGGGCCATAAATCCGAGAATAAATATTGCATTCATTCTTCTAGCTATTTGTAACCATCTATTAGTAAATGAAGCTCATGTTGAAGTAGCTTGAATGTAGTTCTATTAATTGATGGTTGACTTGCATTAAATGAACTTGAGATGTACTTGAGTTCATTTAATTCAACTTTGATTCCTTCAATGCAACTTGAGTTTATCATAAATGAAGCCATGGTGCATTTAATATATCTCCATCTTGAAGCTCTTCATTATTCTTTATTGGCATTGTTGGGTTCATATCAGATTTCATCCCAAGGAAAAAGATAGAAACGGATTTACCTTGATGATCAAGATCAAGAGTAGAGAAAACTTGTTTCTAAACTCAAGATTCGAATCACTCCACAAGTAGTTTGATCAACGCTACTTGAATGATCCTAGCATGCAAATCTAAACACAAGAAATGCAAAGAAACAAGCTCATGACTTAAGGAGCAAAATATGCAACTTTTCATTATGACGATGAAGACATCAAGTTGAAAACAATTGCAAAAATATGACTTTTCGGTGCTTTTTTTCAGAGACTACGAAAACTGGACAGTTTGCAAAACAAAAAAGAAAAACTAAAACATGAAAATTTAAAACAAATTCAATATAAACGCAAAGGAAACATATATCCGATCTTGAGCCTAAGGCTCTAATACCAAATGATGAGAAATTAAGAGGATTTGAAAAAACAAGACTATTAAATCACAAAACCCAAAAATCTCAAAATCAAAATGAAACCAAAGAAGCCAAAGATTCTAATATCAAAATGTTAAGTAACCCCTTGACAATTGGATCTAACAACCTTGTTTAAAGAAACAAGACCTTTAGATAACTCAATCTCAAAGACCCCAAAACGAATTTTGAAATAAACTCAAGGAAAGTAAAATCGGATTACCTTGTGATCAAACATCTCAAGGCAAGAGAACTTGTATGAGATTCGAATCACTCCACAAGCAAGATCAATCAAGTCTAGCTTGAATGATTCTAAGCATGCAACCTAATCTACATAGAATTGCAAAGACATATAGCTCTAGGCTATAATAAAGCACAAAGGCCTCTTTTGATTACATTTTTAATCTTTTTTTTTTCCTACAAGGTGCATGGCTTTATATAGCCTCAAAATCAACCCTAGAGTAACCTATGGTCAATTGAAAGGTTGTAACTTACATCCCCATCAATACCATGATCTCCACTAACCAAATTGTAACTTAAAACATTAAAAACAACACTTTAAGACTGAAAAATACATTAAACCCCCCATAAATCCGAGAATTGAACTTCTACTAAACCAATACATAATTTGTAACCTATCCAAGAATAAATGAAGCCCCCTTGAAGTAGCTTGAAGCTCTTGTTGCATAAATGAAGCTTGACTTGTCTTTAATGAAGCATGGGTTGCACTTGAGTCCATTAAATGCATCTTGAGTTCGTCATAAATGAAGTTTGACAACATTAATTCAACTTCATCTTGAATCTTTTCTTTAGTCTTGAATAACATGATACGGTTCATATCACATAGTAAATGGGAGCAGGACGCATGTCAATGTATCCTACGGTCTCCTCCATTAGGTCGCACCGTGAGATTTCTATAGTCCGCCTGCTAGGTTGTCCTGGAACAGCCAAACCCTACGGAGGGCCTGTCTATAGGGATCGGAACACCGCGAACTCCAGAAATGGATAGGGTCTCTTAGGTTGTTTGCCAACAATTATCTTTCTTAATAGTAGCTTGTTGGCTCGGGCCTATTGCATCTGAAAATGGTAGGGTCACATTTACGGGATGAGTTAAGTTAGTTAACAAATCCTTGACCAAACAAACGGTAGCTAAGGACCATTGGGACATGAGATGTTCTGGTAGTGAGAATTGGCTGAGAAAGTCTCAATTCAAGGGAGGAATGACTGACCGCCCGACGGAGGCTTTTGTTCTAAACCCTTGAAGTATCGTTGCAAAATTAAAGGTTTTACTTAAACAGTGGGTTTAGTTTAAACACTAGGGTTCTTTAATGATTTTGCTAAATTAGATTGGTTTTTACAATGGGTTAAAAAGGCATAACTAATTAGAACTATTTTGGATTTTCAGCATGTCGTCCGAAGGAGGCTTATTGATGAGGAATTGAAATATCTAATCTACCTTGTTAAAACAAACAAGACTATTAGATCACAAAACCCAAAAAACTCATAATCAAAATGAAATCAAACAAGCCAAAGATTCTAATGTCAAAATGCTAAGTAACCCTTGACAATCGGATCTAACAACCTTGCTTAAAGAAACAAGACCTTTAGATAACTCAATTTCAAAGACCCCAAAACCAATTTTGAAAATCAACTGAAGGAAAAGTAAAATCAGATTACCTTGTCGATCAAACATCTCAAGGCAAGAGAACTTGTATGAGTTCCGAATCACTCCACAAGCAAGATTGATCAAGTCAAACTTGAATGATTCTAAGCATGCAACCTAATCTACATAGAATTGCAAAGACATAGCTCAAGGCTAACAAAGGCCTCTTTTGATTACATTTTTAATCTTTTTTTTTCCATGAATTACATGTGTGGCTATTTATAGCCTTCAAAATTAAACCCTAAAGATAACCTATGGCAAATTAAGGGTTGTAACTTACATCCCCATCAATGCCATAATGTGACTAGCTATTTTGTAACCTAACACATTGAAAACAAGACTAAACTGAAAATTACATCAAATTAGCCATAAATCCGAGAATGATGTCTCTTTGTTAACTTTGTAACTCTTTGTAACCATCCAATAGTAAATGAAGCACATCTTGAAATATCTTTAAGCCCTTGTTCCACAAATGAAGCTTGTTGTTCTTTAATAAATGAGGGGTTGCACTTGAGTTCATTAAATGCAACTTAGGTTAAACTTCCATGAATTTGACTTCATTTTATCTGACTTCATGAGATATCTTGGATCATATCACGTCCTCATTCATAGCCTTACTAAAAACGGAACGTTTAACTGGTGAAAACTTTACTACGTGGAAGTCAAACCTGGATGCGATCCTTATTGTTGACGACCTTCGGTTTGTACTAACTGAGGAATGTCCTTAGATTCCTGCTCAAGACGCACCTCAATCAGTTAAGGATGTGTTTGACCGCTGGGCCAAGGCTAATGAAAAAGCCAAGGCCTATATCCTGGTTGGGATATCTGATGTTTTAGCCAGGAGATTGCAGGGTATGGTCTCAGCTCGTGAGATCATGAGATATCTGCAAAATTTGTCTCGACAACCGTCTGAACAAATTCGGTACGAATCCATCAAATACGTTTATAACGCGCGCATGAAGGAGGGAACTTCAGTGAGAGAACATGTTCTCGATCTTATAGTTCACTTCAACGTGGCCGAAATGAACGGAGCGGTCATAGATGAGCAAATTCAGGTATTCTTCATCCTGGAATCTCTTCCGAAGAGTTTCTTGCCATTCCGTAGAAATGCGGAGTTGAACAAAAAGGAGTATAACCTGACTTCCCTCCTAAATGAACTACAATCTTTCGAGTCTCTTATTAAGAATAAGGGACAAACTGATGGAGAGGCAAATCTGTTTGCCCATTCCAAAAGATTCTAGAAGGGTTCATCCTCTGGGACTAAGCCCTGTGGTTCGACTCGGAAAAAGAGGAAAGGAGGTAAAGGGAAAGCTTCTGCCACTGCGGACATTGAGCTCAAAGAGAAGAAAGGTAAATTAGATTTACTTGTTCTTGAAACATGTTTAGTGGAAAATAATGATTTTACCTGGATACTTGATTCAGGAGCCACTAATCACGTTTGCTCTTCATTTCAGGAAACTAGGATCAAGGAGCTCGAAGAGGGTGAGATGACGCTCAGGGTCGGAACGGGAGACGTCGTCTCAGCTCGTGCAGTGGGAGATGCCAAGTTATTTTTCGGAGATAGATTTCTTTTATTGAAAAATCTGTATATAGTTCCTAAGCTTAAAAGGAACTTAATTTCTATCTCTTGTTTAATAGAACTTGGATATTGTATTTCTTTTTCAATTAATGAAGCGTTCATTTTGAAAGAATGTGTCAATATTTGTTATGCTAAATTGAAAAATGGCTTGTATGTACTGAAACCGAACAAAACGAAAGCAATTTTAAATCATGAGATGTTTAAAAATGCTAACACTCAAAATAAAAGGCAAAGAATTTCTCCAAATAATAATACATATCTATGGCATCTTAGGCGTGGTCATATTAATCTCAATCGGATTGAGAGACTCTGTCACACCCCCTCCCGAACCACTTGCTAACTAAGACGGCATGAAGCCAACAGACATTGTTACCTCTTAACAATACTTGCTGCTTTACCTGACAAACATACTATGTTCACATATGGAACACTTTAAACTTAACACCACGGAAACTGGACAACTATAAAACATACATGAGGAGAAACTCTTCTTAAGTCTCTCTTGGAAACTAAAACGAGCAAGAACATCAGAACCACAACAGTCCAAACCATTAATTAAACAACCATAACCTCTAAAGCACATACGACTATAACTATATAGTTCTCTCAAAATAATTTACAAAACATATGGACTTGCTATACAACACCCACCACGTACAAAATATCAAACTTATGAAGCTTCAAAGACTATGGCGAGGATGTCGGTGCCGGAGCTCGATCTCTCTACGAAAAGGTTGAAAAACACTTGAAAGAATGAGCTACGAAGCTCGGTGAGTGACCTGAGTTTAAAAGAAGACTATTAACTCGTAAATCATATCACACGACCATCTATGAGCATATGCATCAGAATCAAATGTTAAAAGTAATTGTGTAATCATAATAAACTTCCAGGAAAAACCAAACAAGTATATCGTTAAAATCTCGTAAGGCATGTAAATTATATAAACTCTTTTTAAAACATGTCACAATCTACGTTGTGTAGGCACGCCAAAGATACAACCAACGTTTGTTCTACGATGTAGTGGGGCCCGCCAAAGACTCCCATCGTCTTTTGTAAGTAGTGGGGCCGCCCAACACTCACGATAGCGCTGTTGTCACGAGTACACTCAACGTCGACAACAGAAATGACCTGTGTGCACACGGTACCATAAAGCCTCGGCTCAATATCTCAGAAGATCACATGAAAACATTTGAACATGCATGCTTATCTTTTCTTTCATAAAACTCAAGCTTACTTAGCTTGTTCATAAAACTGGAAATCTTTAAAAAGCATACTTGCTAAAACATACTTGCTCGAAATCATAACATTTCCATAAACTTCAGAAATTCAATAAACATATGCTCGTGTATAAATTCCATCAAGACATTTAGGCTCATCATGAACACTTTAAAACATTTCTAAGAAATCATGAATGCTCATAAACAAGTGTTCAAGGAAAACAATAAACATCTAAACCCTTTCATTCAAGCAAAACTTGTATTTCTTAAAACATAATTCAAGCATATAGAACATTTTTGAAGTTCGTTTTGTCACTCACAGTGTTAAATTAGAACCTTGGCCTGTACACTCGACCTATCTCCTCTTGGCCTGTCAAACAAACCAAATCTATGTATTAGAACCTCGAGCTCATGGTTTTTAACCTTAAAACTACAAGAAAACACTCCAACCAATTTTCCAGCATTTCACAGATTTTCTGCCCTGTTTTCAGACAGCCATAACTTCTTCCTTACTTATCCAAAAATAATGTAATTTATACCAAACTCTTCCTTTGTGAACCCTCTAAAACTCTTATGAAGACATGAAAATGAGATTCCAAACTGATTTGTTCGAATTTACCTCGAAAGATACTTTCCTCAAAACAACTTCCTGCTGTTCCAGTTTCGTTTTTCCTGCTGCACAACAAACTTAACCTAAGATTTAAAACATCTTCTAGACATTTTCTACTCACAATTTCTTCATGAAACTTGTAGGAAATTCAATAAGCTTTCGAACCATACCAATTAGAGCTTCTGATTCCAACTCTACAGATCAGTACAACCAAAACATCAAAGACTTCTCGGATTTGACAGCAAATTCTGTCTTTTGTCTTCCTCTTCATAAAACAGCAACTTAAGGTCAGAATTGGCTCAAGAATCCTTCACGAACTTTGTTCAAAAATGAATTTGCTTTCAAGAAAACTAAACCTCAACTCTTACCTCTTCCTGTGAAGCTCGAGATGAACAGAAAACCAGAACAGGGTTGAGTTGATCTCCTTGCTGCTATACAACCCAAGCTTTGAGTTCTCCTCCCTTCTTCTGCAACTCTAACTCACGAAAAGCTTCTTCTTCTTCTTCCTTTCTCCTTCTCCCAAGAAACCCTTGCTCCTCTTTGTTGAAATGAGAAGAAAATCGATGGAATGAGTTGTTTTAAAAAGAAAACTAAGGTGGGGTCCACCATCCACTTTCCTTTTCCCTTTTTCATTTTTTTCCTTTTCCTTTCTTTTCCTTTCTTTTCTTTTCTTTTTGAAACAAACCAACTATAATATACTATCCTTTCCTTTCTTGTTTCTTTTGTTTTTTTTTTTTTTGAATTCCAAAGAAAGATCTCGGGTTTACAACTTACCTCCCCCTTAAGAAATTTCGTCCTCGAAATTTAGCAGTCTTTAAGTGAAAATCATCGGGTAATTCCTCCTCATTTGGTCCTCTAACTCCCAGGTTGCCTCCTCCACTCTGTGATGTCTCCAACGAACCTTCACGAGTGGGATCGTCTTGTTTCTTAAAACTTGTTCTTTCCTGTCGAGGATTTGAACTGCATCCTCTACGTAACTCATGTCTTCTTTTAGCTCAACAGGTTGTGCTTGCAGCATATGTGTCGGATCTGGAATATACTTCCTCAACATGGACACATGAAAAACATCATGTACTCGAGATAGTTCTACTGGCAACTCTAGTCTGTAGGCTGCTGGCCCAACTCGACCCGTTACTTGATAAGGACCAATATATCCAGGGCTTAGCTTACCCTTCTTGCCAAAACGAAGGACACCTCTCCACGGAGATAACTTCAAGAAAACTTCATCTCCGACTTGGAATTCTAAGTCCTTTCGTCGCTTATCTGCGTAACTCTTTTGACGGTCTTGAGCTACCTTTAGATTCTCCCTGATTACCTTAACATTATCTGTTGTAACTTGCACCAACTCAGGACCGATAAGCTTCCGCTCTCCTACTTCGTTCCAACATATGGGCATTCTACATGGTCTTCCATACAGAGCCTCAAATGGTGTCATACCAATACTCGACTGGTAGCTGTTATTGTAAGCGAATTCCATAAGTGATAGGTGTGTATCTCAACTCCCTTTAAATTGAAGGACACATGCTCTCAACATGTCCTCTAAGGTCTGGATGGTTCTCTCGATTGCCCATCCATCTCGAGGATGGAACATTTGTACTAAAATTCAACTTTGTTCCCATAGCCTTCTGTAAGCTAGGCCAAAACTTAGAAGTAAATCTCGTGTCCCTATCTAAAACTATAGACACAGGCACTCCGTATTGACTCACAATTCTATCGATGTATAGCTAAGCTAGCTGATCAAGCGTAGACGTCGCTTTAATCGGTACAAACCGTGCTGTCTTAGTGAGTCTATCCACTATTGGAATACCATCATGTCCACTTGAAGTACGTTGTAATCCAAATAGAAAATCCATAGTGATATGCTCCCATTTCCATTCCGGCACTGGCAATGGATTAAGGAGTCCTCCGGTTTGGTTTAACTCACGCGAGATCAAACATCTATCAACATAATCAACTATCTCCGCTTCATCCCGTGCCACCAATACGTCCTCTTCAAAGTTTTATACATCTTGGTGCTTCTCGGATGCATAGCGTAGTCGAAGCTGTGAGCTTCCTCTAGAATAGCATCTTTAAGCTCACTAACACTCCGGGCGCATAGTCTTCCTTGCCTCTCTATGGCTCCATCTGACCTCATTTTAAATTCTGCTTCTAGGCCTTGTTTGGACTTTCCAAACCTTTTCTGCAGGTTACTATCCTCTGTCTGTCTTCTCACAATCTCTGCTATAAGTGAAAACTGACTTGGAATTGAGCTAAGAGACTCTCGAACTCTCTGTGATCCACAGTGCCTTAGAATCCCTTAGAGTACTTAAAAATCTTTGCTCGAATACCACACAGGCGTCCTTAGGAAGTCTTGACTTCCTACTCAATGCGTCTGCAACCACATTCGCCTTACCTGGATGGTATTCTATGGTACAATCATAATCTTTAATTAGTTCTAACCATCTTCTCTGTCTCATATTCAACTCCCTCTGATCACAGATATATTTCAGACTCTTATGATCTGTAAAAATATGACACCTTTCACCAAACAAGTAATGTCTCCAGATCTTCAATGCTAGAACAACTGCTGCTAATTCAAGATCATGGGTAGGGTAATTACACTCGTGCTTTTTCAACTGCCTTGATGCATAAGCTATTACTCTTCCCTCTTGCATGAGCATACACCCTAAACTTTGTCTCGAGGCATCACAGTAAATCACATACTCTTTTCCTCATTATACAGAAGTGTCGAGAATAGGTCTTTGTAACTAATCTCTTTTTCACTCAGAAAACTCTGTTCACACTTATCTGACCATTCAAACTTAGCATTCTTCCTTGTCAAAGCTGTTAAGGGTAATGCTAATTGTGAGAAATCCTCAACAAATCGTCTGTAGTATCCTGCCAAGCCTAGGAAACTACGTACCTTTGTCGCACTGGCTGGTCTCTCCCAGTTGACTACTGCTTTCACTTTATTCGGATCCACACTAACACCATTTGCTGAGACAACATGCCCCAAAAACACTACCTGATCCAACCAAAACTCACATTTGGTGAATTTAGCATATAACTGTTTATCACGTAGTGTTTGCAGAATAATCCTCAAATGATCCTCATGAGCTTTTCTGTCAACTGAGTAAACTAGTATATCATCAATAAATACTATCACAAACTGATCCAAATACTGATGGAATATTTTGTTCATGAGGTCCATGAAAACTGCTGGTGCATTCGTCAAACCGAATGACATTACTAAAAACTCATAATGCCCGTACCTCGTTCTGAATGTTGTCTTAGGAATATCTGATTCCCTTACCTTTAACTAATGGTATCCTGATCTCAAATCAATCTTAGAAAACACTGATGCTCCTCATAACTGGTCAAACAAGTCATACGGGGTAAAGGATACTTGTTACGTATCGTGACTTTGTTTAACTGTTTGTAATCAATGGACAATCTGAGGGTACCATCTTTCTTCTTTATGAATAACACTGGAGCTCCCCAAGGCGATACACTAGGTCTGATGTATCCCTTATCAACTAGTTCTTGTAACTGCATCTTCAGCTCTCTGAGCTCACTTGGAGCCATTCTATACGGCGCTTGCGAAATAGGAAATAGGTGTTGTTCCTGGTAGCAATTCAATAGTGGACTCTACTTCCCTATCAGGTGGCAACCCTGACAGATTTGCTGGAAAAACATCAAGAAACTCGTTCTGATATGAACCAAGGACCACCTATTGTCATGCCTGAAGGTCCAATTACAAGGTCGAGAGCCAAGAAGCTACAACAAGCTTTAATCACTCATATTCAAGCTATGGTGAGCTCAAAAGAGGAGGTTCTAGAAGATGTTGGAGTCTTTCCCTACATGTTGTGCAAAGTTGAACTTCAAGATGGAGACGCATTAAATGCATTCTAACTTGCACTTAATGAACTCATAGCTAAATTTATGGGACTTAAGTTTAACTTGGGTTTCACCTAAAAGAACTAAGTTGAACTAAAGTTACATTTAATATGGTGATGTTTGAACTGAAGTTGCATTCAATGAGGTGGAGATGGATTCAATGAAGTCAAGTATCATTACAAGCTTCATTCAAGACAAGCTAAGCTTCAATTATGGAACACAAGTTCAAACCATTTAAAGCTATGGATTAGTGTTAAAATAATGGTTACAAGACAACACCTTTATTAGTTTTAAATGTAATTTCAGTTTTGTTTATCATTTAAGTTTGTTTTCAATATGGGAGTTGTGGTTAAATTGTAACTCATATAGGTTACTCTTTTCCCCCACTAACTAGCCCATAAAGTTAGTGTCTATTTGTCAATTAGGTTAAGGGTCTCAAAGGCTATATAAAGCCCTCTCTTCTTCCATTGTAGACAGAATTTTAAAGTGAATGAATTGAGTTTTCTTTTAGCTTTGTTGAGAGCTAAGTTTTCCTTATTGCAATTTCTTGTGTTTAGAATTTGCATGCTAGAGTCATTCAAGTGGTGTTGATCGTACCTCTTGTGGAGTGATTCGAATCACGAGTTTAGAAACGAGTTTTCTTTACTCTTGATCTTGATCATCAAGGTAATCCGTTCCAAACTTTTCCTTGGGTTGATTCCATGTCGTTTTGGGGTTTTTAAGTTTTAGATCTAAAGGTCTTGTTTTCTCAACAAGGTTGTTAGGTCTAATTCTTGGGAGTTACTTAGAGAAAGGGGAGAGTTCTAAAAAGGGGAAAGAGAAGATAGATGAATCTATTGATTTTTGAATTGTAAAGGATTAAAGCCATAAACAATTTCAAAAGGAGTGCATTTAGTAGTGCTATGAACAGCCCTATTATATGCAAATTCTATGAATGGCAAACAATCCTCCCAAGTCTTAAGATTCTTATTAATAATAGCCCTAAGCATAGTAGTCATGGTTCTATTAACAACCTCGGTTTGACCATCCGTTTGAGGATGACATGTAGTTTAATACAATAGCTTAGTTCCCAACTTACCCCACAAAACACGCCAAAAGTGGCTTAAAAATTTAACATCACGATCACTAACTATGCTTTTAGGAATACCATGCAATCTCACAACCTCCCTAAAGAATAAGTCAGCGATAAGTTTTGCATCATCTGTTTTGTGACAAGGAATAAAATGTGCCATTTTACTAAATCTATCGACCACAACAAATATGCTATCTCTACCTTTCCTAGTTCTAGGTAAGCCTAAAACAAAATCCATCGATATATCAATCCAAGGACCATTAGGAGCGGGTAAAGGAGAATACAAACCATGTGGTTGAAGCCTAGACTTAGCTTTGTTTACATGCTATGCATCGAGCACAAACTTTATTAACATCATGCCTCATTTTAGGCCAGTAAAAATGTTCAACAAGCATATCATAAGTTTTAGAAACTCCAAAATGCGCCATTAAACCGCCTCCATGAGCTTCCTTTACCAATAACTCACGAATAGAACAAGATGGGATGCAAAGTTTTCCTTTCCTAAACAAAAATCCATCAAACAACATGTAATCATCCACAACAAGTCCTTTTTCACAAGATTCAACAAAAGGAGCAAAGAATGCATCATGAGGATACAAAGTCTTTATATGTTCAAACCCTAACAACTTAGCATTCAAAGCATTGAGTAAAGCATACCTTTCGTGATAAAGCATCCGCAACAATGTTCTCCTTACCTTGTTTATACTTAATCACATAAGGGAATGTTTCAATAAACTCCAACCATTTGGCATGTCGTCGATTGAGTTTATTTTGTCCTCTCAAATGCTTTAAACTCTCATGATCCGTATGAATAACGAACTCCTTAGGCCAAAGATAATGTTGCCATGTTTGTAATGCACGAACCAAAGCATAAAGTTCTTTGTCATATGT
Source organism: Trichosanthes cucumerina (assembly GCA_036507285.1). NCBI lineage: Eukaryota > Viridiplantae > Streptophyta > Magnoliopsida > Cucurbitales > Cucurbitaceae > Trichosanthes > Trichosanthes cucumerina. The sequence goes on along the minus strand of CM071842.1, from coordinate 35,580,827 downwards.
TGGATACTTCAAAGAAGCACCATTCAATTTTTCACTAAAGAACATTAAAGGTCTGTTATTTTGCTTTAAAACAGCACCTATTCCTACACCACTAGCATCACATTCAATTTCAAAGGTTAACTCAAAATTAGGTAATGCAAGCAATGGAGCGGAACACAATTTTTTCTTTCAAAGTGTTAAAAGCATTTTCTTGGTCTTTTCCCCATATGAAAGAAACATTTTTCTTAACAAGTTCATTCAAGGGTGAAGCAATGGTACTAAAATCCTTAACGAACCTACGATAGAAACCCGCAAGACCATGAAAACTTCTTACCTCACTCACGATTTTAGGTGTAGGCCAATCTTTTATTGCCTTTACCTTCTCCTCATCAACCTCAACACCGTTAGATGAAACAACAAATCCAAGAAAATTAACTTTTTCCATGCAAAAGCTACACTTCAGTAAATTTGCATACAAACATTCTTTTCTCAAAGTAGACAAAACAGATCGTACATGTTCAACATGCTCATCTAAGGATTTAGAATAAACAAGAATATCATCAAAGTAGACAACCACAAACTTCCCTAAGTATTTCTCGCAAGACATGATTCATTAACCTCATGAATGTACTAGGTGCATTAGTCAATCCAAAAGGCATAACTAACCATTCATAAAGGCCATACTTAGTTTTGAAAGCGTTTTCCATTCATCACCAATATGCATGCGAATTTGATGATAACTCGATTTCAAATCAATCTTAGTAAAGAGACTACATCCATGCAACTCATCAAGCATATCATCTAATCTAGGAATTGGATGTCTATACTTAATAGTTATCTTGTTTATAGCCCTACAATCAATACACATACGCGAGGACCCATCTTTCTTAGGCACAAGAATACTGGAATAGAACATGGACTCAAACTCTCACGTACATACCCTTTAGCAAGGAGTTCACTCACTTGCCTTTGTATCTCTTTGGCCTCCTTTGGATTAGTCCTATATGCTGGGCGGTTTGGAATGGTTGCTCCGGAATGAAGTCAATCTTATGCTCAATTCCTCTAAGTGGTGGCAAACCACTAGGCATCTCCTCCGGAAATAAATCTTCAAACTCCTTCAAAAGTAAAACAAAAACACTAGGCAAAGAAGGGTTAAGCTCGTTAGTAAAGAAACAAGACCGTTTGCACATAAGTACAAGAATGGTCCTATTAGAAAGCAAAACATTCCTAGCCTCACTTGACCTAGCATACAAACTCACTATTTTGGCTTTTCTCTCATTTTTTCCTCTAGGCCGATTGCTACTCTCTTGCTTTTCACTCAAACTCTTTTTTTCTCTCGATTCTTTTCTATTATTTCATTTTCACTTTTTGCTTTTGCATCAGCCTCTTGCCTTTTTTTTCAAGTTTGCATTGATCAATAAATACATCTTTTGGAGACAATGGAACAAGAGTAGTTTTTCTACCATTATAAGTAAAAGAGTAACGATTTGCATACCCATCATATACTACCCGACGGTCAAATTGCCAAGGCCTCCCAACAATAAATCTCCAGCATGCATGGATACAACATCACACAAAACATCATCATTATACTTTCCAATGGTAAAAGAAACAAGAGCTTGCTTACTCACCCTTACTTGCGCACAATCATTCAACCATTGAAGTTTATATGGTCTAGGATGTGGTTTGGTCTCTAAATTAAGCCTCTTGACCAGAATTGTACTCACAACATTGGTGCAACTACCACTATCAATGACCACACTACAAGGCATAGATTGAATAAGGCACCTAGTGTGAAACAAGTTCTCTCTTTGGTCTAGACTATCCTCCTTAATTTGGGTGCTTAAAGCTCTCCTAGCAACTAAGGACAAGTTTGCAGGATCCTCTTCGCTTAACTCATTCTCACTCTCATCATTTTCTTCCTTAACCTCATCTTCCTCTTCATCATCAGTCACAATCTCTCCCTCTCTAATGGTTATAATTCTCCTATTAGGGCAATCTCTACTATAGTGACCTACCCCTTGACATTTCCAACATTTCAAATCCCTATTTCGCACATTAGATTCATCTATCTTCTCTTTCCCCTTTTTAGAACTCTCCCCTTTCTCTAAGTAACTCCCAAGAATTAGACCTAACAACCTTGTTGAGAAAACAAGACCTTTAGATCTAAAACTTAAAAACCCCAAAACGACATGGAATCAACCCAAGGAAAAGTTTGGAACGGATTACCTTGATGATCAAGATCAAGAGTAAAGAAAACTCGTTTCTAAACTCGTGATTCGAATCACTCCACAAGAGGTACGATCAACACCACTTGAATGACTCTAGCATGCAAATTCTAAACACAAGAAATTGCAATAAGGAAAACTTAGCTCTCAACAAAGCTAAAAGAAAACTCAATTCATTCACTTTAAAATTCTGTCTACAATGGAAGAAGAGAGGGCTTTATATAGCCTTTGAGACCCTTAACCTAATTGACAAATAGACACTAACTTTATGGGCTAGTTAGTGGGGAAAAGAGTAACCTATATGAGTTACAATTTAACCACAACTCCCATATTGAAAACAAACTTAAATGATAAACAAAACTGAAATTACATTTAAAACTAATAAAGGTGTTGTCTTGTAACCATTATTTTAACACTAATCCATAGCTTTAAATGGTTTGAACTTGTGTTCCATAATTGAAGCTTAGCTTGTCTTGAATGAAGCTTGTAATGATACTTGACTTCATTGAATCCATCTCCACCTCATTGAATGCAACTTCAGTTCAAACATCACCATATTAAATGTAACTTTAGTTCAACTTAGTTCTTTTAGGTGGAACCCAAGTTAAACTTAAGTCCCATAAATTTAGCTATGAGTTCATTAAGTGCAAGTTAGAATGCATTTAATGCGTCTCCATCTTGAAGTTCAACTTTGCACAACATGTAGGGAAAGACTCCAACATCTTCTAGAACCTCCTCTTTTGAGCTCACCATAGCTTGAATATGAGTGATTAAAGCTTGTTGTAGCTTCTTGGCTCTCGACCTTGTAATTGGACCTTCAGGCATGACAATAGGTGGTCCTTGGTTCATATCACGTTCACAACAAGAACATTTTCTGGTTTTAGCTTTTCCTCCTGCACCTCTACTACATGTGCAAGAAACGTCGTGCAACCTTTCCTCAATAACTTCTCTGCTATTAATGCTGAAATCAAACTCATAGGAATAATCTTCCTTTCACCCCTGAAAACCACTTCAACCAATCCTGGTTTCCTGAACACAACTTCCTTTCTATGGCAATCCATGGAAGCATAATGAATGAATAAGAAATCCATCCCTAAGATTGCATCTAACACCTGCAACTCTAGTTGAAGAAGATCCACTAACAAATTGAGACCTTCTACTAAGACCTCACAACCTTTTCCTTTCTTTTCTTTACTTTTCTTTTCTTTTTAAAACAAACCAACTATAATATACTATCCTTTCCTTTCTTGTTTTCTTTTGTTTTTGTTTTTTTTTTTTTGAAATCCAAAGAAAGATCTTGGGTTTACAGACTCTCTATGAATGGACTTCTAAGCAAGTTAGAAGATGATTCTTTACCGCCTTGCGAATCTTGCTTGGAAGGTAAAATGACCAAGCGACCTTTTACTGGAAAAGGTTACAGAGCCGTAGAGCCCCTAGAACTTGTGCATTCGGATCTTTGTGGTCCAGTGAATGTCAAAGCTCGAGGAGGGTACGAATATTTCATCTCTTTCATAGATGATTATTCGAGGTATGGTTATCTATACCTAATGCATCACAAGTCTGAAGCTCTTGAAAAGTTCAAAGAGTATAAGGCAGAAGTAGAGAATGCATTAGGAAAAACCATTAAAACACTTCGATCCGATCGAGGTGGAAAGTATATGGATTTGAGATTTCAGGACTATATGATAGAACATGGAATCAAATCTCAACTCTCAGCACCAAATACACCACAACAAAATGGTGTGTCAGAAAGGAGAAATAGAACCTTGTTAGACATGGTTCGTTCTATGATGAGCTATGCTCAATTGCCTGCCTCATTTTGGGGATACGCAGTAGAGACTGCAGTTCAAATCTTGAACAGTGTTCCATCAAAAAGTGTTTCAGAAACACCTTTTGAACTTTGGAAGGGGTGTAAACCTAGTTTACAACACTTCAGGATTTGGGGCTGTCCGGCACACGTGCTCGTGACAAACCCAAAGAAACTGGAACCTCGTTCAAGATTGTGCCAATTTGTTGGCTATCCCAAAGAAACGAGAGGTGGTCTTTTCTACGACCCACAAGAAAATAAGGTGATTGTATCGACAAACGCCACGTTCTTAGAAGAAGATCACATGAGAAACCACAAACCGCGTAGTAAGTTAGTACTAAATGAAGCTACACATGAACCAACTAGAGTTGTTGATCAAGCTGGACCTTCATCAAGAGTTGATGGAAGAGCCAACACCTCAAGTCAGTCTTGTCCTTCTCAATCGTTGGGAATGCCTCGACGCAGTGGGAGTGATGAGAAATTTTAAAGAGGAATGTAAAATCTAATCTACCTTGTTAAAACAAACAAGACTATTAGATCACAAAACCCAAAAATCTCAAAATCAAAATGAAATCAAAGAAGCCAAAGAATTCTAATATCAAAATGTTAAGTAACCCTTGACAATTGGATCTAACAACCTTGCTTAAATAAACAAGACCTTTAAATAACTCAATTTCAAAGACCCCAAAACCAATTTTGAAAATCAACTCAAGGAAAGTAAAATCGGATTACCTTGTCGATCAAACATCTCAAGGCAAGAGAACTTGTATGAGATCGGAATCACTCCACAAGCAAGATTGATCAAGTCAAGCTTGAATGATTCTAAGCATGCAACCTAATCTACATAGAATTGCAAAGACATAGCTCAAAGGCTATAAAAAGCTCAAGGCCTCTTTTGATTACATTTTTAATCTTTTTTTCCTTTTTCTTCCTACAAGGTACATGGCTTTATATAGCCTCAAAATCAAACCTAGAGTAACCTATGGTCAATTGAAAGGTTGTAACTTACATCCCCATCAATACCATGATCTCCACTAACCAAATTGTAACTTAAAACATTAAAAACAACACTTTAAGACTGAAAAATACATTAAACCCCCCATAAATCCGAGAATTGAACTTCTACTAAACCAATACATAATTTGTAACCTATCCAAGAATAAATGAAGCCCCCTTGAAGTAGCTTGAAGCTCTTGTTGCATAAATGAAGCTTGACTTGTCTTTAATGAAGCATGGGTTGCACTTGAGTCCATTAAATGCATCTTGAGTTCGTCATAAATGAAGTTTGACAACATTAATTCAACTTCATCTTGAAGCTTTTCTTTAGTCTTGAATAACATGATCCGGTTCATATCATTCGCTCCTTCTTCAAGAAGATTCGTCCTCGAATCTAAGGATGTCTTTGTAATGCAAACTTGTAATTATTCCAGCCTTTTGGTCTTGCTCTCTTGGATTTCTTCTTTGTATCTTTTGGTCATCCAATGAATTTAAAGTATTTGTGGAACATGCTCTAAAATTTGGAAATAGTGAAGCCAAGATAACTTTGCAATCCAATGAGAAGTAACACACTTTTATCACACAAGTTAACTCGACTTATGGAAACATTCAAAATTCAAACAAGTAACCAGATTGGAATATTGAGAAATATGCATATTAAACAAGGTTTATGAAAGATAGTGATTGAAGATAAACTCAATGCTATTGATAATTGGAGTTTAAAACCCAAGAATATAACTCTTAAAACAATTAATTCCAATGACTATTTGAGAAGTTATGGAATTAAAATAGCCATAAAACATATGTGAGTTACAGAAAAGTAAAACAACAAGAGCATTAAACTTCCAGCAGAAATTGAATTTTCTAAAATTGTAACTGCCAAAACATTGATGAGTAAATAACAGCTTGATTATAACACATTTAAAGAGATAATTTGTGTGCAATCTAGATCTAGCATTTTCTGGAGGCAAAAACAATAAGAACAAAAGAAGAACTCATGTTCTCGTGTATAACAGTTTTCCAGAATAACTCGTAAAAATATATACTTTTCACCCCCAAGAAGACCGAACTAGAAATTCTCATAGAAGCATAAAATGTCGATAAGGTCCAAATCTATGAAATTGAAGAAGACTCCAAGATGAAAAGATAGTTATAAGTATGAGTTTTTTGTACTTTTTGAAAGGCTATAAATCTGGACAGATTATTTAAAAAAACTAAAACATAAAATTCAAAAACAAATAAAAGGTAAGTGCAAAGGAAACATATATCCGATCTTGAGCCTAAGGCTCGGATACCAAATGATGAGAAATTTTAAAGAGGAATGTAAAATCTAATCTACCTTGTTAAAACAAACAAGACTATTAGATCACAAAACCCAAAAATCTCAAAATCAAAATGAAATCAAAGAAGCCAAAGAATTCTAATATCAAAATGTTAAGTAACCCTTGACAATTGGATCTAACAACCTTGCTTAAATAAACAAGACCTTTAAATAACTCAATTTCAAAGACCCCAAAACCAATTTTGAAAATCAACTCAAGGAAAGTAAAATCAGATTACCTTGTCGATCAAACATCTCAAGGCAAGAGAACTTGTATGAGATCCGAATCACTCCACAAGCAAGATTGATCAAGTCAAGCTTGAATGATTCTAAGCATGCAACCTAATCTACATAGAATTGCAAAGACATAGCTCAAAGGCTATAAAAAAGCTCAAGGCCTCTTTTGATTACATTTTTAATCTTTTTCCTTTTTTCTTCCTACAAGGTACATGGCTTTATATAGCCTCAAAATCAAACCTAGAGTAACCTATGGTCAATTGAAAGGTTGTAACTTACATCCCCATCAATACCATGATCTCCACTAACCAAATTGTAACTTAAAACATTAAAAACAACACTTTAAGACTGAAAAATAGATTAAACCCCCCATAAATCCGAGAATTGAACTTCTACTAAACCAATACATAATTTGTAACCTATCCAAGAATAAATGAAGCCCCCTTGAAATAGCTTGAAGCTCTTGTTGCATAAATGAAGCTTGACTTGTCTTTAATGAAGCATGGGTTGCACTTGAGTCCATTAAATGCATCTTGAGTTCGTCATAAATGAAGTTTGACAACATTAATTCAACTTCATCTTGAAGCTTTTCTTTAGTCTTGAATAACATGATACGGTTCATATCAGGGAGGGTTGTTTCCCAACCTGACCGCTACTTGGGTTTAACTGAAACTCGAGTTGTCATACCTGATGACGGCGTAGAAGATCCATTGTCTTATAAACAGGCAATGAATGATGTAGACAAGGACCAATGGATCAAAGCCATGGACCTTGAAATGGAGTCAATGGACTTCAATTCAGTATGGGAACTTGTAAACCAACTTGAAGGGGTTAGACCCATAGGGTGTAAATGGATCTATAAGAGAAAGAGAGATGCAACCAGAAAGGTACAGACCTTTAAGGCTAGGCTTGTAGCAAAGGGTTTTACCCAAAGGGAAGGAGTTGACTATGAAGAAACTTTTTCCCCTGTTGCTATGCTGAAGTCTATAAGGATACTCTTATCCATAGCCGCGTTTTATGATTATGAAATTTTGCAGATGGACGTCAAGACTGCCTTTTTGAATGGTAATCTTGACGAGAGCATCTATATGTCTCAGCCCGAAGGGTTCATAGCCCAAGGTCAGGAGCAAAAGGTTTGAAAGCTTAATCGATCCATTTATGGATTGAAACAAGCGTCAAGATCTTGGAATATAAGATTTGATACTGCGATCAAGTCTTACGGCTTTGACCAAAACGTTGATGAGCCTTGTGTTTACAAGAGGATCATCAACGACAGAGTAGCTTTGTTAGTACTTTATGTGGATGATATCCTACTCATTGGGAATGATGTAGGATACCTAACTGACATAAAGAATTGGCTGGCGACCCAATTCCAAATGAAAGATTTGGGAGCGGCGTAGTATGTTCTTGGAATTCAGATCTTTAGGAATCGCAAGAACAGAACGCTAGCACTGTCTCAAGCGTCTTATATCAACAAAATATTGTCCAGATATTCGATGCAGAATTCCAAGAGGTGCTTATTACCCTTCAGGCACGGAGTTCATCTGTCTAGGGAACAGTGTCCCAAGACACCTCAAGAAGTTGAGGATATGAGACATATTCCCTATGCCTCTGCAGAGGTAGCTTAATGTATGCTATGCTATGCACGAGGGCGGACATTTGTTATGCAAATTGGGAATAGTCGGTGAGGTACCAGATCCAATCCGAGGTTAGACCACTGGACAACGATTAAAAATATCCTCAAGTATCTAAGGAGAACGAGGGACTATATGCTTGTGTATGGGTCTAAGGATCCGATCCTTACTGGATACACTGATTCTGATTTTCAGACTGATAAGGATTCTCGAAAATCCACATCGGGATTAGTTTTCACCCTTAACGGGAGAGCTATAGTATGACAAAGCATCAAGCAAGGATGCATCACGACTCCACAATGGAGGTTGAGAGTATGTCATTTGCTTGTGAAAGCCTAAAGAGGCTATTTGGCTAAGGAAATTTCCTTACCGATTTGGAAGTTGTTCCAAATATAAAATCTCCCATCACCTTATATTTGTGACAACAAAGTGGTGCGGTAGCCAATTCGAAGGAACCTCGCAGCCATAAGCGAGGTAAGCACATCGAGAGGAAGTATCACCTGATACGAGAAATAGTGCAACGAGGAGATGTGACAATAACGAAGATCGCTTCGGAGCATAATATTGTTGATCCGTTTACAAAGACTCTCACGGCTAAAGTGTTCGAGGGTCATCTGGAAAGTCTGGGTCTACGAGATATGTACATAAACTAATCTAGGGCAAGTGGGAGATATGTAATGGGGTATATGGATGCCCTAGTTTATTGAATTTCTACTGTTTTAGATTATGATGTACCCCACTAGAGTTTTAGTTCAAGTGGGAGTTTGTTGGGATTTGTGCCCTAAAACTCGTAGTTTGTAATTATGTTCTAATTAATGTAATAAAGTGTTATTATTTCAATAAAGTGTTATTGTTCGTTATCTACGAGTTTGCCTTCATTTAAACCCTAAATCCAATAAACTTCATTCAAGGCTGTTAAATAATCTTTAACTGAATGTAATGTACATAAAAAGGATCTCGGTTCGAGATACAACCTAAAGGGTCTATAGTTAGGGGATAAGGTTTGGGTACCTTACCCTGGTTAAACTATGGATGTGACCCACTTTGTATTTGATACAAACACTGTGATCCTAACGTGTTCGTGTAGATGACATATGAGTGGGGATATCCTATGTAATGAGATTACATAAGACCGAACCACAAAATAGTAACCTCTAGCTGTAACTCCATTGACTAGTTAGGTTTCTATTTCACTAGGATGACCTAGGCAACTTGATCTCAATCCTAAGCAGGTTACGAACTCCTGTTCGCGAGGGATTGTCCTTTGACTAGTATGGGTGTGAGTGGTCAGATTCGTCGACTCAATATGCCTACCTTCTTGGGGACAGATTCCCGAGTGGCCAGATTCCCGAGTGAGCGGCTGGGGACTTAACTTAGCAAGATAGAATTTATTCTTTCCCGCCTACTAGGGTAAGTAGAGGAGTGTTCCCTTAAGTGGTGTCTCCAGGACTTGAACAAAGGGCCCAACCCTCTCATTGCCCGAGAGGGACTCTGTTTGTTGGTAGGACCACAAACAAATTGTTCATTAGAGGAGCACTGGTACTTAAGGCACAAGATGTAACCCAGGGGTAAAACGGGAATTTGACCCAGCTGGTGTTACGAACATTCGTGAAGGATTGACTTGTTGTTATTGGTCAATATCCATGGACACAGAAATATATCTGCAGTGAGAAGAGTGCAGTTGTGGGACTTTAGTGGAGTGTTCTGGCAGTTAACGAATGTTGATTGGGAGGTTAATGAGATTAACCGAGCAATCTCGTATCGTTGGAGTTTCTGATCTGTAGGTCCATTAGGTCCACCTTCTAGCTCGTAAAGGGTTCTTAGATCATTTGAATTTGAAATGTTCAAATTCATTAGGGAATATATTCAATGTATATAGATACGGTATAATATATAGTTTTAGAACTATATATTATAAATTTAATGTGAATATGATTCATATTAAATTATATGAGAGAATTGAATATTTGAAAGAGTTCAAATATTATATTAAATGTGAATGTGATTCACATTTGCAAACTATAGGATAAAATTTTATGTGCACTGGTTGTACATTAAAACTATAGGTTAAAGGGGTAATGTGATTAAATGAGATTTAATCAAAATTAAATATATGATATATAATTTTTATTATTTAAATATGATTTAAATGAATAATTAAATTTGATTTAATTATATTATTATTATTATTATTATTATTATTATTATTTTAATAATAAATGAGGGAACGTGTCATCCAGACACGTTCCCCACTACCCTTCCGGCTCCCTATCGACAGTTTAACAAGGAGAAGGGGGTTGCTCAATGGGATTGATCGATCATTTTTGCAATTGAGGAATTGCAACTTCATGGAATTCTCTCTCTCACTCTCTAATTCCTAAAACCTCCAATTGTTGGATCCTTCCCAACAAGGAAGATCTAAGAACTCAGAGATATAGAAGGTGATCTCTGGTGGTTGTGTTCTTGCTGGAAGAAAACAGAGAAATCACTGTACAATTGATTTTCTGTACAACCTTTGGAGCAACAAGTTGCTGGAGAAAGTCTACAAAGGTATCGCTCTCTTTTATTAGTTTAATCGTTAAACTTGTAGCATGTTTGTATGCAATTAATCCATGTCTAATAGGATTAGAATCCATGCTTGTTCTGTATTTTTTATCAATGTACTGGTTTTTGTTTTAAGCAAAACAATCAAGTAATTAAGATCCCAAACACGTTTCCGCTGCTCAAGGAGATCAGATCTCCATCAAAATTGATGTCAAGTAGGAGAAGAAATCTTGAAGCACCAATCGATTCATGGTACGAGTTCAAGGAGTCCATGAGGAAGCGTTTTGTTCCAAAACATTTCCAACGAGACGTGGCGCAAAAGCTTCAAACATTGAAACAAGGCAACAAGTCCGTGGAGGATTATTACAAGGAGATACATTGATGAATCGACTTGATATAGATGAGGATATGGAGAGTCTGATATGAATCAAACCATTGATCCATTGCATGTACCTGAAGGAGCAATAACAAGGAGCAAGGCCAAGAAGATTCAAGAGGCTTTCACATTGCATCTCCAAAAGCTCGTTAATGCACAAGGAGAGATAAAGATATTTGAGCCCAAAATTCTTTATAATGTTAGTACATCAAGTCAAGATGAGAATGATGTGAAGATGACACGGAAAAGTTGTGTAGTTTGAAAGATGGCACGGAGGACAAAAAAAGTGTGCAGAAAATGTGAACAAGTGGCTGTCCAGATTGCACCTCTTGGGATTTCGTGATGTCAAACCTCATCAAACGAAATAGTCATGCATGGCGGATCCTACAGTAGATAATTAAGACCATTTAAAGCATTTCTATGTTTTTTGTTCCATATTTAGAGCTCTCAAACGTTGTGCAATCAAGTTTAAAATTCCTAGGTCAATTTTTTCTTCATTTTACATTTAATGCTTATTGAAGACTTTTGGTCTTTGGTTCTTTGCACGACCATTTTGGCCTATTTAAAGGCTTGTATTGGCATGGAAAAGGGAGAATCTTTATGAAAAAAAACTTGTGTTTTGTTTAGCCCCATTTGGTGTTAACTTTCTTTCAAATCTTGCTTTAGGTTTGATGTTTAACCGATTCATTGGATTAGCCCCGATCAAGCTACTTATTGATACGAATCATCATGCTATGCAAAACGAGAGAAAAAGCTTCAAAATGGAGTTGAAATAAATGTTCTCCAACGTCATTTATGACGAACTGAAGATGCATTTAATGAACTCATGTGCAATAAATGTATCTTTAAAGATAACTCAAGCTTCATTTATGCAACAAGGGATTCAATTTAAATCAAGTGAAGCTTCATTTATGCATGGAAGGTTACAAAGACTTTCAAGATTAGTACAAGACTTCAATCTCGGATTTATGGATATTTTGATGTAAATTTCAGTTTTAAAGTCTTGTTTTCAATAATTTAGGTTACAATTTGGTTAGTGGAGATCATGGTATTGATGGGGATGTAAGTTACAACCTTTCAATTGACCATAGGTTACTCTAGGGTTGATTTTGAGGCTATATAAAGCCATGTACCTTGTAGGAAGAAAAGAAAAAGATTAAAAATGTAATCAAAAGAGGCCTTGAGCTTTTTTATAGCCTTTGAGCTATGTCTTTGCAATTCTATGTAGATTAGGTTGCATGCTTAGAATCATTCAAGGATCCAAGGCACACAAAAGTTCTTGTTTTTGAATTTTATTTACTCAAACTTTGAGTTGTAAATCCTTAGGATCAGTTTCTCTAGTCTTAGCTTGTGAAAGGTTATCATTGATTTAGTTTTATATCAAGTTGAAAAGCAAGGTTGCACCAAAATTTTTTAAACCAACCCTTACATCTTTGACCTAGTACCAAAAGCCTACCCTTGAGTGATAAACACGAGTGTCCTTGAGTGATATCTTGGTGAGAAGTGTGGAGAGGTCCTTAAAAAAAATGTCACAAGATAATAAAGAAAAAGTTCCGCAAGTGGTAGATCCAAATATGGCTATTCTTCAAGCAATTCAAGGTATGATGGAGATGATGATCGAAGAAAGGGAAGAAAGGAGAGCACAACAACGAAGAGAAGAACGAATCTTGCAAGAAGATGAAGGCATGTTTGATTTACAGGTACAAGAAAGAAACTTAGGAGGAAGAGGAAATGTGAGGGGAAGAGGAAGAAATAACGTTGCAAACATTGTGCAACCTAGAAAAGTGGAAAGAGTGAATGAAGAAAGGGATAGTGGAGTGAAACTCAGAATTCCACCCTTTAGTGGTACGACGGACTCCGAGGCATACTTGCAATGGGAAAGAAAAATAGAACATGTATTTGATTGTAATACATATAGTGAGAATAAGAAGATGAAACTTGCCATTGCCGAATTCACTAATCATGCGGGAGAATGGTATCAACATCTCAAATCCGAGAGAAGAAGGAAAGAGGACGAATCAATAGAAACTTGGGAAGAACTTAAAGAAGTGATAAGTAACTCTTGATGATTTTATATATAACAACCTTGTTGAAGAACAAGACCTTTAGATCTAAAACTCAAAAACCCCAAACCTAGATGATTTCATCCCAAGGAAGAAGATAGAAACAGATTTACCTTGATGATCAAGATCAAGAGTAGAGAAAACTTGTTTCTAAACTCAAGATTCGAATCACTCCACAAGTAGTTTGATCAACGCTACTTGAATGATCCTAGCATGCAAATCTAAACACAAGATATGCAAAGAAACAAGCTCATGGCTTAAGAAACAAAATATGCAACTTTTCATTCAAAGTCTTTTTTACAATACATCTTAGATGGCTTTATATAGCCTTCCAATTGTAACCTAAAACTAAGCTAACATGACATGTTTGAGAATGTAACTTCCCTAACTTTAATGCCATAACCATCCACTACTCAAATGTAACCTAAAACATTGAAATAGAAACTTTAAAACTGAAATTACAAGTAAATGAGGTATAAATCCGAGAATTAATCTTCTAACAACAATTCTAGTCTTTGTAACCTCTCAAGGTGTAAATGAAGCTCCACTTGAAGTGTAGTCTCATTAATTGATGCTTGACTTGCATTAAATGAAGCTTGAGATGCACTTAATTTTATTTAATTGCAACCTAAGTTCTTTCAATGCAACTTGACTTCAACATTAATGCAACTTGAGTTCATCATAAATGAAGCCTTGATGCATTTAATGCAACTCCATTTTTAGCTCTTCTTTAGTCTTGACTAGCGTTGTACGATTCATATCATCCACCCCTTCTTCAAGAGGATTCGTCCTCGAATCAAAAGGGTCTCCAACATCAAATTGACGAAAATCAGCAGCATTATAAATGTAATTGACATCCTCCTCTCCTTGTAGAGCAATTTTGTAGTCATGGGACGTCATAGGTATATTGTGTCTTGAATTCCACTTAGGTTTCTTGTAAAATGAACAACGATCCTTCCAAAAGTGTCTCCAAACCCAATCACCCGATTTTAATACCTTATGCTTGCTGCCATGTATGAAATTAGAAGCAATTTTGAAGAGTTGCCTCCCAATAAATGCTTTGGCATTAACTTTTGAATCAAGATTCTCAATGAGTGTTTTGGCATCCTGTAAGAACTCAAAAGAAAAACTAGAAAAACATGGATTGAGCTCACCCGTTAGAAAACAAGTTTCTTTATACAAAAGACAAAAAATATTTTCTTTTGAAAACAAAATAGATTTAACCTCACAAGATCGTTCACACAAGCTCACTTTCTTGGCTTTTCTCTCTTTTTTCTCTATAGACCATAGACTAATCTCATGCTTTTCTCTCTCACACATTTTCTCACAAGATTCTTTTTCAAACAATTGACATGCTTTTGTCTCGACCTTTTTTGCTTTTTTCCCTAACTCACAGACAACAACATGTACCTCATCAAGAGTAGGTGTTACAATAGTAAGTGTTACAAACAAATAAGTCTTTGCAATCTAATCTCCTAGTAAACTCACTAGCATGTGTTGACACTAAATTACAAAGCAAATCATTTTGAATTTTTCCACTTTCTACCTCAACAATAGACTTATTTTCAGTAGGTAAACTAACCCTTTCCAAAGTTGAACTAACATTTAAAATTGGTTTAGGTTTAGTGTACCTTGTAGACTTCCTTTGGAGACGATTTTTAATCTTTATGGCTATGTGCACCATCCTCTCCAAATCCTCATAAGGTTGAAGATCAAGTTAAATTGCAATCTCCTTATTAAGTCCTCTAAAGAATCGAGCCATTGTAACAGTTTCATCCTCATAAATTTCGAGTTCCTCAAGCAACGTTTGCATCTCCATGTAGTAAGCCTCCACACTTTTGCTCCCTTGTCTCAAAGTTTGCAAGTTATGAAAAAACTTAGGAACAAAGTGCTCCCACATTATTTGCTTAAGAACATTCCATGATTCAATTGGATGGTTAAGGTTCCTCCTACTCACAAACAATTTATCCCACCAAGTAATGGCATAATCTCTAAGATGAGAAACAATGAGTTTTACCTTTTTCTCCTCATTCAAAGTGTCACGATCAAAGACATGATCAACTTGTCTTTCCCATTGAATGTACTCCGTCGGATTTGTACTTCCATAAAATTTAGGAAATTTCAGCTTCATGTTTTTTTTTTTGGATTGTTTCTGAAAAACTAAAAAAAGAAACACAAAAATGGACCTCACAAGCACTTCCTCACGTGTTTTCACTCGTTAAGGTATAGTCACTCGTGTTTACACTCAAAACTACACACTCTCAGCAAACTCACAATTTTACTCACATGAGCCAATAAGCAAAATTTGCAATCAAGTGATAGACAACACACGTAAGAAAACAATTCAAATAGCTTGAATATGGAGCAACACGAATATTAAATGAGAAATAAGTTAAGAAAGAAAATGACAGAATTGAAACAAAAAGTGACTCAAGATGAAAAAGATAGATATGGAAGTGGAACAAATGATAGTTGCAACAGTAAATGCCAAGAACTAGTGAATATTCCAGCAAATAACACTTCCAAATTGAATGATCTATAGTCAATGTGTAATTGAAAGGAGTTACAATATGATTTTATTACATGAAAAACAGATTAGAGTTACACAAGACATAATCAATGTATTTTAAAAGCATATGGCTGAAATTTTCAATGTGTAACAGACATGCATTTATTGCAAATGGAAATTTGTAACATATATGGAAAAATCAAACACCAACATTCAGATCTAACAAGGAAATATCAGATCTAAGCTCAAGATATGAAAGATATAAACAAAGAACACCATAGAAACATAAGGAATCAAAGAAAACTTATGCTATCGATTTTCTCGATTTTCCAGAATAGGTTATCAAAATGAAACGTTTTTACCCTTAAGCAAGTTGAATTTGAAGGACTTGTATGAGAACAAATTGAATTGTAGACACAGATCTATAACTTTGCAGAAGACAAAAATACCAAATGACTGACGAAAAAGACACTTTATTTGAGTTTTATATGAATGAACAGAATCTGACGAGATGAACATATGGAATAGAAAAAATTCAGAATAAAAATGAAGAAAAGAATAGAAAAAACGGAAACATATATCCGATCTAGAACCTAAAGCTCGATACCAAATGATAAGTAACTCTTGATGATTTTATATCTAACAACCTTGTTGAAGAACAAGACCTTTAGATCTAAAACTCAAAAACCCCAAACCTAGATGATTTCATCCCAAGGAAGAAGATAGAAACGAATTTACCTTGATGATCAAGATCAAGAGTAGAGAAAACTTGTTTCTAAACTCAAGATTCGAATCACTCCACAAGTAGTTTGATCAACGCTACTTGAATGATCCTAGCATGCAAATCTAAACACAAGGTATGCAAAGAAACAAGCTCATGGCTTAAGAAGCAAAATATGCAACTTTTCATTCAAAACATGATTCAAAGTCTTTTTTACAATACATCTTAGATGGCTTTATATAGCCTTCCAACTGTAACCTAAAACTAAGCTAACATGACATGTTTGAGAATGTAACTTCCCTAACTTTAATGCCATAACCATCCACTACTCAAATGTAACCTAAAGCATTGAAATAGAAACTTTAAAACTGAAATTACAAGCAAATGAGGTATAAATCCGAGAATTAATCTTCTAACAACAATTCTAGTCTTTGTAACCTCCCAAGTTGTAAATGAAGCTCCACTTGAAGTGTAGTCCCATTAATTGATGCTTGACTTGCATTAAATGAAGCTTGAGATGCACTTAATTTCATTTAATTGCAACTTAAGTTCTTTCAATGCAACTTGACTTCAACATTAATGCAACTTGAGTTCATCATAAATGAAGCCTTGATGCATTTATGCAACTCCATTTTTAGCTCTTCTTTAGTCTTGGCTAGCGTTGTACGATTCATATCAAGAAGCCATGAGAAAGAGGTATGTTCCAAAACATTATGAAAGAGATTTGAAAACTAAATTGCAATCTTTGAGACAGGGAACAAAAAGTGTTGCTGAATATTATCAAGAGATGGAGTCCTTGATAGAAAGAGCAAAAATTTGAGAAGAAGAGGAAGACACCATGTCTCGATTCCTTGGAGGTTTGAATCGAGAAATTGCTCATCCGATTGATAGAATTCCACCACCTTACCCTGAAGATATGTATCATTATGCTATCAAAATTGAAGCTCGATTGAAGGAAGAAAAGGAGCATTCAAAACGGTATACACCTAAAGCTAGTACCTTTTCAAACTCTAATGCATGGAACAAGGATAGTTTTGTGAATAGGCATGAACCGACACAACAAAGAAGCAAGTTTGTTGCTGCCAAAAGAGTGGAGGCCGAAAGCTCCAATGCTAAAAAGAATGAAGCTTCAAAGGAGGTAAGAGAAAAGTCTAGTTCTATTCAATGTTGGAAGTGCAAAGGGTTTGGACACATGAGCAAAGAATGTGTCAATAAAAGAGTTATGGTGATAAGAAATGGTGTAGTTGATTCGGAGGATGAATGTGAGGAGCATGATGCACCATTTGAGGAAGAATCTGAAATATGTGATGATGAGTATGTTGAAGAAGGTAACTCCATATCGTTGATCACAAGAAGGGTCCTTAGTATGCAAATCATGGAAGACAAAGTTGAAGACCAAAGGAAAAACTTGTTTCACACAAGATGCCTAATTAAAGGAAGTCCATGCAGTTTGGTGATTGATAGTGGGAGTTGCACAAATGTAGGAAATGGGTAGAATTCATTGAGACATTTCCTTATGTCATTCATTACAAAAAAAGGTAAGGATAATGTGGTGGCCGATGCATTATCAAGAAGGTATGCATTATTTTCTGCCCTTAGTGCAAAGATTCTTGGTTTTAAACATATATTGAGCTTTACAAAGTTGAGATATCTGAATTTCATGATGTGTATATGCAATGTTTAGGAGGAAACAACGTACATGATCATGTTGTATTTGATGGTATGCTTTTTAGGAAGGGTAAATTTTGCATTCCTAAGTGTTCTATTTGAGAGTTACTTGTGAAGGAAGCTCATGGGGGAGGTCTAATGGGACATTTTGGGGAATTTAAAACATACAACATGTTGTGTGAACACTTTTATTGGTTGAAAATGAGGAAGGATGTGAATAAAGTGTGCAAGCAATGTTTCAAATGTAAGGAAGCTAAGTCTAAGACACAACCACATGGACTTTACACACCTTTAGATGTTCCTAGTGAACCATGGGTTGACATTAGCATGGATTTTTTATATGAATCGTACAAGGCTTCATTTATGATGAACTCAAGTTGCATTAATGTTGAAGTCAAGTTGCATTGAAAGAACTTAAGTTGCAATTAAATCAAGTTAAGTGCATCTCAAGCTTCATTTAATGCAATTCAACCATCAATTAATAGAACTACATTCAAGCTACTTCAACATGAGCTTCATTTACTAATAGATGGTTACAAATAGCTAGAAGAATGAATGCAATATTCATTCTCGGATTTATGGCCCTCTATTATGTAATTTTCAGTTTTTAAGCATATTTCATAAGTTTTAGGTTACATTTGAGTAGTGGATAGTTATGGCATTAAAGTTGTGGAAGTTTCAATATTAAACATGCCATTTTAGCTTATTTTAGGTTACAATTTAAAGGCTATATAAAGCCATCAAAGATGTATTGTAAAAAAAGGACTTGGAATCATGTTTTGAATGAAAAAGTTGCATATTTTGCTTCTTAAGCCATGAGCTTATTTCTTTGCATATCTTGTGTTTAGATTTGCATGCTAGGATCATTCAAGTAGCGTTGATCAAACTACTTGTGGAGTGATTCGAATCTTGAGTTTAGAAACAAGTTTTCTCTACTCTTGATCTTGATCATCAAGGTAAATCCGTTTCTATCTTCTTCCTTGGGATGAAATCATCTAGATTTGGGGTTTTTGAGTTTTAGATCTAAAGGTCTTGTTCAACAACAAGGTTGTTAGATTTAAATCATCAAGGGTTACTTATCAATTTTGTTCTAGGATTGCCAAAGACTAGGAGACATCATGATAGCATTTTTGTGGTGGTTGATAGGTTTAGTAAAATGACACATTTCATTCCATGTAACAAAACAGATGATGCAACTAATATAGCTAATCTATTCTTTAGAGAAGTGCTTAGATTGCATGGCATTCCAAAAACCATTGTAAGTGATAGAGATGCCAAATTTTTAAGTCATTTTTGGAAAGTTTTGTGGGGGTAAATTGGGAACTAAGCTTTTGTTTTCTACAACTTGTCACCCCCAAACCGATGGGCAAACTGAGGTGGTTAATAGAACTTTAGGGGCATTGCTTAGATCGCTAATTTCTAAGAATCTTAAGTCGTGGGAAGAGACTCTACCTTTTGTGGAGTTTGCATACAATAGAGCGATACATAACACCACTCATTGTTCACCTTTTGAGGTTGTGTATGGATTTAATCCCTTAACTCCTCTAGATTTATCACCTTTACCACCTAATATGTTTTCTAGTGATGCAGTTGTTTCTAAAGTCGAATACATCAAAGAAGTCAAGGAAATGATTGAAAAGAAGAATCAAAAGCTAGTCACTCAAAAGAACCAAGGGAGAAAGAAATTGATTTTTAAGCCGGGTGAATGGGTTTGGGTTCATCTACGAAAGGAACGGTTTCCGGATCAAAGGAAGTCTAAACTTCAACCAAGGGGAGATGGTCCATTTCAAGTATTAGAGCGGATCAATGACAATGCATACAAACTAGATCTCTGAGGTGAGTACAACGTAAGTTCTACTTTTAATGTTGCTGATTTGACTCCTTTTGATGTAGGAAATGAAGACTTTTATTTGAGGACAAATCCTTTTAAAGAAAGGGGGGATGATGTGAATCAAACCATTGATCCATTGCATGTACCTGAAGGAGCAATAACAAGGAGCAAGGCCAAGAAGATTCAAGAGGCTTTCACATTGCATCTCCAAAAGCTCGTTAATGCACAAGGAGAGATAAAGATATTTGAGCCCAAAATTCTTTAAAATGTTAGTACATCAAGTCAAGATGAGAATGATGTGAAGATGGCACGGGAAAAGTTGTGTAGTTTGAAAGATTGCATGGAGGACAAAAAAAGTGTGCAGAAAATGTGAACAAGTGGCTGTCCAGATTGCACCTCTTGGGATTTCGTGATGTCAAACCTCGTCAAACGAAATAGTCATGCATGGCGGATCCTACAGTAGATAATTAAGACCATTTAAAGAATTTCTATGTTTTTTGTTCTATATTTAGAGCTCTCAAACGTTGTGCAATCAAGTTTTAAATTCCTAGGTCAATTTTTTCTTAATTTTACATTTAATGCTTATTGAAGACTTTTGGTCTTTGGTTCTTTGCACGACCATTTTGGCCTATTTAAAGGCTTGTATTGGCATGGAAAAGGGAGAACCTTTATGAAAAAATACTTGTGTTTTGTTTAGCCCCATTTGGTGTTAACTTTCTTTCAAATCTTGCTTTAGGTTTGATGTTTAACCGATTCATTGGATTAGCCCCGATCAAGCTAATTCTGGAGTGAGTCGTCTTAGGATCTAGGAGTGACCATTTGATATGAACCAAGACATCTCACGAAGTCGCATTAAATGAAGTCATTCATTGAAGTTTAACATAAGTTGCATTTAATGAACTCAAGTGCAACTCATCATTTATTAAAGAACAACAAGCTTCATTTATGGGACAAGGACTTTGAAAATCTTCAAGATGTGCTTCATTTACTATTGGAAGGTTACAAAGAGTTACAAAGCTAGCAAAGAGACATCATTCTCGGATTTATGGCTAATTTGATGTAAATTTCAGTTTTAAACTATTGTTTTCAATGTTTTAGGTTACAAAATAGTTAGTGGACATTATGGTATTGATGAGGATGTAAGTTACAACCCTTAAACTACCATAGGTTATCTTTAGGTTTAATTTTGAAGGCTATAAATAGCCACATGTATCTTGGAAAAAAAAGAAAAAGATTAAAAATGTAATCAAAAGAGGCCTTGAGCTTTTTTATAGCCTTTGAGCTATTTCTTTGCAATTCTATGTAGATTAGGTTGCATGCTTAGAATCATTCAAGCTTTACTTGATCAATCTTGCTTGTGGAGTGATTCGGATCTCAAGTAAGTTTTCTTGCCTTGAGATATTTGATCGACAAGGTAATCCGGTTTTACTTTTCCTTGAGTTGATTTTCAAATTGGTTTTGGGGTCTTTGAAATTGAGTTATCTAAAGGTCTTGTTTATTTAAGCAAGGTTGTTAGATCCAATTGTCAAGGGTTACTTAACATTTTGATATTAGAATCTTTGGCTTCTTTGATTTCATTTCGATTTGAAGTTTTTGGATTTTAGATCTAATAGTCTTGTTTGTTGTTAACAAGGTAGATTAGATTTTTTGGAATCCCTTTAAAATTTCTTATCATTTGGTATCAGAGCGCCTTAGGCTCAAGATCGGATATATGTTTCCATTGCGTTTATATTGAATTTGCTTTAAATTTTCATGTTTTAGTTTTTCTTTTGTTTTGCAAACTGTCCCGATTTTCGTAGTCTCTGAAAATGCACCAAAAGTCATATTTCGCAATTGTTTGTGTCACACCCTCCCGAACCACATGCTAACTTAGCCGGGAGGCGGCATGAAGCCATGAGACATTGTTACCTCTTAACAATACTGCTGACATTACTTTACACGGAAACAAACTATGTTCGCATATGGGACACTTTAAACTTAACACAATGAATCGAACATCTATAAACGCGTACATGAGGAGAAACTCTTCTTAAGTCTCTCCTGGAACTAAAACGAGCAAGAACATCAGAACCACAAGCAGTCCAAACCACTAATTAAACAACCACAACCTCTAAAGCACATACGACTATAACTACATAGTTCTCTTAAAATAATTTACAAACATATGGACTTGCTAAACTACACCAACCACGTACAACATATCAAACATGAGAAGCTTCCAGCAGACTATGGCGAGTTATTATCGCAGCAGGGAGCTCGATCTCTACTACGGAAAAGTGGGAAAAACACTGAAAGAATGAGCTATAAAGCTCAGTGAGTGACTTAAGTTTAAAAGAAAGCTATTAACTCGTAAATCATATCACCTGGCCATCTATGAGCATATGCATCTGTAATCAAGCGTTAAAAGTAATCGTGTAATCGTTATAGCTTTTCATGAAAAACCAGCAAGTATATCGTTTAAATCTCGTGAGGCATGTAAATGATATAAACTCTTTAAGAAAACATGTCACAATCTACTTTGTTCTACGATGTAGTGGGGCCCGCCCAGCACTCCCATCGTCTTTGTCGTAGTGGGGCCCGCCAAAGACTCTACTAATATTTGTTGTCACGGAGTACACTCAACGTTGACAACAGAATAAGACCTGTGTGCACACGGTACCATAAAGCCTCGGGCTCAATATCTCAGAAAATCACATGAAAACATTTGAACATGCCTGCTTATCTTTTCTTTCATAAAACTCAAGCTTACTTAGCTTGTTCATAAAACTGGAAATCTTTAAAAACATACTTGCTAAAACATACTTGCTCAAAATCATAACATTTCCATAGACTTCGGAAATGCAATAAACATATGCTCGTGTATAAATTTCATCAAGACATTTAAGCTCATCATGAACACTTTAAACATTTCTAAGAAAAAACAAGAATACTTCATAGTCATGTGTTCAAAAATAAAACACAAAGCTTTGAAACAATTCATTCTAGCAAAACTTGCATTTCTTAAAGCATTTTTCAAGCATATAGCTCATTATCGAAGTTCGTTTTGTCACTCACAGTGTTAGAACTAGAGTTTTGACCCGTACACTCGACCTATTCGCTCTTGGCCTGTCAAACAAACCAAAACCATGTTTTAGAACCTCGAGCTCATGGTTTTAACTTTAAAACTACAAGAAAACATTCCAACAAAAATTCCAGCATTTAACAGATTTTATGCCCCTGTATTCAGACAGCCATAACTTCTTCATTACTTATCCAAAAGAATGTACTTTATACCAAACTCTTCCTTTTGAATCCTCTAAAACGCTTATGAAGACATGAAAATGAGATTCCCAATAGATTGGTTCAGAAATACCTCGAAAGCTTCTTTCCCGGAACCAACTTCGCTATTCCAGATTCGAATTTCTGCTACAACCCGAAACTTGACCTGCTATTTACAACATCTTCCAATCATTTTCTATTCACGATTCCTTCATGAAAGTTGTAGGAAATTCAATAAGCTTTCCAACCATACCTAATAGAGCTTCTGATTCTACAGGTCAGTACAACCAAAACATCAGAGACTTCTCGGATTTTGTGAAGAAATTCTGTGTTCTGACTTCCTCTTCACAAATCAGTAGCTTAAGATCCGAATTTGCTCGAGCATCCTTCACGAATTTTGTTCCAATATGAGTTAACTTGCACGAAACAAAATTTCAACTCTTACCTCTTTCTGTGGAGCTCGTGATGAACAAAATAGCAGAACATGGCAGAGTGATTACCTTGTCTTTGTCATACTAATTTGCTTGAGTTCTCTCCTCTCTTCTTCAATTTCCAATTTGAAACCCTCTTCTTCTTCTTCCTTTAAGCTTCTCCCACGAAAACCCTTGCCTTTACTTCATAAAATGAGAAGAAAACGATGGGGGATGTCTTTTTAAAAAGAAAGAAACAAATGTGGGGTCCCACCATCCACCTTTCTTTTCCTTTCTTTTCTTTTCTTTTCTTTTTCCTTTCTTTATCTTTTCTTTGCAAAACAAAATAAACTTAGTACATTAAACATTTCTTTCATTTCCTTTTCTTCTTTTGTCTTAAAAGCAATCCAAACCAAAATGGTTTATGTTTTTCCTTCCTTGTTTTCCTTTTGCCTTTCACTTCATTACTTTTCTTTTTAAAACAAGGAAACCCAAGTTTTAAGCACTCATTTCTTCCCTTCTTTTGTTGTTTGATATTAAGGAGGTTCCAAAGAAAGATCTTGGGTTTACAGTTTGCATCTTGATGTCTTCATCATTATTGTAGATCAGGGTCTAAGCTTGAACTTTGTCTTCTATGAGATTTTTTAATTCAGCTTTCCTGAGGGTAAAAAGTATGCATTTTTACAACTGGTTCTAAAAAAAACTGCTATATCCGAGAACATGAGTTCTTGTTTTGTTCTTGTTGTTTTTGCCTCTAAAGCATGCTCAATCCAAAAATTTCCAATTCGATTTGATCATTATGTTTAAACTTAACCATTTGATATTCAATCTTTGATGTTACACTTTGAAAGTTTGCAAAGTTGGCTAAAACATATTAAATATGGGTAGTTACATTTCTGCACATTGAATTTTCAAGCCTAGTTTTTAAATTGTAACTCATATGTTTTAATAGTCCAACTGTTGGTTTTAAATAACAACTCTTGTATTTAAAATTCCAGTCATTGTTCTTAATTTGTGAGAGTTACATATCTTGTTCTTAATTTTTCTACCCTTAGATAAAATTTTCATAGGTTCATCATTCTGAATTTTTCTTTTCATAAGCCTTGTTTTGCTTATTTGTATTCAAAGTGTGCTACTATCCATGGGATTGCAAATCATGGCTCAATACTTCAAAAAAAAAAAATTGAGAGGTAAGAATGAGAGCTTATATAGTTTGATTTCTCAAAATGAATACAAGTGATATTTCCTTGAGTGTAAACATGTGAGAGAGTGTTGTGAGGTCTTTTGTGTTTTCTTAACATGATCTTGCAGCAATGTTACACAAGTAGATTCGAGGACGAATCTTTTTGAAGAAGGGGAGAATGATATGAACCAAGACATCTCACGAAGTCGCATTAAATGAAGTCATTCATTGAAGTTTAACATAAGTTGCATTTAATGAACTCAAGTGCAACTCATCATTTATTAAAGAACAACAAGCTTCATTTATGGGACAAGGACTTTGAAAATCTTCAAGATGTGCTTCATTTACTATTGGAAGGTTACAAAGAGTTACAAAGCTAGCAAAGAGACATCATTCTCGGATTTATGGCTAATTTGATGTAAATTTCAGTTTTAAACTATTGTTTTCAATGTTTTAGGTTACAAAATAGTTAGTGGACATTATGGTATTGATGAGGATGTAAGTTACAACCCTTAAACTACCATAGGTTATCTTTAGGTTTAATTTTGAAGGCTATAAATAGCCACATGTATCTTGGAAAAAAAAGAAAAAGATTAAAAATGTAATCAAAAGAGGCCTTGAGCTTTTTTATAGCCTTTGAGCTATTTCTTTGCAATTCTATGTAGATTAGGTTGCATGCTTAGAATCATTCAAGCTTTACTTGATCAATCTTGCTTGTGGAGTGATTCGGATCTCAAGTAAGTTTTCTTGCCTTGAGATATTTGATCGACAAGGTAATCCGGTTTTACTTTTCCTTGAGTTGATTTTCAAATTGGTTTTGGGGTCTTTGAAATTGAGTTATCTAAAGGTCTTGTTTATTTAAGCAAGGTTGTTAGATCCAATTGTCAAGGGTTACTTAACATTTTGATATTAGAATCTTTGGCTTCTTTGATTTCATTTTGATTTTGAGATTTTTGGGTTTTGTGATGTAATAGTCTTGTTTGTTTTAACAAAGTAGATTAGATATTTTTCAATTCCTCATCAATTTCTTATCACCATCCTTATTCTAAGTTTGATCTAAGAGTGATTCATCTTCTAACTAAACTCTTGGTTGGTGATGAGAAATTTTAAAGAGGAATTTGAAATATCTAATCTACCTTGTTAACAACAAACAAGACTATTAGATCTAAACCCCAAAAAAACTCCCAAATCAAAATGAAATAAAAAAGCCAAGGATTCTAATGTCAAAATGTTAAGTAACCCTTGACAATTGGATCTAACAACTTTATTTAAAGAAACAAGACCTTTAGATAACTCAATCTCAAAGATCCCAAAACGAATTTTGAAAATAAACTCAAGGAAAGTAAAATCAGATTACCTTGTGATCAAGCATCTCAAGGAAAGAGAACTTGTATGAGATGCGAATCACTCCACAAGCAAGATTGATCAAGTCAAGCTTGAATGATTCTAAGCATGCAACCTAATCTACATAGAATTGCAAAGACATAGCTCAAGGCTATAAAAAAGCACAAAGACTCCTTTTGATTACATTTTCAATCTTTTTTTTTCCTTTCTTTTGGATTACATGTATGGCTATTTATAGCCTTCAAAATTAAACCTAAAGATAACCTATGGCAATTTAAGGGTTGTAACTTACATCCCCATCAATACCATAATGTCCACTAGCTATTTTGTAACCTAAAACATTGATAACAAACTTTAAAACTGAAAATTACATTGAAATGGCCATAAATCCGAGATTTAAACTTCTATTAAGCCTATCAATACTTTGTAATCATCCATGAATAAATGAAGCCCCACTTGAAGTAGCTTGAAGCTTTTGTTGCATAAATGTAGCTTGACTTGTATTTAATGAAGCATGAGTTGCACTTGAGTTAATTAAATGCAACTTCGGTTCATCATAAATGAAGCTTGACAACATTTAATTCAACTCCATCTTGAAGCTTTTCGAATCTTGGATAGCATGATACAATTCATATCACACGGAGATTGCAGACAAGGTTGACCTACAACCTTACTCTAGAATTGAGGGGTTGTTGCATATTGCAATCAAGATCGAGAGGCAAATCCAACGAACGTCTCGACAGTATTCTTCTAAACATTTTTCTAACTCTAGTTCTACATGGAAAAAGGATAGTAAGAATATTGAATCTAAGCTTATAAACCAAGAGATATATGAGAAACCTAAAGCAAATGTTGAGAAAGGGGAGAGCTTTAAAAAGGGGAAAGAGAAGATAGATGAATCTAACGTGCGAAATATAAATTTTGAAGTGAATGATTGAGTTTTTCTTTTATCTTTGTTGAGAGCTAAGTTTTCCTTATTGCAATTTCTTGTGTTTAGAATTTGCATGCTAGAGTCATTCAAGTGGTGTTGATCGTACCTCTTGTGGAGTGATTCGAATCACGAGTTTAGAAACGAGTTTTCATTACTCTTGATCTTAATCATCAAGGTAATCCGTTCCAAACTTTTTCTTGGGTTGATTCCATGTCGTTTTGGGGTTTTTGAGTTTTAGATCTAAAGGTCTTGTTTCTCAACAAGGTTGTTAGGTCTAATTCTTGGGCTACTTAACATTTCTTTTTACAATACATCTTAGATGGCTTTATATAGCAATTGTAACCTAAAACTAATCTAAAATGACATGTTTGAGAATGTAACTTCCGTAACTTTAATGTCATAACCATCCACTACTCAAATACACCTAAAACATTGAAATAGAAACTTTAAAACTTAAATTACAAGTAAATGAGGTATAAATCTGAGAATTTAATCTTCTAACAACAATTCTAGTCTTTGTAACCTCCCAATGAAGCTCCACTTGAAGTAACTTGAAATGTAGCCCCATTAATTTATGCTTGACTTGCATTTAATGAAGCTTGAGATGTACTTAATTTCATTTAATTGCAACTTAGGTTCTTTCAATGCAACTTGACTTCAACATTAATGCAACTTGAGTTCACCATAAATGAAGCCTTGATGCATTTAATGAAACTCCATTTTTAGCTCTTTTTTAGTCTTGACTAGCGTTGTAGGATTCATATCATGAAGAGGAACAATTTCGAACGAGGTTCCAGCTTTTTCGGGTTTGACACCAACACAAGCGATGGGCACCCCAAATTCTTAAATAACGTAAACTGCTTTTACGACCATTCCAGAGTTCGAAAGGTGTTTCCCAAACACTTTTCGACGGAATATTGTTCAAAATGTATACCGCAGTCTCCACTGCGTAACCCCAAAAAGAGTCAAGGAGATGAGCATAACTCATCATCGACCGAACCATGTCTAACAGGGTTCTGTTTCTCCTCTCCGATACACCATTCTGCTGTGGAATACCAGGTGTTGAGAGTTGGGATGTAATTCCATGTTTTATCATATAGTCCTTGAATTTAGTATCCATATACTCTCCACCTCGATCTGATGGAAGTGTTTTAATCGTTTTACCTAACTGGTTCTTAACCTCAGTCTTGTACTCCTTGAACTTTTCAAAACTTTCAGACTTTCGATGCATTAGGTAAACGTACCCATATCTGGAATAGTCATCTATAAAAGAGATAAAGTACATAACCTCCTTGTGCTTTAACACTCATCAGACCATAGAGGTCAGAATGTATAAGCTCAAGACACTCTTTGGCTCTATAACCTTTTCCACTAAAAGATTGTTTTGTCATTTTGCCTTCAAGGCAACTCACAAACCGATAAAGAATTTTCTTCTAACTCGCTTAGAAGCCCATTCTTCACTAGTCTCTCAATCCTATTGAGATTTATGTGGCCTCACCTTAGATGCCAAAGATGAGCGTTTTCCTTAGGACAAACCTTTAACCTTTTAGTTCGCGCTTCAGCTATTTTAAACAATTTAGTATTCAAAACACTTTTGACTGAATTAGGCTTTAAAACATATAAATTATTCTCAAGTGAAGCAGAACATAACTCATTTCCTTTGAATGAAATAAACACTTTACTGCAATCAAAATGAACGGAAATACAATGTTCTATTAGGCTAGAAATGGAAACTAAGTTTCAAGTAAACCCTGGAACTATGTACAAATTATCTAATAATAAGTACTTCATACCAAAGAAAAGCTTCACCGTGCCCACAGCTGCAGCTGAGACAACTTCTCCGGATCCAACCCTGAATGTTCTCTCACCCTCCTGCAGTCGCTGCTAGGAACTAATTGCCTGAAAAGAAGAACAAACATGGTTAGTGGCCAGTAATAAGTATCCAGACAGAGTCATTACTTTCCACTAAACAAGTTTCAGTAACAAGTAAATCACATTTACATTCCTTCTTCTTGTCGGCAAGGAATTT
Organism: Trichosanthes cucumerina; assembly: GCA_036507285.1. Taxonomy (NCBI): domain Eukaryota; kingdom Viridiplantae; phylum Streptophyta; class Magnoliopsida; order Cucurbitales; family Cucurbitaceae; genus Trichosanthes; species Trichosanthes cucumerina. The sequence continues at coordinate 35,551,758 of CM071842.1, read as the reverse complement.
GGGCAGTTCCTCTTCTAGTGGTCGTCCCCGTTGCAGTAAAAACACTTTCATTTTTCCGCAACTTCGTTGACTTTTTATCCTTTTATGGCGGCAGCACGGTCAGCTTTACCCACTTTCTTCAACTTTTTCTTCTTTCCTTTCAGGCCTAAAGAACCCACAGTGTCCCAGAGGTCGAACCACAGTTAAAGGACCTGAAAGCAACATTTGCCTCAGCTTCCTGCCCCTTGACTCGAATCAGGGACTGGAAGGTCTGTAGTTCGTTAAGAAGAGTGGTCAGATTGTAGCTAATTTTGTTCATAATAACATTGCTATGAAACTGCAAGTAACTCTTCGGAAGAGTCTCCAAAATAAAGCTGACCTTGCTTGACTCATCGATCGAAACACCGTTCATCTCCGCCAAGTTAAAGTGGGTCATCATGTCGAGAACATGTTCCCTAACAGATGTGCCCTCCTTCATTCTAGCATTGAACACATGTTTGAGAGTGTCGTACCTAACCTGAAAGGACTGTTGTCCGAACATGTTCTGCAACGACTCCATGATCTCCTAAGCAGTGACCATGACCTCGTGCTTCTTAGCCAAAACTTCAGACAAACTGGCTATGATTTAGACCTTGGCCTTTTTTTTTTCAAGTTAAGTGTATTAAAGCAATAAAAAGTGGAGGACCTCACAACCCGAGGTCAACGAAACAAAGGAGGACAAGTAGAGTCCTCAAAGGAATACACAACGAGTGAAAGAAATGGCAAAGCTAACAACATGAGCAAAAACAGAACAAAACTGACAAAAGAACATCAAGCTTAATAGGACCAAGAGGCAGAACGACCCAACAAATCTTGCCTAATCAAAATCAGAATACCTCATACACTCCACGGAACGCCTCCATGTAATCGAGAGTTACAAGCAATCCTCCAAATTCTTCTCCTCCTCTGTTTCCCACGACTTTTAGCAATGATCCAAGGTAACTTAACCTCCCCATCCAACAACCCTGTGAGTGGAAAGACTGCTCACAACCATCCTTCAGAATTTCATAGCTAAAAGGGCAGGCAAAGAAAATATGGTCACAAGACTCAACCCCCTCTGATATGAATTGTATCATGCTATTCAAGATTCGAAAAGCTTCAAGATGGAGTTGAATTAAATGTTGTCAAGCTTCATTTATGATGAACCGAAGTTGCATTTAATTAACTCAAGTGCAACTCATGCTTCATTAAATACAAGTCAAGCTACATTTATGCAACAAAAGCTTCAAGTTACTTCAAGTGGGGCTTCATTTATTCATGGATGGTTACAAAGTATTGATAGGCTTATAGAAGTTTAAATCTCGGATTTATGGCCATTTCAATGTAATTTTCAGTTTTAAAGTTTGTTATCAATGTTTTAGGTTACAAAGTAGCTAGTGGACATTATGGTATTGATGATGATGTAAGTTACAACCCTTAAATTGCCACAGGTTATCTTTAGGGTTCAATTTTGAAGGCTATAAATAGCCACATGTAATCCATGAAAAAGAGGAAAGGAAAAAAAAAGATGAAAAAATGTAATCAAAAGAGGCCTTGAGCTTTTTTATAGCCTTTGAGCTATGTCTTTTTTATAGCTAGAATCATTCAAGCTTGACTTGATCAATCTTGCTTGTGGAGTGATTCGGATCTCAAGTAAGTTTTCTTGCCTTGAGATGTTTGATCGAAAAGGTAATCCGGTTTTACTTTTCCTTGAGTTGATTTTCAAAATTCGTTTTGGGGTCTTTGAAATTGAGTTATCTAAAGGTCTTGTTTATTTAAGCAAGGTTGTTAGATCCAATTGTCAAGGGTTACTTAACATTTTGATATTAGAATCTTTGGCTTCTTTGATTTCATTTCGATTTTGAGATTTTTGGGTTTTGTGGTCTAATAGTCTTGGATTTTTCAATTCCTCCTTAAATTTCTCATCATATCTTGAAGCCCTTGTTCCATAAATGAAGCTTGTTATTCTTTAATAAATGATGAGTTGCACTTAGTTCATTAAATGCAACTTATGTTTTACTTCCATGAATTTGACTTCATTTAATGTGACTTCATGAGATGCCTTGGTTCATATCACTTCTCCATTTCACATTTTGAGAGGTGAGATTGAGAATTAGAGTGTTTTCTCAAATTTGAGTGCAAACATGAGTGGCCTAAATATTCTTGAGTGTAAACTTGTGAGGGAGTGTTGTGAGGTCCTTTTGTATTTTTCCAACATATTTTTGCAACAATCTTTCACAAAGAAAATGATGCGAAGAAGAAATTGAAGAGACCAAGACCATAGACTGAAATAAATTTCAGTTTGCGTTACAACGACATCCTTAGATTCGAGGACGAATCTTCTTGAAGAAGGGGAGAATGATATGAATCCTACCATGCTATAGAAAAGCTTCAAAATGGAGTTGAATTAAATGTTGTCCAACTTCATTTATGGCAAACAAAAGATGCATTTAATGAACTCAATGCTAATGCTTCATTAAAGTCAAGTCAAGCTACATTTATGCAACAAGAGCTTCAAGTGTGGCTTCATTTATTCATGGATGGTTACAAAGTATTGATAGGATTAATAGAAGTTTAATTCTCGGATTTATGGTAATTTTGATGTAATTTTCAGTTTTAAAAATATATTTTCAATGTTTTAAGTTACAATTTGGTTAGTGGAGATCATGGTATTGATGGAGATGTAAGTTACAACCTTTCAATTCACCATAGGTTACTCTAGGGTTGATTTTCAGGCTATATAAAGCCATGTACCTTGTAAAAAAAAAAAATTGGAAAATGTAATCAAAAGAGCCTTTTTGCTTTTTTATAGCCTTGAGCTATGTCTTTTGCAATTCTATGTAGATTAGGTTGCATGCTTAGAATCATTCAAGCTTGACATGATCAATATTGCTTGTGGAGTGGTTCGGATCTCATACAAGTTCTCTTGCCTTGAGATGTTTGATCGACAAGGTAATTCGATTTTACTTTTTCTTGAGTTGATTTTCAAAATTAGTTTTGGGGTCTTTGAAATTGAGTTATCTAAAGGTCTTGTTTCTTTAAGCAAGGTTGTTAGATCAAATTGTCAAGGGTTACTTAACATTTTGACATTAAAATCTTTGGCTTCTTTGATTTCATTTTGATTTTGGGTGTTTTTGGTGTTTAGTTCTAATAGTCTTGTTTGTTGTTAACAAGATAGATTAGATTTTTAAATTCCTCTTTGAATTTCTTATCATTTCCTTTGGAAGGGGGGGATTTGGAGGTCAAGGGTGGTTGTAAGGTGCCCTGGGTGGAAGTGTGTTTACCTCGTTCTGAGGGAGGTTTGGGCATTCGTCCCCTCTCATCCTGGAACTCTGCAGCTATAATGAAGCTTCTTTGGCTTCTCTTTATTCGTTCGAGCTCTTTATGGGTGGTTTGGATGGAGGAGTTTTTCCTGCGTGGGCACTCTCTATGGTGGCAAGGGATTCCGAAGCGGGGTTCATGGTGTTGGAGATCTATCTTGGGGGAGCGCTTTCGTTTTCAAGAGTTGGTTTCTTGTGTTATAGGGAATGGGGTTCGTTGCTTTATTTGGCTAGACCCGTGGTTACCAGGGGGATCGGTTGTGAGTAGATTTGGCGACAGGGTTGTGTATGACACAGCTAGTTCCTTGCATGAGAAGGTTTCTGATTTCCTTTCTGGAGGGGAGTGGAAATGGCTTGAGGTGTCTCGGGAGTTGCTTGAGTTGGCCCCACTGGTTTGGCCAGTGGATGTGTGTCCTGCTCGGGATGATAGGTTGGTATGGTTGCTGGATCCTTCTGCTGGTTTCTCTATCGCTAGTGCGTGGGAGGCTATTAAACCTAGGAGGGGGAAGGTGGAGTGGTATCGTTTGGTGTGGTTTGGGGGTAATATCCCTCGTCATGCGTTTATTACTTGGTTGGCCATTCGAGATAGGCTATCTACTCGTCCTAGGTTGGTCGGTTGGGGGTGGTTTCTGTCTCTTCTTGTCTTCTTTGCATGGGGGGTATTGAGACTTGGGATCATCTTTTCTTTGAGTGCCCGTTTAGCTCGGGGGTCTGGGTTGCGGTTCTTTGTTGGGGTTTGTCTTCCCATAGGATTGTTGGCTGGGAGGATTATAGCCAAGAGCCGTGGGAAGCAGAGGCGCATGAGGATGTGGAGGGTTGCTTGGGTTTCAACGATTTACCATATTTGGAGGGAGCAGAATTCTCGTCTGCATGGTGGGATTTCTCGGACTACTAGTGATGTCCTGTACCTTATCCGTTGTGATCTCATGAGTCGGGTCTTCTCACAGTGCAGTGTTGTCGCTGACTTTATTAGCTATTTTATATTCTTTTCCATGCTCAGTCTGTGAGCTGGTTTTCTTCTTTTGTTTTCTTTGCTTACATTCTATTTGTGGTGGGCTCTTTGGCTTTTGTGCTTTGCCTTGTGTGGCTTGACCTCGGGTTGTGAGGTCATCTTATTTTGAGTTTGTTAATATATTTTCTTACCTTGCAAAAAAAAAAGAAAGAGAGAAGTGAGGGGAAAAAGGTGAGTGAAAACCAAGAGAGAAAAAAGAGTGATTTTGTGGAAAAAAAAAAGAAAGAATGTGAGTTTGGTTATAAGAAAGGGAGAAGTAAGGAATGTATTGTTGACACAAAAACCAAAATTTGTACTTATGTGCAAAGGAATGTGTTTAACAACTAAACCCAAAATCTAATGATGTTTGCCAAGTTCTTTTAAGTCTCTTTTGCAGGAATTTAATGATATGTTTCCACCTGAAGATGCACCTACAGGTTTACCTCCTTTAAGAGGGATTGAACATCAAATTGACTTCATACCCAGGGCAACTTCTTCCAAATATGGTAGCTTATAGGACCAATCTAACCGAGACTAAGGAGATTCAAAGGCAAGTGGAGGAAGTCAAGGATAAAGGTTATGGTAGAGAAAGCATGAGTCCTTGCTCGGTTCCGGTGATTTTGGTACCCAAGAAGGATGGCACATGGAGAATGTGTGTTGATTGTCGAGCGATCAACAAGATAACGATAAAGTATCGACATCCCATTCGTAGATTGGATGACATGCTAGATGAATTACATGGTGCTAATCTGTTTTCAAAAATAGATCTGATAAGAAATTTAAGAGGAATGTAAAATATCCAATCTACCTTGTTAGCAACAAACAAGACTATTAGATCTAAACACCCAAAAATCTCAAAACCAAAATTAAATCAAAGAAGCTAAAGAATTCTAATATAAAAATGTTAAGTAACCCTTGACAATTGGATCTAACAACCTTGCTTAAATAAACAAGACCTTTAGATAACTCAATTTCAAAGACCCCAAAACCAATTTTGAAAATCAACTCAAGGAAAGTAAAATCGGATTACCTTGTCGATCAAACATCTCAAGGCAAGAGAACTTGTATGAGATCTGAATCACTCCACAAGCAAGATTGATCAAGTCAAGCTTGAATGATTCTAAGCATGCAACCTAATCTACATAGAATTGCAAAGACATAGCTCAAAGGCTATAAAAAAGCTCAAGGCCTCTTTTGATTACATTTTTAATATTTTTCTTTCTTTTTCCTTTCTACAAGGTACATGGCTTTATATAGCCTCAAAATCAACCCTATAGTAACCTATGGTCAATTGAAAGGTTGTAACTTACATCCCCATCAATACCATAATTTCCACTAGCTATTTTGTAACCTAAATAATTGAAAACAAGACTTTAAAACTGAAAATTACATGGAATTAGCCATAAATCCGAGAATTGACTTTTTGATCAACCTACATAAAGTTTGTAACCTTCCATGCATAAAAAGATCCCCACTTGGAGTAGCTTGAAACTCTAGTTGCATAAATGAAGCTTGGATTGTCTTTAATGAAGCATGGGTTGCACTTGAGTTCATTAAATGCATCTTTAGTTCATCATAAATAAAGTTGGACAACATTTATTTTCAACTCCATTTTGAAGCTTTTCTCTCATCTTGCATAGCATGGTAGGATTTGTATCAAGATCTTAAAAGTGGTTATCATCAAATTCGAATGCATATGGAGATGAGTGGAAAACGACTTTCAAAACTAAATTTGAACTTTATGAGTGGCTTGTTATGCCATTTGGCCTTACTAATGCACAAAGTACTTTTATGAGGCTAATGAATCATGTGTTGAGAGAGCATATTGGAAAATTTGTTGTTGTGTACTTTGATGATATTCTTGTTTACTCAAAAAGCTTGAATGATCATATTTTGCATGTTAAGAAAATTTTACTTAAACTTAGAGAAGAGAAGCTATATGCCAACTACAAAAAGCATAGTTTTTGTCTAGACCAAGTCAATTTCATAGGTTTCATTGCTGGAAGGAATGAAGTGCAAGTTGATGAAGAAAAGGTAAAGGCTATCCGAGAGTGGCCAACACCTACCAATGCAAATGAGGTGAGATCTTTTCATGGTTTGGCTAGTTTTTACAGGAGGTTTATTGAGAATTTCAGTAGTATAGCCTCACCATTAAATGAACTTGTCAAAAAGCATGTGAAATTTGAATGGACAAAAAAAACAAGAGGGTGCATTCAATGAATTAAAAGATAAATTGACCAATGCACCTTGTCTTGCTTTACCTAACTTTGACAAATCTTTTGAGATCGAATGTGATGCAAGTGGGATAGGTATAGGAGCTGTTTTGATGCAAGAAAATAGACCAATCATGTTCTTTAGTGAGAAGCTAAATGGAGCACAACTCAACTACTCAACTTATGACAAAGAACTACATGCACTTGTGAGGACTTTGCAGGTTTGGCAACATTACTTGTGGCCAAAAGAGTTTGTAATCCATACGGATCATGATAGTTTGAAGCACCTCAAAAGTCAAACAAAGCTAAATAGGAGGCATGCAAAATGGTTAGAATTCATTGAGACATTTCCTTATGTTATTCATTACAAGAAAGGTAAGGATAATGTGGTGGCCGATGCATTATCAAGAAGGTATGCATTATTTTCTGCCCTTAGTGCAAAGATTCTTGGTTTTAGACACATGATTGAGCTTTACAAAGTTGAGAAATCTGAATTTCATGATGTGTATATGCAATGTTTAGGAGGGAACAACGTACATGATCATGTTGTATTTGATGGTATGCTTTTTAGGAAGGGTAAACTTTGCATGATCATGTTCACATCCTTCCTAAGTGTTCTATTCGAGAGTTACTTTTGAAGGAGGCTCATGGGGGAGGTCTTGGGACATTTTGGGGAATTTAAAACATACAACATGCTATGTGAACACTTTTATTGGTTGAAAATGAGGAAGGATGTGATCCTAAATCGTTCATGTGGAGACATGTGAGTGGGGGCGTCCTATGCAATGAGTTTGCATAAGACTGGACCGCGAAATAGTCACTTAGACTTTATAACTCCGTTTACTGTCTTAACTGACTATATTCATACGATGACCTAGGACTCAATCTTAATCCTAAGCGTGCTATGAACTCCTGTTTATTCGGATTATCCTTAGATTTGCATGGGTGAGAGTGACCCGAGATTGCCAACTCAATAAGCCTCCCATTTTAGGGATAAGACCGGGTAGATAGCTGGGAACATAGTTCTGCAAGATGAAATTCACTCCTACCCGCTTTAGAGATTAGTAGAGAGGTTGTTTCCTTAAGTGCTGACTCCGGGTCTAGAACAAAGGGCTCACCCCTCTCATTGGCCCGAGAGGGGTTAGGTTTGCTGGTTGGACCACAAACAAATTGTTCATTAGAGACTCGGTGGGACTTAAGGAACAAGAGGTAATTACAGGGGTAAAACGGTATTTTTTCCCCCAGCTGTAATTACGAACAACCTGTAAAGGATCGACTTACTAATCATGGTTATATCAAGTGGACAAAAATATATCTACAGTGAGAAGAGTGCAACCACTGGGCTTTAGTGGAGTGTCCCGGTGGTTAACGAATGTTGATTAGCTAGGCTAAAGAGTTTGGTCGGTTAATCTCGTATCGTTGGAGCTCATGATCTGTAGATCTATTAGGTCCTCCTTACTAGCTCGGACTAAGCCTTGTAACATTTTGAGAGAAAAGAATTTGAATTGATTTTGGGAGAAATCGTTAATTATATGTGATATATTTAACGAGTCATAGCATAATTATGAATTAAACTATGATTAAAAGGAGGTGAATATATTTAAATATGATTAAATATTAGATCGTTTTATAGCATGAATAAGGATTCATATTCAGAAAATCAATCGACATTGGACAATTTATTTAATTTAATATTTGATATTAAATTAAATTTAAAAAATTAACTAATTATTTGAATTATTTAATTAATTAAATTAATTTTAATTTAAAATCAATTTAATATTAATTTTTGAATTAAAATTAAATGAAAAATGAAGGATTTTTATGGATTGCAACTTGCCAAATTGCCCAAGATGAGTCAAACTTAAAATTAGCCAAAATTGGTCACCTCCATCTCAAACTATCCTCATCACACTTGAGTTGTCACTCTAATGAAGCTTGATGAAGCATTACTTAATGGTGTTTTGAGGTGTTTTGGGAGAATTTTGCAGAAAAAAGTATCTGTTCTCGGTTTGTGACCTTTGAGGTTTTTTCTTCCAAATTGATGAGAAATTTTAAGAAGGATTTAAAAAGGATTGAAAAATCCAGCAATCTTGTTCATAAAAATCTCAAATCAAAATGAAATCAAATAAGCCAAAGATTCTAATGTCAAAATGTTAAGTAACCCTTGACAATTGGATCTAACAACCTTTCTTAAAGAAACAAGACCTTTAGATAACTCAATCTCAAAGACCCCAAAACCAATTTTGAAAACAAACTCAAGGAAAGTAAAATCGGATTACCTTGTGATCAAGCATCTCAAGGCAAGAGAACTTGTATGAGATTCGAATCACTCAACAAGCAAGATTGATCAAGTCAAGCTTGAATGATTCTAGCATGCAACCTAATCTACATAGAATTGCAAAGACATAGCTCAAAGGCTATAAAAAAGCACAAAGGCTCCTTTTGATTACATTTTTCAATCTTTTTTTTTTTCTTCCTTTCTACAAGGTACATGGCTTTATATAGCCTCAAAATCAACCCTATAGTAACCTATGGTCAATTGAAAGGTTGTAACTTACATCCCCATCAATACCATGATCTCCACTAGCTATTTTGTAACATAAACTATTGAAATCAAGACTTTAAAACTGAAAATTACATCAAAATATCCATAAATCCGAGAACTGATTTTTCAATCACCCTACATAATGGTTGTAACTTCTCATGCATAAATGAAGCCTTCTTGATGTAGCTTGAAACTTTTGTTGCATAAATGAAGCTTGACTTGTCTTTAATGAATCATTTATTGCACTTGAGTTCATTAAATGCATCTTTTGTTTGCCATAAATGAAGTTGGACAACATTTAATTCAACTTCATCTTGAAGCTTTTCTTTAGTCTTGAATAACATGATACGGTTCATATCATTCTCTCCTTCTTCAAGAAGATTCGTCCTCGAATCTAAGGATGTCCTTGTAACGCAAACTGAAATTTATTTCAGTCTATGGTCTTGGTCTCTTCAATTTCTTTTTCGCATCATTTTCTTTGTGAAAGATTGCTGCAAAAATATGTTGGGAAAATACAAAAGGACCACACAACACTCCCTCACAAGTTCACACTCAAGAATATTTAGGCCACTCATGTTTGCACTCAAATTTGAGAAAACACTCTAATTCTCAATCTCACCTCTCAAAATGTGAAATGGAGAAGCCAAGATAATTTGCAATCCAATGGATAATTGCACACTTTGAAAACAAACAAACTAACTTGACAATTGAAAATTTTAAGGCAATGAATAGATAAATGAAAAAGAAGAAATGTAACTCTTCGATAAAATAACTATTGGCTGAATTTTTTAAACATAGGATTTACAAATTTAAAACTAATGGTTGGAAAATTCATGAGCAGAAATGTAACTGCCCATTTTTAATATGTAACCACCAACTTGTCAAACTTTCAAAGTGTAACATCTAAGATTGAACACCAAATGGTTAAATTTAAACATAATGATCAGATCTAATTGGAAATTTTTCGGATTTAGCATGCTTTAGAGGCAAAAACAACAAGAACAAAACAAGAACTCATGTTCTCGGGTATAGCAGTTTTTTTCAAAACCAGTTGTAAAAATGCATCCTTTTTACCCTCAAGAAAGCTGAATTAGAAAATATCAAAGAAGACAAAGTTGAAGCTTAGACCCTGATCTACAATCTTGAGGAAGACATCAAGATGAAAACAGTTACAAAATATGACTTTTTGGTGCTTTTATAGAGACTATGAAAACTGGACAGTTTGCAAAACAAAAAAAAAAAAACTAAAACATGAACATTTAAAACAAATTCAATATAAACGCAAAGGAAACATATATCCGATCTTGAGCCTAAGGCTCTGATACCAAATGATATGAAATTTAAAGAGGAATTGAAAAAAGGATTGAAAAATCCAGCAATCTTGTTCATAAAAATCTCAAATCAAAATGAAATCAAATAAGCCAAAGATTCTAATGTCAAAATGTTAAGTAACCCTTGACAATTGGATCTAACAACCTTTCTTAACGAAACAAGACCTTTAGATAACTCAATCTCAAAGACCCCAAAACCAATTTTGAAAACAAACTCAAGGAAAGTAAAATCGGATTACCTTGTGATCAAGCATCTCAAGGCAAGAGAACTTGTATGAGATTCGAATCACTCAACAAGCAAGATTGATCAAGTCAAGCTTGAATGATTCTAGCATGCAACCTAATCTACATAGAATTGCAAAGACATAGCTCAAAGGCTATAAAAAAGCACAAAGGCTCCTTTTGATTACATTTTTCAATCTTTTTTTTTTCTTCCTTTCTACAAGGTACATGGCTTTATATAGCCTCAAAATCAACCCTATAGTAACCTATGGTCAATTGAAAGGTTGTAACTTACATCCCCATCAATACCATGATCTCCACTAGCTATTTTGTAACATAAACTATTGAAATCAAGACTTTAAAACTGAAAATTACATCAAAATATCCATAAATCCGAGAACTGATTTTTCAATCACCCTACATAATGGTTGTAACTTCTCATGCATAAATGAAGCCTTCTTGATGTAGCTTGAAACTTTTGTTGCATAAATGAAGCTTGACTTGTCTTTAATGAATCATTTATTGCACTTGAGTTGTGACGACCATCATCACAGGTACTATTATTTATTTTATTTAACGCTCTAGTAACCGCTGTGTTTAGCTGGATTAGTGATTTTAATCAAGCTCGGCGAGAGTGAGGCCGTAATTTTGGTTAGTTTAAGTGAATGGTTCCTTCTAAGATAAGATTATTTATGAAATTAAAGGAAAAGGAATTTGCAAGGGCGTTTTAGTTATTGATGTCTAATTGAGGGTGTAATTGGCATTTGAATTTTTTAACCTAAGGTATGGTATTTAAATATCCTTAAGTCTCAACCAAAAGGAGGAAGAATCAAAACCCTAGAGCAAAACCCTAACCCTAATTTCCATCATCTTCATCTTATAGTTGCCCTAACCCTAACCCTAGAGAAATTGATTGCCCTCTCCCTCGTGAACTAGCCCTAGCCGAGACAGCCTTCCCATTCTCGTCTAACCCACCGCCGACCAGGAGGACAAGTGACTCTCGCCGGCGATCTCACGAGCAAAGCGCTTCGACCCGCGTCACGAGGATCCGAAGTCGGCGGGTATACGCCGAGGAGCAGCCGTCGAAGCGTTGGACGCGTTCCCAGGCAGCCGACGCCGTTGTTATTCGGGAAGCCGCCGCCGGAGATTCAATCACGCACGCAGCCGTCAGGTACAAGCCTCACGCGTTCCGGCCGCACTACCGCTCGTGAGTTACAGCCCCGTCCAGCAGATCCTCCTCGCGTTATTCTCACGCCGGCGAGCCCACTACCGAGGACGACACCATCCGCACACGCCGACCGGACCTCGATCAGACCCGTGCGCCAGCTGCTCGCGTCGAGCTCCAGCCGACCGTCCGTTCGCAAGTACAGCAGCAGGTTCGCCGGACTCCACGCACGCCATCCATCCGTGAGCTTCAAACAGCCGCAGCCGTTCCTTGGAGGTCTCGTCCGGTCGAGCACAGTAGCGGAATCCGGCCCCGATCGACACTGAATTTACAGCCGCTAAAGTGTTAACCCGGTGAGCGATCGAGTTAAGTTTCATACTTGATTAGAGATTATGTGCGATCTATCGAATATGTAAGCGTTTGATTAAGAGCTCGGGCTATTGTTTCGAACGTTAATTGTAGGAGTCAAGATCGGAGCGGAATAGAGGGTCAAACGCCAAGACGGACTAAGGAGTACTAAGTATTCGCATTAAACTCGAGGTAAGCGGGGCATGAAGCCTTAATAACGTAATCTAAGTACCTTATGATTATGGATTTAGCGAATGCTTGGACATTGAACTTGGAATTGTGGTGTGAATCAGGTTTCACCAAAAGAAGAGTAGTCCAGGAGCTCGGGTTAGATTTTGGAGTAGAATTCAAATTAAGGTAAGGGACCTTGTGCCGAACTTTTTAATGGGATTGAAGAAAATGATTTTCATGATTTCATGCGAAATTAGTTTATATTTTCATATGAAAATATCTGAGATATTATCGTGGGAATACTTAATATTTTATGTGCAAATATTTCAATGCTTCATGTGGAAATAAACTATTATTTTATGTGAGAATATTCTCGTATTCTATGCAAAAGTATTCCAGTATTTCCTGTGAGAATATGACAGTAATTTGTATGAGAATATTTCATGTTTTCCTACAAAAGTATGATCTTCAACCTGTCTATGAGAAAAGTATGATTTGCATATATCGACGATGATGTTTGTGACATGTGCACTATTATTATGTGAATGATGGGACCTCATGCATGTTATGTATGCCACGAAATGAATTAATGAAAAGTGTGGACATTGGTATCCCGAGATCATTATGTGCATGGTCAAACATGCAATAGAGACCCTATGGGTCAAATTATTACAGGGTGCGTGAGGACTCAAATTATTACAGAGTGCATGAGGGACTCAAAATTACTGAGTGCGTGAGGGACTCAAAACGAAATGACTCGGGATGACGATCGGCCACACAATTAAAAGGAAGTCATGGATTAAAGACGACAAAATGAGAAAGTTTTAGGTCCGCATATGTATATTACGAATAAGTTTAAAGGTCATGATTGTATGTGTATGCATATCCCAAACTCGGTAGCGAGGTTACTTACTGGGTATTGTTTTGCAATACTCACCCTTTCTTTGAAAAATGTTTTTCAGGTAAAGGAAAGGACGTGCAGGGCGAGTGACGGAGGAGCGTTACTAAAACCATGGGAACCGACATGTTTTCCGCATATTCTTGTTTTAAACTGATGTTGTCTCTATGTTTTATTTGGAGTTAAATTTACTTACAGTTTTAATAGGCCATGTTAAATTGACCCTTTTATTTGTTTTAAATGTTTTTGATTTGGGATCCCTAAAGACTATTTATAATTATTTGGAAGTTTTCTTTTAAGATCTTTTATCTCTTGGCCTATAAATGCATGCATGTGTAGTAATGTCCCTAGGAGTTGGTCATAGAAAAGTAGGGGCGTTACGGTTGGTATCGAGCCCTAGGTTTAAGGGTTTCTGTAGACTTGCTTACTGAGTAAAGCATGAGTAGTTCCATGGTTGAACAACGCGTTCGATCCACCGCTGTGAGTGCGTTACGATATTTTATTAATTAAGAAAATGATTATGATATGATATCTTTTTTATGCATATACATGAACTTAAACCCCGAGGGTGATCTTATCTCATGGTTAGAAAGTAAAGAAAGCGAGTTAGAAACTCTCTGTATTGTAGTATTGACAAAATGCCACCTAGAGGTCGAGGGAGAGGTAGGGGACGTGGTAGGGGCGGAGGCAAGGGAAAGCGTTGGCGCCAAACCAGAATTACCATTGGAGCAGGAAGAGGTTGCTCCACCCGTTCGAGACCTCCCCAGGACCACCGACGACCGCGGGAGAATGTACTGCGGTTGCCCCGAGTGGCGAGATCAAGGGAGCGCCAACGTTATGACTATGATGGTGGAGGCTATGCGAGTGCAGTGCGAGAGCTACACGGTAGCCATTCGGTGGCCCAAGCAAATCGTCGGGGCGAAACGATGCAACTCGAGTCTCGATACGAAGGACTTCGTGAAGTATGATCCTAGATCTTTCAATGGGTCTTCGGTGACCCCCCTTTGTGGTCGAGTTGTGGTTGTCCTCCATTGAGACCATCTTGATTGATGAAGCGCCCGAGGACCGAGAGGGTGTCTGTGCTACCTTTATCTTTGAGGATGACGCGTATTTATGGTGGGAGTCCGCCCGAGGAACCATTATCGCCGCCCGAGAAAGCGATTACAGAATCTGTTCAAGGAAGCGTTACGGCGGAAATTTTATCTGCTGCGGCTCGTTCTGAGGAAGCGGCGAGTTCTTACTGACTTTGCGAGCAGGAGGGCGGTGGAGGTGTATGAGAGGAATTTACCCGTTTGTCCGCTTTGCTCCCGAAAGTGGTAGATCTGAGGCAAAAAGAAAGCAGAGCGCTTCATTATGGGACCTGGATGAGAACGTTCGAGGCTTTATTCAAGCACTAGCACCTCCCGATTATGCCTCCGCAGTGAGAGTGGCGAGAATTGATTTGGGGTGCGGCGCAGATCGCATGCAATGCAGTAGTAGTTAACCTGGCGACCCATGGCAAATCATAAGAGGAAGTGGGACCCGGCCAAATTCTAGCTCACAGCGTCCCAGCGTACACCGCATAGGCCGGGACATTTTCGGGCGGGTTCAGTCGAAACCACGAGTCAACAGATCGGGAAATAGCGGTGGAGATAAGCCACGGTGCAAAGAGCGTGGTAGCGAAAGACTGGGGTAAGTGTTTGGCCCGGTCCGAGTGTGTTTGTGTGTGGAAAAGAAGGGCACAAAGCTAATATTTGCCGAGTCAAGCAAAGCAAAGACTAGCTTGACCTCGGAGTTATAAATAGTGGGCTCTTTGTGAAGCCGGTTATACATCGGGGAGAGCTTATGCAAGCACCGGTAGAGAGACATCTATGGCTCGGACTCGGTGGTTCTGGTACACTTCCATTACTTGGGCACCTTGCCTTTGTATTATTTGATTACAGTTCTACACACTCTTTTATTTTCGCATCCTTTGTAAGTCAAAGTGAGTTAGAACTAGAAACGATTCTGATATGCCCCTGTCTGTCTCCACCCCTGCATGGGATAAATTTGTTAGCCAATATGAAAGTCAAGGATGGTAGTGTGACCATCATGGACCATGAGTTAGCGATGAATCTAGTAGTCTTAGACATGTTTGACTTTGATGTAATATTGGGCATGGGTAGTTAGCGCAGAACCATGCTTGCATTGATTGTTTCGGGGAAGGAGGTAGTGTTCACTCCTCCCGACCAACCTCAGCTCTGAGTTCGGAGGCACGATAGCGGGAAGTAGGCCTAAGGTAATTCACGCCCTTAAGGCGAGAAAGTTATTACATCGGGAGCTTGGGCGTCTTAGCTTGCATACTAGATGCAAGGTGTACGGAGATCTCGGTGACATCTGTATGCAGTGGTGAATGAATTTCTGAGGCGTCTTCCCGAGGACCTCCCGGAATACCTCCGGTCGAGAGGTAGATTTTAACATCGGTTTGGAATTGGGGACGACCCCGATATCCAAGGCCCGTCTGAGAATGGCACCCGCAGAGTTGAAAGAACTAAAAATACTGATTGCAAGACTTGCTAGACAAGGGGTTTATATCGCCAAGCGTTTTCGCCTGGAGCCCCCTGTATTGTTCGTGAAAAGAAAGAGCGGATCCATGCGCTGTGTATAGATTACGAGGAGTTGAATAAAGTTACGATCAAGAATAAATACCCTCTCCCGAGAATAGATGATTTGTTCGATCGATTTGCAAGAGCAACAATGATGTTCTCAAGATTGATCCGAGATCGAAGCTACCATCGATTGAGAATCGGTGAAGAGGATATCCCTAAAAGCGGCATTGAGATCACGTTATGGGCATTACGAGTTCCGCAGTGATGCCGTTTGGTTTGACCAACGCTCTGCGCGTTTATGGATTTGATGAACCGTTTATTCAAAGAGTTTCTTGATACGTTCGTGATTGTGTTCATCGACGATATCGATATACTGCCTTGGTGTGATGAAGAGCATGAAATGCACACGAGAAAAGTTTTACTCACACGAGAGAGAATAAGTTGTATGCAAAATTTTCCAAGTGTGAATTACGCTCGCACAAGTATCCTTCTTAGGGCATGTTGTGTCGGGTGGAGTCTCTGTTGACCCAAAGCAAAAGTGGAGGCCGTCACCACGGTGGCCTCGTCCGACCGACCAGATTCTGCAGGCACGTAGTTTTCGGGTCTTGCGAGGATATTATAGGCGATTCGTGCGAGGATTTTGCCAAGATAGCCATGCCCATGACTCGGTGACGCAGCAAGGGAAACTCTTTTGTTTGGGATGATGCTTGTGAGGCGAGCTTCCAGGAACTCAAGTACAGATTAGTGTCAGCCCCGATTCTTACAGTTCCCGAAGGAACATGGAGCTTTGTGGTTTACAGTGATGCTTCTAAGAAAGGGTTGGGGGTGTGTGCTAATGCAAAGACGCAGTAAAGTAATAGCTTATGCATCCCGAGCAATTGAAGGCATACGAGAGGAACTATCCAACTCATGACTTGGAACTAGCAGCAGCAGATGGTTTTGCATTAAAGATCCGGAGACACTACTACGTATGGCGAGAAAATTGATTTTTACAGATCATAAAAGTCTCAAGTATCTCATTCACCCGAAGGAATTGAACATGAGGCAACGCAGATGGTTGGAATTAGTGAAAGATTATGATATTGACATACAATACCATCCCGGTAAGGCTAATGTAGTGGCCGATGCCCTCAGTAGAAAGCCAGTGCATACTTCAAAGACGAGTTCTTCGAGAGAGAAGAGTTCTGAGCGAGTTTGCTCGAAGTGAAATCGCGATGACGTAGGAAAGACCACGGCTCGATTAGCTCGATTAACGGTGCAACCAACTTTGAGACAACGTATCATTGAGGCTCAGCAGGTGGACCCTCAGTTAGTAGAAAAGCGTACTGCAGTAACTACAGGTGAGTTGTGAGTTTTCCTATCCACGGATGGAGGATTACTATTTCGTGGTCGATTATGTGTGCGGACGATGCGAGTGGCGAGATCTTGAGTGAGGCCCACAACTCACCATTTTCTATGCATCTGGCGAGTACCAAGATGTATCGAGATCTCAAAGCTTGATCATGTTGGTGGTGTAACATGAAGCGCGACATAGCGAGTTTGTCGGCAAGTGTTTGACTTGTCGGCAGTAAAGGCACCTAGGAGAGACCGCGGGATTACCGCAACCTTTACATGTACCTCGGTGGAAATGGGAGGAGATCTCTATGGATTTCATAGTTGACCGCCTAGAACTTTACGAGAAGGTTACGGTAATTTGGGTCATAGTGGGCCAGATTGACAAAGTCGGCACATTTCATACTGTGGGAAACCCACCTATTCTACAGATAAGTGGGCGCGACTTTACGGAAGAGATAGTCCGTTTGCATGGGATTCCGGTCAAGATTATTCCGAGCGAGGATCACGTTTCACCTCCAACACGGAGGAGTTTACAGAGAGCGTTAGGTTCGCAGTTGAACTTCGAAGATGACTTTTCATCCACGACGGATGGATGCAGGCGGAGCGTTTAAACCAGATATTAGAAGATATGTTGCGAGCTTGCACGTTAGACTTCCCGGTAGTTGGGACACTCATTTGCATTTGATGGAGTTTGCTTACAATAACGATTTATCGATCGACCATCGGAATGGCTCCATTTGAAGCTCTCATGGAAAACGTTGCGAGAACTCCCGTTTTACGGGAGGAGGTGGGTGAGCGCCGATTGTTGGGTCGAAATTAGTACAGTCACTAATGAGGCAATACAAAAGATTAGGCGCGGATGCGCACGCCCAAAGCGCATGAGAAGAGTTATGCCGACACGAGGCGAAGGACCTAGAATTCGATGTTGAGAACCACGTATTTCATAAGGTGGCCCCAATGAAGGGAATTCTAAGGTTTGGCCGAAAAGGAAGTTGGGTCCGCGATTCATCGGACCATTTGAGATTTTAGAGAGGATTGGTGCGGTGGGCTCTCTGATTAGCACTACCGCCTTCCTGTCGGCTAGATTCACAACGTGTTTCACGCTCTCCATGTTGAGAAAGTACGTCCCGGACCGACTCATGTCGTGACTTGAACCATTGCATTTAGCGAGAAGATCGAGTTATGGCGAGCGGCCCAGTGCAGATTATTGCAAGAGATCGAAAGACCCTCCGTGAATGTAGTGAGATCGGCTTAGTTAAAGTGTTGTGGCAAAATCACCGCCTTGAAGAAGCTACCGGGAGCGAGAAGAGGAAGTACGAGCTAAATATCCGAACTATTCCAAGAATAGGAACTTTCGAGGGACGAAAGTTCTTAAGGAGGAAGATTGTGACGACCATCATCACAAGTACTATTATTTATTTTATTTAACGCTCTAGTAATCGCTGTGTTTAGCTGGATTAGTGATTTTAATCAAGCTCGGCGAGAGTGAGGCCGTAATTTTGGTTAGTTTAAGTGAATGGTTCCTTCTAAGATAAGATTATTTATGAAATTAAAGGAAAAGGAATTTGCAAGGGCGTTTTAGTTATTGATGTCTAATTGAGGGTGTAATTGGCATTTGAATTTTTAACCTAAGGTATGGTATTTAAATATCCTTAAGTCTCAACCAAAAGGAGGAAGAATCAAAACCCTAGAGCAAAACCCTAACCCTAATTTCCATCATCTTCATCTTATAGTTGCCCTAACCCTAACCCTAGAGAAATTGATTGCTCTCTCCCTCGTGAACTAGCCCTAGCCGAGACAGCCTTCCCATTCTCGTCTAACTCACCGCCGACCAGGAGGACAAGTGACTCTCGCCGGCGATCTCACGAGCAGGCGCGACTTCGACCGCGTGCGAGGATCTGAAGTCGACGGGTATACGCCGAGGAGCAGCCGTCGAAGCGTTGGACGCGTTCCCAGGCAGCCGACGCCGTTGTTATTCGGGAAGCCGCCGCCGGAGATTCAATCACGCACGCAGCCGTCAGGTACAAGCCTCACGCGTTCCGGCCGCATTACCGCTCGTGAGTTGCAGCCCCGTCCAGCAGATCCTCCTCGCGTTATTCTCACGCCGGCGAGCCCACTATCGAGGACGACATCATCCGCACACGCCGACCGGACCTCGATCAGACCCGTGCGCCAGCTGCTCGCGTCGAGCTCCAGCCGACCGTCCGTTCGCAAGTACAGCAGCAGGTTCGCCGGACTCCACGCACGCCATCCATCCGTGAGCTTCAAACAGCCGCAGCCGTTCCTTGGAGGTCTCGTCCGGTCGAGCACAGTAGCGGAATCCGGCCCCGATCGACACTGAATTTGCAGCCGCTAAAGTGTTAACCCGGTGAGCGATCGAGTTAAGTTTCATACTTGATTAGAAATTATGTGCGATCTATCGAATATGTAAGCGTTTGATTAAGAGCTCGGGCAATTGTTTCGAACGTTAATTGTAGGAGTCAAGATCGGAGCGGAATAGAGGGTCAAACGCCAAGACGGACTAAGGAGTACTAAGTATTCGCATTAAACTCGAGGTAAGCGGGGCATGAAGCCTTAATAACGTAATCTAAGTACCTTATGATTATGGATTTAGCGAATGCTTGGACATTGAACTTGGAATTGTGGTGTGAATCAGGTTTCACCAAAAGAAGAGTAGTCCAGGAGCTCGGGTTAGATTTTGGAGTAGAATTCAAATTAAGGTAAGGGACCTTGTGTCGAACTTTTAATGGGATTGAAGAAAATGATTTTCATGATTTCATGCGAAATTAGTTTATATTTTTCATATGAAAATATACAGATATTATCGTGGGAATACTTAATATTTTATGTGCAAATATTTCAATGCTTCATGTGGAAATAAACTATTATTTTATGTGAGAATATTCTCGTATTCTATGCAAAAGTATTCCAGTATTTCCTGTGAGAATATGACAGTAATTTGTATGAGAATATTTCATGTTTTCCTACAAAAGTATGATCTTCAACTGTCTATGAGAAAAGTATGATTTGCATATCGACGATGATGTTTGTGACATGTGCACTATTATTATGTGAATGATGGGACCTCATGCATGTTATGTATGCCACGAAATGAATTAATGAAAAGTGTGGACATTGGTATCCTGAGATCATTATGTGCATGGTCAAACATGCAATAGAGACCCTATGGGTCAAATTATTACAGGGGTCTGTGAGGGACTCAAATTATTACAGGGGTCTGTGAGGGACTCAAATTATTACAGGGGTCTGTGAGGGACTCAAAACGAAATGACTCAGGATGACCCGATCGGCCACACAATAAAAAGGAAGTCATGGATTAAAGACCTGACAAAATGAGAAAGTTTTAGGTCCCGCATATGTATATTACGAATAAGTTTAAAGGTCATGATTGTATGTGTATGCATATCCCAAACCTCGGTAGCGAGGTTACTTACTGGGTATTGTTTTGCAATACTCACCCTTTCTTTGAAAAATGTTTTTGTGTAAAGGAAAGGACGTGCGAGGCGAGTGACGGAGGAGCGTTACTAAAACCATGGGAACCGACATGTTTTCCGCATATTCTTGTTTTAAACTGATGTTGTCTCTATGTTTTATTTGGAGTTAAATTTACTTACAGTTTTAATAGGCCATGTTAAATTGACCCTTTTATTTGTTTTAAATGTTTTTGATTTGGGATCCCTAAAGACTATTTATAATTATTTGGAAGTTTTCTTTTAAGATCTTTTATCTCTTGGCCTATAAATGCATGCATGTGTAGTAATGTCCCTAGGAGTTGGTCATAGAAAAGTAGGGGCGTTACATGAGTTCATTAAATGCATCTTTTGTTTGCCATAAATGAAGTTGGACAACATTTAATTCAACTTCATCTTGAAGCTTTTCTTTAGTCTTGAATAACATGATACGGTTCATATCACAAATTCTCTCAACCTAGGATCCCACAATCCGTTCCAAGGCCTGAAGATAATAGGG
Source organism: Trichosanthes cucumerina (assembly GCA_036507285.1). Lineage (NCBI taxonomy): Eukaryota > Viridiplantae > Streptophyta > Magnoliopsida > Cucurbitales > Cucurbitaceae > Trichosanthes > Trichosanthes cucumerina. Next base: position 35,530,662 of record CM071842.1, on the reverse strand, counting down.
AAGACTCTAGAGGTGTTCTATGAAGTGTTCGTGTTGAGAATCATCCACCGGGTGAAGAGAATTTCATCTTCAAAGTTGAGTTTTCTATCCCTCTGTTTTTCCAGCTTTGAGCATGCATTTTATTTTGCAAAATTGATCAAATTAGAGTGTTCAAGATTGATATGAACCAAGACATCTCATGAAGTCACATTAAATGAAGTCAAATTCAAGGAAGTTTAACATAAGTTGGATTTAATGAACTCAAGTGCAACTCATCATTTGTTTTGAACAATCAAGCTTCATTTATGGAACAAAGGCTTCAAGATAATTCAAGAGAAGCTTCATTTACTCTTAGATAACCACAAAGAGTTACAAAATCAACCAAGAGACTTCAATCTCGATTTTAGGGCTAAATTGATGTAATTTCAGTTGTAAACATTATATTTATGAGTTTTTAGGTTACTTTTGAGTTAGTGGGTGTTAAGGTATTCATGTAATTGTAAGTTACAACCTTTCAATAGACCATAGGTTACTCTAGGGTTAATTTTGAGGCTATATAAAGTCATGTAACTTAAAGAAAAAGGAAAAGATTAAAAATGTAATCAAAAGAGGCCTTGAGCTTTTTTATAGCCTTTGAGTTATTTCTTTGCAATTCTATGTAGATTAGGTTGCATGCTTAGAATCATTCAAACTTGACTTGATCAATCTTGCTTGTGGAGTGATTCGAATCTCATACATGTTATCTTGCCTTGAGATATTTGATGGACAAGGTAATCCGATTTTACTTTCCTTGAGTTGATTTTCAAAATTCGTATTGGGGTATTTGAGATTGAGTTATCTAAAGGTCTTGTAGTTGCAAGGTTGTTAGATCCAATGGTCACCATATTTTTGCAGCAATCTTTCACAAAGAAAATGATGCGAAGAAGAAATTGAAGAGACCAAGACCATAGACTGAAATAAATTTCAGTTGCGTTACAACGACATCCTTAGATTCGAGGACGAATCTTCTTGAAGAAGGAGAGAATGATATGAAACCTACCATACTAGAGAAAAGCTTCAAAATGGAGTTGAATTACATGTTGTGATGTGAATCAAACCATTGATCCATTGCATGTACCTGAAGGAGCAATAACAAGGAGCAAAGCCAAGAAGATTCAAGAGGCTTTCACATTGCATCTCCAAAAGCTCGTGAATGTAAGGAGAGACCAAGATTTTTGAGCCCAAAATTCTTTATAATGTTAGTACAACAAGTCAAGATGAGAATGGAGTGAAGATGACACGAGAAAAGTTGTCTAGTTTAAAAGATGGCACGGAGGACAAAAAAAGTGTGCAGAAAATGTGAACAGGTGGTTGTCCATATTGCACCTCTTGGGATTTCGTGATGCCAAGGCTCGTCAAACGAAATAGTCATGCATGGCGCGGATCCTACAGTAGATAATTAAGACCATTTAAAACATTTCTATGTTTTTTGTTCCATATTTAGAGCTCTCAAATGTTGTGCAATCAAGTTTTAAATTCCTAGGTCAATTTTTTCTTCATTTTTACATTAATGCTTATTGAAGACTTTTGGTCTTTGGTGCTTTGCACGACCATTTTGGCCTATTTAAAGGGTTGTATTGGCATGAAAAAGACAGAACCTTTATGAAAAAAACTTGTGTTTTGTTTAGCCCCATTTGGTGTTAACTTTCTTTCAAATCTTGCTTTAGGTTTGATGTTTAACCGATTCATTGGATTAGCCCCGATCAAGCTAATTCTGGAGTGAGTCGTCTTAGGATCTAGGAGTGACCATCCTTATTCTAAGTTTGATCTAAGAGTGATTCATCCTCTAACTAAACTCTTGGTTGGAATCAATTCGTTAAGTTAGCCTTGTTCTCGAAGTTTGCAAAGATTCTAGAAGGACCTCTAGCTTTGTTAAACCAACAAGTTCGGTGCTTATCATTTGGTATCAGAGCTCGCTGGTCGACATCCTTTGGCCGACTCTCTAGATGTGAAATATCTACAATTTTTGTTATTTTTTTCTGTCATTTTTTTTAAGCATTTACAAAGTGTAATACAAGGCATCCTACAACTTGTCTTTAATTTCTTTGTATTTTGTTCTTTGATCATAAAAAAAAAAACAAATCAGTAGCAAAAAGTTAAAAAAAAAACAGTAGCAAAAAAAATAAAAAAAAATAAAAAAAAAAGGTAATCAAAGATCCAAGGCACACAAAAGTTCTTGTTTTTGAATTGTATTTACTCAAACTTTGAGTTGTAGATCCTTAGGATCAATTTCTCTAGTCTTAGCTTGTGAAAAGTTATCATTGATTTAGTTTTATATCAAGTTGAAAAGCAAGGTTGCACCAAATTTTTTTTAAACCAACCCTGACATCTTTGACCTAGTACCAAAAGCCTACCCTTGAGTGATAAACACGAGTGTCCTTGAGTGATATCTTGGTGAGAAGTGTGGAGAGGTCCTTATAAAAAAAAATGTCACAAGATAATAAAGAAAAAGTTCCGCAAGTGGTAGATCCAAATATGGCTATTCTTCAAGCAATTCAAGGTATGATGGAGATGATGTGGGAAGAAATGGAAGAAAGGGGAGCACAACAACAAAGAGAAGAACGAATCTTGCAAGAAGATGAAGACATGTTTGATTTACAGGTACAAGAAAGAAACTTAGGAGGAAGAGGAAATGTGAGGGGAAGAGGAAGAAATAACGTTGCAAACATTGTGCAACCTAGAAGAGTGGAAAGAGTGAATGAAGAAAGGGATAGCGGAGTGAAACTCAGAATTTCACCCTTTAGTGGTACGACGGACTCCGAGGCATACATGCAATGGGAAAGAAAAATAGAACATGTATTTGATTGTAATACAAATAGTGAGAATAAGAAGATGAAACTTGCTATTGCCGAATTCACCAATCATGCGGGAGAATGGTATCAACATCTCAAATCCGAGAGAAGAAGGAAAGAGGAGGATCCAATAGAAACTTGGGAAGAACTTAAAGAAGCCATGAGAAAGAGGTATGTTCCAAAATATTATGAAAGAGATTTGAAAACTAAATTGCAATCTTTGAGACAGGGAACAAAAAGTGTTGCTGAATATTATCAAGAGATGGAGTCCTTGATGGAAAGAGCAAAAATTCGAGAAGAAGAGGAAGACACCATGTCTCGATTCCTTGGAGGTTTGAATCGAGAAATTGCTCATCCGGTTGATAGAAATCCACCACCTTACCTTGAAGATATGTATCATTATGCTATCAAAATTGAAGCTCAATTGAAGGAAGAAAAGGAGCATTCAAAAAGGTATACACCTAAAGCTAGTACTTTTTCAAACTCTAATGCATGGAACAAGGATAGTTTTGTGAATAGGAAGGAACCGACACAACAAAGAAGCATGTAAACCCGATCTCTTTGGAACTTCTTTATTAACAAACAACAAAAAGAAAGAAGAAATGAATGTTTAAAACTTGGTTTCCCATGTTTTAAAAAGAAAAGTAATGAAGTGAAAGACAAAAGGAAAACAAGGAAGAAAAAGTTTAAACCATTTTTGGTTTGGTTTGCTTTAAAAGATAAAAGAAGAAAAGAAAATGAAACAAATGTAAATATGTTAAGTTTTGTTTTGTTTTGAAAAGAAAAGAAAAGAAATGGAAGAAAGGGATAAAGGAAAGAAAAAGAAAAGGAAAAAGAAAAAGCAAAAAGCAAAAAGGGAAAAGGGAAAAAGGACAAAAAAGAAACCTCTTCCACCGATTGTTTTTTTTTAAAAAGGATTTTCTCTCCATTCTCTTCTCTATCTTTACAAACCAAGCTGAAGTTTCGTGGGAGAAGGAGAAAGGAAGAAGAAGAAGCCATTTTTTTGTGATTTTGGTGCTGGAGTTGCAGAAGAAAGGAGGAGAACTCAAGGAAGTTAATATTGCAGCAAGGAGATCAACTCAGACCAGTCCTGATGTTTTGATCTTCTCGAGCTCCACAGGAAGAGGTAAGAGCTGAGGCTTAGTTTTCTTGAAAGCTAACTCATTTTTAAACAAAGTTTATGAAGGAAGCTCGAGCAAATTCTTATGTTAAGTTACTGTTTTGTTAAGAGGAAGGCAGAAGACAGAAATTTGCTGTCAAATCCAAGAAGTCTCTGATGTTTTGGTTATTCTGATCTGTATACTTGGAGTTAGAAGCTCTAATTGGTATGGTTCGAAAGCTTATTGAATTTCCTACAACTTTCATGAAGAAATCGTGAGTAGAAAATATCTAGAAGATGTTTTAAATATCAAGTTAAATTTGTTGTGCAGGAGGAAATCCGAATCTGGAACAGCAGCAGGGTCATTTTACGGTTTAAGCTATTGAGGTATTTTCGAATAAATCTGTTAGGAATCTCAATTTCATGTCTTCATATGACTTTTAGAGGGTTCAAAAAGGAAGAGTTTGGTATACATTACATTATTTTTGGATAAGTAATGAAGACGTTATGGCTGTCTGAAAATAGGGCAGAAAATCTGAAAATGCTGGAAAATTTGAAAGTGTGTTTTCTTGTAGTTTTAAGGTTAAAAAGCATGAGCTCGAGATTCTAATGGTTGATTTGGTTTGTTTGACAGGCCAAGAGGAGATAGGTCGAGTGTACGGGCTAAGATTCTAGTTCTAACACTGTGAGTGATTAAACGAACTTCGAAAATGAACCAAATGCTTGAAATATGCTTACATGCTTTAAGAAATGCAAGTTTTGCTAGAATGAATTGTTTCAAAGCTTGTGTTTTATTTTTGAACACATGTCTATGAGTATTCTTGTTTTCCTAGAAATGCTTCAAGTGTTCATTGTGACCCTAAAAGTCTTTATAAAATTTATACATGAGCATATGTCCAATGGTTGCCAAAATTTATGGAAATGTTATGATTTCAAGCAAGCATGTACTAACAAGTATGTTTTAAAGATTTCCAGTTTTATGAACAAGCTGAGTAAGCATGAGTTTTATGAAAGAAAAGATAAGCAGGCATGTTCAAATGTTTTCATGTGATCTTCTGAGATATTGAGCCCGAGGCTTTATGGTACTGTGTGCACACAGGTCATTTCTGTTGTCGACGTTGAGTGAACTCCGTGACAACGTGACTGCCGTCGTGAGTCTTTGGGCGGGTCCCACTCACGACAAAGACGATGGGAGTGCTGGGCGGGCTCCACTACATCGTAGAACAAACGTATATTGTGACATGTTTTAAAAAGAGTTTATATCATTTACATGCCTTACGAGATTTTAACGATATACTTGTTGGTTTCCTAAAAGTCTATTATGATTCTACGTTTACATTCAACGCTTGAATACAAATGCATATGCTCATAGTTTTCAGGTGACATGTTTTACAAGTTATAGATCTTAAACACGATCACTCACCGAGCTTCATAGCTCATTCTTTCAATGTTTTCAAACTTTTCAGCAGAGAGATCGAGCTCACGGCACCGAAAGTTGCCATAGTCCTGTTGAAGCTTCATAAGTTTAATACTTTGTACGTGGTGGTGTTGTATAGCTAGTCCCTATGTGTTATAGTTTATTTTGAGAGGACTATGTTGTTATAGTTTTTTGTACATTAGAGGTTTTATGAACAATGAGTTGTCTTGTGTTGTTTTGATGCACTTGACTTTTTAGTTTCCAAAAGAGACTTAAGAATGGTTTCTCCTTGTGTATGTTTAATAGTTGTCCAGTTTCACTGTGTTGTGTTAAAGTGTTCTATTTATGCTCATAGTATGTTTATCGGGTGAATCGGGGTCAATGAGGTATTGTTAAGAGGTAAACAATGTCTCTGTTGGCTTCACGCCGCTCTTCGAAGTGAAAGTTAGCGGGTAGTTCGGGAGGGTGTGTGACAAACTTGGTATCAGTAGTAGTTAGCTCCATGGGAATGAGACAGGCAAGTTAGCTCGAGAATAAAGTAAAAGTCATAGCAAGTTATTGAGTTAGTTCGGATCGAACTAGTAGAGTATGGTTCAAGTAAGGATAAGAGCAAGTCAGATTAGGGCTAAAATGTGAATAGAAGTTTAGTATTGTGTATTTGAGTTAAGTATCAATAGCATGTCTAATATGTTGATATGTTATAGGAGTCATGCCACCACGCACTAGCAGGCACGACGCGAGCGAGATCGGGGCGGGACGCAGGATCCTACCCAAGGCCAAACTGAGAGGGGATCTAGTGCCCCGAGAGTCCAAACCGAGGCCGAGAGATCGCAGCATGCCATTTCCTCACAGGAGGTAGGCAGGCCAGAGAGAGCAGGGCCAAGTGATCCAGAAAAGGCGTATGGAATAGAACGTCTGAAGAAACTAGAAGCCACAGTGTTTGAGGGTTCCACAGATCCAGCTGATGCCGAGGTTTGGCTGAATAAGCTTGAGAAATGTTTTGACGTGATGAGCTGCCCTGAGGAGCGTAAAGTCAAGCTAGCCACATTCCTGCTAGAGAAAGAAGCAGAGGGATGGTGGAAGTCAATTTTAGCCAGACGGAGTGATGCACGCACTTTAGATCGGCAAACTTTGAGGCATATTTGAAGACAAATATTACCTCGCACATACTGCTGGTTAAGAGAGATGAATTTTTAGAATTAAAGCAAGGGTCACTGATAAGTAACTCTTGAGAATTTTAAATCTAACAACCTTGTTGAAGAACAAGACCTTTAGATCTAAAACTCAAAAACCCCAAACCTAGATGATTTCATCCCAAGGAAGAAGATAGAAACGGATTTACCTTAATGATCAAGATCAAGAGTAGAGAAAACTTGTTTCTAAACTCAAGATTCGAATCACTCCACAAGTAGTTTGATCAACGCTACTTGAATGATCCTAGCATGCAAATCTAAACATAAGAAATGCAAAGAAACAAGCTCATGGCTTAAGTAGCAAAATATGCAACTTTTCATTCAAAACATGATTCCAAGTCTCTTACAATACATCTTTGATGGCTTTATATAGCCTTTAAATTGTAACCTAAAATAAGCTAAAATGACATGTTTAATATTGAAACTTCAACAACTTTAATGCCATGACTATCCACTACTCAAATGTAACCTAAAACTTACGAAATATGCTTAAAAACTGAAAATTACATAATAGAGGGCCATAAACCCGAGATTGAATATTGCATTCATTCTTCTAGGTATTTGTAACCATCCTAGTAAATGAAGCTCATGTTGAAGTAGCTTGAAGTGTAGTTCCATTAATTGATGGTTGACTTGCATTAAATGAACTTGAGATGTCACACTCCCTCCCGAACTACCTGCTACTTAGCCCGAAAGGCGGCGTGAAACCAACAGACATTGTTTACCTCTTAACAATACCTGCTGACCCTGTTCTCCTGATAAACATACTATGTTCGCATATGGAACATTTTAACATAACACAATAGAAATTGGACAACTATTAAACATACACAAGGAGAAACCCTTCATAAGTCTCTCTTGGAAACTTAAGTCAAGTTCATCAAAACAACACAAGACAACTCATTGTTTATACAACCACTAATGTACAAAACTTCTATAACTACATAACGACTTGCTATACAACACCGTACGTACAAACTAACAACTTATGAAACTTCAGCAGACTATGGCAGGATGTCAGGTACAAGGAGCTCGATCTCTACCTGAAAAGGTTTGAAAACATTGAAAGAATGAGCTAAAAGCTCAGGGAGTGTCTATTTTTAAAACATTATAAGCTCACAGGTGAATCATAATAATGGCAGATTATAGTAGAAAATAGCTTAACATTTGTTTGTAAACATAAACAAACCATGCTTCCAATTTACAGGTTTAAGTCACCACTTGTGCATAGCACACAACTCGAAATGTACTAACTTATCGAGGGTAGATAGATCAATAGTATAGAAGCTCATAACAATAAAACACATGACATGATACCACATCAAACCATAGAGGTTATAGAGTTACATTTATACCAATAAGGTTCATACCTCTCTCTCTCTCACGTGCACGTGGAATACCTTTGGTCGTTTGGTTTTCCCTAATACCTTCTCCATGTCCTTCAGTATTAAGGTAAAACCATTTACTACCCGAATACCTTCTCATTGTCCTTCAGTATTAAGGTAAAACCATTTACTACCCGAATACCTTCTCATTGTCCTTCAGTATTTAGGTAAAACCATTTACTTCCCGGATACCTTCTCATTGTCCTTCAAGATATCGGGATATCATGATTCATTCCCCCTAAGTACCTTCTCGAATGTCCTTCAGTATTAGGGGTTAACCCCAAACAAGGGCATAATTTGTGTACCATGGAAATCATGTCTTTATAACACATACAACAATTTCTTGACATTTTCACATTATCATCTAAACATGTTCCCAAGTGGATTTACACAAAACATTCTCTAAAGGAAAGCATACTTTCACAATTTAGTTTCCATATTTGGATTTATAGTTACAACTAACTTCAAGCATGCTTAGGTTCCATCATGAACTTTATGTTAGAAAACTCTATGAAGCCATTCATAACTAGTTCAAACAGGATGTAATTATCAACACTTATGTTCATGAAGAAAAACATAGGTCAAGCATAGTTCTAAGATAGAGTCACTCACAGTTTTAGAATTGGAACCTTGGCTTGTAAACTTGACCTATATGCTCTTGGCCTGTCAAACAAACCAAATCAACCATTAGAACCTCAAGCTCATGATTTTTGACATTAAAACTTGCAAGAAAACACACTTTCAAATTTCCAGCATTTTCAGATTTTCTGCCCTGTTTTCAGACAGCCATAACTTCTTCATTACTTATTCAAAAATAATGTAATTTATACCTAACTCTTCCTTTTTGAACCCTCTAAAAATAATATGAAGACATGAAATTTAAATTCCAAACGGATTTGTTCAAAAATACCGACTTCTGCTGTTTCCAGATTCGGATTTCCTGCTGCACAACAAATTTAACCTGATATTTAGAACATCTTCTAGACATTTTCTACTCACGCTTTCTTCACGAAAGTTGTAGGAAATTCAATAAGCTTTCGAACCATACCAATTAGAGCTTCTAACTCTAAGTATTCAGATCGGAACAACAAAAACATCAGAGACTTCCCAGATTTGACAGTAAATTCTGTCTTCTGTCTTCCTCTTCACAAAACAGTAAGTTAACTTCAGTATTAGCTCGAGCTTCCTTCACAAACTTTGTTCCAAATTGAGTTAACTTTCATGTATCAAAAACGCAACTCTTACCTCTTCTTGTTGAGCTCGAAAAGACCAAAACATCAGAACTGGTCTGAGTTGATCACCTTGCTGCTATACAATTAAGCTTTGAGTTCTCCTCCTTTCTTCTGCAATTCCAGCTCCAAAATCACGAAAATGACTTCCATTTTCTTCCTTTCTCCTTCTCCCACGAAGCTTCAACTTTGGTTTTGATAAATGAAGAAGAAAATGGAGAAGATAAAGCCATTTTAAAAAGCAAGGAGGCAAACTTTGTCTTTTTCCCTTTTGCTTTTTCTTTTCTTTTTCCTTTTCTTTTTCCTTTCCTTTATCCCTTTCTTTCTTTTCTTTTCTTTCCTTTTATTTTCTAAACAAAACAAATCATAATATAATATCCATTCCTTTCATTTCATTTTCCTTCCTTGTTTTCCTTTTATCTTTCACTTCATTTCTTTTCTTTTTAAAACATGGAAAACCAAGTTTTAAACATTCATTTCTTCTTTCTTTTTGTTGTTTGTTAATAAGGAAGTTCCAAAGAGATTGGGCTTACAACTTACCTCCCCTTAAGAAATTTCGTCCTCGAAATTGAGTAGTCTTTAAGTGAAAATCATCGGGTACTTCCTCCTCATTAGATCCTCTAATTCCCAGGTAGCCTCCGTGATGTCTCCAACGAACCTTCACGAGTGAGATCGTCTTGCTTTTCAAAACTTGTTCTTTTCTGTCGAGGATTTGAACTGCATCCTCTATGTAACTCATGTCTTCTTCCAACTCAACTGGTTGTGCTTGCAACACATGTGTCGGATCTGGATAATACTTCCTCAACATGAACACATGAAAAATATCATGTACTCGAGATAGTTCTGCTGGCCACTCCAGTTTGTTGGCTGCTGGCCTAATTCGTCCCGTTACTGGATAAGGACCAATATATCTAGGACTTAACTTTACCTTCCTTGCCAAAACGAATGACACCTCTCCACTGAGATAACTTCAAGAAAACTTGATCTCCGACCTGAAATTCTAAGTCCTTTCGTCTCTTATCTGCGTTACTCTTCTGACGGTCTTGTGCTACCTTCCGATTCTCTCTGATTACCTTAATATTATCCGTCGTAACTTGTACCAACTCAGGACCGATTAGCTTCCGCTCTCCTACTTCATTCTAACATACGGGCGTTCTACTCGACCTTCCATACAGAGCCTCAAATGGTGCCATGCCAATACTTGACTGATAGTTGTTATTATAAGCGGATTCCATAAGTGATAGGTGTGTATCACAACTACCCTTAAATTGAAGGACAGATGCTCTCAACATATCCTCTAGGGTCTGGATGGTCCTCTTTGACTGACCATTTGTCTGAGGATGGAACGTTGTACTAAAATTCCACTTTGTCCCCATAGCTTTCTGAAGGCTAGGCCAAAACTTAGAAGTAAATCTTGGATCCCTATCTGAAACTATGGACACTGACACTCCGTATTGACTCACAATTCTGTCGACGTATAGCTTAGCTAGCTGATCAAGCGTAGACGCCGCTTTAATCGATATAAACCGTGCTGTTTTAGTCAGTCTATCCACTATTACCGAAATACCATCATGTCCACTAGAAGTACTTGGTAATCCAAACAGAAAATCCATAGTGATATTCTCCTATTTCCATTCCGGCACTGGCAATGGATTAAAGAGTCCTCCTGGTCTCTGTCTAACTGGTTTAACCTGTTAGCAGATCAAACATTATCAACATATTTAGCTACCTCTCGCTTCATCCCAGGCCACCAATACGTTCCCTTTCAATGTCTTATACATCTTGGTGCTTCCTGGATGTATAGCGTAAGCTGAACTGTGAGCTTCTTCTAGAATAGCATCTTTAAGCTCACTAACACTCGGAACACATAGTCTTCCTTGCCTCTCTATGGCTCCATCTGATCTCATTTTAAATTCTGCCTCTGGGCCCTGTTTGGACTTTCCAAACATTTCCTGCAAGTTACTATCCTCTTGTTGTCTTCTCACAACCTTTGCTATGAGTGAAGACCTGACCTGGAATTGAGCTAAAAGATTCCCTGATATGAACCTTGCAATGCCAATCAAGAATAAAGAAGAGCTTCAAGATGGAGATACATTAAATGCACCTTAACTTCATTTATGATGAACTCGAGTTGCATTAAAGGAATTAAAGTTGAATTAAATGAACTCAAGTTCATTTAATGCAAGTCAACCATCAATTAATGGAACGACACTTCAAGCTACTTCAATATGAGCTTCATTTACTAATGGATGGTTACAAATACCTAGAAGAATGAATGCAATATTCAATCTCGGATTTATGGCCCTCTATTATGTAATTTTCAGTTTTTAAGCATATTTCATAAGTTTTAGGTTACATTTGAGTAGTGGATAGTTATGGCATTAAAGTTGTGGAAGTTTCAATATTAAACATGTCATTTTAGCTTATTTTAGGTTACAATTTAAAGGCTATATAAAGCCATCAAATATGTATTGTAAAAAAAGACTTGGAATGATGTTTTGAATGAAAAGTTGCATATTTTGCTTCTTAAGCCATGAACTTGTTTCTTTGCATATCTTGTGTTTAGATTTGCATGCTAGGATCATTCAAGTAGCGTTGATCAAACTACTTGTGGAGTGATTCGAATCTTGAGTTTAGAAACAAGTTTTCTCTACTCTTGATCTTGATCATCAAGGTAAATCCGTTTCTACCTTTTTCCTTGGGATGAAATCATTAGGTTTGGGGTTTTTGAGTTTTAGATCTAAAGGTCTTGTTCTTCAACAAGGTTGTTAGATTTTAAAATCATCAAGAGTTACTTATCATTTGGTATCAGAGCTTTAGGTTCTAGATCGGATTATATGTTTCCGTTATTTTTGTTCTTTTCTTCATTTTTATTCTGAATTTTATTCATTTTGTTCATCTCGTCAGATTCTGTCTATTCACATAAATCTCAGAAAAGTGTCATTTGCGTCATTGGTTTGCTATTTACGTCTTCTGCAAATTTATAGATCTCTGTTTAAACTTCAAATTTGTCTTTTACAAGTTCTTCAAATTCAACTTTCTTAAAGGTGAAAATGCTTCATTTCGATAATCTGTTCTGGAAAACCGAGAAAACCGAGAACATGAGTTTTCTTTGATTCTTGATGTTCTATGGTGTTCTTTGTTTCTATCTTTCATATCTTGAGCTTAGATATGATATTTCCATGTTAGATCTGAATGTTGTTGTTTGATTTTCCCACATATGTTACAAATTGTCACTTGCAATAAATGCATGTCAGTTACACATTAAAAGTTCCAGTCATAAGCTTTAAGTACATTGATTATGTCTTGTGTAACTCCAATATGTTTTTCATATTATAAAATCAGATTGTAACTCCTTTCAATTACACATTTACTATAGATCATTCAATTTGGAAGAGTTATTTGTTGGAATATTGCAATTAGTTCTGTTGGTGTTTAATATTGTAACTCCTATACCCTTTATCCCATTCCATCTCTTATCCTTCCATTTTTCTTTTGTTACAATTCTGTCATTTTCTTTCTTTCACAACTTGTTTCTTATTCAATATTCGTTTTGCTCCATAATTATGCTATTTTATTTTCTTAGTGTGTTGTCTAGCACTTGATTGCAAACTTTGCTTATTGGCTCATGCGAGTGAAATTGTGAGTTTGTTGAGAGTGTTTTTTTTGTTTTGAGTGTAAACACGAGTGACTATACCTTAACGAGTGAAAACACGTGAGGGAGTGCTTGTGAGGTCCATTTTTGTGTTACTTTTTTTTTAGTTTTGCAGAAACAAACCAAAAAAAAAAAACATGAAGCTGAAATTTCCTAAATTCTATGGAAGTACAAATCCGACCGAGTACAATCAATGGGAAAGGCAAGTTGAGCATGTCTTTCATTGTTGCAGTTTGAATGAGGAGAAAAAGATAAAACTCATCGTTTCTCATCTTAGAGATTATGCCATTACTTGGTGGGATAAATTGTTTTTGAGTAGGAGGAACCTTAACCGTCCAATTGAATCATGGAATGTTCTTAAGCAAATAATGCGAGAGCACTTTGTTCCTAAGTTTTTCCATAACTTGCGAACTTTGAGACAAGGGAGCGAAAGTGTGGAGGCTTACTACATGGAGATGCAAACGTTGCTTGAAGAACTCGAAATTTATGAGGATGAGACGGTTACAATGGCTCGATTCTTTAGAGGACTTAACAAGGAGATTGCAATTCAGCTTGATCTTCAACCTTATGAGGATTTGGAGAGGATGGTGCACATAGCCATAAAGATTGAAAAACGTCTCCAAAGGAAGTCTACAAGGTACACTAAACCTAAACCAATTGTAAATGTTAGTTCAACTTTGGAAAGAGTTAGTTTACCTACTGAAAATAAGCCTATTATTGAAGTAGAAAGTGATAAGATTCAGAATGAAATGCTTTGTAATTTAGTGTCAACACATGCTAGTGAGTTTACTAGGAGATTAGATTGCAAAGATTTGTTTGTTTGTAACACTTCTACTATTGTAACACCTATCCTTAATGAAGTACATGTTGATGTGTGTGAGTTAGGGAAAAAGGCAAAAAAGGTCGAGACAAAAGCATGTCAATTGATTGAAGAAGAATCTTATGAGAAAATGAGTGAGAGAGAAAAACATGAGACTAGTCTATGGCCTATAGAGAAAAAAGAGAGAAAAGCCAAGAAGGTGAGCTTATGTGAAAGAACTTGTGAGGTTAAATCTATTTTGTTTTCAAAACAAAATATTTTTGATCTTTTGTATAAAGAAACTTGTTTTCTAACGAGTGAGCTCAAACCATGTTTTTCTAGTTTTTCTTTTGAGTTCTTACAGGATGCCAAAGTACTCATTGTGATGCTTGATTCAAAGTTTCCCTCCAAAGCTAATGCCAAAGCATTTATTGAGAGGAAAAACTTCAAAATTGCTTCTAAATTCATCCATCGCGGCAAGCATAAGGTGTTCAAACCGGGTGACTGGGTTTGGAGACACTTTTGGAAGGATCGCTGTTCATTTCACAAGAAACCTAAGTGGAATTCAAGACACATTTTACCTATGACGTCCCATGACTACAAGATTGCTCTACAAGGAGAAGGTGATGTCAATTACATTTTTAATGCTGCTGATTTTCGTCCCTTTGATGTTGGAGTCTCTTTTGATTCGAGGACGAATCCTCTTGAAGAAGGGGAGGATGATATGAACCCTGCAATGCCAATCAAGAATAAAGAAGAGCTTCAAGATGGAGATACATTAAATGCACCATAACTTCATTTATGATGAACTCGAGTTGCATTAAAGGAATTAAAGTTGAATTAAATGAACTCAAGTTCATTTAATGCAAGTCAACCATCAATTAATGGAACGACACTTCAAGCTACTTCAATATGAGCTTCATTTACTAATGGATGGTTACAAATACCTAGAAGAATGAATGCAATATTCAATCTCGGATTTATGGCCCTCTATTATGTAATTTTCAGTTTTTAAGCATATTTCATAAGTTTTAGGTTACATTTGAGTAGTGGATAGTTATGGCATTAAAGTTGTGGAAGTTTCAATATTAAACATGTCATTTTAGCTTATTTTAGGTTACAATTTAAAGGCTATATAAAGCCATCAAATATGTATTGTAAAAAAAGACTTGGAATGATGTTTTGAATGAAAAGTTGCATATTTTGCTTCTTAAGCCATGAACTTGTTTCTTTGCATATCTTGTGTTTAGATTTGCATGCTAGGATCATTCAAGTAGCGTTGATCAAACTACTTGTGGAGTGATTCGAATCTTGAGTTTAGAAACAAGTTTTCTCTACTCTTGATCTTGATCATCAAGGTAAATCCGTTTCTATCTTTTTCCTTGGGATGAAATCATTAGGTTTGGGGTTTTTGAGTTTTAGATCTAAAGGTCTTGTTCTTCAACAAGGTTGTTAGATTTTAAATTCTCAAGAGTTACTTATCATGCCCTGAACTCTCTACATTCACAACTGCCTTAGAATTCCATAGAGTACTTAAAAATATCGCTCGAATACCACACAAGGCGTCCTTAGGAAGACTTGACTTCCTACTCAATGCATCTGCTACCATATTTGCCTTACCTGGATGGTATTCTATAGTACAATCATAATCTTTAATCAGTTCTAACCATCTTCTTTGTCTCACATTCAACTCCTTCTGATTCAAGATATATTTCAGACTCTTATGATCTGTGTAAATATGACACCTTTCACCAAACAAGTAATGTCCGGATCTTTAGTGCTAAAACAACTGCTACTAGCTCGAGATCATGGGTAGGGTAATTACATTCGTGCTTTTTCAATTGTCTTGACGCGTAAGCTATTACTTTTCCTTCTTGCACGAGCACAAACCCTAAACCTTGCCTCGAGGCGTCACAATAAATTACATACTCTATTCCCGTTACAGGAAGTGTCAGAATAGGTGTTGTAACTAACCTCTTTTTCAGCTCTTGAAAACTCTGTTCACACTTATCTGACCATTCAAACTTAGCATTCTTCTTTGTTAAAGCTGTTAAGGGTAATGCTAATCGTGAGAAATCCTCAACAAATCGTATGTAGTATCCTGCCAAGCCTAGGAAACTACGTACCTCTGTCGCACTAACTAGTCTCTCCAAGTTGACCACAACTTCCACTTAATTTGGATCCACACTAACTCCATTTGCTGAAACAACATGCCCCAGAAACACTACCTGATTCATCCAAAACTCACATTTGGTGAATTTAGCATACAACTGCTTATCTCGTAGTGTTTGTAGAATAATCCTCAAATGTTCCTCATGAGTTTTCCTATCAATTGAGTAAACTAGTATATCATCACTAAATACTATCACGAACTGATCCAAATACTGGTGGAATATCCTATTCATGAGGTCCATGAAAACTGCTGGTGCATTCGTCAAACCGAACGACATTACTAAAAACTCATAATGCTCGTACCTGGTTCTAAATGCTGTTTTAGGAATGTCTGATTCCCTTACCTTTAACTGTAAACCCGAGATCTCTCTTTGAAATTTTTCTTACAAAAAAAAAAAACAAAAGAAAACAAGAAAGAAATATATTTTGAATTGGTTTTTCTTTGAAAACAAAAGCAAAGGAAAGAAAAGCAAAATAAAGAGATAAAGGAAAAGAGAAAAGGAAAAAGAAAAAGAAGAAAAAGACAAAAACAACCGTTTGACAATATTAAACCATTTTTAAATTGATTTCCAACCCATTTGTTATCATTTTCAACCAAGAAAGGGCAGAGCATCGTGGGAGAGGTTTGAGAGAAGAAGAGGGGGAGAAAGTTTCTGGTTTGAGGTTGAAGAAGAAAGGAGAAGAATCATTCAACATCAATAGAAATTCTTTGATCAACTCAGACCCGTTCTGTTGTATAACTAATTTCGAGCTCCAAAAGAAAAGGTAAGAGTTGAGGTTGGATTTTCTTGAAAGTTAACTCATATTTGAACAAAATTCATGAAGGAAGCTCGAGCAAATTCTTATGTTAAGTTGCTGATTTTTGAAGGGGAAGGCAGATGACAGATTTTGCTGTCAAATCCGGGAAGCCTCTGATATTTTGGTTGTTCTGATCTGTATACTTGGAGTTAGAAGCTCTAATAGGTATGGTTGGAAAGCTTATTGAATTTCCTACAACTTTCATGAAGAAATCGTTAATAGAAAATGATTGGAAGATGTTGACAATATCAGGTCAAGTTTCGGGTTGCAGCAGAAAATCGAATCTGGAATAGCAGAAGTTAGTTCCTGGGAAAGAAGCTTTCGAGGTATTTCTGAACCAATCTATTGGGAATTTCAATTTCATGTCTTCATATGATTTTTAGAGAATTCAAAAAGGAAGAGTTTGGTATAAATTTCACCCTGTTTGGCTAAGTAATGAAGAAGTTATGGCTGTCTGAAAACAGGGCAGAAATTCTGAAAATGCTGGAAAATTTGAAAGTGTGTTTACTTGTAATTTTAAGGTTAAAAAGCATGAGCTCGAGGTTCTAATGGTTGAATTTGGTTTGTTTGACAGGCCAAGGTTCTAGTTTAACACTGTGAGTGACAAAACGAACTTCAAAAATGTTCTATATGCTTGAATTATGTTTTAAGAAAATACAAGTTTTGCTTGAATGAACGAGTTTAGAAGATTATTGTTTTCATTGAACACTTGTTTATGAGCATTCATGATTTCTTAGAAATGTTTTAAAGTGTTCACGATGAGCTTGAATGTCTTGATGAAATTTATACACGAGCATATGTTTAATGCATTTCCGAAGTCTATGGAAATGTTATGATTTTGAGCAAGTATGTTTTAGCAAGTATGTTTTTAAAGATTTCCAGTTTTATGAACAAGCTAAGTAAGCTTGAGTTTTATGAAAGAAAAGATAAGCAGGCATGTTCAAAAGTTTTCATGTGATCTTCTGAAATATTGAGCCCGAGGCTTTATGGTACCGTGTGCACACAGGTCATTTCTGTTGTCGACGTTGAGTGAACTTCGTGACAACAGCGCTGTCGTGAGTGCTGGGCGGGCCCCACTACGACAAAGACGATGGGAGTGCTGGGCGGGCCCCACTACATCGTAGAACAAAGTAGATTGTGACATGTTTTAAAAAAAGAGTTTATATCATTTACATGCCTTACGAGATTTAAATGATATACTTGCTGGTTTTTCTGAAAAGCTATTATGATTACACGATTACTTTCAACACTTGATTACAGATGCATATGCTCATAGATGACCAGGTGATATGATTTACGAGTTAGTAGTTTCCTTTAAACTCAAGTCACTCACTGAGCTTCATAGCTCATTCTTTCAGTGTTTTCCCACTTTTCAGGTAGGATCGAGCTCCTGTGCCGATAACTTTGCCATAGTCTCTTTGGAAGCTTCACAAGTATAACATGTTGTACGTGGGTGGAGATGTATAGGAAGTCTATATGTATTGTAGAAGGACCATAAGGTTATGTTTATGTGTACATTTTAGGTTGTGGTTGTGTGATCAATGGTTGGGTATGTTTTTGGTTGTGATGTTCTTATCTCTTTCAGTTTTCCAGAGAGTCATAAGTAGGGTTACCCCTTACGTAGGTTACGTGATTGTCTATATTCCGCTGTGTTATGTTTAAGTGTTTCTTATACAAGTTTAGTATGCTTATAAGGTAAAACAGGGTCAACATGTATCGTTAGAGAGGTGAACGATGTCTGTTGGCTTCACGCCGCTCTCTGAAATTTGAGAAGTTAATGGTAGTTCGGGAGGGGTGTGTCAACTTGGTATCAGAGCAGTTGGCTCCATGGGAATGAGACAGAGCAAGTTAGCTCTAGAAGAAACTGAAAAGTAAATAGCAAGTTATTGAGTAGGTGCAATAAGTGTAAATAGAGCATGGTCCAAGTAAGGATAAGAGTAAGTCCAGTTAGGACTAGAATGTGAACACAAGTCTAGAATTGTGCATTTGAGTTGAGTACTCATTACATGTCTAGTATGTTGATATGTTATAGAAGTCATGCCACCACGTACTAGCAGACGATGCAGGCAAGATCAGGACGGGACGCAGGATCCTACCCAAGATCAATCCCAGTGGAGATCTAGTGCCCTGAGAGTTCAGATAGGGGCCAGAATTAAGAAGCATGCTAATTCCTCATAGGAGGTAGGTAAGCCATAGGGAGGGCTAGGTAATCCAGATAAGACATATAGAATAGATCACCTAAAAGAATTAGGAGCCACAGTGTTTGAGGGTTCCAAAGATCCCAGTGAAGTCGAGGTTTGGTGAATAAGCTTGATAAATGTTTTGATGTTGTGAGTTGCTCACGAGGAGCGAAATGTTAAGTTGGCCACATTCTTGCTTTGCTAAAGAAAGCGAAGGAAGGATGATGGAAATCGATGTTAGCCAGTTGTAGTGATGCACATACTTCACACTGGCAAACTTTCAGAGGAATATTTGAAGATAAATATTACCCTGGCACATACCGCGAAGCAAAGAGAGATGAATTTTTAGAATTAAAGCAAGGGTCACTATCAGTGGCTGAGTACGAGAGAAGGTATACCGAGCTATCACGGTATGCTGATGTTATTGTGGCATCTGAGAGTGACAGGTGTCGACGATTTGAGAGAGGGTTACGACCTGAGATACGTACCCGATCCACGACCATTGCTAAGTGGAGTGACTTCTCACAGCTGGTAGAGAATGCTCTACGTGTTGAGCAGAGTATAGCAGAGGCGCAGTCAGTAGTGGAGCCAACTCGTGGGCCTTCAACGACGAGTAGTTTTCGTGGTCGCGAACAGCGAAGATTCACACCTGGAGTAAATGTTTCAAGTCGTCAGGACTTTAAGAATCGAGCTGGCGGCCAGATATCGAGGCAGATGAATGTTAGTGGTGCCTATCAGAGGCAGAGTCAAAGAGCACCTAGTCAATCGCGGATCCACACCAAGACCACAAATAATGCAGAGTTCTGTTGCCGGTCACGGCAAGGAGAACTCCATGTGCAAATTGTGGCAAGAATCATCGAGGCCAATGTCTTGTTGGTGTCGGTGTGTGTTACCAGTGTGGGCAGCTAGGGCATTTCAAGAGGGATTGTCCACGACTTAGAGCAGCGCCACAGAGGACCGAGGAGTTGGATCCCGCACAGTTGAAGCAAAAAGAGAGTTCCGAGAGGCTGCAGGAGAGAGGCACCAGTGGTGCAAAACAAAAAGGAGTTGTAGGAGACCTAGGCACGCAGGGAAAGGTCTACGCTATGACTCAAAGAGAAGCAGAGGATGCACGGATGTGATTACTCGAGTACGATTTCTATTTGTAATGTACCGCACGTGTTTTGATAGATCCAGTGCTACGCATTCCTTTGTTTCAGTATATTCCTAACTAAGCTTAGTAGGAAGCTAGAGCCTTTATTTGAGGAGTTAGTTATATACACTCCAGTTGGTGATGCTTTACTAGTCAATTCAGTGTTGCAAGATTGTGAGGTCTTAGTAGAAGGTCTCAATATGTTAGTGGATCTTCTTCCACTAGAGTTGCAGATGTTAGATGTAATCTTAGGGATGAATTTCTTATTCACTCATTATGCTTCCATGGATTGCCATAAAAAGGAAGTTGTTTTTAGAAAACCCAGGGTTGGCTGAAGTGGTTTTCAGGGGTGAAAAGAAGATTATTCCTACGAGTTTGATTTCAGCATTCAAAGCTCAGAAGTTGTTGAGAAAAGGATGCACGGCGTTTCTTGCTCACGTAGTGGAGGTGCAGGAAGAAAAGTTAAAACCAAAAGATGTTCTTGTTGTGAACGAATTTCTAGATGTTTTTCCAGCAGATCTGTCAGGGTTTCCACCTGATAGGAAGGTAGAGTTCACTATTGAATTGCTACCAGGAACAACACCTATTTCGCAGGCGCCGTATAGAATGGCTCCAAGTGAGCTCAAGAGCTGAAGATGCAATTACAAGAACTAGTTGATAAGGGATACATCAGACCTAGTGTATCACCCTGGGGAGCTCCAGTGTTATTTGTAAAGAAGAAAGATGGTACCTTTAGATTATGCATTGATTACGAGACGAGTTAAACAAAGTCACGATACACGTAACAAGTATCCTTTACCCCGTATTGATGACTTGTTTGACGATTCTGAGGAGCATCAGTGTTTTCTAAGATTGACTTGAGATCAGGATACCATCAGTTAAAGGTAAGGGAATCAGATATTCCTAAGACAGCATTCAGAACCAGGTACGGGCATTATGAGTTTCTAGTAATGTCGTTCGGTTTGACGAATGCACCAAAGATTTTCATGGACCTCATGAGCAGGATATTCCACCGATATTTGGATCGATTCGTGATAGTATTTATTGATGATATACTAGTTTACTCGATTGACAGAAAGCTCATGAGGAACATCTAAGGATTATTCGCGCAAACACTACGAGATAAGCGATTTAGACGCTAAATTCACCAAATGTGAGTTTTGGTTGAATCAGGTAGTGTTTTTGGGGCATGTTGTCTCAGCAAATGGTGTTAGTGTGGATCCAAATAAAGTTAAAGTTGTAGTCAACTGGGAGAGACCAGCCAGTGCGACAGAGGTACGTAGTTTCCTAGGCTTGGCAGGATACTACAGGCGGTTTGTTGAGGATTTCTCACGATTAGCATTACCCTTAACAGCTTTGACAAGAAAGAATGCTAAGTTTGAGTGGTCAGATAAGTGTGAACAGAGTTTTCAGGAGCTGAAAAAGAGATTAGTTACAGCACCTATTCTGACACTTCCTGTAACGGGAAAAGAGTATGTGATTTACTGTGATGCCTCGAGACAAGGTTTGGGGTGTGTTCCTGCAAGAAGGAAAAGTAATAGCTTATGCGTTAAGGCAATTGAAAAGCACGAGTGTAATTACCCTACCCACAATCGTGAGTTAGCAGCAGTTGTTCTAGTATTGAAGATCTAGAGACATTACCTGTTTGGTGAGAGGTGTCATATTTTTACAGATCATAAGAGTCTGAAGTATATCTTTGATCAAGAAAGTTTATGATGAGAAATTTTAGAGGAATTTGAAAATCTAATCTATCTTGTTAACAACAAACAAGACTATTTGATCACAAAACCAAAAACTCCAAATCGAAATGAAATCAAAGAAGCCAAAGATTCTGATGTCAAAAATGTTAAGTAACCCTTGATAATTGGATCTAACAACCTTGCTTAAAGAAACAAGACCTTTAGATAACGCAATCTCAAAGACCCCAAAACCAATTTTGAAAATAAACTCAAGGAAAGTAAAATCGGATTACCTTGTGATCAAGCATCTCAAGGCAAGAGCACTTGTATGAGATTCGAATCACTCCACAAGCAAGATTGATCAAGTCTAGCTTGAATGATTCTAAGCATGCAACCTAATCTACATAGAATTGCAAAGAAATAGCTCAAAGGCTATAAAAAAGCTCAAGGCCTTTTTTGATTACATTTTTCAATTTTTTCTCTTTTCTTTTTATTTTCCAAGGTACATGGCTTTATATAGCCTCAAAATCAACCCTATAGTAACCTATGGTCAATTGAAAGGTTGTAACTTATATCCCCATCAATACCATGATCTCCACTAGCTATTTTGTAACCTAAATCATTGAAAACAAGACTTTAAAACTGAAAATTACATGGAATTAACCATAAATCCGAGAATTGACTTTTTGATCAACCTACATAAAGTTTGTAACCTTCCATGCATAAATAGATCCCCACTTGGAGTAGCTTGAAACTCTAGTTGCATAAATGAAGCTTGGTTTGTCTTTAATGAAGCATGAATTGCACTTTAGTTCATTAAATGCATCATTAGTTCAGCATAAATGAAGTTTGACAACATTTATTTCAACTTCATTTTTTAAGTTTTTCTTTGGTCTTGATGGCACGATAGGATTCATATCATTCTCCCCTTCTTCGAAAAGATTCGCCCTCGAATCTAAGGATGTCGTTGTAACGCAAACTGAAATTTATTTCAGCCTTTGGTCTTGGTCTCTTCAATTTTTTCTTCGCATCATTTTCTTTGTGAAAGATTGCTGCAAAAATAAATTAAGAAAATACAAAGGCCCTCACAACACTCCCTCACAAGTTTACACTCATGTTCGCACTCAATTTTGAGAAAACACAATGATTCTCAATCTCACCTCTCAAAATTTGTATGGAGAAGCCAAGATAATTTGCAATTCAATGGATAAGTGCACACTTTGAAAACAAACAAACTAACATGACATTTGAAAAATTCAAGGCCATGGCTAGATAAATGAAGAAGAAGCAATGTAACTCTTGGATAATAACCAATGGCTGGAATTTTTAAACATAAGAGTTACAAATTGAAATCTAATGGATAGAAAATGCAATGTGCAGAAATGTAACTGCCCATATTTAATATGTTTTAGCCAACTTTTAAAACTTTCAAAGTGTAACATCAATGAATGAATGCCAAATGGTTGTATTAAACAAAAATGATCAGTTCAAATGAGAGATTTTCAGATCTAGCATGCTTTAGAAGAAAAAACAGTAAGAACAACACAAGAACACATGTTCTCCGGTATAGCAGTTTTTCAGAACAAGTTATAACAATTCAGCTTTTTCAACGTAAAGAAAGTCGGATTAGAAATTCTCATAGAAGACGAAGTTGTAGATAAGATACTGATCTACAACATTGATGAAGACTTGAAATTTAAATAACAAACAGAAATATGAGTGTTTTGTGCTTTTCAATAGATTAAAAAACTGGACAGATTTAAAAAAAAATAAAACACAACATGAAAATAAAAAAAAAAATAAAGATCAACGCAAAGGAAACATATATCCGATCTTGAGCCTAGGGCTCTTTGATACCAAAAGATAAGAAATTTTAAGGAGGAATGTAAAATCTAATCTACCTTGTTAGCAACAAACAAGACTATTAGATCTAAACACCCAAAAATCTCAAAACCAAAATGAAATCAAATAAGCCAAAGATTCTGATGTCAAAAATGTTAAGTAACCCTTGATAATTGGATCTAACAACCTTGCTTAAAGAAACAAGACCTTTAGATAACGCAATCTCAAAGACCCCAAAACCAATTTTGAAAATAAACTCAAGGAAAGTAAAATCGGATTACCTTGTGATCAAGCATCTCAAGGCAAGAGCACTTTGTATGAGATTCGAATCACTCCACAAGCAAGATTGATCAAGTCTAGCTTGAATGATTCTAAGCATGCAACCTAATCTACATAGAATTGCAAAGAAATAGCTCAAAGGCTATAAAAAAGCTCAAGGCCTTTTTTGATTACATTTTTCAATCTTTTCTCTTTTCTTTTTATTTTCCAAGGTACATGGCTTTATATAGCCTCAAAATCAACCCTATAGTAACCTATGGTCAATTGAAAGGTTGTAACTTATATCCCCATCAATACCATGATCTCCACTAGCTATTTTGTAACCTAAATCATGGAAAACAAGACTTTAAAACTGAAAATTACATGGAATTAACCATAAATCCGAGAATTGACTTTTTGATCAACCTACATAAAGTTTGTAACCTTCCATGCATAAATAGATCCCCACTTGGAGTAGCTTGAAACTCTAGTTGCATAAATGAAGCTTGGTTTGTCTTTAATGAAGCATGAATTGCACTTTAGTTCATTAAATGCATCATTAGTTCAGCATAAATGAAGTTTGACAACATTTATTTCAACTTCATTTTTTAAGCTTTTCTTTGGTCTTGATGGCACGATAGGATTCATATCAGTTTATTATGAGGCAGAGAAGATAGTTAGAACAGATTAAAGATTACGATTGTACCATAGAATACCATCCTGGTAAGGTGAATGTGGTAGCAGATGCATTCAGCAGGAAGTGAAGACTTCCTAGGGATACCTTGTGTGGTATTCGAGCAACATTTTTATGTACTCTAAGGGATTCTAAGGCAGTTGTAACTGCAGAGAACTCAGGGGGTCTTTTAGTTTAATTTCAGATAAGGCCTTCACTTGTAATAGGGATTGTTTGAAGACAATCAGAGAATAGTAACTTGCAGAAAATGTTTGAAATGTCCAAACAGGGCCCAGAGGCATAATTCAAAATGAGAACAGATGGAACCATAGTTCAGCAGAGAAGATTATGTGTCCCGAGTATTAGTGAGCTTAAAGATGCTATTCTAGAGGAAGCTCACAATTCAGCTATGCTGTGCATCCAGGAAGCACCAAGGTGTGTAAAACTGTGAAGGGGACTTATTGGTGGCCTAGGATGAAGCGAGAGATAGCTGACTATGTTGTTAGATGTTTGATCTGCAAGCAGGTTAAACCAGTTAAACAGAGACCAGGAAGACTCCTTAATCCATGGCCAGTGCCGGAATGGAAATTGGAGCATATCACTATGGATTTTGATATGAACCAAGGCAACTCATGGCGTCACATTAAATGAAGTCAAATTCATGAAAGTTTAACACAAGTTGCATTTAATGAACTCAAGTGCAACTCATCATTTATTAAAGAATAACAAGCTTCATTTATGGAACAAGGGCTTCAAGATACTTCAAGATGTGCTTCATTTACTCTTGGATGGTTACAAAGAGTTAGAAAGCTAACAAAGAGACACCATTTTCGGATTTATGGCTAATTTGATGTAAATTCCAGTTTTAAAGTCTTGTTTTCAATGTTTTAGGTTACAAAATAGTTAGTGGACATTATGGTATTGATGGGGATGTAAGTTACCACTCTTAAATGTCCATAGGTTATCTTTAGGGTTCAATTTTGAAGGCTATAAATAGCCACATGTAATCCATGAAAAAAAAGGAGAAAGAAAAAGATTAAAAATGTAATCAAAAGAGGCCTTTGTGCTTTTTTATAGCCTTTGAGCTATGTCTTTGCAATTCTATGTAGATTAGGTTGCATGCTAGAATCATTCAAGCTTGACTTGATCAATCTTGCTTGTGGAGTGATTCGGATCTCAAGTAAGTGTTTTCTTGCCTTGAGATATTTGATCGACAAGGTAATCCGATTTTACTTTCCTTGAGTTGATTTTCAAAATTGGTTTTGGGGTCTTTGAGATTGAGTTATCTAAAGGTCTTGTTTATTTAAGCAAGGTTGTTAGATCCAATTGTCAAGGGTTACTTAACATTTTGATATTAGAATCTTTGGCTTCTTTGGTTTCATTTTGATTTTGAGATTTTTTGGGTTTTATGATCTAATAGTCTTGTTTGTTGTTAACAAGGTGGATTAGATTTTTACATTCCTCTTTGAATTTCTTATCATTTGGTATCAGAGATTTAGGTTCTAGATCGGATTATATGTTTCCGTTATTTTTGTTCTTTTCTTCATTTTTATTCTGAATTTTATTCATTTTGTTCATCTCGTTAGATTCTGTCTATTCACATAAATCTCAGAAAAGTGTCATTTGCATCATTTGTTTGCTATTTTCGTCTTCTGCAAATTTATAGATCTCTGTCTAAGCTTCAAATTTGTCTTTTACAAGTTCTTCAAATTCAACTTGCTTAAGGGTGAAAACGCTTCATTTCGATAATCTGTTCTGGAAAACCAAGAAAACCGAGAACATGAGTTTTCTTTGATTCTTGATGTTCTATGGTGTTCTTTGTTTCTATCTTTCATATCTTGAGCTTAGATCTGATATTTCCATGTTAGATCTTAATGTTGTTGTTTGATTTCCTCACATATGTTACAAATTGTCACTTGCAATAAATGCATGTCAGTTACACATTAAAAGTTCCAGCCATAAGCTTTAAGTACATTGATTATGTCTTGTGTAACTCCAATATGTTTTTCATATTATAAAATCAGATTGTAACTCCTTTCAATTACACATTTACTATAGATCATTCAATTTGGAAGAGTTATTTGTTGGAATATTGCATTAGTTCTGTTGGTGTTTAATATTGTAACTCCTATACCCTTTATCCCATTCCATCTCTTATCCTTCCATTTTTCTTTTGTTACAATTCTGTTATTGAATTTCCTACAACTTTTGTGAAGAAATCGTGAGTAGAAAATGTCTAGAAGATGTTTTAAATATCAAGTTAAATTTGTTGTGCAGCAGGAAATTTGAATCTGGAACAGCAGCAGAATCATTTTAGGGGTTAAGCTACTGAGGTAATTTCTAACCAATACGTTAGGAATCTCATTTTCATGTCTTCATAAGGGTTTTAGAGGGTTCAAAAAGGAAGAGTTTGGTATAAAGTACATTATTTTTGGATAAGTAATGAAGAAGTTATGGCTGTCTGAAAATAGGGCAGAAAATCTGAAAATGCTGGAAAATTTGAAAGTGTGTTTTCTTGTAGTTTTAAGGTTAAAAAGCATGAGCTCGAGATTCTAATGGTTGATTTAGTTTGTTTGACAGGCCAAGAGGAGATAGGTCGAGTGTACGTGCTAAGATTCTAGTTCTAACACTGTGAGTGATTAAACGAACTTCGAAAATGAACCAAATACTTGAAATATGCTTACATGCTTTAAGAAATGCAAGTTTTGCTAGAATGAATTGTTTCAAAGCTTGTGTTTTATTTTTGAACACATGTCTATGAGTATTCTTGTTTTCCTAGAAATGCTTCAAGTGTTCATTGTGACCCTAAAAGTCTTTATAAAATTTATACATGAGCATATGTCCAATGGTTGCCAAAATTTATGGAAATGTTATGATTTCAAGCAAGCATGTACTAACAAGTATGTTTTAAAGATTTCCAGTTTTATGAACAAGCTGAGTAAGCATGAGTTTTATGAAAGAAAAGATAAGCAGACATGTTCAAATGTTTTCATGTGATCTTCTGAGATATTGAGCCCGAGGCTTTATGGTACCATGTGCACACAGGTCATTTCTGTTGTCGACGCGTTGAGTGAACTCGTAACAACAAATACATGCGTGAGTGCTAGGCGGGCCCCACTATGACAAAGACGATGGGAGTGCTGGGCGGGCCCCACTACATCGTAGAACAAACGTAGATTGTGACATGTTTTAAAAAGAGTTTATATCATTTACATGCCTTACGAGATTTTAACGATATACTTGTTGGTTTCCTAAAAGTCTATTATGATTCTACGTTTACATTCAACGCTTGAATACAAATGCATATGCTCATAGTTTTCAGGTGACATGTTTTACAAGTTATAGATCTTAAACACAGTCACTCACTGAGCTTCATAGCTCATTCTTTCAATGTTTTCAAACTTTTCAGGCAGAGATCGAGCTCCTGGTGTAAACCCGAGATCTTTCTTTGGAACCTCCTTACTATCAAACAACAAAAGAAAGGAAGAAATGAATGCTTAAAACTTGGTTTTCCTTGTTTTAAAAAGAAAAGAAATGAAGGGAAAGGCAAAAGGAAAACAAGGAAGGAAAGTTTAAACCATTTCGGTTTGGATTGCTTTTAAGACAAAAGAAGAAAAGGAAATGAAACAAATGTGTAATATACTAAGTTTGTTATGTTTAGAAAAGAAAAGGAAAGAAAAGGAAAGAAAAGAAAAGAAAGGAAAAGAAAAGAAAAGGAAAAAGAAAGAAAAAACAAAGAAAGGTGGATGGTGGGACCCCACATTTGTTTCTTTCTTTTTAAAAAGACATCCCCCATCGTTTTCTTCTCATTTTATGAAGTAAAGGCAAGGGTTTTTCGTGGGAGAAGCTTAAAGGAAGAAGAAGAAGAGGGTTTCAGCTGGAAATTGAAGAAGAGAGGGAGAGAACTCAAGCAAATTAGTATGACAGCAAGGTAATCACTCTGCCATGTTCTGCTATTTTGTTCATCACGAGCTCCACAGAAAGAGGTAAGAGTTGAAATTTTGTTTCGTGCAAGTTAACTCATATTGGAACAAAATTCGTGAAGGATGCTTGAGCAAATTCGGATCCTAAGCTACTGATTTATGAAGAGGAAGTCAGAACACAGAATTTACTGTCAAATCCAAGAAGTCTCTGATGTTTTGGTTGTAATGACCTGTAGAATTGGAATCAGAAGCTCTATTAGGTATGGTTGGAAAGCTTATTGAATTTCCTACAACTTTCATGAAGAAATCGTGAATAGAAAATGACTGGAAGATGTTGTAAATAGCAGGTCAAGTTTCGGGTTGCAGCAGAAATTCGAATCTGGAATAGCAGAAGTTGGTTCCGGGGAAAGAAGCTTTCGAGGTATTTCTGAACCAATCTATTGGGAATCTCATTTTCATGTCTTCATAAGAGTTTTAGAGGGTTCAAAAAGGAAGAGTTTGGTATAAAGTACATTATTTTTGGATAAGTAATGAAGAAGTTATGAGTATCTGAATACAGGGCATAAAATCTGTTAAATGCTGGAATTTTTGTTGGAGTGTTTTCTTGTAGATTTAAAGTTAAAACCATGAGCTTGAGGTTCTAAAACATGGTTTTGGTTTGTTTGACAGGCCAAGAACAAAAGGTCGAGTGTACGGGTCAAGACTTTAGTTCTAACACTGTGAGTGACAAAACAAACCTTGAAAATGGTTTATAGGCTTGTATTATGCTTATGAAATGCAAGGTTTTGCTAAAACAAAATGGTTTAGATGTTTATTGTTTTCTTGAACACTTGTTTATGAGCATTCATGATTTCTTAGAAATGTTTTAAAGTGTTCATGATGAGCCTAAAAGTCTTTATAAAGTTTATACATGAGCATATGTCCAATGGTTGCCAAAACTTATGAAAATGTGATGATTTCAAGCAAGCATGTACTAGCAAGTATGTTTTAAAGATTTCCAGTTTTATGAACAAGCTAAGTAAGCTTGAGTTCTATGAAAGAAAAGATAAGTGGCATGTTCAAATGTTTTCATGTGATCTTACGAGATATTGAGCCCGAGGCTATGTAGTCACCGTGTGCACACAGGTCTTATTCTCGTTGTCGACGTTGAGTGTACTCGTGACAACAGTATTGTCGTCGTGAGTCTTTGGGCGGGCCCCACTACGACAAAGACGATGGGAGTCTTTGGCGGGCCCCACTACATCGTAGAATAAGCGTTGGTGCATCTTTGGCGTGCCTACACAGCGTAGATTGTGACATGTTTTAAAAAGAGTTTATATCATTTACATGCCTTACGAGATTTTAACGGTGTCTTGCTAGTTTTCATGAAAAGCTATAATGATTACACGATTATTTTTAACGCTTGATTACGGATGCATATGCTCATAGATGGCCGGTGATATGATTTACGAGTTAATAGCTTTCTTTTAAACTCAAGTCACTCATCGAGCTTTATAGCTCATTCTTTCGATGTTTTTCCACTTTTGGTAGAGATCGAGCTCCGGTGCACGATAACCGCCATAATCACTGGAAGCTTCTCATGTTTGATATGTTGTACGTGGTTGGTGTGGTTTAGCAAGTCCATATGTCTGTAAATTATTTTAAGAGAACTATGTAGTTATAGTCGTATGTGCTTTAGAGGTTGTGGTTGCTTAATTAGTGGTTTGGACTTGTTTGTGGTTACGATGTTCTAGCTCATCTTAGTTTCCAAGAGAGACTTGAGAAGAGTTTCTCCTCATGTACGTCTTATAGATGTCCAGATTCATTGTGTTAAGTTTAAAGTTTTCCATATGCGGACATAGTTTGTTTCGTGTAAAGTAATGTCAGCAGTATTGTTAAGAGGTAACAATGTCTGTTGGCTTCATGCCGTCTTAGGGCTAAGTTAGCATGTGGTTCGGGAGGGTGTGACAACTTGGTATCAGAGCAGTTAGCTCCATGGGAATGAGACAGAGCAAGTTAGCTCTAGAAGAAACTCAAAAGTAAATAGCAAGTTATTGAGTTAGTTCAATAGAACTAGTCGAGTATGGTCCAAGTAAGGACAAGAGTAAGTCCAGTCAGGACTAGAATGTGAACACAAGTCTAGAATTGTGCATTTGAGTTCGATACTCATTACATGTCTAGTATGTTAATATGTTATAGAAGTCATGCCACCACGTACTAGCGCACGATGCAGCAAGATCGGGGCGGGACGCAGGATCCTACCCAAGATCAATCCCGGTGGAGATCTAGTGCGAGAGTTCGAGACACGGCGAGAATTAAGCAAAGCATGTTAATTCCTCACGGGAGGTAGGTAAGCCATAGGGAGCGGGGCTAAGTAATCCAGATAAGACATATAGAATAGATCACCTAAAAGAGTTAGGAGCCACGGTGTTTGAGGTTCCAAAGATCCAACCGAAAAGCCGAGTTTTGGGTGAATAAGCTTGATAAATGTTTTGATGTTATGAGTTGCTCACGAGGAGCGAAATGTTAAGTTGGCCACATTCTTGCTGCTAAAGAAGGTAGAAGAATGATGGAAATCGATGTTAGCCAGTTGTAGTGATGCACGTACTTCACACTGGCAAACTTTCAGAGGTATACTTAAAAATAAATATTACCCTAGCACGTACTGAGAGGCAAAGAGGGATGAATTTTTAGAACTAAAACAAGAGACACTTCCAGTGGCTGAGTATGAGAAAAGATATACCGAGTTGTCGCGGTATGTTGATGTGATTGTGGCATCCAAGAGCGACAGGTGTCGACGAATTGAAAGAGGGTTACGACCTGAGATACGTACCCAGCTACGACCTAATGCTAAGTGGGTGACTTCTCTCTTTGGTAGAAGCGCTCACGTGTTGAGCAGGTATAGCAAAGGAGAAGTCAGTAGTGAAGCCTAGTTGTGAAGGCTTCGACAACAAGCGTTTTCAAGGTCGTGAGCAGCGGAGGTTCACACTTGGAGTAAATGTTTCCAAGTCAATATGACTTTAAGGAGCAAGCTAGTAGCCAAGTAGCTAGGCATCGAGGCAGATAATTGTGGGTAGTGCCTATTAGAGGCAGAGCTAAAAAGAACCTAATTAGTTTGTTTGATTAGCAGCAAGACTGCAAAGAGGGCAAGAGTCTATGCCAGTATAGCAAGGAAAACTCCATGTGTGATCTGTTGCAAGAATCATCAAGGTCATTGTCTTGTGAGTGTTGGTACACGCTACCAGTGCTGACAACCAAGTCATGTCAAGAGGGATTGTCCACAGTTATGGACAGCCG
Organism: Trichosanthes cucumerina; assembly: GCA_036507285.1. Taxonomy (NCBI): domain Eukaryota; kingdom Viridiplantae; phylum Streptophyta; class Magnoliopsida; order Cucurbitales; family Cucurbitaceae; genus Trichosanthes; species Trichosanthes cucumerina. Next base: position 35,499,142 of record CM071842.1, on the reverse strand, counting down.
CACAGAGGGACTAGGGAGTTGAGTCCCAGTTAGTTGAGCAGGCGAGAGTTTTAGTAGCTGCAAGAGAGGGCACTAGTGGTGTTAGACTAAAGAGAGTTATAGGGAGGCCTAGGCAACACGGAAAGGTCTAGGTTATGACTCAGCAAGAAGCTGAGGATGCACCAGATATGATTATTGGCACAATTACTATTTGAAATGTACCTGCACCTGTTTTAATAGAACAAGGTGCTACACATTTCTTTGTTTTTAGTATGTTCTTGACTAAGTTGAATGGGGAAGCTAGAACCTTTATGTAAAAGGTTAGCTATATACACTCTAGTTCGTGATGTGTTACTAGTCAATGCAAGTGTTGTGGACCGTGAGATCTTGATAGAAGGTCTGATTATGTTAGTGGATCCTCTTCCACTAGACTTGCAGTGTGAGATGCAATCTTAAGGATGGATTTCGTATTTACTCATTATGCTTCCAGAGATTGCCATATAAAGGAGGTTGTTTTCAAGAAACCAGGATTAGTGAAGTGGTTTTATGGGATGAAGGAAAGACTATCCCTACGAGTTTGTTTTCGCATTCAAAGCTCGTGGTTATTGAGGAAAGGTTGCACGACGTTTCTTGCACATGTAGTTCAGTGCGGAAGAAAAGTTAAAACAAGAAAATGTTCTTGTTGTGAATGAATTTTCTTGTTGTTTTTCTAGCAGATCTATCAGGATTGCCACCTGATAGGGAAGTTGAGTTCACCATTGAACTGTTATCATGAATAACACCTATTTCGCAAGCGTCGTATAGAATAACTCCAAGGGAGATCAGGGAGCTAAAGATGCAGTTACAAGGACTAGTTGATAAGGGATACATCAGATTTAGTGTATCGCCTTGAGAGCTCGGTGTTATCTCGTGAAAAGAAAGATGGTACCCATAGATTATGCATTGATTATAGACGAGTTAAACAAAGTCACGATACGTAATAAGTATCCTTTATCCTGAATAGATGACTTGTTTGACCAGTTAAGAGGTGCATCGATGTTTTGTAAGATTAATTTAAGAACAAGATATCATAAGTTAAAGGTCAGAGAATCAGACATTCCTAAGACGTTATTCATAATGAGGTACGAGCATTACGAGTGTTTAGTAATGTCATTCGGTTTAACAGGGTACTAGTAGTTTCCATGAACCCCATGGACAGGTTTTCCACCAGTATTTGGATATCTTGTAATAATGATTATTGATGATATACTAGTTTACTCAGTTGACAGGAAAGCCTACGAGGAACACATGAGTATTATTCTGCAAACACTACGAGATAAACAGTTGTACGCTAAATTCACCAAATGTGAGTTTTGGTTGAACCAAGTAATGTTTTTGGGGCATGTTGCCTCAGCAAATGGTGTTAGTGTGGATCCAAATAAAGTTTAAGTTGTAGTCAACTGAGAGAGACCAACTAGTACGACAGAGGTACGTAGTTTCCTAGGCTTGGCAGGATACTGCAGACGGTTTGTTGAGGATTTCTCACAATTAACATTACCCTTAACAACTTTGACAAGGAAGAATGCTAAGTTTTAATGGTCAGATAAGTATGAACAGAGTTTTAAGGAGCTGAAAAAGAGATTAGTTATAGCACCTATTCTGACACTTCCTGTAACAGGAAAAGAGTATGTAATTTACTGTGATGCTTCGAGGCAGGGTTTGGGTTGTGTACTGATGCAAGAAGGAAAAGTAATAACTTATGCGTTAAGGCAACATTACTTGTTTGGTGAAAGGTGTCACATTTTTACAGATCATAAGAGTCCAAGTATATATTTGATCAAAGAAAGTTTATTATAAGGCATAGAAGATAGTTAGAACAGATTAAAGATTACGGTTGTACCATAGAATACCATCCTGGTAAGGTGAATGTGGTAGCAGATGCATTGAGCAGGAAGTGAAGACTTCCTAGGGATACCTTGTGTGGTATTCGAGCAACATTTTTAAGTACTCTAAGGGATTCTAAGGCGTTTATATCTCGCAGAGAATTGAGAGGGTCTTTTAGTTTAATTTCAGATCAGGCCTTCACTCATAATAGAGATTGTGAGAAGACAATCAGAGAATAGAAACTTGCAGAAAATGTTTGGAAAGTCCAAACAGGGCTCAGAAGAAAAAATTTAAAATGAGATCAGACGGAGCCATAGAGAAACAGGGAAGACTATGCGTTCCGAGTGTTAGTGAGCTTAAGAATGCTATTCTAAAAGAAGCTCACAGTTCAGCTACGCTATGCATCCAGGAAGCACCAAGATGTGTAAAACCTTGAATGAGACTTATTGGTGACCTGGGATGAAGCGGGAGATAGTTGATTATGTGATAGATGTTTAATCTGTCAGCAAGTTAAACCAGTTAGACAGAAGCAAAAAGGACTCCTTAACCCATTGCTAGTGTCGGAATGGAAATGGGAGCGTATTACTATGGTTTCTCATTTTAGATTACCACGTACTTCAAATGGACATGATGGTACTTGGGTAATGGTGGATAGACTCACTAAGACAACACGGTTTGTACCGACATACGATGTTCACGCTTAATCGCCTAGCTAAGCTATGCGTCGCGTCGACAGAATTGTGAAACAATACGGAGTGCCTGTGTCCATAGTTTCAGATAGGGATCCGAGATTTACTTCTAAGTTTTGGCCTAGTTTAAAGAAGGCTATGGGGACAAAGTTGAGTTTTAGTACAGCGCTCCATTCCCAGACAGATGGTCAGTCAGAGAGGACCATCCAGATCCTAAAAGACATGTTGAAAGCATGTGTTCTTCAAGTTAAGGGGAGTGGGATACACACCTATCGCTTATGGAACTTGCTTACAATAACAGCTACCAGTCGAGTATTGGTATGGCACCATTTGAGGCTCTGGATAAAAGACCATGTAGAACGCTCGTATATTAGAATGAACTAGGAGAGCGGAAGCTAATCGGTCCTAAGTTGGTACAAGTTACGACAGATAGTATTAAGGTAATCAAGGAGAATTTGAAGGTAGCAAAAGACCGTCAGAAGAGTTATGCAGTTAAGCAACGAAAGGACTTAGAATTCCAGGTTGGAGATCAAGTTTTCTTGAAGTTATCTCCATGGAGAAGTGTCCTTCGTTTTGGTAAGAAAGGTAAACTAAGCCCTAGATATATTGGTCCTTATCAAGTAACAGGACAAGTTGGGCCAGCAGCCTACAGACTAGAATTGCCAGCAGAACTATCTTGAGTACATAATGTTTTTCATGTGTCCATGTTGAGAAAGTATATTCCAGATCTGACACATGTGCTACAAGCACAACCCGTTGAGCTGAAAAAGACATGAGTTACGCAGAGGATGCAGTTCAAATCCTCGACAGAAAAGAACAAGTTTTAAGAAACAAGACGATCCCACTCGTGAAGGTTCGTTGGAGACATCACAGAGTGGAGGAGGCAACCTGAGAGTTGGAAGACTAAATGAGGAGGAAGTATCCGATGATTTTCACCTAAAGACTACTAAATTTCGAGGACGAAATTTCTTAAGGGGAGGTAAGTTGTAAACCCGAGATCTTTCTTTGGAACCTCCTTACTATCAAACAACAAAAGAAAGGAAGAAATGAATGCTTAAAACTTGGTTTTCCTTGTTTTAAAAAGAAAAGAAATGAAGGGAAAGGCAAAAGGAAAACAAGGAAGGAAAGTTTAAACCATTTCGGTTTGGATTGCTTTTAAGACAAAAGAAGAAAAGGAAATGAAACAAATGTGTAATATACTAAGTTTGTTATGTTTAGAAAAGAAAAGGAAAGAAAAGGAAAGAAAAGAAAAGAAAGGAAAAGAAAAGAAAAGGAAAAAGAAAGAAAAAACAAAGAAAGGTGGATGGTGGGACCCCACATTTGTTTCTTTCTTTTTAAAAAGACATCCCCCATCGTTTTCTTCTCATTTTATGAAGTAAAGGCAAGGGTTTTTCGTGGGAGAAGCTTAAAGGAAGAAGAAGAAGAGGGTTTCAGCTGGAAATTGAAGAAGAGAGGGAGAGAACTCAAGCAAATTAGTATGACAGCAAGGTAATCACTCTGCCATGTTCTGCTATTTTGTTCATCACGAGCTCCACAGAAAGAGGTAAGAGTTGAAATTTTGTTTCGTGCAAGTTAACTCATATTGGAACAAAATTCGTGAAGGATGCTTGAGCAAATTCGGATCCTAAGCTACTGATTTATGAAGAGGAAGTCAGAACACAGAATTTACTGTCAAATCCGAGAAGTCTCTGATGTTTTGGTTGTAATGACCTGTAGAATTGGAATCAGAAGCTCTATTAGGTATGGTTGGAAAGCTTATTGAATTTCCTACAACTTTCATGAAGAAATCGTGAATAGAAAATGACTGGAAGATGTTGTAAATAGCAGGTCAAGTTTCGGGTTGCAGCAGAAATTCGAATCTGGAATAGCAGAAGTTGGTTCCGGGGAAAGAAGCTTTCGAGGTATTTCTGAACCAATCTATTGGGAATCTCATTTTCATGTCTTCATAAGAGTTTTAGAGGGTTCAAAAAGGAAGAGTTTGGTATAAAGTACATTATTGTTGGATAAGTAATGAAGAAGTTATGAGTATCTGAATACAGGGCATAAAATCTGTTAAATGCTGGAATTTTTGTTGGAGTGTTTTCTTGTAGATTTAAAGTTAAAACCATGAGCTTGAGGTTCTAAAACATGGTTTTGGTTTGTTTTGACAGGCCAAGAACAAAAGGTCGAGTGTACGGGTCAAGACTTTAGTTCTAACACTGTGAGTGACAAAACAAACCTTGAAAATGGTTTATAGGCTTGTATTATGCTTATGAAATGCAAGGTTTTGCTAAAACAAAATGGTTTAGATGTTTATTGTTTTCTTGAACACTTGTTTATGAGCATTCATGATTTCTTAGAAATGTTTTAAAGTGTTCATGATGAGCCTAAAAGTCTTTATAAAGTTTATACATGAGCATATGTCCAATGGTTGCCAAAACTTATGAAAATGTGATGATTTCAAGCAAGCATGTACTAGCAAGTATGTTTTAAAGATTTCCAGTTTTATGAACAAGCTAAGTAAGCTTGAGTTCTATGAAAGAAAAAGATAAGCTGGCATGTTCAAATGTTTTCATGTGATCTTCTGAGATATTGAGCCCGAGGCTATGTAGTACTGCAGTGTGCACAGTCTTATTCTCATTGTCGACGTTGAGTGTACTCGTGACAAACAATACTTATCGTGAGTCTTTGGCGGGCCCCACTACGACAAAGACGATGGGAGTCTTTGGCGGGCCCCACTACATCGTAGAATAAACGTTGGTGCATTTGGCGCGTGCCTACACACAACGTAGATTGTGACATGTTTTAAAAAGAGTTTATATCATTTACATGCCTTACGAGATTTTAACGGTGTCTTGCTAGTTTTCATGAAAAGCTATAATGATTACACGATTATTTTTAACGCTTGATTACAGATGCATATGCTCATAGATGGCCAGGTGATATGATTTACGAGTTAATAGCTTTCTTTTAAACTCAAGTCACTCACTGAGCTTTATAGCTCATTCTTTCAGTGTTTTTTCCACTTTTCAGGTAGAGATCGAGCTCCCGGTGCCTGATAACCTGCCATAGTCTGCTGGAAGCTTCTCATGTTTGATATGTTGTACGTGGTTGGTGTGGTTTAGCAAGTCCATATGTCTGTAAATTATTTTAAGAGAACTATGTAGTTATAGTCGTATGTGCTTTAGAGGTTGTGGTTGCTTAATTAGTGGTTTGGACTGTTTGTGGTTCTGATGTTCTAGCTCATCTTAGTTTCCAAGAGAGACTTGAGAAGAGTTTCTCCTCATGTACGTCTTATAGATGTCCAGATTCCGCTGTGTTAAGTTTAAAGTTTTCCATATGCGGACATAGTTTGTTTCCAGGTAAAGTAATGTCAGCAGGTATTGTTAAGAGGTAACAATGTCTGTTGGCTTCATGCCGTCTTCCGGGCTAAGTTAGCATGTGGTTCGGGAGGGTGTGACACTGGCACTGAGTTCTCGCCATAGTCTCTGCTGAAGCTTCATAAGTTTAATACTTTGTACGTGGCTGGTGTTGTATAGCTAGTCCCTATGTGTTATAGTTTATTTTGAGAGGACTATGTTGTTATAGTTGTTTGTACATTAGAGGTTTTATGAACAATGAGTTGTCTTGTGTTGTTTTGATGCACTTGACTTTTTAGTTTTCAAAAGAGACTTAAGAAGGGTTTCTCCTTGTGTATGTTTAATAGTTGTCCAGTTTTCGCTGTATTGTGTTAAAGTGTTCCATTTGCGTTCATAGTATGTTTATCAGGTGAATCAGGGTCAACAGGTATTGTTAAGAGGTAAACAATGTCTGTTGGCTTCACGCCGCCTTTCGAGCTGAGTTAGCAGGTAGTTCGGGAGGGGGTGTGACAAGCAAGTTTGTTGCTGCCAAAAGAGTGGAGGCCGAAAGCTCCAATGCTAAAAAGAATGAAGCTTCAAAGGAGGTAAGGGAAAAGTTTAGTTCTATTCAATGTTGGAAGTGCAAAGGGTTTGGACACATGAGCAAAGAATGTGTCAATAAAAAGTTATGGTGATAAGAAATGGTGTAGTTGATTCGGAGGATGAATGTGAGGAGCATGATGCATCATTTGAGGAAGAATCTGAAATATGTGATGATGAGTATGTTGAAGAAGGTAACTCCATATCCTTGATCACAAGAAGTGTCCTTAGTATACAAATCAAGGAAGACAAAGTTGAAGACCAAAGGGAAAACTTGTTTCACATAAGATGCCTAATTAAAGGAAGTCCATGCAGTTTGGTGATTGATAGTGGGAGTTGCACAAATGTGGTAAGTAGTTTTCTTGTAAAGAGACTTCAACTTACTACTCGTCCACATCCAAAACCATACAAACTTCAATGGTTGACAAACAAAGGAGAACTTAAGGTAAATTCTCAAGTTCTTATTCCTTTTACTTTGGGAAGATATAAGGATGAAGTACTTTGTGATGTTTTACCTATGCATGCGGGGTATCTATTGTTAGGCCGACCTTGGCAATATGATAGAGAGGTCACATTTGATGGAGTGAAAAATAAGTATTCGTTTACTTTCAACGGGAAGAAATTTACTTTACTTCCATTGTCTCCATATGAAGTACATTGTGATCATTTGAAATTAGAGAAGAAAAGAAAGGAGTTTGAAGAACAAGAGAGGAGAGAAGAAAGTAAGCTAAAAGGAAAAGAGAAGAGTGAAAAGAAAGAGAGAAGTGAGGGGCAAAGGTGAGTGAAAACCAAGAGAGAAAAAAAGAGTGATTTTGAGGAAAAAGAAAGAATGTGAGTTTGGTTATAAGAAAGGGGAAGTGAGGAATGTGTTGTTGACACAACAACCAAAATTTGTACTTATGTGCAAAGGAATGTGTTTAACAACTAACCCAAAATCTAATGATGTTTTGCCAAGTTCTTTTAAGTCTCTTTTGCAGGAATTTAATGATATGTTTCCACATGAGGATGCACCTACGGGTTTACCTCCTTTAAGAGGGATTGAACATCAAATTGACTTCATACCCGGGGCAACTCTTCCAAATATGGCAGCTTATAGGACCAATCCAACCGAGACTAAGGAGATTCAAAGGCAAGTAGAAGAACTAATGGATAAAGGTTATGTTAGAGAAAGCATGAGTCCTTGCTCAGTTCCGGTGATTTTGGTACCCAAGAAGGATGGCACATGGAGAATGTGTGTTGATTGTCGAGCCATCAACAAGATAACGGTAAAGTATCGACATCCCATTCCTTGATTGGATGACATGCTAGATGAATTACATGGTGCTAATCTGTTTTCAAAAATAGATCTTAAAAGTGGTTATCATCAAATTCGAATGTATGTGGGAGATGAGTGGAAAACGGCTTTCAAAACAAAATTTGGTGATATGAACCAAGGACCACCTATTGTCATGCCTGAAGGTCCAATTACAAGGTCGAGAGCCAAGAAGCTACAACAAGCTTTAATCACTCATATTCAAGCTATGGTGAGCTCAAAAGAGGAGGTTCTAGAAGATGTTGGAGTCTTTCCCTACATGTTGTGCAAAGTTGAACTTCAAGATGGAGACGCATTAAATGCATTCTAACTTGCACTTAATGAACTCATAGCTAAATTTATGGAACTTAAGTTTAACTTGGGTTTCACCTAAAAGAACTAAGTTGAACTAAAGTAACATTTAATATGGTGATGTTTGAACTGAAGTTGCATTCAATGAGGTGGAGATGGATTCAATGAAGTCAAGTATCATTACAAGCTTCATTCAAGACAAGCTAAGCTTCAATTATGGAACACAAGTTCAAACCATTTACAGCTATGGATTAGTATTAAAATAATGGTTACAAGACAACACCTTTATTAGTTTTAAATGTAATTTCAGTTTTGTTTATCATTTAAGTTTGTTTTCAATATGGGAGTTGTGGTTAAATTGTAACTCATATAGGTTACTCTTTTCCCCACTAACTAGCCCATATAGTTAGTGTCTATTTGTCAATTAGGTTAAGGGTCTCAAAGGCTATATAAAGCCCTCTCTTCTTCCATTGTAGACAGAATTTTAAAGTGAATGAATTGAGTTTTCTTTTAGCTTTGTTGAGAGCTAAGTTTTCCTTATTGCAATTTCTTGTGTTTAGAATTTGCATGCTAGAGTCATTCAAGTGGTGTTGATCGTACCTCTTGTGGAGTGATTCGAATCACGAGTTTAGAAACGAGTTTTCTTTACTCTTGATCTTGATCATCAAGGTAATCCGTTCCAAACTTTTCCTTGGGTTGATTCCATGTCGTTTTGGGGTTTTTAAGTTTTAGATCTAAAGGTCTTGTTTTCTCAACAAGGTTGTTAGGTCTAATTCTTGGGAGTTACTTAACATTTGGTATCGAGCATTAGGCTCTTTGATCGGACATATGTTTCCTTGCATTTATCTCTTTGAGTTCTTTTCTCTTTAGCTTCAGTTTTTGCAGATCCGAGCATGTTCTTATTCTGAATAAAAATACAAAAAATATCCTTTCCGTTCCGTATTTCATTATATCGTCTTCTACAAGATTTGAGACCTAGATCTGATCTACAATTTGTTATTCTTTGATATCTTCAAAATCGGATTTCTTCAGAGTGAAATATTCATATTTTGCAAATCTGTCAAAAGAAGACAACATATCCGAGAGCAAATTTTCTGTTTTAATTTTTTTGTTCATTGTTTCAAGGTAACATGAATTCAATTATTCCTTTGATAGTACTCTCTTGATGAATTGATATTTGATCATTTGTTCTAGGTCTATTTTTGTTTTCCCTCTTGAATTCCTTTCATTTTGTCTTTTTTTCTTAAACTTGTTTCTTTTTGTTATTCGGATTGCTCCTTCAATACACTTGTTTGTATTCTTAGTGTGTTGTCTAATCACTTTGAATTGCACTTAGCTCTTTGACTTTGCTATACTCATACACCAATCTGTTTCGAGTGCTTTGTGAGGTTGTGAGGTAAGGGAGTGATACATTAATTAGAGTGTTGAGTGTTAAACACGAGTGAACTTCATTAACGAGTGAAATACGTGAGGAGTGCTTGCGAGGTCTTTTTTTTTTTTTTTCTTTCTTTTGTTACTTTACCGTATTTTGCAGCATGGCACAAGAAGGTGATCTTAACATTAGCGAAGCCCGAATGAGGGAGGCACAACAAGGAACCATGGAGAGAATGATTCGTGGAATAGAAGAGTTATCGGAGCGTATACGGAGGTTGGAGGTTCAAAACCACGCTAGGAGGAGAATTCCACCCCCTCCACAACAACGTGAGGATGACCATGACAACGAATATGAGGAGGAAGTTCTGATCAACTAGAAGATGACCAAGTTACATTAATAGCAGCACCACGAAGAAGGAGAAAGGCGTGTTGGTCGTGGCTTGAATAGGGGAAGAGGTCGGGGACGAAGACATCAACATTTACAAAGGCGAGTTCCTTATGAAGAAGGAATTGATCAAAGCGTGGGAAGCATCAAATTGAAACTTCCAAGTTCTATGGCAAAACCGATCGGAGGAGTACCTTCAATGGGAGAAAACAGTGGAGTCGGTGTTCAATTGCCATAATTTCAAGTGAAGAAAAGAAGGTAATGCTTTGTGTTGCTCAATTTAAACAATATGCTCAAACGTGGTGGGATAAATTGATGTCAAGTAGGAGAAGGAATCTTGAAGCACCAATCAATTCATGGTACGAGTTCAAGGAGTCCATGAGGAAGCGTTTTGTTCCAAAACATTTCCAACGAGACATGGCTCAAAAGCTTCAAGCATTGAAACACGGTTTTCTTACAAGTCCGTGGAGGATTATTACAAGGAGATGGATACATTGATGGATCGACTTGATCTAGATGAGGATATGGAGAGTCTCATGGCACGGTTTCTTAATGGGCTAAACACGGAGATTGCAGACAAGGTTGACCTACAACCTTACTCTGACATTGAGGGGTTGTTGCATATTGCAATCAAGATCGAGAGGCAAATCCAACGAACGTCTCGACGGTATTCTTCTAAATATTTTTCCAACTCTAGTTCTACATGGAAAAAGGATAGTAAGAAGATTGAATCTAAGCTTAGAAACCAAGAGATATATGAGAAACCTAAAGCAAATGTAGAGAAAGGGAGAGTTCTAAAAGGGGAAAGAGAAGATAGATGAATCTAATGTGCGAAATAGGGATTTGAAATGTTGGAAATGTCAAGGGTAGGTCACTATAGTAGAGATTGCCCTAATAGGAGAATTATGACCATTAGAGAGGGAGAGATTGTGACTGATGATGAAGAGGAAGATGAGGTTAAGGAAGAAAATGATGAGAGTGAGAATGAGGAGTTAAGCGAAGAGGATCCTGCAAACTTGTCCTTAGTTGCTAGGAGAGCTTTAAGCACCCAAATTAAGGAGGATAGTCTAGACCAAAGAGAGAACTTGTTTCACACTAGGTGCCTTATTCAATCTATGCCTTGTAGTGTGGTCATTGATAGTGGTAGTTGCACCAATGTTGTGAGTACAATTCTGGTCAAGAGGCTTAATTTAGAGACCAAACCACATCCTAGACCATATAAACTTCAATGGTTGAATGATTGTGCATAAGTAAGGGTGAGTAAGCAAGCTCTTGTTTCTTTTACCATTGGAAAATATAATGATGATGTTTTGTGTGATGTTGTATCCATGCATGCTGGAGATTTATTGTTGGGGAGGCCTTGGCAATTTGATCGTCGGGTAGTATATGATGGGTATGCAAATCGTTACTCTTTTACTTATAATGGTAGAAAAACTACTCTTGTTCCATTGTCTCCAAAAGATGTATTTATTGATCAATGCAAACTTGAAAAAAAAGGCAAGAGGCTGATGCAAAAGCAAAAGTGAAAATGAAATAATAGAAAAGAATCGAGAGAAAAAAGAGTTTGAGTGAAAAGCAAGAGAGTAGCAATCGGCCTAGAGGAAAAAATGAGAGAAAAGCCAAAATAGTGAGTTTGTATGCTAGGTCAAGTGAGGCTAGGAATGTTTTGCTTTCTAATAGGACCATTCTTGTACTTATGTGCAAAGGGTCTTGTTTCTTTACTAACGAGCTTAACCCTTCTTTGCCTAGTGTTTTTGTTTTACTTTTGAAGGAGTTTGAAGATTTATTTCAGAGGAGATGCCTAGTGGTTTGCCACCACTTAGAGGAATTGAGCATAAGATTGACTTCATTCCGGGAGCAACCATTCCAAACCGTCCAGCATATAGGACTAATCCAAAGGAGGCCGAAGAGATACAAAGGCAAGTGAGTGAACTCCTTGCTAAAGGGTATGTACGTGAGAGTTTGAGTCCATGTTCTATTCGAGTTATTCTTGTGCCTAAGAAAGATGGGTCATGGCGTATGTGTATTGATTGTAGGGCTATAAACAAGATAACTATTAAGTATAGACATCCAATTCCTAGATTAGATGATATGCTTGATGAGTTGCATGGATGTAGTCTCTTTACTAAGATTGATTTGAAATCAGGTTATCATCAAATTCGCATGCATATTGGTGATGAATGGAAAACTGCTTTCAAAACTAAGTATGGCCTTTATGAATGGTTAGTTATGCCTTTTGGATTGACTAATGCACCTAGTACATTCATGAGGTTAATGAATCATGTCTTGCGAGAATACTTAGGGAAGTTTGTGGTTGTCTACTTTGATGATATTCTTGTTTATTCTAAATCCTTAGATGAGCATGTTGAACATGTACGATCTGTTTTGTCTACTTTGAGAAAAGAATGTTTGTATGCAAATTTACTGAAGTGTAGCTTTTGCATGGAAAAAGTTAATTTTCTTGGATTTGTTGTTTCATCTAACGGTGTTGAGGTTGATGAGGAGAAGGTAAAGGCAATAAAAGATTGGCCTACACCTAAAAGCGTGAGTGAGGTAAGAAGTTTTCATGGTCTTGCGGGTTTCTATCGTAGGTTCATTAAGGATTTTAGTACCATTGCTTCACCCTTGAATGAACTTGTTAAGAAAAATGTTTCTTTCATATGGGAAAAGACCAAGAAAATGCTTTTAACACTTTGAAAGAAAAATTGTGTTCCGCTCCATTGCTTGCATTACCTAATTTTGAGTTAACCTTTGAAATTGAATGTGATGCTAGTGGTGTAGGAATAGGTGCTGTTTTAAAGCAAAATAACAGACCTTTAATGTTCTTTAGTGAAAAATTGAATGGTGCTTCTTTGAAGTATCCAACATATGACAAAGAACTTTATGCTTTGGTTCGTGCATTACAAACATGGCAACATTATCTTTGGCCTAAGGAGTTCGTTATTCATACGGATCATGAGAGTTTAAAGCATTTGAGAGGACAAAATAAACTCAATCGACGACATGCCAAATGGTTGGAGTTTATTGAAACATTCCCTTATGTGATTAAGTATAAACAAGGTAAGGAGAACATTGTTGCGGATGCTTTATCACGAAGGTATGCTTTACTCAATGCTTTGAATGCTAAGTTGTTAGGGTTTGAACATATAAAGACTTTGTATCCTCATGATGCATTCTTTGCTCCTTTTGTTGAATCTTGTGAAAAAGGACTTGTTGTGGATGATTACATGTTGTTTGATGGATTTTTGTTTAGGAAAGGAAAACTTTGCATCCCATCTTGTTCTATTAAATGCGTTATTGGTAAAGGAAGCTCATGGAGGCGGTTTAATGGCGCATTTTGGAGTTTCTAAAACTTATGATATGCTTGTTGAACATTTTTATGGCCTAAAATGAGGCATGATGTTAATAAAGTTTGTGCTCGATGCATAGCATGTAAACAAAGCTAAGTCTAGGCTTCAACCACATGGTTTGTATTCTCCTTTACCCGTTCCTAATAGTCCTTGGATTGATATATCGATGGATTTTGTTTTAGGCTTACCTAGAACTAGGAAAGGTAGAGATAGCATATTTGTTGTGGTCGATAGATTTAGTAAAATGGCACATTTTATTCCTTGTCACAAAAGCAGATGATGCAAAACTTATCACTGACTTATTCTTTAGGGAGGTTGTGAGATTGCATGGTATTCCTAAAAGCATAGTTAGTGATCGTGATGTTAAATTTTTAAGCCACTTTTGGCGTGTTTTGTGGGGTAAGTTGGGAACTAAGCTATTGTATTCAACTACATGTCATCCTCAAACGGATGGTCAAACCGAGGTTGTTAATAGAACCATGACTACTATGCTTAGGGCTATTATTGATAAGAATCTTAAGACTTGGGAGGATTGTTTGCCATTCATAGAATTTGCATATAATAGGGTTGTTCATAGCACTACTAAATGCACTCCTTTTGAAATTGTTTATGGCTTTAATCCTTTAACACCTATTGATTTATTGCCTATGCCCCTAATGAGTTTGTGAGTCTTGATGCGAATGCAAAGGTTGAGTTTGTTCATAAGTTGCACAAGAAAGTTAAAGAGCACATTGAGAAGCAAAATTTCAAGGTTGCTTCAAAAAAATCAATAAGGGGCGTAAACCCTTAGTCTTCAAAACGGGAGATTGGGTTTGGGTACATTTTCGACAAGAAAGGTTTCCTAATCAAAGAAAATCAAAGCTTTTACCACGAGGAGATGGACCTTTCCAAGTTCTTGAGAGAATCAATGACAATGCTTATAAAATTGATTTACGGTGAGTATGGTGTTAGTGCAACCTTTAATGTTCTTTGACTTGAGTCCTTTTGATGTAGGTGATGGTTATGATTCGAGGGCGAATCCTTCTCAAGAGGGGAGGATGATATGAACCAAGGACCACCTATTGTCATGCTGAAGGTCCAATTACAAGGTCGAGAGCCAAGAAGCTACAACAAGCTTTAATCACTCATATTCAAGCTATGGTGAGCTCAAAAGAGGAGGTTCTAGAAGATGTTGGAGTCTTTCCCTACATGTTGTGCAAAGTTGAACTTCAAGATGGAGACGCATTAAATGCATTCTAACTTGCACTTAATGAACTCATAGCTAAATTTATGGAACTTAAGTTTAACAGGTTTCACCTAAAAGAACTAAGTTGAACTAAAGTAACATTTAATATGGTGATGTTTGAACTGAAGTTGCATTCAATGAGGTGGAGATGGATTCAATGAAGTCAAGTATCATTACAAGCTTCATTCAAGACAAGCTAAGCTTCAATTATGGAACACAAGTTCAAACCATTTACAGCTATGGATTAGTATTAAAATAATGGTTACAAGACAACACCTTTATTAGTTTTAAATGTAATTTCAGTTTTGTTTATCATTTAAGTTTGTTTTCAATATGGGAGTTGTGGTTAAATTGTAACTCATATAGGTTACTCTTTTCCCCACTAACTAGCCCATATAGTTAGTGTCTATTTGTCAATTAGGTTAAGGGTCTCAAAGGCTATATAAAGCCCTCTCTTCTTCCATTGTAGACAGAATTTTAAAGTGAATGAATTGAGTTTTCTTTTAGCTTTGTTGAGAGCTAAGTTTTCCTTATTGCAATTTCTTGTGTTTAGAATTTGCATGCTAGAGTCATTCAAGTGGTGTTGATCGTACCTCTTGTGGAGTGATTCGAATCACGAGTTTAGAAACGAGTTTTCTTTACTCTTGATCTTGATCATCAAGGTAATCCGTTCCAAACTTTTCCTTGGGTTGATTCCATGTCGTTTTGGGGTTTTTAAGTTTTAGATCTAAAGGTCTTGTTTTCTCAACAAGGTTGTTAGGTCTAATTCTTGGGAGTTACTTAACATTTGGACTTTATGAGTGGCTTGTTATGCCATTTGGCCTTACTAATGCACCAAGTACTTTTATGAGGCTAATGAATCATGTGTTGAGAGAGTACATTGGAAAATTTGTTGTTGTGTACTTTGATGATATTCTTGTTTACTCAAAAAGCTTGGATGATCATATTTTGCATGTTAAGACAATTTTACTTAAACTTAGAGAAGAGAAGCTATATGCCAACTTCAAAAAGTGTAGTTTTTGTCTAGACCAAGTCAATTTCCTAGGTTTCATTGTTGGAAGGAATGGTGTGCAAGTTGATGAAGAAAAGGTAAAGGCTATCCGAGAGTGGCCAACACCTACCAATGCAAATGAGGTGAGATCTTTTCATGGTTTGGCTAGTTTTTATATGAGGTTTATTAAGAATTTCAGTAGTATAGCCTCACCATTAAATGAACTTGTCAAAAAGCATGTGAAATTTGAATGGACAGAAAAACAAGAAGATGCATTCAATGAATTAAAAGATAAATTGACCAATGCACCTTGTCTTGCTTTTCCTAACTTTGACAAATCTTTTGAGATTGAATGTGATGCAAGTGGGATAGGTATAGGAGCTGTTTTGATGCAAGAAAAGAGGCCAATCATTCTTTAGTGAGAAGCTAAATGGAGCACAACTCAACTACTCGACATATGACAAAGAACTGCATGCACTTGTGAGGACTTTGCAAGTTTGGCAACATTACTTGTGGCCAAAAGAGTTTATCATCCACACTGATCATGAAAGTTTGAAGCACCTCAAAAGCCAAACAAAGCTAAATAGGAGGCATGCGAAATGGGTAGAATTCATTGAGACATTTCCTTATGTCATTCATTACAAAAAAGGTAAGGATAATGTGGTGGTCGATGCATTATCAAGAAGGTATGCATTATTTTCTGCCCTTAGTGCAAAGATTCTTGGTTTTAAACATATGATTGAGCTTTACAAAGTTGAGAAATCTGAATTTCATGATGTGTATATGCAATGTTTAGGAGGAAACAACGTACATGATCATGTTGTATTTGATGGTATGCTTTTTAAGAAGGGTAAACTTTGCATTCCTAAGTGTTCTATTCGAGAGTTACTTGTGAAGGAAGCTCATGGGGGAGGTCTTATGGGACATTTTGGGGAATTTAAAACATACAACATGTTTTGTGAACACTTTTATTGGTTGAAAATGAGGAAGGATGTGAATAAAGTGTGCAAGCAATGTTTCAAATGTAAGGAAGCTAAGTCTAAAACACAACCACATGGACTTTATACACCTATAGATGTTCCTAGTGAACCGTGGGTTGACATTAGCATGGATTTTGTTCTAGGATTGCCAAAGACTAGGAGACATCATGATAGCATTTTTGTGGTGGTTGATAGGTTTAGTAAAATGGTACATTTCATTCCATGTAACAAAACAGATGATGCAATTAATATAGCTAATCTATTCTTTAGGGAAGTGGTTAGATTGCATGGCATTCCAAAAACCATTGTAAGTGATAGAGATGCCAAATTTTTAAGTCATTTTTGGAAAGTTTTGTGGGGTAAATTGGGAACTAAGCTTTTGTTTTCTACAACTTGTCACCCCCAAACCGATGGACAAACCGAGGTGGTTAATAGAACTTTAGGGGCATTACTTAGATCGCTAATTTCTAAGAATCTTAAGTCTTGGGAAGAGACTCTACCTTTTGTGGAGTTTGCATACAATAGAGCGATACATAGCACCACTCACTGTTCACCTTTTGAGGTTGTGTATGGATTTAATCCCTTAACTCCTCTAGATTTATCACCTTTACCACCTAATATGTTTTCTAGTGATGCAGCTGTTTCTAAAGCCGAATACATCAAAAATCTGCACAAAAAAGTCAAGGAAAGGATTGAAAAGAAGAATCAAAAGCTAGTCACTCAAAAGAACCATGGGAGAAAGAAATTAATTTTTAAGCCGGGTGAATGGGTTTGGGTTCATCTACGAAAGGAAAGGTTTCCGGATCAAAGGAAGTCTAAACTTCAACCAAGGGGAGATGGTCCATTTCAAGTATTAGAGCGAATCAATGACAATGCATACAAACTAGATCTCCGAGGTGAGTACAATGTAAGTTCTACTTTTAATGTGGCTGATTTGACTCCTTTTGATGTAGGAAATAAAGACGTTAATTTGAGGACAAATCCTTTTAAAGAAAGGGGGGATGATGTGAATCAAACCATTGATCCATTGCATGTACCTGAAGGAGCAATAACAAGGAGCAAGGCCAAGAAGATTCAAGAGGCTTTCACATTGCATCTCCAAACGCTCGTGAATACACAAGGAGAGACAAAGATTTTTGAGCCCAAAATTCTTTATAATGTTAGTACAACAAGTCAAGATGAGAATGAAGTGAAAATGGCACGGGAAAAGTTGTCTAGTTTGAAAGATGGCACGGAGGACAAAAAAAGTGTGCAGAAAATGTGAACAGGTGGTTGTCCATATTACACCTCTTGGGATTTCGTGATGTCAAGCCTCGTCAAACGAAATAGTCATGCATGGCGGATCCTACAGTAGATAATTAAGACCATTTAAAGCATTTCTATGTTTTTTGTTCCGTATTAGAGCTCTCAAATGTTGTGCAATCAAGTTTTAAATTCCTAGGTCAATTTTTTCTTCATTTTTACATTAATGCTTATTGAAGACTTTTGGTCTTTGGTGCTTTGCACTACCATTTTGGCCTATTTAAAGGCTTGTATTGGCATGGAAAAGACATAACCTTTATGAAAAAAACTTGTGTTTTGTTTAGCCCCATTTGGTGTTAACTTTCTTTCAAATCTTGCTTTAGGTTTGATGTTTAACCGATTCATTGGATTAGCCCCGATCAAGCTAATTCTTGAGTGAGTCGTCTTAGGATCTAGGAGTGACCATCCTTATTCTAAGTTTGATCTAAGAGTGATTCATCCTCTAACTAAACTCTTGGTCGGAATCAATTCGTTAAGTTAGCCTTGTTCTCGAAGTTTGCAAAGATTCTAGAAGGACCTCTAGCTTTGTTAAACCAACAAGTTCGGCGCTTATCATGTTGTCCAACTTCATTTATGGCAAACAAAATATGCATTTAATGAACAACCTTGTTATGGAACAAACAAGACTATTAGATCACAAAACTAAAAACTCCAAATCAAACTGAAATCAAGGAAGCCAAAGATTCTAATATCAAAATGTTAAGTAACCCTTGACAATTGGATCTAACAACCTTGCTTAAAGAAACAAGATCTTTAGATAACTCAATCTCAAAGACCCCAAAACGAATTTTGAAAATCAACTCAAGGAAAGTAAAACCGGATTACGTTGTCGATCAAATATCTCAAGGCAAGAAAACTTACTTGAGATCCGAATCACTCCACAAGCAAGATTGATCAAGTCAAGCTTGAATGATTCTAAGCATGCAACCTAATCTACATAGAATTGCAAAGAAATAGCTCAAAGGCTAAAAAAGCTCAAGGCCTCTTTTGATTACATTTTCAATCTTTTCTTTTTTTTTTTCTCCTTTACAAGGTACCCCTTTATATAGCCTCAAAATCAACCCTAGAGTAACCTATGGTCAATTGAAAGGTTGTAACTTACATCTCCATCAATACCATGATCTCCACTAACCAAATTGTAACTTAAAACATTGAAAAGATAACTTTAAAACTGAAAATTACATCAAAATTACCATAAATCCAAGAATTAAACTTCTATTAATCCTATCAATACTTTGTAACCATCCATGAATAAATGAAGCCACACTTGAAGTAACTTCAAGCTCTTGTTGCATAAATGTAGCTCGACTTGTCTTTAATGAAGCATTTATTGCAATTGAGTTCATTAAATGCATATTTTGTTTGCCATAAATGAAGTTGGACAACTTGTAATTCAACTCCATTTTGAAGCTTTTCTCTAGCATGGTAGGATTCATATCATTAAATTTCTCATCATTTGGTATCAGAGCCTTAGGCTCAATATCGGACATATGTTTCCTTTGCGCTTATCTTGAAGTTGTTTTAAATTTTTATGTTTTAGTTTTTTTTTTTTGCAAACTGTCCAGTTTTGTAGTCTTTGAAAAAGAACCGAAAAGTCATAATTCTGCAATTATTTTCATCTTATTGTTTGCATACATGTTGTAGATCAGGCTCTTATCTATAAGTTTGTCTTCTATGAGAATTTCTAATACTGCTTCTTTAGAGTGAAAAAATGTGCATGTTTATAACTAGTTCTGAAAAACTGCTAAAACCGAGAACATTTGTTCTTGTGTTGTTCTTGTTGTTTTTGCTTCTAAAGCATGTTAAATCCGAAAATTTCTCATTTGAACTGATCTTTTTTTGTTTTAGTTTAACCATTTAGTATTCATTCTTAGATGTTACACTTTGAAAGGTTGAAAAGCTGGTGAATGAACATATCAAACAAAGGCGATCAGTATAGGTCCTTCTCCGGCCTGGGAAAAGCAGCGAACTCTAGAAGCTAGGGCTTTATTCACCTTTGGACACGAATACTATTCCGTTCTCAGTGGAAACCCGCCTTAGAGATTGAACGTCGACTTATCTTATTGTCGTTCAATCTAAGACAACGTTGTCTTAGATTGAACGGCCCCCTTATTCAACCAACCGAAAGAAGCCTTTGGTACAACATATTGTAGTTAAGGTTTGGAACCCTTGCAACTATGATAGAAAGTCGTTTGCTTGTTGCCAAAAAACCCTTCGCCTTTCTTTTGAATCAAAGTAGGTCGGGGGAAGTTACCGTTTATAGACAGCTCCGCTTCCTCGTCTTGCTTCTGGCAAAGCTTCGACTTTGCTTGATTGCGCAAAGGCTGAAAGTCCTTTTCGCTAGGTCCAAAAGCTTCCCGAAAGATCAGATCCAACAGAAATCCCGCATATTGAGCGCAGCTGATATGCGGCGCTAGGCGATCATATCATGCCATAAAACGATTTTATATGTATAGAGAGATCCCCTATCTAATAGAATAGATCTTTTCATGGATAGCCTTAGATACATTCATTCCAGTGATTCTGAGGGGCTGAAAAAGCTCGTCGATCCAAATGAATCATTCTTCTGGTCTCTCTTCGCTTCCCGCCACGAAATTGACACACAACACAGCGCCAATTCGCTGCGCGCATGGAAGGCAACGAAGTTGATTCATGAGACCGCGGCGGAGTGGAGTAGCCGCGACACGAAGTTCCTTACCTTATTTGGATCTCGCTGGTGCCACCTAAGCGGTAGGTAGGCGACGGATGTGTGACTTTTGGAGTTGTCATTCGTGCACTGTCCCCAATGGAAGAATGAGTGATCCGTTCCCTGCGGATCATGGCCTTACCACTCGGTCCCCGATGGCTAGCGGGGATTCGGTATAGCGACTCACATTCGGTTGCGGCTGCGGCGTTCTCATTGGACACGTGTTGTTTGTAGGAAGTATGGTTCCGAAAGTGACATCGGTTCGCCGATTCGAGCTCAACTCCTCGCTTTACGTTAGCGGACCCACAAGTCAGGTCCGGGGCTCTGCGCTTTTTCTTTCTGTGTGGGACGATGCCGGGGAGAGAAGGGAATGCGTCGAGGTGGCGAACAATAAGACTACAACTCCATTTTTGCTTTTCCTCCACCGGATGAGCCCGAGTGCATTGGACCGATGGATAAGAGAGCGGGAGCGAGGCCTAAAAAGCGCTTGGCGCGCTACGTCGATGTAGACTCCATCGATACATACATATCGATTTCTTTCTCGATTGATCAATAATCGATTGAAATAGGAGATTTCTCCTTATTATTGATGGATCCCCTCTCGAGACATTTTGACTCTTTCGATCTACAGAACAAATTAGGCTATCTATCAATCGATTTGAAAATAGCACGTTCATTTCCGCCATAATAATAAGCAAGCGAATTAGTTAGAAGCGCTCGCTTCTAGCCCTTTCATTACGATTCACGAATGAATTGGGAAAGCCAACGAGAAAGATTAGATTCGACGACTTCGTAGAGTTGGTGCTTTGTTGTTGCTGCGCGTAGGGTCGTCCCCACTCCGCCCCGGGCGTTAAAGGGCTTTTGTTTTTGGAGCAGGCGGCGGTGTTTTCTTGATGCCTCGAATCAAGCTTTTGTTGCGACATGCTATGTTTTCTCCCCATTGCTAGTAGGTTGATAGGTCGTACGCGCTTGGCACACATGTTTTGGCCTTGTGTGTCCATAACTCAAAATAGGTGACCTAACGGCGTGTGCGCCCGACTAAACATACCAATAGTCACGATTCATATGGGTTCTTGAGGAGTAAGCAATGATCTTCTTAAGATCGATCTGTCTTGAAGTGGTCAAGGAAGTATATATTATAGCAATCGCGCTTAGAGTATAAATGAAAGGAGTGGCACAAAGTGTCTCTCTTGGAAACATGGGTATTGAAAATCTTAAAAACCCGTGGGTTCCCAATTTTAAAAGAATTCTGCCAAGATGACGGATCTGCCGCCAGAGGTGCCTCTACATGAGCTTGGGTAACCAAATATGAGCTGGTACCATAGGCACTTTGACTGGGCGAAAAGAGGCGAAAGAAGCAATCCATAAAAGATTTGGCGCCACTCACTAAATTACGTGGTTAATGATATTTGTAAATCGATGGTTCCGTTTGGAGAAGAATCAACAGAATAGCTAATAGCATAAAAAGCGGATCGATGAAAGTATAAAGGAAAAGCGATATGTCGCCTTGATCTTTCTTTGTCTAGAACCCCATACCCTATAATTAATAATGGTAGAGTAAGGGGTGGCCCCAAAGCGGAATTGACCGATGGTAGTTGGTGAAGCTCCGATGAGGTAGCCACTCCCTTCTCAAGGAACCGCACGTGAGACTTCCGCATCATACGGCTCGGTCCCGAGCTTCCGTCGTCGACCCTTGTCATTACCACTATCTATGCATGTATTTTCGGCTGGACTCTCGAATCTTTTGCTTCTCGGATAGTGGCGAACAATGCGACTTGCGTTGCGGGAGATGCCCGCTTCGCCCGAAAAAGAACCGCTCACTAGCTAGCCGGACTAGTGGGGCCCTATATGGAGACATACTAAGAACCATGCCTTTCGAACGCAATGCCCGTCTTCCAAATCAAAAGAAAAATGGGCTCGTTGGGAAGAAAGATGGAGTGCGCACTGTAGAGCACATGTCGAGCATGATCGGGTTGCTCACTTGGCGGATCTCTCTCTTTCTCTCTAGATATCTAAAGATAGAGAGAGATGAAAGTAATAGCCTTATGTTATGGCGCGCCCGACTTACGGCCTTTACGCTACTACTACTCGTGTGATGTGAGCGGTTCAAATTGGTTTGATCTTTCCCAATTATCACAGGTTGGAACTTATGCACGCAGCACTTATGCGGGGTGCATGCATAAAGGTTTGGAACTCGAATCTTATCTTCATCTTAAGGGCAGGACCCTACCCTATTCTCGAACTCTCTGTCGAGCTTCACCCAGCCTGCATTTCCTTTTGAAGGGGGCCAAAGAAATTCATGGAAGTTTAACATAAGTTGCATTTAATGAACTCAAGTGCAACTCATCAATTATTAAAGAACAACAAGCTTCATTTATGGAACAAGGGCTTCAAGATACTTCAAGATGTGCTTCATTGACTCTTGGATGGTTACAAAGAGTTACAAAGCTAACAAAGAGACATCATTCTCGGATTTATGGCTAATTTGATGTAAATTTCAGTTTTAAAGTCTTGTTTTCAATGTTTTAGGTTACAAAATAGTTAGTGGACATTATGGTATTGATGGGGATGTAAGTTACCACTCTTAAATGTCCATAGGTTATCTTTAGGGTTCAATTTTGAAGGCTATAAATAGCCACATGTAATCCATGGGGAAAGAAAAGGAAAAGATTGGAAAATGTAATCAAAAGGAGCCTTTGTGCTTTTTTATAGCCTTGAGCTATGTCTTTGCAATTCTATGTAGATTAGGTTGCATGCTTAGAATCATTCAAGCTTGACTTGATCAATCTTGCTTGTGGAGTGATTCGGATCTCATACAAGTTCTCTTGCCTTGAGATGTTTGATCGACAAGGTAATCCGATTTTACTTTTCCTTGAGTTGATTTTCAAAATTGGTTTTGGGGTCTTTGAAATTGAGTTATCTAAAGGTCTTGTTTATTTAAGCAAGGTTGTTAGATCCAATTTTCAAGGGTTACTTAACATTTTGATATTAGAATCTTTGGCTTCTTTGATTTCATTTCGATTTTGAGATTTTTGGGTTTTGTGATCTAATAGTCTTGTTTGTTTTAACAAGGTAGATTAGATTTTACATTCCTCTAAAATTCCTCATCATTTGGTATCAGAGCCTTAGGCTCAAGATCGGATATATGTTTCATTTGCGTTTATCTTCAATTTCTTTTCAATTTTTATGTTCTGGTTATTTTTTGTAATCTGTCCAGTTTTTTTAATCTGTCAAAAAGCACAAAAATATCATACTTCCATTTGTTGTTTTATCTCAACGTCTTTTGCATTTTTGTAGATCTGGATATAATCTAAAACTTTGTCTTCTTTGAGATTTTCTATTTTAGTTTCGTTGATGGCAAAAAAATCAGTATTTTTACAACTTGTTCAAAAAAATAGCTCTACCCGAGAACATGTGTCCTTGATTTGTTCTTGTTGTTTTTGCCTTTAAAGCATGTTTAATAAGAAAATTTCAAATTTAATCTGATCTTTATGTTGAAATTTAACCATTGGGAATTCAATCTTTGATGTTACATTTTTAAAGTTTGCAAAGCTGGTTGTTGCACATTAAATATGGGTAGTTACAATTCTGCACATTGAATTTTCGAGCCATTAGTTTTCAAACTGTAACTCATATATTTTAAAAATCCAGCCATTAGTTTTAAATTGTAACTCCATGTTTAAAAGTCCAACCATTATCCTTAATAGAAGAGTTACATTTCTTGTTCTTAATTTTTTTTCTACCCTTAGAATTTCCATAAGTTCATCATTTCATAATGCTAGTTTTGCTTGTTTGTATTCAAAGTGTGTTACTATCCATGAGATTGCAAATCTTGGCTTAGTTACTTCAAAAAAATTGAGAGGTAAGAATGAGAGCTTATATAGATTGACTTGTGAAAATGAGTGCAAACACAAGTGATCTACATTTCCTTGAGTGTAAACATGTGAGAGAGTGTTGTGAGGTCTTTTGTGTTTTCTTAACATGGTTTTGCAGCAATGTTTCACAAGTAGATTCGAGGACGAATCTTTTTGAAGAAGGGGAGAATGATATGAACCAAGGCATCTCATGAAGTCAAATTCATGAAAGTTCAACATAAGTTGCATTTAATGAACTCAAGTGCAACTCATCAATTATTAAAGAACAACAAGCTTCATTTATAGAACAAGGGCTTCAAGATGTGCTTCATTGACTCTTGGATGGTTACAAAGAGTTACAAAGCTAACAAAGAGACACCATTCTCGGATTTATGGCTAATTTGATGTAAATTTCAGTTTTAAAGTCTTGTTTTCAATGTTTTAGGTTACAAAATAGTTAGTGGACATTATGGTATTGATGGGGATGTAAGTTACCACTCTTAAATGTCCATAGGTTATCTTTAGGGTTCAATTTTGAAGGCTATAAATAGCCACATGTAATCCATGGGGAAAGAGAAAAAAAATTGAAAAATGTAATCAAAAGAGGCCTTGAGCTTTTTTATAGCCTTTGAGCTATTTCTTTGCAATTCTATGTAGATTAGGTTGCATGCTTAGAATCATTCAAGCTAGACCTGATCAATCTTGCTTGTGGAGTGATTCGAATCTCATACAAGTGCTCTTGCCTTAGATGCTTGATCACAAGGTAATCCGATTTTACTTTCCTTGAGTTTATTTTCAAAATTGGTTTTGGGGTCTTTGAGATTGCGTTATCTAAAGGTCTTGTTTCTTTAAGTAAGGTTGTTAGATCCAATTATCAAGGGTTACTTAACATTTTTGACATCAGAATCTTTGGCTTCTTTGATTTCATTTCGATTTGGAGTTTTTGGTTTTGTGATCAAATAGTCTTGTTTGTTGTTAACAAGATAGATTAGATTTTCAAATTCCTCTAAAATTTCTCATCATGTCTCCACCAGCTACTCGGCTCAATGGATGGTGATTCGAAGTATGAGGACCCGCCAAACTCAACCGGCTCACTCACATCTGCGTTCAAGAGTCGTAAGTCAAACGACAAAGATCGAGTTCTGACTTTAGCTCCACCTGGCTACACAGAATCGCCACATCACGAGCACCATCTGCGCAAAGACTCAAGGCACCGAGCAAGAGCGGTGCCTCAAGAAATGGTCGGGCGAGAAGGTGGTTTGTGAAGGCCGACCAAACAAAGGTCGGAATAAAAACCTCTTGAGGAGGAAAGAGAGGCAAGGCCCAGATTGGAGATGTTCCCGACGATGATTTACCTGAAGAAGTTGCCGATAGCTACATCGTGAGTCTCTTCCCTTCGGAAGCACAACACGAATACCGCCATTCTATAAAAAAATCGAGGAAGAGATGGCTATGTATGAGAGGGGCGTAAAGGACTCTCTTGAGACAACTTTCGGGAGGCGATTCTGAGCTTTCTTTAGAATTATTCTTGGCATATCGATTTTCGAATGCAATCCATTCGTATTTCATTCTTTTTTCTTGCACGAACTTTGCTTTTTTCTTTGCAATACCGAATTGAAGGCGAAGGCGAAAGAAGCTCCAGTGGACCCAAGGATAAGGAGAAAGGAAAAGCGGTAGAGCAGCCGGTCGAATCGATTTCGTCGACAAAGAAATGATCTCCGCGACGTCATGGGATGAGGGGCAACGAGAATCCGATGCTCCTCCTTCTCCTCCCGAGTCACTCGCTTACAATGGTCGCTTTCATCCCTCCTTTGGTCGCTATCCTTCGAATTTCACTACGGTCAAAGTGAAGAAGTTCAAGAATGGTCCCCCTTACGCAATAGGGGTTGGGGCACCGATCATGTCAAAGCCTCATGCCGAGAAAATTACATCGAAGTTGGTTACGAGTGGTGGTGATCCGAGAAAAGGTCATTGTTGAGCAGTGTCGAAGGAACATGACCCTCTTGAATGTGTTTCAAGTCCGCGGGTAAAGAAGTTGAAGAGAGAGCAGTTCGATCCACGTACGAACCGACCGAGATCACGAGGAGCGATCCCCACGGCCGCTAAAGGTAGCTGGGCCGAGTTTTTTTATGTTTTTCTTCCTACTACTTCCATTTGCCAAAGCCTTACTTACTAGACTAGATAGGGGCGAGAGAGAGAAAGTCCTCTTTCTCACTCGACTTGCACGCAGTCACTTTGCCACTCCGTGCGCCATAAACACCACCCCAATTTATACCGCATTCATCTTCAAAGCAAAGTTGCATTGTGTTTTTTTGCATTTGTGTTGGGGAACGTAAAAAGATTTAGTAGGTGATAAGTCGTTCCATAAGTGCAATGGAACAAGTTTCGATTGAGTTAATGATCGTGGCTTGCTTGCCCCCTTAAACAAAGGCACATCACTTGATCGCTAAAAACCGATGCAAGCAAAGTTCCTCGTACCTATGGGCCAAGCGTTTCATAAAGTAGTGCATATTAATTATCGATTGCCATCGTCGACTATTCTTTGGTGACTCCCCCTCATCAAAAGCTTTTTCAAAAGATTCCGGACTATTCCTATTTCAAAGCCTTTGGATGTCTCTCTGTTTTCCTCATATTGATGCTTCACAAACAAAGAAAGAAGTTTTCTCAAAAGAAAATCATTGGATATAGTAACATAAAAGGCGATTTTGCTTGATTTTTTATGAAAGTCGATTTTCTCCTCTATTCTAGGATTTTCGGATTCGGCTCCAATTTAGGGGAGAATCGTCGAGCGGCGGCGGTGAAAGCCATTCATGAATTTCACCAATTCTGACTGACCACGTTCGGCGGTGTGTGGTGGGCGTTGCTCGCGGTCCATGTCCTACACACCTCGGCCCCAACCACAACCAACATAGGGGCTCTACAAATGGTCCTCCGCGTCTCAAGAACAACAACACAGGTGACACGTTACGTGACATTCATCTTGATTTTCAAGACCCATGCTCGGGCATGACCAATCCCGTCGTCACAACCCATTCTTAGACGGACAACCTCTACGATAAGCAAGTGAATGTTGGTATCCAATCAATTGTCTCGAAGCTCCCGAGTCTCAGGCCCCTTATATCCTTCTCCAAATCTCAGAAGATCCACACTCCTATTGAGAGATTTTTCTCCTATGGTTCCTACTTTTTCTTACCTATCGAGCTTGAGCATAAGTCTTTCAAAAATCTCAAAAATCATGTGTTATCTTACGATAAAGAAAAATCAGATGAGAATTGGAAACGAGCTATGTTATACTTGAATTACAAACAAGAATAAGGATGCTCTTCAAAAGAATGAGACCTAGGATCTTGTCTTTCCACCATCTGACAAAAACATTGTTGGGTCAAGGTGGGCTTACAAGATCAAATACAAGTAAGATGGTTTTTTATATAGAGGTACAAATTGTAGCAAATTTTCTCACGAGTAAGAGAGCTCACTGCTTGCTCAAGGCTATGAAAAAGAGTATGGTCTTTATTATGCCGAGGACGTCACCTTGATCCGGTTGCTCTAAATGGTACCATTCGCACTCACTTACATTCAAAGACGGACCCAAATCAAGCTTTCCTTCACGGAGATCTCAAAGAAGAGGTCGAGGCCAACCTCCGGTTATGAAGACTCTATTCATCCGGACTATTTGTGTAAGCTTTCAAAGGCTCTCTATGGATCAAAGAGGCTTTGAAAAATTCAAACACAACACTACTAACATTAAATAGTAGTTAATTTGGATCACACCGATTTTTTTGTCAAGCGCTTGGTATATCCATCCTTGCCATTGAAGTTTGAATAATAAAATGAAACCGCTTGAAAATATTAAGCAATGATTCTGCTGCTATTCATCAAACGAAGCAACATCTTGTCAAGCGGTTTCATATGAAAGATCTTGGTCCTCTTACGGGATTGAAGTTTTGAAAGTCGCGACTATGCATCTAACTTTCAGTGAAATACGCCATGGATCTTCTAAGCCGCCATGGAATGCTTCACAAAGTTGCCTGTGTGACTCGACTTAATGCCAAGTTGTATTCTCATGATGGTGTGCTTATCGAGATCCATCGGCCTATAGGAGTATGTATGGTGGGTGGTCTCCGATTTTTACTCGACTCGCTTGGAGATTTCGTTTGTTGTTGGACTTGTAGACAAGTTTATACAGTCTCCTCGGGTTTCTCATTTAGTAGGTGATAAAGCGTATTTTGAGATATCTAAAAGCTTGACTATTCGGAAACCTTGCCATTCTTTGCCGAGACCTATTATTAGAATAGCTTGGCAACCCCTACCTCTTAAAGTGAAGTAAGGTATTCATCTTTGGTGATCTTACAACCAACTAATCTCGATGAAGGCGCTCCACTCACCGGCTTTGCTTTTTCTTGGTGACTCTCAACGAGATTGGAAGAGCAAAAAGAGATCGTGGTTGCTCACTCTAGTCGTGAAGCCAGAGTAAAGGGCTCTTCTTGATACTACATCGAGAGATTATTTTGTTGGGATGGTTACAACAAGATATGGGACTCACTTTTTCTAAGCCTACTATTCTCATTTGTGACAACAAGGGTGCTATCCAAATAGCACACAATGATGTGTTTCATGAGCGAACAAAACATATCGAAATAGCCTTATCGATTAGGGCGCCGTTTGCCATCACTTTCTACGAGGTTCAATGCCATACATTTCCTCAGAGCTTTGGATCGCGGATCTTCTTACGAAGTCCCACACCTTTGTGGGATTCCGACATCTGAGTATCCAAACTCCAGATCTTATCCCTTGAGGCATCTTGGTGGGGGTGTTAAGCATATTGATTACGTATCTTACGTATATAGTAAATGGGTCTTCTTTGTATATAGCACTTTCCCTTTTTTTATGCTTTTTACATGCAGTGAAATACATAGATTTTCACCCAAATCAAAAAAAAAAAAAGGAAGGAGACGGAATATGAATGAACTCAAACTACATTTGGTGACTATACTCTCTTTGTCCCCTTTTTTTAGGGTGAGTATTAATAATAAGGCGAGCCTAATATTAATAATAACTCTAAAGGAAAGGATGATACACGTCTTGGAGTTCATTACCGAGCACAAAAAGCTTTTTTTCTAGAGATGGAGAGAAGTCAGCGGGGTGCTTTATTTGTTTCTTCCTAGTGTCCCCATTAGTTGATATACGGAATTGGAAAGGAATTCCAGATCATTCTGATTGAAGGCGGGATATGGATGGAATCGAGAGGGAAGAAAGAGTCCGGTTTCAGAGGCTTGATCCACTTTGTAATCATGGATCATGAACAAATCCCTAAATGCTTATTTTTACTGTTGCCCAGGTAGGGAGAACTCTTAGATTCTCGACATTTTAGAGAGTTTTTATTCAAATCCATCTCCACCAATGTTGTGCCCTACCTCCCAAAGCATTCCGACATCTGTTATTCCAGGTCTCACCCTGTGAAGCAAAGTTGGACAAGGGAGAAAGACATGGAATTGATAGGGAACTTCTTTGGTCCTTCCCAAGTGCGCTCGACCCAAGCAATGCCCAAAGGTGTACAGTGCTCGATGAGCTATGGTATCGAAACTTCGTCCGCGTTGTTGGGCTACCAATGGATGATTTGATCTGAAAGCATAGAACATCTAGTTGATCCGGTCTTCATAGTTGTTTGGAGTTCCTACTAGTATCTATTAGTAAGCCTCCTGATATGAATCAAACCATTGATCCATTGCATGTACCTGAAGGAGCAATAACAAGGAGCAAGACCAAGAAGATTCAAGAGGCTTTCACATTGCATCTCCAAAAGCTCGTGAATGCACAAGGAGAAACTAAGATTTTTTAGCCCAAAATTCTTTATAATGTTAGTACAACAAGTCAAGATGAGAATGGAGTGAAGATGGCACGAGAAAACTTGTCTAGTTTGAAAGATGGCACAGAGAGGACAAAAAAAGTGTGCGAGAAAATGTGAGCAGTGTGGTCATCTCAGATTGCACCTCTTGGGATTTCGTGATGTCAAACCTCGTCAAACGAAATAGTCATGTACTGTGGATTCTACAGTAGATAATTAAGACCATTTAAAGCATTTCTATGTTTTTTGTTCCATATTTAGAGCTCAAACGTTGTGCAATCAAGTTTTAAATTCCTAGGTCAATTTTTTCTTCATTTCACATTTAATGCTGTTTTGAAGACTTTTGGTTTTGGTGCTTTGCACGACCATTTTGGCCTATTTAAAGGCTTGTATTGGCATGGAAAAGGCAGAACCTTTATGAAAAAAACTTGTGTTTTGTTTAGCCCCATTTGGTGTTAACTTTCTTTCAAAACTTGCTTTAGGTTTGATGTTTAACCGATTCATTGGATTAGCCCCGATCAAGCTAATTCTGGAGTGAGTCGTCTTAGGATCTAGGAGTGACCATCCTTATTCTAAGTTTGATCTAAGAGTGATTCATCTTCTAACTAAACTCTTGGTTGGAATCAATTCTTTAAGTTAGCCTTGTTCATGACGTTTGCAAAGATCCTAGAAAGACCTCTAGCTTTGTTAAACCAACAAGTTCGGCGCTTATCATTTGGTATTAGAGCTCGTTGGTCGACATCCTTTGGCCGGCTCTCTAGAGGTGAAATATCTACAATTTGTGTTACTTTTTCTGTCATTTTTTTTCGTAAGCATTTACAAAGTGTAACACAATGCATTCTACAACTTGTCTTTAATTTCTTTGTATTTTGGTCTTGGATCATTAAAAAAAAAAAAAAACCAGTAGCAAAAAGTTAAAAAAAAACAGTAGCAAAAAAAACAAAAAAACAGTAGCAAAAAAAAAAAGAGGTAATCAAGGATCCAAGGCACACAAAAGTTCTTGTTTTTTTTAATTGTATTTACTCAAACTTTGAGTTGTAGATCCTTAGGATCAGTTTCTCTAGTCTTAGCTTGTGAAAGGTTATAATTGATTTAGTTTTATATCAAGTTGAAAAGCAAGGTTGCACCAAATTTTTTTAAACTAACCCTTACATCTTTGACCTAGTACCAAAAGCCTACCCTTGAGTGATAAACACGAGTGTCCTTGAGTGATATCTTGGTGAGGAGTGTGGAGAGGTCCTTATTAAAAAAAAATGTCACAAGATAATAAACAAAAAGTTCCGCAAGTGGTAGATCCAAATATGGCTATTCTTCAAGCAATTCAAGGTATGATGGAGATGATGAGGGAAGAAAGGGAAGAAAGGAGAGCACAACAACAAAGAGAAGAACGAATCTTGCAAGAAGATGAAGGCATGTTTGATTTACAGGTACAAGAAAGAAACTTAGGAGGAAGAGGAAATGTGAGGGGAAGAGGAAGAATAGCCATCATATCCCTCCTTCATTCTCAAAGTTGCATCTTATGCAACTATTTATAAGGAAATAGGATGGAAATTACCATCATATCCCTCCTTCATTCTCTCATTAGTATATAGTTAATTTGTGAATCTAATTCAAATTAAAACTATATATTATATCAATTATATAACATATAATTGATATAACACCTCATATATGAAATTGAACACTTCAATCTCATTCCTAATTTTATACCCTCAATATTACCATGTTGAGCCAACGGAGGAATCTAATGGACCTACAGTTCATGAGCTCCAATGATGTGAGATTAAGTGATCAAACTCTTTGATCTAGTTAATCAATATTCATTAACTACAAGTCACTCCCCTATAGACTTGTAGCTGCACTCTCCTCACTGTAGATTATATTGTGTCCATTGATATAATCACCACCCATGAGTCGACCCTTCATAAGTTGTTCGTAACCACAATTGGGTCAAATTATCGTGTTTACCCCTGTGGTTATCTCTTTGTTCCTTAAGCATCACTGATCCTCTAATGAACAACAAGTCTATGGTCCTACCATAAACTCAAACCCTCTTAAGCTAGTTTAGAAGGTGTGGCCCCGTTGTTCAAGACCTGGACTCAGTTCTTAAGGGAACAACCTATCTAATTCCTTAGGTTAGGAATGAGTGAATTCCGTCTTGCAGAGTTAACTTCCCAGCTACCTACGAGGTTCTGTCCCTGAGAAGGTAGGCTTATTGAGTCGACTACAGGTCACTCTCACCCATACTAGTCTAAGGACAAACCCCTATAAGCAGGAGTTCTTAACTTGCTCAAGATTCAGGTCGAGTCACTAATGACCATCTATAAATTATCGGTCGTATCCACATTAGTGGTGTTATCTTTGGTTAGACTAATAATTTTTGATCCGATCTTGTATGAACTCTTTATACAGAATGCCCCCACTCGCATGTCATCCACATGAATGAGTTGGATTACCTCATTTGTACTAATTACAAAGTGGGTCGCATTCATGGTGTTACCAGAATAAGGTTTCCAACCTCATTCTTATACCATAGACCATTTAGGTTATTGATAAGAAATTGAAGAGGAATTGAAATATCTAATCTACCTTGTTAACAACAAACAAGACTATTAGATCACAAAACCCAAAAATCTCAAATCGAAATGAAATCAAAGAAACCAAAGATTCTAATATCAAAATGTTAAGTAACCCTTGACAATTGGATCTAACAACCTTGTTTAAAGAAACAAGACCTTTAGATAACTCAATTTCAAAGACCCCAAAACGAATTTTGAAAATCAACTCAAGAAAAAGTAAAATCGGATTACCTTGTCGATCAAACATCTCAAGGCAAGAGAACTTGTATGAGATCCGAATCACTCCACAAGCAAGATTGATCAAGTCAAGCTTGAATGATTCTAAGCATGCAACCTAATCTACATAGAATTGCAAAGACATAGCTCAAGGCTATAAAAAAGCACAAATGCTCCTTTTGATTACATTTTCCAATCTTTTTTTCTTTTCCTCCTTTTCCTACAAGGTACATGGCTTTATATAGCCTCAAAATCAACCCTAGAGTAACCTATGGTCAATTGAAAGGTTGTAACTTACATCCCCATCAATACCATGATCTCCACTAACCAAATTGTAACTTAAAACATTAAAAACAACACTTTAAGACTGAAAAATACATTAAACCCCCCATAAATCCGAGAATTGAACTTCTAATAAACCAATACATAATTTGTAACCTATCCAAGAATAAATGAAGCCCCCTTGAAGTAGCTTGAAGCTCTTGTTGCATAAATGAAGCTTGACTTGTCTTTAACGAAGTATGGGTTGCACTTGAGTCCATTAAATGCATCTTGAGTTCGTCATAAATGAAGTTTGACAACATTAATTCAACTTCATCTTGAAGCTTTTCTTTAGTCTTGAATAACATGATACGGTTCATATCAGTTATACTCTTGAACACAATCCAAATAGTGTCTACTACACTGATGTTCAAAATTCATTATAACCTTGGAGCTTAGTTTATTGGATTTAAAAACGAGAAGATAATCCTATCAAATCAAATAACTCTTTATTCATTTGACTAAAATTCTACAAGTTTAGGGCACATATCCCAACACAAGTTTAGGGCACATAACAACTCAAGGAAAGTAAAACCGGATTACCTTGTTGATCAAATATCTCAAGGCAAGACAACTTACTTGAGATCTAAATCACTCCATGAGCATGATTGATCAAGTCAAGCTTGAACGATTCTAAGCATGCAACCTAATCTATATAGAACTGCAAAGACATGGCTCTAGGCTATAATAAAGCACAAAGACTCCTTTTGATTACATTTCCAAATCTTCTTCTCCCCCCCCCCCCACAAGATACATGTCTTTATATAGCCTCAAAACAACCCTAGAGTGACCTACGGTGATGAGTAATTTAAGGAGGAATTCGAAAAATCTAACAACCTTGTTCATAAAACAATACCTTTAGATCACAAATCCAAAAATCCCAAATCAAAATGAAATCAAAGAAGCCAAAGATTCTAATGTTAAAATGTTAAGTAACCCTTGACAATTGGATCTAGCAACCTTGCTTAAAGAAACACTACCTTTAGATAACTCAATCTCAAAGACCCCAAAACCAATTTTGAAAATAAACTCAAGGAAAGTAAAATCAGATTACCTTGTCGATCAAATACCTCAAGGTAAGAAAACTTACTTGAGACCTGAATCACTCCACAAGCAAAATTGATCAAGTCAAGCTTGAATGATTCTAAGCATGCACCCTAATCTACATAGAATTGT
Source organism: Trichosanthes cucumerina (assembly GCA_036507285.1). Classification (NCBI taxonomy): domain Eukaryota; kingdom Viridiplantae; phylum Streptophyta; class Magnoliopsida; order Cucurbitales; family Cucurbitaceae; genus Trichosanthes; species Trichosanthes cucumerina. The sequence goes on along the minus strand of CM071842.1, from coordinate 35,464,807 downwards.
AAAGAAACATAGCTCTAGGCTATAAAAAACCTCAAAGGCTCATTTGATTACATTTTTCAATCTTTTCTCATTTTTCTTTCTTTTTTCATTTTCTTTCTACAAGGTACATAACTTTATATACCCTCAAAATGAACTCGAGAGTAACCTATGATCAATTAAAGGGTTGTAACATTCATTCCTATCAATACCATTATGCCAACTAGCCAAATTGTAACTTAAAAGTTAGAAAAAATAACTTCAAAATTGAAAATTCATTAAAACCTCAATAAATCCGAGAATTAAACTTCTATTAAGCCTATCAATACTTTGTCACCATCCATGAATATATGAAGTCCCACTTGAGCTTGAAGCACTTGAGTTAATTAAATGCAACTTTTGTTCATCATAAATGAAGCTTGACAACATTTAATTCAACTCCATCTTGAATCTTTTCATGTCTTGAATAACATGATACAATTTATATCATTCTCTCCTTCATCAAGAAGATTCGTCCTCAAATCTAAGAATGTCTCTATAGCGCAAACTTGTAATTTGGAACAAGAAAATGGATATTTCCTCACTCCCTTACGTGTTTACACTCGAAAAGACACTCAATTTCACAAATCAATCATTATTTTCTCTCTATCTAACCTCTCAAATTTGGAACAGTGAAAGCTCATTAATTTGCAATCCAATGTATGTTGCACACTTTGACCACCTTAACTTGACTTATGGAAAGATTGAATAAATTAAACAAGTAACAAGATGAACATAGTAAAAAAATGATGAACAAGGATTGGACTAAGTGATATGAATCCTACAACACTAGTCAAGAATGAAGAATAGCTAAAAATGGAGTTGCATTAAATGCACCAAGGCTTCATTTATGATGAACTCCAGTTGCATTAAAGTTGAAGTCAAGTTGCATTGAAAGAATTTAAGTTGCAATTAAATGAACTTAAGGGCATCTCAAGCTTCATTTAATGCAAGTCAAGCATCAATTAATGGAACTACAATCCAAGTTACTTCAAGTGGAGCTTCACTTACACCTTGAGAGGTTACAAAGACTAAAGTTGTTCAATTCTCGGATTTATACCTCATTTACTTGTAATTTCAGTTTTAAAGTTTCTATTTCAATGTTTTAGGTTACATTTGAGTAGTGGATGGTTATGGCATTAAAGTTAGGGAAGTTACATTCTCAAACATGTCATTTTAACCTAGTTTTAGGTTACAATTGAAAGGTATAAAGTCATCTAAGATGTATTGTAAAAAGACTTGGAATCATGTTTTGAATGAAAAGTTATTTTGCTTCTTAAGCTATGAGCTTGTTTCTTTGCATATCTTGTGTTTAGATTTGCATGCTAGGATCATTCAAGTAGCGTTGATCAAACTACTTGTGGAGTGATTCGAATCATGAGTTAAGAAACAAGTTTTCTCTACTCTTGATCTTGATCATCAAAGTAAATCCGTTTCTATCTTCTTCCTTGGGATGAAATCATCTAGATTTTGGGTTTTTGAGTTTTAGATTTAAAGGTCTTGTTCATCAACAAGGTTGTTAGATTTAAATCTCAAGGATTACTCATCATTTGGTATCAGAGCTTTAGGTTCTAGATCGGATATATGTTTCCGTTTTTTCTATTCTTTTCTTCATTTTTATTCTGATTTTTTTTATTCCTATGTTCATCTCGTCAGGTTCTGTCTTATCATAAAAACTCAAAAATAGTTTCATTTGTGTCAATCTTTTGTTGTTTTTCTCTTCAGCAAAGTTATATATCTCTGTCTAAACCTCACATTTGTCTTGAATAAGTTCTTCAAATTCAACTTACTTAAGGGTGAAAACGCTTCATTTTGATCATATGTTCTGGAGAACCTAGAACATGAGTTTTCTTTGATTCTTGATGTTCTATGGTATTCTTTGTTTCTATCTTTCATTTCTTGAGTTTAGATCTGATATTTTTATGTTAAATCTGAATGTTGTCGTTTGATTTCCCTATATATGTTACAAATTGTCATTTGCAATAAATGCATGTCAGTTACACATTAAAAGTTCCAGCCATAAGCTTATAAATACATTGATTATGTCGTGTGTAACTCCGATCTGTTTTTCATGTTATAAAATCAGATTGTAAAAATGAAGAAAAGAATAGAAAAAACGGAAACCTATATCCGATCTAGAACCTAAAGCTCTGATACCAAATGATAAGTAACCCTTGAGATTTAAATCTAACAACCTTGTTGACGAACAAGACCTTTAGATCTAAAACTCAAAAACCCCAAATCTAAATCATTTCATCCCAAGGAAGAAGATGATTTACCTTGATGATCAAAATCAAGAGTAGAGAAAACTTGTTTCTAAACTCAAGATTCGAATCACTCCACAAGTAGTTTGATCAACGCTACTTGAATGATCCTAGCATGCAAATCTAAACACAAGAAATGCAAAGAAACAAGCTCATGACTTAAGAAGCAAAATATGCAACTTTTCATTCAAAACATAATTCCAAGTTTTTTTTACAATACATCTTAGATGGCTTTATATAGCCTTTTAATTGTAACCTAAAACTAAGCAAAAATGACATGTTTGAGAATGTAACTTCCCTAACTTTAATGTCATAATCATTCACTACTGAAATGTAACCTAAAACATTGAAATAGAAACTTTAAAACTGAAATTACAAGTAAATGAGGTATAAATCCGAGAATTGAACAACTCTAGTCTTTGTAACCTCTCAAGGTGTAAATGAAGCTCCACTTGATGTAACTTGGATTGTAGTTCTATTAATTGATGCTTGACTTGCATTACATGAAGCTTGAGATGCCCTTAAGTTCATTTAATTGAAACTTAAATTCTTTCAATGCAACTTGACATCAACTTTAATGCAACTGGAGTTCATCATAAATGAAGCCTTGGTGCATTTAATGCAACTCCATTTTCAGCTATTCTTCATTCTTGACTAGTGTTGTAGGATTCATATCACTAAGACAACACTTTTAAGAAAATTCAATGTTGGCCAATAAATGAGGGTACTAAGAATGAAACTCCTTTGGAACATGTATAAACTGCATATGGAAAAGAAGTTTCAATGTTGTATTCTCAAGCAATGTGGAGTTACAAGAAGGTTGAAAACAAAACCGTTCATTGCATTCAAAAGGAAAAGTGTAACTGACAAGTAATTAATGCAAAATGGTTGGTTCATAAAAAAGTATAATATAAACGACATCAATGAATCGAAAATGGCTAGATCCAAACAAAATTGAGAAATTTTAGTCCTGAACATAGTAGATCTAACACATACTTTTTTTCAAGAACAAAGCAAGAACAAATTTAGAACATTATGAGCAAGCTCTCGGGTTTGACAATTTTTTTTGGACAGATTATCGAAAGTTGAATGTTTGACCAATAAACACTTAAAATTCGTAGATCTCATAGAAGAAGAAAAGGTAGAGACCTTGATCTACAATATTGAAGAAGATGCCAATATAAAACAATAAATGGAAATATGAGCTTTTTGAGCTTTTTGACAAATTATGAAAACGGGACAGTTTGCGAAAAAAAAAACTAAAACATGAAAATCAAAGACAAATTCAAGAAAAACGCAAAGGAAACATATATCCAATCTTGAGCCTAAGGCTCTGATACCAAATGAGAAGAAATTTAAGAGGAATTTGAAAAATCTAACAACCTTGTTCATAAAACAAGACCTAATCACAAATCCAAAAACTCCAAATCAAAATGAAATCAAAGAACTCAAACATTCTAATGTCAAAATGTTAAGTAACCTTTGACAATTGGATCTAACAACCTTGCTTAAAAAGAAACAAAACCTTTAGATAGCTCAATCTCAAAGACCCCAAAACAAATTTTGAAAATCAACTCAAGGAAAGTAAAATCGGATTACCTTGTCGATCAAATATCTCAAGGCAAGAGAACTTGTATGAGATCCGAATCACTCCACAAGCAAGATTGATCGAGTCAAGCTTGAATGATTCTAAGCATGCAACCTAATCTACATAGAATTGCAAATAAACGTAGCTCTAGGCTAATAAAGCACAAAGGTCTCTTTTGATTACATTTTCCAAACTTTCAAAGTGTAACTTCTCATGCATAAATGAAGCCCTCTTGATGTAGCTTGAAACTCTTGTTGCATAAATGAAGCTTGACTTGTCTTTAATGAATCATTTATTGCACTTGAGTTCATTAAATGCATCTTTTGTTTGCCATAAATGAAGTTGGACTACATTTAATGCAACTCCATTTTGAAGCTTTTCTCTAGCATGGTAAGATTCATATCATATAATTGATAGAATATATAGTTTAATGTGAATTGTATTCAAAATAAAACTATATACTAAAATATGTATATGAGAGATATGAAAAATAGAATGTTGATTCAATTTATACATTATTATATAAATGTGATTTATATAATAAGGTATAAGATACCTTATAATTATGAAAATATGAAAATATGATTTGCATATACATAATTTGAGCATTACATTATACAATAGGGATAGAATGATAATTTTCATCCTATTTTCCTGTAAATAGGTGCATTGGATGCAACTATGTGAAAAAGCTAGTTGTGAGAAAACCTACTGCTATAATATTATGTTGCATTTTATAAATTTAATCCAATAAACTAAGCTCCAGGGTCATATTTATGAGAACTTGAACGGTGTGTAGCGGACACATAGGGAGGATCACGTTCGAGTTATTGACCCGAACGGTCTACAGTTTATGGAAGGATTGGGAACCTCCTAGCAACACTATGGATGCGACCCACTTTGTATTAGATACAAACGAGGCGATCCAACTCGTTCATGTGGTTGACATGCGAGTGGGGGCACCTGTGCAATGAGATTGTACAAGACTGGACCGTGAATTATTAGACTTATTGATGTAACACAGATAACAGTATAGGTGATATGAACCAAGGACCACGTATTGTCATGCATGAAGGTCCAATTACAAGGTCGAGAGCCAAGAAGCTACAACAAGCTTTAATCACTTATATTCAAGCTATGGTGAGCTCAAAAGAGGAGGTTCTAGAAGATGTTGGAGTCTTACCCAACATGTTGTGCAAAGTTGAACATGAAGATGGAGACGCATTAAATGCATTCTAACTTGCATTTAATGAACTCATAGCTGAATTTATGGAACTTAAGTTTAACTTGGGTTTCACTTAAAAGAACTAAGTCAATAAAGTTACATTTAATATGGTGATGTTTGAACTAAAGTTGCATTCAATGAGGTGAAGATGGATTCAATGAAGTCAAGTATCATTAACAAGCTTCATTCAAGACAAGCTAAGCTTCAATTATGGAACACAAGTTCAAGCCACATGAAGCTATCGATTATTATTAAACACTACAACAAATTTGACCTTTAATGTCAGTAGGACAATTGGGCATATTGTAAACGATGTCGATTTTTGGAATTGTACCCTTTAATGTCAGTTTTAAACCGACATCGTAAAGGCACCCTTACGATTTCAGTTTAAATCGACATTAAAGACTTTTCAAAATTATCACGACTTTTGATGTCGGTTTGACATCGACATCAAAGGGGTGCCTTACGATGTCGGTTTAAAATCGACATTAAAGACTCTTCAAAATTATCGTGACCTTTGATGTCGATTTTAAACTGTCACCGAATATACCCTTACGATATCGGTTTAAAAATCGACATGAAAGACTTTTCAAAATTATCGCGACCTTTGATGTCGATTTTAAATCGTCATCGAATATACACTTACGATGTCGGTTTAAAAACCGACATGAAAGACTGTTCAAAATTTTTGCGACATTTGATGTCGGTTAAACATCAAATATACCCTTACGATGTCGGTTCCAAACCATCATTAAAGACCTTCATTATCGCAAAATTTGATGCCAGTTTTAAACCGTTATCGAATATACTCTTACGATATCGGTTTAAAAACTGACATGAAAGACTCTTCCAAGTTATCGCGACCTTTCATGTCGATTTTAAACTGTCATCGAATATACCCTTACATGTCGTTTTAAGAACCGACATGAAAGACTGTTCAAAATTTTTGCGACCTTTGATGTCGGTTTTAAACCGTCATCAAATACCCTAACGATGTTGGTTCCAAATTGTCATTAAAGACCCTCTAAAATTATCGCGAAATTTGATGTCGATTTTAAACCATCATCGAATATACCCTTACGATGTCGGTTTAAAAACCGATATGAAAGACTCTTCAAAATTATTGTGACCTTTGATGTCGATTTTAAACCGTCATCGAATATACCCTTATGATGTCGGTTTAAAAAACGACATACAAGACTGTTCAAAATTTCCGCGACCTTTGATGTCGGTTTTTAACCGTCATCAAATATACCCTTACGATTTCGGTTCCAAACTATCATTAAAGACCATATAAAATTATCGCGAAATTTGATGTCGATTTTAAATCGTCATCGAATAACCCTAACGATGTCGGTTTAAAAACCGACATGAAAGACTCTTCAAAATTATCGCGACCTTTGATGTCGATTTTAAACCGTCATCGAATATACCCTTACAATGTTGGTTTAAAAACCGGCATGAAAGACTGTTCAAAATTTGTGTGATCTTTGATGCCAGTTTTTAACCATCATCAAATATACTCTTACTATGTCGGTTCAAACTGTCGATAAAGGCCCTCTAAAATTATCGCGAAATTTGATGTCGGTTTTAAATCGTCATCGAATATACCCTTACGATGTCGGTTTAAAAATCGACATGAAAGACTCTTCAAAATTTTCGCGACCATTAATGTCGGTTTTTAATTGTCATCAAATATACCCTTATGATGTCGGTTCCAAACTGTCATTAAAGATCCTCTAAAATTATCGCAAAATTTGATGTCGATTTTAAACCGTTATCGAATATACCCTTACGATGTCGGTTTAAAAGCGACATGAAAGACTCTTCAAAATTATCGCGACCTTTGATGTCGTTTTCAAACTGTGATTGAATATACCCATACGATGTCGGTTTAAAAACTGACATGAAAGACTGTTCAAAATTTCCGCGACCTTTGATGTCAGTTTTTAACCGTCATCAAATATACCCTTACGATGTTGGTTCCAAACTGTCATTAAAAACCCTCTAAAATTATCGTGAAATTTGATATCGATTTTAAACCATCATCATACTTTTACCATTGGAAAGTATAATGATGATGTTTTGTGTGATGTTGTATCCATGCATGCTGGAGATTTATTGTTGGGGAGGCCTTGGCAATTTGATCGTCGGGTAGTATATGATGGGTATGCAAATCGTTACTCTTTTACTTATAATGGTAGAAAAACTACTCTTGTTCCATTGTCTCCAAAAGATGTATTTATTGATCAATGCAAACTTGAAAAAAAAAGGCAAGAGGCTGATGCAAAAGCAAAAAGTGAAAATGAAATAATAGAAAAAGAATCGAGAGAAAAAAAGAGTTTGAGTGAAAAGCAAGAGAGAGTAGCAATCGGCCTAGAGGAAAAAATGAGAGAAAAGCCAAAATAGTGAGTTTGTATGCTAGGTCAAGTGAGGCTAGGAATGTTTTGCTTTCTAATAGGACCATTCTTGTACTTATGTGCAAAGGGTCTTGTTTCTTTACTAACGAGCTTAACCCTTCTTTGCCTAGTGTTTTGTTTTACTTTTGAAGGAGTTTGAAGATTTATTTCAGAGGAGATGCCTAGTGGTTTGCCACCACTTAGAGGAATTGAGCATAAGATTGACTTCATTAGGAGCAACCATTCCAAACCGTCCAGCATATAGGACTAATCCAAAGGAGGCGAGAAGAGATACAAAGGCAAGTGAGTGAACTCCTTGCTAAAGGGTATGTACGTGAGAGTTTGAGTCCATGTTCTATTCGATTATTCTTGTGCCTAAGAAAGATGGGTCATGGCGTATGTGTATTGATTGTAGGGCTATAAACAAGATAACTATTAAGTATAGACATCCAATTCCTAGATTAGATGATATGCTTGATGAGTTGCATGGATGTAGTCTCTTTACTAAGATTGATTTGAAATCGAGTTATCATCAAATTCGCATGCATATTGGTGATGAATGGAAAAGCGCTTTCAAAACTAAGTATGGCCTTTATGAATGGTTAGTTATGCCTTTTGGATTGACTAATGCACCTAGTACATTCATGAGGTTAATGAATCATGTCTTGAGAATACTTAGGAAGTTTGTGGTTGTCTACTTTGATGATATTCTTGTTTATTCTAAATCCTTAGATGAGCATGTTGAACATGTACGATCTGTTTTGTCTACTTTGAGAAAAGAATGTTTGTATGCAAATTTACTGTAGTGTAGCTTTTGCATGGAAAAAGTTAATTTTCTTGGATTTGTTGTTTCATCTAACGGTGTTGAGGTTGATGAGGAGAAGGTAAAGGCAATAAAAGATTGGCCTACACCTAAAACTGTGAGTGAGGTAAGAAGTTTTCATGGTCTTGCGGGTTTCTATCGTAGGTTCATTAAGGATTTTAGTACCATTGCTTCACCCTTGAATGAACTTGTTAAGAAAAATGTTTCTTTCATATGGGGAAAAGACCAAGAAAATGCTTTTAACACTTTGAAAGAAAAATTGTGTTCCGCTCCATTGCTTGCATTACCTAATTTTGAGTTAACCTTTGAAATTGAATGTGATGCTAGTGGTGTAGGAATAGGTGCTGCTTTAATGTTCTTTAGTGAAAAATTGAATGGTGCTTATTTGAAGTATCCAACATATGACAAAGAACTTTATGCTTTGGTTCGTGCATTACAAACATGGCAACATTATCTTTGGCCTAAGGAGTTCGTTATTCATACGGATCATGAGAGTTTAAAGCATTTGAGAGGACAAAATAAACTCAATCGACGACATGCCAAATGGTTGGAGTTTATTGAAACATTCCCTTATGTGATTAAGTATAAACAAGGTAAGGAGAACATTGTTGAAGATGCTTTATCACGAAGGTATGCTTTACTCAATGCTTTGAATGCTAAGTTGTTAGGGTTTGAACATATAAAGACTTTGTATCCTCATGATGCATTCTTTGCTCCTTTTGTTGAATCTTGTGAAAAAGGACTTGTTGTGGATGATTACATGTTGTTTGATGGATTTTTGTTTAGGAAAGGAAAACTTTGCATCCCATCTTGTTCTATTCGTGAGTTATTGGTAAAGGAAGCTCATGGAGGCGGTTTAATGGCGCATTTTGGAGTTTCTAAAACTTATGATATGCTTGTTGAACATTTTTACTGGCCTAAAATGAGGCATGATGTTAATAAAGTTTGTGCTCGATGCATAGCATGTAAGCAGGCTAAGTCTAGGCTTCAACCACATGGTTTGTATTCTCCTTTACCCGTTCCTAATGGTCCTTGGATTGATATATCGATGGATTTTGTTTTAGGCTTACCTAGAACTAGGAAAGGTAGAGATAGCATATTTGTTGTGGTCGATAGATTTAGTAAAATGGCACATTTTATTCCTTGTCACAAAACAGATGATGCAAAACTTATCACTGACTTATTCTTTAGGGAGGTTGTGAGATTGCATGGTATTCCTAAAAGCATAGTTAGTGATCGTGATGTTAAATTTTTAAGCCACTTTTGGCGTGTTTTGTGGGGTAAGTTGGGAACTAAGCTATTGTATTCAACTACATGTCATCCTCAAACGGATGGTCAAACCGAGGTTGTTAATAGAACCATGACTACTATGCTTAGGGCTATTATTAATAAGAATCTTAAGACTTGGGAGGATTGTTTGCCATTCATAGAATTTGCATATATTAGGGCTGTTTCATAGCACTACTAAATGCACTCCTTTTGAAATTGTTTATGGCTTTAATCCTTTAACTCCTATTGATTTATTGCCTATGCCCCTAATGAGTTTGTGAGTCTTGATGCGAATGCAAAGGTTGAGTTTGTTCATAAGTTGCACAAGAAAGTTAAAGAGCACATTGAGCAGCAAAATTTCAAGGTTGCTTCAAAAATCAATAAGGGCGTAAACCCTTAGTCTTCAAACCGGGAGATTGGGTTTGGGTACATTTTCGACAAGAAAGGTTTCCTAATCAAAGAAAATCAAAGCTTTTACCACGAGGAGATGGACCTTTCCAAGTTCTTGAGAGAATCAATGACAATGCTTATAAAATTGATTTACCAGGTGAGTATGGTGTTAGTGCAACCTTTAATGTTCTTGACTTGAGTCCTTTTGATGTAGGTGATGGTTATGATTCGAGGCGAATCCTTCTCAAGAGGGGAGGATGATATGAACCAAGGACCACCTATTGTCATGCCTGAAGGTCCAATTACAAGGTCGAGAGAGCAAGAAGCTACAACAAGCTTTAATCACTCATATTCAAGCTATGGTGAGCTCAAAAGAGGAGGTTCTAGAAGATGTTGGAGTCTTTTCCTACATGTTGTGCAAAGTTGAACTTCAAGATGGAGACGCATTAAATGCATTCTAACTTGCACTTAATGAACTCATAGCTAAATTTATGGAACTTAAGTTTAACTTGGGTTTCACCTAAAAGAACTAAGTTGAACTAAAGTAACATTTAATATGGTGATGTTTGAACTGAAGTTGCATTCAATGAGGTGGAGATGGATTCAATGAAGTCAAGTATCATTACAAGCTTCATTCAAGACAAGCTAAGCTTCAATTATGGAACACAAGTTCAAACCATTTACAGCTATGGATTAGTATTAAAATAATGGTTACAAGACAACACCTTTATTAGTTTTAAATGTAATTTCAGTTTTGTTTATCATTTAAGTTTGTTTTCAATATGGGAGTTGTGGTTAAATTGTAACTCATATAGGTTACTCTTTTCCCCACTAACTAGCCCATAAAGTTAGTGTCTATTTGTCAATTAGGTTAAGGGTCTCAAAGGCTATATAAAGCCCTCTCTTCTTCCATTGTAGACAGAATTTTAAAGTGAATGAATTGAGTTTTCTTTTAGCTTTGTTGAGAGCTAAGTTTTCCTTATTGCAATTTCTTGTGTTTAGAATTTGCATGCTAGAGTCATTCAAGTGGTGTTGATCGTACCTCTTGTGGAGTGATTCGAATCACGAGTTTAGAAACGAGTTTTCTTTACTCTTGATCTTGATCATCAAGGTAATCCGTTCCAAACTTTTCCTTGGGTTGATTCCATGTCGTTTTGGGGTTTTTAAGTTTTAGATCTAAAGGTCTTGTTTTCTCAACAAGGTTGTTAGGTCTAATTCTTGGGAGTTACTTAACATCCTGTATGAAGAGTTCATACAATACTGGATCGCAAATTATTAGTCTAACAAGTATAACACCGTTAACAGGATAAGACTAGTAATTTATAGATGGTCATTAGTGACTCGACACAATCTGAGCAAGTTAAGAACTCCTACTTATAGGGTTTGTCCTTAGACTAGTATGGGTGAGAGTGGCACCTGTAGCCGACTCAATAAGCCTACCTTCTCGGGTGACGAGAACCTCGTAGGTAGCTGGGAACTTAACTATGCAAGATGGAATTCACTCATTCCTCTACTGAGGAATTAAATAGGTTGTTCCCGTAAGAACTAACTCCAGGTCTTGAACAACGGGGCCCCGCCCTCTATGAGGGTATGAGTCTAAGGTAGAACCTTAGACTTGTTGTTTAATAGAGGATCAGTGGTGCTTAAGGAGCAAAGAGGTAATCACAGGGGTAAAACGATAATTTGACCCAGCTGAGATTACGAACAACCTGTGAAGGGTCGACTCATGGGTAATGACTATATCAGTGGACACAATAATATCTACAGTGAGGAGAGTGCAGCTACAAGTCTATAGTGGACTGACTTGTAGTTAATGAATATTGATTAACTGGATCAAAAAGTTTGATTAGTTAATCTCACATAATTGGAGCTCATGATCTGTAGGTCCATTAGATCCCTCCGTTGGCTCAATATGGTAATATTGAGGGTATAAAGTTAGGAGTGAAATTGAAGTGTTCAATTTCATGCATGAGGTGATATATCTATTATATATGATATAATTATATAATATATAGTTTTAATGTGAATTAGATTCATATATAAACTATATACTAAAAAGAGAATAAAGGAAGGGTAGGATGGTAATCTCCATCCCAATCCCCTATATATATGGTTGCATGAGATGCAACTAGGTTAAGTGATTTTGAGGTCATTCAAAAGAATCACAAGCTCTCTCTTGTTGTGTTGTTGGAAGAGTTCCAAAACACACATCTCTCACAAAATACCTCACCTAGAGAACAACGGAGAAGATCCAGTGGTCGTGTCTTCGTACGTTGGAGTTCTTGTTGCTGAGATCGTGACCGTGGGAGAGTGGAGCACTTGAAGAAAGGTTCTTGAAAGGTAAATTCTTGCTGTCCATTTTACTTTTATGCTTAATCTAGTTTTGTATGTTCTTGAATTTATCGATGTAACTAAATCAAAAGCGCGCGATTCGCAATCACTTCCGTTGCGGGGACTTCGATTCCCTTCAATTGGTATCAGAGCCCAATTGCGTTCTTGATTTATGTTCTGGTTTTTTTAAGAACAAGGTGGGATTTACTGTTTTTGCATGAGATGTATGAACGGTTTTGCGAAATTAGATGTTTTCAATTTTGGCACTTAGATTTACAATTTCCATTGAAATGTTCCATGTAAGGGCCTGGTGTTTTAGACAAATTTAATTGTAAATCGAGTCTGTAAGTCCGTGTCGATCGAGGCAAGGCGGTTGCTGAGAAGATCGGAGCGAAAACGAGCAAAGGAATGGGATTCCTAGTTGCTGTTTGTGTGCAGCATTGCAACGCTGTTCATCGGCGTTGCAACGCGCGCGCCATGGGAGAAGCGCGCGGGAGGCGCGTTGCAATGCTTGGCGAAAACGACAAAAGCAAATAAGCAGTAACGCCGCTATCGCGATTGCAACGCCAGATACGTTTCAGGTGAGGAGCAACAGGCAGAAACTGAAATTTTATTATATATATTAATTATAAAAACGTTTTATTTTAATATATTTAATAATTTTAATTTTAATTAATATAATTAGATTATATTAATTAAAATTATTTCTAGGGTGCCAAAATTGATCTAATTTTTGCTATTTTAATTATGCAATTGTTGTGTAATTATTGTCATGCATAGTGTATGCTTGTATTTTAGAAATCCCACCTTAGGTTAAGCATTTTCATTCATCATTTATAATATAAGGAGTTATATTATATAGTTTGCATGATTAATTAATATAAGGTTGTTATATTAATTTTGGACAGCATTGACATGCATTATTTTTCATGAGATGAATATGCTATGAATGTCTTATTATTCATGTGATGAATGATCAAGCACTATAACATAGTATGCATGTCACCTAAGGTTAATTGTTAGTTTTAAAGTGTTTAGAACTTGGAAATAATAGACCTTAGGTTATCTAGTTATAATTAGATTAGAATTAAGAACCAAGTAATTTATAAGCTATGATTAAAAGAGAAACTCTGTCTAAGGAAAGTTCTGTCTAGGCTGGGGTATTTAAGCTGACGGAAAAGGAACACCCCTACCTAGAAACTGACCTGGGAGTGAAATTTAATCAGAGAGTCTTATAAATTACAGTAGCGTCAGAGGGATAAATTACAGTAGCGTCAGCGGGTTTATTAAGGGGATAATAAACTAGAAATCCTAGGTTTAATATAAGGAGTTATATTAACAAACTTAGGATAAAATCATTATAAGAGTTATATTGATCATCAATATAAGTTATGTTGATAGAATTAGGTAAAACCATTAGCCGGGTTTTAGCCTAAGAAAGATTCCTATAGACTTAAAGTATTCAGTGGGAGGAAAAGTGTATGAGATACATATTTTTCCACCTACGCTATCTCCAGAAAGTTCACACCGTGAGACTCATACTTGGCCTTGTGGCGCAAACGGGAGCATCCCCCTTCGGATGGTGTTTGTATGAGTCAATACCAAGGTGAATGGAGAGGATACTTATAGTGAGTGGGAGCAGGTTTAGTGAAAACAAAACTTACGGTCTCTTTTGTCGGTTTACACCGTTAGACCACTATGGTCACCGCTAGTTTGGCATGGACCGCACAATCCCCTTCGGAGGAGGGCTTGATCATGGGGATCTAACACGTGAGACACCGAAAGGGATAAAGATTTCCTTAGACTATTTTCCAATCTAGTCCTCCGTTCAGCGGATTTTATTGGATCGAGACTCTGGGATCTAAAGACAAAGGGTTACACTCACGGGATACATAAGTTGTGTATGTATCCAGATCGAAAAAATTGTAACTAAAACCTATAGGAATAAGAGTTATTCTGGTATTAGGTTTTGGTCAAGATTGTCTTGATCCAGAGGAGAAGTGTTTTTTATTACCCTTCGGTGTCATACATTCTAAACCTTTGGAGTATCATTGCAAATTATAAATGGCCTAGGAATCATTTGATAATTAGGTAAAACATGACTGGATTAGAATTATAGCAAGAAACTCATACAAGTTTGTTTGTAATTTTTCAGCAAAAATGTCTAGCTCTATAATTTCCTTATTGGGTGCGGAAAAGTTAACCGGAGAGAATATGATGACATGAAAAAACCAAACTCAACACTATTTTGGTAGTGGAAAATCTGAAGTTTGTGCTAACTGAGGAGTGTCCTCAGGTACCAGGCTCGAATGCGTCACGAAATGTTCGTGATGCATATGATCGATGGATCAAGGCCAATGATAAGGTCAAGGTCTACATGCTGGCAAGTATGTCTGACATATTAGCCAAGAAGCATGAGGGCATGATTACCGCCAAGAAAATCATGGATTCTGTGTAGGGTATGTTTGGACAACAATCCACACAAGCCCGACATAATGCCCTAAAGTACATGATATGAATCCTACCATGCTAGAGAAAAGCTTCAAAATGGAACCATTAAATGTTGTCCAACTTCATTTATGGCAAACAAAAGATGCATTTAATGAACTCAAGTGCAATAAATGATTCATTAAAGACAAGTCAAGCTTCATTTATGCAACAAAAGTTTCAAGCTACATCAAGAAGGCTTCATTTATGCATGAGAAGTTACAACCATTATGTAGGGAGATTGAAAAATGTAATCAAATGAGCCTTTGAGCTTTTTTATAGCCTAGAGCTATGTTTCCTTTGCACTTATCTTTTATTTGTTTTTGAATTTTATGTTTTAGTTTTTTTTTCGTAATCTGTACAGATTTATAGCCTTTCAAAAAGCATAAAAACTTATAATTCTATTTGTCTTTTCATCTTGGAATCTTCTGAAATATTATAGATTTGGATCTAATCGACATTTTATGCTTCTATGAGAATTTCTACTTCGACCTTCTTGATGGTGAAAAGTATACATTTTTATGAGTTGTTCTGAAAAACTGTTATACACGAGAACATTCTTCTTTTGTTCTTATTGTTTTTGCCTCCATAAAAATGCTAGATCTATATTGCACATAAGTTATCTCTTTACATGTGTTATAATCAAGCTTTTTATTTGCTCATCATATCGATTACACCTTGATTAAGCTTGAAATAACCGTTACTCATTAATGTTTTGGTGATTACAATTTTAGAAAATTCAATTTCTGCTAGGAAGTTAATGCTTTTGATTTTTTTATTTTTGTAACTCATATATGTTTTAAAGGCTATTTTTAACTCCATAACTTCTCAAGTAGCCGTTGGACGTTATTATCTTAAGAGTTACATTCTTGTGTTTTAAACTCCAATTATCAATGGCATTGACTGCATTTTAAATAACAAATCTTGTTGAATGTCCCATTCATTTCTCAATATGTCCATCTTGTTACTTATTTAACATCTAAATATTTCCATAAGTCGAGTTAACTTGTGTGATCAAAGTGTGCTACTACTCATTGGATTGCAAAGTATCTTGGCTTCACCATTTTCAAATTTGATAGGTTAAATTGAGAAATGATATTGAGTGATTTAAGAAAATGATGCCAAAAAGAAATTGAAGAGACCAAGACCATAGACTGAAATAAATTTCAGTTTGCGTTACAAGGATATCCTTAGATTCGAGGACGAATCTTCTTGAAGAAGGGGAGAATGATATGAATCCTACCATGCTAGAGAAAAGCTTCAAAATGGAACCATTAAATGTTGTCCAACTTCATTTATGGCAAACAAAAGATGCATTTAATGAACTCAAGTGCAATAAATGATTCATTAAAGACAAGTCAAGCTTCATTTATGCAACAAAAGTTTCAAGCTACATCAAGAAGGCTTCATTTATGCATGATGTAAACCCGAGATCTTTCTTTGGAACCTCCTTTTTATCAAACAACAAAAAGAAAGAAGAAATGAATGTTTAAAACTTGGTTTTCCATGTTTTAAAAAGGAAAGAAATGAAGTGAAAGGCAAAAGGAAAACAAGGAAGGAAAGTTTAAACCATTTCGGTTTGGATTGCTTTTAAGACAAAAGAAGGAAAGGAAATGAAACAATGTTTAATATACTAAGTTTGTTATGTTTAGAAAAGAAAAGGAAAGAAAAGGAAAGAAAAGAAAAGAAAGGAAAAGAAAAGGAAAGGAAAAAGAAAGAAAAACAAGAAAGGATGGTGGGTGGTGGGACCCCACCTAAGTTCTTCTTAAAAACAAGCTTCTATCGATCTTCTTCTTCATTTTATCAAATGAAAGGCAAGGGTTTTCGTGGGAGAAGCTTAAAGGAAGAAGAAGAAGAGGGTTTCAGCTGGAAATTGAAGAAGAGAGGGAGAGAACTCAAGCAAATTAGTATGACAGCAAGGTAATCACTCTGCCATGTTCTGCTATTTTGTTCATCACGAGCTCCACAGAAAGAGGTAAGAGTTGAAATTTTGTTTCGTGCAAGTTAACTCATATTGGAACAAAATTCGTGAAGGATGCTCGAGCAAATTCGGATCTTAAGCTACTGATTTGTGAAGAGGAAGTCAGAACACAGAATTTACTGTCAAATCCGAGAAGTCTCTGATGTTTTGGTTGTACTGACCTGTAGAATTGGAATCAGAAGCTCTATTAGGTATAGTTGGAAAGCTTATTGAATTTCCTACAACTTTCATGAAGGAATCGTGAATAGAAAAGGATTGGAAGATGTTGTAAATAGCAGGTCAAGTTTCGGGTTGCAGCAGAAATTCGAATCTGGAATAGCAGAAGTTGGTTTCGGGGAAAGAAGCTTTCGAGGTATTTCTGAACCAATCTATTGGGAATTTCAATTTCATGTCTTCATATGAATTTTAGAGGATTCAAAAAGGAAGAGTTTGGTATAAATTTCACCCTGTTTGGATAAGTAATGAAGAAGTTATGGCTGTCTGAATACAGGGCATAAAATCTGTTAAATGCTGAAAATTTTGTTGGAATGTTTTCTTGTAGTTTTAAAGTTAAAACCATGAGCTCGAGGTTCTAAAACATGGTTTTGGTTTGTTTGACAGGCCAAGAGCGAATAGGTCGAGTGTACGGGTCAAAACTCTAGTTCTAACACTGTGAGTGACAAAATGAACTTCGATAATGAGCTATATGCTTGAAAAATGCTTTAGGAAATGCAAGTTTTGCTAGAATGAATTGTTTCAAAGCTTTGTGTTTTATTTTTGAACACATGACTATGAAGTATTCTTGTTTTCTTAGAAATGTTTTAAAGTGTTCATGATGAGCTTAAATGTCTTGATGAAATTTATACACGAGCATATGTTTATTGCATTTCCGAAGTCTATGGAAATGTTATGATTTTGAGCAAGTATGTTTTAGCAAGTATGTTTTTAAAGATTTCCATTTTTATGAACAAGCTAAGTAAGCTTGAGTTTTATGAAAGAAAAGATAAACAGGCATGTTCAAATGTTTTCATGTGATTTTCTGAGATATTGAGCCCGAGGCTTTATGGTACCGTGTGTGCACAGGTCTTATTCTCGTTGTCGACGTTGAGTGTACTCCGTGATAACAATATTGCCGTCGTGAGTGGCCGGGCGGGCCCCACTACGACAAAGACGATGGGAGTCTTGGCGGGCGGCCCCACTACATCGTAGAACAAAGTAGATTGTGACATGTTTTCTTAAAGAGTTTATATCATTTACATGCCTCACGAGATTTAAACGATATACTTGCTGGTTTTTCATGAAAAGCTATAATGATTACACGATTACTTTAAACGCTTGATTACAGATGCATATGCTCATAGATGGCCAGGTGATATGATTTACGAGTTAATAGCTTTCTTTTAAACTCAAGTCACTCACTGAGCTTTATAGCTCATTCTTTCGATGTTTTTCCCACTTTTCGTGTAGAGATCGAGCTCTGGTGCACGATAACTCGCCATAGTCTGCTGGAAGCTTCTCATGTTTGATATGTTTGCACGTGGTTGGTGTAGTTTAGCAAGTCCATATGTTTGTAAATTATTTTAAGAGAACTATGTAGTTATAGTCGTATGTGCTTTAGAGGTTGTGGTTGTTTAATTAGTGGTTTGGACTGCTTGTGGTTCTGATGTTCTTGCTCGTTTTAGTTCCAGGAGAGACTTAAGAAGAGTTTCTCCTCATGTACGTCTTATAGATGTCCAGATTCCGCTGTGTTAAGTTTAAAGTGTTCCATATGCGAACATAGTATGTTTATCAGGTGTATCAGGGTCAACAGGTATTGTTAAGAGATAAACAATGTCTGTTGGCTTCACGCCGCCTTTCGGGCTGAGTTAGCAGGTAGTTCGGAAGAGGGTGTGACACATGAGAAGTTACAACCATTATGTAGGGAGATTGAAAAATGTAATCAAATGAGCCTTTGAGCTTTTTTATAGCCTAGAGCTATGTTTCTTTGCAATTCTATGTAGATTAGGTTGCATGCTTAGAATCATTCAAGCTTGACTAGATCAATCTTGCTTGTGGAGTGATTCGGATCTCAAGTAAGTTTTCTTACCTTGAGGTATTTGATCGACAAGGTAATCCGATTTTACTTTCCTTGAGTTGATTTTCAAAATTTGTTTTGGGGTCTTTGAGATTGAGTTATCTAAAGGTCTTGTTTCTTTAAGCAAGGTTGTTAGATCCAATTGTCAAGGGTTACTTAACATTTTGACATTAGAATCTTTGGCTTCTTTGGTTTCATTTTGAATTTGAGATTTTTTTGGGTTTTGTAATCTAATAGTCTTGTTTGTTGTTAACAAGGTGATAAGTAACTCTTGATGATTTAAATCTAACAACCTTGTTGAAAAACAAGACCTTTAGATCTAAAACTCAAAAACCCCAAACCTAATTGATTTCATCCCAAGGAAGAAGATAGAAACAGATTTACCTTGATGATCAAGATCAAGAGTAGAGAAAACTTGTTTCTAAACTCAAGATTCGAATCACTCCACAAGTAGTTTGATCAACGCTACTTGAATGATCCTAGCATGCAAATCTAAACACAAGATATGCAAAGAAACAAGCTCATGGCTTAAGAAGCAAAATATGCAACTTTTCATTCAAAACATGATTCCAAGTCCTTTTTTACAATACATCTTTGATGGCTTTATATAGCCTTTAAATTGTAACCTAAAATAAGCTAAAATGACATGTTTAATATTGAAACTTCCACAACTTTAATGCCATAACTATCCACTACTCAAATGTAACCTAAAACTTATGAAATATGCTTAAAAACTGAAAATTACATAATAGAGGGCCATAAATCCGAGAATGAATATTGCATTCATTCTTCTAGCTATTTGTAACCATCTATTAGTAAATGAAGCTCATGTTGAAGTAGCTTGAATGTAGTTCTATTAATTGATGGTTGACTTGCATTAAATGAACTTGAGATGTACTTGAGTTCATTTAATTCAACTTTGATTCCTTCAATGCAACTTGAGTTTATCATAAATGAAGCCATGGTGCATTTAATATATCTCCATCTTGAAGCTCTTCTTTATTCTTTATTGGCATTGTTGGGTTCATATCACAAGGTAGATTAGATATTTTAAATTCCTCTTCAATTTCTCATCAGTACATATTCAACTCGAGGATGCCAGAGGATAAATCTGTTCGGGATCATGTCCTGGATATGATGGTACACTTTAACATCGCAGAGTCGAATGGTGCTTCCATCGATGAGTCAAGCCAGGTCAACTTCATTCTGGAAACCCTTCTCCAGATAGTTTCCTGCAGTTTAGAAGTAATGTTGTTATGAACAAGCTTACTTTTAATCTTACCTCCCTTCTGAATGAACTCTAGACCTTTCAATCTTTGATGAAAATTCAGGATCAAAAGGTGAGGCAAATGTTGTCAGTAGGAGTTATCACAGAGGTTCGACCTCTGGGACAAAAACAGTGGCTTCATCTTCTTCTAACCTAAGAGGTAAGAAGAAGAACATGAAGAAGGTTGGTAAAGGGAAACAGGTTGATAAAGTTGCCGCCTAGAAGGGCAAGAAAGTCAAAGACGTTGCTGACAAAGGAAAGTGTTTCCACTGCAACGAAGACGAGCATTGGAAACAGAACTGTCCGAAGTACATTGGAGAAAAGAAGAAGGAAGGTAAATATGATTTACTTTGCCTAGAAGCTTGTTTAGTGGATAATGATAAAACAACTTGGATACTTGATTCAGGTGCCACTAATCATGTTTGTTCTTCTTTTCAGGGAATTGATTCCTGGCAACAGCTACAGCAAGGAGAGATAACGCTCCGGGTTGGAAATGGAGAGGTCGTCTCAGCTGTAGCAGTAGGCACAATGAAACTTTATTTTGGCAAGAAATATGTATTGTTGGAAAATATATTAGTTATACCAGGGTTTACTAGAAACCTTATTTCCATTTCTTGCCTTATTGAACAATGTATTTTTGTTTCCTTTTCTATGAATAAAGTGTTTATTTTGAAGAAAGGTTTAGAAATATGTTAAGCTTCATTAGAAAATGATTGTATGTTTTAAGGCCTAATTCAGTCAAAGTGGTTTTGAACACTGAATTATTTAAAACTGCAAACGCCCAAACTAAGAAACGTAAAATTTCTCCTAAAGAAAATTGCTCATCTTTGGCATCTAAGATTGGGTCACATTAATCTCAATAGGATTGAGAGGTTGATAAAGAAAGGACTTCTAAACGAGTTAGAAGAAAATTCTTTGCCAGTATGTGAATCCTGCCTAGAAAGCAAGATGACTAAAAGACCTTTTAGTGGAAAAGGTTATAGAGCCAAAGACACTCTGGAGCTTATACATTCAGACCTGTATGGTCCGATGAATGTGAAAGCCAGGGGAGGATATGCATATTACATCTCTTTTATATTTACCTAATGCACCACAAGTCTGAAGCACTTGAAAAGTTCAAGGAATTCAAGACTGAGGTTGAAAATCAATTAGGTAAAAGTGTTAAAACACTTCGATCGAATCGAGGTGGAGAGTACATGAATTTAAAATTCCAGAACTATATGATAGAACATGAAATTACATCCCAACTCTCAGCTCCCGGCACACCACAGCAAAACGGTGTATCAGAAAGGAGAAATAGAACCTTGTTGGACATGGTTCGATCAATGATGAGTTATGCTCCTCTCCCTAGTTCCTTTTGGGGTTATGCAGTGGAGACTGCAATATACATTTTGAATAGTGTGCCCTCCAAAAGTGTTTCTGAAACACCTTTTGAACTCTGAAAAGGACGTAAAGGTAGTTTATGTCACTTCAGAATATGGGGGTTGTCCAGCACATGTGCTTATGACAAATCCAAAAAAGTTGGACTCACGTTCAAAGTTGTGCCTATTCGTAGGATACCCAAAAGAAACAAGAGGTGGTTTATTCTATGATCCTAAGGAAGATAAGGTCTTTGTGTCGACAAATGCCACTTTCTTGGAGGAGGACCACATAAGGGACCACAAACCAAAAAGTAAGGTAGTGTTGAGTGAGTTAGACGGAACAATAGCAAAGGTTGCTAATAAGAACACTAGTACGTCAACAAGAGTTGTTGATACTAATTTGTCTAGTCAAGAGAGTCCATCTCAAGAGTTGAGTATGCCTCGACGTAGTGGGAGGGTTGTGATACAGCCTGACCGTTACATGGGTTTAGCTGAAACCCAAGTTGTTATACCAGATGACAACTGCGAGGATCCACTGACTTATAATCAAGCAATGGTTGACAAAGACAAAGACAAATGGGTCATAGCCATGGACCAAGAAATGGAGTCCATGTACTAAAATTCTGTTTGGGATCTTGTAGATAAGCCTGATGGGGTGAAACCTATAGGTTGTAAGTGGATCTACAAGAGAAAACGTGGTGTAGATGGGAATGTGCAAACCTTTAAAGCTAGACTAGTAGCAATGGGTTATACCCAGGTTGAAGGGGTTGACTATGAGGAAACCTTTTCACATGTTGCTATGGTAAAGTTTATGATATGAACCGTATCATGTTATTCAAGACTAAAGAAAAGCTTCAAAATGAAGTTGAATTAATGTTGTCAAACTTCATTTATGACGAACTCAAGATGCATTTAATGGACTCAAGTGCAACCCATGCTTCATTAAAGACAAGTCAAGCTTCATTTATGCAACAAGAGCTTCAAGCTACTTCAAGGGGGCTTCATTTATTCTTGGATAGGTTACAAATTATGTATTGGTTTATTAGAAGTTCAATTCTCGGATTTATGGGGGGTTTAATGTATTTTTCAGTCTTAAAGTGTTGTTTTTAATGTTTTAAGTTACAATTTGGTTAGTGGAGATCATGGTATTGATGGGGATGTAAGTTACAACCTTTCAATTGACCATAGGTTACTCTAGGGTTGATTTTGAGGCTATATAAAGCCATGTAACTTGTAAGAAAAGGAAAAAAAAAAGATTAAAAATGTAATCAAAAGAGGCCTTCAGCTTTTTTTATAGCCTTGAGCTATGACTTTGCAATTCTATGTAGATTAGGTTGCATGCTTAGAATCATTCAAGCTTGACTTGATCAATCTTGCTTGTGGAGTGATTCGGATCTCATACAAGTTCTCTTGCCTTGAGATGTTTGATCGACAAGGTAATCCGATTTTACTTTCCTTGAGTTGATTTTCAAAATTGGTTTTGGGGTCTTTGAGATTGAGTTATCTAAAGGTCTTGTTTCTTTAAGCAAGGTTGTTAGATCCAATTTTCAAGGGTTACTTAGCATTTTGACATTAGAATCTTTGACTTCTTTGATTTCATTTCGATTTGAGATTTTTAGATTTTCCAAATTCCTCTAAAAATTTCTTATCATTTGGTATCAGAGCCTTAGACTCAAGATCAGATATATGTTTCCTTTGCACTTATCTTTTATTTGTTTTTAAATTTTATGTTTTAGTTTTTTTTCGTAATCTGTCCAGATTTATAGCCTTTCAAAAAGCATAAAAACTCATACTTCTAACTATCTTTTCATCTTGGAGTCTTCTTCGATTTCATAGATCTGGATCTTATCGACATTTTATGTTTCTATGAGAATTTCTAGTTCGGTCTTCTTGGGGTGAAAAGTATATATTTTTACGAGTTTTTCTGGAAAACTGTTATACACGAGAACATGAGTTCTTCTTTTGTTCTAATTGTTTTTGCCTCCAGAAAATGCTAGATCTAGATTGCACACAAGTTATCTCTTTAAATGTGTTATAATCAAGTTGTTATTTACTCATCAATGTTTTGTGATTACAATTTTAGAAAATTCAATTTCTCTGGAAGTTTAATGCTCTTGATGTTTTACTTTTCTGTAACTCACATATGTTTTAAGGCTATTTTAATTCCATAACTTCTCAAATAGTCATTGGAATTAATTGTTTTAAGAGTTATATTCTTGGGTTTTAAACTCCAATTATCAATAGCATTGAGTTTATCTTCAATCACTATCTTTCATAAACCTTGTTTAATATGCATATTTCTCAATATTCCAATATGGTTACTTGTTTGAATTTTGAATGTTTCCATAAGTCGAGTTAACTTGTGTGATAAAAGTGTGCTACTTCTCATTGGATTGCAAAGTTATCTTGGCTTCACTATTTCCAAATTTGAGAGCATGTTCCACAAATACTTTAAATTCATTGGATTACCAAAAGATACAAAGAAGAAATCCAAGAGAGCAAGACCAAAAGGCTGGAATAATTACAAGTTTGCATTACAAAGACATCCTTAGATTCGAGGACGAATCTTCTTGAAGAATGAGAGAATGATATGAACCGTATCATGTTATTCAAGACTAAAGAAAAGCTTCAAGATGAAGTTGAATTAATGTTGTCAAACTTCATTTATGACTAACTCAAGATGCATTTAATGGACTCAAGTGCAACCCATGCTTCATTAAAGACAAGTCAAGCTTCATTTATGCAACAAGAGCTTCAAGCTACTTCAAGGGGGCTTCATTTATTCTTGGATAGGTTACAAATTATGTATTGGTTTATTAAAAGTTCAATTCTCGGATTTATGGGGGGTTTAATGTATTTTTCAGTGTTAAAGTGTTGTTTTTAATGTTTTAAATTACAATTTGGTTAGTGGAGATCATGGTATTGATGAGGATGTAAGTTACAACCTTTCAATTGACCATAGGTTACTCTAGGGTTGATTTTGAGGCTATATAAAGCCATGTACCTTGTAGGAAAAGAAAAGAGAAGATTAAAAATGTAATCAAAGAGGCATTGAGCTTTTATTATAGCCTTTTTGAGCTATTTCTTTGCAATTCTATGTAGATTAGGTTGCATGGTTAGAATCATTCAAGCTTGACTTGATCAATCTTGCTTGTGGAGTGATTCGGATCTCAAGTAAGTTTTCTTGCCTTGAGATATTTGATCGATAAGGTAATTCGGTTTTACTTTCCTTGAGTTGATTTTAAAAATTTGTTTTGGGGTCTTTGAGATTGAATTATCTAAAGGTCTTGTTTCTTTAAGTAAGATTGTTAGATCCAATTCTCAAGGGTTACTTAACATTTTGACATTAGAATCTTTGGCTTCTTTGATTTCATTTTGGTTTGGAATTTTTGGATTTGTGATCTAATAGTCTTGTTTGTTGTTAACAAGGTAGATTAGATAATTCAAATTCCTTTTAAAATTTCCTATCAGTTTATCCGTATCCTTCTTGCCATTGCCGCATATTATGACTATGAGGTATGGCAAATGGATGTCAAGACAGCCTTTTTGAATGGCAATCTTGAGGAAACCATCTACATGGACCAACCCAAAGGGTTCATTAAACCAGGACAAGAGCAAAAGGTTTGCAGGCTTAAAAGATCGATTTATGGACTAAAACAAGCCTCTAGGTCCTGGAATATAAGATTTGATGAGGCTATCAGATCTTATGGTTTTGACCAAATGATGATGAACCTTGTGTTTACAAGAAAATCATCAATAGTTCTGTCGCATTCCTAATTCTCTATGTGGATGATATCCTACTCATTGAGAATGATGTAGATTATCTTACTGACATCAAGGAATGGCTAGCTACGCAGTTCCAAATGAAAGATTTGGGTGATGCGCAGTTTGTTCTTAGGATCCAGATTGTCCGGAACCGCAAGAATAAAACACTAGCCTTGTCTCAAGCATCATACATAGACAAAGTGTTGTCAAAGTTTAAGATGCAAGATTCCAAAAAGGGCTTGTTGCCTTTTAGACATGGAATCCATTTGTCTAAGGAACTGTGTCCTAAGACACCTCAAGGAGTTGAGGATATGAGACGGATTCCTTACGCATCAGCTGTTGGGAGCCTGATGTACGCCATGTTGTGTACTAGGCTTGACATCTGTTTTGCAGTTGGGATGGTCAGTAGGTATCAATCCAATCCAGGACTTGAACACTGGACAACGGTTAAAACAATCCTTAAGTATCTTCGGAGAACAAGGAACTACATGCTTGTGTATGAGGCCGAATATGTAGCAGCTTGTGAAGCAGCTAAGGAGGCCGTTTGGTTAAGGAAATTCATGCTAAATTTGGAAGTTGTTCCAAATATGACTTTGCCTATGCTGCATTGTGATAACAGTGGTGCAGTGGCAAATTCGAGGGAACCTCGAAATCACAAGAGGGGAAAGCACATAGAGCGGAAGTATCATCTCATCCGGGAGATCGTGCATAGAGGAGACGTGATTGTCACGAAGATAGCCTCAGAGCACAACATTGTTGATCCTTTTACAAAAGCTCTCACGGCTAAAGTTTTTTAGAGTCACCTAGATGGTCTAGGTTTGCAAGTCTTCCCCAACTAGGGCAAGTGAGAGTATTTTGTACATAGGGGTTTAAATGCCCTAGTTTATTGTATTTACATTACTGTAATGTTTAGTACTCCAAAAACTTTAGGTCAAGTGGGAGATTGTTGGGATTTATGCCCTAAACTTGTGTAATTTTGATCAATTAAATAAAGTGTTATTTGTTTTGATAAGATTACAGTCTTGCTTTTATAAATCCAATAAACTAAGCTCCAAGGTTATAACGTTTATCTTGAAATCAGTGTAGTGGACACTATTTAGGTTGAGTTCAAGATTATAACCTAAATAGTCTATGGTATAAGAATAAGGTTGGAAACCTCATTCTGGTAACACCATGGATGCGACCCACTTTGTAATTAGTACAAATGAGGTAATCCAACTCATTCATGTAGTTGACATGCGAGTAGGGGCATCTTGTATGAAGAGTTCATACAAGAGTGGATCATGAAATTATTAGTCTAACCAAAGATAACAATCGTTAATGAGGATAAGACTAGTAATTTATAGATGGTCATTAGTGACTCGACCTGAATCCTGAGCAAGTTAAGAACTCCTGCTTATAGGGGTTTGTCCTTAGACTAGTATGGGTGAGAGTGGCCCGTAGGTAGCTGGGAACTTAACTATCCAAGATGGAATTCACTCATTCCTCTACTGAGGAATTAGATAGGTTGTTCCCTTAAGAACTGACTCCAGGTCTTGAACAACGGGGCCCCGCCCTCTATGAGGGTATGAGTCTAAGGTAGGACCTTAGACTTGTTGTTCATTAGAGGATCAGTGGTGCTTAAGGAGCAAAGAGGTAATCACAGGGGTAAAACGGTAATTTGACCCAGCTGAGATTACGAACAACCTGTGAAGGGTCGACTCATGGGTAATGACTATATCAGTGGACACAATAATATCTACAGTGAGGAGAGTGCAGCTACAAGTCTATAGTGGAGTGACTTGTAGTTAATGAATATTGATTAACTGGATCAAAAAGTTTGATTAGTTAATCTCACATCATTGGAGCTCATGATCTGTAGGTCCATTAGATCCCTCCGTTGGCTCAATATGGTAATATTGAGGATATAAAGTTAGGAGTGAAATTGAAGTGTTCAATTTCATGCATGAGGTGATATATCTATTATATATGATATAATTGATATAATATATAGTTTTAATGTGAATTAGATTCATATATAAACAATATACTAAAGAGAGAATAAAGGAAGGGTAGGATGGTAATTTCTATACCAATCCCCTATATATATATATGGTTACATGAGATGCAACTAGGTTAAGTGATTTTGAGGTCATTCAAAAGAATCACAAGCTCTCTCTTGTTTGTGTTGTTGGAAGAGTTCCAAAACAGACATCTCTCACAAAATACCTCACCTCTCCTAAAGGGAACCCATCTTCCTCCCTCACCTAGAGAACAACGGAGAAGATTCGGTGGTCGTGTCTTCGCACGTTGGAGTTCTTGTTGCTAAGATCGTGACCGTGGGAGAGTGGAGCACTTGAAGAAAGGTTCTTCAAAGGTAAATTCTTGCTGTCCATTTTACTTTTATGCTTAATCTAGTTTTGTATGTTCTTGAATTTATCGATGTAACTAAATCAAGAGCGAGCGATTCGCAATCGCTTCTGCTGCGGGGACTTCGATTCCCTTCAGGATCGACTTTAACGCATACTCGACGGCGGCAGAATAGTTTCAGTCGACGGTGTTGCGTTTCTCTGATCAATCAACGTCGACAACAACTACACGTTCAAACTTAAATCTGGTGTTTCTTCGATCACTCATTTATTTCTTTCAATCTTCTTCTACGCATCTTTTGATCGAGGTTGACGGCGACAACTCACTGTTTCTATTACGAAGCTTGACGGCGATATAACGGATCTTGACGGCTATGTTTCGACTTCCATTAACTGCTACGACTTGGACTTTTATTGACGACGTCAAACAGAGGTATGGTTTCTTAAATCTTTCTTTTAGCATATTTGTATTTTAATAACCATTGTAGTTTATGTTTCAAGTGAACTGGAAATTATCAGTAAGAAGTGAATTTGGAATGGTAGTTTAGTGCCAAACTTTTACTTTCAATGAACTGGAATTGTAGTTTTGTGCCAAACAATGTGATTATTGGAAACTTTGCTAAACTAATTTAGGAGAACTGTTGTTTTGGCAAATTGTGTTTTTGAGTTCCCTTAACTTAATTAGCAGCAAGCTTTTCTCTATACTCCCACATAATTTGCAAAGAATTTCTAGGCTTAGATTTATGTTGGTTTTGTATGTTTATAATGAGCTTTGATGCACTTATTTATATATTTTATAGATTTCAAGCAACTGGTGCTAAACCGGGTTTTGGAAGATATTTGGACCTTAATTAGATCTTAGAGACGCACTTTGGAACAAAGAAGATAAGTAGAAGAAGTGTTGCAAGTTGGAACCCCCAAGGTATGGCTCGAGACATATAATATAAGATACTCGCTATACTCTCAAGTAGTTTAGACTCCTGGTGGATTGTAACTTTAAATTATGTCTGACTTTTGAGATGTATTATATTGTAGCTTCATTTATGTATCTTAAATGAATTTTCGAAGCTTTTGGATATTACATGTTAGGTTAAATTTAGCTAGAGGAGGTAAATTTAACTAAGGAACTTAGTTGTAGTTAGGATTAATCTATTGCATAAGCATGAGTAGGTTAACACTAGCCCTTTTTCCTGGACTTAGATATATTCTAATGAACACTAGCTCTTGGAACCATAAAAGATACATAGCTTTTAGACCTGATACTTACTTTGGACTTCCCTCCCTAAACTCTCATAAACTTAAGACTTTAGGAAAATGGTAACCTATAGTGAACGTATTCTCAGATCAAACAATCCTCTTACCTAAAACCATGCAATCCATGTCCAAACTTATGACGAAGTCTTAGAAGTCCAACTTAACCAAACTTGCTTCGAGGATGTTATTTACATAGAGAGAGTTCACCCAACTTCAACGACAAAATTCATGGGAGAGGTCCTCCCAATGGTTTGAGGGATCAATAAGGGTAGATATAACCCAATATTTTGTCATTGTCCCTAGGAAACCTGACAAATATAACACCTTTAATTTTGACAAAGTTAAAAACTAGGATATCATCAAAGAATACTAATATAAATCTTCTTAATAAAAGACAGAATACCTGGTTTACTTGTTGGGATGTTTGTCCTAATCTCGTTCTGTTTGTAAATTAACATTTGAAATTAATAAAAGTTATTCATTTCATCATTTTGTGTCTCGCAAACTTTACAAACTTTGTCCAATAAACTAAGCTTCAGGGTCATTGAATATATGAGAGAACTAGAACTTGAACGGTGTGTAGTGGACACACAGGGAGCATCACGTTCGAGTTAATGACCCGAACGGTCTACAAGTATATGGATAGGGTTGGAGACCTAATCCTAGATATGCTGTGGATGCGACCCGCTTTGTATTAAGATACAAACGAGGTGATCTGACTCGTTCATGTGGTTGACATGCGAGTGACGGCATCCTGTACAATGAGATTGTACTCACCGGACCGTGAATTATTAGACCTACTGATGTAACACCGTTAACAATAGACTAATACTTTGTAGATGACCATTAGTGACTCGACCTGAATCCTGAGCGTGTTACGGACTCCTATCTGTGGGGGTATGTCCTTTGACTAGTACGGGTGAGGGTGGTCAAAGTTACTCGCCCAATATGTCTATCTTCTCAGGGACAGAACTGAGTAAGGAGCTGGGAACTTAACTACGCGAGATGGAATTCACTCGTTCCCGCCTTTAGGGAAATTAGAGGGGTTGTTCCCTTAAGTGTTGTCTCCAGGACTTGGACAACGGGCACCCACCTTCTCACTGGCACGAGAGGGTTGTTGTGTATGGTTGGACCATTACAACGTTGTTGTTCATTAGAGGAGCAGTGGGGACTTAAGGAGCAAGAAGTAGACACAGGGGTAAAACGGTAATTTGATCGCTTGTCTATGAACAACCTGTAAAGGGTCGACTCATGGGCATTGGTTATATCAGTGGACACATCTTGTCTTACACTGACGGGAGTGCAACTACGGGCTTTAGTGGAGTGTTACCGTAGCTAATGAATGTTGATTAACCAGGTCAAAGAGTTTGACAGGTTAATCTCAAACCATTGGAGCTCGTCACTGTAGGTCCATAAGGTCCCTCGGTTGGTTCAAACTGGATTAAAAGAAGGTTTACAATTTTGGTGTGAATTTGAAGTGTTCAAGTTCACTAAAGGGTAATTATGTCATTCATATGAGTTATGAATGATATATTATATAGTTTAATGTGAATGAGATTCATAATAAACTATAGGTTAGCCCAATTGTTGAATTAGGGCTTATTTGGAGAAATTAGATTGAGAGATATTAAATTGGATGTGATTTAATTTAAAAATCCACAATAATGCAAATGTGATTTGTAAAATTAGATATGAGATATCTTATTATAAATTGTTATGCAAATATGATTTGCATAACCTATGGTTGTGGTAAAATGGTAAATAGGTGGAGATTTCAACTCCACCTATCACCATTATATAAACCCCATTGCAAGAAGGGTTCTTTGATCTTATGCTCATTTTTGGAATTCTCACCAAAAAAAGCATTCTCTTCTCTCTCAAAATTCTCTCAACTTCTCCTCCCTAAAATCAAAGAAGGATCCCACAATCCTCCTTCTTCCTAAAGTAGAACGACCGAGAAACCAAGTGGTGGTGTTCGATTGGTGTTCGTGTGAAGAGTACGAGATCGTTGAGAACGAGGAAAGCACGAAGAGTTCGTGAACGAAAGGAAAGCTT
The DNA here is from genome assembly GCA_036507285.1 of Trichosanthes cucumerina. Classification (NCBI taxonomy): domain Eukaryota; kingdom Viridiplantae; phylum Streptophyta; class Magnoliopsida; order Cucurbitales; family Cucurbitaceae; genus Trichosanthes; species Trichosanthes cucumerina. The sequence goes on along the minus strand of CM071842.1, from coordinate 35,433,932 downwards.
GAAGATTGTCTTCAACAAGTACAACCTTTAACTTGTTGTTTTTCCTTTCTAGAAATGCATGTTTAGCCTTTACTATGTGATAGTTAATTTTAATGAAATTGAAATGCACAACAATACCACGACGATTTGATCGTCTTCCGCTGCGCTGGGACTCTAATTCCCTTCAATTGGCATCAGAGTCAATCGTTGGGTTTTTGTTGTTGCACTAAATTTTGTTAAAATTAGGTGGGTTTATTTATGCTTTGATTCATGAGATGAATGTTGGTTTGCAAAATGGATGTTTTTCGGTTTTGGCACTTTTATTAGATTTGCATTAAAGTTGATTTGATCAATGTAAAGGCCCGTGTTTTGGGTATTTTTTAATGTAAATCGAGTCTGTAAGTCCGTGTTGTTCGTGGCATAAGATTCTGTGAAGAAATCGGAGCGAAAACGGGCGAGAAACGACGAAGAACAGCAAGAGGTGCTTGTTGTTCTGTCGACAGCGTTGAGACGCTGTTCATCGGCATCTCAACACTGCACATGCGGATGGAGGCTTGGCAGTAGAGCAGCGTTGCAACGCCGAGGCGTGGAGCACGCGAGGCGTGACGCTGGACGTTGTAGCATTGCAACGCTGGCCACGACGTTGCAACGCTGTAAGCCTAGTGGACAGGTGCAGCGAGCAGTTCGCGTGAACGTGAGCGGTTTGAAGGCAGTTCATTCATGGGGCATTTTCTAAATTAGTTTTATATTATTTATATTTTGTAAAATGTATTTATTTAATATATTTTATTAAATAATATTAATATAAATATTATATTAATGTTATTTAATTAAATAAATGCCCCTAAGTGCCAAAACTGGTCATTTTTGTTATTTAATTATTTTTATGCATGAGATGTATGATTTAATTAAATTTTATGTGCATAATGTATGTCAAATAGATTTAAAATGCCACCTTAGGTTAAACATTTCATGCATCATTTATATTATAAGTGTTATAATATATAGTTTGCATGATAGGTTATATTATAAGTGTTATAATATAATTAAATGCATGTTTTAATTTAATTAAATATAAGTGTTATATTTTTTAGATTTATGCTCATGCATTTATTTTCATGTGATGAATATTTATGTTATAGTATAGTTATTCATGTGATGAATGATTAAGCACTATAACATATAAATGCATGTAACCTAAGTTAATTATTAGTTTTAAAGTGTTTAGAACTTGAATAATTAGACTTAGGTTTTCTAGTTCTAATAAGATTAGAATTAGAAAATCAAAATATAATTTTTCAATGGTGACTGATTAGTAACTCTGTCTAAGGAAGGTTTTGTCTAAGGTTGGGGTATTTAAGTTGACGCTTGCATGTGAACACCCTACTACAGAAACCGAAGTGGGAGTGAATTCGGTTCGAAGATTCTTAGGTTATATTTTTCGTGAGTGTCGTTAATTAAAAGTTGATTAATTTACTCACATAAACCTATAATAATGTGATTATAAACTTAGATCAATTCAATTAGAGTTATATTGGTAGACTTAGGTAAATTTTAGCCGGATTATCTAGGTCAATCCCGAAAATTATAAAGTGCTGAGTGGGAGGAAATAAAGTGTATAAGATACATTTAATTTTTCGACCACAAAACTCCGTTAAGTCCGCACCGTGAGATCCATACTCGGTCTCGTGGCGCAAATGGGAGCGTCCCCCTTCGGATGGTATTTGTATGGGTCAATATCAAAGTGGATGCAGAGAGTACTTATAGTGAGTGGGAGCGGGACCTGTGAAAACGGGACCCACGGTCGCTTCTTTCGATTCACACCGTGAGACCCCTATGATCCGCCTACTAGTTTGGCCTGGACCAGACAATCCCTTCGGAGGGCCTTGATCATGGGAGTCGGAACACCGTGAATTCTCGAAAGGGATACAGTTTCTTTGTTGGTTTTCCTTCGTGGTTCACCCTTCGGTGGCTATTGTTTGGACGGATACTTGGAAACTTAAAGATTGAGAGTGACACTCACAGGATTCGTTAAGTGTTAATGAATTCGACCAAAAAAATGGTAACTGGACGCCTAATAGAATAAGAGTTATTCTGGGATTAGGGTCTGGTCGAGAAAGTCTCGTCCTATAGGAGGAGTGTTTCTGTTCACCCTTCGGTGGCGGTAATTCTAAACCTTTAGGATATCATTGCAATTTTTTAAATGACCTAGGGATCATAGGATTAAATTTTGCTTAAACTTGATTGGACTTCAAAAAGTTTTTTGCGAGAGTAACACAAAATTTTAATTTGATTTTTCAGCAAAAATGTCTAGCTCGATAATCGCTTTACTTGCATCAGATAAGTTAGTGGGAGATAACACGATTCTTGTAACCGGCGACCTGAAGTTTGTGCTTACTGAGAAGTGTCCTCAGTTGTCGACCTCGACTGCATCACAAAGTGTTCGTGATGCATACGATCGATGGATCAGGGCCAATGAAAAACCAAGGTCTATATAATTGCCAACTTATCTGAAGCCTTGGCAAAGAAGCACGAGTTGATGATCACCGCTAAGGAGATCATGGAGTCGTTGCAGGACATGTTTGGACAACAGTCCTTTGAGGTCAGGCATGACTCACACAACACGTTTTCAATGCCCGAATGAAAGAAGGGACGTCTGTCCGTGAACATGTTCTGGACATGATGACCCACTTTAATTTGGCAGAGAGGAACGAGGCTTCGATTAACGAGTCGAGCCAGGTCAACTTTATCTTGGAGACTCTTCCGAAGAGTTTCCTTTAGTTTCGTAGCAATGCTGTTATGAACAAAATAAGCTACACTTTGACCACCCTTCTCAATGATGATGAGTAACTCTTGAGAATTTTAAATCTAACAACCTTGTTGAAGAACAAGACCTTTAGATCTAAAACTCAAAAACCCCAAATCTAGATGATTTCATCCCAAGGAAGAAGATGAAACGGATTTACCTTGATGATCAAGATCAAGAGTAGAGAAAACTTGTTTCTAAACTCAAGATTCGAATCACTCCACAAGTAGTTTGATCAACGCTACTTGAATGATCCTAGCATGCAAATCTAAACACAAGATATGCAAAGAAACAAGCTCATGGCTTAAGAAGCAAAATATGCAACTTTTCATTCAAAACATGATTCTAAGTCCATTTACAATACATCTTAGATGGATTTATATAGCCTTTCAATTGTAACCTAAAACTAAGCTAAAATGACATGTTTGAGAATGTAACTTCCCTAACTTTAATATCATAACCATCCACTACTCAAATGTAACCTAAAACATTGAAATAGAAACTTTAAAACTGAAAATACAAGTAAATGAGGTATAAATCCGAGAATTGAACAACTCTAGTCTTTGTAACCTCTCAAGGTGTAAATGAACCTCCACTTGAAGTAACTTGGATTATAGTTCCATTAATTGATGCTTGACTTGCATTAAATGAAGCTTGAGATGCCCTTAAGTTCATTTAATTGTAACTTAAATTCTTTCAATTCAACTTGACTTCAACTTTAATGCAACTGGAGTTCATCATAAATGAAGCCTTAGTGCATTTAATGCAACTCTATTTTTAGCTATTCTTTAGTCTTGACTAGTGTTGTAGGATTCGTATCAAATGAGCTACATAAGTTCTAGTCCTTGATGAGGATCAAGACACCGAAAGCTGAGGCAAATGTTGCCTACATTTCACAGGGGTTCGACCTCTGGGACCAAATCTGTTGCTCCTTCTCGCCCGAAAGGGAAGAATAAAATGAAAAAGGGTAAAGCTGACCGAGCTGCCGCCCAAAAGGGCAAGACAAGGAAGTTGAAGAGAAAGGAAAGTGTTTCCACTATAATGGGGACGGCCACTAGAAGAGAAACTGTCCCAAGTTCCTTGCTGAGAAGAAGAATCAAGGTAAATGTGATTTACTAGTAACTGAAACATGTTTAGTGGAGAGTAGTGTCTCACTTTGGATTTTGGATTAGGCGCCACTAACCACGTTTGTTCTTCTTTTTCAGGAATTGATTCTGGCGGTGACACACCCTCCCAAACCACTTGCTAACTTAGCCCGGGAGACGGCATGAAGCCAACAGACATTGTTACCTCTTAACAATACCTGCTGACACTACTTTATCTGAAAACAAACTATGTTCGCATATGGAACACTTTAAACTTAACACAGCGGAAACTGGACATCTATAAGACGTACATGAGGAGAAACTCTTCTTAAGTCTCTCTTGGAAACTAAAACGAGCAAGAACATCAAAACCACAAACAGTCCAAACCACTAATTAAACAACCACAACCTCTAAAGCACATACGACTATAACTACATAGTTTTCTTAAAATAATTTACAAACATATGGATTTGCTAAACCACACCAACCACGTACAACATATCAAACATGAGAAGCTTCAAGCAGACTATGGCAGGTTATCAGGCACCGAGAGCTCGATCTCTACCTGAAAAGTGGGAAAACACTTAAAGAATGAGCTATAAAGCTCAGTGAGTGACTTGAGTTTAAGAGAAAGCTATTAACTCGTAAATCATATCACCTGGCCAACTATGAGCATATGCATCTGTAATCAAGCATTAAAAGTACTGTGTAATCCGAATAGCTTTTCATGAAAATCAGCAAGTATACCATTAAAATCTCGTAAGGCATGTAAATGATATAAACTCTTTTAAAAACATGTCACAATCTACGTTGTGTAGAACGCGCCAAGACACCAACGTTTATTCTACGATGTAGTGGGGCCCGCCCAGCACTCCCATCGTCTTTGTCGTAGTGGGGCCCGCCCAGCACTCACGACAGCGCTGTTGTCATGGAGTACACTCAACGTCGACAACAAAATAAGACCTGTGTGCACACGGTACTATATAGCCTCGGGCTCAATATCTCAGAAGATCACATGAAAACATTTGAACATGCCAGCTTATCTTTTTCTTTCATAAAACTCAAGCTTACTTAGCTTGTTCATAAAACTAGAAATCTTTAAAACATACTTGCTAGTACATGCTTGCTTGAAATCATAACATTTCCATAAGTTTTGGCAATCATTAGACATATGCTCATGTATAAATCCTTCAAGACATTTAGGCTCACAACGAGCATTCAAAATCATTTCTTAGAAAATATGAATTTTCATAAACATGTGTTTCAAGGAAAACATTAAGCATTCAAACCATTTCGTTTTAGTAAAACCTTGCATTTTCATAAACATAATACAAGCCTATAAACCATTTTCAAGGTTCGTTTTGTCACTCACAGTGTTAGAACTAGAGTCTTGACCCGTACACTCGACCTTTTGTTCTTGGCCTGTCAAACAAACCAAAACCATGTTTTAGAACCTCGAGCTCATGGTTTTTAACCTTAAAATTACAAGAAAATACTCCAACAAAAATTCCAACATTTAACAGATTTTATGCCCTGTATTCAGACAGCCATAACTTCTTCATTACTTAGCCAAACAGGGTGAAATTTATACCAAACTCTTCCTTTTTGAATCCTCTAAAAATCATGTGAAGACATGAAATTAAAATTCCCAATAGATTGGTTCAGAAATACCTCGAAAGCTTCTTTCCCAGGAACTAACTTCTGCTATTCCAGATTCGAATTTCTGCTGCAACCCGAAACTTGACCTGATATTTACAACATCTTCCAATCATTTTCTATTCACGATTTCTTCATGAAAGTTGTAGGAAATTCAATAAGCTTTCCAACCATACCTAATAGAGCTTCTGATTCCAACTCTACAGACCAGTACAACCAAAACACCAGAGACTTCTCGGATTTGACAGCAAATTCTGTCTTCTGTCTTCCTCTTCACAAATCAGTAGCTTAAGATCCGAATTTGCTCGAGCTTCCTTCACGAATTTTGTTCTAATATGGGTTAACTTTCATGAAACAAAATTTCAACTCTTACCTCTTTCTGTGGAGCTCGTGATGAACAAAATAGCAGAACTGGTCTGAGTTGTTCACCTTGCTGCTACACAAGTAATCTTTGAGTTCTCTTCCATCTCTTCTGCAATTCCAGCACCAAAACCCCCTTCTTCCTCTTCCTTTCTGCTTCTCTCATGAAAACCCTTGCTTTCCTTTTGATAAATGAAGAAGAAGATCGAAGGATACATGGTTTTAAAAAGAAAATTAGGTGGGGTCCCACCATCCACTTCCCTTTTCCCTTTTTCATTTTTCCTTTTCATTCTTTTCCTTTTCCTTTCTTTTCTTTTCTTTTCTTTCTTTTCAAAACAAAACTCACATGATTTACATTTGTTTCATTTTCTTCCCTTCATTATTCCTAGAGCAACCAAGCCAAAATGGTTTATGTTTTTCCTTCCTTGTTTTCCTTTTGCCTTTTACTTCATTACTTTTCTTTTTAAAACAAGGAAAACCAAGTTTTAAGCATTCATTTCTTCCTTTCTTTTTGTTGTTTGATAATAAGGAGGTTCCAAAGAAAGATATTGGGTTTACAGCAGCAGCTGCGAGAGGGTGAGGTGACTCTACGGGTTGGATCCGGGGAGATAGTCTCTGCTGCAGCGATCAGCAAAGTGAAGCTTTATTTTGGCAGGAATTAGATTTTGTTAGACAATATGTACATAGTTCCAGGGTTTACTAGAAATCTCGTTTCTATTTCTTGTCTTGTAGAACAATGTGTTTTCGTTTCATTTTTTGGTAATAAAGCCTTTATTTACAAAAATAGTAATTTAATTTGTTCTGCTTCACTTAAGTCAAATTTGTATGTTTTAAAATCTAATTCGGTCAAAAGCGTTTTGAACACTAAGTTATTTAAAACTGCAGAACCACGAACTAAAAGAGTTAAAGTTTCTCCAAAAGAAAATGTCCATCTTTAGCATCTAAGGTTAGACCACATTAATCTCAATACGATTGAGAGACTAGTGAAAAGTGGACTTCTAAGTCAGTTGGAAGAAAACTCTTTACCGGTGTGTGAGTCATGTCTCGAAGGCAAAATGACCAAACGTCCTTTTAGTGAAAAAGGATATAGAGCCAAGGAGCCCCTTGAGCTTATACATTCTGACCTCTGTGGTCCGATGAGTGTTAAAGACGAGGTGGTTACGAATACTTCGTATCTTTCATAGATGACTATTCGAGGTATGGGTATATTTACCTAATGCATAGGAAGTCTGAAACTGTTGAAAAGTTCAAGGAGTACAAGACTGAGGTTGAGAACCTGTTAGGTAAAACCATTAAAACACTTCGATCGGATTGAGGTGGAGAGTATATGGACACTGAATTCCAGGACTATATGATAGAACACGAAATTACGTCCAAACTCTCAGCACCTGGTATGGCACAACAGAATGGTGTATCGGAGAGGAGAAACAGAACCTTGTTGGACATGGTTCGGTCGTTGATGAGCTATGCTCGTCCCCCTGATTATTTTTGGGGTTACGCAGTGGAGACTGCGATTTATATTTTGAACAATGTTCCGTCGAAGAGTGTTTGTGAAACACCTTTCGAACTCTGGAATGGTCGTAAAGGTAGTCTACAACATTTCAGAATTTGGGGATGCCCGACCCACGTGTTGGTGTCAAACCCAAAAAATTTGGAACTCCGTTCAAAATTGTGCCTATTTGTAGGTTACCCAAAAGAGACTAGGGGTGGTCTATTTTTCGATCCTAAGGAAAATAAGGTGTTTGTGTCGACAAACGCCACTTTCCTTGAGGAAGACCACGTTAGGAATCATTTGCCTAGGAGCAAAATCATGTTGAACGAAATGGACAGTACATCAGCAAGAGTTGCTGATGGGGCTAGTACATCAGCAAGTGTTGTTGATCCTAGCACGTCCAATCAAGTGTGTTCCCAAGAGTTGGGAATGCCTCGATGTAGTGGGAGGGATGTGAGACAGCCTGAACGTTACATGAGTTTAGTTCAAACCCAAGTCGTCACTCCTGATGATGACTACGAGCATCCATTGACCTATGATCAGGCTATGGCAGACGTTGACAAGGATGAATGGATTAAAGCTATGGACCAAGAAATGGAGTCGATGTACTTAAATTCTGTCTGGGAGCTTGTGGATCAACCTGATGGGGTAAAACCTATAGGTTGTAAATGGATCTACAAGCGTAAACATGGCGTAGATTGGAAGATGCAGACCTTCAAAGCACGACTAGTGGCAAAGGGTTTTACCCAGGTCAAAGGGGTTGACTATGAGGAAACCTTTTCACCTGTTTCCATGGTAAAGTCGATCAGGATCCTTCTGGCCATTGTCACATATTATGACTATGAGGTATGGCAGATGGATGTCAAGACTGCCTTTCTGAATGGCAACCTTGACGAAACCATCTACATGGTGCCCAAAGAGTTCATAACCCAAGGCTAAGAGCAAAAGGTTTGTCGGCTTCATACGTCCATTTATGGACTGAAACAAGCCTCGAGGTCTTGGAATATAAGGTTTGATGAGGCGATCAAATCTTATGGGTTTGATCAGAATGTTGACAAGCCTTGTATCTACAAGAAAATCGTCGACAAAACTGTCACATTTCTAATATTGTACGTGGATGATATCCTTCTTATTGGAAATTGATATGAATCCTATCGTGCCATCAAGACCATAGAAAAGCTTCAAAATTGAGTTGAAATAAATGTTGTCAAACTTCATTTATGTTGAACTAATGATGCATTGAATGAACTAAAAGTGCAATTTATGCTTCATTAAAGACAAGTCAAGCTTCATTTATGCAACAAGAGTTTCAAGCTACTTCAAGTAGGGCTCCATTTAAGTATGAGAAGTTACAAACTTTATGTAGGGTGATTAAAAATAGCAATTCTCGGATTTATGGAATTTTGATGTAATTTTAGGTTTTAAAGTCTTGTTTTCAATGATTTAGGTTACAAAATAGTTAGTGGAGATCATGATATTGATGGGGATGTAAGTTACACCCTTTCAATAGACCATAGATTACTTTAGGGTTAATTTTGAGGCTATATAAAGCCATGTAACTTGTAAAGAAGAAAGAAGAAAAAAGAAAAGATTGAAAATGTAATCAAAAGAGACATTGAGCTTTTTTATAGAATTTGAGCTATTTCTTTGTAATTCTATGTAGATTAGGTTGCATGCTTAGAATCATTCAAGCTTGACTTGATCAATCTTGCTTGTGGAGTGATTCGAATCTCATACAAGTTCTCTTGCCTTGAGATGCTTGATCGGCAAGGTAATCCGATTTTACTTTCCTTGAGTTAATTTTCAAAATTCGTTTTGGGGTCTTTGAGATTGAGTTATCTAAAAGTCTTGTTTCTTAGGTCTAATTGTCAAGGGTTACTTAACATTTTGACATTAGATTCTTTGTCTTCTTTGATTTCACTTCGATTTGGGGTTTTAGATCTAAAGGTATTGTTTGTTCCATAACAAGGTTGTTAGATTTTTTATATTCCTCTTAATTTCTCATCATTTGGTATCAGAGCACCTTATGCTCAAGATCGGATATATGTTTCCTTTGCGCTTATCTTTTATTTGTTTTTTATTTTTATGTTCTAGTTTTTTTTTTTTGTTTACAATCTGTCCAGTTTTCGTAGTCTCTAAAAAATTATCCGAAACTCATATTTTCTTATGTCAATTCATCTTGATATCTTCATAAATATTGTAGATAAGGGACTAAGCTTCAACTTTGTCTTCTTTGAGATTTTCTAATGCAGCTTTCTTGAGGGTGAAAATGATGCATTATTACAATTGGTTCTGAAAAAAACTGCTATCCCGAGAACATGAGTTCTTGTTTTGTTCTTGCTGTTTTTGCCTCTAAAGCATGCTAAATCCAAAAATTTCCAATTACATTTGACTATTATGTTTAAATTTAACCATTTGGTGTTCAATCTTAGATGTTACACTTTGAAAGTTTGACAAGTTGGTGGTTACATATTAAAAATGGGCAGTTACATTTCTGCACATGAATTTTTCAGCCATTAGATTTCAATTTGTAACTCCTATGTTTAAAATTCCAGCCATTGGTTATTATCCAAGCTACATTGCTTCTTCTTCATTTATCTAGCCATGGTTAAATGTTTCAAATGTCAAGTTAGTTGTTTGTTTTCAAAGTGTGCAATTATCCATTGAATTGCAAATTATCTTGGCTTCTCCATACAAATTTTGAGAGATGAGATTGAGAATCATTGTGTTTTCTCAAAATTGAGTGCAAACATGAGTGACCTATATTTGAGTGTAAACTTGTGAGGGAGTGTTGTGAGATCATTTGTATTTTCTTAACTTATTTTTGCAGCAATCTTTCACAAAGAAAATGATGCGAAGAAGAAATTAAAGAGACCAAGACCAAAGACTGAAATAAATTTCAGTTTGCGTTACAACGACATCCTTAGATTCGAGGGCGAATCTTTTCGAAGAAGGGGAGAATGATATGAATCCTATCGTACCATCAAGACCAAAGAAAAGCTTCAAAATTGAGTTGAAATAAATGTTGTCAAACTTCATTTATGCTGAACTAATGATGCATTTAATGAACTAAAGTGCAATTTATGCTTCATTAAAGACAAGTCAAGCTTCATTTATGCAACAAGAGTTTCAAGCTACTTCAAGTGGGGCTCCATTTAAGTATGAGAAGTTACAACTTTATGTAGGGTGATTAAAAATATCAATTCTCGGATTTATGGAATTTTGATGTAATTTTAAGTTTTAAAGTCTTGTTTTCAATGATTTAGGTTACAAAATAGTTAGTGGAGATCATGGTATTGATGGGGATGTAAGTTACAACCTTTCAATAGACCATAGTTTACTTTAGGGTTAATTTTGAGGCTATATAAAGTCATGTAACTTGTAAAGAAGAAAGAAGAAAAAAGAAAAGATTGAAAATGTAATCAAAAGAGGCATTGAGCTTTTTTATAGCCTTTGAATTATTTCTTTGCAATTCTATGTAGATTAGGTTGCATGATTAGAATCATTCAAGCTTGACTTGATCAATCTTGCTTGTGGAGTGATTCGAATCTCATACAAGTTCTCTTGCCTTGAGATGCTTGATCGACAAGGTGGTCCGATTTTACTTTCCTTGAGTTAATTTTCAAAATTCGTTTTGGGGTCTTTGAGATTGAGTTATCTAAAGGTGTTGTTTCTTTAAGCAAGTTTGTTAGATCCAATTGTCAAGGGTTACTTAACATTTTGACATTAGATTCTTTGGCTTCTTTGATTTCATTTCGATTTGGGGTGTTGGGGTTTTAGATCTAAAGGTCTTGTTTGTTCCATAACAAGGTTGTTAGATTTTTTACATTACTCTTAATTTCTCATTAGGAATGAAGTAGGATTTCTTACTGACGTAAAGAAATTGCTAGCTTTGCAATTCCAAATGAATGATTTGAGAGAACCTCAGTATGTTTTAGGTATCCAAATAGTCCTGAACCGGAAGAACTGAACGCTGGCCATGTCTGAAGCGTCTTATATTGACAAGATGTTGTCTAGATATAAGATGCAGAACTCCAAGAAGGGTTTGCTGCGATTCAGGCATGGGGTTCACCTGTCTAAGGATCACTGTCCTAAGACTTCTCAAGAGGTTGAGGATATGAGACGGATCCCCTATGCTTCAGCTGTAGGGAGCCTCATGTATGCCATGCTGTGTACTAGGCTCGACATCTGTTATGCAGTAGGGATTGTCAGTAGGTATCAATCCAATCCAGGATTAGATCACTGGACAGCCGTAAAGGCAATCCTCAAGTATCTTAGGAGAACGAAGAACTACAGCTTAATGTATGGCAGTGGGGTTTTGATCCTTATGGGATACACAGATTCTGACTTTCAGAACGATAAGGATTCTAGGAAATCCACTTCGGGGTCAACCTTCATTCTAAATAGATGAGTTGTAGTATGGCGAAGCATCAAGCATGGATGCATCGTTGATTCCACTATGGAAGCAGAGTACATTGCAGCTTGTGAAGCTGCAAAGGAAGCTGTTTGGCTAAGGAAGTTCATGACAGATTTGGAAGTTGTTCCAAATATGAACTTGCCAATCACACTGTTTTATGACAACAGTGGTGCTGTAACCAACTCCAGAGAGTCTTGGAGCCATAAGAGAGGCAAACACATTGAGCGAAAGTATCACCTGATACGAGAGATTGTGCACCGCGGCGACGTTACAGTGCAAATAGCGTCAGAGCACAACATTGCTGATCCATTTACAAAGCCCCTCATGGCTAAGGTGTTTGGGGGTCACCTAGAGAGTCTACTCGAGTGCTTCTTGACTAGGGCAAGTGGGAGATATGTAAACGGATATTCAATGCCCTAGTTAGTATTACTTCATTGTAATTTATGTATATTTCAGAAATGTATTTGCTCCACTAGCTTAGTCGAAGTGGGAGTTTGGTGGGATGTTTGTCCTAAACTCGTTCTGTTTGTAAATTAACATTTGAAATTAATAAAAGTTATTCATTTCATCATTTTGTGTCTCGCAAACTTTACAAACTTTGTCCAATAAACTAAGCTTCAGGGTCATTGAATATATGAGAGAACTAGAACTTGAACGGTGTGTAGTGGACACACAGGGAGGATCACGTTCGAGTTAATGACCCGAACGGTTTACAATATATGGATAGGGTTGGAGACCTAATCCTGGATACGTTGTGGATGCGACCCGCTTTGTATTAAGATACAAACGAGGTGATCTAACTCGTTCATGTGGTTGACATGCGAGTGGGGGCATCCTATACAATGAGATTGTACAAGACCGGACCGTGAATTATTAGACCTACTGATGTAACACCGTTAACAGTATGGACTAATAACTTCGTAGATGACCATTAGTGACTCGACCTTAATCACGAGCGCCATGAGACTCCTATCGTGGAGTGCGCCCTTTGACTAATGCGGTGAGGGTGGTCATAGTTACTCGCCCAATATGCCTATCTTCTTAAGGGCAGGACCAAGTAGGGAGCTGGGAACTTAATTACGCGAGATGGTATTCACTCGTTCCCGCCTTTAGGGAAACTAGAAGGGTTGTTCCCTTAAGTGTTGTCTCCAGGGCTTGGACAACAGACACCCGCCGTCTCACTGGCATGAGAGGGTTGTTGTGTATGGTTGGACCATTACAACGTTGTTGTTCATTAGAGAAGCAGTGGGGACTTAAGGAGCAAGAAGTAGAGACCAGGGCAATTTGACCCAGCAGTGTCTACGAACAACCTGTGAAGGATCGACTCATGGGCATTGGTTATATCAAAGGACACATCTTTTCTTACACTGAAACAAAGAAAACTCAAGAACATCAAGAATCAAAGAAAACTCATGCACTCGGTTTTTCTCGATTTTCCAGAATAAATTATCAAAATTAAGCATTTTCACCCTTAAGCAAGTTGAATCTGAAGAACTAGTAAAAGACAAAACTGAAGCCTAGACCGAGTTCTATAACTTTGCAGAAGACACTAATACCAAAAGAAGAACGTAAATGACACTTTTTTGGGTTTTATACAAAAGGAAGAATGTGATGAGATGAACAAAAAGGAACAAAAAAAAAATTCAGAATAAAATTGAAGAAAAGAATAGAAAAAAATGGAAACATATAACCGATCTAGAACCTAAAGTTCGGATACCAAATGATAAGTAACTCTTGATGATTTAAATCTAACAACCTTGTTGACGAACAAGACCTTTAGATCTAAAACTCAAAAACACCAAATCTAGATGATTTCATCCCAAGGATTAGATAGAAACGGATTTACCTTGATGATCAAGATCAAGAGTAGAGAAAACTTGTTTCTAAACTCAAGATTCGAATGACTCCAAAAGTAGTTTGATCAACGCTACTTGAATGATCCTAGCATGCAAATCTAAACACAAGATATGCAAAGAAACAAGCTCATGGCTTAAGAAGCAAAATATGCAACTTTTCATTCAAAACATGATTCTAAGTCCTTTTTCTTACAATACATCTTTGATGGCTTTATATAGCCTTTTAATTGTAACCTAAGCTAAGCTAAAATGACATGTTTGAGAATGTAACTTCCCCAACATCAATGTCATAATCATCCACTATTCAAATGTAACCTAAAAACATTGAAACACAAACTTTAAAACTGAAATTACATGTAAATGAGCTATAAACCCGAGAATTGAATCTCCTATCAACAATTCTAGTCTTTGTAACCTCCCAAGGTGTAAATTAAGTTCACTTGAAGTAACTTGAAGTGTAGTCCCATTAATTGATGCTTCACTTGCATTAAATGAAGCTTGAGATTCACTTAATTTCATTTAATTGCAACTTAAGTTATTTCAATGCAACTTAAGTTCACCATAAATGAAGCCTTGATGCATTAAATGCAACTCCATTTTTAGCTCTTCTTTAGTCTTGACTAGGGTTGTAGGATTCATATCATCCTCCCCTTCTTCAAGAGGATTCGTCCTCGAATCAAAAAGGTCTCCTACATCAAAGGGACGAAAATCAGCAACATTAAAAATATAATTGGCGTCATCTTCTCCTTGTAGAGCAATCTCATAGTTATGGGACGTCATAGGTAATATGTTTCTTGAATTCCACATAGGTTTCTTGTGAAATGAACAACGATCCTTCCAAAAGTGTCTCCAAACCCAATCACCCGGTTTGAAAACCTTATGCTTGCTGCGACGGATGAATTTAGAAGCAATTTTTAAGTTTTGCCTCTCAATAAATGCTTTTGCATTTACTTTTGAAGAAAACTTTGAATCAAGCCTCACAATGAGTAATTTAGCATCCTGTAAAAACTTCAAAGAAACACTAGAGAAACATGGGTTGAGCTTATCCGTTAGAAAACAAGTTCTTTCATATAAAAGATAAAAAATATTTTGCTTTGAAAACAAAATATATTTAAACTCACAACCTCTTTCACACAACCTCACATTATTGGTTTTTCTCTCATTTCTCTCTATAGGCCATAGACTAATCTCATGCTTTTCTCTATCACTCATTTTCTCACAAGATTCTTTTTCAAACAATTGACATGCTTTTGTCTCGACCTTTTTTTGTCTTTTTCCCTAACTCACACACATCAATATGTACTTCATCATGAGTAGGTGTTACAATAGTAGAAGTGTTACAAACAAACAAGTCCTTGCAATCTAATCTCCTAGTAAACTCACTAGCATGTGTTGACACTAAATTACAAAACATTTCATTTTGAATCTTACCACTTTCTACCTCAACAATCGGCTTATTTTCAGTAGGTAAACTAACATTTTCCAAAGGTGAATGAACATTTAAAATTGGTATAGGTTTAGTGTACCTTGTAGACTTTCTTTGGAGACGTTTTTCAATCTTTATGGTAATGTGCACCATCCTCTCCAAATCCTCATAAGGTTGAAGATCAAGCTTGCAATCTCCTTATTAAGTCCTTTAAAGAACCGAGCCATTGTAACCGTCTCATCCTCATAAATTTCGAGATCTTCAAGCAACGTTTGCATCTCCATGTAGTAAGCCTCCACACTTTTGCTCCCTTGTCTCAAAGTTTGCAAGTTATGGAAAAACTTAGGAACAAAGTGCTCTCACATTATTTGCTTAAGAACATTCCATGATTCAATTGGACGGTTAAGGTTCCTCCTACTTAAAAACAATTTATCCCACCAAGTAATGGCATAATCTCTAAGATTAGAAACAATGAGTTTTACCTTCTTCTCCTCATTCAAAGTGTCATGATCAAAGACATGATCAACTTGTCTTTCCCATTGAATGTACTCCGTCGGATTTGTACTTCCATAGAATTTAGGAAATTTCAGCTTCATATTTTTTTTTGGGTTTGTTTCTGCAAAAAAAAAAAAAAAAAAAAAGTAACACAAAAATGGACCTCACAAGCACTCCCTCACGTGTTTTCACTCGTTAAGGTATTGTCACTCGTGTTTACACTCAAAACAGAAAAACACTCTCAACAAACTCACAATTTCACTCGCATGAGCCAATAAGCAAAGTTTGCAATCAAGTGATAGACAATACACTAAGAAAATAAAATAGCATAAATATGGAGAAAAACGAATATCGAATAAGAAACAAGTTATGAAGGAAAGAAAATGGCAGAATTGAAACAAAAATTGACTCAAGATGAAAAAGATAGCTATGGAAGTGGGACAAATTATAGTTACTATAGTAAATACCAACAACTAGTGAATATTCCAGCAAATAACACTTCCAAATTGAATGATCTAGTCAATGTGTAATTGAAAGGAGTTACAATCTGATTTTATAACATGAAAAACAGATTGGAGTTACACAAGACATAATCAATGTATTTAAAAACATATGGCTGGAATTTTCAATGTGTAACAAACATGCATTTATTGCAAATGGAAATTTGTAACCTATATGGGAAAATCAAACAACAACATTCAGATCTAACATGGAAATATCAGATCTAAGCTCAAGATATGAAAGATAGAAACAAAGAACACCATAGAACATCAAGAATCAAAGAGAACTCATGCACTCGGTTTTTCTCGATTTTCCAGAATAAATTATCAAAATCAAGCATTTTATCCCTAAGCAAGTTGAATTTGAAGAACAAGTAAAGACAAAAATGAAGCCTAGACCGAGTTCTATAACTTTGCAGAAGACACTAACACCAAAAGAAGAACGTAAATGACATTTTTTTTTTGGGTTTTATACAAAAGGCAGAATGTGATGAGATGAACAAAAAGGAACAAAAAAAAATCAGAATAAAATTGAAGAAAAGAATAGAAAAAATGGAAACATATATATCTAGAACCTAAAGTTCTTATACCAAATGATAAGTAACTCTTGATGATTTAAATCTAACATCCTTGTTGACGAACAAGACCTTTAGATCTAAAACTCAAAAACACCAAATCTAGATGATTTCATCCCAAGGATTAGATAGAAACGGATTTACCTTGATGATCAAGATCAAGAGTAGAGAAAACTTGTTTCTAAACTCAAGATTCAAATGACTCCACAAGTAGTTTGATCAACGCTACTTGAATGATCCTAGCATGCAAATCTAAACACAAGATATTCAAAGAAACAAGCCCATGCCTTAAAAAGCAAAATATGCAATTTTTCATTCAAAACATGATTCTAAATCCTTTTTCTTACAATACATCTTTGATGACTTTATATAGCCTTTTAATTGTAACCTAAACTAAGCTAAAATGACATGTTTGAGAATGTAACTTCTCCAACATCAATGTCATAATCATCCACTATTCAAATGTACCCTAAAAACATTGAAACACAAACTTTAAAACTGAAATTACATGTAAATGAGCTATAAATCTGAGAATTGAATCTCCTATCAACAATTCTAGTCTTTGTAACCTCCCAAGGTGTAAATGAAGTTCACTTGAAGTAACTTGAAGTGTAGTCCCATTAATTGATGCTTCACTTGCATTAAATGAAGCTTGAGATTCACTTAATTTCATTTAATTGCAACTTAAGTTATTTCAATGCAACTTGACTTCAACTTTAATGCAACTTGAGTTCACCATAAATGAAGCCTTGATGCATTAAATGCAACTCCATTTTTAGCTCTTCAAGTCTTGACTAGCGTTGTAGGATTCATATCAGTTAATCTCGAATCATTGGAGCTCGTCACTTTAGGTCCATAAGGTCCCTCGGTTGGCTCAAACTGGATTAAAAGAAGGTCTACAATTTTGGTGTGAATTTGAAGTGTTCAAGTTCACTAAAGGGTAATTATGACATTTATATGAGATATGAATGATATATTATATAGTTTAATGTGAATAAGATTCATAATAAACTATAGGTTTGCCCAATTGTTGAATTAGGGCTAATTTGGAGAAATTAGATTGAGAGATATTAAATTGAATGTGATTCAATTTAAAAAACCACAATAATGCAAATGTGATTTGTAAAATTAGATATGAGATATCTTATTATAAATGGTTATGCAAATATGATTTGCATAACCTATGGTTGTGGTAAAATGGTAAATAGGTGGAGATTTCAACTCCACCTATCACCATTATATAAACCCTTTTGCAAGAAGGGTTCTTTGATCTTATACTCATTTTTGGAATTCTCACCAAAAGAAGCATTCTCTTCTCTCTCAAAATTCTCTCAACTTCTCCTCCCTAAAATCAAAGAAGGATCCCACAATCCTCCTTCTTCCTAAAGTAGAACAACCGAGAAACCAAGTGGTGGTGTTCGATCAGTGTTCGTGTGAAGAGTACGAGATCGTTGAGAACGAGGAGCGCACGAAGAGTTCGTGAACAGAAGGAAAGCTTGAAGATTCTCTTCAACAAGTAAGTAGCCTTTAACTTGTTGTTTTTCCTTTCTAGAAATGCATGTTTAGCCTTTACTATGTGATAGTTAATTTTAATGAAACTGAAATGCACAACAATACCACGACAATTCGATCGTTTTCCGCTGTGCTGGGACTCTAATTCCCTTCATTACTAAGGACTGAAATGTAGCATGTGTATTGGCCAAGCCAAAGGGCATGTCTAAAAATTCGTAATGACCCTCATGAGTCCTAAAAGCCGTTTTCGGTATATCCTGCTCGCACCTCTGAATTTGATGGTAACCGGATTTAAGGTCCAACTTTGAATAAATCTGCGACCCATGTAGCTCATCCAGAAATTCCTCGATGACTGGTATTGGGAACTTATCAGGTATTGTGCCTTGGTTTAGGGCCCTGTAGTCAACGCAAAATCTCCACCTCTATTCTTTTTCTTAACTAAAAGAACAGGGCTAGAAAAGGGCAAAAACTTGTAAATCTAGATCTAAAACCTTGTAGAAGACGATATAATGAAATACGGAACGAAAAGGATATTTTTTTGTATTTTTTATTCAGAATAAGAACATGCTCGGATCTGCAAAAACTGAAGCTAAAGAGAAAAGAACTCAAAGAGATAAATGCAAGGAAACATATGTCCGATCAAAGAGCCTAATGCTCTGATACCAAATGTTAAGTAACTCCCAAGAATTAGACCTAACAACCTTGTTGAGAAAACAAGACCTTTAGATCTAAAACTTAAAAACCCCAAAACGACATGGAATCAACCCAAGGAAAAGTTTGGAACGGATTACCTTGATGATCAAGATCAAGAGTAAAGAAAACTCGTTTCTAAACTCGTGATTCGAATCACTCCACAAGAGGTACGATCAACACCACTTGAATGACTCTAGCATGCAAATTCTAAACACAAGAAATTGCAGTAAGGAAAACTTAGCTCTCAACAAAGCTAAAAGAAAACTCAATTCATTCACTTTAAAATTTTGTCTACAATGGAAGAAGAGAGAGCTTTATATAGCCTTTGAGACCCTTAACCTAATTGACAAATAGACACTAACTTTATGGGCTAGTTAGTGGGGGAAAAGAGTAACCTATATGAGTTACAATTTAACCACAACTCCCATATTGAAAACAAACTTAAATGATAAACAAAACTGAAATTACATTTAAAACTAATAAAGGTGTTGTCTTGTAACCATTATTTTAATACTAATCCATAGCTTTAAATGGTTTGAACTTGTGTTCCATAATTGAAGCTTAGCTTGTCTTGAATGAAGCTTGTAATGATACTTGACTTCATTGAATCCATCTCCACCTCATTGAATGCAACTTCAGTTCAAACATCACCATATTAAATGTAACTTTAGTTCAACTTAGTTCTTTTAGGTGAAACCCAAGTTAAACTTAAGTTCCATAAATTTAGCTATGAGTTCATTAAGTGCAAGTTAGAATGCATTTAATGCGTCTCCATCTTGAAGTTCAACTTTGCACAACATGTAGGGAAAGACTCCAACATCTTCTAGAACCTCCTCTTTTGAGCTCACTATAGCTTGAATATGAGTGATTAAAGCTTGTTGTAGCTTCTTGGCTCTCGACCTTGTAATTGGACCTTCAGACATGACAATAGGTGGTCCTTGGTTCATATCATCCTCCCCCTCTTGAGAAGGATTTGCCCTCGAATCATAACCATCACCTACATCAAAAGGACTCAAGTCAGCAACATTAAAGGTTGCACTAACACCATACTCACCTGGTAAATCAATTTTATAAGCATTGTCATTGATTCTCTCAAGAACTTGGAAAGGTCCATCTCCTCGTGGTAAAAGCTTTGATTTTCATTGATTAGGAAACCTTTCTTGTCGAAAATGTACCCAGACTCAATCTCCCGGTTTGAAGACTAAGGGTTTACGCCCCTTATTGATTTTTGAAGCAACCTTGAAATTTTGCTTCTCAATGTGCTCTTTAACTTTCTTTTGCAACTTATGAACAAACTCAACCTTTGCATTCGCATCAAGACTCGCAAACTCATTAGGGGGCATAGGCAATAAATCAATAGGAGTTAAAGGATTAAAGCCATAAACAATTTCAAAAGGAGGGCATTTAGTAGTGCTATGAACAACCCTATTATATATGCAAATTCTATGAATGGCAAACAATCCTCCCAAGTCTTAAGATTCTTATCAATAATAGCCCTAAGCATAGTAGTCATGGTTCTATTAACAACCTCGGTTTGACCATCCGTTTGAGGATGACATGTAGTTGAATACAATAGCTTAGTTCCCAACTTACCCCACAAAACACGCCAAAAGTGGCTTAAAAATTTAACATCACGATCACTAACTATGCTTTTAGGAATACCATGCAATCTCACAACCTCCCTAAAGAATAAGTCAGCGATAAGTTTTGCATCATCTGTTTTGTGACAAGGAATAAAATGTGTCATTTTACTAAATCTATCGACCACAACAAATATGCTATCTCTACCTTTCCTAGTTCTAGGTAAGCCTAAAACAAAATCCATCGATATATCAATCCAAGGACCATTAGGAACGGGTAAAGGTGAATACAAACCATGTGGTTGAAGCCTAGACTTAGCCTGTTTACATGCTATGCATCGAGCACAAACTTTATTAACATCATGCCTCATTTTAGGCCAGTAAAAATGTTCAACAAGCATATCATAAGTTTTAGAAACTCCAAAATGCGCCATTAAACCGCCTCCCATGAGCTTCCTTTACCAATAACTCACGAATAGAATAAGATGGGATGCAAAGTTTTCCTTTCCTAAACAAAAATCCATCAAACAACATGTAATCATCCACAACAAGTCCTTTTTCACAAGATTCAACAAAAGGAGCAAAGAATGCATCATGAGGATACAAAGTCTTTATATATTCAAACCCTAACAACTTAGCATTCAAAGCATTGAGTAAAGCATACCTTCGTGATAAAGCATCCGCAACAATGTTCTCCTTACCTTGTTTATACTTAATCACATAAGGGAATGTTTCAATAAACTCCAACCATTTGGCATGTCGTCGATTGAGTTTATTTTGTCCTCTCAAATGCTTTAAACTCTCATGATCTGTATGAATAACGAACTCCTTAGGCCAAAGATAATGTTGCCATGTTTGTAATGCACGAACCAAAGCATAAAGTTCTTTGTCATATGTTGGATACTTCAAAGAAGCACCATTCAATTTTTCACTAAAGAACATTAAAGGTCTGTTATTTTGCATTAAAACAACACCTATTCCTACACCACTAGCATCACATTCAATTTCAAAGGTTAACTCAAAATTAGGTAATGCAAGCAATGGAGCGGAACACAATTTTTCTTTCAAAGTGTTAAAAGCATTTTCTTGGTCTTTTCCCCATATGAAAGAAACATTTTTCTTAACAAGTTCATTCAAGGGTGAAGCAATGGTACTAAAATCCTTAATGAACCTACGATAGAAACCCGCAAGACCATGAAAACTTCTTACCTCACTCACAGTTTTAGGTGTAGGCCAATCTTTTATTGCCTTTACCTTCTCCTCATCAACCTCAACACCGTTAGATGAAACAACAAATCCAAGAAAATTAACTTTTTCCATGCAAAAGCTACATTCTGTAAATTTGCATACAAACATTCTTTTCTCAAAGTAGACAAAACAGATCGTACATGTTCAACATGCTCATCTAAGGATTTAGAATAAACAAGAATATCATCAAAGTAGACAACCACAAACTTCCCTAAGTATTCTCATGCAAGACATGATTCATTAACCTCATGAATGTACTAGGTGCATTAGTCAATCCAAAAGGGATAACTAACCATTCATAAAGACCATACTTAGTTTTGAAAGCAGTTTTCCATTCATCACCAATATGCATGCGAATTTGATGATAACTCGATTTCAAATCAATCTTAGTAAAGAGACTACATCCATGCAACTCATCAAGCATATCATCTAATCTAGGAATTGGATGTCTATACTTAATAGTTATCTTGTTTATAGCCCTACAATCAATACACATACGCCATGACCCATCTTTCTTAGGCACAAGAATAAGCTGGAATAGAACATGGACTCAAACTCTCACGTACATACCCTTTAGCAAGGAGTTCACTCACTTGCCTTTGTATCTCTTCGGCCTCCTTTGGATTAGTCCTATATGCTGGACGGTTTGGAATGGTTGCTCCGGAATGAAGTCAATCTTATGCTCAATTCCTCTAAGTGGTGGCAAACCACTAGGCATCTCCTCTGGAAATAAATCTTCAAACTCCTTCAAAAGTAAAACAAAAACACTAGGCAAAGAAGGGTTAAGCTCGTTAGTAAAGAAACAAGACCCTTTGCACATAAGTACAAGAATGGTCCTATTAGAAAGCAAAACATTCCTAGCCTCACTTGACCTAGCATACAAACTCACTATTTTGGCTTTTCTCTCATTTTTTCCTCTAGGCCGATTGCTACTCTCTTGCTTTTCACTCAAACTTTTTTTTTCTCTCGATTCTTTTCTATTATTTCATTTTCACTTTTGCTTTTGCATCAGCCTCTTGCCTTTTCTTTTCAAGTTTGCATTGATCAATAAATACATCTTTTGGAGACAATGGAACAAGAGTAGTTTTTCTACCATTATAAGTAAAAGAGTAACGATTTGCATACCCATCATATACTACCCGACGATCAAATTGCCAAGGCCTCCCCAACAATAAATCTCTAGCATGCATGGATACAACATCACACAAAACATCATCATTATACTTTCCAATGGTAAAAGAAACAAGAGCTTGCTTAAGCCCTTACTTGCGCACAATCATTCAACCATTGAAGTTTATATGGTCTAGGATGTGGTTTGGTCTCTAAATTAAGCCTCTTGACCAGAATTGTACTCACAACATTGGTGCAACTACCACTATCAATGACCACACTACAAGGCATAGATTGAATAAGGCACCTAGTGTGAAACAAGTTCTCTCTTTGGTCTAGACTATCCTCCTTAATTTGGGTGCTTAAAGCTCTCCTAGCAACTAAGGACAAGTTTTGGGATCCTCTTCGCTTAACTCCTCATTCTCACTCTCATCATTTTCTTCCTTAACCTCATCTTCCTCTTCATCATCAGTCACAATCTCTCCCTCTCTAATGGTCATAATTCTCCTATTAGGGCAATCTCTACTATAGTGACCTACCCCTTGACATTTCCAACATTTCAAATCCCTATTTCGCACATTAGATTCATCTATCTTCTCTTTCCCCTTTTTAGAACTATCCCCTTTCTCTACATTTGCTTTAGGTTTCTCATATATCTCTTGGTTTCTAAGCTTAGATTCAATCTTCTTACTATCCTTTTTCCATGTAGAACTAGAGTTGGAAAAATGTTTAGAAGAATACCATCGAGACGTTCGTTGGATTTGCCTCTCGATCTTGATTGCAATATGCAACAACCCCTCAATGTCAGAGTAAGGTTGTATGATAAGAAATTTAGAGGAATTGAAATATCAAAAAATCTCAAATCGAAATGAAATCAAAGAAGCCAAAGAATTCTAATATCAAAATGTTAAGTAACCCTTGACAATTGGATCTAACAACCTTGCTTAAATAAACAAGACCTTTAGATAACTCAATTTCAAAGACCCCAAAACCAATTTTGAAAATCAACTCAAGGAAAGTAAAATCGGATTACCTTGTCGATCAAACATCTCAAGGCAAGAGAACTTGTATGAGATCCGAATCACTCCACAAGCAAGATTGATCAAGTCAAGCTTGAATGATTCTAAGCATGCAACCTAATCTACATAGAATTGCAAAGACATAGCTCAAAGGCTATAAAAAAGCTCAAGGCCTCTTTTGATTACATTTTTAATCTTTTTCTTTCTTTTTCTTCCTACAAGGTACATGGCTTTATATAGCCTCAAAATCAACCCTAGAGTAACCTATGGTCAATTGAAAGGTTGTAACTTACATCCCCATCAATACCATGATCTCCACTAACCAAATTGTAACCTAAATTATTGAAAACAAGACTTTAAAACTGAAATTTACATCAAAATATCCATAAATTCGAGATTGAAGTCTTGTACTAATCTTGAAAGTCTTTATAACCTTCCATGCATAAATGAAGCTTCACTTGATTTAAATTGAATCCCTTGTTGCATAAATGAAGCTTGAGTTATCTTTAAAGACACATTTATTGCACATGAGTTCATTAAATGCATCTTCAGTTCGTCATAAATGACGTTGGAGAACATTTATTTCAACTCCATTTTGAAGCTTTTTCTCTCGTTTTGCATAGCATGATGATTCGTATCATTCTCCCCTTCTTCAAGAAGATTCGTCCTCGAATCTAATGATGTTGTTGTACACAAACTGAAAATTTATTTCAATGAAGTCTTGCTTTCTAGAATTTCTTCCTCGTATCATTTTCTTTGTGAAAGATTGCTGCAAAAACAAGTTAAGAAAATACAAATGACCTCACAACACTCCCTCACAAGTTTACACTCAATAATATTTAGGTCACTCATGTTTGCACTCAATTTTGAGAAAACACATTGATTCTCAATCTCACGTCTCAAAATTTGTATGGAGAAGCCAAGATAATTTGCAATTCAATGGATAATTGCACACTTTGAAAACAAACAAACTAACTTGACATTTGAAAAAAATTTAAGGTCATGATTAGATAAATGAAGAAGAAGCAATGTAACTTATGGACAATAACCGATGGCTGGAATTTTTAAATATAAGAGTTACTATTTGAAACTAATGGTTGGAAAGTTCAATGTGCAGAAATGTAACTGCCCATATTTAATATGTAACAACCAACTTTTAAAACTTTCAAAAAGTGTAACATCAATGAATGAATGCCAAATGGTTATATTAAACAAAAATGATCAGTTCAAATGAGAAATTTTTAGATCTAGCATGCTTTAGAAGAAAAAACAGCAAGAACAACACAAGAACACATGTTCTCGGTTTTATGAGTTTTTCAGAACAAGTTATAAACATGCATATTTTTCAGCCTAAAGAAAGTCGAACTAGAAATTTTCATAGAAGACACATTTATAGATCAGAGCCTGATCTACAACATTAATGATGACCTCAAATTGAAATAACAAACGGAAATATGAGTTTTTTGTACTTTTCGACAGATTACAAAAACTGGACAGATTACAAAAAATGAAACAAAACATGAAAATTTGAAAAAATTCAAGATAAACGCAAAGGAAACATATATCCGATCTTGAGCCTAAGGCTCGATACCAAATGATATGAAATTAAAAAGGATTTGAAATATCTAAGAACCTTGTTATGGAACAAACAAGACTATTAGATCTAAAACCCCAAAAATCTCAAAACCAAAATGAAATCAAATAAGCCAAAGATTCTAATGTCAAAATGTTAAGTAACCCTTGACAATTGGATCTAACAACCTTGCTTAAATAAACAAGACCTTTAGATAACTCAATTTCAAAGACCCCAAAACCAATTTTGAAAATCAACTCAAGGAAAGTAAAATCGGATTACCTTGTCGATCAAACATCTCAAGGCAAGAGAACTTGTATGAGATCCGAATCACTCCACAAGCAAGATTGATCAAGTCAAGCTTGAATGATTCTAAGCATGCAACCTAATCTACATAGAATTGCAAAGACATAGCTCAAAGGCTATAAAAAAGCTCAAGGCCTCTTTTGATTACATTTTTAATCTTTTTCTTTCTTTTTCTTCCTACAAGGTACATGGCTTTATATAGCCTCAAAATCAACCCTAGAGTAACCTATGGTCAATTGAAAGGTTGTAACTTACATCCCCATCAATACCATGATCTCCACTAACCAAATTGTAACCTAAATTATTGAAAACAAGACTTTAAAACTGAAATTTACATCAAAATATCCATAAATTCGAGATTGAAGTCTTGTACTAATCTTGAAAGTCTTTATAACCTTCCATGCATAAATGAAGCTTCACTTGATTTAAATTGAATCCCTTGTTGCATAAATGAAGCTTGAGTTATCTTTAAAGACACATTTATTGCACATGAGTTCATTAAATGCATCTTGATTCGTCATAAATGACGTTGGAGAACATTTATTTCAACTCCATTTTGAAGCTTTTTCTCTCGTTTTTCATAGCATGATGATTCGTATCATTCTCCCTTCTTCAAGAAGATTCCTCCTCGAATCTAATGATGTTGTTGTACACAAACTGAAAATTTATTTCAATGAAGTCTTGCTTTCTAGAATTTCTTCCTCGTATCATTTTCTTTGTGAAAGATTGCTGCAAAAACAAGTTAAGAAAATACAAATGACCTCACAACACTCCCTCACAAGTTTACACTCAATAATATTTAGGTCACTCATGTTTGCACTCAATTTTGAGAAAACACATTGATTCTCAATCTCACGTCTCAAAATTTGTATGGAGAAGCCAAGATAATTTGCAATTCAATGGATAATTGCACACTTTGAAAACAAACAAACTAACTTGACATTTGAAAAAAATTTAAGGTCATGATTAGATAAATGAAGAAGAAGCAATGTAACTTATGGACAATAACCGATGGCTGGAATTTTTAAATATAAGAGTTACTATTTGAAACTAATGGTTGGAAAGTTCAATGTGCAGAAATGTAACTGCCCATATTTAATATGTAACAACCAACTTTTAAAACTTTCAAAAAGTGTAACATCAATGAATGAATGCCAAATGGTTATATTAAACAAAAATGATCAGTTCAAATGAGAAATTTTTAGATCTAGCATGCTTTAGAAGAAAAAAACAGCAAGAACAACACAAGAACACATGTTCTCGGTTTTAGCAGTTTTTCAGAACAAGTTATAAACATGCATATTTTTCAGCCTAAAGAAAGTCGAACTAGAAATTTTTATAGAAGACACATTTATAGATCAGAGCCTGATCTACAACATTAATGATGACCTCAAATTGAAATAACAAACGAAAATATGAGTTTTTTGTACTTTTCGACAGATTACAAAAACTGGACAGATTACAAAAAATGAAACAAAACATGAAAATTTGAAAAATTCAAGATAAGCATAGAAAGGAAACATATATCCGATCTTGAGCCTAAGGCTCTGATACCAAATGATATGAAATTAAAAGGATTTGAAATATCTAAGAACCTTGTTATGGAACAAACAAGACTATTAGATCTAAAACCCCAAAAATCTCAAAACCAAAATGAAATCAAATAAGCCAAAGATTCTAATGTCAAAATGTTAAGTAACCCTTGACAATTGGATCTAACAACCTTGCTTAAATAAACAAGACCTTTAGATAACTCAATTTCAAAGACCCCAAAACCAATTTTGAAAATCAACTCAAGGAAAGTAAAATCGGATTACCTTGTCGATCAAACATCTCAAGGCAAGAGAACTTGTATGAGATCCGAATCACTCCACAAGCAAGATTGATCAAGTCAAGCTTGAATGATTCTAAGCATGCAACCTAATCTACATAGAATTGCAAAGACATAGCTCAAAGGCTATAAAAAAGCTCAAGGCCTCTTTTGATTACATTTTTAATCTTTTTCTTTCTTTTTCTTCCTACAAGGTACATGGCTTTATATAGCCTCAAAATCAACCCTAGAGTAACCTATGGTCAATTGAAAGGTTGTAACTTACATCCCCATCAATACCATGATCTCCACTAACCAAATTGTAACCTAAATTATTGAAAACAAGACTTTAAAACTGAAATTTACATCAAAATATCCATAAATTCGAGATTGAAGTCTTGTACTAATCTTGAAAGTCTTTATAACCTTCCATGCATAAATGAAGCTTCACTTGATTTAAATTGAATCCCTTGTTGCATAAATGAAGCTTGAGTTATCTTTAAAGACACATTTATTGCACATGAGTTCATTAAATGCATCTTCAGTTCGTCATAAATGACGTTGGAGAACATTTATTTCAACTCCATTTTGAAGCTTTTTCTCTCGTTTTTCATAGCATGATGATTCGTATCATTCTCCCCTTCTTCAAGAAGATTCCTCCTCGAATCTAATGATGTTGTTGTACACAAACTGAAAATTTATTTCAATGAAGTCTTGCTTTCTAGAATTTCTTCCTCGTATCATTTTCTTTGTGAAAGATTGCTGCAAAAACAAGTTAAGAAAATACAAATGACCTCACAACACTCCCTCACAAGTTTACACTCAATAATATTTAGGTCACTCATGTTTGCACTCAATTTTGAGAAAACACATTGATTCTCAATCTCACGTCTCAAAATTTGTATGGAGAAGCCAAGATAATTTGCAATTCAATGGATAATTGCACACTTTGAAAACAAACAAACTAACTTGACATTTGAAAAAAATTTAAGGTCATGATTAGATAAATGAAGAAGAAGCAATGTAACTTATGGACAATAACCGATGGCTGGAATTTTTAAATATAAGAGTTACTATTTGAAACTAATGGTTGGAAAGTTCAATGTGCAGAAATGTAACTGCCCATATTTAATATGTAACAACCAACTTTTAAAACTTTCAAAAAGTGTAACATCAATGAATGAATGCCAAATGGTTATATTAAACAAAAATGATCAGTTCAAATGAGAAATTTTTAGATCTAGCATGCTTTAGAAGAAAAAAACAGCAAGAACAACACAAGAACACATGTTCTCGGTTTTAGCAGTTTTTCAGAACAAGTTATAAACATGCATATTTTTCAGCCTAAAGAACGTCGAACTAGAAATTTTCATAGAAGACACATTTATAGATCAGAGCCTGATCTACAACATTAATGAAGACCTCAAATTGAAATAACAAACGGAAATATGAGTTTTTTGTACTTTTCGACAGATTACAAAAACTGGACAGATTACAAAAATGAAACAAAACATGAAAATTTGAAAAAATTCAAGATAAACGCAAAGGAAACATATATCCGATCTTGAGCCTAAGGCTCTGATACCAAATGATATGAAATTAAAAAGGATTTGAAATATCTCGAGAACCTTGTTATGGAACAAACAAGACTATTAGATCTAAAACCCCAAAAATCTCAAAACCAAAATGAAATCAAATAAGCCAAAGATTCTAATGTCAAAATGTTAAGTAACCCTTGACAATTGGATCTAACAACCTTGCTTAAATAAACAAGACCTTTAGATAACTCAATTTCAAAGACCCCAAAACCAATTTTGAAAATCAACTCAAGGAAAGTAAAATCGGATTACCTTGTCGATCAAACATCTCAAGGCAAGAGAACTTGTATGAGATCCGAATCACTCCACAAGCAAGATTGATCAAGTCAAGCTTGAATGATTCTAAGCATGCAACCTAATCTACATAGAATTGCAAAGACATAGCTCAAAGGCTATAAAAAGCTCAAGGCCTCTTTTGATTACATTTTTAATCTTTTTCTTTCTTTTTCTTCCTACAAGGTACATGGCTTTATATAGCCTCAAAATCAACCCTAGAGTAACCTATGGTCAATTGAAAGGTTGTAACTTACATCCCCATCAATACCATGATCTCCACTAACCAAATTGTAACCTAAATTATTGAAAACAAGACTTTAAAACTGAAATTTACATCAAAATATCCATAAATTCGAGATTGAAGTCTTGTACTAATCTTGAAAGTCTTTATAACCTTCCATGCATAAATGAAGCTTCACTTGATTTAAATTGAATCCCTTGTTGCATAAATGAAGCTTGAGTTATCTTTAAAGACACATTTATTGCACATGAGTTCATTAAATGCATCTTGATTCGTCATAAATGACGTTGGAGAACATTTATTTCAACTCCATTTTGAAGCTTTTCTCTCGTTTTGCATAGCATGATGATTCGTATCATTCTCCCCTTCTTCAAGAAGATTCGTCCTCGAATCTAATGATGTTGTTGTACACAAACTGAAAATTTATTTCAATGAAGTCTTGCTTTCTAGAATTTCTTCCTCGTATCATTTTCTTTGTGAAAGATTGCTGCAAAAACAAGTTAAGAAAATACAAATGACCTCACAACACTCCCTCACAAGTTTACACTCAATAATATTTAGGTCACTCATGTTTGCACTCAATTTTGAGAAAACACATTGATTCTCAATCTCACGTCTCAAAATTTGTATGGAGAAGCCAAGATAATTTGCAATTCAATGGATAATTGCACACTTTGAAAACAAACAAACTAACTTGACATTTTGAAAAAATTTAAGGTCATGATTAGATAAATGAAGAAGAAGCAATGTAACTTATGGACAATAACCGATGGCTGGAATTTTTAAATATAAGAGTTACTATTTGAAACTAATGGTTGGAAAGTTCAATGTGCAGAAATGTAACTGCCCATATTTAATATGTAACAACCAACTTTTAAAACTTTCAAAAAGTGTAACATCAATGAATGAATGCCAAATGGTTATATTAAACAAAAATGATCAGTTCAAATGAGAAATTTTTAGATCTAGCATGCTTTAGAAGAAAAAAACAGCAAGAACAACACAAGAACACATGTTCTCGGTTTTAGCAGTTTTTCAGAACAAGTTATAAACATGCATATTTTTCAGCCTAAAGAACGTCGAACTAGAAATTTTCATAGAAGACACATTTATAGATCAGAGCCTGATCTACAACATTAATGAAGACCTCAAATTGAAATAACAAACGGAAATATGAGTTTTTTGTACTTTTCGACAGATTACAAAAACTGGACAGATTACAAAAAATGAAACAAAACATGAAAATTTGAAAAAATTCAAGATAAACGCAAAGGAAACATATATCCGATCTTGAGCCTAAGGCTCTGATACCAAATGATATGAAATTAAAAAGGATTTGAAATATCTAAGAACCTTGTTATGGAACAAACAAGACTATTAGATCTAAAACCCCAAAAATCTCAAAACCAAAATGAAATCAAATAAGCCAAAGATTCTAATGTCAAAATGTTAAGTAACCCTTGACAATTGGATCTAACAACCTTGCTTAAATAAACAAGACCTTTAGATAACTCAATTTCAAAGACCCCAAAACCAATTTTGAAAATCAACTCAAGGAAAGTAAAATCGGATTACCTTGTCGATCAAACATCTCAAGGCAAGAGAACTTGTATGAGATCCGAATCACTCCACAAGCAAGATTGATCAAGTCAAGCTTGAATGATTCTAAGCATGCAACCTAATCTACATAGAATTGCAAAGACATAGCTCAAAGGCTATAAAAAAGCTCAAGGCCTCTTTTGATTACATTTTTAATCTTTTTCTTTCTTTTTCTTCCTACAAGGTACATGGCTTTATATAGCCTCAAAATCAACCCTAGAGTAACCTATGGTCAATTGAAAGGTTGTAACTTACATCCCCATCAATACCATGATCTCCACTAACCAAATTGTAACCTAAATTATTGAAAACAAGACTTTAAAACTGAAATTTACATCAAAATATCCATAAATTCGAGATTGAAGTCTTGTACTAATCTTGAAAGTCTTTATAACCTTCCATGCATAAATGAAGCTTCACTTGATTTAAATTGAATCCCTTGTTGCATAAATGAAGCTTGAGTTATCTTTAAAGACACATTTATTGCACATGAGTTCATTAAATGCATCTTGATTCGTCATAAATGACGTTGGAGAACATTTATTTCAACTCCATTTTGAAGCTTTTCTCTCGTTTTGCATAGCATGATGATTCGTATCATTCTCCCCTTCTTCAAGAAGATTCCTCCTCGAATCTAATGATGTTGTTGTACACAAACTGAAAATTTATTTCAATGAAGTCTTGCTTTCTAGAATTTCTTCCTCGTATCATTTTCTTTGTGAAAGATTGCTGCAAAAACAAGTTAAGAAAATACAAATGACCTCACAACACTCCCTCACAAGTTTACACTCAATAATATTTAGGTCACTCATGTTTGCACTCAATTTTGAGAAAACACATTGATTCTCAATCTCACGTCTCAAAATTTGTATGGAGAAGCCAAGATAATTTGCAATTCAATGGATAATTGCACACTTTGAAAACAAACAAACTAACTTGACATTTGAAAAAAATTTAAGGTCATGATTAGATAAATGAAGAAGAAGCAATGTAACTTATGGACAATAACCGATGGCTGGAATTTTTAAATATAAGAGTTACTATTTGAAACTAATGGTTGGAAAGTTCAATGTGCAGAAATGTAACTGCCCATATTTAATATGTAACAACCAACTTTTAAAACTTTCAAAAAGTGTAACATCAATGAATGAATGCCAAATGGTTATATTAAACAAAAATGATCAGTTCAAATGAGAAATTTTTAGATCTAGCATGCTTTAGAAGAAAAAACAGCAAGAACAACACAAGAACACATGTTCTCGGTTTTAGCAGTTTTTCAGAACAAGTTATAAACATGCATATTTTTCAGCCTAAAGAAAGTCGAACTAGAAATTTTCATAGAAGACACATTTATAGATCAGAGCCTGATCTACAACATTAATGAAGACCTCAAATTGAAATAACAAACGGAAATATGAGTTTTTTGTACTTTTCGACAGATTACAAAAACTGGACAGATTACAAAAAATGAAACAAAACATGAAAATTTGAAAAAATTCAAGATAAACGCAAAGGAAACATATATCCGATCTTGAGCCTAAGGCTCTGATACCAAATGATATGAAATTAAAAGGATTTGAAATATCTAAGAACCTTGTTATGGAACAAACAAGACTATTAGATCTAAAACCCCAAAAATCTCAAAACCAAAATGAAATCAAATAAGCCAAAGATTCTAATGTCAAAATGTTAAGTAACCCTTGACAATTGGATCTAACAACCTTGCTTAAATAAACAAGACCTTTAGATAACTCAATTTCAAAGACCCCAAAACCAATTTTGAAAATCAACTCAAGGAAAGTAAAATCGGATTACCTTGTCGATCAAACATCTCAAGGCAAGAGAACTTGTATGAGATCGAATCACTCCACAAGCAAGATTGATCAAGTCAAGCTTGAATGATTCTAAGCATGCAACCTAATCTACATAGAATTGCAAAGACATAGCTCAAAGGCTATAAAAAGCTCAAGGCCTCTTTTGATTACATTTTTAATCTTTTTCTTTCTTTTTCTTCCTACAAGGTACATGGCTTTATATAGCCTCAAAATCAACCCTAGAGTAACCTATGGTCAATTGAAAGGTTGTAACTTACATCCCCATCAATACCATGATCTCCACTAACCAAATTGTAACCTAAATTATTGAAAACAAGACTTTAAAACTGAAATTTACATCAAAATATCCATAAATTCGAGATTGAAGTCTTGTACTAATCTTGAAAGTCTTTATAACCTTCCATGCATAAATGAAGCTTCACTTGATTTAAATTGAATCCCTTGTTGCATAAATGAAGCTTGAGTTATCTTTAAAGACACATTTATTGCACATGAGTTCATTAAATGCATCTTGATTCGTCATAAATGGCGTTGGAGAACATTTATTTCAACTCCATTTTGAAGCTTTTTCTCGTTTTGCATAGCATGATGATTCGTATCATTCTCCCCTTCTTCAAGAAGATTCGTCCTCGAATCTAATGATGTTGTTGTACACAAACTGAAAATTTATTTCAATGAAGTCTTGCTTTCTAGAATTTCTTCCTCGTATCATTTTCTTTGTGAAAGATTGCTGCAAAAACAAGTTAAGAAAATACAAATGACCTCACAACACTCCCTCACAAGTTTACACTCAATAATATTTAGGTCACTCATGTTTGCACTCAATTTTGAGAAAACACATTGATTCTCAATCTCACGTCTCAAAATTTGTATGGAGAAGCCAAGATAATTTGCAATTCAATGGATAATTGCACACTTTGAAAACAAACAAACTAACTTGACATTTGAAAAAATTTAAGGTCATGATTAGATAAATGAAGAAGAAGCAATGTAACTTATGGACAATAACCGATGGCTGGAATTTTTAAATATAAGAGTTACTATTTGAAACTAATGGTTGGAAAGTTCAATGTGCAGAAATGTAACTGCCCATATTTAATATGTAACAACCAACTTTTAAAACTTTCAAAAAGTGTAACATCAATGAATGAATGCCAAATGGTTATATTAAACAAAAATGATCAGTTCAAATGAGAAATTTTTAGATCTAGCATGCTTTAGAAGAAAAAAACAGCAAGAACAACACAAGAACACATGTTCTCGGTTTTAGCAGTTTTTCAGAACAAGTTATAAACATGCATATTTTTCAGCCTAAAGAACGTCGAACTAGAAATTTTCATAGAAGACACATTTATAGATCAGAGCCTGATCTACAACATTAATGAAGACCTCAAATTGAAATAACAAACGGAAATATGAGTTTTTTGTACTTTTCGACAGATTACAAAAACTGGACAGATTACAAAAAATGAAACAAAACATGAAAATTTGAAAAATTCAAGATAAACGCAAAGGAAACATATATCCGATCTTGAGCCTAAGGCTCTGATACCAAATGATATGAAATTAAAAAGGATTTGAAATATCTAAGAACCTTGTTATGGAACAAACAAGACTATTAGATCTAAAACCCCAAAAATCTCAAAACCAAAATGAAATCAAATAAGCCAAAGATTCTAATGTCAAAATGTTAAGTAACCCTTGACAATTGGATCTAACAACCTTGCTTAAATAAACAAGACCTTTAGATAACTCAATTTCAAAGACCCCAAAACCAATTTTGAAAATCAACTCAAGGAAAGTAAAATCGGATTACCTTGTCGATCAAACATCTCAAGGCAAGAGAACTTGTATGAGATCCGAATCACTCCACAAGCAAGATTGATCAAGTCAAGCTTGAATGATTCTAAGCATGCAACCTAATCTACATAGAATTGCAAAGACATAGCTCAAAGGCTATAAAAAGCTCAAGGCCTCTTTTGATTACATTTTTAATCTTTTTCTTTCTTTTTCTTCCTACAAGGTACATGGCTTTATATAGCCTCAAAATCAACCCTAGAGTAACCTATGGTCAATTGAAAGGTTGTAACTTACATCCCCATCAATACCATGATCTCCACTAACCAAATTGTAACCTAAATTATTGAAAACAAGACTTTAAAACTGAAATTTACATCAAAATATCCATAAATTCGAGATTGAAGTCTTGTACTAATCTTGAAAGTCTTTATAACCTTCCATGCATAAATGAAGCTTCACTTGATTTAAATTGAATCCTTGTTGCATAAATGAAGCTTGAGTTATCTTTAAAGACACATTTATTGCACATGAGTTCATTAAATGCATCTTGATTCGTCATAAATGGCGTTGGAGAACATTTATTTCAACTCCATTTTGAAGCTTTTTCTCTCGTTTTGCATAGCATGATGATTCGTATCATTCTCCCCTTCTTCAAGAAGATTCGTCCTCGAATCTAATGATGTTGTTGTACACAAACTGAAAATTTATTTCAATGAAGTCTTGCTTTCTAGAATTTCTTCCTCGTATCATTTTCTTTGTGAAAGATTGCTGCAAAAACAAGTTAAGAAAATACAAATGACCTCACAACACTCCCTCACAAGTTTACACTCAATAATATTTAGGTCACTCATGTTTGCACTCAATTTTGAGAAAACACATTGATTCTCAATCTCACGTCTCAAAATTTGTATGGAGAAGCCAAGATAATTTGCAATTCAATGGATAATTGCACACTTTGAAAACAAACAAACTAACTTGACATTTGAAAAAAATTTAAGGTCATGATTAGATAAATGAAGAAGAAGCAATGTAACTTATGGACAATAACCGATGGCTGGAATTTTTAAATATAAGAGTTACTATTTGAAACTAATGGTTGGAAAGTTCAATGTGCAGAAATGTAACTGCCCATATTTAATATGTAACAACCAACTTTTAAAACTTTCAAAAAGTGTAACATCAATGAATGAATGCCAAATGGTTATATTAAACAAAAATGATCAGTTCAAATGAGAAATTTTTAGATCTAGCATGCTTTAGAAGAAAAAAAAACAGCAAGAACAACACAAGAACACATGTTCTCGGTTTTAGCAGTTTTTCAGAACAAGTTATAAACATGCATATTTTTCAGCCTAAAGAACGTCGAACTAGAAATTTTCATAGAAGACACATTTATAGATCAGAGCCTGATCTACAACATTAATGAAGACCTCAAATTGAAATAACAAACGGAAATATGAGTTTTTTGTACTTTTCGACAGATTACAAAAACTGGACAGATTACAAAAAATGAAACAAAACATGAAAATTTGAAAAATTCAAGATAAGCATAAAAAGGAAACATATATCCGATCTTGAGCCTAAGGCTCTGATACCAAATGATATGAAATTAAAAAGGATTTGAAATATCTCGAGAACCTTGTTATGGAACAAACAAGACTATTAGATCTAAAACCCCAAAAATCTCAAAACCAAAATGAAATCAAATAAGCCAAAGATTCTAATGTCAAAATGTTAAGTAACCCTTGACAATTGGATCTAACAACCTTGCTTAAATAAACAAGACCTTTAGATAACTCAATTTCAAAGACCCCAAAACCAATTTTGAAAATCAACTCAAGGAAAGTAAAATCGGATTACCTTGTCGATCAAACATCTCAAGGCAAGAGAACTTGTATGAGATCGAATCACTCCACAAGCAAGATTGATCAAGTCAAGCTTGAATGATTCTAAGCATGCAACCTAATCTACATAGAATTGCAAAGACATAGCTCAAAGGCTATAAAAAGCTCAAGGCCTCTTTTGATTACATTTTTAATCTTTTTCTTTCTTTTTCTTCCTACAAGGTACATGGCTTTATATAGCCTCAAAATCAACCCTAGAGTAACCTATGGTCAATTGAAAGGTTGTAACTTACATCCCCATCAATACCATGATCTCCACTAACCAAATTGTAACCTAAATTATTGAAAACAAGACTTTAAAACTGAAATTTACATCAAAATATCCATAAATTCGAGATTGAAGTCTTGTACTAATCTTGAAAGTCTTTATAACCTTCCATGCATAAATGAAGCTTCACTTGATTTAAATTGAATCCCTTGTTGCATAAATGAAGCTTGAGTTATCTTTAAAGACACATTTATTGCACATGAGTTCATTAAATGCATCTTGATTCGTCATAAATGGCGTTGGAGAACATTTATTTCAACTCCATTTTGAAGCTTTTCTCTCGTTTTGCATAGCATGATGATTCGTATCATTCTCCCCTTCTTCAAGAAGATTCGTCCTCGAATCTAATGATGTTGTTGTACACAAACTGAAAATTTATTTCAATGAAGTCTTGCTTTCTAGAATTTCTTCCTCGTATCATTTTCTTTGTGAAAGATTGCTGCAAAAACAAGTTAAGAAAATACAAATGACCTCACAACACTCCCTCACAAGTTTACACTCAATAATATTTAGGTCACTCATGTTTGCACTCAATTTTGAGAAAACACATTGATTCTCAATCTCACGTCTCAAAATTTGTATGGAGAAGCCAAGATAATTTGCAATTCAATGGATAATTGCACACTTTGAAAACAAACAAACTAACTTGACATTTGAAAAAATTTAAGGTCATGATTAGATAAATGAAGAAGAAGCAATGTAACTTATGGACAATAACCGATGGCTGGAATTTTTAAATATAAGAGTTACTATTTGAAACTAATGGTTGGAAAGTTCAATGTAAAATGAAAAATGTACTGCCCATATTTAATATGTAACAACCAACTTTTAAAACTTTCAAAAAGTGTAACATCAATGAATGAATGCCAAATGGTTATATTAAACAAAAATGATCAGTTCAAATGAGAAATTTTTAGATCTAGCATGCTTTAGAAGAAAAAACAGCAAGAACAACACAAGAACACATGTTCTCGGTTTTAGCAGTTTTTCAGAACAAGTTATAAACATGCATATTTTTCAGCCTAAAGAACGTCGAACTAGAAATTTTCATAGAAGACACATTTATAGATCAGAGCCTGATCTACAACATTAATGAAGACCTCAAATTGAAATAACAAACGGAAATATGAGTTTTTGTACTTTTCGACAGATTACAAAAACTGGACAGATTACAAAAAATGAAACAAAACATGAAAATTTGAAAAATTCAAGATAAAACGCAAAGGAAACATATATCCGATCTTGAGCCTAAGGCTCTGATACCAAATGATATGAAATTAAAAAGGATTTGAAATATCTCGAGAACCTTGTTATGGAACAAACAAGACTATTAGATAAAAACCCAAAAATCTCAAAACCAAAATGAAATCAAATAAGCCAAAGATTCTAATGTCAAAATGTTAAGTAACCCTTGACAATTGGATCTAACAACCTTGCTTAAATAAACAAGACCTTTAGATAACTCAATTTCAAAGACCCCAAAACCAATTTTGAAAATCAACTCAAGGAAAGTAAAATCGGATTACCTTGTCGATCAAACATCTCAAGGCAAGAGAACTTGTATGAGATCCGAATCACTCCACAAGCAAGAGATTGATCAAGTCAAGCTTGAATGATTCTAAGCATGCAACCTAATCTACATAGAATTGCAAAGACATAGCTCAAAGGCTATAAAAAGCTCAAGGCCTCTTTTGATTACATTTTTAATCTTTTTTTTCTTTCTTTTCTTCCTACAAGGTACATGGCTTTATATAGCCTCAAAATCAACCCTAGAGTAACCTATGGTCAATTGAAAGGTTGTAACTTACATCCCCATCAATACCATGATCTCCACTAACCAAATTGTAACCTAAATTATTGAAAACAAGACTTTAAAACTGAAATTTACATCAAAATATCCATAAATTCGAGATTGAAGTCTTGTACTAATCTTGAAAGTCTTTATAACCTTCCATGCATAAATGAAGCTTCACTTGATTTAAATTGAATCCCTTGTTGCATAAATGAAGCTTGAGTTATCTTTAAAGACACATTTATTGCACATGAGTTCATTAAATGCATCTTCAGTTCGTCATAAATGACGTTGGAGAACATTTATTTCAACTCCATTTTGAAGCTTTTCTCTCGTTTTGCATAGCATGATGATTCGTATCATTCTCCCCTTCTTCAAGAAGATTCGTCCTCGAATCTAATGATGTTGTTGTACACAAACTGAAAATTTATTTCAATGAAGTCTTGCTTTCTAGAATTTCTTCCTCGTATCATTTTCTTTGTGAAAGATTGCTGCAAAAACAAGTTAAGAAAATACAAATGACCTCACAACACTCCCTCACAAGTTTACACTCAATAATATTTAGGTCACTCATGTTTGCACTCAATTTTGAGAAAACACATTGATTCTCAATCTCACGTCTCAAAATTTGTATGGAGAAGCCAAGATAATTTGCAATTCAATGGATAATTGCACACTTTGAAAACAAACAAACTAACTTGACATTTGAAAAAAATTTAAGGTCATGATTAGATAAATGAAGAAGAAGCAATGTAACTTATGGACAATAACCGATGGCTGGAATTTTTAAATATAAGAGTTACTATTTGAAACTAATGGTTGGAAAGTTCAATGTGCAGAAATGTAACTGCCCATATTTAATATGTAACAACCAACTTTTAAAACTTTCAAAAAGTGTAACATCAATGAATGAATGCCAAATGGTTATATTAAACAAAAATGATCAGTTCAAATGAGAAATTTTTAGATCTAGCATGCTTTAGAAGAAAAAAACAGCAAGAACAACACAAGAACACATGTTCTCGGTTTTAGCAGTTTTTCAGAACAAGTTATAAACATGCATATTTTTCAGCCTAAAGAACGTCGAACTAGAAATTTTCATAGAAGACACATTTATAGATCAGAGCCTGATCTACAACATTAATGAAGACCTCAAATTGAAATAACAAACGGAAATATGAGTTTTTTGTACTTTTCGACAGATTACAAAAACTGGACAGATTACAAAAAATGAAACAAAACATGAAAATTTGAAAAAATTCAAGATAAACGCAAAGGAAACATATATCCGATCTTGAGCCTAAGGCTCTGATACCAAATGATATGAAATTAAAAAGGATTTGAAATATCTCGAGAACCTTGTTATGGAACAAACAAGACTATTAGATCTAAAACCCCAAAAATCTCAAAACCAAAATGAAATCAAATAAGCCAAAGATTCTAATGTCAAAATGTTAAGTAACCCTTGACAATTGGATCTAACAACCTTGCTTAAATAAACAAGACCTTTAGATAACTCAATTTCAAAGACCCCAAAACCAATTTTGAAAATCAACTCAAGGAAAGTAAAATCGGATTACCTTGTCGATCAAACATCTCAAGGCAAGAGAACTTGTATGAGATCCGAATCACTCCACAAGCAAGATTGATCAAGTCAAGCTTGAATGATTCTAAGCATGCAACCTAATCTACATAGAATTGCAAAGACATAGCTCAAAGGCTATAAAAAAGCTCAAGGCCTCTTTTGATTACATTTTTAATCTTTTTCTTTCTTTTTCTTCCTACAAGGTACATGGCTTTATATAGCCTCAAAATCAACCCTAGAGTAACCTATGGTCAATTGAAAGGTTGTAACTTACATCCCCATCAATACCATGATCTCCACTAACCAAATTGTAACCTAAATTATTGAAAACAAGACTTTAAAACTGAAATTTACATCAAAATATCCATAAATTCGAGATTGAAGTCTTGTACTAATCTTGAAAGTCTTTATAACCTTCCATGCATAAATGAAGCTTCACTTGATTTAAATTGAATCCCTTGTTGCATAAATGAAGCTTGAGTTATCTTTAAAGACACATTTATTGCACATGAGTTCATTAAATGCATCTTCAGTTCGTCATAAATGACGTTGGAGAACATTTATTTCAACTCCATTTTGAAGCTTTTCTCTCGTTTTGCATAGCATGATGATTCGTATCATTCTCCCTTCTTCAAGAAGATTCGTCCTCGAATCTAATGATGTTGTTGTACACAAACTGAAAATTTATTTCAATGAAGTCTTGCTTTCTAGAATTTCTTCCTCGTATCATTTTCTTTGTGAAAGATTGCTGCAAAAACAAGTTAAGAAAATACAAATGACCTCACAACACTCCCTCACAAGTTTACACTCAATAATATTTAGGTCACTCATGTTTGCACTCAATTTTGAGAAAACACATTGATTCTCAATCTCACGTCTCAAAATTTGTATGGAGAAGCCAAGATAATTTGCAATTCAATGGATAATTGCACACTTTGAAAACAAACAAACTAACTTGACATTTGAAAAAATTTAAGGTCATGATTAGATAAATGAAGAAGAAGCAATGTAACTTATGGACAATAAACCGATGGCTGGAATTTTTAAATATAAGAGTTACTATTTGAAACTAATGGTTGGAAAGTTCAATGTGCAGAAATGTAACTGCCCATATTTAATATGTAACAACCAACTTTTAAAACTTTCAAAAAGTGTAACATCAATGAATGAATGCCAAATGGTTATATTAAACAAAAATGATCAGTTCAAATGAGAAATTTTTAGATCTAGCATGCTTTAGAAGAAAAAAACAGCAAGAACAACACAAGAACACATGTTCTCGGTTTTAGCAGTTTTTCAGAACAAGTTATAAACATGCATATTTTTCAGCCTAAAGAACGTCGAACTAGAAATTTTCATAGAAGACACATTTATAGATCAGAGCCTGATCTACAACATTAATGAAGACCTCAAATTGAAATAACAAACGGAAATATGAGTTTTTTGTACTTTTCGACAGATTACAAAAACTGGACAGATTACAAAAAATGAAACAAAACATGAAAATTTGAAAAATTCAAGATAAACGCAAAGGAAACATATATCCGATCTTGAGCCTAAGGCTCTGATACCAAATGATATGAAATTAAAAAGGATTTGAAATATATCGAGAACCTTGTTATGGAACAAACAAGACTATTAGATCTAAAACCCCAAAAATCTCAAAACCAAAATGAAATCAAATAAGCCAAAGATTCTAATGTCAAAATGTTAAGTAACCCTTGACAATTGGATCTAACAACCTTGCTTAAATAAACAAGACCTTTAGATAACTCAATTTCAAAGACCCCAAAACCAATTTTGAAAATCAACTCAAGGAAAGTAAAATCGGATTACCTTGTCGATCAAACATCTCAAGGCAAGAGAACTTGTATGAGATCCGAATCACTCCACAAGCAAGATTGATCAAGTCAAGCTTGAATGATTCTAAGCATGCAACCTAATCTACATAGAATTGCAAAGACATAGCTCAAAGGCTATAAAAAGCTCAAGGCCTCTTTTGATTACATTTTTAATCTTTTTCTTTCTTTTTCTTCCTACAAGGTACATGGCTTTATATAGCCTCAAAATCAACCCTAGAGTAACCTATGGTCAATTGAAAGGTTGTAACTTACATCCCCATCAATACCATGATCTCCACTAACCAAATTGTAACCTAAATTATTGAAAACAAGACTTTAAAACTGAAATTTACATCAAAATATCCATAAATTCGAGATTGAAGTCTTGTACTAATCTTGAAAGTCTTTATAACCTTCCATGCATAAATGAAGCTTCACTTGATTTAAATTGAATCCCTTGTTGCATAAATGAAGCTTGAGTTATCTTTAAAGACACATTTATTGCACATGAGTTCATTAAATGCATCTTCAGTTCGTCATAAATGACGTTGGAGAACATTTATTTCAACTCCATTTTGAAGCTTTTTCTCTCGTTTTGCATAGCATGATGATTCGTATCATTCTCCCCTTCTTCAAGAAGATTCGTCCTCGAATCTAATGATGTTGTTGTACACAAACTGAAAATTTATTTCAATGAAGTCTTGCTTTCTAGAATTTCTTCCTCGTATCATTTTCTTTGTGAAAGATTGCTGCAAAAACAAGTTAAGAAAATACAAATGACCTCACAACACTCCCTCACAAGTTTACACTCAATAATATTTAGGTCACTCATGTTTGCACTCAATTTTGAGAAAACACATTGATTCTCAATCTCACGTCTCAAATTTGTATGGAGAAGCCAAGATAATTTGCAATTCAATGGATAATTGCACACTTTGAAAACAAACAAACTAACTTGACATTTGAAAAAATTTAAGGTCATGATTAGATAAATGAAGAAGAAGCAATGTAACTTATGGACAATAACCGATGGCTGGAATTTTTAAATATAAGAGTTACTATTTGAAACTAATGGTTGGAAAGTTCAATGTGCAGAAATGTAACTGCCCATATTTAATATGTAACAACCAACTTTTAAAACTTTCAAAAAGTGTAACATCAATGAATGAATGCCAAATGGTTATATTAAACAAAAATGATCAGTTCAAATGAGAAATTTTTAGATCTAGCATGCTTTAGAAGAAAAAAACAGCAAGAACAACACAAGAACA
Organism: Trichosanthes cucumerina; assembly: GCA_036507285.1. Taxonomy (NCBI): domain Eukaryota; kingdom Viridiplantae; phylum Streptophyta; class Magnoliopsida; order Cucurbitales; family Cucurbitaceae; genus Trichosanthes; species Trichosanthes cucumerina. The sequence continues at coordinate 35,390,424 of CM071842.1, read as the reverse complement.
CATGTTCTCGGTTTTAGCAGTTTTTCAGAACAAGTTATAAACATGCATATTTTTCAGCCTAAAGAACGTCGAACTAGAAATTTTCATAGAAGACACATTTATAGATCAGAGCCTGATCTACAACATTAATGAAGACCTCAAATTGAAATAACAAACGGAAATATGAGTTTTTTGTACTTTTCGACAGATTACAAAAACTGGACAGATTACAAAAAATGAAACAAAACATGAAAATTTGAAAAAATTCAAGATAAACGCAAAGGAAACATATATCCGATCTTGAGCCTAAGGCTCTGATACCAAATGATATGAAATTAAAAGGATTTGAAATATCTAAGAACCTTGTTATGGAACAAACAAGACTATTAGATCTAAAACCCCAAAAATCTCAAAACCAAAATGAAATCAAATAAGCCAAAGATTCTAATGTCAAAATGTTAAGTAACCCTTGACAATTGGATCTAACAACCTTGCTTAAATAAACAAGACCTTTAGATAACTCAATTTCAAAGACCCCAAAACCAATTTTGAAAATCAACTCAAGGAAAGTAAAATCGGATTACCTTGTCGATCAAACATCTCAAGGCAAGAGAACTTGTATGAGATCGAATCACTCCACAAGCAAGATTGATCAAGTCAAGCTTGAATGATTCTAAGCATGCAACCTAATCTACATAGAATTGCAAAGACATAGCTCAAAGGCTATAAAAAGCTCAAGGCCTCTTTTGATTACATTTTTAATCTTTTTCTTTCTTTTTCTTCCTACAAGGTACATGGCTTTATATAGCCTCAAAATCAACCCTAGAGTAACCTATGGTCAATTGAAAGGTTGTAACTTACATCCCCATCAATACCATGATCTCCACTAACCAAATTGTAACCTAAATTATTGAAAACAAGACTTTAAAACTGAAATTTACATCAAAATATCCATAAATTCGAGATTGAAGTCTTGTACTAATCTTGAAAGTCTTTATAACCTTCCATGCATAAATGAAGCTTCACTTGATTTAAATTGAATCCCTTGTTGCATAAATGAAGCTTGAGTTATCTTTAAAGACACATTTATTGCACATGAGTTCATTAAATGCATCTTGATTCGTCATAAATGACGTTGGAGAACATTTATTTCAACTCCATTTTGAAGCTTTTTTCTCGTTTTGCATAGCATGATGATTCGTATCATTCTCCCCTTCTTCAAGAAGATTCGTCCTCGAATCTAATGATGTTGTTGTACACAAACTGAAAATTTATTTCAATGAAGTCTTGCTTTCTAGAATTTCTTCCTCGTATCATTTTCTTTGTGAAAGATTGCTGCAAAAACAAGTTAAGAAAATACAAATGACCTCACAACACTCCCTCACAAGTTTACACTCAATAATATTTAGGTCACTCATGTTTGCACTCAATTTTGAGAAAACACATTGATTCTCAATCTCACGTCTCAAAATTTGTATGGAGAAGCCAAGATAATTTGCAATTCAATGGATAATTGCACACTTTGAAAACAAACAAACTAACTTGACATTTGAAAAAATTTAAGGTCATGATTAGATAAATGAAGAAGAAGCAATGTAACTTATGGACAATAACCGATGGCTGGAATTTTAAATATAAGAGTTACTATTTGAAACTAATGGTTGGAAAGTTCAATGTGCAGAAATGTAACTGCCCATATTTAATATGTAACAACCAACTTTTAAAACTTCAAAAAGTGTAACATCAATGAATGAATGCCAAATGGTTATATTAAACAAAAATGATCAGTTCAAATGAGAAATTTTTAGATCTAGCATGCTTTAGAAGAAAAAACAGCAAGAACAACACAAGAACACATGTTCTCGGTTTTAGCAGTTTTTCAGAACAAGTTATAAACATGCATATTTTTCAGCCTAAAGAACGTCGAACTAGAAATTTTCATAGAAGACACATTTATAGATCAGAGCCTGATCTACAACATTAATGAAGACCTCAAATTGAAATAACAAACGGAAATATGAGTTTTTTTTGTACTTTTCGACAGATTACAAAAACTGGACAGATTACAAAAATGAAACAAAACATGAAAATTTGAAAAATTCAAGATAAACGCAAAGGAAACATATATCCGATCTTGAGCCTAAGGCTCTGATACCAAATGATATGAAATTAAAAGGATTTGAAATATCTAAGAACCTTGTTATGGAACAAACAAGACTATTAGATCTAAAACCCCAAAAATCTCAAAACCAAAATGAAATCAAATAAGCCAAAGATTCTAATGTCAAAATGTTAAGTAACCCTTGACAATTGGATCTAACAACCTTGCTTAAATAAACAAGACCTTTAGATAACTCAATTTCAAAGACCCCAAAACCAATTTTGAAAATCAACTCAAGGAAAGTAAAATCGGATTACCTTGTCGATCAAACATCTCAAGGCAAGAGAACTTGTATGAGATCCGAATCACTCCACAAGCAAGATTGATCAAGTCAAGCTTGAATGATTCTAAGCATGCAACCTAATCTACATAGAATTGCAAAGACATAGCTCAAAGGCTATAAAAAGCTCAAGGCCTCTTTTGATTACATTTTTAATCTTTTTCTTTCTTTTTCTTCCTACAAGGTACATGGCTTTATATAGCCTCAAAATCAACCCTAGAGTAACCTATGGTCAATTGAAAGGTTGTAACTTATATCCCCATCAATACCATGATCTCCACTAACCAAATTGTAACCTAAATTATTGAAAACAAGACTTTAAAACTGAAATTTACATCAAAATATCCATAAATTCGAGATTGAAGTCTTGTACTAATCTTGAAAGTCTTTATAACCTTCCATGCATAAATGAAGCTTCACTTGATTTAAATTGAATCCCTTGTTGCATAAATGAAGCTTGAGTTATCTTTAAAGACACATTTATTGCACATGAGTTCATTAAATGCATCTTGATTCATCATAAATGACGTTGGAGAACATTTATTTCAACTCCATTTTGAAGCTTTTTCTCTCGTTTTGCATAGCATGATGATTCGTATCATTCTCCCCTTCTTCAAGAAGATTCGTCCTCGAATCTAATGATGTTGTTGTACACAAACTGAAAATTTATTTCAATGAAGTCTTGCTTTCTAGAATTTCTTCCTCGTATCATTTTCTTTGTGAAAGATTGCTGCAAAAACAAGTTAAGAAAATACAAATGACCTCACAACACTCCCTCACAAGTTTACACTCAATAATATTTAGGTCACTCATGTTTGCACTCAATTTTGAGAAAACACATTGATTCTCAATCTCACGTCTCAAAATTTGTATGGAGAAGCCAAGATAATTTGCAATTCAATGGATAATTGCACACTTTGAAAACAAACAAACTAACTTGACATTTGAAAAAATTTAAGGTCATGATTAGATAAATGAAGAAGAAGCAATGTAACTTATGGACAATAACCGATGGCTGGAATTTTTAAATATAAGAGTTACTATTTGAAACTAATGGTTGGAAAGTTCAATGTGCAGAAATGTAACTGCCCATATTTAATATGTAACAACCAACTTTTAAAACTTTCAAAAAGTGTAACATCAATGAATGAATGCCAAATGGTTATATTAAACAAAAATGATCAGTTCAAATGAGAAATTTTTAGATCTAGCATGCTTTAGAAGAAAAAACAGCAAGAACAACACAAGAACACATGTTCTCGGTTTTAGCAGTTTTTCAGAACAAGTTATAAACATGCATATTTTTCAGCCTAAAGAACGTCGAACTAGAAATTTTCATAGAAGACACATTTATAGATCAGAGCCTGATCTACAACATTAATGAAGACCTCAAATTGAAATAACAAACGGAAATATGAGTTTTTTGTACTTTTCGACAGATTACAAAAACTGGACAGATTACAAAAAATGAAACAAAACATGAAAATTTGAAAAATTCAAGATAAACGCAAAGGAAACATATATCCGATCTTGAGCCTAAGGCTCTGATACCAAATGATATGAAATTAAAAGGATTTGAAATATCTAAGAACCTTGTTATGGAACAAACAAGACTATTAGATCTAAAACCCCAAAAATCTCAAAACCAAAATGAAATCAAATAAGCCAAAGATTCTAATGTCAAAATGTTAAGTAACCCTTGACAATTGGATCTAACAACCTTGCTTAAATAAACAAGACCTTTAGATAACTCAATTTCAAAGACCCCAAAACCAATTTTGAAAATCAACTCAAGGAAAGTAAAATCGGATTACCTTGTCGATCAAACATCTCAAGGCAAGAGAACTTGTATGAGATCCGAATCACTCCACAAGCAAGATTGATCAAGTCAAGCTTGAATGATTCTAAGCATGCAACCTAATCTACATAGAATTGCAAAGACATAGCTCAAAGGCTATAAAAAGCTCAAGGCCTCTTTTGATTACATTTTTAATCTTTTTCTTTCTTTTTCTTCCTACAAGGTACATGGCTTTATATAGCCTCAAAATCAACCCTAGAGTAACCTATGGTCAATTGAAAGGTTGTAACTTACATCCCCATCAATACCATGATCTCCACTAACCAAATTGTAACCTAAATTATTGAAAACAAGACTTTAAAACTGAAATTTACATCAAAATATCCATAAATTCGAGATTGAAGTCTTGTACTAATCTTGAAAGTCTTTATAACCTTCCATGCATAAATGAAGCTTCACTTGATTTAAATTGAATCCCTTGTTGCATAAATGAAGCTTGAGTTATCTTTAAAGACACATTTATTGCACATGAGTTCATTAAATGCATCTTCAGTTCGTCATAAATGACGTTGGAGAACATTTATTTCAACTCCATTTTGAAGCTTTTTCTCTCGTTTTGCATAGCATGATGATTCGTATCATTGTAGGTCAACCTTGTCTGCAATCTCCGTGTTTAGCCCATTAAGAAACCGTGCCATGAGACTCTCCATATCCTCATCTAGATCAAGTCGATCCATCAATGTATCCATCTCCTTGTAATAATCCTCCACGGACTTGTTGCCTTGTTTCAATGCTTGAAGCTTTTGAGCCACGTCTCGTTGGAAATGTTTTGGAACAAAACGCTTCCTCATGGACTCCTTGAACTTGTACCATGAATCGATGGTGCTTCAAGATTCCTTCTCCTACTTGACATCAATTTATCCCACCACGTTTGAGCATATTGTTTAAATTGAGCACACAAAGCATTACCTTCTTTTCTTCACTTTGAAATTATGGCAATTGAACACCGACTCCATCTGTTTTCTCCCATTGAAGGTACTCCTCCGGATCGCTTTTTCCATAGAACTTGAAGTTTCAATTTGATGCTTCCCACGTTTGGTCAATTCCTTCTTCATAAGGAACTCGCCTCTGTAAATGTTGATGTCTTCGTCCATGACCTCTTCCCCTATTCAAGCCACGACCAACACGTCTTTCTCCCGCCGTCGTAGTGCCGCTATTAATGTAACTTGGTCATCTTCTAGTTGATCGAACTTCCTCCCTCATATTCTTTGTCATGGTCATCCTCACGTTGTTGTGGGGAATTCTCCTCCTAGCGTGGTTTTGAACCTCCAACCTCCGTATACGCTCCGATAACTCTTCTATTCCACGAATCATTCTCTCCATGGTTCCTTGTTGTGCCTCCCTCATTCAGGCTTTGTTAACGTTAAGATCACCTTCTTGTGCCATGCTGCAAAATACGGTAAAGTAACAAAAGAAAGAAAAAAAAAGGACGTCGCAAGCACTCTCTCACGTATTTCACTCGTGTTTAACACTCAACACTCTAATTAATGTATCACTCCCTTACCTCACAACCTCACAAAGCACTCAGAAACATATTGGTGTATGAGTATAGCAAAGTCAAAGAGCTAAGTGCAATTCAAAGTGATTAGACAACACACTAAGAATACAAACAAGTGTATTGAAGGAGCAATCCGAATAACAAAAAAGAAACAAGTTTAAGGAAAAAAAATGACAAAATGAAAGGAATTCAAGAGGGAAAACAAAAAATAGACCTAGAACAAATGGAAAAGAACAAAATTGGAACAAACTGAAATTGTGTGTCTAGCAATAGATAATGTTGAATTTAATGGTCAAAATAAGATGTAACTCTCAGCAAATGATGAATATATCAGTTGAATCCAGCCTTAATAACAAAGGAAGTTACACATAATGACCACAAAAAGTTCAATGAATTAATCAATTGTAAGCTTGTCATATTTAATGCCCAACTATTTTCTTTTCTATGAATTCTAGATGTAAGCGATATGGATGTATTCCAAATGATCAAATATCAATTCAACAAGAGAGTACTATCAAAGGAATAATTGAATTCAAGTTACCTTGAAACAATGAACAAAAAAATTAAAACATAAAATTTGCTCTCGGATATGCTGTCTTCTTTTGACAGATTTGCAAAATATGAATATTTCACCCTGAAGAAATCCGATTTTGAAGATATCAAAGAAGAACAAATTGTAGATCAGATCTAGATCTAAAACCTTGTAGAAGACGATATAATGAAATACGGAACGAAAAGGATATTTTTTTGTATTTTTTATTCAGAATAAGAACATGCTCGGATCTGCAAAAACTGAAGCTAAAGAGAAAAGAACTCAAAGAGATAAATGCAAGGAAACATATGTCCGATCAAAGAGCCTAATGCTCTGATACCAAATGTTAAGTAACTCCCAAGAATTAGACCTAACAACCTTGTTGAGAAAACAAGACCTTTAGATCTAAAACTTAAAAACCCCAAAACGACATGGAATCAACCCAAGGAAAAGTTTGGAACGGATTACCTTGATGATCAAGATCAAGAGTAAAGAAAACTCGTTTCTAAACTCGTGAGATCATTCAAATTCACTCCCATATATCCCATCGTTTTCAACCATTGCATCCCCAACACTACGTCAACTCGTCTCAGTTCGAATGGTAGAAAATCCTCTACAGTAGATATTTCATTCAAGGGACATGATATGAACCAAGGACCACCTATTGTCATGCCTGAAGGTCCAATTACAATGTCGAGAGCCAAGAAGCTACAACAAGATTTAATAACTTATATTCAAGATATGGTGAGCTCAAAAAAGGAGGTTCTAGAAGATGTTGGAGTCTTTCCCTACATGTTGGGAAAAGTTGAACTTCAAGATGGAGACGCATTAAATGCATTCTAACTTGCATTTAATGAACTCATAGCTAAATTTATGGAACTTATGTTTAACTTGGGTTTAACCTAAAAGACCCAAGTTGAACTAAAGTTACATTTAATATGGTGATGTTTGAACTCAAGTTGCATTCAATGAGGTGGAGATGGATTCAATGAAGTCAAGTATCATTACAAGCTCCATTCAAGACAAGCTAAGCTTCAATTAAAATAATGGTTACAAGACAACAACCTTTATTAGTTTAAATGTAAGTTCAGTTTTGTTTATCATTTAAGTTTGTTTTCAATATGGGAGTTATGGTTGAATTGTAACTCATATAGGTTCCTCTTTTCCCCCACTAACTAGCCAATAAAGTTAGTGTAAGCTCAATCTCTTTGGAACTTCCTTATTAACGAACAACAAAAAGAAAGAAGAAATGAATGTTTAAAACTTGATTTTCCATGTTTTAAAAAAGAAAAGATATGAAGTGAAAGATAAAAGGAAAACAAGGAAGGAAAAGCTCAAACCATTTTGGTTTGGTTTGCTTTAAAAGTAATGAAGAAAATGAAATGAAAGGAATGGATATTATATTGTGTTTTGTTTTGTTTAGAAAATAAAAGGAAAGAAAAGAAAAGAAAGAAAGGGATAAAGGAAAGGAAAAAGAAAAGGAAAAAGCAAAAGAAAAAGCAAAAGGGAAAAAGACAAAGTTTGCCTCCTTGCTTTTTAAAATGGCTTTATCTTCTCCATTTTCTTCTTCATTTATCAAAACCAAAGTTGAAGCTTCGTGGGAGAAGGAGAAAGGAAGAAAATGGAAGCCATTTTCGTGATTTTGGAGCTGGAATTGCAGAAGAAAGGAGGAGAACTCAAAGCTTAATTGTATAGCAGCAAGGTGATCAACTCATACCAGTTCTGATGTTTTGGTCTTTTCGAGCTCACCAAGAAGAGGTAAGAGTTGAGTTTTTGATACATGAAAGTTAACTCAATTTGGAACAAAGTTTGTGAAGGAAGCTTGAGCTAAAACTGAAGTTAACTTATTATTTTGTGAAGAGGAAGACAGAAGACAAAAATTTGCTGTCAAATCTGGGAAGTCTCGATGTTTTGGTTGTTCTGATCTGAATACTTGGAGTTAGAAGCTCTAATTGGTATGGTTCGAAATCTTATTGAATTTCCTACAACTTTCGTGAAGAAATCGTGAGTATCAAATGTCTAGAAGATGTTTTAAATATCAGGTTAAATTTGTTGTGCAACAGAAATCCGAATCTGGAAACAGCAGAAGAAGTCTGTTTTGAGAAAAGTAGCTTTCGAGGTATTTCTGAACAAATCCGTTTGGAATTTCAATTTCATGTCTTCATATGATTTTTAGAGGGTTCAAAAAGGAAGAGTTTGGTATAAATTACATTATTTTTGGATAAGTAATGAAGACGTTATGGCTGTCTGAAAACAGGGCAGAAAAATCGAAAATGCTAGAAATCGAAAGTGTGTTTTCTTGCAAGTTTTAAGGTCAAAAATCACGAGCTCGAGGTTCTAATGGTTGAGTTGGTTTGTTTGACAGGCCAAGAGCAAATAGGTCAAGTTTACAAGCCAAGGTTCTAATTCTAATACTGTGAGTGACTCTATCTTAGAACTATGCTTGACCTATGTTTTTCTTCATGAACATAAGTGTTGATAATTACATCCTGTTTGAACTAGTTATGAATGGCTTCATAGAGTTTTCTAACATAAAGTTCATGATGGAACCTAAGCATGCTTGAAGTTAGTTGTAACTATAAATCCAAATATGGAAACTAAATTGTGAAAGTATGCTTTCCTTTAGAGAATGTTTTGTGTAAATCCACTTGGGAACATGTTTAGATGATAATGTGAAAATGTCAAGAAATTGTTGTATGTGTTATAAAGACATGATTTCCATGGTACACAAATTATGCCCTTGTTTGGGGTTAACCCCTATCTTGAAGGACATTCGAGAAGGTACTTAGGGGAGGAATGAATCATGATATCCGATCTTTGAAGGACAATGAGAAGGTATCGGGAAGTAAATGGTTTTACCTAAATCTTTGAAGGACAATGAGAAGGTATTCGGGTAGTAAATGGTTTTACCTTAATATTTGAAGGACATAGAGAAGGTATTAGGGAAAACCAAGCGACTAAAGGTATTCCACGTGCACGTGAGAGAGAGAGAGGTATGAACCTTATTGGTATAAATGTAACTCTACAACCTCTATGGTTTGATGTGGTATCATGTCATGTGTTTTATTGTTATGAGCTTCTATACTATTAATCTATCTACCCTCGATAAGTTAGTACATTTCGACTTGTGTGCTATGCACAAGTGGTGACTTAAACTTTGTAAATTGGAAGCATGGTTTGTTTATGTTTACAAACAAATGTTAAGCTATTTTCTACTATAATCTGCCATTATTATGATTCACTGTGAGCTTATCTTTGTTTTAAAGATAGACACTCACCGAGCTTTTAGCTCATTCTTTCAATGTTTTCAAACCTTTTCAGGTAGAGATCGAGCTCCTTGTACCTGACATCCTGCCATAGTCTGCTGGAAGTTTCATAAGTTGTTAGTTTGTACGTGGCTGGTGTTGTATAGCAAGTCGTTATGTAGTTATAGAAGTTTTGTACATTAGTGGTTGTATAAACAATGAGTTATCTTGTGTTGTTTTGATGCACTTGACTTTTAGTTTCAAGAGAGACTTATGAAGGGTTTCTCCTTGTGTATGTTTAATAGTTGTCAGATTTTTGTTGTGTTATGTTAAAATGTTCCATATCACGAACATAGTATGTTTATCAGGAGAACAGGGCAGTGAGATATTGTTAAGAGGTAAACAATGTCTCACGTTGGTTTCACGCCGCCTTCGGGCTAAGTAGCGAGTAGTTCGGGGGAGGGTGTGACAACTTGGTATCGAGCGATTAGCTCCATGGGAATGAGGCAGCGCAAGTTAGCTCACGAGAACAAAGTAAAAGTCATAGCAAGTTATTGAGTTAGTTTAGATCAAACTAGTAAAGTATGGTCCAAGTAAGAATAAGAGTAAGTCCGATTAGGGCTAAAATGTGAATAGAAGTTTAATCTGCGCGTTTTGGAGTTAGATATCCATAGTATGTCTAATATATTGATATGTTATTGGAGTCATGCCACCACATACTACCGCAGCGACGAGGCGGGATCGGGGCGGGATGCAGGATCCTACCCAAGGCCAATCTCGAGAGGGATCTAGTGCCCGAGAGTCCAAAGCGAGGCTACTGGATGAGCAACATGTTAGTTTTCTCACGCGAGGCGGGTGGGTGGAGAGAGAGAGAGGGCCAAGTGATCAAAAAAAAAAAAAAAGGCGTATAGAATAGAACGTCTAAAGAAATTAGGAGCCACAGTGTTTGATGGTTCCATAGATCCGGTGATCCGAGGTTTGGTGAATATGCTACAAAATGTTTTGATATAATGAGTTGCTCACGAGGAGCAAAGTCAAGCTAGTCACATTCCTACTAGAGAGAAAGAAGCGGAGGATGGTGGAAATCGATTTTAGCGAGACGGAGTGATGTACGTACTACTGGATTGGCAAACATTGAGGCATATTCGAAGATAAATATTACCCTAGCACGTATCGTGAGGCAAAGAGGATGAATTTTTAGAATCAAGCGAGGCCATTTCGGTGGTCGGGTATGAGAGAAGGTATACTGAGAGCTTTCACGGTATCTTTGATGTGATTGTGGCATCGAGAGTGACAGTGTGTCGAGAGATTTGAAAGAGGATTACGTCCCGAGATACGTACCCGATCCACGGGCATTGCAAAGTTGGCTTACTTTTCCCTCTTTGGTAGAGGCGCTCTACGTGTTGAGTAGAGTATAACAGAGGCACAAGCAGTGGTGAAGCCTACTCGAGGGCCTTCAACGGCGCGGCGATTTCCATGGTCGTGGCAATGACGATTCACACAGAGTGAATGTTTTGAGTCGTCGGGACTTTAAAAGTCAAGTCGGGCGCCGGACATCGAGGTAAACGCATGTTAGTGGTGCCTATCGAGGCGTGAGCCAAAGAGCACCTAGTCAATCGCCGGATCCACGGTAAGACCACCGGCAATACAGAGTCTCATTGCAAGTGCAACAAGGAGAACTCCATGTATAAATTGTGGTAAGAATCACCGAGGCCAATGTCCGGTTGGTGTCAATGTGTGTTACCAATGTGGGCAACCAGGACATTTTAAGAGGATTGCCCACGGCTTAGAGTAGGCACACAGAGAGGACCGGGGAGTTGGGTCCCGAGACAGTTGAGCGACCAAGAGTTCCAGTGAAGGCTGAAGAGAGGGCACCAGTGGTGCTAAATAGAAAGGAAGTTGTCTTCAAGAAACTAGGATTAGTTTGGAGTGGTTTTCGGGGTGAAAGGAAGATTATTCCTACGAGCTTGATTTAAGCATGAAAAGTCTGAAAAGTTGTTGAGGAAAGGTTGCATGGCATTTTTCTTGCACACGTGAGTGGAGTGCAGGAAGAAAAACTAAAACCGGAAGATGTTCTTGTTGTGAGAACGAATTTCTTGATGTTTTTCCAGTGCAGATCTGTCTGGGTTGCACACGATAGGGAAGTTGAGTTCACTATTGAATTGCTACCAGGAACAGCACCTATTTCCTAAGCGTTGTATATAATGGCTCCAAGTGAGCTCAAGGAGTTGAAGATGCGATTACAAGAACTAGTTGATAAGGATACACTGACCTAGTGTATCACCGGGGGGAGCTCGGTATTATTTGTAAAGAAGAAAGATGGTACCCTTAGATTATGCATTGATTATAGGCGATTAAACAAGTCACGATACGTAATAAGTATCCTTTACCCCCGTATGGATGACTTGTTTGACCAGTTATGAGGAGCATCAATGTTTTCTAAGATTGATTTGAGATCAGGATACCATCAGTTAAAGGTAAGGGAATCAGACATTCCTAAAACAACATTCAGAACCAGGTACGGGCATTATGAGTTTTTAGTAATATCGTTCGGTTTGACGAATGCACCAGCAGTTTTCATGGACCTCAAGAATAGGATATTCCACCAGTATTTGGATCAGTTCGTGATAGTATTTATTGATGATATACTAGTTTACTCAATTGATAGGAAAACTCATGAGGAACATTTGAGGATTATTCTACAAACACTACGAGATAAGCAGTTGTATGCTAAATTCACCAAATGTGAGTTTTGGTTGAATCAGGTAGTGTTTCTGGGGCATGTTGTTCAGCAAATGGAGTTAGTGTGGATCCGCATTAAGTGAAAGTTGTGGTCAACTGGGAAGACCAACCAGTATGACAGAGGTACGTAGTTTTCTACGCTTGGCAGGATACTACAGACGGTTTGTTGAGGATCTCTCACGATTAGCATTACCATTAACAATTTTGACAAGGAAGAATGCTAAGTTTGAATGGTTAGATAAGTGTGAACAGGGTTTTCAAGAGCTGAAAAAGAGGTTAGTTACAACACCTATTCTGACACTTCCTGTAACGGAAATAGAGTATGTAATTTACTGTGATGCCTCGAGACAAGGTTTAGGGTGTGTTCTGATGCAAGAAGGAAAAGTAATAGCTTATACGTCAAGACAATTGAAAAAGCACGAATGTAATTACCCTACCTATGATCTCGAGCTAGCAGCAGTTGTTTTAGCACTGAAGATCTGGAGACATTACTTGTTTGGTGAAAGGTGTCACATTTACACAGATCATAAGAGTCTGAAATATATCTTTGATCAGAAGGAGTTGAATGTGAGACAAAGAAGATGGTTAGAACTGATTAAAGATTATGATTGTACTATAGAATACCATCCAGGTAAGGCGAATGTGGTAGCAGATGCATTGAGTAGGAAGTCAAGACTTCCTAAGGACGCCTTGTGTGGTATTCGAGCGACATTTTTAAGTACTCTATGGGATTCTAAAGCGGTTGTGAATGCGAGAGAGTTCAGAGGAATCTTTTAGCTCAATTCCAGTCAGTCTTCACTCATAGCAAAGGTTGTGAGAAGACAAACGAGAGGATAGTAACTTGCAGAGAATGTTTGGAAAGTCCAAACAGGCTCGAGAGGAAGAATTTAAAATGAGATCGAGATGGAGCCATATAGAGGCAAGGAAGACTATGTGTTCCGAGAGTGTTAGTGAGCTTAAAGATGCTATTCTAGAAGAAGCTCACGATTCAAACTTACGCTATACATCCAAGAAGCACCAAGATGTATAAGACATTGAAAAGGAACGTATTGGTGGCACAGGATGAAGCGAGAGGTAGTGAATATGTTGATAATGTTTGATCTCGCCAATGAGTTAAACCGGTTAGACAGAGACCAGGAGGACTCCTTAATCCATTGCCCGTGCCGGAATGGAAATGGGAGCATATCATTATGGATTTTCTATTTGGATTACCACGTACTTCTAGTGGACATGATGGTATTTCAGTAATAGTGAATAGACTGACTAAAACAGCACGGTTTATATCGATTAAAGCGACGTCTACTGATATGAACCGTATCATATTATTCAAGACTAAAGAAAAGCTTCAAGATGAAGTTGAATTAATGTTGTCAAACTTCATTTATGACGAACTCAAGATGCATTTAATGGACTCAAGTTCAACCCATGCTTCATTAAAGACAAGTCAAGCTTCATTTATGCAACAAGAGCTTCAAGCTACTTCAAGGGGGCTTCATTTATTCTTGGATAGGTTACAAATTATGTATTGGTTTATTAGAAGTTCAATTCTCGGATTTTTGGGGGGAAAAAAAGATTGAAAATGTAATCAAAATGAGCCTTTGTGCTTTTTTTTATAGCCTTGGGCTATGTCTTTGCAATTCTATGTAGATTAGGTTGCATGCTAGAATCATTCAAGCTTGACTTGATCAATCTTGCTTGTGGAGTGATTCGAATCTCATACAAGTTCTCTTGCCTTGAGATGCTTGATCACAAGGTAATCTGATTTTACTTTCCTTGAGTTTATTTTCAAAATTGGTTTTGGGGTCTTTGAAATTGAGTTATCTAAAGGTCTTGTTTATTTAAGCAAGGTTGTTAGATCCAATTGTCAAGGGTTACTTAACATTTTGATATTAGAATTCTTTGGCTTCTTTGATTTCATTTCGATTTGGAGTTTTGGGGTTTTAGATCTAAAGGTCTTGTTTGTTCCATAACAAGGTTGTTAGATATTTCAATTCCTCTTTAAAATTTCTCAGCTAAGCTATACGTCGACAGAAATGTGAGTCAATACGGAGTGCCAGTGTCCATAGTTTCAGATAGGGATCCAAGATTTACTTCTAAGTTTTGGCCTAGCCTACAGAAAGCTATGGGGACAAAGTGGAATTTTAGTACAACGTTCCATCCTCGCATGGATGGTCGGTCAAAGAGGACCATCCAGACCCTAGAGGATATGTTGAGAGCATGTGTCCTTCAATTGAAGGGTAGTTGTGATACACACCTATCACTTATGGAATCCGCTTATAATAACAACTATCAGTCAAGTATTGGCATGGCACCATTTGAGGCTCTGTATGGAAGGTTGAGTAGAACGCCCGTATGTTAGAATGAAGTAGGAGAGCGGAAGCTAATCGGTCCTGAGTTGGTACAAGTTACGACGGATAATATTAAGGTAATCAGGGAGAATCTGAAGGTAGTACAAGATCGTCAGAAGAGTTATGCAGATAAGCGACGAAAGGATTTAGAATTCCAGGTCGGAGATCAAGTATTCTTGAAGTTATCTCCGTGGAGAGGTGTCCTTCGTTTTGGCAAGAAAGGTAAGTTAAGTCCTAGATATATTGGTCCTTATCCAGTAACGGGGCGAATTAGGCCAGCAGCCTACAGACTGGAGTGGCCAGCAGAACTATCTCGAGTACATGATGTTTTTCATGTGTCCATGTTGAGGAAGTATTATCCAGATCCGACACATGTGTTGCAAGCACAACCAGTTGAGTTGAAAGAAGACATGAGTTACATAGAGGATGCAGTTCAAATCCTCGACAGGAAAGAACAAGTTTTGAAAAACAAAACGATCTCACTTGTGAAGGTTCGTTGGAGACATCACGGAGTGGAGGAGGCAACCTGGGAATTAGAGGACCAAATGAGGAGGAAGTACCCGATGATTTTCACTTAAAGACTACTCAATTTCGAGGACGAAATTTCTTAAGGGGAGGTAAGTTGTAAGCCAAATCTCTTTGGAACTTCCTTATTAACGAACAACAAAAAGAAAGAAGAAATGAATGTTTAAAACTTGATTTTCCATGTTTTAAAAAAGAAAAGATATGAAGTGAAAGATAAAAGGAAAACAAGGAAGGAAAAGCTCAAACCATTTTGGTTTGGTTTGCTTTAAAAGTAATGAAGAAAATGAAATGAAAGGAATGGATATTATATTGTGTTTTGTTTTGTTTAGAAAATAAAAGGAAAGAAAAGAAAAGAAAGAAAGGGATAAAGGAAAGGAAAAAGAAAAGGAAAAAGAAAAAGAAAAAGCAAAAGGGAAAAAGACAAAGTTTGCCTCCTTGCTTTTTAAAATGGCTTTATCTTCTCCATTTTCTTCTTCATTTATCAAAACCAAAGTTGAAGCTTCGTGGGAGAAGGAGAAAGGAAGAAAATGGAAGCCATTTTCGTGATTTTGGAGCTGGAATTGCAGAAGAAAGGAGGAGAACTCAAAGCTTAATTGTATAGCAGCAAGGTGATCAACTCATACCAGTTCTGATGTTTTGTTCTTTTCGAGCTCACCAAGAAGAGGTAAGAGTTGGGTTTTTGATACATGAAAGTTAACTCAATTTGGAACAAAGTTTGTGAAGGAAGCTTGAGCTAAAACTGAAGTTAACTTATTATTTTGTGAAGAGGAAGACAGAAGACAAAATTTGCTGTCAAATCTGGGAAGTCTCTGATGTTTTGGTTGTTCTGATCTGAATACTTGGAGTTAGAAGCTCTAATTGGTATGGTTCGAAATCTTATTGAATTTCCTACAACTTTCGTGAAGAAATCGTGAGTATCAAATGTCTAGAAGATGTTTTAAATATCAGGTTAAATTTGTTGTGCAACAGAAATCCGAATCTGGAAAAACAGCAAGTCCTGTTTTGAGAAAAGTAGCTTTCGAGGTATTTATGAACAAATCCGTTTGGAATTTCAATTTCATGTCTTCATATGATTTTTAGAGGGTTCAAAAAGGAAGAGTTTGGTATAAATTACATTATTTTTGGATAAGTAATGAAGACGTTATGGCTGTCTGAAAACAGGCAGAGAAAAATCGAAAATGCTAGAAATCGAAAGTGTGTTTTCTTGCAAGTTTTAAGGTCAAAAATCACGAGCTCGAGGTTCTAATGGTTGAGTTGGTTTGTTTGACAGGCCAAGAGCAAATAGGTCAAGTTTACAAGCCAAGGTTCTAATTCTAATACTGTGAGTGACTCTATCTTAGAACTATGCTTGACCTATGTTTTTCTTCATGAACATAAGTGTTGATAATTACATCCTGTTTGAACTAGTTATGAATGGCTTCATAGAGTTTTCTAACATAAAGTTCATGATGGAACCTAAGCATGCTTGAAGTTAGTTGTAACTATAAATCCAAATATGGAAACTAAATTGTGAAAGTATGCTTTCCTTTAGAGAATGTTTTGTGTAAATCCACTTGGGAACATGTTTAGATGATAATGTGAAAATGTCAAGAAATTGTTGTATGTGTTATAAAGACATGATTTCCATGGTACACAAATTATGCCCTTGTTTGGGGTTAACCCCTAATACTGAAGGACATTCGAGAAGGTACTTAGGGGGGGGGGAATGAATCATGATATCCCGATACTGAAGGACAATGAGAAGGTATTCGGGAAGTAAATGGTTTTACCTAAATACTGAAGGACAATGAGAAGGTATTCGGGTAGTAAATGGTTTTACCTTAATACTGAAGGACATAGAGAAGGTATTAGGGAAAACCAAACGACCAAAGGTATTCCACGTGCACGTGAGAGAGAGAGAGGTATGAACCTTATTGGTATAAATGTAACTCTACAACCTCTATGGTTTGATGTGGTATCATGTCATGTGTTTTATTGTTATGAGCTTCTATACTATTAATCTATCTACCCTCGATAAGTTAGTACATTTCGACTTGTGTGCTATGCACAAGTGGTGACTTAAACCTGTAAATTGGAAGCATGGTTTGTTTATGTTTACAAACAAATGTTAAGCTATTTTCTACTATAATCTGCCATTATTATGATTCACCTGTGAGCTTATACTGTTTTAAAGATAGACACTCACTGAGCTTTTAGCTCATTCTTTCAATGTTTTCAAACCTTTTCGCAGAGATCGAGCTCCTTGTACCGACATCCCGCCATAGTTTCTTTGGAAGTTTCATAAGTTGTTAGTTTGTACGTGGCTGGTGTTGTATAGCAAGTCGTTATGTAGTTATAGAAGTTTTGTACATTAGTGGTTGTATAAACAATGAGTTATCTTGTGTTGTTTTGATGCACTTGACTTTTAGTTTCCAAGAGAGACTTATGAAGGGTTTCTCCTTGTGTATGTTTAATAGTTGTCCAGTTTTTGTTGTGTTATGTTAAAATGTTCCATATGCGAACATAGTATGTTTATCAGGAGAACAGGGCCAGCAGTATTGTTAAGAGGTAAACAATGTCTGTTGGTTTCACGCCGCCTTCGGGCTAAGTAGCGAGTAGTTCGGGAGGGGTGTGACAACTTGCATATCAGAAGCGATTAGCTCCATGGGAATGAGGCACATGCAAGTTAGCTCACGAGAACAAAGTAAAAGTCATAGCAAGTTATTGAGTTAGTTTAGATCAAACTAGTAAAGTATGGTCCAAGTAAGAATAAGAGTAAGTCCAGTTAGGGCTAAAATGTGAATAGAAGTTTAGTACTGCGTTTTGGAGTTAGATATCCATAGTATGTCTAATATATTGATATGTTATTGGAGTCATGCCACCACATACTACCAGACGACGCAGGCAGGATTAGGGCGGGATGCAGGATCCTACCCAAGGCCAATCTGAGAGGGGATCTAGTGCCCCGAGAGTCCAAACTGAGGCTACAGATGAGCAACATGTTAGTTTCTCACAGGAGGCGGGTGGGCCAGAGAGAGCAGGGCCAAGTGATCCAAAAAAAAAAAAGGCGTATAGAATAGAACGTCTAAAGAAATTAGGAGCCACAGTGTTTGATGGTTCCATAGATCCAGCTGATGCCGAGGTTTGGCTGAATATGCTACAAAATGTTTTGATATAATGAGTTGCTCTGAGGAGCAAAGTCAAGCTAGTCACATTCCTACTAGAGAAAGAAGCAGAGGGATGGTGGAAATCGATTTTAGCCAGACGGAGTGATGTACGTACTCTGGATTGGCAAACATTCAGAGGCATATTCGAAGATAAATATTACCCTAGCACGTATCGTGAGGCAAAGAGGGATGAATTTTTAGAACTGAAGCAAGGGCCATTTTCAGTGGCTGGGTATGAGAGAAGGTATACCGAGCTTTCACGGTATGCTGATGTGATTGTGGCATCTGAGAGTGACAGGTGTCAGAGATTTGAAAGAGGATTACGCCCCGAGATACGTGACCGATCCACGGGCATTGCAAAGTTGGCTTACTTTTCCCTTTGGTAGAAGCGCTCACGTGTTGAGTAGAGTATAACAGAGGCACAAACAGTGGTGAAGCCTACTCGAGGGCCTTCAACGGCGAGCAGTTTCCATGGTCGTGAGCAGCGACGATTCACACCTGGAGTGAATGTTTTGAGTCGTCAGGACTTTAAAAGTCAAGCTGGCGGCCAGACATCGAGGTAAACGCATGTTAGTGGTGCCTATCAGAGGCAGAGCCAAAGAGCACCTAGTCAATCGCCAGATCCACAAGAAGACCACCGGCAATACAGTGCAGTGTGTTGCAAGTGCAACAAGGAGAACTCCATGTATAAATTGTGGTAAGAATCACCGAGGCCAATGTCTGGTTGGTGTCAATGTGTGTTACCAATGTGGGCAACCAGGACATTTTAAGAGGGATTGCCCACAGCTTAGAGTAGGCACACAGAGGGACCAGGGAGTTGGGTCCCAGACAGTTGAGCAGCCAAGAGTTCCAGTAGCTGCAAGAGAGGGCACCAGTGGTGCTAAATAGAAAGGAAGTTGTCTTCAAGAAACTAGGATTAGCTGGAGTGGTTTTCAGGGGTGAAAGGAAGATTATTCCTACGAGCTTGATTTAAGCATGAAAAGCTGAAAAGTTGTTGAGGAAAGGTTGCATGGCATTTCTTGCACACGTAGTGGAGGTGCAGGAAGAAAAACTAAAACCAGAAGATGTTCTTGTTGTGAACGAATTTCTTGATGTTTTTCCAGTGAGATCGCTGTGGTTGCCACCTGATAGGGAAGTTGAGTTCACTATTGAATTGCTACCAGGAACAGCACCTATTTCCTAAGCGTTGTATATAATGGCTCCAAGTGAGCTCAAGGAGTTGAAGATGCAGTTACAAGAACTAGTTGATAAGGATACACCAGACCTAGTGTATCACCCTGGGGAGCTCCAGTATTATTTGTAAAGAAGAAAGATGGTACCCTTAGATTATGCATTGATTATAGACAGTTAAACAAGTCACGATACGTAATAAGTATCCTTTACCCCCGTATGGATGACTTGTTTGACCAGTTATGAGGAGCATCAATGTTTTCTAAGATTGATTTGAGATCAGGATACCATCAGTTAAAGGTAAGGGAATCAGACATTCCTAAAACAACATTCAGAACCAGGTACGGGCATTATGAGTTTTTAGTAATATCGTTCGGTTTGACGAATGCACCAGCAGTTTTCATGGACCTCAAGAATAGGATATTCCACCAGTATTTGGATCAGTTCGTGATAGTATTTATTGATGATATACTAGTTTACTCAATTGATAGGAAAACTCATGAGGAACATTTGAGGATTATTCTACAAACACTACGAGATAAGCAGTTGTATGCTAAATTCACCAAATGTGAGTTTTGGTTGAATCGGAGTAGTGTTTAGGGCATGTTGTTCAAAGAAATGGAGTTAGTGTGGATCCGCATTAAGTGAAAGTTGTGGTCAACTGGGAGAGACCAGCCAGTATGACAGAGGTACGTAGTTTTCTACGCTTGGCAGGATACTACAGACGGTTTGTTGAGGATCTCTCACGATTAGCATTACCATTAACAATTTTGACAAGGAAGAATGCTAAGTTTGAATGGTTAGATAAGTGTGAACAGGGTTTTCAAGAGCTGAAAAAGAGGTTAGTTACAACACCTATTCTGACACTTCCTGTAACGGAAATAGAGTATGTAATTTACTGTGATGCCTCGAGACAAGGTTTAGGGTGTGTTCTGATGCAAGAAGGAAAAGTAATAGCTTATACGTCAAGACAATTGAAAAAGCACGAATGTAATTACCCTACCTATGATCTCGAGCTAGCAGCAGTTGTTTTTTTAGCAATCAAGATCCGGAGACATTACTTGTTTGGTGAAAGGTGTCACATTTACACAGATCATAAGAGTGCGAAATATATCTTTGATCGGAAGAGTTGAATGTGAGACAAAGAAGATGGTTAGAAGCCCGATTAAAGATTATGATTGTACTATAGAATACCATCCAGGTAAGGCGAATGTGGTAGCAGATGCATTGAGTAGGAAGTCAAGACTTCCTAAGGACGCCTTGTGTGGTATTCGAGCGACATTTTTAAGTACTCTATGGGATTCTAAGGCAGTTGTGAATGCAGAGAGTTCAGGGAATCTTTTAGCTCAATTCCAGGTCAGGTCTTCACTCATAGCAAAGGTTGTGAGAAGACAACCAGAGGATAGTAACTTGCAGAGAATGTTTGGAAAGTCCAAACAGGGCTCAGAGGCAGAATTTAAAATGAGATCAGATGGAGCCATATAGAGGCAAGGAAGACTATGTGTTCCGAGTGTTAGTGAGCTTAAAGATGCTATTCTAGAAGAAGCTCACAGTTCAGCTTACGCTATACATCCAAGAAGCACCAAGATGTATAAGACATTGAAAGGGAACGTATTGGTGGCCTGGGATGAAGCGAGAGGTAGCTGAATATGTTGATAATGTTTGATCTGCCAACAGGTTAAACCAGTTAGACAGAGACCAGGAGGACTCCTTAATCCATTGCCCGTGCCGGAATGGAAATGGGAGCATATCATTATGGATTTTCTATTTGGATTACCACGTACTTCTAGTGGACATGATGGTATTTCAGTAATAGTGAATAGACTGACTAAAACAGCACGGTTTATATCGATTAAAGCGACGTCTACTGATATGAACCGTATCATATTATTCAAGACTAAAGAAAAGCTTCAAGATGAAGTTGAATTAATGTTGTCAAACTTCATTTATGACGAACTCAAGATGCATTTAATGGACTCAAGTTCAACCCATGCTTCATTAAAGACAAGTCAAGCTTCATTTATGCAACAAGAGCTTCAAGCTACTTCAAGGGGGCTTCATTTATTCTTGGATAGGTTACAAATTATGTATTGGTTTATTAGAAGTTCAATTCTCGGATTTTTGGGGGGAAAAAAAGATTGAAAATGTAATCAAAATGAGCCTTTGTGCTTTTTTTTATAGCCTTGGGCTATGTCTTTGCAATTCTATGTAGATTAGGTTGCATGCTAGAATCATTCAAGCTTGACTTGATCAATCTTGCTTGTGGAGTGATTCGAATCTCATACAAGTTCTCTTGCCTTGAGATGCTTGATCACAAGGTAATCTGATTTTACTTTCCTTGAGTTTATTTTCAAAATTGGTTTTGGGGTCTTTGAAATTGAGTTATCTAAAGGTCTTGTTTATTTAAGCAAGGTTGTTAGATCCAATTGTCAAGGGTTACTTAACATTTTGATATTAGAATTCTTTGGCTTCTTTGATTTCATTTCGATTTGGAGTTTTGGGGTTTTAGATCTAAAGGTCTTGTTTGTTCCATAACAAGGTTGTTAGATATTTCAATTCCTCTTTAAAATTTCTCAGCTAAGCTATACGTCATTGTAAATGTGAGTCAATACGGAGTGCCAGTGTCCATAGTTTCAGATAGGGATCCAAGATTTACTTCTAAGTTTTGGCCTAGCCTACAGAAAGCTATGGGGACAAAGTGGAATTTTAGTACAACGTTCCATCCTCAGACAGATGGTCAGTCAAAGAGGACCATCCAGACCCTAGAGGATATGTTGAGAGCATGTGTCCTTCAATTGAAGGGTAGTTGTGATACACACCTATCACTTATGGAATCCGCTTATAATAACAACTATCAGTCAAGTATTGGCATGGCACCATTTGAGGCTCTGTATGGAAGGTTGAGTAGAACGCCGCCCAGTATGTTAGAATGAAGTAGAGAGAGCGGAAGCTAATCGGTCCTGAGTTGGTACAAGTTACGACGGATAATATTAAGGTAATCAGAGAGAATCTGAAGGTAGTACAAGATCGTCAGAAGAGTTATGCGAGATAAGCGATTTAAAGGATTTAGAATTTCGTGCCGGAGATCAAGTATTCTTGAAGTTATCTCCGTGGAGAGGTGTCCTTCGTTTTGGCAAGAAAGGTAAGTTAAGTCCTAGATATATTGGTCCTTATCCAAATGCTTGGGCGAATTAGGGGCATGACCTCTGATTGGAGTGGCAGAGAACTATCTCGAGTACATGATGTTTTTCATGTGTCCATGTTGAGGAAGTATTATCCAGATCCGACACATGTGTTGCAAGCACAACCAGTTGAGTTGAAAGAAGACATGAGTTACATAGAGGATGCAGTTCAAATCCTCGACAGGAAAGAACAAGTTTTGAAAAACAAAACGATCTCACTTGTGAAGGTTCGTTGGAGACATCACTGAGTGGAGGAGGAGGCAACGGGAATTAGAGGACCAAATGAGGAGGAAGTACCTGATGATTTTCACTTAAAGACTACTCAATTTCGAGGACGAAATTTCTTAAGGGGGGGTAAGTTGTAAGCCCAATCTCTTTGGAACTTCCTTATTAACAAACAACAAAAAGAAAGAAGAAATGAATGTTTAAAACTTGATTTTCCATGTTTTAAAAAAGAAAAGATATGAAGTGAAAGATAAAAGGAAAACAAGGAAGGAAAAGCTCAAACCATTTTGGTTTGGTTTGCTTTAAAAGTAATGAAGAAAATGAAATGAAAGGAATGGATATTATATTGTGTTTTGTTTTGTTTAGAAAATAAAAGGAAAGAAAAGAAAAGAAAGAAAGGGATAAAGGAAAGGAAAAAGAAAAGGAAAAAGAAAAGGAAAAAGCAAAAGAAAAAGCAAAAGGGAAAAAGACAAAGTTTGCCTCCTTGCTTTTTAAAATGACTTTATCTTCTCCATTTTCTTCTTCATTTATCAAAACCAAAGTTGAAGCTTCGTGGGAGAAGGAGAAAGGAAGAAAATGGAAGCCATTTTCGTGATTTTGGAGCTGGAATTGCAGAAGAAAGGAGGAGAACTCAAAGCTTAATTGTATAGCAGCAAGGTGATCAACTCATACCAGTTCTGATGTTTTGGTCTTTTCGAGCTCACCAAGAAGAGGTAAGAGTTGAGTTTTTGATACATGAAAGTTAACTCAATTTGGAACAAAGTTTGTGAAGGAAGCTTGAGCTAAAACTGAAGTTAACTTATTATTTTGTGAAGAGGAAGACAGAAGACAAAATTTGCTGTCAAATCTGGGAAGTCTCTGATGTTTTGGTTGTTCTGATCTGAATACTTGGAGTTAGAAGCTCTAATTGGTATGGTTCGAAATCTTATTGAATTTCCTACAACTTTCGTGAAGAAATCGTGAGTATCAAATGTCTAGAAGATGTTTTAAATATCAGGTTAAATTTGTTGTGCAACAGGAAATCCGAATCTGGAAACAGCAGAAGTCTGTTTTGAGAAAAGTAGCTTTCGAGGTATTTCTGAACAAATCCGTTTGGAATTTCAATTTCATGTCTTCATATGATTTTTAGAGGGTTCAAAAAGGAAGAGTTTGGTATAAATTACATTATTTTTGGATAAGTAATGAAGACGTTATGGCTGTCTGAAAACAGGGCAGAAAAATCGAAAATGCTAGAAATCTGAAAGTGTGTTTTCTTGCAAGTTTTAAGGTCAAAAATCACGAGCTCGAGGTTCTAATGGTTGAGTTGGTTTGTTTGACAGGCCAAGAGCAAATAGGTCAAGTTTACAAGCCAAGGTTCTAATTCTAATACTGTGAGTGACTCTATCTTAGAACTATGCTTGACCTATGTTTTTCTTCATGAACATAAGTGTTGATAATTACATCCTGTTTGAACTAGTTATGAATGGCTTCATAGAGTTTTCTAACATAAAGTTCATGATGGAACCTAAGCATGCTTGAAGTTAGTTGTAACTATAAATCCAAATATGGAAACTAAATTGTGAAAGTATGCTTTCCTTTAGAGAATGTTTTGTGTAAATCCACTTGGGAACATGTTTAGATGATAATGTGAAAATGTCAAGAAATTGTTGTATGTGTTATAAAGACATGATTTCCATGGTACACAAATTATGCCCTTGTTTGGAGTTAACCCCTAATACTGAAGGACATTCGAGAAGGTACTTAGGGGATGAATCATGATATCCCGACATCAAGGACAATGAGAAGGTATTCGGGAAGTAAATGGTTTTACCTAAATCTTGAAGGACAATGAGAAGGTATTCGGGTAGTAAATGGTTTTACCTTAATATCAAGGACATAGAGAAGGTATTAGGAAAACCAAACGACTAAAGGTATTCCACGTGCACGTGAGAGAGAGAGAGAGGTATGAACCTTATTGGTATAAATGTAACTCTACAACCTCTATGGTTTGATGTGGTATCATGTCATGTGTTTTATTGTTATGAGCTTCTATACTATTGATCTATCTACCCTCGATAAGTTAGTACATTTCGACTTGTGTGCTATGCACAAGTGGTGACTAAAACTGTAAATTGGAAGCATGGTTTGTTTATGTTTACAAACAAATGTTAAGCTATTTTCTACTATAATCTGCCATTATTATGATTCACTGTGAGCTTATCTTGTTTTAAAGATAGACACTCTTTGAGCTTTTAGCTCATTCTTTCAATGTTTTCAAACCTTTTCGTGCAGTAGAGATCGAGCTCCTTGTACCTGACATCCTGCCATAGTCTGCTGGAAGTTTCATAAGTTGTTAGTTTGTACGTGGCTGGTGTTGTATAGCAAGTCGTTATGTAGTTATAGAAGTTTTGTACATTAGTGGTTGTATAAACAATGAGTTATCTTGTGTTGTTTTGATGCACTTGACTTTTAGTTTCCAAGAGAGACTTATGAAGGGTTTCTCCTTGTGTATGTTTAATAGTTGTCCAGTTTTTGTTGTGTTATGTTAAAATGTTCCATATGCGAACATAGTATGTTTATCAGAGAATGTGGTCGTGCAGTTGTTAAGAGGTAAACAATGTCCGTTGGTTTCACGCCGCCTTTCGGGCTAAGTAGCGAGTAGTTCGGGAGGGGGTGTGATGATTTAGTGTCTATTTGTCTCATTTGTCAATTAGGTTAAGGGTCTCAAAGGCTATATAAAGCCCTCTCTTCTTCCATTGTAGAGATGTAATTTTAAAGTGAATGAATTGAGTTTTCTTTTAGCTTTGTTGAGAGCTAAGTTTTCCTTATTGCAATTTCTTGTGTTTAGAATTTGCATGCTAGAGTCATTCAAGTGGTGTTGATCGTACCTCTTGTGGAGTGATTCGAATCACGAGTTTAGAAACGAGTTTTCTTTACTCTTGATCTTGATCATCAAGGTAATCCATTCCAAACTTTTCCTTGGGTTGATTCCATGTCGTTTTGGGGTTTTTAAGTTTTAGATCTAACGGTCTTGTTTTCTCAACAAGGTTGTTAGGTCTAATTCTTGGGAGTTACTTAACATTTGGTATCAGAGCATTAGGCTCTTTGATCGGACATATGTTTCTTTGCATTTATCTTTTTGAATTCTTTTTTTTTAGTTTCAGTTTTTGCAAATTCGAGCATGTTCTTATTCTGAATAAAAAATACAAAAAAATATCCTTTCCGTTCGGTATTTCATTATATCATCTTCTTCAATTTTTTAGATCTAGATCTGAACAACAATTTGCTCTTCTTTGACGTCTTCAAAATCGAATTTCTTCAGGGTGAAATAGTCATATTTTGCAAATCTGTCAAAAGAAGACAGCATATCCGAGAGCAAATTTTCTGCTTTTTTTTTTCTTGTTCATTGTTTCAAAGTAAGTTGAATTCAATTTTTCCTTTGATAGTAGTCTCTTGTTGAATTGATATTTGATCATTTGGAATTCATCCATATCAGTTACATCTAGAATTCATAGAAAAGAATATAGTTGGGCATTAAATATGACAGTTACAATTGATTAATTCATTGAACTTTTTGTGGTTGTTATGTGTAACTTCCCTATGTTATTAAGGTTGGATTCAACTGATATATTCATAATTTGCTGAGAGTCTCACACACATCAACATGTACTTCATTAATGGTAGGTGTTACAATAGTAGAAGTGTTACAAACAAACAAGTCTTTGCAATCTAATCTCCTAGTAAACTCACTAGCATGTGTTGACACTAAATTACAAAGCATTTCATTTTGAATCTTATCACTTTCTACCTCAACAATAGGCTTATTTTCAGTAGGTAAACTAACCTTTTCCAAAGTTGAATGAACATTTAAATTTGGTTTAGGTTTAGTGTACCTTGTAGACTTCCTTTGGAGACGTTTTTCAATCTTTATGGCTATGTGCACCATCCTCTCCAAATCCTCATAAGGTTGAAGATCAAGCTGAATTGCAATCTCCTTGTTAAGTCCTCTAAAGAATCGAGCCATTGTAACCGTCTCATCCTCATAAATTTCGAGATCTTCAAGCAACGTTTGCATCTCCATGTAGTAAGCCTCCACACTTTTTCTTCCTTGTCTCAAAGTTCGCAAGTTATGGAAAAACTTAGGAACAAAGTGCTCCCGCATTATTTGCTTAAGAACATTCCATGATTCAATTGGGCGGTTAAGGTTCCTCCTACTCAAAAATAATTTATCCCACCAAGTAATGGCATAATCTCTAAGATGAGAAACGATGAGTTTTACCTTTTTCTCCTCACTTAAAGAGCAACAATCAAAGACATGATCGACTTGCCTTTCCCATTGAATGTACTCGGTCGGATTTGTACTTCCATAGAATTTAGGAAATTTCAGCTTCATGTTTTTTTTTTTTTGGTTTGTTTCTGCAAAAACTAAAAAAAAAAAAAAAAAGTAACACAAAAATGGACCTCACAAGCACTCCTCACGTGTTTTCACTCGTTAAGGTATAGTCACTCGTGTTTACACTCAAAGCAGAAAAACACTCTCAACAAACTCACAATTTCACTTGCATGAGCCAATAAGCAAAGTTTGCAATCAAGTGATAGACAACACACTAAGAAAATAAAATAGCATAAATATGGAGCAAAACGAATATCGAATAAGAAACAAGTTATGAAAGAAAGAAAATGACATAATTGAAACAAAAAATGGAAGGATAAGAGATGGAATGGGACAAAGGGTATAGGAGTTACAATATTAAACACCAACAAGTAATGCAATATTCCAACAAATAACTCTTCCAAATTAAATGATCTAGTCAATGTGTAATTGAAAGGAGTTACAATCTGATTTTATATCATGAAAAACAGATTAAAGTTACACACGACATAATCAATGTACTTAAAGCTTATGGTGGAACTTTTAATGTGTAATCGACATGCATTTATTGCAAATGACAATTTGTAAATATATATGGAAATCAAACAACAACATTCAGATCTAACATGGAAATATCAGATCTAAGCTCAAGAAATGAAAGATATAAACAAAGAACACCATAGAACATCAAGAATCAAAGAAAACTTATGCTCTCGGTTTTCTCAGTTTTCAGAACAGATTATGAAAATAAAGCATTTTCACCCTTAAGCAAGTTGAATTCGAAGAACTTATGAAAGACAAAGTTGAAGCTAAGACAGAGATCTATAACTTTGCAGAAGACAAAAATAGCAAAAAAATGACGCAAATGACACTTTTATGAGTTTTATGTGAATAGACAGAATCTGACGAGATGAACAAAATGAATAAAATTCAGAATAAAAATGAAGAAAAGAATAGACAAAACGGAAACATATATCCGCTCTAGAACCTAAAGCTCTGATACCAAATGATAAGTAACTCTTGATGATTTATATCTAACAACCTTGTTGAAGAACAAGACCTTTAGATCTAAAACTCAAAAACCCCAAATCTAGATGATTTCATCCCAAGGAAGAAGATAGAAACGGATTTACCTTGATGATCAAGATCAAGAGTAGAGAAAACTTGTTTCTAAACTCAAGATTCGAATCACTCCACAAGTAGTTTGATCAACGCTACTTGAATGATCCTAGAATGCAAATCTAAACACAAGATATGCAAAGAAATAAGCTCATGGCTTAAGAAGCAAAACATGCAACTTTTCATTCAAAACATCATTCTCAGTCTTTTTTTTACAATACATCTTAGATGGCTTTATATAGCCTTCCAATTGTAACCTAAAACTAAGCTAAAATGACATGTTTGAGAATGTAACTTCCCTAACTTTAATGTCATAATTATCCACTACTCAAATGTAACCTAAAACATTGAAATAGAAACTTTAAAACTGAAATTACAAGTAAATGAAGTATAAATCCGGGAATTAATCTTCTAACAACAATTCTAGTCTTTGTAACCTCCCAAGGTGTAAATGAAGCTCCACTTGAAGTAACTTGAAGTGTTTAATTGATGCTTGACATGCATTAAATGAAGCTTGAGATGCACTTAAGTTCTTTCAATGCAACTTGAGTTCATCATAAATGAAGCCTTGATGCATTTAATGCAACTCCATTTTTAGCTCTTCTTTAGTCTTGACTAGCATTGTAGGATTCATATCAATGTCGCTCATCTCTGGCCTCAGTTTGGACTCTCGGGGCACTAGATCCCCTCTCATATTGGCCTTGGGTAGGATGCTGCGTCCCGCCCTGATCCTGCCTGCGTCGTCTGCTAGTACGTGGTGGCATGACTCCTATAACATATCAACATATTAGACATACTTTGGATACTTAACTCAAATACACAATATACTAAACTTCTATTCACATTTTAGCCCTAGCTGGACTTACTCTTATCCTTTATTGGACCATACTCTACTAGTTCAATCTGAACTAACTCAATAACTTGCTACGACTTTTTTTAGTTTATTCTCAGAGCTAACTTGCCCTGTCTCATTCTCATGGAGCTAATTGCTCTGATACCAAGTTGTCACACCCCCTCCCGTACTACCTGCTAACTTAGCCCGGAAGGCGGCATGAAGCCAACATACATTGTTTACCTCTTAACAATACATGTTGACCCTGTTCTACCTGATAAGCATACTATGCTCGCATATGGAACACTTTAACATAACACAGCGGAAACTTGATAACTACTAAACATACATAAGGAGAAACTCTTCTTAAGTCTCTCTTAAAAACTTAAACGGGTAAAACCATCAGAAACCAAACAGGAAAAACCATTGTTTATACAACCTCTAATGTGCAAACAACTATAATTACATGGTCCTCTAAAAAAATAACTACGACACATATGGACTTGCTATACAACACCAGCCACGTACAAATTATCAAACTTATGGAACTTTCAGCAGACTATGGCAGGATATCAGGTACCAGGAGCTCGATTCTACCTAAAAAGTTTGGAAAACACTGAAAGAATGAGCTATGAAGCTCAGTGAGTGACTGAGTTTAAAATCCATAACTCGTAAAACATGTCACCTAAGAACTATGAGCATATGCATTTGTATTCAAGCGCTAAAAGTAAACGTGGAATCATAATAGATTTTCAGAAAACCAGCAAGTATGTCGTTAAAATCTCGTAAGGCATATAAATGATATCAACCCTTATAAAAACATATCACAATCTACGTTGTGTAGGGCACACCCAGTACAACCAACGTTTATTCTACGATGTAGTGGGGCCCGCCCAGCACTCCCATCGTCTTTGTCGTAGTGGAGCCCACCCAACACTCACGACAGCATTGTTGTCACGGAGTACACTCAACGTCGACGACTGAATATGACCTGTGTGCACACGGTACCATAAAGCCTCGGGCTCAATATCTCAGTCATTTACTCATTCGAGTCTCAGAAAACACATAAAAATATTTGAACATGTCTGCTTATCTTTTCTTTCGTAAAACTCAAGCATACTCAACTTGTTCATAAAAACTGGAAATCTTTAAATCATACTTGCTAGTGCGTACTTGCCCGAAATCATAACATTTCCATAAATTTCAGTAATCAATAAACATATGATCGTGTATAAGTTTCATCGGGAAATCTAGGCTCACATCGAGTAATTGAAAACATTTTAAGGAAAACATGAATGCTCATAAATATGTGTTCCAAAAGTAAACATAAAGCATTGAAACCCTTTCATTCTAGCAAAACTTGCATTTCTTTAAGCATATTTCAAGCACATAGATCGTTTTCGAAGTTCGTTTTGTCACTCATAGTGTTAGAACTAGAACCTTGGCCCGTACACTCGGCCTATTTCCTCTTGGCTGTCAAACAAACCAGAAACAAGCATTAGAACCTCGAACTCATGATTTTCAACCTTAAAATTACAAAAAACACACCATCCAATTTCCAGCATTTTACAGATTTCATACCCTGTCTTCAAACAATCATAACTTTTTCATTACTTAGCCAAAAAGGATGTAATTTATACCAAACTCTTCCTTTTTGAACCCTTTAAAAATCATATGAAGAAATGAAATTGTGATTCCCAACAGATTTGTTCAAAAATACCTCGAAAGCTTCTGCCCTAAAAACAACCTTCTGCTGTTTTCAAATTCGATTTCCTGTTGCACCATAAATGTGACCTGATATTTAAAATATCTTCCAGTCATTTTCTTCTCCCGATTTCTTCATGAAAGTTGTAGGAAATTCAATAAGCTTTCCAACCATACGTATTAGAGCTTCTGATTCCAACTCTACAGATCAGCAGAAACCAAAACCAGAAGCTTCTCGGATTTGACAGCAAATTCTGTCTTCTGCATTCCCCTTCACAAAACAGTAACATAACTTCAGAATTTGCTCGAGCATCCTTCACGAATTTTGTTCAAATATGAATTAACTTTCAAGAAAATGAAACCTCAACTCTTACCTCTTCTTGTAGAGCTCGAAATGATCAGAAAATCAGAACAAGGCTGAGTTGATCACCTTGCTGCCATGGAAACTTTTAGTAATCCTTCCTTTCTTCCTTAATCTCAAAACTGAAACCTTCCTTCCTTCTTCTTCCTTCTGTTCTTCTCCCTCGAAGCCCTTCTTTTCTTGGTTGAAAATGAAAACAAAATGGGAGGAAATGAATTTAAAATGGTTTTAAAAAAATACCAAACGGTGGTGGAGTTCCCACCACCCATTTCCTTCTTTTTTTTTATTTGCTTTGTCCTTTTCCCTATTCTTTTCTTTTTTTTTCTTTTTTTTAAAACAAAACCAAAATATAATAAACATTTCTTTCATTTTCTTTTCTTCTTTATTTTTAAAGCAAACCGAACCAAAATGATTTAAACTTTTCCTTTCTTGTTTCCTTTATTGTGTGTTTTTTTTTAGAAAAATTCTAAAGAAAGATCTCGGGTTTACATGAAGTAACTTGAAGTATAGTCCCATTAATTGATGCTTGATTTGCATTAAATGAAGCTTGAGATGCACTTAATTTCATTTAATTGCAACTTAAGTTCTTTCAATGCAACTCGACTTCAACTTTAATGCAACTTGAGTTCATCATAAATGAAGCCTTCATGCATTTAATGCAACTCCATTTTTAGCTCATCAAGTCTTGACTAGTGTTGTAGGATTCATATCACTTAGAATCATTCAAGCTTGACTTGATCAATCTCGCTTGTGGAGTGGTTCAAATCTCATACAAGTTCTCTTGTCTTGAGATATTCGATCAACAAGATAATCCGATTTTACTTTTCTTGAGTTGATTTTAAAAATTCGTTTTGGGGTCTTTGAGATTGAGAAGGTCTTGTTTCTTTAATCAAGGTTGTTAGATCCAATTGTCAAAGGTTACTTACTATTTTTGACATCGGAATCTTTGGCTTTTTTTATTTTATTTGATTTGGAGTTTTTGGATTTGTCATCTAAAGGTCTTGTTCCACGAAAAAGTTGTTAGATATTTTAAATTCCTCTTAAATTTCTTATCATGGATCCCCACATGAAGTAGCCTGAAACTCTAGTTGCATAAATGAATCTTGGTTTGTCTTTAATGAACCATGAGTTGTACTTGAGTTCATTAAAAACATCTTTAGTTCGTCAAAAATGAAGCTGGACAACATTTGATATGAATCATATCAATTAAAGACTTGAAAAGCTTCAAGATGGAGTTGAATTAAATGTCGTCAAGCTTCATTTATGATGAACAAAAGTTGCATTTAATTAACTCAAGTGCAACTTATGCTTTATTAAATACAAGTCAAGCTACATTTATGCAACAAGAGCTTCAAGTTACTTCAAGTGTGCCATTTATTCATGGATTAATAGAAGTTTAATTCTCGGATTTATGACAATTTTGATGTAATTTTTATTTTTAAAGTTATCTTTTCAATGTTTTAAGTTACAATTTGATTAGTGGAGAACATGATATTGATGGGGATGTATGTTACAACCTTTCAATTGACCATAGGTTACTCTAGGGTTGATTTTGAGGCTATATAAAGTCATGTACCTTGTAAAAAAAAAAGATTAAAAATGTAATCAAAGAGGCAATGAGCTTTTTTATAATCTTTGAGCTATTTCTTTGCAATTCTATGTAGAGTAGGTTGCATGCTTCGAATCATTCAAGCTTGACTTGATCAATCTTGCTTGTGGAGTGATTCAGATCTCAAGTAAGTTTTCTTGCCTTGAGATATTTGATCGACAAGGTAACCCGGTTTTACTTTCCTTGAGTTGATTTTCAAAATTGGTTTGGGGGTCTTTGAGATTGAGTTATCTAAAGGTCTTGTTTCTTTAAGTAAGGTTGTTAGATCCAATTGTCAAGGGTTACTTAACATTTTGACATCAGAATCTTTGGCTTCTTTGGTTTTGATTCAAAAAACACCCACCACATAACACAATTGATCAAATTGAGTGCTCAAAATTGCTCTGATACCAATTGAAAGAGTGTAGATTAAGAAAGCGGAAGCAATTTTGGATCTTGAACACTCTAAGTTGATCAATTTTACGAAATAAAAAGCATGCTCAAAACTGGAAAAACAGAGAGTATGAACACATACCTTTGTTGTTCAAAATTCTCCTAATCCGTGGGCAATTTCTTGTCACAAACACTTTGTAGACAACCTCTAGTGTCTTCCCTACTATCCTCAGGCCTTGGAATAGATTGTGGGATCTTTGATAGAGAGAATTTGAAGAGAGATGGGAGAAAGGTCTGAAAAACGTGAATTCTGTCAATTCTGAAAAATCCTACTAAATCTAATGGTTTCTTCTTCAATTAAAGAAACCAAGAGCTTCTTCAAGCTAGGAGAAGATGACAACAAGAAGATGAGAAGGATTAAACAAGAAGGAGGTGCTCAATTTGTGTGAATTTGAAAAAGGAAAAAGGTGATTCACACTTTTTATTTTGGTCCAATTGAAAACCCAAATCCAATTTTGAATTTTCATTTAATGTTAATTCCAAAATTAATATAAAATTAATTTTAAATTAAAATTAATTTATTAATTTAATTAATTAATTTTAAATAATTTATTTAATTTAATATCAAATATCAAATTAAATAATTGGACCAATCCTGATTTCTTAAATCGACCGTTCGAACATGAATCCCTATTCATGTTATAAACCGAACAAATATTTAAACCATATTTAAACATTTCCACCTCTTCTTTATTGTAGTTTAATTCTTAATTAAACTGTGACACGTTAAGTATATCACATATAATTAACGTTTTCTCCCAAATCCGAATTTGAACAATTCAAATTCTTTTCTCTCAAAAAGTTACAAGGCTTAGTCCGAGCTAGTAAGGGGACCTAATGGACCTATAGATTATGAGCTCCAACGATACGAGATTAACCGACCAAACTCTTTAGTCTAGCTAATCAACATTCGTTAACCACCGGGACACTCCACTAAAGCCCAGTGGTTGCACTCTCCTCACTGTAGATATATTTCTGTCCACTCGATATAACCATGATTAGTAAGTCGATCATTCACAGATCGTTCGTAATTATAGCTGGGTCAAAAATACCGTTTTACCCCTGTAATTACTACTTGTTCCTTAAGTCCCACTGATCCACTAATGAACAATTGGTTTGTGGTCCAACCAACAAACCGAATCCCTCTCGGGCCAATGAGAGGGGTGGGCCCTTTGTTCAAGACTCGGAGTCAGCACTTAAGGGAACAACCTCTCTACTAATCCCTAAAGCGGGTAGGAGTGAATTCCATCTTGCAGAACTATGTTCCCAGCTATCTACCCTGTCTTATCCCTGAAATGGGAGGCTTATTGAGTCGGCAGTCTCAGGCCACTCTCACCCATGCAAATTTAAGGATAATCCGAATAAACAGGAGTTCATAGCATGCTCAGGATTAAGATCAAGTTACCTAGGTCATCGTATGAATATAGTCAGTTAAGACAGTAAACGGAGTTATAAAGTCTAAGTGACTATTTCTCGGTCCAGTCTTATGCAAACTCATTGCATAGGACGCCCCCACTCGCATGTCTCCACATGAACGATTCAGGATCACATCGTTTATACTTTACAAAGTGAGTTGCGTCCATAGTGTCCCCAGGATAAGGTACCCAGTTTTATCCCTATACTATAGACCGTTCTGGCTATAACTTGAACCTGATCCACTTTTATCTCACACATAAAGTTCAAGTATACATACTATAGCCATGGGTTCTATATTCGATTAGAGTTTCAAAATATACAATTCACTTTATTCAATAACACCTTTACTGAATAAATCTCAACAACATCTTTATTGCGAAATAGAATATACATTCAGTTTACAAACCCACGAGTTTTAGCACATAAAACCCAACAAACTCCCACTTAGACTAAAACGTCAGTGGAGTCAAACATGCTGAGCAAGAAAACTTTCCTACTGTACAACCCGTAGTCCTAGACTCTCTAGGTGTCCCTCAAACACTTTAGCCGTGAGGGGTTTTGTAAACGGATCAGCAATGTTGTGCTCCGAAGCGATCTGCGTGACGATCACGTCTCCTTGGGTCACAATCTCCCTGATGAGATGATATTTGCGCTCTATATGCTTTCCGCGCTTATGGCTTCTAGGTTCTTTAGAATTTTCCACTGCACCACTATTATCACAATAAAGGGCTATAGGCAAATTCATATTCGGAACAACTTCCAAATCAGCCAAGAACATTCTAAGCCATACAGCCTCTTTCGCTGCTTCGCAAGTTGCGACATATTCAGCCTCCATGGTGGAGTCAGCAATACAACCTTGCTTTATACTCCTCCATACTATAGCTCCTCCGTTAAGAGTGAACACTGATCCTGATGTGGATTTCCTCGAATATACATCAGTCTGAAAATCAGAGTGAGTGTATCCTGCAAGGATCAAATCCTTCGCGCCATACACAAACATATAGTCCCTCGTTCTCCTCAGATACTTGAGGATATTCTTAACGGTTGTCCAATGATCATATCCAGGATTGGACTGATACCTGCTGACAATTCCCACTGCATAGCATATGTCGGGTCGAGTACATAGCATGGCATACCTCAGACTACCGACAGCTGATGCATAGGGAATACGTCTCATATCCTCAACTTCTTGAGGTGTCTTAGAACATTGTTCCTTAGACAGATGAATTCCATGCCTGAAAGGTAATAAACCCTTATTGGAATTCTGCATTTTATATCTAATCAACATCTTGTCAATATAAGATGCCTGAGACAGCGCTAGCGTTTTGTTCTTGCGATTCCGAACAATTTGGATTCCAAGGACAATTAGAGCCTCTCCCAAATCTTTCATTTGGAATTGGGTCGCTAGCCATTGCTTAACGCCAGTCAGGAATCCCGCATCATTCTCAATGAGCAGGATATCGTCTACGTATAAGACTAAGAAAGCTACAGTAGTATTGACTATCTTCTTGTAGACACAAGGCTCGTCAATATTCTGTTCAAAGCCATAAGATTTGATCGCAGTATCAAATCTCATATTGCAGGATCTAGATGCTTGTTTCAATCCATAAATGGACCGCTTAAGCTTGCAAACCTTTTGCTCTTGACGCTGAACTTTGAACCCCTCTGGTTGATCCATATAGATACTCTCTTCAAGATTGCCATTCAGAAAGGCTGTCTTGACATCCATTTGCCAAATTTCATAATCATAAAATGTGGCAATGGACAAGAGTATTCTAATCGACTTAAGCATGACAACAGGGAAAAAGGTTTCTTCATAGTCCACCCCTTCCCATTGGGTATAACCCTTTCCCACAAGTCGAGCCTTAAAGGTTTGCACCTTACCGGCTTGATCTCGTTTCCTCTTGTAGATCCACTTGCAACCGATAGGTCTTTCACCATCTGGTTGATCTACAAGTTCCCAGACTGAATTGAAGTACATTGACTCTATTTCGAGGTCCATGGCTTTAATCCACTGGTCTCTGTCTATATCATTCATTGCCTGTTTATAGGTCAATGGATCCTCTATGCCATCATTAGGTATGACGACCTGGGTATCAGTTAAACCCATGTAACGGTCGGGTTATCTAACATCTCTCCCACTATGTCGAGGCATTCTCAACTCTTGAGAAGGACCGGCTTGATCAACAATTTTTGTTGATTTATCTGTAGCTTCCTTGGAAATTTCACTCAAGACTATTCTGCTACGAGACTGATGATCTCTCATGTGGTCTTCCTCTAAGAACGTGGCATTTGTTGACACAAGCACCTTGTCCTCCTGAGGATCATAAAACAAACCACCTTTCGTTTCCTTGGAGTATCCTACGAATAGATCTAATTTTGAACGATGTTCCAGTTTCTTTGGGTTGGACACTAGCACATGTGTCGAACATCCCCAAATCCAGAAGTGACGTAAACTACCTTTACGCCCTTTCCATAACTCATAGGGTGTTTCTGAAACACTTTTAAAGGGAACCATGTTCAAAATACAACAGCTTCTACTGCATATCCCCAAAACGAACTAGGCAGTTGAGCGTAGCTCATCATAGATCGAACCATGTCTAACGTGGTTCTATTTCTCCTTTCGAGATACACCATTTTCTTTGAGGTGTACAGTCTTTGAGAGTTGGGATACGATTCCATGTTCTATCATATAGTCTTGGAATCTTAAATCCATATACTCTCCTCCTCGATCTGATCGAAGTGTTTTAATCGTTTTACCTAACGAGTTCTCAACCTCTGCCTTATACTCCTTGAACTTTTCAAGGGTTTCGGACTTATGATGCATTAGGTAAAGATAGCCATACCTAGAATAATCATCAATGAAACTGATGAAATATTCATACCCTCCTCGTGCCTTGACATTCATTGGACCACAAAGATCCGAATGCACGAGTTCCAAGGGTTCTTTGGCCCTATAACCTTTTTCAGAAAAAGGTCGTTTAGTCATTTTTCCCTCAAGACAGGACTCACATGGTGGTAAGGAGTTGTCCTCTAACTGACTTAGGAGACCACTCTTAACCAATCTCTCAATCCTATTGAGATTAATGTGACTTAGTCTCAAGTGCCAAAGATAGGTACTTGGAGAAAGCTTCTGCCTTTTATTTTGAGTATCATCTGTTTTAAACATCTCAGTGTTCAAAATAGCTTTTATCTCTGTTGATCTTAACACATATAAGTTGTTTTCAAGTTTAGCTGAACATATTCGTACACCTCTTTTGCAAATGAACGCTTCATTATAATCAAAAGACACTTTATACATATGTTTAAGTGAACAAGATATAGATACAAGATTTCGTTTGATTCCAGGAACCAAAAGTACATTTTCTAATAAAACGAATCTATCTCTAAATAACAACTTCACTGCTCCCACTGCTCTAGCTGAGACAACTTCTCATGTTCGAACCCTGAGAGTTATCTCACTATCAGCAAGTTGCCTCCATGAACTAGTTTCCTGAAAAAAAGAACACACATGGTTAGTGGCTCCTGAATCTAGTATCCAGGCAGAATCATCATGTTCCACTAAACATGTTTCAACAACGAGTAAATCATATTTACCTTGTTTTTCTTTCTCAGCTTTCTTTTTCGCAAGGTACTTCGAGCAGTTCCTCTTCCAGTGCCCATCTTCGCCACAATAGAAACATTTTCCTGTGGCTTTAACCTTGCGTATGGGAGCTTTTTTCTTCCCTTTATCCTTCTTCTTCTTCTGAATACCTTTATTCTTAGAAAAAGAAGGACCAGACTTAGTCCCTGAGGATGATCCTCTCAGGAACTTCCTCGAAGTGACAACGTTTGCCTCCTTCTCTTTTCCCTTTGATTTCATCAGGGACTCAAATGTCTGGAGCTCGTTAAGTAGAGTAGTCAGGTTATACTCTATCTTGTTCATCAACGAGTTGGTGTGGAACTGCAGAAAACTCTTCGGAAGAGATTCCATTATAAAGCTGACCTGACTGTTCTCATCAATGACAGCTCCGTTTACCTCTGCCACGTTGAAGTGGACCATCATATTAAGGACATGCTCCCTAACAGATGTTCCCTCCTTCATTCGAGAGTAGTAAACGTATTTGAGGGCATCATAACGGACCGACGAGGACGGTTGTCCAAACATGGCTCAGTAATGATCCCATGATCTCTCTTTGCGGTGATCATGCCCTCATGTTTCTTAGACAACACATCGAGATATCTTTGGCTAAGATGTAGACCTGAGCTTTATCATTAGCCCTAGTCCATTTGTCAAATGCATCCGAATCTGTTTCGGGTTGCGGGCAGTGGGAGGAGGAGGACATTCCTCTGTTAAGACAACCTTAGATCATCAATTACAAGAATCGTATTCAAGTTTGATTTCCAAGTTCCAAAGTTATCAGCGTTAAGTTTGGTCTGAGGCGAGTAATTGAATAAAAGAGCTCGACATCTTTGAAAATAGAACATATTCTATTAGTGAATTGCTTTTAACCCATAACATGCATCCAATTAAGAATTTAGCAAAAGTAATAATGTACCCATAAACTCATTATTTGTTTTTGCAACGATACTTTAGTGAGTCAGAGTAACCACTAACGAGGGGCAGTCAAACACTCCTTCACCGAACCAAGACATTCTTGACTAAATGCTAATACCGGAATAACTCTTATTCCTATAGCATTCTAGTTATCGCTACTTTGGTCAAGAATTCACTAACACTTAGTAATTCTCGTAAGTGTGACCCGCCATTTTTAGACCTCAAAGGTCGGCCCCAACAATGCTACCGAATTGGAAAGTCAATGCTGGGAATGGACCTAACAGACCCTATCCATTTCTGGAGTTTGAGTTGTTCTAAATCCCATGTTACATCCCTCCGAATGGATGGTACTACTACGGTCAACCTGCTGGCGCAACATAGGAATCTCACGGTCCAACCTAATGGAGGAGACCATAGGAGGTGTTGACACACTTCCTTCTCCCACTTACTATAAATACTTTCTCCATTCACCTTGTTCTTGATTTATACAAATACCATCCGAATGGGGATGCCCTATTGACATCACGAGGCCGAGCATAAATCTCACGGTGTGAACTTCGCAAAGAGCGTAAGAGGAAATTGATATATCATATATACATTTTCACTCCCACTAAGTATTTTAAACAGTTTGGGTATACATTTACTTAGGCATATTTGGCTAAAACAATACGACCTAAGTCTACCAATATAACTATTAATACTGGAATTACCTAAGTCTATTAACCTTTTAATAAACCTAGGTCTATGAGTTTAATTTATTAACTTTTAATAAACGCCACTCACGAGAATAATTTATAAATCTCTGGATTAAATTCACTCCCAGGTTGGTTCCCAGGTGTAGGGGTGTTAGTTTAAAGTCGACTTAAGTACTGCACCAGCAGTAACCTTCCTTTAGACAGAGTCCTCTTTAATCACGATTTATAAATTATTGGTTGCCTAATTCTAATCTTATTAGAACTAAATAACCTAAGGTCTAATTAATTTCCAGTTCTAAAACCATTTTAAAACTAATTAATTAACCTTAAGTTACATGCATTTCTATGTTATAAATTGCATGATCATTCATTACATGAATATGCATACATTTATAACAAATCCATCACATGAATAAATGCATGACAATTATATGTTTAATTTTTAATTAATATAACCCTTATATTAATTATAATTAAAATATATAATATTTGTTTCATAATTTTAATATAACACTTATATTAAATCCTATGAAACTCTAATTCATGCATACTATATATTATAACACTTATAACATACTTTCAATGCATGGAGCATGCTTCCTATGGTGGGATTTTAAAATCTATATGACATACTTTATGCACATACTATCATGGATTTTAATTAAAACATACATTCACAATGCATAATTAATTAAACACACTAAAGTGGACTGGTTTTGGCATCTAATGCAAGCAAATAACTAAATTATTACAATAATAATCTAGAATTAAAATCGAACCACTTCGAACCAGCTTGCATATGTGTGAACCGGACCTTCAAAAGGTTAAACCGGACTGTAAAAGGCTGAACCGGGCCTCCAAATGATGAAACAAACCTCCTAAATGGAAAAACCAGCCTCGAAATAGTCAGAACCGGTCTAAAACCACCCAAACCGGACCAAAATCGAGTCGAACCGGTCTAAAATTAATTGAACCGGTCAAAGTCAAACATAATGGTCAAAGTCAACAAACCTCTCTTCAAATTCAAATTAAAACACGCGGGTTGCTCATCTGGAAACTGGGAAGGAAGAAAAAAAAACAAGCAGCATCCACACTCTGTTTCATGGTTCAAAGACCTTTTGAGCTTCTCTCTTCAAATTGAAAGCTTTTCCGAACTCCAATCGACTTAAAATTTTTACAGCTTATACTACACATAATAATGCTCAAATACACTTGAGCAATTTGAAAATAAAGTACAAATGGATGCTCAATTTAAATGTCAAACCCAGAAGAACACTTTAGACGCCCAGAAAAATTGTATTTCAAAAAACACCCACCACATAACACAATTGATCAAATTGAGTGCTCAAAATTGCTCTGATACCAATTGAAAGAGTGTAGATTAAGAAAGCGGAAGCAATTTTAGATCTTAAACACTCTAAGTTGATCAATTTTACGAAATAAAAAGCATGCTCAAAACTGGAAAAACAGAGAGTATGAACACATACCTTTGTTGTTCAAAATTCTCCTAATCCGTGGGCAATTTCTTGTCACAAACACTTTGGTCAACTTCTAGTGTCTTCCCTACTATCCTCAGGCCTTGGAATAGATTGTGGGATCTTTGATAGAGAGAATTTGAAGAGAGATGGGAGAAAGGTCTGAAAAACGTGAATTCTGTCAATTCTGAAAAATCCTACTAAATCTAATGGTTTCTTCTTCAATTAAAGAAACCAAAAGCTTCTTCAAGCTAGGAGAAGATGACAGAAAGAAGATGAGAAGGATTAAACAAGAAGGAGGTGCTCAATTTGTGTGAATCGAAAAAAAAAAAGGTGATTCACACTTTTATTTTGGTCCAATTGAAAACCCAAATCCAATTTTGAATTTTCATTTAATTTTAATTTCAAAATTAATATAAAATTAATTTTAAATTAAAATTAATTTATTAATTTAATTAATTAATTTTAAATAATTTATTTAATTTAATATCAAATATCAAATTAAATAATTGGACCAATCCCGATTTCTTAAATAGACCGTTCGAACATGAATCCCTATTCATGTTATAAACCGAACAAATATTTAAACCATATTTAAACATTTTCACTTCTTCTTTATTGTAGTTTAATTCATAATTAAACTGTGACACGTTAAGTATATCACATATAATTAACGTTTTCTCCCAAATCCGAATTTGAACAATTCAAATTCTTTTCTCTCAAAAAGAGTTACAAGGCTTAGTCAGAGAGCTAGTAAGGGGACCTAATGGACCTCTGGATCATGAGCTCCAACGATCACGAGATTAACCGACCAAACTCTTTAGCCTAGCTAATCAACATTCGTTAACCAGGGACACTCCACTAAAGTCTAGTGGCTGCTCTCTCCTCCGTGAGATATATTTCGTCCACTCGATATAACCATGATTAGTAAGTCGATCCTTCACAGTCGTTCAGTAATTACAATTTGGGTCAAAAATACCGTTTTACCCTGTAATTACTTCTTGTTCCTTAAGTCCCACCTTGATCCTCTAATGAACAATTGGTTTGTGGTCCAACCAACAAACCGAATCCTCTCGGGCCAATGAGAGGGTGGACCCTTTGTTCAAGACCCGAGTCAAGACTTAAGGGACCAACCTCTCTACTAATCCTGTCTTTGTAGGAATGAATTCCATCTTGCAGAACTATGTTCCCAAACTATCTACCCCGGTCTTATCCACGAAATGGGAGGCTTATTGAGTCGGCAGTCTCGTGCCACTCTCACCCATGCAAATCTAAGGATAATCCGAATAAACAAAAGTTCATAGCATGCTCAGGATTAAGATCAAGTTACCTAGGTCATCGTATGAATATAGTCGATTAAGACAAGAAACGGAGTTATAAAGTCTAAGTGACTATTTCTCTCATCGATCTTATGCAAACTCATTGCATAGACGCCTCACTCGCATGTCTCCACATGAACGATTCAGATCACATCGTTTGTACTTTACAAAGTGGTCGCGTCCATAGTGTCCCGAGGATAAGGTACCAGATTTTATCCCTATACTATAGACCGCTCGCTATAACTTGAACCTGATCCACTTTTATGTCACACATAAAGTTCAAGTATACATACTATAGCCATGGGTTCTATATTCGATTAGGGTTTCAAAATATACAATTCACTTTATTCAATAACACCTTTACTGAATAAATCTCAACAATATCTTTATTGCGAAATAGAATATACATTCAGTTTACAAACCCACGAGTTTTAGCACATAAAACCCAACATAGATTTTCAAATCCTTCTTAAAATTTCATATCATTTAATGTAAGGATATTGCAAATTTAATTGATCTCTAATTAAATGAATAACTTTCCCATTAACTTTAGGTAATGATATGGCAACTTCTGATTGGTCGAATTTTCTATTCCAACCATAGTTTTTAAAAGTTATGTTACAAAGTTAAATAAAAGTGAGTGGTTTTAAAATTTTCAAAATCACTTAAGAAAACTTATGATAAAAAGATTTCTTTAGTAAACCTATTTGAATGTTTGTTATTTCAAAAGTAGATTGATAAATTGATTTATTAATTAATTCGTCAATCGTCACCTTAAAACACTATAAAATATCAGTCTTATTTTAAAAGATAAAAGATGTCGGTAAAATTATAACTAATTTTTAATTATCTCTTAATCATTAAAATTGTTTAAATAAAATTTCTCTCAATCAAACTAAAAATGAATTTAAAACAAGTTCAATAGAAGAGAATCATTTTTATAAGGGAGAATTGATCAAATTAACCCCAAAATAACCCCAATAAAATTGAATATTATAAGTCGTTTTTCAATAATTTATATTCTCTTTCTCCCCACCATTTTCACTTTTTTTATTATCTAAAATGCACCTCGTAAATTAAAAAAACTCAAAAAATAAAAACTATATTATGAGTCATAAAATATATATTTTATATATGATAATAATATAATTTACAATTAAAATTAAAAAAATTATATTTTATTTAAATCATGTTATATTATGTAAAAACAAATTATATTATTATAGAAAAAACTTATTATATTAAAATTAGTGAGATTAAAAATGTTAAATCATAAATAGAAAAAACAATTCTTAAAGTTAATTAATTATCGATAATGATAATAGAATTATAAATAATAATTTTTTTTAGTACAATTAGGGTTGAGGAGATTCGATTCACTGATCTCGTGTTGTTAACACATTCGTTATGCTAGTTGAGTTATGCTCTTTTTGACAGAAATATAAATAATAATATTGAACCACTAATAAATATACGACTTATAATAATTAATTTAAAATTTATTTTAAAAACTATTATCATGGAGAACGTATGAAACTAATCTTAAACAATTTTAAAATAATTGTAATCTATAATGTTTAGTTCAGATTATTCTTTAAAAATTAAAAATATGTATATACACAATGGGCATGGTATATACACTATTTATTTTACCATTTTTATTGTTTTTCCATGAATTTAATTGGGTCCCGATAGTCTTTTTTTTCTTTTTTTTTTTAAAA
The DNA here is from genome assembly GCA_036507285.1 of Trichosanthes cucumerina. NCBI lineage: Eukaryota > Viridiplantae > Streptophyta > Magnoliopsida > Cucurbitales > Cucurbitaceae > Trichosanthes > Trichosanthes cucumerina. The sequence continues at coordinate 35,345,962 of CM071842.1, read as the reverse complement.
AATTCACTAGATGTCTATATTTAAATGGTCATTTTAATAAAGGGTGAAATGTCTCATAGTTTTCCAATATGACCAAATTAGATTTTAAGATGATTCTGCCTACAATTTTTCTGTCCTTACCCTTCCACCTAATTTTTTTTTTTTACATTTTCCCTAAAGAAAATCAAACAAAAATCTTTTTCAAATCTTCTCTCTACATTTGAAATGATTTTCAAATTCTACATCATTTATTTCCCTAATTCATTTCTTACCCAAATGTCCTCACCATTGCTCTGTCGCCCACGACACTTGGGATGAGTGAATTTCTCATTCTCACCGTTGTTCTGTCGCCCACGACACTGAGGTTGAGTGAATTGCTCATACTCATCGTTGCTCTATCGCCCACGACACTGAGGATGAGTGAATTTCTCATCCTCACCGTTGCTCTGCCGCCCACGACATTGAGGATGAGTGAATTTCTCATCCTCACCGCAGCTTCGTCGTTCGTGCTTTGGAGGTGAGTGTATTGCTCATGCTCCCTGCAACTTCGTCTCTTGCACCATCGTTGCATTATCAACTTGGCATATCACTCCTGAAGGTGAAAGTGACTACATTTCTCGCTGAGAGATGATTCACTTTCACAGTCGCTTCATCATCAACTTGGCGTATCACTCCTGAAGATGAAAGTGACTGATGGAGATTTAATCCCCTTGAGCAACGGAAACAAGTTTGGAATCGTAATTGCAAGCTTATTTTGGTTGAAAAGAAAAAACCAATGCATTAAAAAATAAAAGAGATAAACATGCTTTCTAATCTAATTAGACATGGAAATTTACATGCAAACATGCTTTGTTTAACAATTAAACTAATAAGAAGATACATTACCTTTGTAGATTCGCAGCAACTCCTTACTCCAAAAGAATTCAGCAACTCAGCAGAACAAAAGGACTTGTCTGTTTTTTTTTTCTCCAAGCAAGACACTACCACCCAGTAAACCTCCTATTCTCTGAGTTTCTACTTAGATCTGGGTTTGGTGGAAAACCTCCAACAATTTGGTAGATAGGGAATTGAGAGAGAGAACTCCCGAGGGGGAGTTGGGGAGTAGTGGGAACGTGTCATCATGACACGTTCCCTAATTAATTAATATAATAATTAATTAACAATTAATTAATTATATTAAATCAAATCACATTTAATTCAAATATTAATTAAATGATTAAATCACATTTAATCATTTTACCCTTTATCCTATAGTTTAATGTACATCTCATGCACATTAAGATTTAACCTATAGTTTACAAATATGAATCACATTCACATTTGAAGTTAACATTTGAACTCTTTTAAATATTTAATTCTCTCATATAATTTAATATGAATCATATTCACATTAAATTTATAATATATAGTTACAAAACTATATATTATATCGTATCTATATACATTAAATTTATTTCCTAATGAATTTGAATATTTAAGACTCAAATGATCTAAGAACCCTTTACGAGCTAGAATGTGGACCTAATGGACCTACAGATCAGAAGCTCCAACGATACGAGATTACTCGGTTAATCTCATTAATCTCCAAATCAACATTCGCTAACTGCGGGAACGCTCCACTAAAGTTCCGCAGCTACACTCTTCTCACTGCAGATATATTTATGTGTCCACGGATATTGACCAATAACAGAAAGTCAAACCTTCACGAATGTTCGTAACACCAGCTGGGTCAAATTACCGTCTTACCCCTGGTTACATCTTGTACCTTAAGTACCAGTGCTCCTCTAATGAACAATTTGTTTGTGGTCCTACCAACAAACAGAGTCCCTCTCAGGCCAATGAGAGGCTCGGGCCCTTTGTTCAAGTCCCGGAGACACCACTTAAGGGAACATTCCTCTACTGACCCTAGTAGGCGGGAAGGAGTGAATTCCATCTTGTTAGGCTAAGTCTCCAACTGCTCACTCGGTCTTGTCCCCAAGAAGGTAGGCATATTGAGTCGGCGAATCTGGTCACTCTCATCCATACTAGTCAAAGGACAATCCCTCGCAAACAGGAGTTCATAACCTGCTCAGGATTGAGATCAAGTTGCCTAGGTCATCCTAGTGAAATAGAAACCTAACTAGTCAACAGAGTTACACGTAGTGGTTACTATTTCACGGTCCGGTCTTATGTAATCTCATTACATAGGATATCCCCACTCACATGTCATCTACACAAACACCTTAGGATCACAATGTTTGTATCTTATACAAAGTGGGTCACATCCATAGTTTTACCAGGGTAAGGTACCCAAACCTTATCCCCTTACTATAAACCCTTTAGGTCAGATTCTAAATCGAGATCTTTTATATGTATACTACATTCAGTTAAAGATACATTTTACAGCCTTGGATGTTCAGTTTATTGGATTTAGGGTTAAAACAAAGGCAATATCGTAAATAACGAACAATAACTATTTATTGAAATAATAACACTTTATTACATTAATTAGAACATAATTACAAACTACGAGTTTTAGGGTACAAACCCCAACAGTGACTACATTTCTCGCTGAGGGATGATTCACTTTCACGACCACTTCATCATCAACTTGGCGCATCACTCCTGAAGGTGAAAGTGACTATATTCCTCGGTGAGGGATGATTCACTTTCACGGCCGTTTTATCATCAACTTAGCGCATCACTCCTGAAGGTGAAAGTGACTACATTTCTCACTAAGGGATGATTCACTTTCACGATCGCTTCATCATCAACTTGGTGCATCCCTCCTAACTTGGTGGAGGGACGTGCAACGACGAACGATGACTCTTGATTGGTAAAGAGAGACAAACGAAGATGAACGACAACTCTTGATTTGGTTGAGAGACGCATGATCAAACTTGGTGAGCGAGCGTGAACTCGAAACTTGGCGAACAAATTGGAGCTTGGCGAGCAAACTCGAAACTTGGCGAGTGAACTCTAAACTTGACGAGCAAACTCGAAACTTAGAGAGCAAACTCTAAACTTGACGAGCAGGACACAAACTCAAAACTTTACGAGCAGGACCAAACTCGAAACTTGGTGAGCGAACTCGGAACTTGATGAGCAAACTCGAAACTTGGCGAGCGAACTTAGAACTTGATGAGCAAACTCGAAACTTGGCGACCAAATTCTGAACTTGACGAGCGAACTCAAAACTTGGCGACCGAACTCTGAACTTGACGAGTGAACTCTGAACTTGACGAGCGAACTCGAAACTTGGCGAGCGAACTCTGAACTTGACGAGCGAACTCGAAGCTTGACGATCAAACTCCTAACTTGGCGAGCAAACTAGAACTTGGCGAGAAAACTCGACACTTAAGGAGCGAGGTACGAACTCGAGAGTTAGCTAGCAGAGCACGAATTTCAAACTTGGCGAACGAATTCAGAACTTGGCGAACGAATTCGAAACTTGGTGAGCGAATTCGGAAACTTGTGAGAAAACTCTGAACTTAGCGAGCGGACTCGAAGTTGACGAGCAAACTCAGAACTTGACGAGCGAACTCAAAACTTGATGAGCAAACTTGAACTTGGTGTGAAAATTTTGATGCTCGTCTTTGAGGAATAGATACCTTCAGACTAATGACAACTCAAAGCCTTTGAAGTCGTCAGAGGCTAGACTTTGATGACTTTGACGACGAAGCCGATAGATGTCAAACTTTGAAGACTTTGAGGACGAAGTGTCACCAGAGACTTTGAAGACGAAGCACCGCCAGAGATTTTGTAGACGAAGCACCACCAGAGACTTTGAAGACGAAGCACTGCCAGAGACTTTGAAGACAGAGCATCATTTAAGTTTTTGAAGACAAAGCACCGTCAGAGTTTTTGAAGACGAAGCACCTCCAGAGTCTTTGAAGACGAAGCACCGCCAGAGTCTTTGAAGACAACGCATCTCCAGAGTCTTTGAAGACGGCGAAGTCCACGAGTTTTGAGAAGAAGCGACGACGGAGTCCTCGAACTGAGATCCTTTATATGTACACTACATTCAGTTAAAGATACATTTTATAGCCTTGGATGTTAAGTTTATTGGATTTAGGGTTAAAACAAAGACAATATCGTAAATAACGAACAATAACTCTTTATTGAAATAATAACACTTTATTACATTAATTAGAACATAATTACAAAATACGAGTTTTAGGGCACAAACCCCAACAAACTCCCACTTGAACTAAAACTCTAGTGGGGTACATCATAATCTAAAACAGTGGTTACAGAGATAGAAATACAATAAACTAGGGCATCCATATACCCCATTACATATCTCCCACTTGCCCTAGATTAGCCTATGTACATGTCTCGTAGGCCTAGACTCTCCAGATGACCCTCGAACACTTTAGCCGTGAGAGTCTTTGTAAATGGATCAACAATATTGTGCTCCGAAGCGATCTTGATGACTGTCACATCTCCTCATTGCACTATTTCTCGTATCAGGTGATACTTCCTCTCGATGTGCTTGCCTCGCTTATGGCTGCGAGGTTTCTTCAAATTGGCTACCGCACCACTGTTGTCACAGTATAAGGTGATGGGAAATTCCATATTTGGAATGACTTCCAAATCAGTAAGGAATTTCCTTAGCCAAACAGCCTCTTTAGTTGCTTCACAAGCAGCGACATACTCAGCCTCCATCGTGGAGTTAGCGATGCATCCTTGCTTGATGCTTCGCCATACTATAGTTCCCCCGATAAGGGTGAAAACTGATCCCGATGTGGATTTCCTAGAATCCTTATCGGTCTGAAAATCAAAATCAATGTATCCAGTAAGGATTAAATCCTTAGTCTCATACACATGCATATAGTCTCTTGTTCTCCTAAGATACTTGAGGATATTTTTAACTGCTATCCAGTGGTCTAACCCTGGATTGGATTGGTACCTACTGACTATTCCCACTGCATGACAAATGTCTGGCCTCATGCACAACATAGCATACATTAAGCTACCTACTGCAGAGGCATAGGGAATGCGTCTCATATTCTCAACTTCTTGAGGTGTCTTAGGACACTGTTACTTAGACAGATAACTTCATGCCTGAAGGGTAATAAGCCCTCTTGGAATTCTGCATCGAATATCGGGACAACATTTTATCGATATAAGAGGCTTGAGATAAAGCTAGCGATTTGTTCTTACAATTCTTGAAGATCTGAATCCCAAGAACATATTGCGTCTCTCCCAAATCTTTCATTTGAAATTGGGTCGCCAGCCAATTCTTTATGTCAGTAAGGTATCCTACATCATTCCCAATGAGTAGGATATCATCCACATAAAGCACTAAGAAATCTACTTTGTCGTTGATGATCCTCTTGTAAACACAAGGTTTATCAACGTTTTGGTCAAAGCCATAAGACTTGATCGTTGTATCAAATCTTATATTCCAAGATCTTGATGTTTGTTTCAACCCATAAATGGATCGATTGAGCTTTTAAACTTTTTGCTCCTGACCTTGGGTTATGAACCCTTCGGGTTGAGACATATAGATGCTCTCGTCAAGATTACCATTCAAAAAGGCAGTCTTGACGTCCATTTGCCAGATTTCATAATCATAAAACGCGACTATGAACAAGAGTATCCTTATAGACTTCAACATAGCAACAGGGAAAAAAGTTTATTCATAGTAAACTCCTTCCCTTTGGGTAAAACCCTTTGCTACAAGTCTAGCCTTAAAGGTTTGTACCTTTCTGGCTGCATCTCTCTTTCTCTTATAGATCCATTTACACCTTATGGGTCTAACCCCTTCAGGTTGGTCTACAAGTTCGCATACTGAATTGAAGTCCATTGACTCCATTTCAAGGTCCATGGCTTTGATCCATTGGTCCTTGTCTACGTCATTCATTGCCTGTTTATAAGACAATGGATCTTCTACGACGTCATCAAGTATGACGACTTGAGTTTCAGCTAAACCCAAGTAGCGGTCAGGTTGGGAAACAACCCTCCCACTGCGTCGAGGCATTCCCAACCCGCGGAGTTGAACACAAGCCCTTTTTAGTCAAGCTTCGGTCAGGTTCTTCTATCAATCTCCTGGCCCACGATTGAGAAGGACGAGACTGACTTGAGGTGTTGGCTTCTCCATCAACTCTTGATGAACGTCCAGTTTGATCAACAACTCTTGTTGGTTCATCTGTAGCTTCATTTAACACTAATTTACTACGCGCTTTGTGGTTCCTCATGTGATCTTCCTCCAAGAAAATGGCGTTTGTTGATACAATCACCTTGTTTTCTTGTGGGTCGAAGAAAAGACCACCTCTCGTTTTTTTGGGATAGCCAACAAATTGACATAATCTTGAACGAGGTTCCATTTTCTTTGGCTTTGTCACTAGCACGTGTGTCGGACAACCTCAAATCCTGAAGTGTTGTAAACTAGGTTTACGCCCCTTCCAAAATTCAAAAGGTGTTTCTGAAACACTCTTTGATAAAACAGTGTGCAAGATTTGAATTGCAGTCTCTACTTCGTACCCCCAAAACGAGGCAGGCAATTGAGCATAGCTCATCATAGAACGAACCATGTCCAACAAGGTTCTATTTCTCATTTCTGACACACCATTTTGCTGTGGTGTATTAGGTGCTGAGAGTTGAGATTTAATTTCATGTTCTATCATATAGTCTTGGAATCTCAAATTTGTTGGGTTTTATGTCCTAAAACTCGTGGTTTTGTAAACTAAATGTATATTCTATTTTGCAATAAAGTTGTTATGGAGATTTCTTCAGTAAAGGTGTTATTGAATAAAGTGAATTGTGTATTGTGTAACCTTAATCCAATAAAAAACCCTTGGCTATAGGATGAATACTTGAACTTTATGTGTGACATAAAAGTGGATCAAGTTCAAGCTATAGCCAGAATAGTCTATAGTATAAGGATAGGGTTGGGTACCTTATCCTAGGGACACTATGGACGCGACCCACTTTGTAGAGTACAAACGATGTGATCCTAAATCGTTCGTGTGGAGACATGCGAGTGGGGGCGTCCTATGCAATGAGTTTGCATAAGACTGGACTGCGAAATAGTCACTTAGAGTTTATAACTCTGTTTACTGTCTTAACTGACTATATTCATACGATGACCTAGGTAACTCGATCTTAATCCTGAGCGTTCTATGGACACCTATTTATTCGGATTATCCTTAGATTTGCATGGGTGAGAGTGGCTCGAGACTGCTGACTCAATATGCCTCCCATTTCAGGGATAAGTCTAGGTAGATAGCTGGGAACATAGTTCTGCAAGATGGAATTCACTCCTACCCGCTTTAAGGATTAGTAGAGAGGTTGTTCCCTTAAGTGCTGACTCCGAGTCTTGAACAAAGGGTCCACCCCTCTCATTGGCCCGAGAGGGATTCGGTTTGCTGGTTGGACCACAAACCAATTGTTCATTAAAGGATCGGTGGGACTTAAGGAACAAGAGGTAATTACTGAGGGTAAAACGGTAATTTTGACCCATTTGTAATTACTAACGACTCGTGAAGGATCGACTTACTAATCATGGTTATATCGAGTGGACAGAAATATATCTACAATGAGAAGAGTGCAACCACTGGGCTTTAGTGGAGTGTCCCGGTGGTTAACGAATGTTGATTAGCTAGGCTAAAGAGTTTGGTCGGTTAATCTCGTATCGTTGGAGCTCATGATCTGTAGGTCCATTAGGTCCTCCTTACTAGCTCGGACTAAGCCTTGTAACTTTTTGAGAGAAAAGAATTTGAATTGTTCAAATTCGAGTTTGGGAGAAAGCGTTAATTATATGTGATATTTTTAACGAATCATAGCTTAATTATGAATTAAACTATGATTAAAAGGAGGTGTATATTTAAATATGATTTAAATATTAGATCGGTTTATAGCATGAATAAAGATTCATGTTTGAAAAATCGATCGGGATCGGACAATTTATTTAATTTAATATTTGATATTAAATTAAATTAAAAATTAATTAATTAAGTTAACTAATTAAATTAATTTTAATTAAAAATTAATTTAATATTGATTTTTTAAATTAAAATTAAATGAAAATTAATGGATTTTCATGGATTTTCCATGAAACCCAACTTGCCCACTTGCCCAATCCCTCTCATCTTAAAATTCACCAAAATTAGCCACCTCTATCTCAAACCATCCTCATCACACTTGAGTTGATACTCTAATAAAGCTTAATGAAGCTTTATATAATGGTGATTTGAGGTGTTTTGAGAGAATTTTGCAGAAAATTCTAAATTCCGAATTAGTGACCTTTGAGGTATTTTCTTCCAAATTCTCTCAACCTAGGATCCCACAATCCGTTCTAAGGCCCGAGGATAGTAGGAAATACTCTAACGGTTGTCCACGAAGTGTTCGTGTTGAAAACCATCCACCGGGTGAAGAGAATTTGATCTTCAAAGTTGAGTTTTCTATCACTCTGTTTTTCCAGCTTTGAGCATGTTTTTTATTTTACAAAATTGATCAACTTAGAGTGTTCAAGATCCAAAATTGCTTCCGCTTTCTTAATCTAGACTCTTTTAATTGGTATCAGAGCAATTTTGAGCACTAAATTTGATCTATTTTGTTCTGTGGTGGGTGTTTTTTGAAATAAAAATTTTTTGGGCGTCTAAAGTGTTAATCTGGTTTTGGCATTTAAATTGAGCATCAATTTGTGCTTTATTTTCAAATTGCTCAAGTGTATTTGAGCATTAATGTGTGTAGAATAAGCTGTAAAAATTTTAAGTTGATTGGAGTTCGGGAATACCTTCAATTTGATGAAAGAAGCCACGGAGGTCTAGAAAATTGAAAAACAGAGAGCAAGTTTTTTTAAAAAAAATTTTTGCTACCGTGTTTTTTCACCTTCAGCCCGTGCATTTCAAGTTGGAGAAGAAGATGTTGACTCTGACCGTTGACTTTGATCGGTCCAGTTGACTTTGACCGATTCAAGTCATTTTGAACCGGTTCGGCTCGATTTTGGTCAGGTTCGGGTGTTTTTAGACCGGTTATGACTATTTCGAGGTCGATTTTTCCATTTTGGAGGTTCGTTTCATTATTTGGAGGTCGATTCGAGCTTTTACATGACTCAGTTCAACCTTTGAAAGTCCGGTTCACACATTTGCAAAATTTGGTTCGACCCAAATTCAAGAGTTCAAGTGGTTCGATGTTAATCCTATATTATTATTGTAATAATTTAGTAGTTTGCTTGCATTAGATGGCAAAACCAGTCCACTTTAGTGTGTTTAATTAATTATGCATTGTGAATGTATGTTTTAATTAAAATCCCTGATTATATGTGCATAAAGTATGCCATATAGATTTTAAAATCCCATCATAGGAAGCATGCTCCATGCATTGAAAGTATGTTATAAGTGTTATAATATATTGTATGCATGTTTATTGGGTTTCATAAGAATTAATATAAGTGTTATATTAATTTATGAAACAAATATTATATGTTTTAATTATAATTAATATAAGGGTTATATTAATTAAAAATTAAACATATAATTGCTATGCATTTATTCATGTGATGAATTTGTTATAAATGTATGTTTATTCATGTGATGAATGATAAAACAATTTATAACATAGAAATGCATGCAACCTAAGGTTAATTAATTAATTTTAAAATGGTTTTAGAACTGGAATTAATTAGACCTAAGGTTATCTAGTTCTAATAAGATTAGAATTAGGAAACTAATAATTAAACTTTGATTAAAGAGGGACTCTAACTAAGGAATGTTCTGGCTAGGTTGGGGTACTTAAGCTGACGAAAACGGAACACCCCTACCTGGGAACTGACATGGGAGTGAATTTAATCCATAAGTTTATAAATTATCTTTCTTGAGTGACGTTTATTAAAAGTTCATAAATTAAACTCATATACCTAGGTTTATTAAATGGTCAATAGACTTAGGTAATTCCAGTATAATTGTTATATTGATAGACTTAGGTCATATTGTTTTAGCCGGAATATGCCTAAGTAAAAGTATACCCAAACTGTTTAAAATACTTAGTGGGAGTGAAAATGTATATATGATATATCAATTTCCTCTTACGCTCTCCGCGAAATTCACATCGTGAGATTTATGCTCGGCCTCGTGATGTCAATAGGGCATCCCCATTCGGATGGTGTTTGCATAAATCAAGAGCAAGGTGAATGGAGAAAGTATTTATAGTAAGTGGGAGAAGGAAGTATGTCAACGCATCCTACGGTCTCCTCCATTAGGTTGGACCGTAAGATTCCCATGTTGCGCCTACAGGTTGCCCGAAGTAGCACCATCCATTCGGAGGGATGTAACATGGGATTCGGAACAATTCAAACTCCAGAAATGGATAGGGTCTCTTAGGTCCATTTCGAGCTTTGTCTTTCCAGTTCGGTAGCATTGTTGGGGCCGACCTCTGAGGTCTGAAAATGGCGGGTCACATTTACAAGAATTGCTAAGCGTTAGTAAATTATTGATCAAAGTAGCGATAATTAGAATGCTATAGGAATAAGAGTTATTCCGGTATTAGCATTTAGTCAAAAATATCTTGGTTCAGTGAAAGAGTGATTGACTGCCCCTCGACAGCGGTTGCTCTGACTCACTGAAGTATCGTTGCAAAAACAATAATGAGTTTATGGGTACATTATTACTTTTGCTAAATTCTTGATTGGATGGGTTACAAGCAATTCACTAATAGAATTCATTCTTTTTCAGCATGTCGAACTCTTTTATCCAGTTACTCACATTCAATAAACTTAGCGGCGACAATTATGAAATCAAACTTGAATATGATTCTTGTTCTTGATGATCTAAGGTTCGTCTTAACGGAGGAATGTCCTCCCCCTCCCAGCTCGACAGCAAACCGAATTGTTCGGGATGCATATGAAATGAGAAGGCCCGAGTCTACATTTTAGCCAGCATATCTGATGTGTTGTCTAAGAAACATGAGAGCATGGTCACCGCTAAGGAGATCATGGGATCATTACAGGCGATGTTTGGACAACCGTCCTCATCGGTCCATTATGATGCTCTCAAATACGTTTACAACTCCCGTATGAAGGAGGGAGCCTCTGTTAGGGAGCATGTCCTTGACATGATGGTCCACTTCAACGTGGCTGAAGTAAATGGGGTTGTCATAGATGAGAAAAGTCAGGTAACCTTTATTATGGAATCTCTTCCGAAGAGTTTCCTGCCATTCCGCACCAATGCGGTGATGAATAAAATATAATATAACCTGACAACTCTCCTCAACGAGTTTCAGACTTTTGAGTCCCTGATGAAATCAAAGGGAAAACAGAAGGAGGCAAATGTTGTCACTTCGAAGAAGTTCTTAAGAGGATCGTCCTCAGGGACCAAGTCTGGTCCTTATTTTACCAAGAATAAGGGTATTCAGAAGAACAAGAAGGACAAAGGGAAGAGACCAGCTCCCACACGCAAGGCTAAGGCCACAGGAAAATATTTCCATTGTGGTGGTGACGGGCACTGGAAGAGGAACTGCCCGAAGTACCTTGCAAAAAAAAAAGTTGAGAAGGAAAAACAAGGTAAATATGATTTACTTGTTGTTGAAACATGTTTAGTGGAACATGATGATTCCGCCTGGATATTAGATTCAGGAGCCACTAACCATGTTTGTTCTTCTTTTCCAGAAACTAGTTCCTTGCAGCAGCTTGCTGATGGGGAGATAACTCTCAGGGTTGGAACGGGAGAGGTTGTCTCAGCCAAAGTAGTGAGAGCAGTGAAGTTGTTGTTTAGAGATAGATTCATTTTATTAGAAAATGTACTTTTGGTTCCTGGAATTAAAAGAAATCTTGTATCTATCTCTTGTTTACTTGAACATATGTATAAAAGTACCTTTTGATCATAATGAAGTGTTCATTTGCAAAAGAGGTGTGTGAATATGTTCTGCTAAACTTGAAAACAACTTATATGTGTTAAGACCAACAGAAGTAAAAGCTATTTTGAACACCGAGATGTTTAAAACAGCTGATACTCAAAATAAAAGGCAGAAACTTTCTCCTAGTACCTATCTTTGGCACTTAAGACTAGGCCACATTAATCTTAATAGGATTGGGAGATTGGTCAAGAGTGGTCTCCTAAGTCAGTTAGAGTACAACTCTTTACCACCATGTGAGTCCTGTCTCGAAGGAAAAATGACTAAAAGACCTTTTTCTGAAAAAAGTTATAGAGACAAAGAACCCTTGGAACTCGTGCATTCGGATCTCTGTGGTCCTATGAATGTCAAGGCACGAGTAAGGTATGAATCATCAGTTTCATTGATGATTATTATAGGTATGGCTATCTTTACCTAGTGCATCATAAGTCTGAAACCCTTGAAAAGTTCAAGGAATATAAGGCAGAAGTTGAGTGTTCATTAGGTAAAACGATTAAAACACTTCGATCAGATCGAGGTGGAGAGTATATGGATTTAAGATTCCAAGACTATATGATAGAACATGGAATCGTATCCCAACTCTCAGTGCCCGGTATACCTCAGCAAAATGGTGTATCTGAGAGGAGAAATAGAACCTTGTTAGACATGGTTCGATCCATGATGAGCTACGCCTCCGCCAGAAGTTCGTTTTGGGGATATGCAGTAGAAGCTGCTGTATATATTTTGAACATGGTTCCCTCTAAGAGTGTTTCAGAAACACCCTATGAGTTATGGAAAGGGCGTAAAGGGAGTTTATGTCACTTTAGAATTCTGGGATGTCCGACACATGTGTTGGTGTCCAATCCAAAGAAATTGGAACATCGTTCAAAATTATGCCTATTAGTAGGATACTCCAAAAAGAAGCGAAAGGTGGTCATTTTATGATCCTCAAGAGGACAAGGTGCTTGTGTCAACAAATGCCACGTTCTTAGAGGAAGACCACATGAGAGATCATCGACCTCATAGCGGGATTGTCTTAAGTAAAATTTCCGGGAAGCTACGGATAAATCAACAAAAGTTGTTGATCAAAGTCGCCCTTCTCAAGAGTTGAGAATGCCTCGACGTAGTGGGAGGATGTTAGACAACCCGACCAGTTACATGGATTTGACATAAACCCAAGTCGTCATCATACGATGATGGCATTGAGGATCCATTGACCTATAAGCGGGCAATGAATGATATAGATAGGGACCCGGTGGATTAAAGCCATGGACCTTGAAATGGAGTCAATGTACTTCAATTGACTCGAGAACTTATAGATCAACCAGATGGTGAAAGACCTATCGGTTGCAAGTGGATCTACAAGAGGAAACGAGATCAAGCTGGTAAGGTGAAAACCTTTAAGGCTCGACTTGTGGCAAAGGGTTATACTCAAAGGGAAGGGGTGGACTATGAAGAAACCTTCTCCCTTGTTGCCATGCTTAAGTCCATTAGAATACTCTTGTCCATTGCCACATTTTATGACTATGAAATTTGGCAAATGGATGTCAAGACAGCCTTTCTGAATGGCAATCTTGAGGAGAGTATCTATATGGATCAACCAGAGGGGTTCATAGTTCAGGGTCAAAAGCAAAAGGTTTGCAAGCTTAAACGATCCATCTATGGATTGAAACAAGCATCTAGATCTTGGAATATAAGATTTGATACTGCGATCAAATCTCATGGCTTTGAACAGAATATTGACGAATCTTGTGTTTACAAGAAGATAGTCAATACCATTGTAGCTTTCTTAGTTCTATACGTAGACGATATCTTGTTCATTGGGAATGATGCAGGGTTCCTGACTGGCGTTAAGCAATGGCTAGCGACCCAATTCCAAATGAAAGATTTGGGAGAGGCTCAGTTTGTTCTTGGAATCCAAATTGTTCGGAATCGCAAGAACAAAACGCTAGTACTGTCTCAGGCATCTTATATCGACAAGATGTTGGTTAGATATAAGATGCAAAATTTCAAGAAGGGTTCATTACCTTTCAGGCATGGAATTCATTTGTCTAAGAAACATTGTCCTAAGACACCTCAAGAAGTTGAGGATATGAGACGCATTCCCTATGCATCTGCTGTTGGTAGTCTGATGTATGCCATGCTATGTACTCGACCCGACATATGCTATGCAGTGGGAATAGTCAGCAGGTATCAGTCTAATCCAGGATATGATCATTGGACTGCCGTTAAGAACATCCTCAAGTATCTTAGGAGAACGAGGGACTATATGCTTGTGCGCAAAGGATTTGATCCTTGCAGGATACACTGACTCTGATTTTCAGACTGATGTAGATTCGAGGAAATCCACATCAGGGTCAGTGTTCACTCTTAACGGAGGAGCTATAGTATGGAGGAGTATAAAGTAAGGTTGTATTCGACTCCACCATGGAGGTCGAGATGCGTCGCGACTTGGAAAGCGTGAAGGAGGCTGTATGACTTAGGAAGTTCTTGACTGATTTGGAAGTTGTTCCAAATATGAATTTGCCTATCACCCTTTATTATGATAATAGTGGTGCAGTGGAAAATTCTAAAGAACCTAGAAGCCATAAGCGCGGAAAGCACATAGAGCGCAAGTACCATCTCATCAGGGAGATTGTGCAACGAGGAGACGTGATCGTCATGCAGATTGCTTCGGAGCACAACATTGCTGATCCGTTTACAAAGCCCCTCACGGCTAAAGTGTTTGAAGGGCACCTAAAAGAGTCTAGGACTAAGGGTTGTACAGTAGGGCAGTTTTTCTTTACTCAACATATTTTACCCCACCGACGTTTTAGTCCAAGTGGGAGTTTGTTGGGTTTTATGTCCTAAAACTCGTGGTTAAGTAAATGTATATTCTATTTTGCAATAAAGTTGTTATTGAGATTTATTCAGTAAAGGTGTTATTGAATAAAGTGATTTGTGTACTGTGTAACCTTAATCCAATAAAGAACCCTTGGCTATAGGATGAATACTTGAACTTTATGTGTGACATAAAAGTGGATCAAGTTCAAGCTATAACTAGAATAGTCTATAGTATAAGGATAGGGTTGGGTACCTTATCCTGGGGACACTATGGACGCGACCCACTTTGTAGAGTACAAACGATGTGATCCTAAATCGTTCGTGTGGAGACATGCGAGTGGGAGCGTCCTATGTAATGAGTTTGCATAACACTGGACTGCGAAATAGTCACTTAGACTTTATAAGTGTTTACTGTCTTAACTGACTATATTCATACGATGACCTAGGTAACTCAATCTTAATCTTAAGCGTTCTATGGACACCTGTTTATTCGGATTATCCTTAGATTTGCATGGGTGAGAGTGGCTCGAGACTGCCGACTCAATATGCCTCCCATTTCAGGGATAAGTCCGGATAGATAGCTGGGAACATAGTTCTGCAAGATGAAATTCACTCCTACCCGCTTTAGGGATTAGTAGAGAGGTTGTTCCCTTAAGTGCTGACTCCGAGTCTTAAACAAAGGGTCCACCCCTCTCATTGGCCCGAGAGGGATTCGGTTTGCTGGTTGGACCACAAACCAATTGTTCATTAGAGGATCAGTGGGACTTAAGGAACAAGAGGTAATTACAGGGGTAAAACGGTAATTTTGACCCAGCTGTAATTACGAACGACCTGTGAAGGATTGACTTACTAATCATTGTTATATCGAGTGGACAGAAATATATCTACGATGAGAGGAAGTCAAACCTTTGGCGTTTTTAGTGCGATGTCACGGTGGTTAACGAATGTTGATTAGCTAGGTTAAAGAGTTTGGCTGGTTAATCTCGTATCGTTGAACTCAAGAATCTGTAGGTCCATTAGGTCCTCCTTACTAGCTCGGACTAAGCCTTGTAACTTTTTGAGAGAAAAGAATTTGAATTGTTCAAATTCGAGTTTGGGAGAAAGCGTTAATTATATGTGATATTTTTAACGAATCATAGCTTAACTATGGAATTAAACTATGATTAAAAGGAGGTGTATATTTAAATATGATTTAAATATTAGATTGGTTATAGCATGAATAAAGATTCATGTTCGAAAAATCGATTGGGATCGGGTAATTTATTTAATTTAATATTTGATATTAAATTAAATTAAAAATTAATTATTTAATAATTTAATAATTAAATTAATTAAATCAATTTTAATTAAAAATCAATTTAATATTGATTTTTTGAATTAAAATTAAATGAAAATTAATGGATTTTCATGGATTTTCCATGAAACCCAACTTGCCCACTTGCCCAATCCCTCTCATCTTAAAATTCACCAAAACTAGCCACCTTTATCTCAAACGGTCAAACCATCCTCATCACACTTGAGTTGACACTCTAATAAAGATTAATGAAGCTTTATATAATGGTGATTTGAGGTGTTTTGAGAGAATTTTGCAGAAAATTCTAAATTCCCGAATTAGTGACCTTTGAGGTCTTTTCTTCCAAATTCTCTCAACCTAGGATCCCACAATCCGTTCTAAGGCCCGAGGATAGTAGGGAAGACTTTAACGGTTGTCCACGAAGTGTTCGTGTTGAAAACCATCCACCGGGTGAAGAGAATTTGATCTTCAAAGTTGAGTTTTCTATCACTCTGTTTTTCAAGCTTTGAGTATGTTTTTTATTTTACAAAATTGATCAACTTAAAGTGTTCAAGATCTAAAATTGCTTCCGCTTTCTTAATCTAGACTCTTTCAAAATCCATATACTCTCCACCTCGATCAGATCGAAATGTTTTAATGGTTTTCCCTAATGCATTCTCTACTTCAGCCTTATACTCTTTGAACTTTTCAAGAGCCTCAGACTTGTGATGCATTAGGTATAGATAACCATACCTCGAATAATCATCTATGAAAGAGATGAAATATTCGTGCCCTCCTCGAGCTTTAACATTCACCGGACCACAAAGATTCGAATGTATATAAGTTCTAAGGGCTCTATGTCTCTGTAACCTTTTCTAGCAAAAGGTCGCTTAGTCATTTTACCTTCCAAGCATGATTTGCAAGGAGTTAAAGAAACATCTTCTAACTTGTTTAGAAGTCCATTCTTAGATAATCTCTCAATCCGGTTGAGATTTATATGACCAAGTCTAAGATGCCATAGATAGGTATTATTTTGAGAAATTATTTGCCTTTTACTTTGAGTATTAGCAGTTTTAAACATCTCATGATTGAAAATTGCTTTACTTCTATTCAGTTTAAGCACATACAAGTCGTTTTCTAACTTAGCACAACAAATATTGACACCTTTCTTTAAAATGAACGCTTCATTAAATGAAAATGTAATACAGTAGCCAAGTTCAATTAAACAAGAGATAGAAATTAAGTTCCTCTTAATTTTAGGAACTATATACAGATTTTCTAAAAATAAAAATCTATCTCTAAAAAACAGCTTGGCATCTCCCACTCACGAGCTAAGACGACGTCTCCCGTTCTGACCCTGAGCGTCATCTCACCTTCTTCGAGCTCCTTGAAGGAACTAGTTTCCTAAAACATAGAGCAAACGTGATTAGTGGCTTCTGAATCAAGTATCAAGGTAAAATCATCATTTTCCACTAAGCAAGTTTCAAGAACAAGTAAATCTATTTTACCTTTCTTCTCTTTGAGCTCAACAAGGTATTTTGGGTAGTTTCGCTTCCAGTGTCCATCCACCTTGCAGTGGAAATATTTTCCTTTATCTGCAACCTTGGCTTTTCCCTTGTCTTTATCAGCAGTAGGTGCCTTCCCTTTCCCTCATATTTTCTTCTTTTGGGTCTTCTTAAGCCTAGAAGATGAACCACAAGACTTAGTCCCAGAGGATGAACCCTTCTGGAACCTTCTGGAATTGACAAACAAATTTGTCTCTCCATCAGCCTGTCCCTTATTCTTCATAAGAGACTGGAAAGTTTGTAGTTCATTAAGGAGAGTAGTCAGGTTATACTCTATCTTGTTCATCATCGCATTGCTGCAGAATTGCAGGAAACTCTTCGGAAGAGATTCCAGGATGAACGAGACCTGACTTTGCTCGTCAATGACCGCGTCGTTCATCTTAGCCACATTGAAGTGGACAATCAGATCAAGAACGTGTTCTCTCACCGATGACCCCTCCTTCATACGGGAGTTATAAACGTATTTGAGGGATTCGTGTCGAAGCTGTCCAGACGGTTGTCCAAACATATCCTTCAACGAACTCATGATCTCACGAGTTGAGACCATGCCCTCGTGCTTTTTGACTAGAACTTCAGAAACACTAGCCAAAATGTAGACCTTGGCCTTATCATTGGCCTTTATCCAGCGGTCGTACGCCTCCTTAACATATTGAGGGTGTTTCGAGCAGGGACCTGAGGACATTCCTCAGTCAGTACAAACTGAAGGTCGTCAACAACAAGAATCGTATTCAAGTTTGACTTCCACGTAGTAAAGTTCTTACCAGTTAAACGATCGCTTTTAATAAGGCTATTATTGAGGACGACATGCTGAAAATCCAAAATAGTTCTAATTAGTTATGTCTTTTAACCCATTATAAAACCAATCAAATTTTACAAAATTATTAAAGAACCCTAGTGTTTAAACTAAATCCAGTGTTTAAATTAAACCTTTAATTTTGCAACGATATTTCAAGGTTTTAGAACAAAAGCCTTCGTCAGGCGGTCAGTCATTCCTCCCCTGAATTGAGACTTTCTCAGGCAATTCTCACTACCAGAACATCTCATGTCCCAATGGTTCTTAGCTACCAACGTTTGGTCAAGAACTTGTTAACTAGCTTAACTCATCCCGTAAATGTGACCCTACCATTTTCATCCAATAGGTCCAAGCCAACAGGCTACTATTAAGAAAGACTACTGTTGGCAAATTACCTAAGAGACCCTATCCATTTCTGGAGTTCGCAGTGTTCTGATCCCTATAGTCAGGCCCTCTGTAGAGTTTGGTATTGTTCCGGGACAACCTAGCGGGCGGACTATAGAAATCTCGCAGTGCGACCTAATGGAGGAGACCAGTAGGATACGTTGACACGCGCCCTGCTCCCATTTACTATGGATACTTCCTCATTCACCTTGGTATTGAACCATGCAAACCCTTACCGTATGGGGACGCCCTATTGACGCCACGTAGCCGAGCATGGAACTCACGGTGTGAACTCTTGAGGACGTGAGAGTAAACTCGATGCGAACATCTCGTTTTCTCCCACTGAAACTCCTAAGATTAAGGTATAGGTTTAACTTAGTCGGATTCAGGCCAAAAGAATCTATCTAAGTCTATGTCTATTTTAACTATTATAACTAGGTCTTTTAACCTTATGTCTAGGTGAATAAACATTTTAATTACCTAGATATAATATAGAACTAAGGTTAATTCAACTCAAGCTCTAGGTCGTTTCGGTAGGAGGTGTTAAGATTAAAGTCGACTTAAGTACCCCAACCTTAGACGAACTTCACTTCACAAGAGAGTTCCCTTATAACCAGAGTTTTAATGTTCTACTATATTTTAAACTATTTAAAATACTATGTAAGACTAACTTCTAATCCTATTAGAAATTAAAACTTAGGTCTAAATTAATTTTAAACAATTTAAAACTATAAGTACTCTCTCCATTCACGTTGAATATTGACCCATACAAATGCCACCGCCACGAGGCCGAGTATGGATCTCACGGTGCGAACTTAACGTAGATTTGTGGATGGAAAATTAAATGTATCTCATACACTTTATTTCCTCCCACTCAACATTTTAAATTAAACGGGATTGACCTAGATAAACTGGCTAAAATTTACCTAAGTCTATCAATATAACTCTTATATTGGATTAGCCTAAGTGTATAATCACATTATTAACTTAGGTCTATGTGAGTAAATTAATTAACTCTTAATTAACAGCACTCGCGAGAATATAACCTAAGAATCTCCGGACCGAATTCACTCCCAGGTCGGTTCCCAGGTAGGGGTGTTCCGCAAAGCGTCAGCTTAAATACCTCAACCTTAGACAGAACCTTCCTTAGACATAGTTACTTATCAGTCACCATTCAAAGGTCATATTTGATTTCCTAATTCTAATCTTATTAGACCTAGAAAACCTAAGTCTAATTATTCAAGTTCTAAACCATTTAAAACTAATAATTAACTTAGGTTACATGCATTTCTATGTTATAGTGCTTGATCATTTATCACATGAATAATACTATACTATAACATACATTCATCACATGAATTAAATGCATGAGCATGCTTTTAATTTAAAAATATAACACTTATATTAAATAAATTAAATCATGCAAACATTATATTATAACTCTTATAATATAATCCTATCATGCATACTATATATTTTAACTCTTATAATATAAATATGATGCATGGAATGTTTAACCTAAGGTGAGATTTTAATCTATATGACATACATTATGCACATAGAAAAATATTTCATACATCTCATGCATAAAATAAATAAATAGCATTATTGGACCGATTTTTTGCATCCTAGGGACATAAAATTAAATTAATTAATGTAACAATTATATTAATATTAATTAAAATAATTAATTAAATACATTTAATAAATACATTTTACAAAGAAAATAAAAAATAATTAAATAAAACACGTTGAGTGGGTCTCGAACCGCCGCACTCGAAGTCCCTACGAAGGCCACTAACCACGCACGTCACGCGCAACCGCCCACTACGCTTGCAACGTTGCCAGCGTTGCAACGCTGCTGCGTTCATCGTTGCACAACACGTTCTCAACGCCCGAGCGTTGCAACGCCGCGTCTGGCGTTGCAACGCTGTGCCTGCAGCGCGCCTCTTTCAGCATGGACAGCGTTGAGACACCGTCGGTGTTGCAACGCTGTGCCTGCAGCGCGCCTCTTTCAGCATGGACAACGTTGAGACACCGATGAACAACGTCTCAATGCTATCGACAAAATAGTAAACACTTTGCTCACTTTTCGTCGATTTTCGGTCGTTTCTGCTCCTATTTCTTCACGACATCTCATGCCACGAACGACACGGACTTACAGACTCGATTTACATTAAAAAATGCCCAAAACAACAGGCCTTTATATTAATCTCATCAACTTTAATGCAAATCTTAACTAAGTGCCAAAAATCGAAAACATCCAAAAACGCAAACCATTAACAATCATCTCGTGAAAATTAATGCTACCCACCTAATTTTAAGAATTCACAGAATACACAACAAAGAGTAATGATTGTCTTTGATACCAATTGCAGGGATTTAGAATTCCCGCAGCGGAAGATGTTGTGAAACGTCGTTGATCCGTTGTGTAATTCTATCTTAAAATTGAACTAAACTACTTTAATTCTAGGTTAAACATGATAAAAGAGAGGAAAACAGTAAGGTTACACGGTACTTACTTGTTGAAAAACACTTCTTCAACGCTTTCCTCCTTCGGTCACGATCTCTCTCGAACGGATGATCTCCTCGAACACGAACCACGATCCGAATAGCAAGACACCTCCATAGGGTCTTCTCGGTTGTTCTCGGGAGGTTGAGGGAGAGTAGGTGGGACTCCCTTTGGTTTTGGGTGAGGAGAGATTGTGAGAGAGGAGAGAATTCTAGAGAGAAAACCTTTTGCTCTCTTTGGATGAAAATCCAAAAAATGGCAAAAGCTTCACTAAAAGATTCTTGCAAAGCTTTTATATACTATTGTGTAATGGAGTTAAGATCTCCACCAAATCACAATATTACCACAACTATATGATATACAAATCATATTTGCATATCATATAATGTAAGGTATCTCATACCTTATTATACAAATCTCATTTGCATAAATGTGGATTTTTAAATTGAATCACATTCAATTTAATTTCTCTCAATTCAATTTCCCCAATTAGCACTAATTAATCAATTAGGCTATACTATAGTTTATTATGAATCTCAGTCACATTAAACTATATATTATGTCATCTATATCTCATATAAATGACATAAATTCCCAAATAATGAATTTGAACACTTCAAATTCACACCAAACTATAAACACTCAATTTGTCCAATTTGAGCCAACCGAGTGACCTAATAGACCTACACGTGACGAGCTCCAATGATCCGAGACTAACCTTTCAAACTCTTTGACCCGGTTATTCAACATTCATTAGCTACGGTAACACTCCACTAAAGCTCGTAGCTGCACTCTCATCACTGTAAGACAAGTTGTGTCCATCGATATAACCAATACCCATGAGTCGACCCTTCATAAATTGTTCGTAGACACTGCTGGATCAAATTATCGTTTTACCCCTGTGTCTACCTCTTGCTCCTTAAGTCCCACTGCTCCTCTAATGAACAACTACGTTGTATGGTCCAACCATAAACAACAACCCTCTCAGGCCAATGAGAGAGTAGGGCCCTGTTGTTCAAGCCCTGAAGACACCACTTAAGGAAACAACCCCTCTAGTTTCTCTAAGTCGGGAACGAGTGAATTCTTCTTGCGTAGTCAAGTTTCCAGCTCCTCATGTGGTCCTGTCCCTAAGAAGATAGGCATATTGGGCGAGCAACAGTGGCCACCCTTACCCGTACTAGTCGAAAGGACGCGGACTCCCGCATGTGAGTCGAGAACACGCTTCGGGATTATGGTTGAGTCACTAATGGTCATCTACGACATTATTAGCCCTATACTGTTAACGGTGTTACATCAGTAAGTCTAATAATTCACGGTACGGTCTTGTACAATCTCATTGCACAGGATGCCCCCCACTCGCTTGTCATCCACATGAACGAGTCAGATCACCTCATTTGTATCTAATACAAAGCGGGTCGCATCCACAGCGTATCCAGGATTAGATCTCCAACCCTATCTATATACTGTAGACCGTTTTGGTCATTAACTCGAACGTGATCCTCTCTGTGTGTCCACTACACACCGTTCAAATGCTAGTTCTCTCATTAATACAATGACCCTGGAGCTTAGTTTATTAGATTAAGTTTATGAAATATGTGAGACACAAAGTTCAAATAAATAATATCACAAGGCTCAAATAAATAACTCTTATTTATTTACAACTTGGAATATTACAAACTACACGAGATGAGGACATACATCCCAACGATTTATAACGATGTTGCTTTTCCAAAGAACTTTCCCTTCGAACACAAATGACTTCAAACTTTGAATTCTCCTTCGACACAAAACTGGTCTCGAACGACTCTTAACTCGATTACAGACTCAATAATGCACTTAATTACCCAAAAACACAGGGGCCTTTACAATAAAATTGATCAAATCAATGAAAAAACTAAGGCCAAATACTCCTAAACAGTTTTACAGCAAACTAAATGCAATTCCCACCAAATCAATGTAATTTTGTTTCAACTAAAACAAATCAAGCATTGCTCTGATACCAATTGATGGAGATCTAATCCCCTTGAGCAGCGGAAACAAGTTTGGAATCGTAATTGCAAGCTTATTTTGGTTGAAAAGAAAAAACCAATGCATTAAAAAATAACAGAGATAAACATACTTTCTAATCTAATTAGACATGCAAACATGCTTTGTTTAACAATTAAACTAATAAGAAGATACATTACCTTTGTAGATTCGCAGGAACTTTTTGCTCCAAAAGAATTCAACAACTCAGCAGAATAAAAGGACTTCTCTGTTTTTTTTTTTCTCCAAGCAAGACACTACCACCCAGTAAACCTCCTATTCAGATCTGGGTTTGGTGGAAAACCTCCAACAATTTGGTAGATAGGGAATTGAGAGAGAGAGAGAGAATTCTTCTTCAGAGAGTTCAATCAAATGAATCATGGATCGATCATACTTGCCCTTCTCACCAAGAGAAGGACACTTCAGTGGGTAACTATCCACTCTCTATCGAGGGGGAGTTGGGGAGTAGTGGGAACGTGTCATCATGACACGTTCCCTAATTAATTAATATCATAATTAACGATTAATTAATTATATTAAATTAAATCACATTTAATTCAAATATTAATTAAATGATTAAATCACATTTAATCATTTTACCCTTTATCCTATAGTTTAATGTACATCTCATGCACATTAAGATTTAACCTATAGTTTACAAATATGAATCACATTCACATTTGAATTTAACATTTGAACTCTTTTAAATATTTAATTCTCTCATATAATTTATTATGAATCATATTCACATTAAATTTATAATATATAGTTCCAAAACTATATATTATATCGTATCTATATACATTAAATTTATTCCCTAATGAATTTGAA
Source organism: Trichosanthes cucumerina (assembly GCA_036507285.1). Taxonomy (NCBI): domain Eukaryota; kingdom Viridiplantae; phylum Streptophyta; class Magnoliopsida; order Cucurbitales; family Cucurbitaceae; genus Trichosanthes; species Trichosanthes cucumerina. Next base: position 35,321,963 of record CM071842.1, on the reverse strand, counting down.
CATTTCAAACTTAAATGATCTAAGAACCCTTTACGAGCTAGAAGGTGGACCTAATGGACCTACTGATTAGAAGCTCCAATGATACGAGATTACTCGGTTAATCTCATTAACCTCCTAATTAACATTCGTTAACTGCGGGAACGCTCCACTAAAGTCCCGCATCTGCACTCTTCTCAGTGCAGATATATTTCTGTGTCCACGGATATTGACCAATAACAGCAAGTCAATCATTCACGAATGTTCGTAACACCAGCTGGGTCAAATTACCATTTTACCCCTAGGTTACATCTTGTACCTTAAGTACCAGTGCTCTTCTAATGAACAATTTGTTTGTGGTCCTACCAACAAACAGAGTCCCTCTCGGGCCAATGAGAGGGTCGGGCCCTTAGTTCAAGTCCCGGAGACACCATTTAAGGGAACATTCCTCTACTTACCCTAGTAGGCGAAAAGGAGTGAATTCCATCTTGCTAGGCTAAGTCCCCAGCTGCTCACTCGGTCTTGTCCCCAAGAAGGTAGGCATATTGAGTCGGCGAATCTGGCCACTCTCACCCATACTAGTCAAAGGACAATCCCTCGCAAACAGGAGTTCATAACATGCTCAGGATTGAGATCAAGTTGCCTAGGTCATCCTAGTGAAATAGAAACCTAACTAGTCAACGGAGTTACATGTAGTGGTTACTATTTCGCGGTCCGGTCTTATGTAATCTCATTACATATGATATCCTCACTCACATGTCATCTACACGAATACCTTAGGATCACAGTGTTTGTATCTTATACAAAGTGGGCCACATCCATAGTTTTACCAGGGTAAGGTACCCAAACCTTATCCCCTTACTATAAACCCTTTAGGTTGTATCTCGAACTGAGATCCTTTATATGTACACTACATTCAGTTAAAGATACATTTTACAGCCTTGGATGTTCAGTTTATTGGATTTAGGGTTAAAACAAATGCAATATCGTAAATAACGAATAATAACTCTTTATTGAAATAATAACACTTTATTACATTAATTAGAACATAATTACAAACTACGAGTTTTAGGGCACAAACCCCAACAGTGACTACATTTCTCGCTGAGGGATGATTCACTTTCACGACCGCTTCATCATCAACTTGACGCATCACTCCTGAAGGTGAAAGTGACTATATTCCTCACTGAGGGATGATTCACTTTCACGGTCGTTTTATTATCAACTTGGCGCATCACTACTCAAGGTGAAAGTGACTACATTCCTCACTGAGGGATGATTCACTTTCACGACCGCTTCATCATAAACTTGGTGCATCCCTCCTAACTTGGTGGAGGGACGTGCATCGACGAACGATGACTCTTGATTAGGTAAAGAGAGACACACGAAGATGAACGATAACTCTTGATTTGGTTGAGAGACGCGCGATCCTCAAACTTGGTGAGTGAGCGTAAACTCGAAACTTGGCGACCGAACTCTAAACTTGACGAGTGAACTCTGAACTTGACGAGCGAACTCGAAACTTGGCGACTGAACTCTGAACTTGATGAGCGAACTCGAAGCTTGACGATAAAACTCCTAACTTGGCGAGCAAACTCGGAACTTGGCGAGAAAACTCGACACTTAAGGAGCGAGGTACGAACTCGAGAGTTAGCTAGCAGAGCACGAACTTCGAACTTGGCGAACGAATTCAGAACTTGGCGAACGAATTCAGAACTTGGCGAACAAATTCGAAACTTGGTGAGCGAATTCGGAAACTTGTGAGAAAACTCTGAACTTAGCGAGCGGACTCGAAACTTGACGAGCAAACTCAGAACTTGACGAGCAAACTCAGAACTTGACGAGAAAACTTGAACTTGGTGTGAAAATTTTGATGCTCATCTTTGAGGAATAGATACCTTCAGATTAATGAGAACTCGAAGCCTTTGAAGTCGTCAGAGGCTAGACTTTAATGACTTTGACGACGAAGCCGACAGATGCCAAACTTTGAAGAATTTGAGGACGAAGTGTCGCCAGAGACTTTGAAGACGAAGCACCGCCAAAGATTTTGTAGACGAAGCACCGCCAGAGACTTTGAAGACGAATCACTGCCAGAGACTTTAAAGACAAAGCATCATTCGAGTTTTTGAAGACGAAGCACCGCCAGAGTCTTTGAAGACGAAGCACCTCCAGAGTCTTTGAAGACGAAGCACCACCAGAGTCTTTGAAGACAACGCACCGCCCAGAGTCTTTGAAGACAGAGAAGTCCACGAGTTTTGAGAAGAAGCAAAGACGGAGTCTGAAACTTTGAGAAGAAGCGACGACGGAGTCCTCGAAATTTGAGAAGAAGCGATGACGAAGTCCTCGAACTTTGAGAAGAAGCAACGACAAAGTCCTCAGAATTTGAGAAAAAGCGACGACGAAGCCCTCGAACTTTGAGAAGAAGCGACGACGAAACCCTCTATCTTTGAGAGGAAGCGACGACGGAGTCCTCGAACTTTGAGAGGAAGCGAGGATGAACCTCGAGCTTTGAGAAGAAGCGATGACGAAGTCCTCGAGCTTTGAGAAGAAGCAACGACATAGTCCTCGGAATTTTAGAAGAAGCGACGAAGGAGTCCTCGAGCTTTGAGAAGAATCAACCACGAGGTCCTCGAGCTTTGAGAAGCAACGACGACGAAGTCCTCGAGCTAAAAGGAAGCGACGACGAAGCCCTTGAGATTTGGAGAGGAAGCAGCGAAGTCCCTCGAATTTGGAGAGGAAGCAACAAAGTCTCTCGAATTTGGAGAGGAAGCAACGACGAAGTCCTCAAACTTTGAGAAGAAGCAACGGCGAAATCCTCGAGATTTGAGAAGAAGCGACAGCGAAGCCCTTGAAATTTGAGAAGAAACGATGACAAAGCCCTCGAGCTTTGGAGAGAAAGCAACGAAGTCCCTTAAATTTGGAGAGGAAGCGGCCTCGCATGAATTTAACTTGCAGTGTCGTCCTCACAATGATGCAACACCTTCAATTTGCAACGTCACTATCGATAATAGGATTGAACACCTTCAATTCTTTTTTGTATTTCCCCCAGTAGATAGTTAATCCTTAACTTACAATATCATGTCTCAGTAGTTGCGACACATTTTTTTTTGTTTATTTTGTGGGATTGAACTTAAAGTTTCCTTTAAGCTGCCTACGTACCCCTAAGAAAAGGGATCAAGTCAGAACGCAGTTCAGAAGATTTTTTTTCTTTTTTTTGTCGTTCACCTTTTAAGCTCGTGTGGGCCAGGAGCATCATGTAGTTTAGGCTCTTGCGACAAAGAGCTTTTACATTTTAAATGTCTTTGTCGTCACCATAGTCTTGATCAAACCCTTCATTTGTAGGATTTGTTAAGACGATGAGATTTTTCTTCACCTTTAAGGAACCCTCTGTATTTATGAGAACGGAGAACTTCCTTTTCATACGTGAAGGGACGATACTTTGAACCTTGTTGTGGCTCACCTCATCGAACAGTTCAGCTTTCGAGGTGTTCATCATGCTTTCATCTTGACTACTTGTTACTTTAAGGCGATCAAAAACAGATGTTGAAGGTTGACATTTCCTTGAAGTAAAGGTGTTTAGCCTTTGAAAGACTGAAGGTCGAGTGGAGCTAGAAGTTGGATCTTGGTTTTCTTCTTCCGTTGCGGTCATACTCATCCTTTGGAAGACTGAAGGTCGAGTAGTTGAAGGTTTGATGCGATCGAAGACAGAAGTCCTTTGCTTGACTTCTTTTACGTCATCAACTTCTTCTGCTTCAATGTAGTAAACAGCAACAAAGTTTTCTTCATTTTCTTTCATGTGAATGACATTTCTAAAGAAGAATTCCTTTAAGGTCATCGATTTTCCAGGTTGAGAATATTTTTTGCTTCTTCTCCTTTCAGACTTAGGTTTCCTTGAATCATTCTTCTTTTAATGTTTGTCTTTGCATTTGTAGCTTCTAAACTGATAAGAATTGTCTGAAGCTAAATTTCGATTTTGCTTCTCCAAATGAGTCACAAGGACCTGACCTTTGTCTTTATCATCGGTAGGTTTGTCCGTATCTTGGAGTTTGTTTCTTGGTATCTCATGTTGAAACCAAACAACTACAGGTTCCATGGTTCCAAATTGGACTAGGCTCACTTCTTTGCCATGAAGCGGTTTAGAGCGCATTTGACTGCATGCATTTACTGTTACTGCAGTATGATTCATTTGAGCTATTTCATTGAGATCTAGCTCAATTTTTCCTTCTTTAGCTAATCTTAGAATTAGCTATTTCAAGACGAAACACTTTTCCACTGGATGGCTGATAACTCGATGATACTTGCAATACTTGGGATCATCGACCTTTTCCATCTCTTTCGGTCGTTTACATTCTGGAAGTTCAATCAGTTGTGTGTTCAGTAGTTGCTCTAACATATCTGGGACGTCGGAGTTTGGAAATGGATATACTTTCTCTTGTCTTTTTTTCAAAGTTGGACGACGTCGTTCACCCACTTCTTGTTGTTTTCTTGACTTAACTTCCTTAACTTTTGAGAAAAATTTTAGAGGGATCGTGTTGACGACCATGGACTCCTCGGTGGCATTATTCATATCCTTCTCCGCGCCTTTGAATTCTTCATCCTCTCTCTTCACGTATGGGACTAAAAGATCTTTATTCCCTCTAGCAGCGATGCTTAGCTCCTCGAAAGAACGAGGCTTTATGCCCTGCAAGATGTAAAGAAGCCCCCAGTTCATGCCTTGGATGCACATCTCCACGGAAGATAGCTCAGTGAGACGGTCTTTGCAGTTGAGGCTTAGAGCTCTTCAGCGGTTGATGTAATCGATGGCAGGTTCGCCTTTGCGTTGTCTGCCGCTGGTAAGTTCCATCATACTGACAGTTCACCTCGTACTTTAGAAGCGATTTAGGAATTCTCTCTCGAATTGTTCCCAGCTGTCAATCGTTTCTGGCTCTAAGTCGGTGTACCAGTCAAAAGCATTTCCTTTCAAGGTACGCACGAATTGCTTCACCAGGAGGTCACCGCGCGTCCCTGCATTTTTGCAAGTCTCAACGAAGTGTGCAACGTGTTGCTTTGGGTTGCCCTTCCCGTCGAACTGCTGGAATTTTGGAGGTTGGTACCCTGTGGGCATCTTCAAGTTGTCAATCCTCTTGGTGTACGGTTTGGAGTACGTGAGAGGATTTTGAACGAGTCCGCCATATTGAGCTCTGATAGAACTCATGATCATGTCTTGTAGTTGTTGGACGGATAAAAAAGCAACTGAAGCTGGTTGAGGCGGTTGCTCCTCTTGGATGATATTTTTTCCCTTGTTGTTGTTTCTTACTGCAGGGGTTTAGCTGGATTTAGCCATTTCTTTGTTTTGGACTTGATTTTTGAGATACGCGATTTCAAGATCTCTTTCTTCTACCGCCTTCATCAGGAGATTGATTTTTCTTTCCATCTCCGTCAGGGTCCAAATCAGCCATCATGACTGACATTACATCTTGATTTGATGTCTCCCTCTGTTGATTGGGAGCTGGAATTGACTGGTGAAACAAGGGGTTATCTTTGATGACAACCTTGCCTTTGGAAGTTTTATCCGGTAGTTTGATGATGTTTGCTTGTGTTGGATCGGTATGGCAACCCTAGGGGGGATGAATAGGGTTTAATTAAACTTTTTGCTAAATATGCCCAATTTATCTAATTAACAAACTTTTTAAGAAACAATTAAAAAAATAATTAAGAGAAATTAATCCAATATGCAAGATAGATAAAAAGTATAACAAAAATTAATTCTATTCAATACTTAGCAATTAATTAATGAACAAATTAAAACATACATAAATAACTACTAGTAATTGCAAAATAAATTGGAAAGAGTTAGAGAAGAGGACACCGTAATTTTATAGTGGTTCGGTCAAACTCGACCTACTCCACTCCCCAAGCGCCTCTTGGGAATTTGAATAAAAAATTTGCACCGACTCTTTCCACGGATTAGAGCCCAACCGCTACACCACTCTTTTTACGGGTTCAAGAGCAAACCCGATCCTTTCCACGACTTAGGATCAAACCGTTACAAAGTTTGGTAAAGATTTGAAGAACACACTAATACACTCTCTTGATAGAGTAGATTCACAAATTTTAACTCTCACAAAATAATCCTCACAATACAACAAAACTCTCTCAAGAAAAAGATGAAAAGAAAAAAAATTGAGAGCTTGGAGAGAACAACAATGGAGGCTTTTGATTTTTGGAGGATTGTAAAATGCCAAAACTTGTTGTAAAAATTTGGAGAAGAAGATGGTATAAAAAGAGAGGGAAATGTGGTAAAAACCAAAATTTAATTTGGACCATTGGATTGTGGTAAAAGAGAAATAGATGGTGGAGATTAAAAGTAAAAAGAAAATAATTATTAAAAGAAATAATAATAATAATAATATATAAATGTGTGAGTTAACGGGAAGAAAAAAAATTTTTGATTTTTTTTTTTAAAAAACTCCAACGGTCAGAAGCATTTATTGCTTCTGATTTTTTTTTTTTTAACTTCCAACGGTTATATATATAATATAATTTTTATTTTATTTATTTTTATTTTAAAACAACCAAAAGTCCACCAAATGTTACTCTCCCATAAGTCCACATGACACACTTTAATTGGTCCACAATGCTGACTTGGCCGCCACGTCATCGCGTCGGGAAAATTCCGTTCAAACTTGTTTTGGTCATAACTTCTTCGTTTTAGCTCCGATTTGAGTGATTCAAGAGGCGTTGGAATCGTTATTCCAAGCTCTATGCAATAGACACTTCAAAATAATTAAACTATTAGTAATTAATAGCAGGTTTGTTATCATCAAAATATTAATTAATTAATAATTAAAATTAATTAATTTTAGATTAAGGGTCAAAAAGCCAACAGCTTGCCATTGCATCAGGGGTTCGATCATCACTTGTCTCAGCCCCTTTGGAATGATTGTGAGTTATTGGACCCATGTAGGTGTTGCCTACAGTAGAAATGTTTGATGGAACTTAATACTCTGATTCTCTCTCCTACGTATGTGCTTGGATCGAGGGTTGAAACAGCTTGTTCTCGAATGTAGATTTGTCTTGAGGGCTTTTCAGTTTGTTCAAGTGTAGACTTGTCTTGAGGATTTTGCAGCTTGCTGAAGGTCTTTGGCTTATAGCTTGTTGAAGGTCTTTGACTTGTAGCTTGTTGAAGATCTTCGGCTTGTAGCGTGTTGAAGGTATTCGGCTTGTAGCTTGTCTCGAGGGCTGAAACAACTTGTTCTCGATGTTGGAAACTTCAATGGATTCGGGGTGTGTTCTTGACGATTCCCTTAAAGCGTTCTTCGTTCAGACGGTGTTTGATCTTCAGAAGCTTCTTGAGACTTCATAGTTTTGTTTCTGAATTTTCTCTGAGCTTCTTCAGTTCTGAACCTTGAAAATGAAGGAGGAAGGTCTCTATTTATAGAGTTCCTCTGGGCCTCCAGGTGGCCTTAGGCCTGTTGGACTGGACCCGATTGAAGTTGGGTCAACCATTTGGTTTGGGCCTGATGGCTTTGGGCCAGTCATTTAGGATTGGGCTTGGTTGGTTTAGATCTTTGCCTCTGGACCAGACCTTGTTGGTGTTGGACCTTGGGCTAGGCTTGGATGTTTTGGGCCTTCAATTTGGGTAGAGCCCAAATGTTTACATGCATGTGCCATAATTTAATTTAGGGATCGTTGCGAATTTAATTAATCCCTAATTAAATATAATTTCGCCATCCTTGGGTGATGACGAGCAATTTTGGATTTGCCGAAATTTATATTCCAACAATATGTTTGGTGACAGATTTAGAAATTTGATTTCATTCTAAACAGTTTGTTTAAAGTGTGTCCTATAACATATTTATAGATCATGAAATTAGTTATAGTTGCAAAACTAATTATTAAATTAAATATAAATCATTACTAATTAGTTTATGAACATTATTTTTATAAATTTTATAGATTATCCTTTGGTAATATAATATTATATAATTTATAATATGTTATATTATACATATTTTAATTTAACAAAAATAAATTGAGTTTATAACATGAGATACTGTATTTATTTCATAAGTCTTACTTGATAACAGTTGAGGTAGGCTCTTGTTGGTTGGTGAACAGAATCTTAATTACCTTAACTGCTATGCTAAATATTTTTGATAAATGATAATTTTGTCTTGATAAAATTATTTGTTACGCTAAACATTAGAAAATAGTCATTAACAAAAACTGTTTTATCATATCCATTTAGGTTGTTAACCCTCCTTTTTTTAATATATATTTTTTAAATAAATCAATTTGGTTCGGACAATAGACTTCTATCAATTAAATCGAACAGTAAGTTTGAACTGGTATGGTGTGATCGATTTGTTTTAGCACCCGTAATATTTATGATACAAAATTGATATGATTTCAACCAAAAACAACATTAGAACTATTTTTGTTAGAACTTTTGAGCTTTGACAAATTCATTCCAGGGTTAATTTTGCAAAATTTGGTATCATTGAAAGGACTGATTTTACAGAAAAATCTACATTACTTTTATTAAAATTATTGGGTGAATCAACAATGATAGGTAAGAGTTACAACACTAATCTAACTAAATCTAAATAAAGTTGAGATGAAAATTGATACTTTAGAAGAAAATTTTGTATTTTTCCGATTTAGAAAGTTTATCAACTTGTTAGATTTTAGTATTCAATATCTAGAGAGGTTAACACATATTTTACCCAAAATATATATATATATATAACTAAACTCATTTTAACTCTACAACTATTCTAAAAGTGAAACAATATGTTAAAAAAAGAAACCACAATCTACTTACAAGAACAAAAACGAAGATTCAAATCCGAATATATTAAGGAAAAGTTAGATGAACAAGAGCATGATCAAAGCCTTTTTATGATGACCTACAGGATAGTTGCTCTATTTCAAACAGGAAAACTAGAACTACAGGAAGCCTACGGGAATACCTTAAAAGGAGCCTACTTCGGTTCATAAACGCCCACAAACGGCATTAGAACTGATCCAAACCACAGCTTTCCATCCTTCTCTTCCACTTCACTAATGAACTTCAATGTTTTCCCTTCACAATCTTCCAATATCTCTAAAACCTCTCCTTCCTCACTCAACCTAACCGCAGTTGCATGGGCCTTCCCTCCCACCAGCAACCCATGCAATTGATTGGCATGAATAGGAAGCTTCAACAGTAACTTCCCAAACCAAGTGGTTGAAGAAACCAATTTCCCAACAATTCCCTTTTTAGCATGCAAAGCAACCCAATATTCCCCGTTCGAATTCCTTCTAATATTGTCCGGAAAGCCTGGAAGCTGAGTGAGAACGTCGAAATTTCCTGCTTCAGAACCTCGAAGCCAAAATCTCAGGATCCTGCCAGAGGTGGACTCAACAACAAGCACATAGGAATTGTCTTTGCTTAATGCAACACCATTGGCAAAAGCAAGGCCTTGTAATAAAACTGTAACTTGTTTACTAGGTCGGTGGTACTTAAATAACCTTCCTGTGCTATCTCCGCTCAAGATCGATCCCATGAACTGTCTGCAAGTATAAAACATTCATAAAACCAAAGTTTAAGAATAAAGTCATTAGTACCACAGCATGTTAATGGTCTTCAGTTCCAGTTTCAAATGAAGTGTAGACATATCAAAGCGAACTCCACTCCTTTTCAAAGGGAAATGTTAAAACAGAGATAACCAATTGACATTACATACATAGTAATTCAATTCAGTTAAGCATTACAAAGAAAACTCAGGGACAAGAGAAACAATTAGCTTATCTTCATCAGACAGTTTTTATCAGAATTTTCAGATTCTTTCCTCAGATTTTCTTCTTTAAGATCAGTTGCTAAAATGAGGCATGAATATGCTTTTGAGTCTGAATTACCTTCTTTGGAAAACTGTACTACTGTCCGTAAAGTAAATCACATCATTTACTTCATCAATATCAAGATCATTTGTGAAGCGAAGTGGCTTGCCTTCGAATTCAGTCACAAGTTTTGTTGCCAAACCTCCAGCAGGTCCCACTACATGAAGGCCGAGATAGGCATCGGCGATGTAGAGATCTCCCGTTTTCTTATTAAAACGCAGTCCTAATGGCCTCCCACAAACATGCTCCAATTCAGGTGCAAACGGGCGAACACACACGCTCCTGCAAAACCAAAAAATAAAATGAATTAACAGTGGAACCTGAAAAATGAATAATATTTGTCAAAAAATCATATGCGCAGTCCTATTTCCAGTGAGCAAAACACAAACATACACATCTAAAACAGACGTGCCCAGAGTCCCAATATGAACAGTAAAGTGAAATTTGTAAGACAGAAAAGTGAAGTACTTGAAAACCGAACGTCATTGGCTCAAGTTCTATAGAGAGCGTGGTTGTGTTTTTCATAGGCCTAAGAGACGATTTCGATGTGTCCTTTCCTAGTGTCAATCCAGTTTTAGCTTCCGTGAGATATCTTATTCAATCAATCATGAGACCGCAAAGAGAAGCTTACTAAGTCTAACTAACAGTTGTCAAGAACAAACAATAGATGGACAAGATGTATAAACCCCAAAATTTAAGTTTTGGCTGGGTAGGTGGGATCCAAGCCATCCCTTTCATGATACTAAGCCAGGCATATCCAAGAAAAGGAAGAAACGTGTATGTTCAACAAGCAAAACGAGAGAGAGAGAGAGAGGGATTTGAACCCTCGATAGTTCTTTGTTTCAAATTCATACAGACACATGAAAGACAAGACCTTAAAATGATTACTCAGCAAGTTGAAATGGACGTTAAGGGGGAAAAAAAACAATAAGAAACCAAAGACGAGGTCAATGCATAATCAATTCTCCCAGCCAAACAATCTTACAACCAAACGACAGATCCCTCAAAATCCCTCAAAATTCCAACCAAAACCTCTTCCTTCTATATGTATATTCACCATTTTCAGAGGAAAAACATGTGAGGAACCAGTTATCTCAAAAAAATTTCATATAATAGCAATAATTCAAATCTGATCCTGCTTAATAAAAAAACAAAAGTTGCAGCCAAGCATCGCCATTCCATGATAATATTGCACTATGCAGCTACAAAAAGAACTGACAAAGCCTTCTCCAAAACATTTCCATTCCCCCTTCATCGGCACAATTTTTGTACAAATTGACAGCGAACCAAACAAATCCGTGTACTGATGAATACACAATTCGTTAAAACTTCTCCGATGAAACAGAATCAACGCAAGAAGATAAGATTATACCTCTGAGAACTGGTGACGGCGAAATCAGTCCAGCCGCGGCCATCGCCTTGCCACTTGAGAATCCGGCCGTCTGCGACGCCGGTGTAAGGGCCTTCTCCGTTGGGGTCAAAAATCAGGCTCTCCGGTCCAATTGCTCCGGTGACCGGGATGATGGTAGCGGAATGGAGATAGTCATGTGTTCCGGAAATCTGCGGCGGCGCTAGGACCTGATTAAGCTTGAGGAAAGGGGTTTGGAGCGAGAAGAGGATGGCGACGACGGCTGCGAACGTCGCCACCGCCAATGTAAGCATCGAATTCATGGGTCTTACTCTGTGTTTTGGTTTCGTGTGTTTGATTGGGCGAATGGAAATGAAACTGAGTGGATCCGGTAGAAATGGAAATGGTTGAAGTTGGGAGTGGAAAGACGGACTTTACAAGTCTGTCAGAGGTGAAAAGATTGCTTTCAAATTCTATTTTAGTATTCTTAACAACTTTTATTCTATTTTTCAACCTTGCCATTGTCTTCGTACTTCTTTTCAGTGCAACAATTTCGGGTTCAAGATTCAAATATTCTTCTTTAACATGGTTGTAGATATTTTATCTCTTGATTTAATTAGATTTCAAAATATTATTTTCAATTTTATAATATCTTAATCCTTCAATATTTAAACACTCTAAATTTAGTTCTTCGACTTTAAAAGAGTTAAATATACTCAATGGTTTTTAATCTTTTCGATAATTTTCAAGTTGATTCTTAATCTTCTAAAAATCTCAAGTTTAGCTTTAAATTTATGGAAGAGTCCCAATTTTTTCCATTTCAGAAAGAAAAAAAAATTAACAGGTGAAAACATGTGTGCATGTGACTTTGAATAAAACATTATAGAATAATCTATTAAAAATATTTAATTAAAATTAAAATTTTTAAAAACTTAAGGACCAAATTAAGAATTATTCTCTAAAGATTAGCGACTATTTTATATATTGTATGCCCAATTTTTTTTCTTATTCTTACTGTGATGAAAATCATAGATTTGAATATGATTAATTAGATGACGTTGGACATATATACTTATTTTAAGACAGAACGTGCAACCTGTATTGGAGTTAAATGGTCAAGGCAAGTAGTTATATAAGTTGGTTAAAAGGAGTATTAAATGAGGGATAACAAAACCAATTTTTGTTTAGTGCAACAAATGTGGGGATTAAAGTTTAAAGTTTGTGGACTAAAATATATATTTTCAAAGTATGGACAAAGAAGACATAAACCTAAATGAATAGGGATTTAAATGAGATTTAGACCAATAAATATGAAATAAAATAGGAACAATTGGGCAAATAGCAAAATGGATCTAAAAATATTGCAAATATAGCAAATTGTTAAACTATATGCATACATGGAAAATTTTTATTTAAATTACTAAAAGGTTCATGCACATGTTGTTGGATTTTATGTCTTAAAACTCGTGGTTTGTAAACTGATGTACATTCTATTTTGCAATAAAGATGTTATTGAGATTTATTCAGTAAAGGTGTTATTGAGTAAAACGAATTGTGTATTGTGTAACCCTAATCCAATAAAGAACCCTTGGCTATATGATGAATACTTGAACTTTATTTGTGACATAAAAGTGGATCAAGTTCAAGTTATAGCCAGAACGATCTATAGTATAAGGATAGGATTGGGTACCTTGTCCTAGAGACACTATGGGCGCGACCCACTTTCTAAAGTACAAACGATGTGATCCTAAATCGTTCATGTGGAGACATGTGAGTGGGGATGTCCTAATGAAATGAGTTTGCATGAGATTGGACCACGAAATAGTCACTTAGACTTTATAACTACGTTTACTGTCTTAACTGACTATATTCATACGTTAACCTAGGTAACTCGATCTTAATTCTGAGTGTGCTATGAACTCCTGTTTATTTGGATTATCCTTAGATTTGCATGGGTGAGAGTGACCCGAGATTTTCGACTCAATAAGCCTCCCATTTCAGGGATAAGACTGGGTTTATAGCTGGGAACATAGTTTTGCAAGATGGAATTCACTCCTACCCGCTTTAGGGATTAGTAGAGAGGTTGTTCCCTTAAGTGCTGACTCCGGGTCTTGAACAAAAGGTCCACCCCTCTCATTGCCCCGAGAGGGTTTCGGTTTGTTGGTTGGACCACAAAAAAATTGTTCATTAGAGGATTAGTGGGACCTAAGGAACAAGAAGTAATTACAAGGGTAAAACGGTTTATTTGACCCAACTGTAATTACGAACGACTTGTGAAGAATCGACTTACTAATCATGGTTATATCGAGTGGATAGAAATATATCTACAGTGGGAGAGTGCAATCACTGGGCTTTAGTGGAATGTCCCGGTGGTTAACGAATGTTGATTAGATAGGCTAAAGAGTTTGGTCGGTTAATCTCGTATCGTTGGAGCTCATGATCTGTAGGTCTATTAGGTCCCCCTTACTAGCTCGGACTAAGCCTCGTAACATTTGAGAGAAAAGAATTTGAATTGTTCAAATTCAGTTTTGAGAGAAAACGTTAATTATATGTGATATACTTAACGTGTCATAGATTAATTATGAATTAAACTATGATAAAGAAAAGGTGGGTGTATTTAAATATGATTTAAATATTGGTTCGGTTTATAACGTGAATAGGGATTCATGTTCAAACAGTCGATTTAAGAAATCGAGATTGATCCAATTATTTAATTTGATATTTGATATTAATTAAAGAATTATTTAAAATTAGTTAACTAATTAATTTAATAAATTGATTTTAATTTAAAAATAATTTTATATTAATTTTGAATTAAAATTAAATGAAAATTCAAATTGATTTTTGAAGTTTCAATTGAACCAAACTCATTATGGTGAACAAGCATCTTTGAATTTGAAATTCACCATAATTGAGGTACCACCTTCTTGCTTAATCCTCACCATCTTCATGTTGTCATATTCTCCTACCTTGAAGAAACTTTTGGTTTACTTTAATTGGAGAAGAAGCACATGGATTAAAGGAGATTTATCAGAATGATTCTGATTTACGTTTTTTAGACCTTTCTCCATCTCTTCAAATTTTCTCAATAAAAGATCCCACAATCTGTTCCAAGACCTGACGATAGTAGGGAAGACACTAGAGGTGGTCCACAACTAGTTTGTGCTCAAAGAAAGCCCACGGATTTGGAGAATTTTGAGTTAGAAAGGTACTTATTCTTACTCTCTATTCTTCCAGATTTGAGCATGCTTTTTATTTTGTAAAATTGAAAGGTAAGTGTTCTTACACTCTAAGTTGATCAAATGCTTTTTATTTTGTGAAGAAACACATGCTTTTTCTTGCCAGAGGATGCGAAACGCATTTGCTCTATTCCAGTAGGCAACAGACGAACGAATGATGAGATTATCTGGAGACTCACGCCTAATGGTACCTTTTTGGTCAAAACTACATATAAACTAGGGGTTGGGTGTTGAGATGCAACCCTCTCATCCACTTCTAACTCAGAAAAATGTAGGAAACTTTGGGAAAGCTTATGGGAATCTTTAGTCTTAGAAAAGATGAAAATTTGTTGTTGGCAGGCTATGCATGATATATTACCTACACGATGCACCCTTATACACAAAGTCTCCCAATACAATCATGTTGCCCTTTGTGTAATTAAAGTTCGGAGATGATCGTTCACACCCTTTGGGGTTATCAGGTAACTTCTAAGTTTTGGCTTTATTTCTTTCCATCTTATGCGGGGTTGTTTTATGCTAACAGGAAGAGTGGAAGGTTGTGGATTACTTTGCATGGATTACTGGGGTGGGAAATGTAGAAGAAATCAACACGATGGTGTTTATTTTTTGAAAAATTTGGACGTATCGCAATGATGTGGTGCATCAGTCCTGACTAGGTCGAGAGGAGTAGTGGGATGTGCTTTTGGATGTTGCGCGAGTTCACTTACATGAATTTATTCACAGAAGAAATCCTATGCCACTACGTATGACGGGGGACCCTTCTATTCCCTGTGATCAGTGGCTGAGACCTCCTCATGGATGTTGGAAGCTCAATGTAGACGCGGCTTGGAACGCGAATGGGGGCGATGGTGGCTTGGGTTGGATTCTGCGGGACTGGTAAGGAAATATTTTAGGTGCTGGATATAAATATTTTGATCATGAGTGGCCTGTTCTAATTTGTGAACTCACTACTATTTTGCTCGGATTGTCTTATGTTAACAACCATGCAGTCCCACTGGTAGTTGAATCTGATTCTATGAATGCAATTAGACTCATAAATCAGGAACTCGATGATCTAACAGAGGCCATGGATTATGCTAAGGAGGCAAGAGAGATAGACATGTGTTGAAGGGAAATTCGCTTTCTCTACAACCCCGTGCCACAAATGTGGCAACGCATCAATTAGAAAAGAGAGCGCAAGAAACCCGAGATAGTTGGATGTGGACACGGGAGGATTCTATTGTACTTGATGAACTGACATTTTCTTAATATCATTTATTTTGTTATAAAAAAAAAAAAAGAAAAAAGAAGAAAGAGTATTTTTCTCAATTTTAATTTTAGCAAGTAATGTATTTATTTTTATTTTTATATAAATATGTTTTTTCTGTATGTTACAAAAGGAAACTTTGTTTATTAAATGAAATAATGTAACAACATCACCTCAAAATGAGAGGGAGAAATAATGTAAAAGCACTCGCATCCAAGTGTCTTTATTAACTCAGTAAAATCTATAATATATTAAAAAGCTACCATCTTGAAAAAACTTTTTTAGACTATTTTATCTTTCTATCAATTTTATATTTACAAAATATGCCACCCATAATTAATTACTAATAATTATTAATTTTTTGGCACTAAAAAAATATAAATTATATAGTAATTTAACTCATAAAGCGACATTGAAAAGTTAGAATTGGAAAATTTCTATTTTTATTTATGTAATTACTAACTTTCAATCATTTTAATTTAATTAAAAAGATTACCAAAAATCTTGAAATCTCAAAAGTTTTACAATTTCAATAAATTATAGGTTGAATTTAAATAATAAAACCTATAATTTATATTTATATCTATAATATATATTACAAAAGATATGTTTTGATTTTCAAATGACTAGACATGTCACTAGACTAGCCATATTCAAATTGTGTTTATTAACAATACATCATGGAAGACATAAAAAAAATATATTTTTATGCCATCCATAATTAATACTAATAGTTATTAATTTTTTGATACCCAATAATTATTAAATTATATAGCAATTTAACTCACAAATGACATTTAACTCTTAATAATTTGAAATTTAATAAGCTTTCCAACCATACCTATTACAACTTCTGGTTCGAATCCTACCAATCAGCACGACCCAACAACTAGAGGCTTCTCAGAATTAACAGCAAAATCTCTCCTCTGCTTTCCTCTTCACAAATCAGTAACTTAGATTCAGAATTTGCTCGAGCTTCCCTTCCCCCCTCCTTCTTCTTCAATTTCAAACTCCAACAGTTCTCCCTTTCTCTCCCTCTCAATCTCTCCATCGAAGCTCTGCTTTTTTTTGTTGAGAATGTGAAGAAAATGGAAGGAAGGTGGGTTAAATAACCAAAAAAGACCTTGGAGGTGGTGGGATTCCCACCATCCATTTTTCTTTTCTTTTTTTTTTTTAAAGACAATTTCCTTTTACTTTCTTCATTTTCTTTTCTTTTTTTTTTTAAAAAAAACAAAGCAACCAATTATATTAAACATTTATTTTCTTCTTTTCTTTTATTTTTTTTGTAAGGTAAATCCAAAGAGAGATCTCGGGTTTACACGTTAAGAATATCCTCAAGTATCTTAGGAGAACGAGGGACTATATGCTTGTGTATGGTGCAAACGATTTAATCCTTGTAGGATACACTGACTCTGATTTTCAAACTGATGTAGATTCGAGGAAATCCACATCATAAGTGTTCACTCTTAACGGAGGAGCTATAGTATGGAGGAGTATAAAGCAAGGTTGTATTGCTGACTCCACCATGGAGGCTGAGTACGTCACAGCTTGCGAAGTAGCGAAAGAGGTAGTATGGCTTAGGAAGTTCTTGACTGATTTGGAAGTTGTTCCAAATATGAATTTGTCTATCACCCTTTATTGTGATAATAGTGGTGCAATGGCAAATTTTAAAGAACCCAGAAGCCATAAGCGCGGAAAGCACATAGAGTGCAAATATCATCTCATCAGGGAGATTGTGAAACGAGAAGACGTGATTGTCATGCATATCGCTTCAGAGCACAACATTGTTGATCCGTTTGCAAAGCCTCTCACGGCTAAAGTGTTTGAGGGACACCTAGAGAGTCTAGGACTACGGGTTGTACAGTAGGGCAATTTTTCTTTACTCAACATGTTTTACGCCACTGACGTTTTAGTCCAAGTGGGAGTTTGTTGGGTTTTACTTTCTAAAATTCGTGGTTTTGTAAACTGAATGTACTTGCAATAAAGATGTTATTGAGATTTATTCAGTAAAGGTGTTATTGAGTAAAGCGAATTGTGTTGGATTTTATGTTCTAAAACTCGTAGTTTGTAATTGATAAACATTTTTCGTGCTTTTTTTTTTATAAAATTGTTATTGAATTAATATACTATAGTCTTGAATCCAATAAACTAAGGTCCTGAGGCTATTTAATGTAGACTTGAACTTTATATGATGACATAAAACATGGATCAAGTTCGAGTATATAGCCTAAAATGGTCTATAGTATAGGGATAAGATTGAACGTCTTATTCTGAGGACACTATGGATGCGACCTACTTTGTAGTTAGTACAAACGATGTGATCCTGAATCGTTCATATAGAGAGATGTAAGTGGGGGCATCCTATGCAATAAGTTTGTATAAGACTAGACCACAACTTAGTCACTTTTGCTTTATAACACTGTTTACTGTATAAAACTGACTAATTCAAATTTGATGACTTAGGTAACTCGATCTAAATCCTGAGCTAACTATGAACTCCTGTTTATTCAGGATTATCCTTAGATCTGCATGGGTTAGAGCAACTCAATAGCGTTGGCTCAATAAGCCTCCCATTTCAGGGGTAAGACCGGGTAAATAGCTGGGGGCATAGGGTGCAAGACAGAATTCACTTCTACCCGATTCTTGGGATAGTAGATAGGTTGTTCCCTTAAGTGTTGACTTCGGAACTAGAACAAGGGGCCCCACCCTGTCACTACCAGAGGGACTAGATTTTTTGTTGGACCACAAATCAATTTTTCTATAGAGGTTTAGTGGGACATAAGGAACAAGAAGTATTCTCGGGGGTAAAATGGTATTTTGACCCAGCCGAGACCACGAAAGACCTGTGAAAGATTGAGTTACTCGTTAGAGTTATATTAGGTGAACAAAAATATATCTACAGTAAGGGGAGTGCAACTATGAGACTTTAGTGTATGACCCGTTAGTTAACAAATGTTGATTACTTAGGTTAAAGAGTTTGTCGGGTTAATCTCGGATTGATGGAGCCCATGATCTGTAGGTCCATTAGGTCCTTCTACTAACTCATATGGATTAAACATAGAACAGTATGTTGGATTAATTCGAATTGTTCGAATTAGGAAAAGAGTTTTAAACCGACAAGTAATATGCGATATAACTATCGGTTTTTGTATGACACACTATATTCAAATGTGATTTGAATTTCAAAAATATAAATGTGGATTCATGTTCGGGAGGTCAAAATTAGTCAAGAGGGTCAAAATCGTAAAAAGTCAAAGGGTTGACTTTTTTGGCTCGGGAAAAGTCACCGTTTGACTTTGACCAAATGAAAAAAAACTATTTTACCCTTGACTAGAGTTAGTGGAATTATCCAAATTTTTGTTGGACAATCCCACTAACTTAAGTGGACTATGTGTAAACATTATAGAATGACACATGACCCACTTTAGTTAGTATTTTGTGAGGTGTTGCATTTTGGTGAGTTTTGACATGCATTTGATGCAGGTAATTGTTTTATAAATAGGATTGGTTTTAAAACAAAATGGTTCTTCCTAAAATATTTGTGTTTTTTCCAAAAGAAGCCTCACCAAAAAATACTTCTTTTCCTTTCCTCACTTAAAGCTTTGAACCTCCCATTGTTCCTTTTCATTCCTTTATTCACCAGGTCCCACAACCCGATTCTGAGTCCAGAGGATAGCGAGGAAGCTCTAGTGGTGGTCCGATTTGTGTTCGATTTGTGCTTAGGCAAGGAGATCGTGAAGAAATCGAGCTACAAAGGTTGTACTTTCTTCCCTTTTTAGTTCACTGTTTTTGGCGTGTTTGCATGTTAATTTCTATTAAATTAGATGCAATTAGAGTGTCATTATATCATTTTTCCGCTGCGTATGTCTCGTGTATCCATCATGTGGTATTAGAGCATGCTTTAATTTCACTCAATTGCATATGGTGGGTTGTTTTTTTTTTCATGTGATGAAAATTGTTGGAAGCTAAAATTGGCTCACTTTTTTGGCATCTTTTAGGCTTTATCTTCTTCTTATAATTTGTAATTTGCTCAAGTGTTTTGAGCTTTAATTTGTTCCTAAGAATTCTGTAAAATTTGGGAGTCAATGAGTTGAAATTGGAGTTTCAACGGACGTTCGCGCTGCCAAAAAAAATTGCACCGTACTATTTTTATGGAGCCATTTTTCAGCAGTTGTCTGTGTGAAGTTGATGCTGTTTTCAAGCTGGTTCAGGCCGGTTCGAAGGGTTCTAGATTGGTTTGGAGTTGGTTTTCAAGTTATTATTGTAATAATTTAGTTAATTGCTTGTTTAGGATGCCAAAATCGGTCCAATTTTATGTTTTCTTTTTTTTTTTTTTATGCATTATGAATGTGTTTAATTGTTTAAATCCTTATTGTACATAAAGTATGCCATGTAGATTTAAACTTCCACCATAGGTTAACATGCACGTGCATTGAAAATATGTTATAATGGTAATAATATATATAGTATGCATGTTGGATTTCATGAATTAATGTAAAAGTTATATATAATTCATGATTTCTTTAAGTAACTTAATATGACAATTTATTAATTAAATGTTTAATTTAATTTGATTAAATTAAGTAAATTAAATCCATATTAAATTTTCATTATATAATTGTTATGTAATGAATGTGGAATGTATGTTATAGGTTTGCTAATTCTTTTTATAAGTGTTATAAAACCAATTAGACTTTTTAAATCTATGACAAAGATAAGATGCATGCTCACTTAGGTTAACCATCAACAATCCCTTTTTTCATAGAAATTAGGTCGATATCTTATAGAACCGAAGTTACAAGAAAACTCACCTGGTAAGATCTTGGCAAAAAGTCCGATAAGATGACTAAGGTTGAAAGGTTTTTAAGTTGACGGTTCATGAAACACCTTCTACCTGGAGATCGAGTCAGCGTCTAAGTTAGGTTAAATCGGTTTTATGAGCATGCGTGAGCAGTGCGAGGTAATAAAATTTGTTTATCACCCAGACATCGTAGGTTAAAATCCAGTATAAAAGTTAATACTCGGATGTTTCACCTAGACTTAGAATATGTTTTAGTTAGCCGAAATATATTGCTAAGTAATTGAAGGGAATGAAAATCCCCGCGCAGCGGAAGACGATCGAATCGTCGAGGTATCATTACGCTACTTGAAATTTGTTAAAATGATCTAACGCTTAGATCTAAGTTAAACATACAAAAATAAGGAAGAAAAGCAGCAAGAAAAATGTACTTACTTGTTGTAGACAATTCTTCAAAGTTTCTTCCTTGATCACGAACACTTCTCTCGAACAAAATCCGAACACCACCAATGACCTTCTCGGTTATTTTTCCTTTGGAAGAATGAAAATTGTGGGACTTTAGTTTTGGAGAGGGAGGAGAATTGAGAGAAAATGTTGAGAGAGAATTCTCTTCTTTTAGTAAAAAATCCAAAAATGAGAGATTGAACTTAGAAATCCTTCTTGCAAAGTGTTTAAATAGTGAAATAACATGGAGTTAAAATCTCCACATTATTACCACTTTACCACAACTATAGGTTATGGAAATCACATTTGCATAACCATATATTATAAGATATCTCATATCTAATTATACAAATCACATTTGCATAATTGTGGATTTTATTAAATTGAATCACATCCAATTTAATTTCTCTCAATTAATTTCTCCAATTAGCCATAATTCAACAATTAGGCTAACCTATAGTTTATTATGAATCTCATTCACATTAAACTATATATTATATCATTCATATCTCATATAAATGACATAAATGCCCTTTAAGTGAAATTGAACACTTCAATTCACACCAAAACATTAACACTTCTTTTAACCCAGATTGAGCCAACCGAGGGACCAAATGAACCTACAGTGACGGGCTCCAATGATCCGAGATTAACCTATCAAACTCTTTGACCCGGTTAATCAACATTCATTAGCTACGGTAACACTCCACTATAGCCTGTAGCTGCACTCCCGTCAGGACAGAATATTACGTGTCCACTGATATAACCAATAACCATGAGTCGACCCTTCACAAGTTGTTCGTAGACACGGTTGGGTCAAATTATCGTTTTACCCCTGTGTCTACCTCTTGTTCCTTAAGTCCCCACTGCTCCTCTAATGAACAACATATTGTGATGGTCCAACCATACACAACACCCTTCTCGAGCCAGTGAGAAGGTGGGCGCCCGTTGTCCAAACCACGGAGATAGCACTTAAGGGAACAACCCTCTAGTTTCCCTAAAGGTGGGAACGAGTGAATTCCATCTCGCGTAGTTAAGTTCCCGACTCACTACTTGGTCCCGTCCTTGAGAAGATAGGCATATTGGGCGAGTAATCGTGACCACCCTCACCCGCGTACTAGTCAAAGGACATGACTTCGCAGACGAGTCCGTAACACGCTCGGGATTTGTGTCGAGTCACTAATGGTCATCTCACGAAGTTATTAGTCTCATCACAGCGGTGTTACATCGGTGAGGTCTAATAATTCACGGTCCCGGTCTTGTACAATCTCATTGCACAGATGCCCCCACTCACATGTCAACCACATGAACGAGTGGATCACCTCGTTGTATCTAATACAAAGCGGGCGCATCCACGCAGCGTATCCGATGATTAGGTCTCCAACCCTATCCATATCACGTGAGACCGTTCGGGTCATTTACTCGAACGTGATCCTCCCTGTGTGTCCACTACACACCGTTCAAGTTCTAGTTCTCTCATAAATTCAATGACCCTGGAGCTTAGTTTATTGGAAAAGTTTGTAAAATTTGCGAGACAGAAAGTAATGAAATGAATAACACTTTATTAATTTCAAACAGTAATTTACAAACACGAGATTAGGACAAAAATCCCAACAAACTCCCACTTGGACTAAGCTAGTGGAGAAAATACATTTCTGAAATGTACATAAATTACAACGAAGTACAATAAACTAGGGCATTGAATACCCGTTTACACATCTCCCACTTGCCCTAGTCAGGAAGTACTCGAAGACCTAGACTCTCTAGGTGACACTCAAACACTTTAGCCGTGAGGGGCTTTGTAAATGGATCAGCTACATTGTGCTCCGACGCTATCTGCGTGACTATCACGTCTCTGCGGTGCACAATCTCTCGTATCAAGTGATACTTCCGCTCAATGTGTTTGCCTCTCTTATGGCTCCGAGGCTCTCTGGAGTTGGCTACTGCACCACTGTTATCACAGAACAGTGTGATCGACAAGTTCATATTTGGAACAACTTCCAAATCCGTCATGAACTTCCTAAGCCAAACAGCTTCCTTTGCAGTTTCACAAGCCACAACATACTCCGCTTCCATAGTGGAATCGGCGATGCATCCCTGCTTGATGCTACGCCATACTACAACTCCTCCATTCAGAATGAAGGTTGACCTTGAAGTGGATTTCCTAGAATCCTTATCGGTCTGAAAGTCAGAATCCATGTATCCCATAAGGATCAAATCCCCACTGCCATACACTAAGCTGTAGTTCCTCGTTCTCCTAAGATACTTGAGGATTGCCTTTACGACTGTCCAATGATCTAATCCTGGATTGGATTGATACCTACTGGTAATCCTTACTGCATAACAGATGTAGGGCCTAGTACACAACATAACATACATCAGGCTCCCTACAGTTGAAGCATATGGGATCCGTCTCATATCCTCAACCTCTTGAGGAGTCTTAGGACACTGATCCTTAGACAAGTGAACCCCATTCCTGAAAGGCAGCAAACCCTTCTTGGAGTTCTGCATCTTATATCTAGACAACATCTTGTCAATATAAGACGCCTAAGACAAGGCTAGCGTTCTGTTCTTTCGGTTCCGGACTATCTGGATACCTAGAACGTACTGAGGTTCTCCCAAATCTTTCATTTGGAATTGCGAAGCTAGCCACTTCTTAACGTCAGTAAGAAATTCTACCTCATTCCCAATGAGAAGAATATCATCCACATACAACACTAAAAATGCGACAGTATTGTCAACGATTTTCCTGTAGACACAAGGCTCGTCGACATTTTGATCAAAGCCATAAGATTTAATCGCCTCATCAAACCTTATATTCCAAGACCTCGAAGCTTGTTTAAGTCCATAAATAGACCTATGAAGCCGGAAAATCTTTTGCTCTTGGCCTTGGGCAATGAACCCTTTGGGCTGGTCCATGTAGATGGTTTCATCAAGTTTGCTATTCAGAAAGACTGTCTTGACGTCTATCTGCCATACCTCGTAGTCATAATACGCGACAATTGCCAGAATGATCCTGATCGACTTTACCATGGCAACAGGTGAAAAGGTCTACTCATAGTGAACCCCTTCAACCTGGGTAGAACCCTTTGCCACTAGTCGGGCTTTGAAGGTCTGCACCTTCCCATCTTCGTCACGTTTATGCTTGTAGATCCATTTGCAACCAATAGGTTTGACCCCATCCGGTTGATCCACAAGCTCCCATACAGAATTAAAGTACATCGACTCCATTTCCTGGTCCATAGCTTTAATCCATTCGTCTTTGTCAACGTCAACCATTGCCTGATCATAGGTCAATGGATCCTCACAGTCATCATCAGGAGTGACAACTGAGGTTTCAGCTAAACCCATGTAACGACCAGGTTGTCTCACAACCCTCCCACTACGTCGAGGCATTCCCAACTCTTGGGAACGAATTTGACTAGACGCGCTAGGATCAACAACACTTGTTGATGTACTAGCCCCATCAGCAACTTTTGCTGATGTACTGTCCATTTCGTTTAACATAATTTTACTCCTTGGTAAATGATCCTTGACGTGGTCTTCCTCTAGAAAAGTGGCGTTTGTCGACACAAGCACCCTATTATCCTTAGGATCAAAAAATAGACCACCCCTAGTCTCTTTTGGGTAACCTACGAATAGGCACAATTTCGAACGGGGTTCCAACTTTTTCGGGTTTGACACCAACACGTGGGTCGGGCATCCCCAAATTCTGAAATGGTGTAAACTTCCTTTACGGCCATTCCAGAGTTCGAAAGGTGTTTCACAAACACTCTTCGACGGAACATTGTTCAAAATGTAAACCGCAGTCTCCACTGCATAACCCCAAAAAGAATCAGGGAGACGAGCATAGCTCATCATCGACCGAACCATGTCCAACAAGGTTTTGTTTTCTCCTCTCCGATACACCATTCTCATTGTGGCATACCAAGTGCTGAGAGTTGGGACGTAATTACGTGTTCTATCATATAGTCCTGAAATTCAGTGTCCATATACTCTCCACCTCGATCCGATCGAAGTGTTTTAAGCGATTTACCTAAGAGGTTCTCAACCTCAGTCTTGTACTCCTTGAACTTTTCAAGAGTTTCAGACTTCTTATGCATTAGGTAAATATACCCATACCTCGAGTAATAATCTATGAAAGACACGAAGTTTTCATAACCACATCGTACTTTAACATTCATCGGACCACATAGGTCAGAATGTATAAGCTTGGGGCTCCTTGGCTCTATATCCTTTTCCAAATAGAGCACAAATACGAATCACACTTGCTCTTATCAATGTGAGTTGTAGAACACCTAGATAGAGCACAAACGAGGCTCACTAACCTTTGTTCCACTTTGAGAATTTCTCCACCACATAGCTAAGTTTTTAGCTCATGTCTCTGATACCAATATAAGGATAACGAACCTCCACATATCTCCACAATGGTATGATATTGTCTACTTTGGGAATCAACCCTCATGGCTTTGCTTTAGGTTCCCCCAAAAGGCCTCATGCCAATAGAGATCATTGTCCTCACTTATATATAATAGCACACAAAATGTGCTATCCTTAGGCTTAATTATTGCTAGTTTTGTAATGATTTCAGAGCTTTTACGTGTTTAAATTACTCAATTTCAGGTTAAGAGCACAAACAAGAAAATTGGAGACATTTTAGATCACTCGGGATCGAAACGAGGCTATTTGGAGCTAAAATTAACATCATTTAAAAGTTGAAAGATCAATCAAAGCTTGAAGACCCAAGGTGATGGTGTTGCAATGCCATGCAGAGCGTTGCAACGCCATGCTTGCTGTTGAAAGGCTTTGAAAACCCCAGACGATAACGTTGCAATGTTGTCTTGCAGCGTCGCAACGCTATCTCGATAAGGAAGATGCATATGAAGGCCGTGCAGATAGCGTTGCAACGCTACCTTGCAGCGTCGCAACGCTACTTCGATAGAGGAACACGCGCGTTAGGGTAGCGGCGTTGCAACGCTGCCCTCAACGTTGCAACACTGCCGACTGTTTCCATATATACCACGCGTTTAGGGTACAACGTTGCAATGCTGTCCCTAGCGTTGCAACGCTATACCGAGAGACACTATAAATACTACCTTATGTTTTCTTGCAAGAGTAGCCGAATTTGGTTGATTTTTGCCCTTATTTTCGAAATACACTTTGTAAGGAGAGAAAAGAGATCGTTTTTGGAGCCAAAGCATTCGTGGAGGTTCGAGATCGAAGACGGGACCTCGGAGACGAAGGACCGACATCGACACATGAGTTTAATTTCCTTTTATTTCAAATTGTAATAGCGTTCTAAGACGTTTTCTACATGTTTAGCTTGATTTTCATGTGATTTAGAGTAGCTAAATATTGTAGTTAGGATTTGATTTACTTGTTGAGACTTTCTTACTATGAATTGAAGCATGTTTTCTTATTTTTGGCAATTCGTTCATAACTCTTAATTTGTTGGTTTAAGTAGACTCGAGAGATAAAACTTGAATTAGAGCAAAGTTGTCAAAACCCTTAGGAATCTTGCATGAGAATGACTAGAAAACTTAAGGGAAATACATAAAGAAGTTGCTTAATGCCATGCATGTCGTAGGTTCATATGAAGACTATGGAGTTTATTGCATGTGTAAGACTCACTAAGAATGGAGAAGTTTTCTTGAGTATTTTGCTTCCTGTTTATAAATTCATCTCATTGGTTCATTGCATGTGTTAGTTAAGTCTTTAACTTGTAAAATCACTTTCCTCAAATCTATCAATTCGTGTCTCCACATGTTTGTTTGTCGCTTGTCTTTATTTTCAATCACCTATCCATGTTATGTTTCTTTAGCTAAAATTGAGAATTAATATCTGTTGCGTAAAATTATATTGATATTGTAATACCGCAGTGTACGGGTCAAGTTTTAGTATAGTGATTTATGAGTCCAAGTATCGTCCTCGGGAATGGGTTTCTAGATTAATTAATTACTAAGATACTAATTCTCAATTTTAGCTAAAGGAACATAACATAGATATTTGGTTGAAAGTAAAGACAAGTAACAAACAAACATGTGGAGACACGAATTGATAAAATTGAGGGAAGTGATTATACAAGTTAATGACTCAATTAACACATGCAATGAACCTATGAGATGAATTTATAAACAAGAAGTAAAATACTCAAGAAAATCTCTCGATTCTTAGTGAGCCTCACACATGCAATAAAATCCATAGTCTCCATATGAACCTACAACATGCATGGCATTAAGCAACTTCTTTATGTGTTTCACTAAGATTTCTAGGTCATTCTCATGCCAGATTTCTCAAGGTCTTGACAATTTTGATCTAATTTAAGCTTTATCTCTCGAGTCAACATAAACCAACAAATTAAGAAGTAAAGAACGAATTGCCAAAAATAAGGACAAAACATGCTTCATTACATGGTAAGAAAGTCATAACAAGTAAATCAAATCCTAACTACAATGTTTAGCTACTCTAAATCACATGAAAATCAAACTAAACAAGTAGAAAAACGTCTTAGAACGCTATTACAAATTGAAAGAAAAGGAAATTAAACTTATGTGTCGATGCCGATCCTTCGTCTCCGAGCTCCCGTCTTCGATCTCGAATCTCCACGAATGCTTTGGCTCCCAAAAACACTCTTTTCTCTCTTCTTACAAAGTGTATTTGTAAGCCCTAAACTCTATTCTCTTTTATCATTGAGCACTCGTTCATGATGTTTTGAAATATGCAAAATCGTATAGGTTGCACTAAATGATGTCGTGATCGAATTTGGGAATCTATTGAATTTGGAGCTACAATGTGTCTAAACTTCATAAGGGGATAGGTAAACCATTGAAATAAGCATATTAAAAGTTGCATTGAAGTAAGTTCAAATCATTAGCAAATTGGAGAAGTTTTAGGTGCATCAAGTATTGAATGAAAGATCATATGTCTCACAAATTTAGGATAAGTTGGCTAAATGCTTAGGGTTTATTTACACACTTATTTTGTTGTTTTAAAAAGGTGATTATGATGTAAATACTGAAGGAGGAGCTGGCCAAGGGAGGTGAAGCCTCGGAGTTAAACAAGGCAAGTAGGTGCTGTCAAATTCGCAGAAAAACAGCAAGCAGCTGGAAAATGGGTCATCTTCAATCGACCATATCTCTCTGTCTACTGAACCAAATTCGATGATTTTTGTGTCAAAATCTCATAAATTGAGTGTAGAATACGAAACTGGTCGGCTTTGCAGAAAATACTAAGAGGCCGAAGGAGAAAAGTACAGAACAGCGAAGGGTGTTCAAGTTTCTCGGGTAGCAGAACAGTATGAGGAGATCAGTCTGTTTTGAGCTCTTGAGGAGGAATTAGAAGCTGAAATGTTGAGGTAAGTAAGCTAAGATGTAGTCCTTGAGGTTTATCAAAAAATATTTGGTGGTTGTGTTGATAAATTTTGAGGAAACCAAGCTGAAAGTTGAACCTGTAATTTTAGGTGAAAGGGAAAAACTTCTAGCAAGAGATTGAAGGAGATTCTCTTCCATTTCTATATACCTTACAACCAATTGTGTGTATGGCTATTCTGAATTGAGTTATGGGACTGAATTAGACCTTTTTCTTAGGTGCATAAGGAAAGAAATTGATGTTACTGTTTTGTTAAGAGGAAGGCAGAAGACAGAAGTATGCTGTCAAATCTGGGAAGTCTCTGATGTTTTGGTTGTTCTGATCTGCATACTTGGAGTTAGAAGCTCTAATTGGTATGGTTCGAAAGATTATTGAATTTCCTACAACTTTCATGAAGGAATCGTGAGTAGAAAATGTCTAGAAGATGTTCTAAATAGCAGATTAAATTTGTTGTGCAGCAGGAAATCCGAATCTAAAAACAGCAGAGTCTGTTTTGAGGAAAGTAGCATTCGAGGTATTTTTGAATAAATCCTTTTGGAATTTCAATTTCATGTCTTCATATGATTTTTAGAGGGTTCAAAAAGGAAGAGTTCGGTATAAATTACATTATTTGTGGATAAGTAATGAAGAAGTTATGGCTGTCTGAAGACAGGGCAGAAAATCTGAAAATGCTGGAAAACTTAAAAGTGTGTTTTCTTGCAAGTTTTAAGGTTAAAAATCATGAGCTCGAGGTTCTAATGGTTGAGTTGGTTTGTTTGACAGGCCAAGAGCAAATAGGTCAAGTTTACAAGCCAAGGTTCTAATTCTAATACTGTGGGTGACTCTATCTTAGAACTATGCTTGGCCTATGTTTTTCTTCAAAAACATAATTGTTGATCATTGAATCTTGTTTGAACTAATTATGTATAGCTTTATGGAGTTCCTAACATAAATTTCATGATGGAACCTAAGCATGCTTTGAATTAGTTGTAACTATAAATCCAAGTATGGAAACTAAATTATGAAAGTATGCTTTCCTTTAGAGAATGTTTTGTGTAAATCCACTTGGGAACATGTTTAGATGATAATATGGAAATGTCAAGAAATTGTTGTATGTGTTATAAAGACATGATTTCCATGGTAAACAAGTTATGCCTTGATCGTGGTTAACCCCTAATACTGAAGGACATTCGAGAAGGTACTTAGGGGGGAATGAATCATAATTTCCCGATACTGAAGGACAATGAGAAGGTATTCGGGTAGTAAATGGTCTTACCTTAATACTGAAGGACATAGATAAGGTATTAGGGAAAACCAAAGGGCCAAAGGTATTCCACGTGCACGTGAGAGAGGTATGAACCTTATTGGTACAAATGTAACTCCAGCACCTCTATGGTTCGAAAGTGGTATCATGCTATGTGTTTTACTGTTATGAGCTTCTACATTATTGATCTATCTACACTCAATATAATACTACATTATGAGTTATGTGCTATGCATAAGTGGTGACTTAAACCTGTAAATTGGAAGCATGGTTTGTTTATGTTAAGCTATTATCTACTTATAATCTGCCATTATTATGCTTCACCTTTGAGCTTATAATAGACACTCACTGAGCTTCCTAGCTCACGTTTTCTTTATGTCTACTCTTCCAGTGCAGTGCAGACGAGTTTCCAGTGCTTAGCCTTCACAAGACCTATTTGCCACCACGCCATTTAGCTCCTTGTATATACACTTTCTTTTGTATATGGTTTGTAGTGAGAACATATTAGATGGGTTGTAATAAACTTGGAAACTTTATGACTATCTAAAGAACATAGTAAAGGAAGTGAATGTGTTTCATATATAAGTGTATATCAGTGCTTAACTTTGCTTATTCAAACATGGTGTGTTACGTCTATTTTAAGTTAAGTCTTGGGTTAGTCAAGGAAAGCCAACAAGAGGTTTTGTTATCTTTGTCTTTGCATCTCTTCCTAGGTTAGGCAAGTAAGCTGGGACGGGGTGTGACAGTATTTCGAAATTAGGATGGAAAATCTATCAAATTTGGCTCCCTTTACACAATTGCATAATGTTGTATTTATAGGCATAATCGGCACAGCGTTGCAACGCTGTACCCTAGACGGCTGGTAAATAAGAAAACTGTCGATGGCGTTGCAACGCTGAGGGCAGTGTTGCAATGCCGCTACCCTAATGCGCGCGCTCTTTATTGAAATGGCGTTGCGGCAGCTGAGGCGCGTTGTAACGCCCAAGCAGCGATCCCCCCGTGCTTTATCCCTTATCGAGATAGCGTTGCGACGCTGCAAGGTAGCGTTGCAACGTTATCGCCTGGAGTCTTCAACGCCTTTAAACAGCACGCTCGGCGTTGCAACGCTATGACCTACGTTGCAACGCCATCACTTCGGGTCCATTAGCTTGGTTTGGTCCTTTCACTTCTAATTGATGTTATTTTTAGCTCCAAATAGCCTCGTTTTGATCCCGAGTGATCCAATTTGTCTCCAATAGCTCCGTTTACGCTCTTATCCTGAAATTAAATGATTTAAACACGTAAACGCTCTGAAATCATCATAAAACTAGCAGTAATTAAGCCTAAGGATAGCACATTTTGTGTGCTATCAATATCTTGATAATTAATTAATCTAGAAACCCATTCCCGAGTACGATACTTGGACTCTTAAATCACTATACTAAAACTTGACCCGTACACTGCGATATTGCATATCATAAATTATACGCAATACGTTTTTGGCGCCGTTGCCGGAGAATGGCGATTATTTAGATTAATTAATATTAGGAGAAAATTTTAGGTTTTAGACTAAAGCTTGTTTGTGTGTCTTTCCTTATTTGTTTTTTCGTGTGTTTGTTTGTTTCCTTATTTGTTTTATTTTTGTGTGTGTTTTTGAGTCTTTGTCCCTTGCTTTGGTTGTGTGGATATTGTGTAAAATTCTTGATCTGAATTACTAATTTTTCAGTTATGACTTTGCATGATTTTGATTCTCCACCATTCTATTGTCCCTCTCAGAACCCTAGGTATGTGCATCATGATTTCTCTGATTTTCATATGTCTAATTTTTACCATTCTGTACCTAAATTTGATAAAAATTCTTATGATGGTAGTTATTTAGACACTTGGGACTGATGGAGATCTGATCTTCTTGAGCAGCGAAAACGTGTTTGGGATCGTAATTTGCTTGATTGTTTTAATTGAAACAAAAACCAATACATTGACAAAAAACATACAGAACAAGCATGCTTTTTAATCTAATTAAACATGGAGGTTTACATGCAAACATGTTTAGTTTAACAATTAAACTAAAAAGAATAGAAATCATACCTTTGTAGACTTGCAACAACTCCTTGCTCCAAGCAAATTCCAGTAACTCAACAACATAACAACTCCTCTATTTCTCAAGCAGGAACACTACCACTTGGAAAACCCTCTATGTCTCTGAGTGCTTGGATCTTCCTTGGTGGGAAGGATCCAACAATTGGAAGAATTGAGAATTAGAGAGTGAGAGAGAGAGAATTCTTGCAGAGAGAACTCTTCCCAAAATTACAGATCGATCAACCTGATCAACTCACCCCCTTCTCCCTGTTAAGCTATCGATAAGGAGAAGGAAAGGGATAGTGGGAACGTGTCTGGAAGACACGTTCCCTTATTTTATTATTATTATAATAATAAAATAAAATAATAATTAAATCATATTTAATTATTAATTTAAATCATATTTAAATAAAACAAATTAAATATCATATATTTAATTTGGATTAAATCACATTTAATCAATATATCCCTCTAACCTATAGTTTTAATGTACATCCAGTGCACATTAAATTTTAACCGATAGTTTACAAATATGAATCACATTCACATTTGAATTTAATATTTGAACTCTTTCAAATATTTAATTCTCTCACATAATTTAATATGAATCATATTCACATTAAATTTATAATATATAGTTCTAAAACTATATATTATATCGTATCCATATACATTAAATATATTCCCTAATGAATTTGAACATTTCAAATTCAAATGATCTAAGAACCCTTTACGAGCTAGAAGGTGGACCTAATGGACCTATAGATCAGAAGCTCCAACGATACGAGATTGCTCGGTTAATCTCATTAACCTCCCAATCAACATTCGTTAAGCTGCATGGAACACTCCACTAAAGTCCCATGTTTGCACTCTTCTTCTCACTACAGATATATTTCTGTGTCCACGAATACTGACCAATAACAGCAAGTCAATCCTTCACGAATGTTCGTAACACCAGCTGGGTCAAATTACCATTTTACCCCTGGGTTACATCTTGTGCCTTAAGTACTAGTGCTCCTCTAATGAACAATTTGTTTGTGGTCCTACCAACAAACATAGTCCCTCTCGGGCCAATGAGAGAGTCGGACCGTTTGTTCAAGTCCCGGAAACACCACTTAAGGGAACATTCCTCTACTTACCCTAGTATGCGGGAAGGAGTGAATTCCATCTTGCTAAGTTAAGTTCGCAACCGTTCACTTGGTCTTGTCCCCAAGAAGGTAGGCATATTGAGTCGCCGAATCTGGCCACTCTCACCCATACTAGTCAAAGGACAATCCCTCGCGAACAGGAGTTCGTAGCCTGCTCAGGATTAAGATCAAATTGCCTAGGTCATCCTAGTGAAATAAAAACCTAACTAGTCAACGGAGTTACAGCTAGAGGTTACTATTTCGTGGTTCGGTCTTATGTAATCTCATTACATAGGATATCCCCACTCACATGTCATCTACACGAACACGTTAGGATCACAGTGTTTGTATCAAATACAAAGTGGGCCACATCCATAGTTTTACCAGGGTAAGGTACCCAAACCTTATCCCCTAACTATAGACCCTTTAGGCTGTATCTCGAACCGAGATCCTTTATATGTACACTACATTCAGTTAAAGATTCATATAACAACCTTGGATGTTTAGTTTATTGGATTTAGGGTTTAAATAAAGGCAAACTCGTAGATAACGAACAATAACTCTTTATTGAAATAATAACACTTGATTACATTAATTAGAACATAATTACAAACTACGAGTTTTAGGGCATAAAACCCAACAAACTCCCACTTGAACTAAAACTCTAGTGGGGTACATCATAATCTAAAACAGTGGTTACAAGAGATAGAAATACAATAAACTAGGGCATTCATATACCCTATTACATATCTCCCACTTGCCCTAGATTAGCCTATGTACATATCTCATAGACCCAGACTTTCCAGATGACCCTCGAACACTGTAGCCGTGAGAGTCTTTGTAAACGGATCAACAATATTGTGCTCTGAAGCGATCTTCGTGACTGTCACATCTCCTCGTTACACTATTTCTCGTATCAGGTGATACTTCCTCTCGATGTGCTTACCTCGCTTATGCCTGCGAGGTTCCTTCGAATTGTTATCGCACCACTGTTGTCACAGTATAAGGTGATGGGAAATTCCATATTTGAAACAACTTCCAAATCAGTAAGGAATTTCCTTAGCCAAACAACCTCTTTAGCTGTTTCACAAGCAGCGACATACTCAGCCTCCATCGTGGAGTCAGCGATGCATCCTTGCTTGAAAATCAGAATCAGTGTATCCAGTAAGGATCAAATCCTTAGACCCATACACTAGCATATAGTCCCTCGTTCTCCTAAGATACTTGAGGATATTTTTAACTGTTGTCCAGTGGTCTAACCCTGGATTGGACTGGTACCTACTGACTATTCCCACTACATAACAAATGTCCAGGCCTGCGTACGAAGATAACATACATTAAGCTACCTCATCTGCAGAGGCATAGGGAATACGTCTCATATCCTCAACTTCTTGAGGTGTCTTAGGACACTGTTCCTGAGACAGATGAACTCCATGCCTGAAGGGTAATAAGCCCCTCTTGGAATTCTGCATCGAATATCGAGACAATATTTTGTCGATATAAGACGCTTAAGACAGTGCTAGCGTTCTGTTCTTGCGATTTCTGAAGATCTGAATCCCAAGAATATATTGCGCCTCTCCCAAATCTTTCATTTGGAATTGGTTCGCCAACCAATTTTTTATGTCAGTAAGGTATCCTACATCATTCCCAATGAGTAGGATATCATCCACATAAAGTACTAATAAAGCTACTTTTTCGTTGATGATCCTCTTGTAAACACAAGGCTCATCAATGTTTTGGTCAAAGCCATAAGACTTGATCGCAGTATCAAATCTTATATTCCAAGATCTGGACGCTTGTTTCAACCCATAAATGGATCGATTGAGCTTGCAAACTTTTTACTCATGACCTTGGGCTATGAACCCTTTGGGCTGAGACATATAGATACTCTCATCAAGATTACCATTCAAAAAGGCAGTCTTGACGTCCATTTGCCAAATTTCATAGTCATAAAACGCGGCTATGGACAAGAGTTTCTTAATAGACTTCAGTATAGCAACAGGGGAAAAAGTTTCTTCATAATCAACTTCTTCCCTTTGGGTAAAACCCTTTGCTACAAGTCTAGCCTTAAAGGTCTGTACCTTTCCGGCTGCATCTCTTTTTCTCTTATAGATCCATTTACATCCTATGGGTCTAACCCGTTCAGGTTGGTCTACTAGATCCCATACTGAATTAAAGTCCATTGACTCCATTTCAAGGTCCATGGCTTTGATCCATTGGTCCTTGTCTACGTCATTCATCGCCTGTTTATAAGACAATGGATCTTCTATGCCATCATCAGGTATGACAACTTGAGTTTCAGCTAAACCCAAGTAGCGGTCAGGTTGGGAAACAACCCTCCCACTGCGTCGAGGCATTCCCAACGATTGAGAAGGACGAGACTGACTTGAGGTGCTGGCTTTTCCATCAACTCTTGATGAATGTCTAGCTTTATCAACAACTCTTGTTGGTCCGACTGTAGCTTCATTTAGTACTAATTTACTACGCGGTTTGTGGTTCCTCATGTGATCTTCCTCCAAGAACGTGGCGTTTGTCGATACAATCACCTTGTTTTCTTGTTGGTCGTAGAAAAGACCACCTCTCGTTTCTTTGGGATAACCAACAAATTGGCACAATCTTGAACGAGGTTCCAGTTTCTTTTGATTTGTCACCAGCACGTGTGCCGGACAACCCCAAATCCTGAAGTGTTGTAAACTAGGTTTAAGCCCCTTCCACAACTCAAAAGGTGTTTCTGAAACACTTTTTGATGGAACAGTGTTCAAGATTTGAACTGTAGTCTCTACTGCGTATCCCCAAAATGAGGCAGGCAATTGAGCATACCTCATCATAGAACGAACCATGTCCAACAAGATTCTATTTCTCCTTTCTGACTCACCATTTTGCTGTGGTGTATTAGGTGCTGAGAGTTGAGATTTAATTCCATGTTCTATCATATAGTCCTGTAATCTCAAATCCATATACTCTCCACCTCGATCGGATCGAAGTGTTTTAATGGTTTTCCTAATGCATTCTACTACTTGACCTTATACTCTTTGAACTTTTCAAGAGCTTGGACTTGTGATGCATTAGGTATAGATAACCATACCTCGAATAATCATCTATGAAAGAGATGAAATATTCGTACCCTCATCGAGCTTTAACATTCACCGGACCACAAAGATCCGAATGCACAAGTTCTAAGGGCTCTACGGCTCTGTAACCTTTTCCAGTAAAAGGTCGCTTGGTCATTTTACCTTCCAAGCAAGACTCGCAAGGCGGTAAAGAACCATTTTCTAACTTTTTTAGAAGTCCATTCTTAGAGAGTCTCTCAATCCGATTGAGATTAATATGACCAAGTCTAAGATGCCATAGATAGGTATTATTATTTGGAGAAATTCTTTGCCTTTTATTTTGAGTATTAGCATTTTTAAACATCTCATGATTTAAAATTGTTTTGGTTTTATTTGGTTTAAGTACATACAAGGCGTTTTCTAATTTAGCAGAACAAATATTGACACCCTCTTTTAAAATGAACGCTTCATAAAAAGGAAATACAATATCCAAGTTCTATTAAACAAAAGATAGAACTTAAGTTCCTCTTAATCTTAGGAACTATATACAGATTTTTTAATAAAAGAAATCTATCTCCGAAAAACAGCTTGGCATCTCCCATTGCATGAGCTGAGACGATGTCTCCCGTTCCGACCCTGAGCGTCATCGCACCCTCTTCGAGCTCCTTGAAGGAACTAGTTTCCTGAAACGAAGAGCAAACGTGATTAGTGGCTCCTGAATCAAGTATCCAGGTAAAATCATCATTTTCCACTAAACAAGTTTCAAGAACAAGTAAATCTAATTTACCTTTCTTGTCTTTGAGCTCAACAAGGTATTTTGGGCAGTTTCGCTTCCAGTGCCCATCCATGTTGTAGTGGAAACATTTTTCTTTATCTGCAATCTTGGCTTTTCCCTTGCCTTTGTCAGCAGCAGGTGCCTTCCTTTTCCCTCCTATCTTCTTCCTTTGGGTCTTCTTAAGCCCAGAGGATGAACCACATACTTAATCCCAGAGGATGAACCCTTCTGGAACCTTCTGGAATGGGCAAACAGATTTGCCTCTCCATCAGCCTGTCCTTTATTCTTCATAAGAGACTGGAAAGTTTGTAGTTCATTTAGGAGAGTAGTCAGGTTATACTCTATCTTGTTCATCACCGCATTGCTGTGGAATTGCAGGAAACTCTACGGAAGAGATTCCAGGATGAACGAGACCTGACTTTGCTCGTCGATGACCGCTCCGTTCATCTCAGTCACGTTGAAGTGGACCATCAGATCGAGAACGTGTTCCCTCACCGATGACCCCTCCTTCATACGGGAGTTATAAAGTATTTTAGGGATTCGTGTCGAATCTGTCCAGACGGTTGTCCAAACATATCCTACAGCGAACTCATGATCTCACGAGCTGAGACCATGCCCTCGTGCTTTTTGGCCAGAACTTTAGAAACACTAGCCAAAATGTAGACTTTGGCCTACCTCCTGTGAGGAATTAACATGCTGCTTAATTCTGGCCCGTATCTGAACTCTCGGGCACTAGATCTCCACTGGGATTGATCTTGGGTAGGATCCTGCGTCCCGCCCCGATCTTGCTCGCATAAATGCGCTAGTATGTGGTGGCATGACTTCTATAACATATTAACATACTAGACATGTAATGAGTACTCAACCCAAATGCACAATTCTAGACTTGTGTTCACATTCTAGTCCTGACTGGACTTACTCTTGTTCTTACTTGGACCATGCTCTGCTAGTTCTATTGAACTAACTCAATAACTTGCTATTTACTTTTGAGTTTCTTCTAGAGCTAACTTGCTCTGTCTCATTCCCATGGAGCTAATCGCGCCTCGATACCAAGTTGTCACACCCTCCCGAACCACATGCTAACTTAGCCGGAGGCGGCATGAAGCCAACATGACATTGTTACCTCTTAACAATACTGCTGACATTACTTTACTCGAAACAAACTATGTTCGCATATGGGACACTTTAAACTTAACACACAATGGAATCGAACATCTATAAGGCGTACATGAGGAGAAACTCTTCTTAAGTCTCTCCCGGAACTAAAGCGAGCAAGAACATCGAACCACAAGGCGGTCAAACCACTAATTAAACAACCACAACCTCTAAAGCACATACGACTATAACTACATAGTTCTCTTAAAATAATTTACAAACATATGGACTTGCTAAACTACACCAACCACGTACAACATATCAAACATGAGAAGCTTCAGCGATTATGGCGGGTTATCGTGCACAGGAGCTCGATCTCCCACGAAAAGTGGAAAAACATCGAAAGAATGAGCTATAAAGCTCGTGAGTGACTTGAGTTTAAAAGAAAGCTATTAACTCGTAAATCATATCACCGCCATCTATGAGCATATGCATCCGTAATCAAGCGCGTAAAAGTAATCGTGTAATCGTTATAGCTTTTCATGAAAAACCGGCAAGTATATCGTTTAAATCTCGTGAGGCATGTAAATAATATAAACTCTTTAAGAAAACATGTCACAATCTACTTTGTTCTACGATGTAGTGGGGCCCGCCAAAGACTCCCATCGTCTTTGTCGAGTGGGGCCCGCCCGCAGACTCACGACAGCAGCGCTGTTGTCACGGAGTACACTCAACGTCGACAACAGAATAAGACCTGTGTGCACACGGTACCATAAAGCCTCGGGCTCAATATCTCAGAAAATCACATGAAAACATTTGAACATGCCTGTTTATCTTTTCTTTCATAAAACTCAAGCTTACTTAGCTTGTTCATAAAACTGGAAATCTTTAAAAACATACTTGCTAAAACATACTTGCTCAAAATCATAACATTTC
This sequence comes from Trichosanthes cucumerina, assembly GCA_036507285.1. Classification (NCBI taxonomy): domain Eukaryota; kingdom Viridiplantae; phylum Streptophyta; class Magnoliopsida; order Cucurbitales; family Cucurbitaceae; genus Trichosanthes; species Trichosanthes cucumerina. The sequence goes on along the minus strand of CM071842.1, from coordinate 35,283,396 downwards.
CATAGACTTCGGAAATGCAATAAACATATGCTCGTGTATAAATTTCATCAAGACATTTAAGCTCATCATGAACACTTTAAAACATTTCTAAGAAAACAAGAATACTTCATAGTCATGTGTTCAAAAATAAAACACAAAGCTTTGAAACAATTCATTCTAGCAAAACTTGCATTTCTTAAAGCATTTTTCAAGCATATAGCTCATTATCGAAGTTCGTTTTCTCACTCACACAGTGTTAGAACTAGAGGTTTGACCGCACACTCGACCTATTCGCTCTTGGCCTGTCAAACAAACCAAAACCATGTTTTAGAACCTCGAGCTCATGGTTTTAACTTTAAAACTCCAAGAAAACATTCCAACAAAAATTCCAGCATTTAACAGATTTTATGCCCTGTATTCAGACAGCCATAACTTCTTCATTACTTATCCAAGAAGAATGTACTTTATACCAAACTCTTCCTTTTTGAATCCTCTAAAACTCTTATGAAGACAGGAAAATGAGATTCCCAATAGATTGGTTCAGAAATACCTCGAAAGCTTCTTTCCCCGGAACCAACTTCTGCTATTCCAGATTCGAATTTCTGCTGGAACCCGAAACTTGACCTGCTATTTACAACATCTTCCAATCATTTTCTATTCACGATTCCTTCAGGAAAGTTATAGGAAATTCAATAAGCTTTCCGACCATACGTAATAGAGTTTCTGATTCCAATTCTACAGGTCAGTACAACCAAAACATCAGAGACTTCTCGGATTTGACAGTAAATTCTGTGTTCTGTCTTCCTCTTCATAAATCAGTAGCTTAAGATCCGAATTTGCTCGAGCATCCTTCACGAATTTTGTTCCAATATGAGTTAACTTGCACGAATAAAAATTTCAACTCTTACCTCTTTCTGTGGAGCTCGTGATGAACAAAATAGCAGAACATGGTTGAGTGATTACCTTGCTGTCATACTAATTTGCTTGAGTTCTCTCCCTCTCTTCTTCAATTTCCAGCTGAAACCCTCTTCTTCTTCTTCCTTTAAGCTTCTCCACTGAAACCCTTACCTTTCATTTGATAAAATGAAGAAGAAGATCGATAGAACTTTGTTTTTAAGAAGGAACTTAGGTGGGGTCCCACCATCCACCATCCTTTCTTTGTTTTTCTTTCTTTTTCCTTTTCTTTTCTTTTCCTTTCTTTTCTTTTCTTTCCTTTTCTTTCCTTTTCTTTTCTAAACATAACAAACTTAGTATATTAAACATTGTTTCATTTCCTTTTCTTCTTTTGTCTTAAAAGCAATCCAAACCAAAATGGTTTAAACTTTCCTTCCTTGTTTTCCTTTTGCCTTTCACTTCATTTCTTTCCTTTTTAAAACAAGGAAAACCAAGTTTTAAGCATTCATTTCTTCTTTCTTTTTGTTGTTTGATAAAAAGGAAGTTCTAGAGAAAGATCTCGGGTTTACAACTTACCTCCCCTTAAGAAATTTCGTCCTCGAAATTTAGTAGTCCTTAGGTGAAAATCATTGGGTACTTCCTCCTCATTAGATCCTCTAACTCCCAGGTTGCCTCCTCCACTCCGTGATGTCTCCAACGAACCTTCACGAGTGAGATCGTCTTGTTTCTTAAAACTTGTTCTTTCCTGTCGAGGATTTGAACTGCATCCTCTACGTAACTCATGTCTTCTTTCAACTCAATTGGTTGTGCTTGCAACACATGTGTCTGATATGGAATATACTTCCTCAACATGGACACATGAAAAACATCATGTTCTCGAGATAGTTCTGCTGGCAATTCCAGTTTGTAGGTTGGTAGCCCAACTCGTTTCATTACTTGATAAGAATCAATATATCTGGGACTTAGCTTACCTTTCTTTCAAAAATTAAAGATACCTCTTCACGGAGATAACTTCGAGAAAACTGGACCTCCAACCTGGAATTCTAAGTCCTTTCGTTGTTTAACTGCATAACTCTTCTGACGGTCTTGAGCTACCTTCAAATTCTCCTTGATTACCTTAATACTATCTGTCGTAACTTGTACCAACTTAGGACCGATTAGCTTCCGCTCTCCTAGTTCATTCCAATATACGAGCGTTCTACATGATCTTTTATCCAGAGCCTTAAATGGTGTCATGCCAATATTCGACTGGTAGCTGTTATTGTAAGCAAATTCCATAAGCGATAGGTATGTATCCCGACTTCCCTTAACTTGAAGGACACATGCTCTCAACATGTCTTCTAGGGTCTGGATGGTCCTTTTTGACTGACCATTTATTTGAGAATGCAACGCTGTACAAAACTCAACTTTGTCCCCATAGTTCCCTGTAAGCTAGGCCAAAACATAGAAGTAAATCTCGGATCTCTATCTGAAACTATGGACACTGGCACTCTGTATTGACTCACAATTTTGTCGACGTATAGCTTAACAAGTTGTTCAAGTGTAGACGCGATTTTAATCAGTATAAACCTTTGTTGTCTTAGTGAGTCTATCGACCATTACCATATACCATCATGTCCACTTTGGATGTATGATGTACAAACAACAGAAATCCATATGCTCTCATTTCCACTCCGACACGAGTAGTGGATTAAGGAGTCCTTTTTGCTTCGTCTAAGCTGGTTTAACTTGTTGCCAGATTAAACATCTATCACATAATCAACTATCTCCCGCTTCATCCTGTGCCACCAATAAGTCTCATTCAAGGTTTTACACATCTTGATGCTTCTCGGATGCATAGCGTGAGTCGACTGTGAGCTTCTTTTAGAATAGCATTCTTAAGCTCACTAACACTTAACGCATAGTCTTTTCTGTTTTTCTATGGCTCCGCCTCGATCTCATTTTAAATTTTGCTTCTTGGCCCTATTTGGACTTCCTAAACATCTTTTGCAAGTTACTATTCTTTGATTGTCTTCTCACAATCTCTATTACAGTGAAGGCACGATCTCGAAATTAAACTAAAGACCCTCTCAGAATTCTCTCAGATTACAAACCGCCTTAGAATCCTTAGAGTACTTAAAAATGTTGCTCGAATACCACACAAGGCGCCCTTAGGAAGTCTTCACTTCCTGCTCAATGCCACTGCTACCACATTCACCTTAGCAGGATGGTATTCTATGGTACAATCATAATCTTTAATCAGTTCTAACCATCTTCTCTGTCTCATAATCAACTCCCTTTGATCAAAGATATACTTCAGACTCTTATGATCTGTGTAAATGTGACACCTTTCACCAAACAAGTAGTGTTTCCAAATCTTGAGTGCTAAAATAACTGCTGCTAACTCAAGATCATGGGTAGGGTAATTACATTCGTGCTTTTTCAATTGCCTTAACGCATAAGTTATTACTTTTCCTTCTTACATCAGTACACACCCTAAATCTTTCCTCGAGGCATCACAGTAAACCACATACTCTTTTCCCGTTATGGGAAGTGTCAAAATAGATGTTGTAACTAATCTCTTTCAGCTCCTGAAAACTCTGTTCACACTTACCTGACCATTCAATCTTAGCATTCTTTCTTATTAAAACTGTTAAGGGTAATACTAATCGTGAGAAGTTCTCAACAAATCATCTGCAGTATCCTGCCAAGCCTAGGAAACTACGCACCTCTCACGCTTTAGCCTGGTCTCACTAAGTTGACCATAACTTTTACTTTATGTGGACCCATACCAACTCCATTTGTTGAAACAACTTACCTCAATCACTACCTGATTCAATCAAAACACACCTTTGGTGAATTTAGCGTACAACTGTTTATCTCGTAGTGTTTGTAGAATAATACTCATGCGTTCCCCGTGGGCTTTCACATCAACCGAGTAAACTAGTATATCATCAATAATTACTATTACAAAGTTATCCAAATACTGGTGGAAAACCTGTCCATGAGATCCATGAAAACTGCTAGTACCTTGTTAAACCGAATGGCATTACTAAACACTCGTAATGCTCGTACCTCATTATGAATAACGTCTTAGGAATGTCTGATTCTCTGACCTTTAACTTATGATATCCTGATCTTAAATTAATCTTACAAAACATCGATGCACCTCTTAACTGGTCAAACAAGTCATCTATTCAGGGTAAAGGATACTTATTACGTATTGTGACTTTGTTTAACTATCTATAATCAATGCATAATCTACGGATACCATCTTTCTTTTTCACAGATAACACTGGAGCTCTCCAAGGCGATACACTAGGTCTGATGTATCCCTTATCAACTAGTTCTTGTAACTGCATCTTTAGTTCCCTGATCTCCCTTGGAGTTATTCTATACGACGCTTGCGAAATAGGTGTTATTCATGATAACAGTTCAATGGTGAACTCAACTTCCCTATCAAGTGGCAATCCTGATAGATCTGCTAGAAAAACAACAAGAAAATTCATTCACAACAAGAACATTTTCTTGTTGTAACTTTTCTTCCTGCACCTCAACTACATGTGCAAGAAACGTCGTGCAACCTTTCCTTAATAACTTCTGAGCTTAGAATGCTGAAAACAAACTCGTAGGGATAGTCTTTCTTTCATCCCATAAAACCACTTCAGCTAATCCTGGTTTCTTGAAAACAACTTCCTTTATATGGCAATCTCTGGAAGCATAATGAGTGAATAAGAAATCCATTCCTAGGATTGCATCTAACACCTGCAACTCTAGTGGAAGAAGATCCACTAACATATTGAGACCTTCTACTAAGACCTCACAATTTACACATTTGAATTGACTAATAAAGCATAACCAACTAGAGTGTATATAACTAACCTTTTACATACAGGTTCTAGCTTCCCATTCAACTTAGTCAAGAACATAGTAAAAACAAAGAAATGTGTAGCACCTTGTTCTATTAAAACAGGTGCAAGTACATTTCAAATAGTAATTGTACCAATAATCATATCTGGTGCATCCTCAGCTTCTTGTTGAGTCATAACCTAGACCTTTCCGTGTTGCCTAGGCCTCCCTACAACTCTCTTTAGTCTAACACCACTGGTGCCCTCTCTTGCGACTCATCGAAACTCTCGGTTTGCTTTCAACTAATCGGGACTCAACTCCCTTGTCCCCCTGCAATGCGGTGCCCATAGCTGTGGACAATCCTCTTGACATGTCCTGGTTGTCAGCATTGGTAGCATGTACCAACACTCACAAGACAATGATCTTGATGATTCTTGCAACAGATCACACATGGAGTTTTCGTTGCTATACTGGCATAGACTCTTGTCCTCTTTGCAGTCTTGCTGCTAATCAAACAAACTAATTAGGTTCTTTTTAACTCTGCCTCTGATAGGCACTACCCACAATCATCCGCCTCGATGCAGCTGCTACTTGGCTACTAGCTTGCTCCTTAAAGTCATATTGACTTAGAAACATTTACTCCAAGTGTGAATCTCATTGCTCACGACCTTGAAATCGCTTGTTGTCGAAGCCTCCACAACTAGGCTTCATTACTGACTTCTCCTCTGCTATACTCTGCTCAACACGTAGAGCAGTCTCTACGAGCTGAGAGAAGTCAGTCCACTTAGCAATGGCTGTAACTGGGGTACGTATCTCAGGTCGTAACCCTCTTTCAATTCCTCGACACCTGTCGCTCTTAGATGCCACAAACACATCAACATACCGCGACAACTCGGTATATCTTCTCTCATACTCACCACCGGAAGTGTCTCTTGTTTTAGTTCTAAAAATTCATCCCTCTTTTGCCTCTCATGACGTGCTAAGGTAATATTTATTTTCAAATATACTTCTAAAAGTTTGCGGTGTGAAGTACGTGCATCACTACAATCAAGCTAACATCGATCTCCATCATCCTTCGCGCTCTTCTTTAGTAGCAAGAATGTGGCCAACTTAACATTTCGCTCCTCAGAGCAACTCATAACATCAAAACATTTATCAAGCTTATTTAGCCAAACCTCAGCTTCAACTGGATCTTTGGAACCCTCAAACACTGTGGCTCCTAATTCTTTTGTGTGATCTATTCTATATGTCTTATCCGGATTACTTAACCCTCGCTCTCTCTATGGCTTACTACTACTCTCCCGTGAGGAATTAACATCTTCGCTTAATTCGCCCGTGATCTGAACTCTCGGGCACTAGATCTCCACCGGGATTGATCTTGGGTAGGATCTCGCGCCCCGCCCCGATCTTGCTCGCATCGCCCGCTAGTATGTGGTGGCATGACTTCTATAACATATTAACATACTAGACATGTAATGAGTACTCAACCCAAATGCACAATTCTAGACTTGTGTTCACATTCTAGTCCTGACTGGACTTACTCTTGTTCTTACTTGGACCATGCTCTGCTAGTTCTATTGAACTAACTCAATAACTTGCTATTTACTTTTGAGTTTCTTCTAGAGCTAACTTGCTCTGTCTCATTCCCATGGAGCTAATCGCTCGATACCAAGTTGTCACACCCCTCCGAACCACATGCTAACTTAGCCCGGAGGCGGCATGAAGCCAACAGACATTGTTACCTCTTAACAATACTGCGACATTACTTTACACGAAACAAACTATGTTCGCATATGGGACACTTTAAACTTAACACAGCGGAATCTGAACATCTATAAGACGTACATGAGGAGAAACTCTTCTTAAGTCTCTCCTGGAACTAAAACGAGCAAGAACATCAGAACCACAAGCAGTCCAAACCACTAATTAAACAACCACAACCTCTAAAGCACATACGACTATAACTACATAGTTCTCTTAAAATAATTTACAAACATATGGACTTGCTAAACTACACCAACCACGTACAACATATCAAACATGAGAAGCTTCTAGCAGACTATGGCGGGTTATCAGGCACCGGGAGCTCGATCTCTACCTGAAAAGTGGGAAAAACACTGAAAGAATGAGCTATAAAGCTCAGTGAGTGACTTGAGTTTAAAAGAAAGCTATTAACTCGTAAATCATATCACCTGGCCATCTATGAGCATATGCATCTGTAATCAAGCGTTAAAAGTAATCGTGTAATCGTTATAGCTTTTCATGAAAAACCAGCAAGTATATCGTTTAAATCTCGTGAGGCATGTAAATAATATAAACTCTTTAAGAAAACATGTCACAATCTACTTTGTTCTACGATGTAGTGGGGCCCGCCCAGCACTCCCATCGTCTTTGTCGTAGTGGGGCCCGCCCAGCACTCACGACAGCGTTGTTGTCACGGAGTACACTCAACGTCGACAATGAGAATAAGACACAATGTGCACACGGTACCATAAAGCCTCGGGCTCAATATCTCAGAAAATCACATGAAAACATTTGAACATGCCTGTTTATCTTTTCTTTCATAAAACTCAAGCTTACTTAGCTTGTTCATAAAACTGGAAATCTTTAAAAACATACTTGCTAAAACATACTTGCTCAAAATCATAACATTTCCATAGACTTCGGAAATGCAATAAACATATGCTCGTGTATAAATTTCATCAAGACATTTAAGCTCATCATGAACACTTTAAAACATTTCTAAGAAAACAAGAATACTTCATAGTCATGTGTTCAAAAATAAAACACAAAGCTTTGAAACAATTCATTCTAGCAAAACTTGCATTTCTTAAAGCATTTTTCAAGCATATAGCTCATTATCGAAGTTCGTTTTCTCACTCACAGTATTAGAACTAGAGGTTTGACCCGTACACTCGACCTATTCGCTCTTGGCCTGTCAAACAAACCAAAACCATGTTTTAGAACCTCGAGCTCATGGTTTTAACTTTAAAACTCCAAGAAAACATTCCAACAAAAATTCCAGCATTTAACAGATTTTATGCCCTGTATTCAGACAGCCATAACTTCTTCATTACTTATCCAAGAAGAATGTACTTTATACCAAACTCTTCCTTTTTGAATCCTCTAAAACTCTTATGAAGACAGGAAAATGAGATTCCCAATAGATTGGTTCAGAAATACCTCGAAAGCTTCTTTCCCCGGAACCAACTTCTGCTATTCCAGATTCGAATTTCTGCTGGAACCCGAAACTTGACCTGCTATTTACAACATCTTCCAATCATTTTCTATTCACGATTCCTTCAGGAACGTTGTAGGAAATTCAATAAGCTTTCCAACCATACCTAATAGAGTGTCTGATTCCAATTCTACAGGTCAGTACAACCAAAACATCAGAGACTTCTCGGATTTGACAGTAAATTCTGTGTTCTGTCTTCCTCTTCATAAATCAGTAGCTTAAGATCCGAATTTGCTCGAGCATCCTTCACGAATTTTGTTCCAATATGAGTTAACTTGCACGAATAAAAATTTCAACTCTTACCTCTTTCTGTGGAGCTCGTGATGAACAAAATAGCAGAACATGGTTGAGTGATTACCTTGCTGTCATACTAATTTGCTTGAGTTCTCTCCCTCTCTTCTTCAATTTCCAGCTGAAACCCTCTTCTTCTTCTTCCTTTAAGCTTCTCCCACGAAACCCTTACCTTTCATTTGATAAAATGAAGAAGAAGATCGATAGAACTTTGTTTTTAAGAAGGAACTTAGGTGGGGTCCCACCATCCACCATCCTTTCTTTGTTTTTCTTTCTTTTTCCTTTTCTTTTCTTTTCCTTTCTTTTCTTTTCTTTCCTTTTCTTTCCTTTTCTTTTCTAAACATAACAAACTTAGTATATTAAACATTGTTTCATTTCCTTTTCTTCTTTTGTCTTAAAAGCAATCCAAACCAAAATGGTTTAAACTTTCCTTCCTTGTTTTCCTTTTGCCTTTCACTTCATTTCTTTCCTTTTTAAAACAAGGAAAACCAAGTTTTAAGCATTCATTTCTTCTTTCTTTTTGTTGTTTGATAAAAAGGAAGTTCTAGAGAAAGATCTCGGGTTTACAACGAGCAGGGACCTGAGGACATTCCTCAGTCAGTACAAACCGTAGGTCGTCAGCAACGAGAATCGTATTCAAGTTGGACTTCCACGTAGTAAAATTCTCACCAGTTAAACGATTGCTTTTAAGTAAGGCTATTATGGAGGACGGCATGCTGAAGAAACAAAAATGTTCTAATTAGTTATGCCTTTTAACCCATTATAAAACCAATCATATTTAGCAAAATTATTAAAGAACCCTAGTGTTTAAACTAAAACCAATGTTTAAATTAAACCTTTAATTTTGCGACGATACTTCAAGGATTTAGAACAAAAGCCTCCGTCGAGCGGTCAGTCATTCCTCCCCTGAATTGAGACTTTCTCAACCAATTCTCACTACCAGAACATCTCATGTCCCAATGGTCCTTAGCTACCGTTTGTTTGGTCAAGGACTTGTTAACTAGCTTAACTCATCCAGTAAATGTGACCCTACCATTTTCAGATCCAATAGGTCCGAGCCAACAGGCTACTATTAAGAAAGACAAGTGTTGGCAAATTACCTGAGGGACCCTATCCATTTCTGGAGTCTGCGGTGTTCCGATCCCTATAGTCAGGCCTTCCGTAGGGTTTGGCTGTTCCAGGACAACCTAGCAGGCGGACTATAGAAATCTCACGGTGCGACATAATGGAGGAGACCGTAGGATACGTTGACATGCGTCCTGCTCCCATTTACTATAGATACTTCCCTCATTCACCTTGGTATTGAACCATGCAAACACATATCGTAGGGAGACACCCTATTGACGCCACGTAGCCGAGCATGGAACTCACGGTGTGAACTCTTGAGGACGTGAGAGTAAACTCGATGCGAACATCTCGTTTTCTCCCACTGAAGCTCCTACGATTAGGGTATAGGTTTAACTTAGTCTGATTCTGGCTAAAAGAATCTATCTAAGTCTATGCCTATTATAACTATTATAACTAGGTCTTTTAACCTTATGTCTAGGCGAATAAACATTTTAATTACCTAGAGATAAAATAGAACTAAGGTTAATTCAACTCAAGTTCTGGATCAGTTCCCAGGTAGGAGGAGTTCCGTTAACCGTCAGCTTAAGTACCCCCAGCCTTAGACAAAACTTCACCGGTAGAGTTCCCTTATAACCAAAGTCCTAATGTCCTACTAGATTTTAAACTATTTAAAATACTACGTAAGACTAATTTCTAATCCTATTAGAAATTAAAACTTAGGTCTAAATTAATTTTAAACGATTTAAAACTAATTTAAATTTTAACCCAAGTTCCTATGTTTGCACGCATTTCTTTATTATAGGTTATGGTTTCTAAAACCCCTTTAATTTATAACTTTTATAAATTTAATAATTAACCTATGACAAAGAAACTATATTATAAATCCAACAATCATTATTCAAATTAGAATTATAAAATATTCAACTAATTGAATAATAAAATTACTTAAATAAAATAACATTTAATTTAAACTAAGTAATTTCATGCTCCATGCAATTTATTTTCCATATAATCTAATCATAACAATTATAATTAATTACTCATGAAAAATAAATTAATCATGCATCTAACCATATTCATATAATATTTATATAAATAAAGTGCATGAACATGCTTATCCTAAGGTGGGAATAATCTAAATGACATTCATAAATACATAAAGCTGTAAAATCGGAATAATTTGACCCCTAAAGTGCAAAAAAATAAAATTACATTAATTTTATTACAAACAACCGGTCCAAAAACACTTTGAACTAACCTTGAACCGCTCGAACCGGACTGAAATCAACGAACCAGCTGAACCGGCCTGCACCTACTGGAAAGGCGTCACGGCGTTGCAACGCCCGCTTCATCCTCGCGCACGCCTGCTATCGGGATGGCGTTGCAACGCTTAGGGGTAGCGTTGCAACACCGCTAACCCCTTGAACACCCGCGTCGATAAGAAACATTGGCGTTGCGACGCCGTTCTTCAGCGTTGCAATGCTGTTGATTCGGCAGTGGTAGAATTCCACGAACACAGCAGCTTCCAATTGCAATTTCTCCTTCGATTCTCCACCGAATTGCTTGAAACTAGTCCCGAACGACTCGTAACTCAAATATAGACTCAATAACGCACTTTTTACCCCAAAACGCAGGGGCCTTTACATACAAAGTGATCAAATCAAAAGAAGTAAACTATGGTCAAATACTCCTAAATAGTTTTACAACAACCAAATGCATTTCCCACCAAATCAATGCAATTTTGTTTCAAAACAAAACAATACAAGTATTTCTCTGATACCAATTGATGGAGATCTGATCTCCTTGAGCAGCGGAAACGTGTTTGGGATCGTAATTTGCTTGATTGTTTTAATTGAAACAAAAACAATACATTGACAAAAAACATACAGAACAAGCATGCTTTTTAATCTAATTAAACATGGAGGTTTACATGCAAACATGTTTAGTTTAACAATTAAACTAAAAAGAATAGAAATGATACCTTTGTAGACTCGTAGCAACTCCTTGCTTCAAGTAAATTTCAGTAACTCAGCAACACAACAACTCCTCTGTTTTTCAAGCAGGAACACTACCACTTGGAAAACCCTCTATGTCTTTGAGTGCTTGGATCTTCCTTGGTGGGAAGGATCCAACAATTGGAAGAATTGAGAATTAGAGAGTGAGAGAGAGAGAATTCTTGCAGAGAGAACTCTTCCCAAAATTACAGATCGATCAACCTAATCAACTCACCCCCTTCTCCCTGTTAAGCTATCGATAGGGAGAAGGAAAGGGATAGTGGGAACGTGTCAGGAAGACACGTTCTCTTATTTTATTATTAAAATAATAATAATAATAAAATAATAATTAAATCATATTTAATTATTAATTAAAATTATATTTAAATAAAACAAATTAAATATCATATATTTAATTTGGATTAAACCACATTTAATCAATATATCCCTCTAACCTATAGTTTTAACGTACATCCAGTGCACATTAAATTTTAACCTATAGTTTACAAATATGAATCACATTCACATTTGAATTTAATATTTGAACTCTTTCAAATATTTAATTCTCTCACATAATTTAATATGAATCATATTCACATTAAATTTATAATATATAGTTCCAAAACTATATATTATATCGTATCCATATACATTAAATATATTCCCTAATGAATTTGAACATTTCAAATTTAAATGATCTAAGAACCCTTTACGAGCTAGAAGGTGGACTTAATGGACCTACAGATCAGAAGCTCCAACGATACGAGATTGCTCGGTTAATCTCATTAACCTCCCAATCAACATTCGTCAATCATGAACACTCCACTAAAGTCCCATGTTTGCACTCTTCTCATCGCAGATATATTTCGTGTCCACGGATATTGACCAATAACAACAATTCAATCCTTCACGAATGTTCGTAACACCAGCTGGGTCAAATTACCGTTTTATCCCTAGGTTACATCTTGTGCCTTAAGTACCAGTGCTCCTCTAATGAACAATTTTTTTGTGGTCCTACCAACAATCATAGTCCCCCTCAGGCCAATGAGAGGGTCGGGCTCTTTGTTCAAGTCCCGGAGACACCACTTAAGGGAGCATTCCTCTACTTACCCTAGTAGGCGGGAAGGAGTGAATTCCATCTTGCTAAGTTAAGTTCTCAGCCGCTCACTTGGTCTTGTCCCCAAGAAGGTAGGCATATTGAGTCGGCGAATCTCGTCACTCTCACCCATACTAGTCAAAGGACAATCCCTCGCGAACAGGACTTCGTAACCTGCTCAGGATTAAGATCAAGTTGCCTAGGTCATCCTAGTGAAATAAAAACCTAACTAGTCAACGGAGTTACAGCTAGAGATTACTATTTCGTGGTCCGGTCTTATGTAATCTCATTACATAGGATATCCCCACTCACATGTCATCTACACGAACATGTTAGGATCACAGTGTTTGTATCAAATACAAAGTGGGCCACATCCATAGTTTTACCAGGGTAAGGTACCCAAACCTTATCCCCTAACTATGACCCTTTAGGTTGTATCTCGAACTGAGATCATTTATATGTACACTACATTAAGTTAAAGATTCATATAACAACCTTGGATGTTTAGTTTATTGGATTTAGGGTTTAAATAAAGGCAAACTCGTAGATAACGAACAATAACTCTTTATTGAAATAATAACACTTGATTACATTAATTAGAACATAATTACAAACTACGAGTTTTAGGGCACAAAACCCAATAGGGACCATAATTTTTTGTACTCTGACCAACCCATAGAAAAATCTTCTCTTGTGGACCAATTAATAGAATATACCTTAGAGTTTAAAATTAAAAATTTGGTTCATGATGAATTAGAGAGGTTGGATAAGTTAGAAACTGAGGTGGTAGGACTCTGGGAAATAGTACAGGATAAAGCTCAATATCTTAATCAACTAGTAATTTCCCTTAAGGCCTTACAAGAACAATTTCTAATCCTTACCACTCAAGATGTGCAACCTAGGAGGATTTGTTCATATGATAATGAGGATAGTTTGGGGGAGACGGAGGCACACCATGATCAGGTTAGTGAGGAAGACATTGGTGATAAAATTAGTTCCACAGGGGAGATCTAGGTGATAGAGTTAGAGGCTGAGAAGTCTTCTTTCCTTTTATCCCCAGAAATTTCCTTTATTTTTGATACCCAGTCGTCCTATACTCACGAGTCTTGCTTTGATTTTAGTTCTTTCATTTCATTAAACAAAAATACCAAAAATAATTATTTGTCTGGTGCCCAAGAAAAACAGCATAGCCTTTTAGACTTAGAGGGCTATATCGACGCAAGCAAGAAGGGCCCAAAGAAATATGAGCAGTTTTATGTGACCTGATAAGTCACCGTCTAGCTAAAGACGTTAAAGAAAACGCTTCTTGGGAGGCAACCCAAGTTTTATGTTTTATGTTTTTATTTTTGTATTTGTCTTCTTTTATGTTATTTTCTAATTGTTTGTGTTTTTGTCTAATTTCTTTCTTTTCGTACCTCCAGGTGTATGCCCAACGGGAGAGCTGCAGACTTGCACCCTTTTGATCCTAAGATCGAGAAGACCTGTAAGAGACTCCTAAGGGAAGGAAAAGCAGAACCTCAGATTATGGTTGATAAGGAGCTCATCAATAACCCTAAATCTATCAGGGAGTATTTCCAACCCGTGTTTAATTCTAAGCAGGCTGGAATAGTCCATGCCCCTATAAATACTAATAATTTTGAACTTAAGACAGGGCTTATACAAATGGTTAGGGAAGGTGCTTTTAGAGGATTAGCCACAGAAGATCCTAATCCACACCTTCAAAATTTCTTAGAAATCTGTGGTACATTTAAAATGAATGGTATCTCTGCTGATAATATTCGCTTACGTCTCTTTCCATTCTCTTTGCGGGGTAGTAGAGCCAAAGAATGGCTAGGGGGTCCCTTCCTCAGCAAAGTATCACTTCCTGAGAGGAGTTGGCCGAAGCCTTCATGACCAAATTCTTTCCACCTGTGAAAGCTGCAAAGTTAAGGACTGAGATAGGAACATTCAGGCAGCAGGAGGGAGAGCAACTATTTGAGGCCTAGGAAAGGTACAAGGACATGCTCAGGAGGTGCCCACAGCATGGCTACCCAGATTGGCTCCAGGTACAATTGTTTTATAATGGACTGGAAGGTAAGACCAGGACCATTCTAGATGCCACTGCTGGAGGGGCTGTCATGGCGAAGACTGTGCCAGAAGCACGTGCCCTCCTCGAGGAAGTGTCAACTACCAGCTACTAGTGGCCTACGGACAATGACAGATCTAAACCAGTAGCTGGAGTATATCAACTGGATGAGGTAACCTCTCTTAGATCTCATATGACATTTCTCAATCATGTCCTGAATAATTTTGCAGGATCACCAAGAACAGTGATGTCCTCTCAAAGCTCCCAGCCCAATGGAGAATCCACTATGGAGCAATTACACTACCTGAACAACAGAAGCAACACCTATGAAGGAAACCAGACTTAGAATAACCTCCCAACACATTATAATCCAGGTTTGAGGTATCATGAAAATTTCTTTTATGCTAACAACAAAAATGTGTTGAATCCTCCTACAGGGCATGCTTCTACATCAGAGAGGAAACCATATCTTGAAGACACATTGCACTTCTTCATAGCTGAATCCAGAAGTCGGTCCAACCAGTTGGAGAATGCAGTCACCAGTCTGTCTGGTATAGTGACTAGTCATGGAGCTGCAATACAGAATATAGAGACCCAGATTGGCCAAATGAACACATCACTCCAGACACTGCAAGCAAGGAAGGAAACACCTTGAGGGAGTACAGTCTTGCTAAAGACGTTAAACAAAGCGATTCTTGGGAGACAACCTAAGCTTTACTTACTTTTGTTTTTTTGTCTTTAGCTTATTTTAGTCTGTTTTAGTTGTTTATTAGTTCTTAGTTTATTTACTAGTTGTTGTTTTGCTTTGTAGGTTGTGGCGATGCCTTTCTTCGTTGAAATCCATGCTCCCATTCTGAGGAACTCCAACACACATGTTTTGGCTATCCAAGGAACTCAGAAAGATCTCCATCACCTAGGACAGTATTGCTTACTCTTACCCTTATACTTAATTTGTGCTTATTTCTGCAAACATTGGGGGCAATGTTTAGTTTAAGTTTGGGGGTGGGATGTTATTCATTTGTTGTGACTGTCCTGAGTATGTGCTGAATTGTTGATTGACCTTTTTCATAAGTATGATCATGATAGCCTAGGATGAGATTTAATTGGAAATTCTTGTGATTCTGCTAAAACTTGAGAGCATGATATGAATTCGAGTTAATTTAAAAATTTTCTTGAGTTTTTCCTGCACTATTATGCACATAGTCTGTGTTCCTGTAGTTTTGAAATGCTTAGAATAAAGTTATTAGGCATAGAAGTTTGATGTCACCCCAATAGGTCTAAGAACTGTTTTGAGAGTTAAACTGCAGGATAGGGTGAATGACAATATGAAGTGCATGACTTGTATAGTATGTGAAATAGTTGATTTTTGTTGTTTGTTTGCTAAAGAAAAAAATTCGTGAGGGCAAAAAGAGCTACCTTCATTGTGATCAGTTAGGCCACTCATTGAGCGAGTGCTCTGGGTAAGGGTTCCTGCAGTGGATGTGTGAAAGCTAGTGTCCTTACACAAAAAAAAAAGAAGAAAATAGCAAAAATTGATAAAAAGTGAGTAAGTGCTGAGTAGAGTTATTTAATTTTTGAATGTGGGGAGGCTCAAAGATTAGTAATTAAGACGAGTGTAGGGGGAAGCTGAATGAAGAGCCTAATAAAGTTGATATGGGCTTAGTAAAAATGAAGGGAACATAGGCTAGTCACACACACACGAAGGAACACTTAAGGAAGAGTTTTAAATTGCTTGCTGTAGTGTTATGTTTGAGTGTTTCCTGTAAATGCCGGATTTTCTCTTAAATCTTTAAGGTTTGAATCAAATGTATGTATAAGGACAATATGATGTTTAATTCAGTTTTTGCTCGGGACTAGCAAAAGTTTAAGTTTGGGGGTGTTTGATAGCACACAAAATGTGCTATCCTTAGGCTTAATCATTGCTAGTTTTGTAATGATTTCAGAGCTTTTACGTGTTTAATTTACTCAATTTCAGGTTAATAGCACAAACAAGACAATTGGAGACATTTTAGATCAATTGAGATCAAAACGAGGCTATTTGGAGCTAAAAATAACATCATTTAGAAGTAGAAAGATCAATCGAAGCTTGAAGACCCGAGGTGATGGCGTTGTAACGCCATGCTTGCTGTTGAGAGACTTTGAAGACCCCAGAAGATAGCGTTGCGATGATCGATAAGGAAGATGCGTATGAAGGTCGTGCAGATAGCGTTGCAACGCTACCTTGCAGCGTCGCAACGCTACTTCGATAGAGAAACGCGCGCGTTAGGGTAGCGGCATTGCAACGCTGCCGACTGTTTCCACATATACCAAGCGTTTAGGGTACAGCGTTGCAACGCTGTCCCTAGTGTTGCAACGTTGTACCGAGAGACACTATAAATACAACCTTATGTTTTCTTGCAAGAGTAGCCAAATTTGGTAGATTTTTGCTCCTATTTTCGAAATACACTTTGTAAGGAGAGAAAAGAGAGCGTTTTTTGAGCCAAAGCATTCGTGGAGGTTCGAGATCGAAGACGGGAGCTCAAAGACGAAGGACCGACATCGACACATAAGTTTAATTTCCTTTTCTTTCAAATTGTAATAGCGTTGTAAGACGTTTTCTACATGTTTAGCTTGATTTTCATGTGATTTAGAGTAGCTAAATATTGTAGTTCGGATTTGATTTACTTGTTGAGACTTTCTTACTATGAATTGAAGCATGTTTTGTCCTTATATTTGGCAATTCGTTCATAACTCTTAATTTGTTGTTTAAGTGGACTCGAGAGATAAAACTTGAATTAGAGCAAAGTTGTCAAAACCCTTAGGAATCTGGCATGAGAATGACTAAGAAACTTAACGGAAACACATAAAGAAGTTGCTTAATGCCATGCATGTCGTAGGTTCATATGTAGACTATGGAGTTTATTGCATGTGTGAGGCTCACTAAGAATCGAGAGATTTTCTTGAGTATTTTTCTTCTTGTTTATAAATTCATCTCATTGGTTCATTGCATGTGTTAGTTAAGTCTTTAACTTGTAAAATCACTTTCCTCAAATCTATCAATTCGTGTCTCCACATGTTTGTTTGTCGTTTGTCTTTATTTTCAATCACCTATCCATGTTATGTTTCTTTAGCTAAAATTGAGAATTAATATCTTGATAATTAATTAATCTAGAAACTCATTCCCGAGGACGATACTTGGACTCTTAAATCACTATACTAAAACTTGACCCGTACACTGCGGTATTGCATATCATAAATTATACGCAACAATATACCATGGATCTTTTCATTTTCTAGTCAATGTGGGACATTGTTAGCACTCCTAACACATAGAGCATGAAATCACATATCATAATTCATAATTCTTAAATTGTAAGCTTCAAAATCATAAGATAATAAATATATGCTCAATTTATAAAATAGATCTCTAATTTAATGTGCATAAATCTCCAAGCATAAAATAAAAATGGATTTCCTTTTCAAAACCTATATAAAGAAAAAATCAATATGTTTACTTCTCTTGAAACATTGGCCTTATAAATCTTAATCCCATTTTTTAATAAATTTGGCGTGAAGTCCATTACCTTAGTCTTAAGCTCCAAAAACTCCAAAGTTCAGTAGTTCCTAACACATCGCTCCCTTCGAACCTCAATAATACTCCTAAATTAGAATCTAATAAAAAATCAAGCTTAAACATAGAATCTATGGGCCTCACAATC
This sequence comes from Trichosanthes cucumerina, assembly GCA_036507285.1. Lineage (NCBI taxonomy): Eukaryota > Viridiplantae > Streptophyta > Magnoliopsida > Cucurbitales > Cucurbitaceae > Trichosanthes > Trichosanthes cucumerina. Next base: position 35,265,245 of record CM071842.1, on the reverse strand, counting down.
TCACCTAAACTACCTTGAATCTAAGTCATCTTTTGAAACGTGACCAAAATTGCCCAAATTTTGTTATCTCAACACCACATCACAATGAGTCTGCTAAAACGATCCACAACCAAATAAGTTAGATTACCCAACAGAAAAGTCATTAAAAATAATCTACAACAACAATCCAATCTTACCCATAATCTACGTCGAATTTAAATCCAAATCAAGCGACTGGAAGTTCTAAAAAAAATGAGGCTCGTGAATCTAACACGAGCGACGCCAACAACTTCTACAACGGATCTAGGTGTGGACTACAAATCAACAAACGGCGAGACTCGACAATCAATGGCTTAAATTACGCATCAGTCGTGTTGTGTGTGTGGTAGACAGACTGACATGGTTATGGGTCGATGACTAGCATTGTGGGGCTAGGACAAATTTGCTCGATAACTATTGCACGCAATTGTAACCATGCAAGACTGCAAGTGTACAATGTCAAGTTTTAATATAGTGATTTGAGATCAAGTATCGCCCTTAGAAATGATTTTCTAGATTAGAGTACTAAGATACTAATTCTCAATTTTATCTAAAGAAATCTTTTAATTGTCAAGAAAATGATGAAAATAACAACTAAAGGAAATATGGAGACTCAAATGTGAGAGAAACCTTAGGGAATTGATTTCACAAATTATTTCATTATCAACGCATAGATTTGACTTTGGTTGTGATATTATAAGCAAGAAGATAAAATTAATCAAAAGATTCTCTCGAGCTCAATTGACCTCAAGCACAACGATAAACCTAGAGTCTCCATTTAGATTTTAATAGCGAGCAAGGTATTAAGAAACTTCTTTAATTACTTCCCGAAGAACCCTTCATTCTCATGTAAGGATTTACTAAGAGTTTTGGTAAACTTATTCTAGTCTAAAGTTTATTCTCTCGAATTAAACTTAAACCAACTAAACATGCAATTCTTGGGCAGAGAAAGACAAACATTAAGCACAAATTACCAAAAATAATTCAACACAACAAACTTCAAAAAAATTGCTAGAATAATAACATAATAAGGCTACATCATTTCCCTAACTATGAATTTAGTTTCTCATATTCACTAAAAACAAACTTAATCCATGTTTAAGGTCCATAAAAATAAACTACAAAGCTAAAAGAAAAGAAGAAAGAACGTTAAGTGTCGATGTCGATCTTTGTCTCCGAGCTCCCGTCACGATCTCAAGCCTCCACTTTCGTGTTTGGCCTCTAAAGAATCTTCTCTAGGTCTCTCAGTGATGTAAGTTTCGAAAATTAAGGGTTTAACTCTCTCAAATTCGACTCTCCCCTTAAATGGCTTCAAAATCATACTTTTATACTCAATCGGCACAATGTTCAGACGCTAGACACAACGTCTCAACATCGTGCCCTAGGGTGCGCGCATAAAAAAGAAATCTGGGTGGCTGTAGGGAATGGATTTCCTATAGTGGAAGCGCGAAGTGAATCGTCGTGGTTTCGTTGTTGTTTCAGTTTTCTTAAAATTGAAAAAAACTATTTCTAACTAGATTAAGCATGCAAAAACAGAGAAGAAAACAGAAAAGGTCTCATGAAACCTACCTCTAGAAGAACCGTTCTTCGCGTTTCCTCCTCGATCACGATCTCACAAACCTCGAATGTTCAACGAATGGATCAACCAGACACTTCCACTTGATCTTCTCGGTTGTTCTTCGATCGTAGAGGGAGAGTGTGGGACTCCCTTTGGATATCGGGGTGGAGAGAGTTTCGAGATTGAGAGAGAGTTGAGAGAGAGTTTCTTGCACTTTGGGATGGATTTAAAAAAAATGGCAAGAATGCTTGCCAAGTGCTTCCGACAACACCTATTTATAATGGTGTGTGGTGGAGTTAAAACTCCACCCAATTACTATTTAACCACAACTATATAATATGAAAATCATATTTGCATATTATACAAATCACATTTGTATAATTATGGAATTTCAAATTGAATCACATTCAATTTAATTTCTTTTAATCAAATTTCTCCAAATTAGCCCTAATTTATTAATTAGGCTAGACTATAGTTTATTATGAATCTCATTCACATCAAACTATATATTATGTCCATTATATCACATATAAATGACATAAATACCATTTTAATAAATTTGAACACTTAAAATCCACTCCAAACTGTAAACCCTCATCTACTCCAATTTGAGCCAACTGAGGCACCTAATGGACTTACAAATGACGAGCTCCAGTGATACGAGATTAACCGATCAAACTCTTTGACCCGGTTAATCAAACTCTTTGTCTATCGATATAACCAATGCGCGTGAGTCGTTCCTTCACAGTTGTTCGTATTCACAACTGGGTCAAATTACCGTTTTACTCTTGTGTCTACTTATTGTTCCTTAAGTCCCACTGCTCCTCTAATGAACAACTTTGTATTGAGGTTTATGCCCTAAAAAAGTGTAGTTTTGTAATAATATTTCAAATGAATAAATAAAGAGTTATTTATCATATTCTCGCACATAAACCTAAATTCAATAAACTAAGTTCCAATGTTATAATAATTGATCTTGAACAATTGTGTAGTGGCCACAAGTTGGATTAGAGGAGCAGTGGGACTTAAGGAACAAGAAGTAGACATAGGGATAAAACAGTAATTTAACCCAGCTATGACTACGAACAACCTGTGAAGGGACGACTCATGGGCATTGGTTATATCGATGGACACAACCTGCCCTATAGTGAGGAGAATGCAACTACGGGGCTTTAGTGGATGTTACCGTAGTTAATGAATGTTGATTAATCGGGTCAAAGAGTTTGATCGGTTAATCTCGTATCATTGGAGCTCGACATTTGTAGGTCCATTAGGTCCCTCGGTTGGCTCAAATTGGACTAGATGAGGGTTTACAGTTTGGAGTAGATTTGAAGTGTTCGAATTCATTAAAAGGGTATTTATGTCATTTATATGTGATATAATTGACATAATATATTGTTTAATGTGAATGAGATTCATGATAAACTATAGTTTAGCCTAATTAATTAATTAGGGCTAATTTGGAGAAATTGAATTGAGAGAAATTAAATTGAGTATGATTCAATTTGAAATTCCACAATTATGCAAATGTGATTTGTATAATAAGGTATGAGATACCTTATATTATATGATATGCAAATATGATTTGTATATTATATAGTTGTGATAAAATGGTAAATGGTGGTGATTTTAACTCCACCATATGACATTATAAATAGGTGGAATGTGAGACATTCCAGAAGGCATTCTCTCATTTTTTTGATTTTGCACCAGAGAGAAAGGAAAAACTCTCTCAATCTCTTCTCACATTTCTCCAAAACCAATTTCCAAAGGGAGTCCCACAACTCTCCCTCTACCTCCCGAGAACAATCGAGAAGATCAAGTGGAAGTGTCTGGCTTGATCCGTTCGCGTTTCGGTTCGTGTTTTGGAGAAGTTCGTTGGATCGAGAGTTCATGATCGAGGAGGAAATCGAAGAAGGGTTCTTCAAGAGGTTAGTAAGTTTTACTCTCTGTTTTCCTTCTCGAAAAGCATGCTTAGCCTAAATTGTACGTTGATACTTTTCATTTTAGAAAATTAGAACTACAACGAATCAACGACGTTTCGCAACGCTTCCGCTGCGGGAAATTCATTCCCTTCAATTAGTATCAGAGACTAACGTTTCTCTTCGTTGTAGGTTCTGTAATTTTCTTAAAATTAGGCCGGTAACATTAATTTTTTCATGTGATAAATGTGAATGGTTTGTAATTGGATGTTTTAAGTTTTTGGCACAAAATTTAGATTTACATATTTCGTTGATGTGATCAATGTAAGGGCCCATTGTTTTTGGGCATTATTGAATGTAAACCGAGTCTGTAAGTCCGTGTCGATCGTGGCAAGAGTTGTTGTGAAGAAATGGAGCGGAAACGGGTGAGAAATAGCAAGGAGTATTATTGTACAGAGGATGGCGTTGCAATGTTGTTCATCGGCGTTGCAACGCCATCCGTTCGGGAGAAGGTCGTGAAGCAGTCCAGCGTTGCAACGTCGCTCGGAGTTGAGACGCTTGCTACAAGTGCAGCGTTGCGGCGCCAGGCAAGGCGTTGCAATGCTGTGCGCGTTGAGCACGCTGCCAAGGCGTTGGGTAGCGCAATGTTGCAATGCTGGCCACGGCGTTGCAACACTGCTTCGTAGTGGAGCAGTTTCTTTCGAAATTTATTATTATTTAATTTATTTTATTATGTAAATTAAGTTTTATATTTAATTTTATTAACTAATATCAATATAAATGTTATATTAATGTTAATTAATTTAATTAAAGTCCCTAGGATGCCAAAAACCGGTCTAATTTGCTGTTTATTTTTATGCAAGTGTTGTATGAAATATTTATATGCATAATGTATGTCATATAGATCAAAATCCCACCTTAGGTTAAGCATTTCATGCATCATATTTGTATTATAAGTGTTATAATATATAGTATGCATGATGGGTTATATTATAAGTGTTATAATATAATGTATATTTTAATTTAATTAATATAAGTGTTATATTATTTAGATTAAAAAGCATTGACATGAATTTTTATTCATGTGATGAATGTATGTTATATAGTTTAATTATTCATGTGATGAATGATCAAACACTATAACATAGAAATGCATGTAACCTAAGTTAATTAATTAGTCTTAAATGGTTTAGAACTTGAATTAATCAGACGTAGCTTTTCTAGTTCTAATAAGATCAGAATTAGAAAATCAAATATAACTTATGAATGGTGACTAATTAGTAACTCTGTCAAAGGAAGGTTCTGTCTAAGGCTGGGGTATTTAAGCTGACGCTTTGCGGAACACCCCTACCTGAGAACCGACCTGGGAGTGAATTTGGTCCAAAGATTTATAAGTTATATTTCTCATGAGTGGCGTTAATTAAGAGTTAATTAAAATACTCACATAGACCTAAGTTAATAATTTGATTATAGACTTAGGCTAATCCAATATAAGAGTTATATTGGTAGACTTAGGTAAATATAGTCGGTTTATCTAGGTCAATCACGTTAAACTAAAGTGTTGAGTGGGAGGAATTATAGTGTATGAGATACATTTAAATTCCATCCATAAATCTCCGTGAAGTTCACATCGTGAGATCCATACCCGATCTCGTGGCGCAAATGGGAGCGTCCCATTCGAATGGTATTTGTATGGGTCAAAATTCAAGGAGAATGGAGAGAGCACTTATGTGAGTGGGAGCGGGACCTGTGAAAACGGGACCCACAGTCTCTTTTATCGATTCACACCGTGAGACGCCTATGATCCGCCTTCTAGTTTGGCCTGGACCAATCAATCCCTTCGGAGGGCCTTGATCATGGGAGTCGAAACACCGTGAATTCCAGAAAGGGATACGATTTGCTTAGTTTGTTTTCCTTCGTAGTCCTCCCTTCGACGGCTATCGTTTGGATGGAAACTCTGGAGATTTAAAGATAGAAAATGACACTCACGGAATTCATTAAGAGTTAATGAATTCAGACCGAAAAATGATAACTGGATGCCTATAGGAATAAGAGTTATTCTGGTATTAGGGTCTAGTCGAGAAAGTCTCATCCCAGAGGAGGAGTGATTCTGTCGTCTCATCCCAGAGGAGGAGTGATTCTGTCGTCTCATCCCAGAGGAGGAGTGATTCTGTCTACTCTTCAGTGGCGGTCATTTTAAACCTTTGGAGTATCTAATTGCATTTTTTAATTGACCTAGGGATCATAGAATAAAATTTGCTAAAAAATGATTGAATTTTTCAAAAGTTTTTGCGAGATCTAATACAAAGTTTTATCTTTTCATCAAAAATGTCAAATGCTATAATTGCTCTTATAGCTTTCGGCAAACTGGTAGGCGACAATTATCAAACGTGAAAAAATAATATAAACACAATATTGGTAACTGACGACCTAAAGTTTGCACTCACTGAGGAGTGTCCTCAGGTGTCGGGTCCGACTGCATGCGAAGTGTTCGTTATGTGTACGATCGATGGACCAGGGCTAATGAAAAGGTCAAGGTCTACATCATAGCCAACTTGTCAGAAGTCTTAGCTAAGAAGCACGAGGTCATGGTCACCGCCAAGGAGACCATGAAGTTGTTGCAAAACATGTTTGGACAACAGTCCTTTCAGGTTAGGCACGACTCTCTCAAACATGTGTTTTATGCTAGGATGAAGGAGGGCACATCTGTTAGGGAACATGTTCTCGACATGATGACCCACTTCAACTTGGTGGAGATGAACGGTGCTTCGATCGATAAGTCGAGCTAGGTCAGCTTTATTCTAGAGACAGTTCCGAAGAGTTTCCTGCAGTTTCGTAGCAATGCTGTTATGAAAAAAATTAGCTACAATATGACCACCCTTCTCAACGAACTACATACCTTCCAGTCCTTGATGAATGTCAAGGGACAACAAGCTGAGGCAAATATTGCCTTCAGGTCCTTTCGCAGGGGTTCGACCTCTTGGACAAAGTCTGTAGGTTCTTCAGACCCGAAAGAGAAGAAGAAGAAGTTGAAGAGAGTGGGTAAAGCTGACCGTGTTGCCGCCCAGAAGGGCAAGAAGGTCAAGGAGGTTGCCGAAAAAGAAAAGTGTTTCTACTGCAACGGGGACGACCACTGGAAAAGGAATTGTATCAATTTCCTTGCCGAAAAGAAGAAGAAAGGTAAATACGATTTACTTGTTACTGAAACTTGTTTAGTAGAGAGTAGTGACTCTGTCTGGATACTTGATTCAGGCGCCACTAACCATGTTTGTTCTTCTTTTTAGGGAATTAGTTCCTGGCAGCGACTGTAGGAGGGTGAGATAACACTCAGGGTTGGATCCAGAGAAGTTGTCTCGGCTGCAGCGGTAGGCACGGTGAAGCTTTTCTTTGGCAGGAAGTACATATTATTAGATAATTTGTACATAATTCTAGGGTTTACTAGAAACCTCGTTTCAATTTCCTGTCTTATTGAACACTGTATTCCATTTCCTTCGAGTTAAATAAAGCGTTTATTTCTCATAAAGGTAATGTGTTATGTTTTGCTTCACTTGAGAATAATCTATATGTTTTAAAGCCAAATTCGGTCAAAAGTGTTTTGAATACTGAATTGTTTAGAACAACAGAAATACGAACTAAAAGATTAAAAGTTTCTCCGAAAGAAAACACCCATCTTTGGCATCTAAGGTTAGACCACATAAATCTCAATAGGATTGAGAGACTAGTGAAGAGTGGACTTCCAAGCGAGTTAGAAGAAAACTCTTTACCGGTTTGTGAGTCATGCCTTGAAGGAAAAATGACCAAACGATTTTTTAGTGGAAAAGAGTATAAAGCCAAAGAGCCTATTGAGTTTATACATTCTGACCTTTGTGGTCCGATGAGTGTTAAAGCACGAGGAGGTTACGAATACTTTGTATCTTTTATAAATGACTATTCGAGATATGGGTACGTTTACCTAATGCATCGAAAGTCTGAAACTCTTGAAAAGTTCAAGGAGTACAAGACTGAGGTTGAGAACCTGTTAGGTAAAACGATTAAAACACTTTGATCGGATCGAGGTGGAGAGTACATGAACACTAAATTCCAGGACTATATGATAGAACATGGAATTACGCCCCAACTCTCAGCACCTGGTATGCCACAATAGAATGGTGTATCAGAAAGGAGAAACATAACCCTATTGGACATGGCTCGATTGATGATGAGTTACGCTCATCTCCTTGACTCGTTTTGGGGTTACACAGTGGAGACTACGCTATACATTTAGAACCACGTTCCGTCGAATAGTGTTTCTGAAACACTTTTCGAACTTTGGAATGGTAGTAAAGGTAGTTTACGTCATTTCAAGATTTGGGGATGTCAGACCCATGTGTTGGTGTTGAATAGCGGTATACATTTTGAACAATGTTCCTTTGATGAGTAACCCTTGAGAATTTAAATCTAACGACCTTGTTCATAAACAAGACCTTTAGATCTAAAATTCAAAACCCCCAAATCTAGATGATTTCATTCCTAGGAAAAAGATAGAAACGAGTTTACCTTGATGTTCAAGATCAAGATTAGAGAAAACTTGTTTCTAAACTCAAGATTCGAATCACTCAACAAGTAATTTGATCAACGCTACTTGAATGATCCTAGCATGTAAATCTAAACACAAGATATGCAAAGAAACAAGCTCATGGTTCAAGAAGCAAAATATGCAACTTTTCATTTAAACCATGATTCCAAGTCTCATTTACAATACAACTATGACCAATAGCCTCCCAATTGTAACCTAAAACTAAGCTAAAATGACATGTTTGAGAATGTAACTTCCCTAACTTTAATGTCGTAACAATCCACTACTCAAATGTAACCTAAAACATTGAAATAAAAACTTTAAAACTGAAATTACATGTAAATGAGGTATAAATCTGAGAATTTATTTTCTAACAACAATTCTAGTCTTTGTAACCTCCCAAGGTATAAATAAAGCTCCACTTGAAGAAACTTGAAGTGTTGTCCCATTAATTGATGTTTGACTTTCATTAAATGAAGCTTGAGATGCACTTAATTTCATTTAATTGCAACTTAAGTTCTTTCATTGAACTTGACTTCAACTTTAATGCAACTTGAGTTCATCATAAATGAAGCCTTGATGTATTTAATGCAACTCCATTTTTAGCTCTTCTTTAGTCATGACTAGAGTTGTAGGATTCATAACATCCTTCAAAGAGTGTTTCTGAAACACCTTTCAAGGTCTTGAACAATGGGATCCTGCCCTCTTACTGGCCTAAGAGGGATTAAGTTTATGGTAGGACCATAGACTTGTTGTTCATTAAAGGATCAGTAGTGCTTAAGGAGCAAAAGGTAATCACAAGGCTAAAACGGTAATTTGACCCAGTTGTGATTACGAACAACCTGTGAAGGGTCAACTCACAGAAATATAGTTTTTGTTGTAGTGCTTATAATTATGTAAATATGCAAATATGATTTGAAAATACATAATAAGAGCACTATAGGGATAGGATGCTAATTTTTATCCTATTTCCTTATAAATATATGCATGAGATGCACATTTTGACTATGCATTCCTAAAAAGAGAAACCCTAGCGCTCTCTCTTGTGAAAAGTGTTTTCACTCTTCTCTCATATTCTCCTAACTCCAAAAGGAATCCCACCATCCTCCCTCTCCTAGAGATACAACAGAGAAAATCTAGTGGTGAGATCGATTGCGTCGAGATCGTTGAGAACGTGAGATCGTGAGGAGCAAGGAGCATTAGAAGATTTGATCTACAAAGGTAATAATATGTTGTCCATATTCTTATTTTTATGCTTAATCGTTGTAGTATCATATTTTTGATCTGATTTATGTAACAAATTTCAAGAACACGCGATTCAATTCGCTTCCGTTGCGGGACTCAATCCCATCAAACTTGACCTTAATCTTGAGCAGGTTATCGACTCCTGTCTACGAGAAGTTGTCCTTTGACTAGTATGGGTGAGAGTGACCTGAGTAGCCGACTCAAATGCCTACCTTATTGAGGACAAACTACTTAGGGAGTTGGGAACTTAACAAGATGGAATTCACTCAATCCGGTGCTTAGGAGAATTAGATAGGTTATTCCTTTATGTGTTGATTCCAGGTCTTGAACAACGTGGTCCTCGAGAGGGACTTTATTTATGGTAGGTTGTTCATTAGAGGATCGGTGATACTTAAGGAGCAAGAGATAGTCACAGGGGTTTGCATCAGAATTCGATCCCTTCATAATAGTCATGGGAGGAGAGTTTAGAGAGGTGAGAGGAGGAAGGAGGAAAGGAAAAAATTAAAAATTAAAAAATTTATTTTAAAAAATTAAATTTAAAAAAACATATTTTTTAATTAAAAAGAAAATGACATGACAGCCTTCCATTAGTAATCAAGGAAAAATGGGTCGAGGGACCAAAAAGGAGCTAAATGCAAACTTCAGGTCTAAATTTGTTGTGTTTCAAAGCTAGGGACCTAAATGTTACCAAAACCCAAGGAGCTAAAAGTGTATTTTTCTTTAAAATTAAAATTTTCTCCCATATTTATTACATCCAACGATTAAAATTAAAATGATTTCTCTCTCTATGAACTTTTCTTCTATAATTTTAAGTTTTTAATTATGAACAAGAAAACACTCTATTACTAACTTTTTGTTTTAGTTCAACATATAGTGTGAGATTTGAACTTATGATGTTTTAGTTGAAGATATATCTTAATCAATTGAGTTATACTCAAGTTGACAATTACAAACTTTTCTTCTAAGGAGTAGTATGTTCATTTGAAAATAACATCATTTTCTCAACAAATTTAATATAAATATTATTATTATTAACATCAATTTTCTCTTAACTCAAAGTATCATTTCATAATCATTTGGTCTTTGAATTGATGATCTTTTGATTTTTGAAAATTAAGTCTATAAATGCTAATTCAACCATAGATTTTCTTGTTTCTTTTCTACTGTTTACGTATGTTTTTAAAATTCCAGCTTAATTTAAAAAACTATAAAAAGTTGGCCCCATTTGATAACTATTTGGTTTTTTTGCTCCCTACATTCTGAAAATAATGAAATATGAACCATTCTCTAGTGCTTAAGAATACTAGAGAAACATAGTTTGAGTTCACCCATTAGAAACAAAGTGCTCCCGCATTATTTGCTTAAACTAAATATCCAAGGCTGTAAAATGTCTCTTTAACTAAATGTAATTTACATATAAAGGATCTCGGTTCGAGATACAACCTAAAGGGTCTATAGTAAGAGGAATTTTCTTGGTTGTTGTATTGTTGTGCAAAAGGAACAAGGAGTTGTTGTTGATTCGAAACTACAAAGGTAACTTAGAATTTCCTTATAGTTTATTTAATTTACAACATGTTTGCATGTTTAGGATCCATGCTCTAATTAGATTAGATTGTATGCTTATCTCTGTTTTGTTTACCCAATGTATTGGTATTTCTAGTAAACCAAAACAATCAAGCAAATCGATTTCTAATCACGTTTCCGCTGCTCAAGGGGATCTGATTGCCATCAATTTATATGTTTTAAAACCAAACTCAGTTAAAAGTGTTTTGAATACTAAATTGTTTACAACAGTTGAAACACGAACTAAGAAATTAAAAATTTCTCCAAAAGAAAATACCCATCTTTGGCATATAAAGTCAGACCACATAAATCTCAATAGGATTGAGAGACTTGTGAAGAGTGGACTTCTAAATGAGTTAGAAGAAAACTCATTGCCAGTTTGTGAGTCATGCCTTGAAGGAAAAATGACCAAAATACCTTTTAGTAGAAAAGGTTATAGAGCCAAAGAGCCTCTTGAGTTTGTACATTCTAACCTCTGTGGTTCGATGAATGTTAAAGCACGGGGAGGTTACGAGTACTTTGTATCTTTTATGGATGACTACTCGAGATATCGGTACGTTTACCTAATGCATCGAAAGTCTGAAACTCTTGAAAAGATCAAGGAGTACAAGACTGAGGTTGAGAACCAATTAGGTAAAACAATTAAAATACTTCGATCAGATCGAGGTGGAGAGTACATGGACACTGAATTCCAAGACAATATGATACAACATGGAATTACGTCCCAACTCTCAGCACCTGGTATGCCACAACAGAATGGTGTATCCAAGAGGAGAAACGTAACCTTGTTGGACATGGTTCGGTCGATGATAAGTTATGCTCATCTCCTTAACTCGTTTTGGGGTTATGCAGTGGAGACTATTGTATACATTTTGAACACTGTTCTGTCGAAGAGTGTTTCTGAAACACCATTCGAACTCTGGTTTGGTCTTCAAATCAGTTTATGTCATTTCAGGATTTAGGGATGCCCGACCTATGTGTTATGTCAAACCCGAAGAAATTGGAACCCTGTTCAAAATTATGCCTATTCGTAGGTTACCCAAAGGAAACGAGGGGTGGTTTCTTTTACGATCCTAAGGAAAATAGGGTGCTTGTATCAACAAACGACACATTCCTTGAGAAAGACCACATTAGGGACCATAAACCAAGAAGTATGATTGTGTTGAACGAAATGGACAACTCATCAGCAAAAGTTGTTGATGAAGTTAGTACGTCAACAAGTGTTGTTGATCCAAACTCATCTAGTCAAGTTCGTTTTCAAGAGTTGAGAATGCCTCAACGTAGTGGGAGGGTTGTCAGACAGCCTGAACGTTACATGGGTTTGGCTGAAACCCAAGTTGTCATACCTGATGATGACTGCGAGGATCCATTGACCTATGATCAGACAATGAATGATGTTGAGAAAGACGAATGGATTAAAGCCATGTATAAGAAATGGAGTCTATGTACTTCAATTCCGTTTGGGAGCATGTGGACCAACTGGATGTGGTTAAACCTATTGGTTGCAAGTAAATCTACAAGCGTAAACGTGGTGTAGATGGGAAGGTACAGACCTTCAAAACCAGACTAGTGGCAAAGGGTTTTACTTAGAGAGAAGAGGTTGACTATGAGGAAACCTTTTCTCCTGTTGCCATGGTAAAGTCTATTAGAATCCTTCTAGCCATCACTGAATATTATGACCATGAGGTATGGCAAATGGATGTCAAGACGACCTTTTCTAATGACAGTCTTGACGAGACCATCTACATGGACCAACCCAAAGGGTTCATTACTCAAGGTCAAGAGCAAAAGGTTTGCAAGCTTCAAAGGTCTATTTATGGACTGAAACTAGCCTCATGGTCTTGGAATATAAGATTTGATGAGGCAATTAAATCTTATGGCTTTAATGAAAATGTTGACGAGCCTTGTGTCTAGAATAAAATCCTCAACAACACTGTCACATTTCTTGTATTGTATGTGGATGATATCCTACTCATTGGGAATGAGGTAGGATTTCTAACTGACATTAAAAAATGGTTAGCTTCGCAATTCCAAATGAAAGATTTGAGAGAAACTCAATATGTTCTAGGTATTCAGATTGTCCGAAACGGGAAGAACAAAATGCTAGGCATGTCTCAAGCATCTTATATCGACAAGATGTTGTCCCGAATAGTATGCAGAACTCCAAGAAGGGCTTATTGCCTTTCAGGCATGGGGTTCACCTGTCTAAGGATCAGTGTCCTAAGACACCTCAAGAAGTTGAGGATATGAGATGCATCCCTTATGCTTCAGCTGTGGGGAGCCTTATGTATGCAATGCTGTGTACTAGGCCTGACATCTGTTATGTAGTCAGGATTGTCTAGATATCAATCCAATCCAGGATTAGATCACAGGGCAGCCGTAAAGGCAATCCTCAAGTATCTTAGGAGAACGAGTGACTACATGTTTGTATATGGAAGTGGGGATTTGATCCTTACGGGATACACAAATTTTGACTTTCAGACCGATAAGTATTCTAGGATATCCACATTGGGTCAGTGTTCACACTCAACGGAGGAGCTGTAGTGTGGCGAAGCATCAAGCAGGGATGCATTGCTGATAACACGATGGAAGTCAAGTATGTTGCGGCTTGTGAAGCTGCAAAAGAAGCTGTTTTGCATAGGAAGTTCATGCTAGATTTGGAAATTGTTCCAAATATGAACTTGCCAGTAACACTGTTTTGTGACAACAATGGTGCAGTAGCCAACTCGAGAGAACCTCAGAGTCATAAGAGGGGCAAGCATATTGAATGCAAGTATCACCTGATACGGGAGATTGTGCATTGCGGAGACGTGGCAGTCACAGAGATAACTTCGGAGCACAACGTTGCTGATCCGTTTACCAAGGCCCTCAAGGCTAAGGTGTTTGAGGGTCACCTAGAGAGTCTAGGTCTTCGAGTTCTTCCAGACTAGGGCAAGTGGGAGTATTGTAAAGGGTATTCATATGCCCTAGTTTATTATATTACATTCATGTATTACTTTACATTTGAGAAATGTATAAGTACTCCATTAGCTTAGTTCAAGTGGGAGTGTGTTGGGGTGTTTGCCCTAATCTCGTATAGTTTGTAATATAGTTGTTATAAATGAATAAAAGTTATTGATTTATCAAACTTTGTATCTTGCATTTTATAAAACTTAATACAATAAACTAAGCTTCAAGGTCATATTATAGTACTTGAACGGTGTGTAGTTGACACACGGGGAAGATCATGTTCGAGTTAATGACCCTAACGGTCTACAGTATATGGATCCTTGGAAACCTCATCCTGGTTACACTGTGGATGCGACCCGCTTTGTATTCGATACAAACGAGGTGATCCAGCTCGTTTATGTGGTTGACATGTGAGTGGGGGCATCATATGCAATGAGATTGTACAAGACCGGACCGTGAATTATTAGACCTCATCGATGTAACATCATTAATGTGAGGACTAATAACTTCGTAGATGACCATTAGTGACTCGTCCTCAATCCTGAGCGTGTTACGGACTCCTGTCTGCGGGGTGAAGGGAATCGAAGTCCCCGCAGCGGAAGAGATTGCGAATCGCGCGCTCTTGACTTAGTTACAACGGTAAATTCAAGAACATAAAACATAGATTAAACATATATAACAGTATGGACAACAAGAAATTACCTTTGAAGAACCTTTCTTCGAGTGCTCCTCTCTCCCACGATCACGATCTCAGCAACAGGAACTCCAACGTATGAAGACACGACCACCGGATCTTCTCCGTTGTTCTCTAGGTGAGGGAGGAATGTGGGTTCTCTTTAGTAGAGGTGAGGTTTTTGTGAGAGATGTGTGTTTTGGAACTCTTCCAACAACACAACTAGAGAGGACTTGTAATTCTATGAAAAACACTTGACCTAGTTGCATCTCATGCAACCATATATATAAGGGATTGGTATGAAAATGACCATCCTACCCCTCCTTTATTCTCTCTTTAGTATATAGTTTATATATGAATCTAATTCACATTAAAACTATATATTATATCAATTATATCATATATAATTGATATAACTCCTTATGTATGAAATTGAACACTTCAATTTCACTCCTAACTTTATACCCTCAATATTACCATATTGAGCCAACGGAGGATCTAATGGACCTACGGATCATGAGCTCCAATGATGTGAGATTAACCGATCAAACTCTTTGATCCAGTTTAATCAATATTCATTAACTACAAGTCACTCCACTATAGACTTGTAGTTGCACTCTCCTCATTGTAGATATTATTGTGTCCATTGATATAGTCATTACCCATGAGTCGACCCTTCACAGGTTGTTCGTAATCTCGGTGGGTCAAATTACCGCTTTACCCCCGTGATTACCTCTTTGCTCCTTAAGCACCACCGATCCTCTAATGAACAACAAGTCTAAGGTCCTACCTTAGACTCATACCCTCATAGAGGCGGGCCCCGTTGTTCAAGACACGAGTCGATTCTTAAGGGAACAACCTATCTAATTCCTCAAGAGAGGAATGAGTGAATTCCATCTTGCACAGATTAAGTTCCCCGCCTACCTCACGAGGTTCGTCCCCCGAGAGAAGGTAGGCTTATTGAGTCGGCTACAAGCCACTCTCACCCATATTAGTCTAAGGACAAACTCGTATAAGCAGGAGTTCTTAACTTGTTCAGGATTCAGGTCGAGTCACTAATGACCATCTATAAATTACTAGTCTTATCCTCGTTAGCTGTTGTTATCTTTGGTTAGACTAATGATTTGCGATCCAGTCTTTTATGAACTCTTCATACAGGATGCCCCCACTCGCATGTCAACTACATGAATGAGTTGGATTACCTCATTTGTACTAATTACAAAGTGTGCCGCATCCATGGTGTTACAAGAATGAGGTTTCCAACCTTATTCTTATACCATAGACTATTTAGGTTATAATCTTGAACTCAACCCAAATAGTGTCCACTACACTGATTTCAAGATAAACGTTATAACCTTGGAGTTTAGTTTATTGGATTTATAAAAGTAAGACTGTAATCTTATCAAAACAAATAACACTTTATTTAATTGATCAAAATTACACAAGTTTAGGACATAAATCCCAACAATCTCCCACTTGACCTAAAGCTTGTGGAGTACTAAACATTACAGTAATGTAAATACAATAAACTAGGGCATTTAAACCCCTTTGTACAAAATACTCCAACTTGCCCTAGTTGGGGAAGACTTGTAAACCTAGACCTTCTAGGTGACTCTCAAAAACTTTGTAAAAGGATCAACAATGTTTTGCTCTGAGGCTATCTTCGTGACAATCACGTTTCCTCTATGCACGATCTCCCGGATGAGATGATACTTCCGCTCTATGTGCTTTTCCTCTTATGACTTGGGTTCCTCGAATTTGCCAACGCACTCATCAAGTATCGCAATACAACGTGATGGGCAAAGTCATATTTGGAGCAACTTCCAAATTTAGTATGAATTTCCTTAACCAAACGGCCTCCTTAGCTGCTTCACAAGCTGCTACATATTCGGCCTCCATGGTGGAATCAGCGATGCATCCTTGCTTGATGCTTCGCCATACTACAACTCCTCCGTTAAGAGTGAAAACTGACCCTGATGTAGATTTCCGAGAATCTTTATCAGTCTGAAAGTCAGAATCTGTGTATCCTGTAAGGATCAAATCCTTAGCCCCATACACAAGCATGTAGTTCCTTGTTCTCCGAAGATACTTAAGGATTGTTTTACCCGCCGCCCGGTGTTCAAGTCTGGATTGGATTGATACCATCGACCATCCCAACTGCAAAACAGATGTCAGGCTAGTACACAACATGGCGTACATCAAAGCTCCCAACGGTGATGCGTAAGGAATCCGTCTCATGTCCTCAACTCCTTGAGGTGTCTTAGGACACTGTTTCCTTAGACAAATGGATTCCATGTCTAAAAGGCAACAAGCCATTTTGGAATCTTGCATCTTAAACCTTGACAACACTTTGTCTATGTATGATGCTTTGAGACAAGGCTAGTGTTTTATTCTTGCGGTGCCTGCATAACTGGATCCAAGAACAAATCGCGCATCACCCAAATCTTTCATTTGGAATCTGCAGAAACTAACCATTCCTTGATGTCAAGAAGATAACCTACATCATTCCCAATGAGTAGGATATCATCAACATAGAGAATTAGGAATGCGACAGAACTATTGATGATTTTCTTGTAGACACAAGGTTCATCATCATTCTGGTCAAAGCCATAAGATCTGATAGCCTCATCAAATCTTATATTCCAGGACCTAGAGGCTTGTTTCAGTCCATAAATCGACCTTTTAAGCCTGCAAACATTTTGCTCTTGTCCTTGTTTAATGAACCCTTTGGGTTGGTCCATGTAGATGGTTTCCTCAAGATTGCCATTCAAAAAGGTTGTCTTGACATCCATTTGCCATACCTCATAGTCATAATATGCGGCAATGACAAGAAGGATACGGATAGACTTTACCATAGCAACAGGTGAAAAGGTCTCCTCATAGTCAACCCCTTCAACCTGGGTATAACCCTTTGCTACTAGTCTAGCTTTAAAGGTTTGCACCTTCCCATCTACACCACGTTTTCTCTTGTAGATCCACTTACAACCTATAGGTTTCCCCCCATCAAGCTTATCTACAAGATCCCAAACAGAATTGAAGTACATCGACTCCATTTCTTGGTCCATGGCTATGACCCATTTGTCTTTTTCTTTGTCAACCATTGCTTGATTATAAGTCAATGGATCCTCGAAGTTGACATCTGGTATAACAACTTGGGTTTCAGCTAAACCCATGTAACGGTCAGGCTGTATCACAACCCTCCCACTACGTCGAGGCATACTAAACTCTTGAGATGGACCCTCTTGACTAGACAAACTAGTATCAACAACTCTTGTTGACGTACTAGTGTTCTTATTAGCAACATTTGCTATTGTTCCGTCTAACTCACTCAACACTACCTTACTTTTTGGTTTGTGGTCCCTTATGTGGTCCTCCTCCAAGAAAGTGGCATTTGTCGACACAAAGACCTTATCTTCCTTAGGATCATAGAATAAACCACTTCTTGTTTCTTTTGGGTATCCTACGAATAGGCACAACTTTGAACATGAATCCAACTTCTTTGAATTTGTCACAAGCACATGTCTTTGGACAACCCCATATTCTCAAGTGACATAAACTACCTTTACGTCATTTCCGAGTTCAAAAGGTGTTTTGTAAACACTTTTGGAGGACACACTATTCAAAATGTATACTGCAGTCTCCACTGCATAACCCCAAAAGGAACTAGGGAGATGAGCATAACTCATCATTGATCGAATCATTCCAACAAGGTTCTATTTCTCCTTTTCGATACACCGTTTTGCTGTGGTGTGCCGGGAGCTGAGAGTTGAGATGTAATTCCATGTTCTATCATATAGTTCTGGAATTTTAAATCCATGTACTCTCCACCTCGATCCGATCGAAGTGTTTTAACTCTTTTACCTAATTGATTTTCAACCCCAATCTTGAATTCCTTGAACTTTTCAAGTGCTTCAGACTTGTGGTGCAGTAGGTAAATATGCCCATATCTAGAATAATCATCTATAAAAGAGATGAAATATTCATATCCTCCCATGGCTTTAACATTCATCGGAGCACAAAGGTCTGAATGTATAAGCTCTAGAGGATCTTTGGCTCTATAACCTTTTCCACTAAAAGGTCTTTTAGTCATTTTGCCTTCTAAGCGAAATCACACATCTTGTAAGGAATTTTCTTCTAACTTGTTTAGAAGTCCGTTTCTTTACGAATCTCTCAATCCTATTGAGATTAATGTGACCCAGTCTTAGATGCCAAAGATGAGCATTTTCTTTAGGAAAAATTTTACGTTTCTTAGTTTGTGCATTTGCAGTTTTAAATAATTCAGTGTTCAAAACCATTTTGATTGAATTAGGCCTTAAAACATACAATCCATTTTCTAATGAAGCTGAACATATTTCTAAACCTTTCTTCAAAATAAACACTTTATTCATAGAAAAGGAAACAAAAATACATTGTTCAATAAGGCAAGAAATGGAAATGAGGTTTCTAGTAAACCCTGGTATCACTAATATATTGTCCAACAATACATATTTCTTGCCAAAATAAAGCTTCATTGTGCTTACTGCTACAGCTGAGACGACTTCTCCATTTCCAAACCGGAGCGTTATCTCTCCTTGTTGTAGTCACGCCAGAATCAATTCCACGAAAAAGAGAAAACATGATTAGTGGCACTGAATCAAGTATCCAAGCTGTTTTATCATTATCCACTAAACAAGCTTTTAGGCAAAGTAAATCATATTTACCTTCCTTATTCTTTTCTGCAATTTACTTCGGTCAGTTTCATTTCCAATGTCCGTCTTCGTTGCAGTGGAAACACTTTCCTTTATCAGCAACGTCTTTGACTTTCTTGCCCTTCTGGGCGGCAGTTTTGTCAGCCTGTTTCCCTTTACCAACCTTCTTCATGTTCTTTCTTCTTACCTCTCAAAGTTAGAAGAAGATGAAGCATCGCTTTTTTGTCCCGGATGTCGAACCTCCGTGATAACTCATATCGCAACATTTGCCTCACCTTTCGATCCCCGAATTTTCATCAAAGACCGAAAGGTCCGGAGTTCATTCGTATAAGCGTGTAAGATTAAAAGTAAGCTTGTTTATAACAACATTACTTCTAAATCTGCAGAAACTATCCGGAAGGGTTTTCGAATGAAATCGACTGCTCGACTCACGATGGAAGCACCATTCGACTTCGCGATGTTAAAGTGTACCATCATATCCAGGACATGATCTCGAATAGATGTACCCTCTGGCATCCTGGAGTTGAATAAGTACTTTAGGGCATTATGTCGGGCTTGTGTGGACTGTTGTCCAAACATACCCTGCATAGAATCCATGATTTCCTTGGCGGGAATCATGCCCTCATGCTTCTTGGCTAATATGTCAGACATACTTGCCAGCATGTAGACCTTGGCCTTATCATTTGCCTTGATCCATCGATCATATGCATCACAAACATTTCGTGATGCATTCGAACCTGGCACTTGAGGACACTCCTCAGTTAGCACAAACTTCAGATCATACACTACCAAAATAGTGTTGAGTTTGTTTTTCCATGTCATCATGTTCTCTCCGGTTAACTTTTCCGCACCCAATAAGGAAATTATAGAGCTCGACATTTTTGCTGAAAATTTACAAACTTGTATGAGTTTTCTTGCTATAACTCTAATCCAATCATGTTTTAGCTAATTATCAAATGATTCCTAGGCCATTTATAATTAGCAATGATACTCCAAAGGTTTAGAATGTATGACACCGAAGGGTAATCAAAAACTCCTCCTCTAGATCAAGACACTCTTGACCAAAACCTAATACCAGAATAACTCTTATTCCTATAGGTTTTAGTTACCATTTTTCGGTCTGGATACATACACAACTTATGTACCCCGTGAGTGTAACCCTTTGTCTTTAGATCCCAGAGTCTCGATCCAATAAAATCCGCCAAAGGGAGGACTAGATTGAAAAATAGTCTAACGAAATCTTTATCCCTTTCGGGTGTCTACTGTGTTAGATCCTCTATAATCAAGCCCTCCGAAGGGATTGTCTGGTCCAGGCCAAACTAGCAGGCTGACCATAGTGGTCTAACGGCATAAACCGAAAAAAGAGACCATAGGTTTTGTTTTCACCAAACCTGCTCCCACTCACTATAAGTACCCTCTCCATTCACCTTGGTATTGACTCATACAAACACCATCCGAAGGGGGACGCTCCCGTTTGCGCCACGAGGCCAAGTATGAGTCTCACGGTGTGAACTTCCCAGAGATAGCGTAGGTGGAAAAATATGTATCTCATACACTTTTTCCTCCCATTGAATACTTTAAGTCTATAGGAGTCTTTCTTAGGCTAAAACCCGGCTTTGTTTTACCTAACTTTATCAACATAACTCTTATATTGATAATCAATATAACATTTATATTGATTTTATCCTAAGTTTGTTAATATAACTCCTTATATTAAACCTAGGATTTCTAGTTTATTAACCCCTTAATAAACCCCTTATAAGACTCTCTGATTAAATTTCACTCCCTGTGCGGTTCCGGTGTAGGGTGTTCCGTTTCTATCACCTAAAAATACCTGACCTAGACAAAACTTTCCTTAGACAGAGTTCCTCTTTTAATCATAGCTTATAAATTACGTGGTTCCTAATTCTAATCTAATTAGAACTAGATAACCTAAGGTCTATTATTTCCAAGTTCTAAACATTTTAAAACTAATAATTAACCTTAGGTGACATGCATACTATGTTATAGTGTTTGATCATTCATCACATGAATAATAAGACATTCATAGCATATTCATCTCATGAAAAATAATGCATGTCAATGCTGTCCAAAAATTAATATAACAACCTTATATTAATTAATCATGCAAACTATATAATATAACTCCTTATATTATAAATGATGCATGAAAATGCTTAACCTAAGGTGGGATTTCTAAAATACAAGCATACACGATGCATGACAATAATTACACAACAATTGCATAATTAAAATAGGAAAAATTAGACCAATTTTGGCACCCTAGAAATAATTTTATTTAATATAATCTAATTATATTAATTAAAATTAAATATATTAAATATATTAAAAATAAAACGTTTTGATAATTAATATATATAATAAAAAATCAATTTCTGCCCGTTGCTTCTCGCGTGAAAGGTATCTGGCGTTGCAACGCTGATAGCAGCGTTGCAACACTGCTTTTGTCGTCTTCTGTCAGCGTTGCAACGCTAGAGGCGGCGGTAACGCCGCTTTCTCTGCGCTTTCTTCTCAAGAAGCGCAGAGTGTTGCAACGCCGATGAATAGCGTTGCAACGCTGCACACAGACAGCACATGGATTTCTCCAAATCTTGCTCGTTTTCGCTCCGATCATCTCAGCAACCGCGTTGCCTCGATCGACACGGACTTATGGACTCGATTTACAATTAAATTTGCCCAAAACACCGGGCTCTTACATTGAACATTTCAATGGAAATTGTAAATCTAAGTGCCAAAATTGAAAACATCTAATTTTGCAAAACCGTTCATACATCTCATGCAAAAATAGTAAAACCCACCTTGTTCTTGAAAAATCCAGAACATAAATCAAGAACGCAATTGGGCTCTAATACCAATTGAAGGGAATCGAAGTCCCCGCAGCAGAAGCGATTGCGAATCGCGCGCTCTTGACTTAGTTACACGGTAAATTCAAGAACATAAAACATAGATTAAACATATATAACAGTATGGACAGCAAGAAATTACCTTTGAAGAACCTTTCTTCGAGTGCTCCTCTCTCCCACGATCACGATCTCAGCAACAGGAACTCCAACGTATGAAGACACGACCACCGAATCTTCTTCGTTGTTCTCTAGGTGAGGGAGGAATGTTGGTTCCCTTTAGGAGAGGTGAGGTTTTTGTGAGAGATGTGTGTTTTGGAACTCTTCCAACAACACAACTAGAGAGGACTTGTAATTCTATGAAAAACACTTGACCTAGTTGCATCTCATGTAACCATATATATAGGGGATTGGGATGGAAATGACCATCTTACCCCCTCCTTTATTCTCTCTTTAGTATATAGTTTATATATGAATCTAATTCACATTCAAACTATATATTATATCAATTATATCATATATAATTGATATAACTCCATGATATAATTCCTGATGTATGAAATCGAACAGTTCAATTTCACTCCTAACTTTATACCCTCAATATTACCATATTGAGCCAACGGAGGGATCTAATGGACCTCTGGATCATGAGCTCCAATGATGAGAGATTAATCGATCAAACTCTTTGATCAAGTTAATCAATATTCATTAACTACAAGTCACTCCACTATAGACTTGTAGTTTGTACTCTCTCACCTTTGTAGATATTATTGTGTCCACTGATATAGTCATTACCCATGAGTCGACCCTTCACAAAGTTGTTCATAATCTCGGTTGGGTCAAATTACCGCTTTACCCTCGTGATTACCTCTTTGCTCCTTAAACACCACCGATCCTCTAATGAACAACAAGTCTAAGGTCCTACCTAGACTCATACCCTCATAGAGGCGGGCCCCGTTGTTCAAGGCCCGGAGTCGAGTTCTTAAGGGAACAACCTATCTAATTCCTCAAGAGAGGAATGAGTGAATTCCATCTTGCATGCTTAAGTTCCCACTACCTACGAGGTTACGTCCTAAGAAGGTAAGTTTATTGAGTCTGGCACATGTGCCACTCTCACCATACTAGTCTAAGGACAAACCCCTATAAGCGGGAGTTCTTAACTTGCTCAGATTCAGTCGAGTCACTAATGACCATCTATAAATTACTAGTCTTATCTCGTTAATCTGCGGTATTATCTTGGTTAGACTAATGATTTGCGATCCGGTCTTGTATGAACTCTTCATACAGGATGCCCCCACTCGCATGTCAACTACATGAATGAGTTGGATTACCTCATTTGTACTAATTACAAAGTGGGTCGCATCCATGGTGTTACCAGAATGAGGTTTCCAAACTTATTCTTATACCAAATAGACTATTTAGGTTATAATCTTGAACTCAACCCAAATAGTGTCCACTACACTGATTTCAAGATAAACGTTATAACCTTGGAGCTTAGTTTATTGGATTTATAAAAGCAAGACTGTAATCTTATCAAAACAAATAACACTTTATTTAATTGATCAAAATTACACAAGTTTAGGGAATAAATCCCAACACGAGGGTCTGTCCTTTGGCTAGTACGGGTGAGGATGACCTTAGTACGCCCAATATGCCTACCTTCTTGGTGACAGGACCTCGTGGGGAGTTGGGAACTTGACTACGCAAGATGGAATTCACTCATTCCCGAACTAGGGAAACCAGAGAGGTTGTTCCCTTAAGTGTTGTCTCCAGGGCTTGAACAACGGGCACCCACCCTCTCACTGGCTCGAGAGGGACGTTGTTTATGGTTTGACTATACAACAAAGTCATTAGAGGAACAGTGGGACTTAAGGAACAAGAAGTAGACACAGGGGTAAAACAGTAATTAGACCTAGAAGTGACTACGAAAAACCTGTGAAGGGACGACTCGCGGGGATTGGTTATCTTGATGGACACAACTTGTCCTACAGTGATGAGAGTTCAGTACGAGCTTTAGTGGAGTGTTACCGTAGCTAATGAATATTGATTAATCGGATCAAAGAGTTTGATCGGTTATTCTCATATCATTGAAGCTCATCAGGTGTAGACATTAGGTCCCTCGGTTGGCTCAAATTGGACAAATTGAGGGTTTATAGTTTGGAGTGGATTTGAAGTGTTCAAATTCATTAATTGGGTAGTTATGCCAATTATATGTGATATAGTTGACATAATATATAGTTTGATGTGAATTAGATTCATAATAAACTATAGAATATCCTAATTGATTAATTAGTGATAAATTGGAGAAATTTAATTGAGAGAAATTAAATTGAATTTGATTCAATTTATTGTTCCACAATTATGAAAATAGGATTTGTATAATAAGGTATGAGATACCTTATATTATGTGATATGCAAATATGATTTGCATATCATATGGTTGTGGTAAAACGGTAAATTGGTGGAGATTTTAACTCCCCCACACACCATTATAAATAGGTACTTTGTGAAGCACTTAGTGAAGATAGAGTCCTTATTTTTGGAATTCCATCCAAAGAACACACCACAAATTCTCTCTAGCCTCTCTCAATTCTTTATAATCTTTCTCCAACCCAAATTCCAAAGAGAGTCCCACAACTCTCCCTCAACCTCTCGAGAACAACCGAGAAGAGCTTTTGGAAGTGTTTTTGTTCGGATTCGAGGATCGTGTTTGTGAGGTTCGTTGGATCTAGAGACAGAGGAGGAATTGAAAGAAGTTGACTACAAGAGGCAAGTAAAGTGTTTACTCTCTATTTTCCTTCTCGAATCAACATGCTTAACTTAGGAATATATGTCGATATGTTCATTTTTAAGAAATCACACACACAACGAATCAACGATGTTTCACGACGTCTTTCACTGCAGAAAATCGATTCCCTTCATTCGCCTCCCTCCCAAGTTAAAAAATAACTCGTAGGGATATACCCATCCTCCCGACCGTTCACCAAAAACCACAAATCATCTACCCAATCGTCCCCCCACTGATGGGGAATCAGATCCCCTTGAGCAGTGGAAATGTGATTAAAATCGTAATTACTCGTTTGTTTTTGTTTACTAGAAATACCAATACATTGGGTAAAAATACAGAGAATAAGCAGTAATCTAATCTAATTAGTCATGGAACTAAAACATGCAAACACATACTGTAAAAATAACTAAACTAAAGGAAATTCAAAATTACTTTTGTAGATTCGTAGCAACAACAACTCCTTGCTCCTCAAAAATTTGCAGCAACACAGCAAAATTGTTCTTCTCTGTTCTTTCAACAGGACACACTACCACAAAGAGAACTCCTATTCTCTGAGTTCCTAGATCTATCCTTGGTGGGAAGGAATCAACAGTTGATTAAAGGAAGGGAATTAGAGAGAGAGAATTTTTCTTTTGCAATTCACCCAATTACAAGAATGATCGATCATCCAACAACCACTTCTCTCCATCGAGAAGTTATTGCACATCCAGAGGGAAACTCCCACCCCCAATCGATGGGGAGTTGGGAGACATGGGGAACGTGTCCTTCTGACAGGCTCCCTCTTTTTATAATTATTTAATTAATAATTAATCATATTAATTATTAATAAATCAATTAAATCACATTTAATTAAATTAAATTAAATATCATATATTTAATTTAGATTAAATCACATTTAATCAATTTTTCCTCTAACCTATAGTTTTAATCTACATCTTATGCAAATTAAATTATAACCTATAGTTTTCAAATATGAATCTCATTCACATTTAAATTAATATTTGAACTCTCTTAAATATTTAATTCTCTCACAAAATTTAATATGAATCATATTCACATTAAATTTATAATATAAAGTTCCAAAACTTTATATTATATCGTATGTATATACATTAAATGTATTCCCTAATGAATTTGAACATTTCAAATTCAAACGATCTAAGAACCCTTTACGAGCTAGAAGGTGGACCTAGTGGACCTACAGATCAGAAGCTCCAACGATACGAGATTATTAGGTTAATCTCATTAACCTCCTAATCAACATTCATTAACTGCAGGAACACTCCACTAAAGTCCCGCAGCTGCACTCTTCTCACTGCAGATATATTTCTGTGTCCACGGATATTGACCAATAACAACAAGTCAATCCTTCACGAATGTTCGTAACACCAACAGGGTCAAATTACCATTTTACCCCTGGATTACATCTTGTACCTTAAGTACGAGTGTTCCTCTACTGAACAATTTGTTTGTGGTCTTACCAACAAACAGAAGTTTCTCTCGGGCCAATGAGAGGGTCGGGCTCTTTGTTCAAGTCCCGGAGACACCACTTAAAGGAACATTCAACTACTTACCCTAGCAGGCGGGGAAGGAGTGAATTCCATCTTGCTAAGTTAAGTCCCCAGCCGCTCACTCGGTCTTGTCCCCAAGGAGGTAGGCATATTGAGTCGGCGAATCTGGCCACTCTCACCCATACTAATCAAAGGACAATCCCTTGCAAACAGGAGTTCGTAACCTACTTAGGATTGAGATCAATTTGCCTAGGTCATCCTAGTGAAATAGGAACCTAGCTAGTCAACGGAGTTACATCTAGTGATTACTATTTCACGGTCCGATCTTATGTAATCTCATTACATAGGATATCCCCACTCACATGTCATCTACACGAACATGTTAGGATCACAGTGTTTGTATCATATACAACGTGGGCCACATCCATAGTATTACAAGGGTAAGGTACCCAAACCTTATCCCCTTACTATAGACCCTTTTGGCTGTATCTCGAACCAAGATCCTTTATATGTACATTACATTAAGTTTAAGAGACATTTTACAGTCTTGGATGTTTAGTTTATTGGATTTAGGGTTAAAACAAAGGCAATATCGTAAATAACGAACAATAACTATTTATTGAAATAATAACTTTTTATTACAATAATTAGAATACAAATTACAAACTACGAGTTTTTGGGCACAAACCCCAACACCCACACCGTCGAATCAAACTCACCGTCTAGGCCTCCACAAAACTTAACAAGTCTTGTTAAAACCCTTTCCGATCGAAGATGAGGAGCAACATCCAAGACCTTCACCCAACCTTTATGAAAATCAAAATACCTCTCCCCTGCCACCTTCTTTTCATTTCAACATAAAAGGGACAAGGGGCAACCAACAATTGTCCCTCGTCCAAACTCGAGGAGATTCTGTTTTAAATCAACATCACCACTAAGAATAACCGTCATGTTACTGCAAAAAGGTTTTATACACAGAATAATCAAACTTAGTTATGACCCTTCTCACCACTTTCTCCTACGAATCACAAGCTTTATCCTTTACTAAAATAACTGAGTCAGAGACCTCAAAGAGGACCTCATAGTTCTCTGCACCAAACTCATCATCCCTTTTAGAGGAGAACCACATTCAACAACCTTCTGAGTAAAAAACGAAGTCACCTGCCCACTGTGGCATTCTTAGACACTTCAATTGCGTTGGGTGTTCGTTCCATCAACGAAAAAGCATTCTCGTTCCTCCAACCTCGCAGGAGCATCGTGTTGAGCGCCTCCCCTACCTCTAACCATCTCGAAACCTGCCTCCCCTTCTGGAAAACTGACACGAGAACTACTTCCCTTTTGAGGCTCCAAAGCAACAATGCAACACCTCCCCCATATGTTTTCAACAAAATGTGCCCAAAACAGACCCTCCAAACTCTGTCGTTGTCTAAAAAATCTTCTTACCCTCTCACGAGAACCTAACTCCCTTAGACAATCCCTCACCCACACAACAATACCTAACAATCAGCTTACAAACTTTTCTTCTAGAGAAACATGGTTTGAGCTCCCGCATCACTAGAATGCAGGAGACTTTGCTCAAACCATGTTCGGTCATCAGTCATAATCTCTAAGATGTGATTTGACCCATGTTCTAAAATTAATGACATATGACCCTTTTTGTACTGTGCATTTCGTCCAAATTACCATAAGGGCATCGTACTCTGATTCTAGCTCTCTTGCTCTCGCTGAAGTCTCGTTCTCGCTCAAGTTTCGCTCTCGCTCATGATAGTAATGAAGTTGTCGAAATACTGGAGAAAAGAAAACGCCAACAAAAATCCCACTATAGTTCTCGCTTTTGCTATCGCTCTTGTTGACTTGCTCTCGCTATCGCTCTCGTTCTCTTGCTCTTGCTCTACCTTTGCTACTCTAAATCATGAAAATCCTTCATCTTTCATTTAATTTTAATTCAATAATCAATATTAAATTGATTTTAAATTAAAATTAATTAAATAATTCAAAAATTAATTTCATTAATTAATTTTTAATTTAATTTAATATCAAATATTAAATTAAATATATTGCTTGATCCCGATCGATTTTTCGAACATGAATCTTTATTCATGCTATAATTCGATCCAATATTTAAATCATATTTAAATATATCCACCTCCTTTTAATCATAGTTTAATTCATAATTAAGCTATGTCTCATTAAATATATCACATATAATTAACGATTTCTACCAAAATCGAATTTGAACAATTCAAATTCTTTTCTCTCAAAATGTTACAAGGCTTAGTCCGAGCTAGTAAGGGGGACCTAATGGACCTACAGATCATGAGCTCCAACGATATGAGATTAACCGACCAAACTCTTTAGCCTAGCTAATCAACATTCGTTAACCACCAGAGCACTCCACTAAAACCCAGTGGTTGCACTCTCCTCACTGTAGATATATTTTTGTCCACTCGATATAATCATGATATGGTAAGTCGATCCTTCACAGGTCGTTCGTAATTACAGCTGGATCAAAATTATCGTTTTACCCCTGTAATTACCTCTTGTTCCTTAAGTTCCACCGATCCTCTAATGAACAATTGGTTTGTGGTCCAACCAGCAAATCGAATTCCTCTCGGGGCAATGAGAGAGGTGGGCCCTTTATTAAAGACTCGGAGTCAGCACTTAAGGGAATAACCTCTCTACTAATTCCTAAAGCGGGTAGGAGTGAATTCCATCTTTCAGAACTATGTTTCCAGCTATCTACCCAAACTTATCCCTGAAATGGGAGGCTTATCGAGTAGGCAAACTTGGGTCACTCTCACCTATGCAAATCTAAGGATAATTCGAATAAAGAGGAGTTCATAGAACGCTCAAGAGTAAGATCGAGTTACCTAGGTCATCGTATGAATATAGTCAGTTAAGACAGTAAACGGAGTTATAAAGTCTAAGTGACTATTTCTCGGTCCAGTCTTATGCAAACTCATTGTATAGGACACCCCCACTCACATGTCTCCACATGAACGATTTAGGAACACATCATTTGTACTTTACAAAGTGAGTCGCGTCCATAGTGTCCCCAGGATAAGGTACCCAACCTTATCCTTATACTATAGACCGTTCTGGCTATAACTTGAACTTGATCCACTTTTATGTCACACATAAAGTTCAAGTATTCATCCTATAGCCAAGGGTTCTTTATTGGGTTAAGGTTACACAATATACAATTCACTTTATTCAATAACACATTTATTGAATAAATCTCAATAACATCTTTATTGCAAAATAAAATATACATTCAGTTTACAAAACCACGAGTTTTAGGACATAAAACCCAACAATAAACACCCTCGAGGGCATCATGACGGACCGACGAGGATGATTGTGCAAACATCATCTTTAATGAATGCATTATCTCCTTGACGGTGATCATCTCCTCATGTTTCTTATCTAGCACATCAGATATGTTAGCCAAGATGTAGTCTCGGGCCTTATCATTAGTCCTAATCTATTTGTCAAATGCATCCTGAACAATTGGGGTTGCAGACGAGCTGGGAGGGGGAAGACATTCCTCCGTTAAGACGAACATTAGATCATCGATGGTAAGAATCATATTCAAGTTCGATTTCCAGGTTGCAGTTATTGTCATTTAATTTATCAGAGGCGAGAAAACGGATTAAAGAGCTCGATATGCTGAAAAATAATGGATTATATTAGTGAATGACTTGTAACCTATCCAATTAAGAATTTAACAAAAGAATAATGTACCCATAAACTCACTATTATTTTTGCAACGATACTTTAGTGAGTCAGAGCAACCGCTACCGAGGGTCAGCCAGTCACTCATTCATAGAACCAAGACATTCTTGACTAAATGCTAATACTGAAATAACTCTTATTCCTATAGCATTCTAGTTATCACTGTTGGGATGTATGTCCTCATCTCGTGTAGTTTGTAATATTCCAAGTTGTAAATGAATAAGAGTTATTTATTTCAACATTGTGTAATAAATAAGAGTTATTTATTTAAACTTTGTGTCTCGCATTTTTCATAAACTTAATCCAATAAACTAAGCTCCAGGGTCATTGCATTATGAGAGAAGTAAGAACTTGAACTGTGTGTAGTGGACACACAGGGAGGATTCGCGTTCGAGTTAATGACCCCAACGGTCTACAATATATGGATAGGGTTGGAGACCTAATCCTGGATACACTGTGGATGCGACCCGCTTTGTATTACACACAAACGAGGTGATTTGACTCGTTCATGTGGTTGACATGCGAGTGGGGGCATCTTGTGCAATAAGATTGTACAAGACCGGACCGTGAATTATTAGACTTACTGATGTAACACCGTTAACAGTATAGAGCTAATAAATTCGTAGATGACCATTAGTGACTTGACCTTAATCCTGAGCGTGTTACGGACTCGCATCTGCGGGGTCCATCCCTTTGACTAGTGCGGGTGAGGGTGGCCACTGTTGTTGCTCACCCAATATGCCTATCTTCTCGGGCGAGGACCACGTAGGAGTCGGGAACTTGACTACGCAAGAAGGAATTCACTCATTCCCGACTTAGGGAAACTAGAGAGGTTGTTCCCTTAAGTGCTGTCTCCAGAGCTTGAACAACGGGGCCCCACTCTCTCATTGGCCTGAGAGGGTTGTTGTTTATGGTTGGACCATGCAACGTAGTTGTTCATTAAAGGAGCAAAGTGGGACTTAAGGAGCAAGAGGTAGACACGGGGTAAAACGGTAATTTGATCAAGCCGTGACTACGAACAACCCGTGAAGGGTCGACTCATGGGTATTGGTTATATCGATGGACACAACTTGTCCTACAATGATGATGAGAGTGCAGCTCACGGGCTTTAGTTGAGTGTTACCATAGCTAATGAATATTGAATAACAAGGTCAAAGAGTTTGACAAAGTTATTCTCTGATCATGGAGCTCGTCACGTGTAGGTCCATTAGGTCCTCGGTTGGCTCAAATTGGACAAATTGAGGGTTTTAGTTTGGTGTGAATTTGAAATGTTCAAATTCATTATTTGGGTATTTATGTCGTTTATATGAGTTATAGATGACATAATATATAGTTTAATGTGAATGAGATTCATAATAAACTATAGTATAGCCTAATTGATTAATTAGTGCTATTTGGAGAAATAGAATTGAGAGAAATGAAATTGAATGTGATTCAATTTATAATTCCACATTTATGCAAATGAGATTTGTATAATAAGGTATGAGATACCTTATATTATATAATATGCAAATGTGATTTGTATATTATATGGTTGTGGTAAAATTGTGATTTGGTGGAGGTTTTAACTCCATCACACAATAGTATTTAAAGGCTTTGCAAGAAGCCTTTGATATGCCATTTGCCATTTTTTGGATTTTCATCCAAAGAGAGCAAGTGTTTTCTCTCTAAGAACTCTCTCAATTCTCCAAAATTCTCTCCTCACCCAAAACCAAAGGGAGTCCCACTCACTCTCCCTCAACCTCCCGAGAACAACCGAGAAGACCCTTTGGAGGTGTCTCCCTGTTCGGATCGAGGATCGAGTTCGAGGAGTTCGTTGGTACGAGAGAGATCGTGACCGGAGAAGGAGAAAACGTTGAAGAAGTGTTCTTGAAGAGGTTAGTATCCATTATACTTACTGTTTTCTCTATTATCTTGCATGTTTAGCCTAGGATCTATGAGATAGATTCAATTTTAAGATACGTTTTACACAACGGATCAACGACATTTCACAACGTCTTCCGCTGCGAGAATTTAAAATCCCTTCAATTGGTATCAGAGTCAGGTTGTTGCTCTTCGTTGTGTATTCTGTGGATTCTTAAATTTAGGTGGGTAACATTAATTTTCATGAGATGAATGTTAATGGTTTGCAATTTTGGATGTTTTCGATTTTTGGCACTAGTTTAGATTTACATTAAAGTTGATGAGATCAAGGTAAGGGCCCGTTGTTTTGGGCATTTTTTAATGTAAATCGAGTCTGTAAGTCTGTGTCGTTCGTGGCAAGAGTTATCGTGAAGAAAACGCAGCAAAAACGGGCGATTTCGGTGAAAAATAGCAAAAGTTGTTTGCTCGAAGTTCATCAGCGTTGCGACGCCATCCTTGTTGCTGGAGGCTGCTGCAGTGCAGCGTTGCAACACCACAACGTTGACAACGCTAGTTGCGACGCTAAACATTACAGCGTTGCAACTCAATAATAATGTTGCAACGCCGTGGCGTAGTGGTGCGTGGAACGCTAGAAATCAATAGACGTGCTACGTGAGTGGCGGTTCGAGCCTGGGGTTGTGCAATTGTCGTTTTATTTTTTTTATTATTTACTTATTTGTAAAATTGATTTTATAAATGTATTTTATTTAATTATTTTAATTAATATTAATATAAATGTTATATTAATGTTAATTAATTTAATTTTATGTCCCTAGGGTGCCAAAAATCGGTCCAATATTGCTATTTAATTATTTTATGCATGAGATGTATGATTTAATTATTTCTATGTGCATAGAGTATGCCATATAGATTTAAAATCCCACCTTAGGTTAAACATTTCATGCGTCATATTTATATTATAAGAGTTATAATATATAGTATGCATGATAGGATTATATTATAAGAGTTATAATATAATGTTTGCATGATTTAATTTATTTAATATAAGTGTTATATTTTTTAAATTAAAAGCATGCTCATGCATTTAATTCATGTGATGAATGTATGTTATAGTATAGTATTATTCATGTGATGAATGATCAAGCACTATAACATAGAAATGCATGTAACCTAAGTTAATTATTAGTTTTAAATGGTTTAGAACTTGAATAATTAGACTTAGGTTTTCTAGTTCTAATAAGATTAGAATTAGGAAATCAAATATAACCTTTGAATGGAGAATGATAAGTAACTCTGTCTAAGGAAGGTTTTGTCTAAGGCTGGGGTATTTAAGTTGACGCCATGAACACCCCACCGAAACCGACACGGGAGTGAATTCGGTCAGGAGATTCTTAGGTTATATTCTCGTGAGTGCCGTTAATTAAGAGTTAATTAATTTACTCACATAGACCTAAGTTAATAATGTGATTATAGACTTAGGCTAACCCAATATAAGAGTTATATTGGTAGACTTAGATAAATTTTAGCCTGTTTATCTATGTCAATCCCGATTATTTTAAAGTGGTGAGTGGGAGGAAATAAAGTGTATGAGATACATTCAATTTTTCATCCACAAATCTCTGTTAAGTTCGCACCGTGAGATCCATGCTCGGCCTCGTGGCGCAAATGGGAGCGTCCCCCTACGGGTGGCATTTGTATGGGTCAATATCAACGTGAATGGAGAGAGTACTTATAGTGAGTGGGAGTGGGACTTGTGAAAATGGGATCCACGGTCTCTTCTTTCGATTCACACCGTGAGACGCCTATGATCCGCCTGCTAGTTTGGCCTGGACCAGACAATCCCTTCGGAGGGCTTGATCATGGGAGTCGGAACACCGTGAATTTTCGAAAGGGATACGATTTCTGGTTGGTTTTCCTTCTTGGTTCACCCTTCCGGTGGCTATTGTTTGGACGGATGCTTGGAAACTTAAAGATTGAGGGTGACACTCACGGAATTCGTTAAGTGTTAATGAATTCGACCGAACAATGGTAATTGGACGCCTAATAGAATAAGAGTTATTCTGGGATTAGGGTCTGATCGAGAAAGTCTCGTCCTAAAGGAGGAGTGGGTTTGTCTACCATACGGTGGCGGTCATTCTAAACCTTTAGGGTATCACTGCAAATTTTGAATGACCTAGGGATCATAGAATAAAAATTTGCTAAAACCCGATTGGATTTTCAAAAGTTTTTATGAGACTAATACAAAGTTTTTCATTTTATTTCAAAGAACAAAATGTCAAACGCTTTTAACGTTCCTTTAGCTTCCGTTAAGTTAGTCGGCGATAGTATTTCGTGGAAAAACAATATAGACACGATTTTGGTAAATGACGACCAAGAGTTCGCACTCACTGAGGAGGGTCCTCAGTGCAGTGCTCAATGATCCTATTCAACGATCTACAAACCTTCCAGTCTTTGGTGCAAACTAGGGGGACAGAAGCTGAGGCAAGTGTTGCCTTAAGACCTTTTCACAGGGGTTCGACCTCTGAGATAAAGTTTGTAGACTCTTCAGGCCCCAAGAGGAAGAAGGAGAAGTTGAAGGAAGTTAAGGTTGACTAGCTACACGCCCTAAAAGGCAAAGAAATCAAGGATGTTGCCGAAAGTGTTTCTCACCGCAACGGGACGAACACCGAAAAAAGAGTTGTCCCAAGTTCCTTGATGAAAAGAAGATGACAGGTAAATGTAATTTACTTGTCACAGAAACTTGTTTAGTGGAGAGTAATGACTCAACTTGGATATTGGATTCAGGCGCCACTAACCATGTTTGCTCTTCTTTTCAAGGATTAAATTCCTGGCAGCGGCTGCAAGAGGGTGAGATAACACTCAGGGTTGGATCCGGAGAAGTTGTCTCGGCTGCAGCAATAGGCATGGTGAAGCTGTTTTTTGGTGGGAAGTACTAATTATTGGATAATATGTACATAGTTCCTGGGTTTACGAGAAACCTAGTTTCTATTTCCTGCCTATTAGAACAAAATATTTCTGTTTCATTCAAGAGTAATAAAGTGTTTATTTCTCGAAATGAAAATTTGATTTGTTCTGCTTCGCTTGAGAGCAATTTATATGTTTTGAACCCTAATTCGGTCAAAAGTGTTTTGAACACCGAATTGTTTAAGACAGCTGAAAGGCGAACTAAGGGATTAAAAGTTTCTCCAAAAGA
Source organism: Trichosanthes cucumerina (assembly GCA_036507285.1). Classification (NCBI taxonomy): domain Eukaryota; kingdom Viridiplantae; phylum Streptophyta; class Magnoliopsida; order Cucurbitales; family Cucurbitaceae; genus Trichosanthes; species Trichosanthes cucumerina. The sequence continues at coordinate 35,230,123 of CM071842.1, read as the reverse complement.
AAGTGCCCATCTTTGGCATCTACGGTTAGGCCACATTGATCTCAATAGGATTGAGAGACTAGTGAAGAGTGGACTTCTAAGCGAGTTGGAAGAAAACTCTTTACCGGTATGTGAGTCATGCCTTGAAGGCAAAATGACCAAACGTCCTTTTAGTGAAAAAGGATATAGAGCCAAGGAGCCCCTTGAGCTTATACATTCTGACCTCTGTGGTCTGATGAATGTTAAAGCACGAGGTGGTTACGAATACTTTGTATCTTTTACAGATGACTATTCGAGGTATGGGTACATTTACCTAATGCATAGGAAGTCTGAAACACTTGAAAAGTTCAAGGAGTTAAAGACTGAGGTTGAGAACCTGTTAGGTAAAACGATAAAAACACTTCGATCGGATCGAGGTGGAGAGTATATGGACACTGAATTCCAGGACTATATGATAGAACATGGAATTACATCCCAACTCTCAGCACCTGGTATGCCACAGCAGAATGGTGTATCGGAGAGGAGAAACAGAACCTTGTTGGACATGGTTCGATCGATGATGAGCTATGCTCGTCTCCCTGATTCCTTTTGGGGTTACGCAGTGGAGACCGCGGTTTACATTTTGAACACCATTCCGTTGAAAAGTGTTTGTGAAACACCTTTCGAACTCTGGCATGGTGGTAAAACCAGTTTACGTCATTTCAGAATTTGGGGATGCCCGACCCATGTGTTGGTGTCAAACCTGAAGAAGCTGGAACCCCGTTCAAAGTTGTGCCTCTTTGTAGGTTACCCAAAAGAGACTAGAGGTGGTTACTTTTATGATCCTAAAGATAATAGGGTGCTTGTATCGACAAACGCCACTTTCCTTGAGGAAGACCACATCAGGGATCACTTACCAAGGAGTAAGATTGTGTTAAATGAAATGGGCGAGACATCGCCAGAAGAGTTGCTGATGGTGCTAGTACGTCAACAAGTGTTGTTGATCCTAGCTCGTCTAGTCAAGTCCGTTCCCAAGAGTTGGAATGCCTCGACGTAGTGGGAGGGTTGTGAGACAGCCTGAACGTTACATGGGTTTAGCTAAAATCCAAGTCGTCACCCTTGATGCTGACTGCGAGGATCCATTGACCTATGATCAGGCAATGGCTGACGTTGACAAAGACGAATGGATTAAAGATATGGACCAGGAAATGGAGTCGATGTACTTCAATTCCGTCTGGGAGCTTGTGGACCAACCGGATGGGGTAAAACCTATTGGTTGCAAGTGGATCTACAAGCGTAAACGTGGTGTAGATGGGAAGGTGCAGACCTTCAAAGCTCGACTAGTGGCAAAGAGTTTTACCCAGGTGGAAGGGGTTGACTATGAGGAAACTTTTTCACCTGTTGCAAGGTAAAGTCGATTAGAATCCTTCTGGCCATTGCCGCATATTATGACTATGAGGTATGGTAGATGGATGTCAAGACCGCCTTTCTGAATGACAACCTTGACGAGATCATCTACATAGACCAGCCCAAGGGGTTAATTGCCCAAGGCCAAGAGCAAAGAGTTTGTCGGCTTAAAAGGTCTATTTGTGGACTGAAACAAGCCTCGAGGTCTTGGAATATAAGGTTTGATGAGGCGATCAAATCTTATGGCTTTGATCAAAATGTTGTGAGCCTTGTGTTTACAAGAAAATCGTTAATGATGTTTGTCACGTTTCTTATATTGTATGTGGATGATATCCTTCTCATTGGGAATGAGGTAGGATTTCTTACTGACATTAAGGAATGGTTGGCTTCGCAATTCCAAATGAAAGATTTGGGAGAGACACAATATGTTCTAGGTATCCAGATTGTCCGAAACCGGAAGAACAGAACGCTAGCCATGTCTCAAGCGTCTTATATTGACAAGATGTTGTCTAGATATAAGATGCTGAGAACTCAAGAAGGGCTTCGCGCCTTTCGGGCATGGGGTTCACACTGTCTAAGGATCAATGTCCTAAGACGCCTCAAGAGGTTGAGGATATGAGACGAATCCCTATGCTTCATTGTGAGGAGCCCGATGTATGCCATCTTTGTGTACTAGGCCCGACATCCGTTATGCGATTGGGATTGTCGTGAGGTATCAATCCAATCCAGATTAGATCCTTGGACGGTAGTAAAGGAAATCCTCAAGTATCTTAGGAGAACGAGGAACTACTGACCTTGTGTATGGGAGTGGGGATTTGATCCTCACGGGATACACAGATTTCGACTTTCAGACCGATAAGGATTCTAGGAAATCCACTGTGGTCAACCTTCATTCTTAATGGAGGAGTCAGAGTGTGGCGAAGCATCAGCGAGGATGCATCATCGATTCCACGATGGAAGCCGAATATGTTGTTGCGCTTGTGAAGTCGCAAAGGAAGTCGTTTGGCTCGGGAAGTTCATGACGGATTTGGAAGTTGTTCCAAATATGAACTTGCCAATCACACTATTTTGTGACAACAAGTGGTGCGAGAGCCAACTCGAGAGAACCTCTGAGTCATAAAAGGGCAAGCATATAGAGCGTAAGTATCACCGACACGGGAGATTGTGCACCGCGGAGGCGTGATGACCACGTAGATAGCTTTGGAGCACAACGTTGCTGATCCATTTACAAAGGCCCTCACGGCTAAGGTGTTTGAGGGTCACCTAGAGAGTCTAGGTCTTCGAGTGCTTCCTGACTAGGGAAGTGGGAGTATTGTAAAGGGGTATTTAATGCCCTAGTTTATTGCATTACTTTATTGTATTACTTTCTTTGTACATTTGAGAAATGTATCATGTACTCCACTAGCTTAGTCCAAGTGGGAGTTTGTTGGGATGTATGTCCTCATCTCGTGTAGTTTGTAATATTCCAAGTTGTAAATGAATAAGAGTTATTTATTTCAACATTGCGTAATAAATAAGAGTTATCTATTTAAACTTTGTGTCTTGCATTTTTCATAAACTTAATCCAATAAACTAAGCTCCAGGGTCATTGCATTATGAGAGAAGTAAGAACTTGAACGGTGTGTAGTGGACACACAGGGAGGATCGCGTTCGAGTTAATGACCCGAACGGTCTACGATGATATGGATAGGGTTGGAGACCTAATCCTCGATACATCGTGGATGCGACCCACTTTGTATTAGATACAAACGAGGTGATCTCGACTCGTTCATGTGGTTGACATGCAAGTGGGGCATCCTGTGCAATGAGATTGTATAAGGCCAGGACCGTGAATTATTAGACTTCATCGATGTAACACCGTTAATGATGATAGAGCTAATAAATTCGTAGATGACCATTAGTGACTCGACCTTAATCCTAAGCGTGTTACGGACTCTCTGCTGCGGGTCCGTCCTTTGACTAGTCACGGGTGAGGGTGGCCACTATTGCTCGCCCAATATGCCTATCTTCTCAGGGGCAGGACCACGTGGGGAGCTGGGAACTTGACTACGCAAGAAGGAATTCACTCATTCCCGACTTAGGGAAACTAGAGAGGTTGTTCCCTTAAGTGCTGTCTCCAGAGCTTGAACAACGGGGCCCCACTCTCTCATTGGCCTGAGAGGGTTGTTGTTTATGGTTGGACCATGCAACGTAGTTGTTCATTAAAGGAGCAGTGGGACTTAAGGAGCAAGAGGTAGACACAGGGGTAAAACGGTAATTTGATCAAGCTGTGACTACGAACAACCTGTGAAGGGTCGACTCATGGGTATTGGTTATATCGATGGACACAACTTGTCCTACAGTGATGAGAGTGCAGCTACGGGCTTTAGTTGAGTGTTACCATAGCTAATGAATGTTGAATAACCGGGTCAAAGAGTTTGACAGGTTATTCTCGGATCATTGGAGCTCGTCACGTGTAGGTCCATTAGGTCCCTCGGTTGGCTCAAATTGGACAAATTGAGGGTTTACAGTTTGGTGTGAATTTGAAATGTTCAAATTCATTATTTGGGTATTTATGTCGTTTATATGAGATATAGATGACATAATATATAGTTTAATGTGAATGAGATTCATAATAAACTATAGTATAGCCTAATTGATTAATTAGTGCTATTTGGAGAAATAGAATTGAGAGAAATGAAATTGAATGTGATTCAATTTATAATTCCACATTTATGCAAATGAGATTTGTATAATAAGGTATGAGATACCTTATATTATATAATATGCAAATGTGATTTGTATATTATATGGTTGTGGTAAAATTGTGATTTGGTGGAGGTTTTAACTCCATCACACAATAGTATTTAAAGGCTTTGCAAGAAGCCTTTGCAAGAAGCCTTTGGTATGCCATTTGCCATTTTTTGGATTTTCATCCAAAGAGAGCAAGTGTTTTCTCTCTAAGAACTCTATCAATTCTCCAAAATTCTCTCCTCACCCAAAACCAAAGAGAGTCCCACTCACTCTCCCTCAATCTCCCGAGAACAACCGAGAAGACCCTTTGGAGGTGTCTCCCTGTTCGTATCGAGGATCGAGTTCGAGGAGTTCGTTGGTACGAGAGAGATCGTGACCGGAGAAGGAGAAAACGTTGAAGAAGTGTTCTTCAAGAGGTTAGTATCCATTATACTTACTGTTTTCTCTATTATTTTGCATGTTTAGCCTAGGATCTATGAGATAGATTCAATTTTAAGACACGTTTTACACAACGGATCAACGACGTTTCACAACGTCTTCTGCTGCGGGAATTCAAAATCCCTTCAATCACTACTCTGGTCAAGAATTTACTAACACTTAAATTCTCGTAAGTGTGACCCGCCATTTTCAGACCTCAGAGGTCGACCCAACAATGCTACCGAATTGGAAAGACAAAGCTGGGAATGAACCTAAGAGACCCTATCCATTTCTGGAGTTTGAGTTATTCTGAATCTCATGTTACATCCCTCTGAATGGATGGTGCTACTTCGAGCAACCTGCAATGGGAATCTCACGGTCCAACCTAAATCTCACGATGTGAACTTCGCGGAGAGTGTAAGAGGAAATTAATATATCATATAATCCTTTTTACTCCCACTATGTGTTTTAAACAGTTTGGGTATACTTTTACTTAGGCATATTCCGACTAAAACAATATGACCTAAGTCTACCAATATAACAATTATACTGGAATTTCCTAAGTCTATTAACCTTTTAATAAACCTAGGTCTATGAGTTTAATTAATTAACTTTTAATAAACGTCACTGACGAAAGATAATTTATAAACCTCTAGATTAAATTCACTCTCAGGTCAGTTCCCAGGTAGGGGTGTTCCATTTTCGTCAGCTTAAGTACCCCAACCTAGCCACAAACTTCCTTAGTCAGAGTCCTTTTTTACTCATAGTTTATAAATTATTCGTTGTCTAATTCTAATCTTATTAGAACTAGATAACCTAAGGTCTATTTAATTTTAGTTCTAAAACCATTTTAAAACTAATTAATTAACCTTACGTTACATGCATTTCTATGTTATAAATTGTTTGATCATTCATCACATGAATAAACATACATTTATAACAAATCAGTCACATGAATAAATGCATAACAATTATATGTTTAATTTTTAATTAATATCACTCTTATATTAATTATAAGGGAAAAATACATTTTTGGCCCCTCAATTCTAGGTGGGTTTCTATTGAGTCCCTGAGTTTTAAAATCGAACAATCAAATCCCTTAATTTTGTAAAACAGTTCAATTGAGTCCCTAGAGGTTAACTGTCGTTAAATATGTAACAGATGGATGACGTGGCATTATTAAATATTAAAATAATATTTTTAAATAAAAATAATGATTATATTATACTAAAATAATAAAAAATAGAAATAAAAAAATCCCTTCTCTCTTTCCTCTCCACCTTCGTCTTCTTCCTTTCCTCCCTCTCTCTTCCTCCCCCATTTCTTCTTCTTTCTTCTTTTCTTTTTCTATCATACTTCAGACCTTAACCAAAAAACTGCAAGAGAGCCTACTGAAGGGAATGAAACTCCCGTAACGGAAAAACGACTTTGAATCGTCGTGATTTTTCGTTGTGAAAATAGTGATTTAGATTGAACATACTTTAAGAAGGAAATACAGTAAGAAATAGTACTTCCTTGTTGAAGAACCGTTCTTCACGAAATCCTTCTCCGATCACGAACTCTTCGCGGTCTCGATCTCTACGATCACGAACTCTCCGAACAATCGAACGATCCGAATACCTCCGAAAGGCCTTCTCGGTTGTTCTCCTTTGGTAAAGGAAAAGTGGTGGGACTCCTTTGGTAAATGGGATGAGAGAAATTTTTGAGAGAAGAGTTGAGAGAATTCTTGTAAGAGCTCTAGGATGAAATCCAAAAAATGAGCCAACAATTGCCAAATACCTTCTTGCAAAGGCTTTAAATAATGGTGATAGGTGGAGTTGAAATCTCCACATATTTACCATTTTACCACAACCATAGGTTACGCAAAGCATATTAGCATAACCACATATAATAAGATATCTCATTATACAAATCACATTTGTATAATTGTGGATTTTAAATTGAATCACATTCAATTTAATTTCTCTCAATCCAATTTCTCCAAATTAGCCCTAATTAAGCAATTAGGCTAACCTATAGTTTATTATGAATCTCATTCACATTAAACTATATAGTATGTCAATCATATCTCTTATAAATGACATAAAAACCCTTTTAATGAATTTGAACACTTCAAATCCACACCAAACTGTAAACCCTCTATGTATCCAGTTTGAGCCAACCGAGGGACCTAATGGACCTATAAATGACGAGCTCCAATGATCCGAGACTAACCTGTCAAACTCTTTGACCCGGTTACTCAACATTCATTAGCTACGGTAACACTCCACTAAAGCTCGTAGCTGCACTCTCATCATTGTAGGACAAGTTGTGTCCATTGATATAACCAATGCCCATGAGTCGACCCTTCACAGGTTGTTCGTAGACACTGCTGGGTCAAATTACCGTTTTACCCCTGTGTCAACCTCTTGCTCCATAAGTCCCCACTGCTCCTCTAATGAACAACAACGTTGAATGGTCCAACCTAAATAACACCCCTCTCGGGCCAGTCAGAGGGTCCGTTATCCAAGCCCTGGAGACAACACTTAAGGGAACAACCCCTCTAGTTTCCCTAAAGTCGGGTACGAGTGAATTCCATCTGGCGTTGTCAAGTTCCCAACTCCCCACGTGCTCCTGTCCCTTTGAAGATAGGCATATTGGGTGAGTAACTGTGACCACCCTCACCCGTACTAGTCAAAGCACATACCCCCGCAGACAGGAGTCCATAACACGCTCAGGATTAAGGTTGAGTCACTATTGGTCATCTATTATTAGTCCTATACTGTCAACGACGTTACATAAATAGGTCTAATAATTCACGGCTCGGTCTTGTACAATCTCATTGCATAGGATGCCCCCACTCGCATGTCAACCACATGAATGAGTTTGATCACCTCGTTTGTATCTAATACAAAGCGGGTCGCATCCACAACGTATCCAGGATTAGGTCTCCAACCCTATCCGTGTACTGTAGACCGTTCGGGTCATTTACTCGAACGTGATCCTCCATGTGTGTCCACTACACACCGTTCAAGTTCCAGCTCTCTCATAATTCAATGACCATGAAGCTTAGTTTATTGGATAAAATTTGTAAATATGCGAGACACAAAGTGATGAAAAAATAACTATTATTTATTTCAACCATGAATATTACAAACAAGTACGAGATTAGGACATACATCCCAACAAACATCCACTTGGACTAAGCTAGTAGAGTACAATATACATTTCTCAAATGTACAATAAAATTACAATAAACTAGGGCATTGAATACCCTTTACAATACTCCCACTTGTCGTAGTCAGGAAGCACTCGAAGACCTAAACTCTCTAGGTGACCCTCAAACACCTTAGACGTGAGTGTCTTTGTAAATGGATCAACAACGTTGTGCTCCGACGCTATCTGCGTGACTCTCCCGTCTCCGCGGTGCACAATCTCCCGTATCAGGTGATACGTTCGCTCAATGTTCTTGCCCCTCTTATGACTCCGAGGCTCTCTCGAGTTGGCTATGAAGGGAATGAAAATCCCGCAGCGAAAAAACGATTGAATCGTCGTGGATTCGTTGTGAAAAGCGTTTTCTCAAAATTGTTTCTATCCTATAGAAACTAGGCTAAACATGCAATTAGAAGGAAAAAATAGCAAGATATACTTACTTGTTGAAGAACCGTTCTTCGCGATTTTCTTCTCCGGTCACGAACACTTCCGAAAAGCCTTCTCGGTTGTTCTCCTTAGGTAGAAGGAGAGTGGTGGGACTCCTTTGGTGAAAGGGAGGAGAGAATTTGAGAGAGGAAAGCTAAGAGAAAAAGTGAGTTACTTTTGGTGAGAAATCCAAAAAATGAAATTCTTGCTTATCAAATCTTTCTTGCAAAAGGTTTATATAATGGTGATAGGTGGAGTTGAAATCTCCACCTATTTACTATTTTACCACAACCATAGGTTATGCAAATCATATTTGCATAACCACATATAATAAGATATCTCATATCTCATTATACAAATCACATTTGTATAATTGTGGATTTTAAATTTAATCACATTCAATTTAATTTCTCTCAATCCAATTTCTCCAAATTAGCCCTAATTAAGCAATTAGGCTAACCTATAGTTTATTATGAATTTCATTCACATTAAACTATATAATATGTCAATTATATCTCATATAAATGACATAAATGCCCTTTTAATGAATTTGAACACTTCAAATCCACACCAAACTGTAAACCCTCTATGTATCCAGTTTAAGTCAACCGAGGGACCTAATGGACCTACAGGTGATGAGCTCCAATGATCCGAGACTAACCTTTCAAACTTTTTGACCCGGTTAATCAACATTCATTAGCTACGGTAACACTCCACTAAAGCCCGTAGCTGCACTCCCATCACTGTAGGACAAGTTGTGTCCATTGATATAACCAATGTCTGTGAGTCGACCCTTCACAGGTTGTTTGTAGACACTGCTGGGTCAAATTACTATTTGACCTCTGTGTCTACTTCTTGCTCCTTAAGTCACCACTGCTTCTCTAATGAACAACAACGTTGTAATGGTCCAACCATATACAACACCCCTCTCGGGCAAGTAAGAGGGTGGGCGTCCGTTGTCCAAGCCATGGAGACAACACTTAAGGGAACAACCCCTCTAGTTTCCCTAAGGTGGGGAACGAGTGAAGTCCATCTCGCGTAGTTAAGTTTTCAGCTCTCCCGCGGTCCTGTCTCGGAGAAGATAGGCATATTGGGTGAGTAAATGTGACCACCCTCACCCGTACTAGTCTAAGGACAGACTCCCGCGGACAGGAATCTGTAACACGCTCAGGATTAAGGTCAAGTCACTATTGGTCATCTACGAAGTTATTAGTCCCATACTGTTAACGGTGTTACATCATTAGATCTAATAATTCACGGTCCAGTCTTGTACAATCTCATTGCACAGGATGCCCACACTCGCATGTCAACAACATGAACGAGTCAGATCACCTCGTTTGTATCTAATACAAAGTGGGCAGCATCCACAGTGTATCAAGGATTAGGTCTCCAACCTTATCCATATACTGTAGACCGTTCGGGTCATTTACTCGAACGTGATCCTCCCTGTGTGTCCACTACACACCTTTCAAGTTCTAGTACTGTCATAATTCAATGACCTGGAGATTATTTATTGGACAAAGTTTCTAAAAATGCGAGACACAAAGTGATGAAAGAAATAACTCTTATTTATTTCAATGGTAATATTACAAACAAAACAAGATTAGGACATACATCGTAACAAACTCCCACTTGGACTAAGCTAGTGGAGTAAATATACATTCAAATGTACAATAAGATTACAATGAAGTAATACAATAAACTAGAGCATTGAATACCCTTTACAATACTCCCACTTGCCCTAGTCAGGAAGCACTCGAAGATCTAGACTCTCTAGGTGACCCTCAAATATCTTAGCCGTGAGGGCCTTTGTAAATGGATCAGCAACATTGTGCTCCGACGCTATCTACGTGACTGTCACGTCTTCACAGTGCACAATCTCCCGTATCAGGTGATACTTCTGCTCAATGTGCTTGCCCCTCTTATGACTCCGAGGCTCTCTCGAGTTGGCTACAACACCACTGTTGTCACAAAACAACGTGATTGACAAGTTCATATTTGGAACAACTTCCAATTCTATCATGAACTTCCTAAGCCAAACAACTTCCTTTGCAGGTTCACAAGTCGCAACATACTCAACTTCCATAGTGGAATCAGCGATGCATCCCTGCTTGATGCTTCGCCATACTACAGCTCCTCCATTCAGAATGAAGGTTGACCCCGAAGAGGATCTCCTAGAATCCTTATCGGTCTGAAAGTCAGAATCTGTGTATCTTGTAAGGATCAAATCCCCACTCCTATACACTAGGCTGTAGTTCCTCGTTCTCCTAAGATACTTGAGGATTGCCTTTACGGCTGTCCAGTGATCTAATCCTGGATTAGATTGATACCTACTGACAATCCCAACTGCATAACAGATGTCGGGCCTAGTACGCAACATGACATACATCAGGCTCCCAACAGCTGAAGCATAAGGGATTCGTCTCATATCATAAACCTCTTGAGGAGTCTTAGGACATTGATCCTTAGATAGGTGAACCCCATGCCTGAAAGGCAATAAGACCTTCTTGGAGTTCTGCATCTTATATCTAGACAACATCTTGTATAAGACGCCTGAGACATGGCCAGCGTTTTGTTCTTCCGGTTCCAGGCAATCTGGATACCTAGAACATACTATGCTTCTCCCAAATCTTTCATTTAGAATTGCGGAGCCAACCATTTTTTAATGTCAGTAAGAAATCCTACCTCATTCCCAATGAGAAGGATTTCATCCACATACAATATCAGAAAATGCGACAGTGTTATTGATGATTTTCTTGTAGACACAAGACTCGCCAAAATTCTGATCAAAGCCATAAGATTTGAATGTCTCATCAAAACTTATATTCGAAGACCTCGAGGCTTGTTTCAGTCCATAAATAGACTAATGAAGCCGACAAACCTTTTGATCTTGCCTTGCGTAATGAACCCCTTGGGTTGGTCTATGTAGATGGTCTCGTCAATTTTCCCATTTGGAAAGGTTGTCTTGACATCCATCTGTCATACCTCATAGTCATAATATGCAGCAATGACCAGAAGGATTCTGATCGACTTTACCATGGCAACAGGAGAAAAGATTTCCTCATAGTCAACCCCTTCAACCTGGGTAAAACCCTTTTCCACTAGTCGTACGTGCTTTGAAGGTTAACACCTTCCCATCTACGCCACGTTTACGCTTGTAGATCCATTTGCAACCTATAGGTTTTACCCCTCCGGTTGACCCACAAGCTCCCAGACGGAATTGAAGTGCATCGACTCAATTTCCTGGTCCATAGCTTTAATCCATTCGTATTTGTCAACGTCTGCCATTGCATGATCATAGGTCAATGGATCCTCGCAGTCATCATCAGGGGTGACGACTTGGGATTCAACTAAACCCATGTAACATTCAGGCTGTCTCACAACCCTCCCACTACGTCGAGGCATTCTCAACTCTTGAGAATGAACTTGACTAGACGTGCTAGGATCAACAACACTTGTTGAAGTACTAGTCCCATGATAACTCACCATAAGAGAGTTATTTTACTAGAATTTTAGCGTTTAATCCACTTGAATTGCATTTAATATAGTGATCCTCATGTTATTTTATCCCTAAATTATGTGTATTAGCTTTAAAATCTTGAATTTAAGCATTCGGTGCAAAAAGAATTAATTTTGATGTTTTTATGCTTTAATTTAAGAAATTTAGGAAAATAAACTAACGATTAATTAAAAACCGAAATTTGAGATTTTTCTTAACTTGAAAAATTCTTGCGTATTTAGTTTGATTTATAATTGACTTCATAAATTTATTTGGGATTTGTCTGTGTACAGGAGATGTTTAAAAATTACAAGAGTCCCTAAGGGCATGTTAGACATTTTACCCGAGTGGTAAAATGGTCTTTTACCCTTAAGGGTACTTTTGTAGTTTGTGCAGTTAGGGCAACACCATCTTATATAAGGACGCTAGGGTTTACAAGTGTGAAAGGGGAGTTGGAGTTGTGACAAGAGGAAGAGATCGATAAGGAGAAAAATAACTCGTGAGATTGTTGAAGCAAAGGGTGTGCATTGGAAGGAAAAAAATCGACAGCCCTTTGCCGAAGCAAACGTTGCTGCACACATCCGAGAGGGAGCCATTTTCTTTGAAACAAAGTGCGGTGTGCTGCTTGCAGTGGTGGTAGTCATTTCTTTGAAGCAATTGGGTGAGAGAAGAAGAAATCACGAGAGAGAGGCATTGCTGAAGCAAACTGTGGAGTAGAGGGTTGGCCATCTGTTGGAATCAACCTACGTTTGCTGAAGCAAAGCCGAGAGTAGGGGTTTGTCCACCTGCTGTGATTTGCCCATCTTTGTTGAAGCAAAATTGAGAGCATCAGTGCAGTTCGGTTTTCACAGATGTCGTTCACGAAGTTTGCGATTTCCAGCTATCCAACCGTTGGATTGTTCTACAATGTTGTCAGCCTTTTAGAGACTCATAGAGGTCCATTTTGAACGGTTGGATCGTCCTTTGGAGCTTCACTGTGGCAGATATTGCTGTGACATTGGGCGCCCCCTACAGTTCGGTTTTTCACAGATGACACTCACAAAGTTGTCGTTTGCTGGAGTTTGAACCGTTGGATTGTGCGGAAGTTGTGTCAGCTTGTTGGGGACTCATAGTCCGTCGCTTTCAACGGTTGGATCATCGTTCAGAGCTCCGATTCATCAGATATTGCTATCGGACAAAACCTAAAGAACACTAAAACCTGCTGCTATTATCTGCTGCCTTCGGTGAGATCTTGGCGTTTTGCTGAAGCAAAACACATGTCAATTGCCTCGTGTAAATTTCTCCTATTCCCTAATTATTTTGGCTTATTGTTACTGCAATTTTGATCGTTTATTGTGCTCTTTTTACTCACTGTTTTCGGCTAAATTCATGACTGTTTTTGGGCTTAATTTGTGATTAATTTGAGTTGTTTTGTGATACTGTTACAACACATATTTGAATTTATTAAACAACACAAGCATGCATAAATTAGAGATTTGTGAGTTGATTTACATGAACTAAATTTTCTTAAGCAAGGGTTAGGTTGTTTTAATGTAATTTTGGATTAAATTTATGGTTGATGCCATTGATTGAATTTATGAAAATTTATTGAATTTAACGTTGCATGAGAATTAGAATTGGCCTTTTTAACTTCTCTATAATTCATAAACTTGGGAAAGCTAATGAATTAGAAAACTAAAATTTCATTATAGGATTATTGAGTTGATTAGGGATAATTAACCCACCTAGAACCTAAAATCATGGGCATAATTTAGATTACAATTGAGAAATTGTAGGTTTTAAAACTTAGTGATTTTGGAAAGAATCAAGGCATCACTCAAAATTTATTCCAATTGAACATTAGAACTCTAACCTAACCCGAGCCTATTTTTCATTACAAATCTCATCTCTTGCATCTGCCCTCTTGTTTGCATTCTCGTCTCCCCACATTTAAATTTAGTTATTTTCTTGTGTCGTATCTTATCTTTCTTACTAATTTATTTATTTACAACAGTAATTTGCACACTCATTCATTGCACTTAAATAAGGAAAATTTGCTAGGACACTCATTCATTTAGGTCTAGCTAGTCCTCGTGGGATCGATACTTTAACTTATCACTTGCTGCTCTCGACCGTGTATACTTGCACGTCGTAGAAGTGTCGGAATCTCATTCTAATTTGCATTAGTTTAGGGCACCCGATATTTTCGCATCACCCCATCAGCAACTCTTGTTGATGTACTGCCCATTTCGTTTAACACAATTTTTCTTCTAGGTAAATGATCCCTTACGTGGTCTTTCTCAAGGAAAGTGACGTTTGTCGACACAAGAATCCTATTTTCCTTAGGATCGAAAAACATACCACCCCTAGTCTCTTTTGGGTAACCTACAAATAGGCATACTTTTGAACGGGGTTCCAACTTTTTCGGGTTTGACACCAACACATGGGTCGGGCATCCTAAAATTTTGAAATGGTGTAAACTGCCTTTACGTCCATTCCAGAGTTTCAAAGGTGTTTCATAAACACTTTTCGACGGAACGTTGTTCAAAATATAAACTGCAGTCTCCACTGAGTAACCCCAAAAAGAATCAGGGAGAGAAGCATAGCTCATCATGGACCGAACCATGTCCAACAGGGTTCTGTGTCTGCTCTACGATACACCATTCTACTGTTGCATACCAGGTGCTGAGAGTTGGGACATAATTCCATGTTCTATCATATAGTCCTGGAATTCAATGTCCATATACTCTCCACCTCGATCCGATCGAAGTGTCTTTATAGTTTTACCTAACAGGTTCTCAACCTCAGTCTTGTACTCCTTGAACTTTTCAAGAGTTTCAAACTTCTTATGCATTAGGTAAATATACTCATACCTTGAATAGTCATCTATAAAAGATACAAAGTATTCGTAACCGCCTCGTGCTTTAACACTCATCGGCCCACAGAGGTCAGAATGTATATGCTCAAAGGTCTCTTTGGCTCTATATCCTTTTCCACTAAAAGGACGTTTGGTCATTTTGCCTTCAAGGCATGACTCACACACCGGTAAAGATTTTTCTTCCAACTCGCTTAGAAGTCCACTCTTCACTAGTCTCTCAATCCTATTGAGATTGATGTGGCCTAACCTTAGATGCCAAAGATGGGCATTTTCTTTAGGAGAAACTTTCACTCTCTTAGTTCGTGTTTCTACCGTTTTAAACAATTCAGTATTCAAAACACTTTTGACCGAATTAGGTTTCAAAACGTATAGATTAGGCTCAAGTGAAGCAGAACAAATCAAATTCCCATTTCTAGAAATAAACGCTTTATTGCCAGAAAAAGAAACTGAGATACATTGTTCAAGTAGGCAGGAAATAGAAATAAGGTTTCTAGAAACCCTGGAACTATATACAAATTATCTAATAAAATGTAGTTCTTGCCAAAATATAGTTTCACCGTGTCGACCGCTGCAGCAGAGACAACCTCTCCGGATCCAACCCGTAGTTGTTGGGATTTATGCCCTAAAACTCGTAGTTTGTAATTATGTTCTAATTAATGTAATAAAGTGTTATTGTTCGTTATCTACGAGTTTGCCTTCATTTAAACCCTAAATCCAATAAACTAAACATCCAAGGCTGTTAAATGAATTTTTGGGTACCTTACCCTGGTAAAACTATGGATGTGGCCCACTTTGTATTTGATACAAACACTGTGATCCTAACGTGTTCGTGTAGATGATATGTGAGTGAGGATATCCTATGTAATGAGATTATATAAGACCGGACCACGAAATAGTAACCTTTAGCTGTAACTCCGTTGTCTAGTTAGGTTTCTATTTCACTAGGATGACCTAGGCAACTTGATCTCAATCCTGAGCAGGTTACGAACTCCTGTTCGTGAGAGATTGTCCTTTGACTAGTATGGGTGAGAGTGGCCAGATTCGCCGACTCAATATGTCTACCTTCTTGGGGACAAGACCGAGTGAGCGGTTGGGGACTTAACTTAGCAAGATGTAATTCACTCCTTCCCGCCTACTAGGGTAAGTAGAGGAATGTTCCCTTAAGTGGTGTCTCTGGGACTTGAACAAAGGGTCCGACCCTCTCATTGGCCCGAGAGGGACTCTGTTTGTTGGTAGGACCACAAACAAATTGTTCATTTGAGGAGCACTGGTACTTAAGGCACAAGATGTAACCCAGGGGTAAAACGGTAATTTGACTCACCTGGTGTTACGAACATTCGTGAAGGATTGACTTGCTGCTATTGGTCAATATCCATGGACACATAAATATATCTGCAGTGAGAGTGCAGCTGTGGAACTTTAGTGGAGTGTTCCCGCAGTTAATGAATGTTGATTGGGAGGTTAATGAGATTAACCGAGCAATCTCGTATCGTTGGAGCTTCTGATCTATAGATCCATTAGGTCCGCCTTCTAGCTCGTAAATGGTTCTTAGATCATTTGAATTTGAAATGTTCAAATTCATTAGGGAATAAAAACTATATATTATAAATTTAATGTGAATGTAATTCATATTAAATTATATGAGAGAATTGAATATTTGAAAGAGTTCAAATATTATATTAAATGTGAATGTGATTCACATTTGAAAACTATAGGTTAAAATTTAATGTGCACTGGTTGTACATTAAAACTATAGGTTAAAGGGGTAATATGATTAAATGAGATTTAATCCAAATTAAATATATGATATTTAATTTGTATTATTTAAATTAATAATTAAATTTGATTTTATTATTATTATTATTATTTTAATAATAAAATAAGGAAACGTGTCTTCCAGACACGTTCCCACTATCCCCTTCCTTCTCCCTATCGATAGCTTAGCAGGGAGAAGGGGTGTGCATTTTTGCATTGATCGATCAATTGAATTGTACAAGCAATTGGAGAATTGCTCTCTCTCTCACTCTCACATTCCCAAAACCTTCTTCCAATTGTTGGATTACCTTCCCACCAAGATTGATCTAAGTGGAATCCAGAGAATAGGAGATTTGCCATTTTGGTGGTGTCCTGTTGCTGGAAGAAAACAGAGAAATTTAGTTCCTGTGTTGCTGAAAAGCTAGGAGCAAAGAGTTGCTGGAGAAAGTCTACAAAGGTAATAATTCCCTCTCTTTTATTAGTTTAATCGTTAAACTTGTAGCATGTTTGTATGCAATTAATCTATGTCTAATAGGATTAGAATTTCATGCTTGTTCTGTTCTTTTTGTCAATGTACTAGTTTTTGTTTTAAGCAAAACAATCAAGTAATTAAGATCCCAAACACGTTTGCGTTGCTCAAGGAGATCAGATCTCCATCAGTAGTGTTATCTCGCCCTCTCGCAGCTGCTGCCAGGAACTAATTCCCTGAAAATAAGAACAAACATGGTTAGTGGCGCTCGAATCCAATATCCAGGCAGAGTCATTACTCTCCACTGAACAAGTTTCAATTACTAGTAAATCACATTTACCTTGATTCTTACTGTCGGCAAGGAACTTGGGACAGTTACGCTTCCAGTGGTCGTCCCCATTGCAGTGAAAACACTTTCCTTTCTCTGCAACTTCCTTGACCTTTTTTCCCTTTTGGGCGGCAGCACGATCAACTTTACCCTTTTTCATCTTTTTCTTCTTCCCTTTCGGGTGTGAAGGAGCTATAGATTTTTTTCCAAAGGTCGAACCCTTGTGAATGGACCTGAAGGTAACGTTTGTCTCAGCTTCCGGTGTCCTGATCCTCATCAAAGGCTGGAAGTTCTGTAGTTCATTGAGAAGGGTGGTCAGAGTGTAGCTAATTTTGTTCATAACAACATTGCTACGAAACTGAAGGAAACTCTTCGAAAGAGTCCAGAATAAAGCTAACCTGGCTCGACATATCGATCAAAGCCCCGTTCATATCAGTCAGGTTAAAGTGGGTCATCATGTCTAGAACATGTTCACGGATAGACGCCCCTTCTTTCATCCGTGTGTTGAGGGCGTGTTTAAGTGAATCATGTCGGACCTGAAAGGACTGTTGTCCAAACATTTCCTGCAAGGATTCCATGATCTCCTTAGCGGTGACCATCAACTCATGCTTCTTTGCCAATACTTCATTGACCCTGATCTTGGCCTTTTCATTGACCCTGATCCATCGATCGTACGCATCACGAACACTTCGTGACGCGGTCGAGCCCGATACCTAAGGACACTCCTAAGTGAGCACGAACTTTAGGTTGTCAGTTACTAGAATCGTGTTTATATTACTTTTCCATGTTTGAAAATTATCTCCCACTAGTTTATCGGAAGCTAGTAAAGCTATTATTGAGCTAGACATTTTGCTAAAAAACAAGTAAAACTTTGTGTCAGTCTCGTAAAAAACTTTTTGAAATCCAACCCAGTTTTAGCAAAATTTTATCCTATGATCCCGAGGTTTTTAAAAATTTGCAATGATATCCCAAAGGTTCAGAATGACCGCCACCGAAGGGTGAACAGAAACACTCCTCCTCTGGGACGAGACTTTCTCGACCATACTTTAATACAAGAATAACTCTTATTCCATTAGGCGTCCAGTTACCATTTTTCGGTCTGAATCCATTAACCCTTAATGAATCCTGTGAGTGTTACCCTCAATCTTTAAGTTTCAAAGTATCCGTCCAAACAATAGCCACCGAAGGGTAAACCAAGAAGGAAAACCAACAAGGAAACTGTATCCCTTTCGAGAATTCACAGTGTTCCGACTCCCATGATCAAGCCCCTCCAAAGGGATTGTCTGGTCCAGGCCAAACTAGCAGGCGAATCATAGGGGTCTTAGAGTGTGAATTGAAAGAAGAGACCATGGGTCCCGTTTTCACAGGTCCCGCTCCCACTCACTCTAAGTACTCTCTCCATCCACATTGATATTGACCCATACAAATACAATCCGAGTATGGATCTCACGGTGTGGACTTTAACGGAGATTTGTGATCGAAAAATCAAATTATCTTATACACTTTATTTCCTCCCACTCAACACTTTAAATTATTCCGGATTGACCTAGATAAATCGACTAATATTTACCTAAGTCTACCAATATAACTCTCATATTGATTTAACCTAAGTTTATAATCATATTATTAACTTAAGTCTATGTGAGTAAATTAGTAACTTTTAATTAACGACACTCACGATAATATAACCTAAGAATCTCCAGACTAAATTCACTCCCAAGTCGGTTCCCAGGTAGGGGTGTACCGCAAAGCGTTAGCTTAAATACCCCAGCCTTAGACAGAACCTTCCTTAGACAGAGCTACTTAGCAGTCACCATTCAAAGGTCATAATTGATTTCCTTATTCTAATCTTAATAGAACTAGAAAACCTAAGTCTAATTATTCAAGTTCTAAACATTTTAAAACTAATAATTAACTTAGGTTACATGCATTTCTATGTTATAGTGCTTGATCATTAATCACATGAATAATATTAAACTATAACATACATTCATCACATGAATTATGCATGAGCATGCTTTTAATCTAAAAATATAACACTTATATTTAAATAAATTAAAACATGCAAAATTTATATTATAACTCTTATAATATAAATCTATCATGCATACTATATGTTATAACACTTATAATATAAATATGATGCATGAAATACTTAACATAAGGTGGGGTTTTAAATCTATATGACATACATTATGCACATAGAATAAATATTTCATACATTTCATGCATAAAATAAATAAATAGCAAAAATTGGACCGGTTTTGGCACTTTGGGACATTTAAATAAATTAATTAACATTAATATAACTATTATATTAATATTAATTAATAAATTTAAATAAAATTACTTTTTACAAATAAAATAATAAAAAAATTAAAAACTGAAAAATTAAAATGTCCCACGTTAAAGCTAATTCTCCAATTCCCACGTTCGCGCGAGTCGTCTGCTTGAACCGCCCACTACACACGCAGCGTTGCACCTCGCGTGCTCCACGCCTCGGCGTTGCAACGCTGCACTGCAGATTTGCCTTCGCCCACGCGAACGGCGTTGAGACACCGAAGAACAGCGTCTCAACGCCATCTATTGGACAACAAACACCTTTGCTGTTTTCTCCGAATTTTCGCCTGTTTCCACTCTTATTTCTTTACAGCAACTCTTGCCGAAAAAGACCCGGACTTACAGACTCGATTTATTTTCTAATTGCCCAAAAAATATGGGCTTTTACATTGATCTAATCAACGAAAATAAATCTAAAACTAGTGCCAAAACAATAAAACATCCAATTTCGCAAACCACAATTCATCACATGAAATTAAAGTACAACCCACCTAATTTTAAGAAAAATATTTGCACAACGAAGTAGCCAACCTGGCTCTTATACCAATTGAAGGGAATGAAAATCCCGCAGCGGAAAAACGATTGAATCGTCGTGGATTCGTTGTGAACAACGTTTTCTCAAAATTGTTTCTATCCTATAGAAACTAGGCTAAACATGCAATTAGAAGGAAAAAACAGCAAGATATACTTACTTGTTCAAGAACCGTTCTTCGCAATTTCCTTCTCCGGTCACGAACACTTCGCAATCTCGATCTCATCTATCACGATCTCCATGAACAAACGAACGACCTGGACACTTCCGAAAAGCCTTCTCGGTTGTTCTTCTTAGGTAGAAGGAGAGTGGTGGAACTCCTTTGGTGCAAGGGAGGAGAGAATTTGAGAGAGGAAAGTTGAGAGAAAAAGTGAGTTACTTTTGGTGAGAAATCCAAAAAATGAAACTCTTGCTTACCAAATCCTTCTTGCAAAGGGTTTATATAATGGTGATAGGTGGAGTTGAAATATTCACCTATTTACCATTTTACCATAACCATAGGTTATGCAAATAATATTTGCATAACCACATATAATAAGATATCTCATATCTCATTATACAAATCACATTTGTATAATTGTGGATTTTAAATTTAATCACATTCAATTTAATTTCTCTCAATCCAATTTCTCCAAATTAGCCATAATTAAGCAATTAGGCTAACCTATAGTTTATTATGAATCTCATTCACATTAAACTACATAATATGTCACTTATATCTCATATGAATGACATAAATGCCCTTTTAATGAATTTGAACACTTCAAATCCACACCAAATAGTAAACCCTCTATGTATCTAGTTTGAGCCAACCGAGGGACCTAATGGACCTACAGGTGATGAGCTCCAATGATCCGAGACTAACCTATCAAACTCTTTGACCCGGTTAATGAACATTCATTAGCTACGGTAACACTCCTACGGTAACACTCCATTAAAGCCCGTAGTTGCAGTCCCATCACTGTAGGACAAGTTGTGTCCATTGATATAACCAATGCCCGTGAGTCGACTCTTCACAGGTAGTTCGTAGACACTGCTGGGTCAAATTACCGTTTGACCTCTGTGTCTACTTCTTGCTCCTTAAGTCACCACTGCTTCTCTAATGAACCACAACGTTGTAATGGTCCAACCATATACAACACCCCTCTCGGGCCAGTGAGAGGGTGGGCGCTCGTTGTACAAGCCCTGAAGACAACACTTAAGGGAACAACCCCTCTAGTTTCCCTAAGGTGGGGAACGAGTGAATTCCATCTCTCGTAGTTAAGTTTACAGCTCCCCCGTGGTCCTGTCTCGGAGAAGAGAGGCATATTGGGCGAGTAACTGTGACCACCCTCACCCGTACTAGTCTAAGGATAGACCCCCGTGGACAGGAGTCCGTAACACGCTCAGGATTAAGGTAAAATCACTATTGGTCATCTATGAAGTTATTAGTCCCATACTGTTAACGGTGTTACATCAGTAGGTCTAATAATTCACGGTCCAGTCTTGTACAATCTCATTGTACAGGATGCCCCCACTCGCATGTCAACCATATGAACGAGTCAGATCACCTCTTTTGTATCTAATAAAAAGTGGGTCGCATCCACAACATATCCAGAATTAGGTCTCCAACCCTATCCATATACTGTAGATCGTTCGGGTCATTTACTCGAACGTGATCCTCCCTGTGTGTCCACTACACACCGTTCAAGTTCTAGTACTATCATAATTCAATGATCCTGGAGCTTAGTTTATTATACAAAGTTTGTAAAAATGCGAGACACAAAGTGATGAAAGAAATAACTCTTATTTATTTCAATGGTAATATTACAAACAAAACGAGATTAGGACATACATCCTAACAGGCTACTGCACCACTGTTGTCACAAAACAGCGTGATCGGAAAGTTCATATTTGGAACAACTTCCAAATCCATCATGAACTTCCTAAGCCGAACAACTTCCTTTGCATCTTCACAAGCCGCAACATACTCGACTTCCATCGTGGAATCAGCGATGCATCCTTGCTTGATGCATCGCCATACTACAACTCCTCCATTCAGAATGAAGGCTGGCCCTGAAGTGGATTTCCTAGAATTCTTATCGGTCTGAAAGTCAGAATCTGTGTATCCTGTAAGGATTAAATCCCCACTCGCATAAACAAGGCTGTAGTTCCTTGTTCTCCTAACATACTTGCGGATTGCCTTTACGGTTGTCCAGTGTTCTAATCTTGGATTGGATTGATACCTACTGACAATCCCAGTTGCATAACAGATGTCAGGCCTACTACACAACATGGCATACATAAGACTCCCAACAGCTGAAACATAGGGGATTCGTCTAATATCCTCAAGCTCTTAATGAGTCTTAGGACATTGATCCTTAGACAGGTAAACCCCATGCCTGAAAGGCTATTCTTGGAGTTCTACATCTTATATCTAAACAACATCTTGTCAATATAAGACGCCTGAGGCATGGCTAGCATTCTGTTCTTCTTGTTCCGGACTATCTGGATACCTAAAACATGTTGAACTTCTCCCAAATCTTTCATTTGGAATTGCGAAGCCAACCCTTTTTTAACGTCAGTAAGAAATCCTACCCCATTCCCAATGAGAAGGATATCATCAACATAGAATATCAGAAATGCGACAGTGTTGTTGATGATTTTCTTGTAGACACAAGGCTCGTCAACATTCTGATTAAAGCCATAAGATTTGATCACTTCATCAAACCTTATATTCAAAGACCTCGAGGCTTGTTTCAGTCCATAAATAGACCTATGAAGCCGACAAACCTTTTGCTCTTGGCCTTTGGCAATGAACCCCTTGGGCTGGTCCATGTAGATTGTCTCGTCAAGTTTGCGAAAGGTTATCTTGGCATCCATCTTCCATACCTCATAGTCATAATATGCGACAATGGCCAGAAGGATCCTGATCGACTTTACCATGGCAACAGGTGAAAAGGTTTCCTCATAGTCAACCCCTTCAACCTGGGTAAAACCTTTTGCCACTAGTCGTGCTTTGAAGGTCTGCACCTTTTCATCTACGCCATGTTTACGCTTATAGATCCATTTACCACCAATAGGTTTTACCCCATCTGGTTGATCCATAAGCTCCCAAACGGAATTGAAGTACATCGACTCCATTTCTTGATCCATAACTTTAATCCATTCATCTTTGTCAACGTCTGACATCGCATTATCATAGGTCAATGGATCCTCGCAGTCATCATCAGGGGTGATGACTTGGGTTTCAGCTAAACCCATGTAACGTTCAGGATGTCTCACAACCCTCCCACTACGTCGAGGCATTCTCAACTCATGAGAACGAACTTGACTAGACGAGCTAGGATCAACAACACTTGTTGACGTACTAACCCCATCAGCAACTCTTGCTGGTGTACTATCAATTTCGTTTAACACAATTTTACGCCTAGGTAAGTGATCCCTGATGTGGTCTTCCTCAAGAAAAGTGGCATTTGTCTACACAAGCATCCTATTTTCCTTGGGATCGTAAAACATACCACCCCTAGTCTCTTTTGGGTAACCTACAAAGAGGCACAATTTTGAACGGGGTTCCAACTTTTTCGGGTTTGACACCAACACATGGGTTGTGCATCCCCAAATTCTGAATTGTGTAAACTGCCTTTACGTCCATTCCAGAGTTCGAAAAATATTTCACAAACACTCTTCGACGAAACGTTGTTCGAAATATAGACTGCAGTCTCCACTGCGTAACCCCAAAAAGAATCACGGAGACGAGCATAGCATCATCTACCGAACCATGTCCAAGAGGGTTCTGTTTCTCCTCTCCGATACACCATTCTGCTATGGCATACCAGGTGCTGAGAGTTGGGACGTAATTCCATATTCTATCATATAGTCCTGAAATTCTGTGTCCATATACTCTCCACCTCGATCCGATCGAAGTGTTTTTATAGTCTTACCTAACAGGTTCTCAACCTCAGTCTTATACTCCTTGGACTTTTCAAGAGTTTCACACTTCCTATGCATTAGGTAAATATACCTATACCTTGAATAGTCATCTAGAAAAGATACAAAGTATTCGTAATCACCTCGTGCTTTAACATTCATCGGACCACAGAGGTAAGAATGTATAAGCTCAAGGGGCTCTTTGAAGCTATATCCTTTTCCACTAAAAGGACGTTTGGTCATTTTGCCTTTAATGCATGACTCACATACCGGTAAAGAGTTTTCTTCCAACTCGCTTAGAAGTCCACTCTTCACTAGTCTCTCAATCCTATTGAGATTAATGTGGCCTAACCTTAGATTCCAAAGATGGGCATTTTCTTTAGGAGAAACCTTTACTCTCTTAGTTCATGTTTCTGCCGTTTTAAATAATTCAGTATTCAAAACACTTTTGACCGAATTAGGTTTCAAAATGTATAGATTATTCTCAAACGAAGCTAAACACAATAAGTTGCCTTTGAAAGAAATAAACGGTTTATTCGATTCAAAAGAAACTGTAATACAATGTTCAATAAGGCAGGAAATAGAAACAAGGTTTCTATTAAACCCTGGAACTATATACAAATTATCTAATGATAGGTATTTCCCGCTAAAATACAGCTTCACCGTACCGACCGCTGCAACAGAGGAAACCTCTCCGAATCAAACCCGTAGCGTTATCTCACCCTTTGGCAGCTGCTGCCAGGAACTAATTCGCTAAAAAGAAGAACAAACATTGTTAGCGGCGCCCGAATCAAGTATCCAGGAAGAGTCATTACTCTCCACTAACAAGTAAATCACATTTATCTTCTTTCTTTCTGTCGGTAAGGAACTTGGGACAGTTACGCTTCCAGTGTCTGACCCAATTGTAGTGGAAACACTTTCCTTTCTCTGCAACTTCCTTGACCTTTTTGCCCTTTTGGGCGGCAGCACGGTCAGCTTTGCCCTTCTTCACCTTATTCTTCTTCCCTTTCGGGCCTGAAGAACCTACAGATTTAGTTTCAGAGGTCGAACCCCTGTGAAAGTGTTCGGATCTTTGTCCTAATCTCATATAGTTTGTAAATTACTATTTGAAATTAATAAAGAGTTATTCATTTCATCATTTTGTGTCTCGCATTTTATACAAACTTTGTGATAAGCGCCGAATTTGTTGGTTTAACAAAGCTAGAGGTCCTTCTAGGATCTTTGCAAACGTCACGAACAAGGCTAACTTAACGAATTGACTCCAACTAAGAGTTTAGTTAGAAGATGAATCACTCTTAGATCACACTTAGAATAAGGATGGTCACTCCTAGATCCTAAGGCGACTCACCCCGAATTAGCTTGATCGGGGCTAATCCAATGAATCGGTTAAACATCAAACCTAAAGCAAGATTTGAAAGGAAGTTAACACCAAATGGGGCTAAACAAAACACAAGTTTTTTTCATAAAGGTTCTGCCTTTTCCATGCCAATACAAGCCTTTAAATAGGCCAAAATGGTCGTGCAAAGCACCAAAGACCAAAAGTCTTTAATAAACATTAAATGTAAAATGAAGAAAAAAATTGACCTAGGAATTTAAAACTTGATTGCACAACGTTTGAGAGCTCTAAATATGGAACAGAAAACATAGAAATGCTTTAAATGGTCTTAATTATCTACTATAGAATCCGCCATGCATGACTATTTCGTTTGACGAGGTTTGACATCACGAAATCCCAAGAGGTGCAATCTAGACAGCCACTGTTCACATTTTCTGCACTTTTTTTGTCCTCCGTGCCATCTTTCAAACTAGACAACTTTTCCCGTGCCATCTTCACTCCATTCTCATCTTGACTTGTTGTACTAACATTATAAAGAATTTTAGGCTCAAAATCTTGGTCTCTCCTTGTGTATTCACGAGCTTTTGGAGATGCAATGTGAAAGCCTCTTGAATCTTCTTGGCCTTGCTCCTTGTTATTGCTCCTTCAGGTACATGCAATGGATCAATGGTTTGATTCACATCACTTTGACCAATAAACTAAGCTCCAGGGTCATTGAATACACGAGAGAACTAAAACTTGAACGATGTGTAGTGGACACACAGGGAGGATCACGTTCGAGTAAATTACCCGAACGATCTACGATGATATGGATAGGGTTGGAGACCTAAGTCGGATCTGCTGTGGATGCGACCCGCTTTGTATTAAGATACAAATGAGGTGATCGACGACTCGTTCATGTGGTTGACATACGAGTGGGGACATCTGCACAATGAGATTGTACAAGGCCAGGATCGTGAATTATTAGACCCACCGATGTAACACCGTTATGCGGTATGGACTAATAATTTCGTGAGATGACCATTAATGACTCGACACGAATCCACGAGCGTGTTACGGACTCACATGCGTAGAGTGTCATCCTTTGACTAGTACGGGTGAGGGTGGTCACGATTACTCGCCCAATATGCCTATCTTCTCAGGGACAGGACCAAGTAGGGAGCTGGGAACTTAACTACGCGATATGGAATTCACTCGTTCCCTCCTTTAGGGAAACTAGAGGGGTTGTTCCCTTATGTACTGTCTCCAGGGCTTGGACAACGGGCACCCACCTTCTCACTGGCACGAGAGGGTTGTTGTGTATGGTTGGACCATTACAACGTTGTTTTTCATTAGAGGAGCAGTGGGGACTTAAGGAGCAAGAAGTAGACACAGGGGTAAAACGGTAAATTGACCCAGCAGTGTCTACGAACAACCTGTGAAGGGTCGACTCATGGGTATTGGTTATATCAGTGGACATGTAATATTCTGCACTAACGGGATTGCAGCTACGGGCTTTAGTGGAGTGTTACCGTACCTAATGAAGGTTGATTAACCGGGTCAAAAAGTTTGATAGGTTAATCTCGGATCGTTGGAGGTCGTCACTGTAGGTCCATAAGGTCCCTCGGTCGGCTCAAACTGGGTTAAAAGAAGGGTTTACTGTTTTGGTATGAATTGAAGTGTTCAAGTTCACTAAAGGGTATTTATGTCAGTTATATGAGATATGAATGATATAATATATAGTTTAATGTGAATGAGATTCATAATAAACTATAGGTTAGCCTAATTGTTGAATTAGGGCTAATTGGAGAAATTAGATTGAGAGATATTAAATTGGATGTGATTCAATTTAATAAATCCACAATATTGCAAATGTGATTTGTAATATGAGATATGAGATATCTTATAATATATGGTTATGCAAATATGATTTGCATAACCTATAGTTGTGGTAAAATGGTAAATAGGTAGAGATTTCAACTCCACCTATCTCCATTATTTAAACCCTTCTTGCAAGAAGGATTGAAACACACTCTCTCATTTTTTGGAAATCTCACCAAAAAGAAGAGAACTTCTTCTCTCAAATTTTCTCTAAAAATTTCTTCTCCTCTCTACCAAAACAAAGAGAATCCCACCATTCTCCTTCTTCTAAAATAAGAACAACTGAGAAGGCAAGTGGTGGTGTTCTTGTTCGTGAGAAGAGTTCGGGATCGAAGAGACCTAGAAGCACACGAAGAGTTCGTGGATCGTTGGAAGGAACCTTGAAAAAAGTCTTCAACAAGTAAGTATTCTCTTTAACTTACTGTTTTTCTTCCATCTTATGCATGTTTAGCCTAGATCTAAGCGTTAGATTAATTTTAACGTATAATAGTTGCACAACTTCACCACGACGATTCGATCGTCTTCCGCTGCGTGAGAGTTTTATTTCCATCAGAAAGGACCTGAAGGTAACGTTTGCTTGAGCTTCCGGTGTCCTGATCCTCATCAAGGACTGGAAGTTCTGTAGTTCGTTTAGAATGGTTTTCAGGGTGTAGCTAATTTTGTTCATAACAACATTGCTACGAAACTGAAGGAAATCTTCGGAAGAGTCTCTAGAATAAAGCTGACCTGGCGCGACTCATCGATCGAAGCCCCGTTCATCTCAGCCAGATTAAAGTGGGTCATCATGTCAAGAACATGTTCACGGACAGACGTCCCTTCTTTCATCTGCGCGTTGAAGACGTGTTTGAGTGAATCATGTCGGACCTGAAAGGACTGTTGTCCAAACATTTCCTGCAAGGATTCCATGATCTCCTTTAGCGGTGATCATCAACTCATGCTTTTTTGCCAAGACTTCAGACAAGCTGGCAATGATATAGACCTTGGCCATTTCATTGGCCCTGATCCATCGATCGTATGCATCACGAACACTTCGTGACGCGGTCGAGCCCGGCACCTGAGGACACTGCCCAGTGAGCACGAACTTTAGGTCGTTAGTTACTAGAATTGTGTTGATATTATTTTTTCACGTTTGGAAATTATCTCCCACTAGTTTGTCGGAAGCTAAAAGGGATATGATTGAGTTAGAAATTTTTGCTGAAAAACAAGTAAAAAACTTTGTATCAGTCTCGCAAAAATTTTGAAAATCCAATCAGTTTTAGCAAAATTTTATCCTATGATCCCTAGGTCATTAAAATTTCAATGATATCCCAAAGGTTTAGAATGACCGCCACGAAGGCTGAACAAAAACACTCCTCCTCTAGGATGAGACTTTCTCGACAAGACCTTAATACCAGAATAACTCTTATTCATTAGGCGTCTAGTTACCATTTTTCGGTATTAATCTATTAACTCTTAATGAATCCTGTGAGTGTCACCCTCAAGCTTTAAATTTCCAAGTATCCATCCAAACAATAGCCACCGAAGGGTAAACCAAGAGGAAAAACCAACAAGGAAATTGTATCCCTTTCGGAAATTCACGGTGTTTCAACTCCTATGATCAAGGCCCTCTAAAGGGATTGTCTAGTCCAGGCCAAACTAGCAGGCAGATCATAGGCGTCTCACGGTGTGATCGAAATAAGAGACCGTAGATCCCGTTTTCACAGTTTCCGCTCCCACTCACTATAAGTACTCTCTCCATCCACATTGATATTGACCCATACAAATACCATCCGAAGGGAGACGCTCCCATTTGCGCCACGAGGTCGAGTATGGATCTCACGGTGTGAACTTAACGGAGCTTTGAGGTCGAAAAATCAAATGTATCTTATACACTTTATTTCCTCCCACTCAACACTTTAAGTTAATCGGGATAGAACTAGATAAATCGGCTAATATTTACTTAAGTCTACCAATATAACTCTTATATTGAATTAGCCTAAGTATATAATCACATTATTAACTTAGGTTTATGTGAGTAAATTAATTAACTTTTAATTAACGACACTCACGATAATATAACCTATGAATCTCTTGATCAAATTCACTCTCAAGTCGGTTCCTAGGTAGGGGTGTTCCACAAAGCGTCAGCTTAAATACCCCAGCCTTAGACAAAACCTTCTTTAGATAGAGTTACTTATTAGTCACCATTCATAAGTCATATTTGATTTCCTAATTCTAATCTTATTAGAACTAGAAAAACTAAGTCTAATTATTCAAGTTCTAAACATTTTAAAACTAATAATTAACATAGGTTACATGCATTTTGTATGTTATAGTGCTTGATCATTCATCACATGAATAATAAACTATAACATACATTCATCACATGAATTAAATGCATGGGCATGCTTTTAATTTAAGAAATATAACACTTATATTAAATAAATTAAAACATGCAAACCTTATATTATAACTCTTATTTATATTATAACTCTTATAATGTAAATATGATGCATAAAATGTTTAACATAAGGTGGGATTTTAATCTATATGACATACATTATGCACATAGACTAAATTAATTTCATACATCTCATGCATAAAATAAATAAATAGCAAAATTGGACCGGTTTTGGCACTTTAGGGACATTAATTGAATTAATTAACATTAATATAACTTTTATATTAATATAAATTAATAAAATTAATTTTAAATTACATTTTAAAAAATAATAAAATAAAAAACTAAAATTAACGCCCCACTAAAAGGCAAACTACTGCCATCACCACGTCTCGCGCGAACCGCTCGCGAACTGCCCCTCAACACTCGCAGCGTTGCAATGCCATGGTCAGCGTTGCAACGCTGCAGCGTGCAGCGTTGTCCTCAGCGCGCCCAACGCCTCATCGTTGCAATGCTGACCTATAGCTCAACCTGGTACCGCACGGACAACGTTGAGACGCTGAAAAACAACGTCTCAACAGCGTCGACAGAACAACAAACACCTTTGTTCTTCTTCGTCGTTTTTTGTCCGTTTCCGCTCTGATTTCTTCACAGCAACTCTTGCCATACAAGACACGGTTTACAGACTCGATTTACTTTCTAATTGTCCAAAAAACACGGGCCTTTACATTGATCTCATCAACATAAAATAAATTTAAGAAAAAATGACAAAACCGAAACATCCATTTTGCAAAACCACAATTCATCAGATGAATTAAAGCTTAACCCACCTAATTTTAAAAAAAATAATTTTACACAACGAAGAAGCCAAACTTAGCTTTGATACCAATTGAAGGGAATGAAACTCCCGCAGCGGAAAAACGACTTTGAATCGTCGTAGTTTTTCGTTGTGAAAATAGTTCTTAAAATCAATTCTATCCTATAGAATTTAGATTAAACATGCTTTAAGAAGGAAATACAGTAAGAAATAATACTTACTTATTAAAGAACTGTTCTTCACGAAATCCTTCTCCGATCACGAACTCTTCGCGCTCTCGATCTCTACGATCACGAACTCTCTGAGCAATCGAACGATCCGAACACCTCCGAAAGGCCTTCTTGGTTGTTCTCCTTTGGAAAATGGAGAGTGGTGGGACTCATTTGGTAAAGGGGATGAGAGAAATTTTTTAGAGAAAAGTTGAGAGAATTCTTGTAAGAGCTCTAAGATGAAATCCAAAAAATGAGCCAACACTTGCCAAATGCCTTATCGCAAATGCTTTAAATAATGGTGATAGGTGGAGTTGAAATCTCCACCTATTTACCATTTTACCACAACCATAGGTTATGCAAATCATATTTGCATAACCACATATAATAAGATATCTCATACCTTATAATACAAATCACATTTGTATAATTGTGGATTTTAAATTGAATCACATTCAATTTAATTTTTCTCAATCCAATTTCTCTAAATCAGCCCTAATTAAGCAAATAGGCTAACCTATAGTTTATTATGAATCTCATTCACATTAAACTATATGATATATCAATCATATCTCATATAAATGACATAAATACTCTTTTAATGAATTTGAACACTTGAAATCCACACCAAACTGTAAACCCTCTATGTATCCAGTTTGAGCCAACCGAGGGACTTAATGGACCTACAAGTGACGAGCTCCAATGATCCGAGACTAACCTGTAAAGCTCTTTGACCCGGTTACTCAACATTCATTAGCTACGGTAACACTCCACTAAAGCCCGTAGTTGCACTCCCATCACTATAGGACAAGTTGTGTCCATTAATATAACCAATGTCCATAAGTCGACCCTTCACAGGTTGTTCGTGACACTCCTGGGTTAAATTATCGTTTTACCCTTGTGTCTACCTCTTGCTCCTTATGTCCCCACTGCTCCTCTAATGAACAACAACGTTGTATGGTCCAACCATAAACAACACCCCTCTCGGGCTAGTGAGAGGGTGGGCGCCCGTTGTCCAAGCCCTGCAGACAGCACTAAAGGGAACAACCCCTCTAATTTCCCTAAAGTCGGGAACGAATGAATTCCATCTCGCGTTGTCAAGTTCCCAGATCCCCACGTGGTCTTGTCCCTGAGAAGAGAGACCTATTGGGCGAGTAACTCTGACCACCCTCACCCATACCAGTCAAAGGACAAACCCCCGCAGACAGGAGTCCGTAACACGCTCAGGATTAATGTCGAGTCATTATTGGTCATCTACGAAGTTATTAGTCCTATACTGTCAACGGTGTTACATCAGTAGGTCTAATAATTCACGGTCCGGTCTTGTACAATCTCATTGTAAAGGATGCCCCCACTCGCATGTCAACCATATGAACGAGTTGGATCACCTCATTTGTATCTAATACAAAGTGGGTCACATCCACAACGTATCAAGGATAGGTCTTCAACCCTATCCGTATACTGTAGACCATTTGGGTCATTTACTCGAACGTGATCCTCCCTGTGTGTCCACTACACACCGTTCAAGTTCCAGTTCTCTCATAATTCAATGACCCTGGAGCTTAGTTTATTGGATAAAGTTTGTAAATATGCGAGACACAAAATGATGAAAAGATAACTCTTATTTATTTCAATCATGAATATTACAAACAAATACGAGATTAGAACATACATCCCAACACCTACACAACAAACAAAAAGCTTCAAAGAAATCCTCAGTTATCCCCTTGCTCAAAATGTAATAGAAGTTCACTAATCTAAACCAGAATTTCAAAATACAGGTCGAAAACGCTTATGGGTGAAAGAGAAAAAGGAGAACCCAAAAAAAGGAAAAGTGCAATGATTTCTTTGTAACAAATTGCACAATGGGCATCAAATTCAAGTGAGCTCAAAACAGTAATTGGTGGCTAAAAAACATATAAAAAAAAGCAGAAACAACAAAGAAAACTGCTTTTGCTTCTCCTTTTTCAAACCATTGTCATTGAAGACCTGAAACCCTACCAAACAGCTGCCATTAAAGTCTTAAAGATGAAGCAATAGAAGGAAGAAGACGACGAAGGGTGAGCTGGTGAGCTACCACGAATTTCTTCACCCGAACCCATTTTCATTTTTAAGATCTGAAAAATGAAAGGAAAAAAAGAAGAAGAAAGAAAAAGAAACGGGGGAGGAAGGGGGGGGGGGGGAAGGAAAAGACCAAGGGGATGGGAAAGAGAGAAGAAATATTTTTTTATTAATTTTATTATAATAATAATGATTATTTTTGTTGGGATTTATGCCCTAAACAAGTGTAGTTTTGTTTCAAATAAATAAAGATGTTATTTATTATATTCTCGCATATAAATCTAAATCCAATAAACTAAGTTCTTATGATGATTGATTTTGAACAATTTGTGTTGTAGACACAATGGATTAAGTTGTTCAAATATAACCTAAAAGGTCTATGGTATATGCATAAGATTGGGAACCTTATACTTGTAACACCATAGATGCGGCCCGCTTTGTATTTAGTACAACTGAGGTAATCCAACTCGTTCATGTGGTAGACATGCGAGTGGGGGTGTCATGTATAATGAGATTGTACAAGACCAGACCACGAATTATTAATCTACTAGTGTAACACCGTTAACAAGATAGGTCTAATAATTGATAGATGATCATTAGTGACTTGACCTGAATCCTTAGCAAGTTACGGACTCCTGCTTATGGGGTTTGTCCTTAGACTAGTATGGGTGAGAGTGGCCTGTAGCCGACTCGATAAGCCTACCTTCTCAGGGACATAACCTTGTAGGTAGCTGG
This sequence comes from Trichosanthes cucumerina, assembly GCA_036507285.1. Taxonomy (NCBI): domain Eukaryota; kingdom Viridiplantae; phylum Streptophyta; class Magnoliopsida; order Cucurbitales; family Cucurbitaceae; genus Trichosanthes; species Trichosanthes cucumerina. The sequence goes on along the minus strand of CM071842.1, from coordinate 35,196,903 downwards.
GAACTTAACTCTGCGAGATGGAATTCACTCATTGCTAAACTAGAGAATCAGATAGGTTGTTCTCTTAAGAACTGAATCCTGGTGTCAAAACTAGTTCGTAGTTTGTGGAGAACGGGAGATCTTTGAGATCGTGAGAACGAAAGGAACAAAGGAGTGCGTGTTGTTTTTGTCTACAAAGGTAATATACTTGTTATCCATAATCTAATATGCATGCTTAATCGCTTTCATGTATGTTTCTAATTTCAGTTCTCTTAAGAACTGAATCCAGGTGTCAAAACTAGTTCGTAGTTTGTGGAGAACGGGAGATCTTTGAGATCGTGAGAACGAAAGGAACAAAGGAGTGCGTGTTGTTTTTGTCTACAAAGGTAATATACTTGTTATCCATAATCTAATATGCATGCTTAATCGCTTTCATGTATGTATCTAATTTCATCTATGTAACACTTTACAAGAACACGCGATTCAAATCGCTTCCGCTACGGGATTCGATCTCATCAATTTTTATTTTAAAAATATTATTTTAATATTTAATAATGTCACATTAGCCATATGTTAAATATTTAACAACAGTTAACTTCTAGGGACTCAATTGAACTATTTTACAAAATTAAGGGACTTGATTGTTCGATTTTGAAACCCGAGGACTCAATAGAAATCTACCTAATAATTGAGGACCAAAAATGTATTTTTCTCTAATTATAATTAAAACATATAATATTTGTTTCATAAATTTAATATAACTCTTATATTAATTCTTATGAAGCCCAAAAGCATGCATACTATATATTATAACACTTATGACATACTTTCAATGCATGAAGCATGCTTTCTATGGTGGGATTTTAAAATCTATATGACATACTTTATGCACATACAATCAGAGATTTTAATAACACACATTCATAATGCATAATTAATTAAACACACTAAAGTAAACTGGTTTTGGAATCTAATGCAAGCAAACAACTAAATTGTTACAATAATAATCTAGAATTAATATTGAACCTTCGAATTTGGGTCGAACCAGCTTGCAAATGTGTGAACCGGATCTTCAAAAGGTTAAACCGGGCTGTGAAAGAGGGAAGCGGGCCTCCAAATGATGAAACAAACCTCCAAAATGGAAAAATCGACCTCAATTAGTCAGAATTGGTCTAAAAATTCTCGAACCAGACAAAAAATGAACCGAACCGACTCAAAAACACTTGAATCGATCAAAGTCAACTAAACTAGGGTTGCTGATGTCAACGTGACATCATCATCTTCATCCTTCAAAATGAAAGCACGTGGGAGCTCTAAATTTGGGTCGAAGATCTTCTGGAAAAATTAAAAAGCCTCTGTTTTGGTTTTCATTGACCCTTCACCTTTTTTCTTCAAATTGAAGGTATTTTCGAACTCCGTTCGACTCGAAACTTTTACAGACTCGTCTACACACATTAATGCTCAAACACTCTTGAGCAATTTGAAAATAAAGCACAAATTAATGCTCAATTTAAATGCCAAAACTAGAATATCACTTTAGGGCATGCTTGGGAGTGATTTTGGAGTGACCAAAATCACTTTTGACATGTCTAAAATCACTTTCCTACAAAAAAATGTGATGTTTGGCAATATTAAGCAAGTGATTTTGAAAGAATCCAAAATCACTTGAAGTGATTTCTAGTCAATCACTTGCGAGGTGATTCCCAAGTGATTTTTGTCAAGTGATTGTAATTTAAAATGACTATTATTTCATTTTTAGAAATAGTATACTTTTAATGACGAATAAAAATTGTCATCTTTAGTCAAAATTCATAAATTTCCATTAAAAAAGTGAATTTTCTCAAAACCGACAATTTTCTCTCTCTAAAGTTTTTATAATATGTATCTTACTTTATTTCTTTTTGACTTTTTATTCATATTTTTTGTTTTCCTTTCTCTTTTTAACTCTCTTTGAATTTTTTTTATTTCTAATTTATTTGTTCCTCCCTATAATTTCCGTATCTTTTAAAATTTTTTCTAACATTTTTCTCATCATTTTAGTTTTTCTTCCTAAAATTTTGATCATCTTACCCATTTTTTTTTTGTTTATCTCTCTATCTTTTAATTTTACTCTCTTTATTATAATTTTCTCTCTGGATTTTTTGCCCTTTTCTTTAAAAATTTTATCCCTCCATATTTCTAATTTTTATCCATCCAAATATTAGAATAATTTATCATTAAATACTTTTTAAAAATATTAATTATTATTAAATCACTTAGCTTAAAACACTTCAGGTTAAAGTCGTTTATGAAATATGTCTTTTAAAAATCACTTAATTGTATGAAAATCACTATTAAAAGTGTGGAACCAAACATGAAGATGATTATATGGAAATCACATTTAATAAATCAGTTATAGACAGATCAATTACATTAAAATCAATATTTCTAAAGTCATTCCTAAACATGCACTAGTGCAGCGTTTCCAATTCACTTTTGTTAGAAATTCATAATTAGGTTAAAATATCAGTTCCATTTTATACTTTATTTTTTTTATTTTATTCTTTATACTTTCAAATGTCTAAATTAATTATTTTTAAATACTTAGCTTAAAACATGCATTTTAAAATCACTCCCAAACATTCGTTTTGAAAATCACTTAATTGTATGAAAATCACTATTAAAAGTGTACAACCAAACATGAAAATAAGTACATAAAAATAATTTTTAATAAATCAATTATAAAAAAATCAATTATACTAAAATCAATATTTCTAAAAGTATTCTCAAATATTCACTTAGACGCTCAGAAAAATTGGATTTCAAAAAACACCCACCAAAGAACAAAATAGATCAAATTGAGTGCTCAAAATTGTTCTGATACCAATTGAATGATTCTATATTAAGAAAGCAGAAGCAATTTACGATCTTGAATACTCTAATTTTGTCAATTTTGCAAAATAAATGCACACAAACCTGAAAAAAACAGAGAGTTAAGAAACTCACCTTTGAAGATCAAATTCTCTACACCCGGTGGACGATTTACAACACGAACACTTTGTGAACCACCTCTAGTGGCTTTCCTACTATCCTTAGGTATTGGAACAGATTGTGGGATCCTAAATTGAGAGAATTTGGAAAAAGAATGTTGAAACGTCAAAAACTAAGAACATAACTTTTTCTGCAAAATCCTCTCAAATCTCCTCAAATCTCCTTTAAATAAAGCATCATTAAGCTTCGAGGAGTGGCCAACACATGAGTGATGAGAATGACTTGAGATGGAGATGACCAATTTTGGTGAATTTTGAGTTCGACTCATCTTGGGCAATTTGGCAACAATTCAAGATAAATCTTGAATTTCTTCCTTTTTTCTTTTAATTTTAATTTCAAAAATAAATAAAATATTGATTTTAAATTAAAATCATATTAATTAATTAAATAATTTAAATAATTAATTAATTTAATATCAAATATTAAATTAAATAAATTGTCCGATCCCCGATTTTCTAAACATGAGTCCTTATTCATGGTATAAACCGATCCAATATTTAAATCATATTTAAATATGTCCATCTCTTGTTAATCATAGTTTATTTCATAATTAAGCTATGACAAGTTAAATATATCGCATATAATTAACGTTTTCTCTCAAAACCGAATTTGAATAATTCAAATTCTTTTCTCTCAAAATGTTACAAGGCTTAGTCCGAGCTAGTAAGGAGGACCTAATGGACCTACAGATCATGAGCTCCAACGATACAAGAATAACCGACCAAACTCTTTAGCCTAGCTAATCAACATTCGTTAAGAACCGGAACACTCCACTAAAGCCCAGTGGTTGCACTCTCCTCATTGTACATTATTTCTGACCACTCGATATAATCATGATTAGTAAGTTCATCCTTCACAGGTCGTTCGTAATTACAACTGGATCAAAATTATCGTTTTACCCCTATAATTACTTCTTGTTCCTTAAGTCCCACTGATCCTCTAATGAACAATTGGTTTGTTGTCCAACCAACAACTGAATCCCTTTCGGGCCAACGAGAGGGGTGGGCCCTTTGTTCAAGACTTGGAGTCAACACTTAAGGGAACAACCTCTCTACTAATCCCTAATGCGGGTAGGAGTAAATTTCATCTTGTAGAACTATGTTCCCAACTATCTTGTCACACCCCCTCCCGAACCACTTGCTAACTTAGCCCGGGAGACGGCATGAAGCCAACAGACATTGTTACCTCTTAACAATACCTGCTGACACTACTTTACCTGAAAACAAACTATGTTCGCATATGGAACACTTTAAACTTAACACAGCGGAATCTGGACATCTATAAGACGTACATGAGGAGAAACTCTTCTTAAGTCTCTCCTGGAACTAAAACGAGCAAGAACATCAGAACCACAAGCAGTCCAAACCACTAATTAAACAACCACAACCTCTAAAGCACATACGACTATAACTACATAGTTCTCTTAAAATAATTTACAAACATATGGACTTGCTAAACTACACCAACCACGCACAACATATCAAACATGAGAAGCTTCCAAACAGACTATGGCGAGTTATCGTGCACCGGAGCTCGATCTCTACCGAAAAGTGGAAAAACATCGAATGAATGAGCCATAAAGCTCGAGTGAGTGACTTGAGTTTAAAAGAAAACTATTAACTCGTAAATCATATCACCTGGCCATCTATGAGCATATGCATCTGTAATCAAGCGTTAAAAGTAATCGTGTAATCATTATAGCTTTTTATGTAAACTAGCAAGACACCGTTAAAATCTCGTAAGGCATGTAAATGATATAAACTCTTTTTAAAACATGTCACAATCTACGTTGTGTAGGGCACGCCCAGTACACCAACGTTTATTCTACGATGTAGTGGGGCCCGCCCAGCACTCCCATCGTCTTTGTCGTAGTGGGGCCCGCCAAAGACTCACGGCGATCTTTGTTGTCACGAGTACACTCAACGTCGACAACGAGAATAAGACTGTGTGCACACGGTACTACATAGCCTTGGGCTCAATATCTCAGAAGATCACATGAAAACATATGAACATGCCAGCTTATCTTTTTCTTTCATAAAACTCAAGCTTACTTAGCTTGTTCATAAAACTAGAAATCTTTAAAACATACTTGCTAGAACATGCTTGCTTGAAATCATAACATCTCCATAAGTTTTGGCAATCATTAGACATATGCTCATGTATAAATTTCATAAAGACTTTTAGGCTCATCATGAACACTTTAAAACATTTCTAAGAAATCATGAATGCTCATAAACAAGTGTTCAAGAAAACAATAAACATCTAAACCATTTCGTTTTAGCAAAACCTTGCATTTCATAAGCATAATACAAGCCTATAAACCATTTTCAAGGTTCGTTTTGTCACTCACAGTGTTAGAACTAGAGTCTTGACCCGTACACTCGACCTATTTGCTCTTGGCCTGTCAAACAAACCAAATTCATGTATTAGAACCTCGAACTCATGGTTTTTAACCCTAAAACTACAAGAAAACACACTTTCAAAAATTCCAGCATTTTCAGATTTTCTGCCCTGTTTTCAGACAGCCATAACTTCTTCATTACTTATCCAAAAAGAATGTACTTTATACCAAACTCTTCCTTTTTGAACCCTCTAAAACTCTTATGAAGACATGAAAATGAGATTCCTAACGTATTGGTTAGAAATTACCTCAGTAGCTTAACCCCTAAATTGATACTTCTGCTGTTCCAGATTTCACTTCCTGCTGCAACCCGAAACTTAACCTGAAGATTACAACATCTTCCAATCATTTTCTTCTCACGATTCCTTCACAAAACTTTTAGAAAATTGAATAAGCTTTCGAACCATACCAATTAGAGCTTCTAACTCCAAGTATACAGATCCGAACAACCAAAACATCAGAGACCTCTCGGATTTGACAGCAAATTTCTGTCTTCTGCCTTCCTCTTAACAAAACAGCAACTTAACATCAGAATTGGCTCGAGCTTCCTTTACGATATTTTTTCCAATATGAGTTAACTTTCATGAATCAAAAGCTCAACTCTTACCTCTTCTTGTGGAGCTCGAGATGAACAGCAAATCAGAGCTTGTCTGAGTTGATTTCTTGCTGTAAAAATGAATTCCCTTGAGTTTTCCTCTTTCCTTCTGCAACTCCAGCCCAAAATCACCAAAAATGGCCTCCTTCTTCTTCCTTTCTCCTTCAACCACGAAATTTCAGCTTGGTTTGTGATGAAAGAGAAGAAAATGGAGAGAAACCCTTTTTAACAAAAAGTCAATCGGTGGAAGAGGCATTCCTTGTCTTTTTGCTCTTTTGCTTTTCATTTTCCATTTCTTTTTCCTTTTCTTTTCTTTCATTTATCTTCTTTCTTTCTTTTCTTTTCTTTTCTTTTCTTTTCTTAACAAAACCAAAATAACTTAATATAAAACATTTGTTTCATTTCCTTTTCTTCTTTTGTCTTTAAAAGCAAAACAAACCAAAATGGTTTAAACTTTTTCTTCCTTGTTTTCCTTTTGTCTTTCACTTCATTACTTTTCTTTTTAAAACATGGGGAACCAAGTTTTAAACATTCATTTCTTCTTTCTTTTTGTTGTTTGATAATAAGGAAGTTCCAAAGAAAGATCTCGGGTTTACAACTTACCTCCCCTTGAGAAATTTCGTCCTCGAAATTTAGTAGTCCTTAGGTGAATATCGTCGGGTACTTGCTTCTCATTAGATCCTCCAACTCCCAGGTTGCCTCCTCCACTCCGTGATGTCTCCAACGAACCTTCACGAGTGGGATTGTCTTGTTCCTCAAAACTTGTTCTTTCCTGTCGAGGATTTGAACTGCATCCTCAACGTAACTCATGTCTTCTTTCAGCTCAACTGGTTGTGCTTGCAACACATGTGTCGGATCTGGGATATACTTCCTTAACATGGACACATGAAAAACATCATGTACTCGAGATAGTTTTGCTGGCAACTCTAGTCTGTAGGCTGCTGGTCCAACTCGTCCCGTTACTTAATAAGGACCAATATATCTAGGGCTTAGTTTACCTTTCTTACCAAAACGAAGGACACCTCTCCATGGAGATAACTTCAAGAAAACTTGATCTCCAACCTGGAATTCTAAGTCCTTTCGTTGCTTATCTACATAACTCTTCTGACGGTCTTGTGCTACCTTCAGATTCTCTCTGATTATCTTAATATTGTTTGTCATAACTTGTACCAACTCAGGACCGATTAGCTTCCGCTCTTCCAGTTCATTTCAATATACTAGCATTCTACACGGTCTTTTATCCAGAGCCTCAAATGGTGCCATGCCAATATTCGACTGGTAGCTGTTATTGTAAGCAAATTCCATAAGCGATAGGTGTGTATCCCAACTCCCCTTAACTTGAAGGACACATGCTTTCAACATGTCTTTTAGGGTCGGATGGTCCTCTCGATGACCATCTGTCTCGAGAATGGAGCATTTGTACTAAAACTCACTTTGTCCCCATAGCCTTCTTTAAACTAGGCCAAAACTTAGAAGTAAATCTCGGATCCCTATCTCAAACTATGGACACAGCACTCGTATTGTCTCACAATTGCATCGACGCATAAGCTTAGCTAGCTGATTAAGCGTAGACATCGTTGTAGTCGGTACAAACATTGTTGTCTTAGTGAGTCTATCGACCATTATCATATACCATCATGTCCATTTGAAGTTCGTGGTAATCTACACAGAAAAACCATAGTAATACGCTCCCATTTCCATTCCGACACTAGCAATGGGTTAAGGAGTCCTTTTTGCTTCTGTCTAATCTGGTTTAACTGGCGATGATTAAACATCTATCAACATAATCAACTATCTCCCGCTTCATCTCAGGCCACCAATATGTCCCATTCAAGGTTTTACACATCTTGGTGCTTCCTGGATGCATAGCGTAGCTGAACTGTGAGCTTCTTCTAGAATAGCATTCTTATGCTCACTAACACTCGGAACACATAGTCTTCCCTGTTTCTCTATGTCTCGTCTCGATCTCATTTTAAATTTTGCTTTTGGGCCTGTTTGGACTTTCCAAACATTTTCTCGCAAGTTACTATTCTCTCGATTGTCTTCTCACAATATCTATTATGAGTGAAGGCACGATCTCGAAATTAAACTAGAAGACCCTCTGAATTCTCTGCAGTTACAACTGCCTTAGAATCCCTTAGAGTACTTAAAAATGTTGCTCGAAAACCACACAAAGCATCCCTAGGAAGTCTTGACTTCCTGCTCAAAGCATCTGCTACCACATTCGCCTTCCCTGGATGGTATTCTATAGTACAATCATAATCTTTAATCAGTTCTAACCATCTTCTCTGTCTCATATTCAACTCCCTCTGATCAAAGATATACTTCAGACTCTTATGATCTGTGTAGATTTGACACCTTTCACCAAACAAGTAATGTCTCCAGATCTTCAGTGCTAGAACAACTGCTGCTAACTCAAGATCGTGGGTAGGGTAATTACATTCATGCTTTTTCAATTGTCTTGATGCATAAGTTATTACTTTTCCTTCTTGCATCAGTACACACCCTAAATCTTTCCTTGGGGCATCACAGTAAACCACATACTCTTTTCCCGTTATAGGAAGTGTCGAATAGGTGTTTGTAACTAATCTTTTTTCACTCACGAAAACTCATTCACACTTATCGACCATTCAATCTTAGCATTCTTTCTTATTAAAGCAAGTAAAGGTAATACTAATTGTGAGAAGTTCTCAACAAATCATCCGCGATATTCTCGCCAAGTTAGGAAACTACGTACCTGTCTGTACTAATCTGGTCTCTTCTTCGATTGACTACAACTTTAACTTTATTTGGATCCACACTAACACCATTTCTTTGAGGCAACATGCCCCAAAAACATTACAGTTCAACCAAAACTCACATTTGGTGAATTTAGCGCATAAATCGTTTATCTCGTAGTGTTTGCGAATAATACTCATGTGTTCCTCGTAGGCTTTCCTGTCAACTGAGTCAACTAGTATATCATCAATTATCACTATTACAAAGATATCCAAATACTGGTGGAAAACCTGTCCATGGGGTCCATGAAAACTTCTAGTGCATTGTTAAACCGAATGGCATTACTAAACACTCGTAATGCTCGTACCTCATTATGAATAACGTCTTAGGGATGTCTCGATTTCTCGACCTTTAACTTATGATATCCACGATCTCAAATTAATCTTACAAAACATCGATGCACCTCTTAACTGGTCAAACAAGTCATCTATTCAGGGTAAAGGATACTTATTACGATCGTGACTTTGTTTAACTGCCTATACTCAATGCATAATCTACGGATACCATCTTTCTTTTTCACAGATAACACTGGAGCTCTCCAAGGCGATACACTAGGTCTGATGTATCCCTTATCAACTAGTCCTTGTAACTGCATATTTAGCTCCCTGATCTCACTTGGAGCCGTTCTATACGGCACTTGCGAAATAGGTGTCATTCATGATAACAGTTCAATGGTGAACTCAACTTCCCTATCAAGTGGCAACTCCGATAGATTCGCTAGAAAAACAACAAGAAAATTCATTCACAACAAGAACATTTTCTTGTTTTAGCTTTTCTTCCTGCACCTCAACTACATGTGCAAGATACGTCGTGCAACCTTTCCTCAATAACTTCTGAGCTTTGAATGCTGAAAACAAACTCGTAGGGATAGTCTTTCTTTCATCCCATAAAACCACTTCAGCTAATCCTGGTTTCTTGAAAACAACCTCCTTTATATGGCAATCTCTGGAAGCATAGTGAGTGAATAAGAAATCCATTCCTAGGATTGCATCTCACACCTGCAACTCTAGTGGAAGAAGATCCACTAACAAATTGAGACCTTTTACTAAGACCTCACAATTCCGCATCACTGAATTGACTAATAAAACATCACCAACTGGAGTGTATATAACTAACCTTTTACATAAAGGTTCTAGCTTCCTTGTTCTATTAAAACAGGTGCAGGTACATTTCAAATAGTAATTGTACCAATAATCATATCTGGTGCATCCTCGACTTCTTCTTTGAGTCATAACCTAGACCGTTCCGTGTTGCCTAGGCCTCCCTACAACTCTCTTTAGTCTAACACCACTGGTGCCCTCTCTTGCAGCTACTGAAACTCTCGGCTGCTCAATTAACTGGGACTCAACTCCCTAGTCCCTCTGTACGGCTGTCCATAGCTGTGGACAATCCCTCTTGACATGTCCTGGTTGTCAGCACTGGTAGCATGTACCAACACTCACAAGACAATGATCTTGATGATTCTTGCAACAGATCATACATGGAGTCTTCCTTGCTATCTTGGCATAGACTCTTGCCCTCTTTGCGATCTTCTTTGCTAATCAAACAAACTAATTAGGTTCACTTTAACTCGCCTCGATAGGCACTACCCACAATCATCCGCCTCGATGCACGGCTACTTGGCTACTAGCTTGCTCCTTAAAGTCATATTGACTTGAAACATTTACTCCAAGTGTGAACCTCATTGCTCACGACCTTGAAATCGCTTGTTGTCGAAGCCTTCATAACTAGGCTTCACTCATCGACTTCTCTCTCTGCTATACTCGCTCAACACGTGGACCGGTCTCTACCGGTGAGAGAAGTCGGTCCACTTAGCAATGGTCAGAATCGGGTACGTATCTCAAGTCGTAACTCTCTTTCAATTAAATCGACACCGCCGCTCTTAGATGCCACAATCACATCAACATACCGCGAAAACTCGGTATATCTTCTCTCATACTCAGCCACTGAAAGTGTCTCTTGTTTTAGTTCTAAGAATTCATCCCTCTTTGCCTCTCGGTACGTGCTAGGGTAATATTTATTTTCAAATATACGTCTAAAAGTTTGCCAGTGTGAAGTACGTGCATCACTACAACTGGCTAACATCGATGTCCATCATCCTTCTGTCTTCTTTAGTAGCAAGAATGTGGCCAACTTAACATTTCGCTCCTCAGAGCAACTCATAACATCAAAACATTTATCAAGCTTATTTAGCCAAACCTCAGCTTCAACTGGATTTTTGGAACCCTCAAACACTGTGGCTCCTAATTCTTTTAGTTGATCTATTTTATATGTCTTATCTGGATTACTTAGCCCTGCTCCCTATGGCTTACCTACCTCCTGTGAGGAATTAACATGCTGCTTAATTTTGGCCCCCATCTGAACTCTCGGGGCACTAGATCTCCACTGGGATTGATCTTGGGTAGGATCCGCGCGTCCCGCCCCGATCGATCTTGCCTGCATCGTCTGCTAGTACGTGGTGGCATGACTTCTATAACATATTAACATACTAGACATGTAATGAGTACTCAACTCAAATGCACAATTCTAGACTTGTGCTCACATTCTAGTCCTGACTGGACTTACTCTTGTCCTTACTTGGACCATGCTCTACTAGTTCTATTGAACTAACTCAATAACTTGCTATTTACTTTTCAGTTTCTTCTAGAGCTAACTTGCTCTGTCTCATTCCCATGGAACTAATCTGCTCACGATACCAAGTTGCCACACCCTCCCGAACCACTTGCTAACTTAGCCCGGGAGGCGGCATGAAGCCAAGCAGACATTGTTACCTCTTAACAATACTGCGACACTACTTTACTTGAAAACAAACTATGTTCGCATATGGAACACTTTAAACTTAACACAATGAACGGACATCTATAAGACGTACATGAGGAGAAACTCTTCTTAAGTCTCTCCTGGAACTAAAACGAGCAAGAACATCAGAACCACAAGCAGTCCAAACCACTAATTAAACAACCACAACCTCTAAAGCACATACGACTATAACTACATAGTTCTCTTAAAATAATTTACAAACATATGGACTTGCTAAACTACACCAACCACGTACAACATATCAAACATGAGAAGCTTCCAGCAGACTATGGCAGGTTATCAGGCACCGGGAGCTCGATCTCTACCTGAAAAGTGGAAAAACACTGAAAGAATGAGCCATAAAGCTCAGTGAGTGACTTGAGTTTAAAAGAAAACTATTAACTCGTAAATCATATCACCTGGCCATCTATGAGCATATGCATCTGTAATCAAGCGTTAAAAGTAATCGTGTAATCATTATAGCTTTTCATGAAAACTAGCAAGACACCGTTAAAATCTCGTAAGGCATGTAAATGATATAAACTCTTTTTAAAACATGTCACAATCTACGTTGTGTAGGGCACGCCCAAGATACACCAACGTTTATTCTACGATGTAGTGGGGCCCGCCAAAGAGACTCCCATCGTCTTTGTCGAGTGGGGGCCGCGCAAAGACTCACGACGGCGGTATACCGTTGTCACGGAGTACACTCAACGTCGACAACAGAATAAGACCTGTGTGCACACGGTACTACATAGCCTCGGGCTCAATATCTCAGAAGATCACATGAAAACATTTGAACATGCCAGCTTATCTTTTTCTTTCATAAAACTCAAGCTTACTTAGCTTGTTCATAAAACTAGAAATCTTTAAAACATACTTGCTAGAACATGCTTGCTTGAAATCATAACATCTCCATAAGTTTTGGCAATCATTAGACATATGCTCATGTATAAATTTCATAAAGACTTTTAGGCTCATCATGAACACTTTAAAACATTTCTAAGAAATCATGAATGCTCATAAACAAGTGTTCAAGAAAACAATAAACATCTAAACCATTTCGTTTTAGCAAAACCTTGCATTTCATAAGCATAATACAAGCCTATAAACCATTTTCAAGGTTCGTTTTGTCACTCACAGTGTTAGAACTAGAGTCTTGACCCGTACACTCGACCTATTTGCTCTTGGCCTGTCAAACAAACCAAATTCATGTATTAGAACCTCGAACTCATGGTTTTTAACCCTAAAACTACAAGAAAACACACTTTCAAAAATTCCAGCATTTTCAGATTTTCTACCCTGTTTTCAGACAGCCATAACTTCTTCATTACTTATCCAAAAAGAATGTACTTTATACCAAACTCTTCCTTTTTGAACCCTCTAAAACTCTTATGAAGACATGAAAATGAGATTCCTAACGTATTGGTTAGAAATTACCTCCGTAGCTTAACCCCTAAATTGATACTTCTGCTGTTCCAGATTTCACTTCCTGCTGCAACCCGAAACTTAACCTGAAGATTACAACATCTTCCAATCATTTTCTTCTCACGAATCCTTCACAAAACTTGTAGGAAAGTGAATAAGCTTTCGAACCATACCAATTAGAGCTTCTAACTCCAAGTATACAGATCCGAACAACCAAAACATCAGAGACCTCTCGGATTTGACAGCAAATTTCTGTCTTCTGCCTTCCTCTTAACAAAACAACAACTTAACATCAGAATTGGCTCGCGCTTCCTTCACGAATTTTGTTCCAATATGAGTTAAATTTCATGAAACAAAAGCTCAACTCTTACCTCTTCTTGTGGAGCTCGAGATGAACAGAAAATCAGAGCTTGTCTGAGTTGATTTCTTGCTGTAAAAATGAATTCCCTTGAGTTTTCCTCTTTCCTTCTGCAACTCCAGCCCAAAATCACCAAAAATGGCCTCCTTCTTCTTCCTTTCTCCTTCAACCACGAAATTTCAGCTTGGTTTGTGATGAAAGAGAAGAAAATGGAGAGAAACCCTTTTTAACAAAAAGTCAATCGGTGGAAGAGGCATTCCTTGTCTTTTTGCTCTTTTGCTTTTCATTTTTCATTTCTTTTTCCTTTTCTTTTCTTTCATTTATCTTCTTTCTTTCTTTTCTTTTCTTTTCTTTTCTTTTCTTAACAAAACCAAAATAACTTAATATAAAACATTTGTTTCATTTCCTTTTCTTCTTTTGTCTTTAAAAGCAAAACAAACCAAAATGGTTTAAACTTTTTCTTCCTTGTTTTCCTTTTGTCTTTCACTTCATTACTTTTCTTTTTAAAACATGGGGAACCAAGTTTTAAACATTCATTTCTTCTTTCTTTTTGTTGTTTGATAATAAGGAAGTTCCAAAGAAAGATCTCGGGTTTACATATCTACCCAGTCTTATCCCTAAAATGGGAGGCTTATTGAGTCGGCAATCTCGGGTCACTCTCACGCATGTAAATCTAAGGATAGTTCGAATAAACAGGAGTTCATAGTGTGCTCAGGATTAAAATCGTGTTACCTAGGTCATCGTATGAATATAGTCAGTTAAGATAGTAAACGGAGTTATAAAGTCTAAGTCACTATTTTACGGTACAGTCTTATGTAAACTCATTGCATAGGATGCCCGCAATCGCATGTCTCCACATGAACGATTCAGGATCACATTGTTTGTAATTTACAAAGTGGGCCGCGCCTACAGTGTCCCCAGGATAAGGTACTCAACCTTATCCTTATACTATAGACCGTTCTGGCTATAACTTGAACTTGATCTACTTTTTTGTCATTCATAAAGTTCAAGTATATCTTATAGCCAAGGGTTCTATATTGGATTAGGGTTACACAATACACAATTCACTTTATTCAATAACACCTTTACTGAATAAACCTCAATAACAACTTTATTGCAACATAGAATGTACATTCACTTTACAAAACCACGAGTTCTAGGACATAAAACTCAACACCATGGTTGTTGGATAACAAATTAAAAGTCCACAATTTGGGCAACCACGGATCCCGATGTAGAAGTATGATCCCGACGCAGGAATAGATGCCATCAATAAAGGATTAGACGTGGGAAATTTTTTTTCTTTTATCACCTTTGATACTTTCAGGTGTGGGTTCATGAGGATTCACCACACCTGTTTTGCCAGAAGAGCCTTATTGAAACCTGTAAGGTCCTTGAAGTTTAGACCCCTAATTCTTTTGTCTTTCACAATATGTCCCAACTCATCAAATGCAAACGTCGCTTCTCATTCGTTGATCCCCACCAGAATTGTGCAACTTGTCGTGTCAAGCATTGGCACAATTTAAGAGGTAGTTTGAAACAACCCATTGAATATTTGGGGATTGCATGTGCCACGCTTTTTATTAGTACTTCCTTAGCCCCCCACAGAAAACAATATTCCTTTCTACCCCTAAAGTGTCCTCCAAAACCTGCCTTTAAGTCCCTCCAATCAGTCCATTTGCTTCTTGAAAAACTGGAGGGAATTCTCAAATAGGTACCTAGACTATCAACTGATGGAATCCAAATTTCAATTGCATAGTGGAAGTCCAATTGAACCGATTTGCTCGATTTTCATTTGGAAAACTAAAATACCACTACATTGGCTAAATTTAACGATAAGCATAAAAGTATGGATTTTGTAAACAAAGGAGGATGTTGAAAAAATTTCTAAGCTAAGAGGGCATGAGAATTTTTACCTTTTATTTTCTAGTGAATTGTGATGCAGTATCACCTTACTGTGAACTAAAAGAATACACCGCGAATTCATTGGAGTCTTCAACATCAAGAACAAGCTGTTTCATCCCTCCATCCAAGCACATACGTAGGAGAGAGAATCAGAGGATCAAATACTAGAGATTGTACTCACAACACCTGAAATCAATACAAACACAAATTCATTTACACGTGTCTCATTTCCATTCGTTGTTGAAATCTCGTGTGAAGAGTCTGGCACGCCTAGTGGGACTACTCTACCCATCATATCTTTCTCCTTCAAATCAAATCAAGTTATGACATCAAAGAATGTTGCGTCAAACACTGTTGCTGCAAGCAACACCTACATGGGACCGATAACTCGCAGTCGTTCTAGAAGGGCTGAGACAAGTGATGATCACTCCCATATGCAATGGCAAGCAACATTATCAAACTACTGGATGAAGCTTCCAAAGGCAAGGTTGTCATCAAAGATAACCCCTTGTTTGACCAATCAACTTTTGCTCCTAATCAACTGAAGGAAATATCAAATCCTGATGTGATGTCGGTCATGATGGCTGATGTAGATCCGAATGAAAAAATGGCAGAGATGGAAAGAAAGATCAATCTCCTAATGAAGGCGGTAGTAGAAAGAGATCTTAAAATCGTCTATTCCAAGAATCAGGTTCAAAAGAAAGAAGCGGATGAATATAGCTAACCCCATGCAGTAAGAAACAATGATAAGGAAAAAACCATCATCCAGGGGGAGCAAACGCCTCAACCAGCTTCAGTTGCTTCTTTATCCATCCAGCAAGTATAGGATATGATCATGAGTTCTTCCAGAGCTCGATATGGCAAACCCGCTCAAAATTCTCTCACATACTCCAAACCGTACACCAAGAAGATTGCCAACTTGAGAATTCCCACAAGGTACCAACCTCCTAAATTATAGTAGTTTGATGGGAAGGGCAATCCAAAGCAACATGTTGCACATTTAATCGAAACTTGCAAGAATGCAGGGACGCGTGGTGACCTCCTAGTCAAGCAATTTGATATGAACCAAGTCATCTCAATCAAATCACATTAAATGAAGTCAGGTTCGTGGAAGTTTAACATAAGTTTCATTTAATGAACTCAAGTGCAACTCATCATTTATTAAAGAACAATCAAGCTTCATTTATGGAACAAGGGCTTCAAGATAATTCAAGAGGAGCTTCATTTACTCTTAGATGGTTACAAAGAGTTACAAAATCAACAAATAAACTTCAATGTTGATTTTATGGCTATATTGATGTAATTTCAGTTGTAAACATTTCATTTATGAGTTTTTAGGTTACTTTTGAGTTAGTGGGTGTTATGGTATTCATGTAGTTGGGAGTTATAATCCTTAGATTGCCGCAGGTTACTCTAGAGTTTAATTTTGAAGGCTATAAATAGCCATACATGTAATACAAAAAGGAAGAAAAGAGAAAAGATTTCAAAATGTAATCAAATGAGTCTGCGAGCTTTTCAATAACCTTTGAGCTATTTCCTTGCAATTCTATGTAGATTAGGTTGCATGCTTAGAATCATTCAAGCTTGACTTGATCAATCTTGCTTGCGGAGTGATTTGAGTCTCAAGTAAGTTCTCTTGCCTTGAGATATTTGATCGACAAGGTAATCCGATTTCACTTTTCTTGAGTTGATTTTCAAAATTTGTTTTGGGGTCTTTGAGATTGAGTTCTAAAGGTCTTGTTTCTTTAAGCAAGGTTGTTAGATCCAATTGTCAAGGGTTACTTAACATTTTTTACATTTGAATCTTTGGCTTCTTTGATTTCATTTTGATTTGGGTTTTTTGGGGTTTAGATCTAATAGTCTTGTTTGTTGTTAACAAGGTAGATTAGATTTTTTCTATTCCTCTTTAAATTTCTCATCACAATTCGTTCGTACCTTGAAAGGAAATGTCTTTGATTGGTACATTTATTTAGAGCTAGAAACGATTAACAGTTGGGAATAGTTCGAGAGAGAATTCCTAATTCGCTTCTACAGTACGAGGTGAACTGTCGTATGATGGAACTTACAAATGCCAGACAACGCAAAGGCAAACCTGTCATCGATTACATCAACCGTTGGAGAGTTATAAGCCTCGACTGCAAAGACCGTCTCACTAAGTTATCTTCCATGGAGATGTGCATCCAAGACATGAACTGGGGGTTTCTTTACATTTTGCAGGGTATAAAGCCTCGTTCTTTCGAGGAGCTAGCAACCCGCGCTCATGACATGGAGCTACGCATCGCTGCTATAGGGAATGAAGACCTCTTAGTCCCACACGTGAAGAAAGAGGAGAAAAGATTCAAAGGCGCGGAGAAGGCTATGAAAAACACCACCGAGGAGTCCATGGTCGTCAACACGACCCCTCTAAAGTTTTCCTCAAAAGTTAAAGAAGTTAAGTCAAGAAAACAATAGGAAGTGGGTGGACGACGTCGTCCAATTTTGAAAGAAAGACAAAAACAAGCATCAAAAGAAAAAAGATCAAAGAAGATCTAAACCAATGAGGAAAGGAAATAAAAAATATTTTCAACCTCGCCAATTGGTTACCTTAACAAAGTTTTCCTTAGGTTCGTATTACATTAACACAATAGAAGTTGATGATTCAGAAGAAGTCAAGCAAAGGACTTCTGTCTTTGATCGCATCAAGCCTTCAACTACTGGACCTTTAGTTTTCCAATGGATGAGTATGGTCGCGACGGAAGAAGAAAACCTAGATCTAACTTCTAGCTCCACTCGACCTTCCGTCTTTCAAAGGCTAAACGTCTCTACTTAGAGGAAACGTCGACCTTCAATATCTATTTTATATCGCCTCAAAGTAACATAGTCAACATGAAAGAATGATGAATACCTCGAAAGCAGAACTATTTGATGAGGTGAGCCACAAAAAGGTTCAAAGTACCGTCCCTTCAAGTATGAAAAGGAAGTTCTCCGTTCTCATAAATACAGAGGGTTCCTTAAAGGTGAAGAAAAATCTGTTCGTCTTAACAAATCCTACAAATGAAGGGTTTGATCAAGACTATGGTGACGATAGAGACATTTAAAATGTTAAAGCTCTTTGTCGCAAGAGCCTAAATTTCATGATGCTCCTGGCCCACACGAGCTTAAAAGGTGAACAACAAAAAAAAAACCTTTTGATTTACGTTCTGACTTGATCCCTTTTCTTAAGGGTACGCAGGTAGCTTAAAGGAAACTTTAAGTTCAGTCCCACAAAATTAAAAAAAAAAATGTGTCGCAACTACTGAGACATGACATTGTAAGTTAAGGATTAACTATTTACTGGGGGCAATACAAAAAAATTGAAGGTGTTCAATCCTATTGTCGATAGTGACACTGCAAATTGAAGGTGTTGCATTATTGTGAGGACAACACTACAAGTTAAGTTCATGAGAGGCCACTTCTCTCAAAATTCGAGGGACTTCGCCGCTTCCTCTCCAAATTCGAGGAAAAAGTCCCTTCCTCTACAAATTCGCGGGATTTTTCTGCCTTTTCTCAAAGTTCAAGGGCTTCGTCGTCGCTTCTTATCAAATGTTGAGGGCTTCGTCGTCGTTTCTTCTCAAAGCTCGAGGGCTTTGCCTTCGCTTCTTCTCAAATTTCGAGGCTTCATCGTCGCTTCTTCTCAAAGATCGAGGACTTTGTCGTCTTCAAAGTCTCTGGCAGCACTTCGTCTTTAAAGTCTCTGGGGATGCTTCACCCTCAAAGTCTTTGGTGGCACTTCATCCTCAAAGTCTCTGGCGGCACTTCGTTCTCAGAGCCTCTGGAGGCGCTTTGTCCTTAAAATGTCACACCCCATCCCGAACTACCTGCTAACTTAGCCCGGAAGACAGCGTGAAGCCAACAAACATCGTTTACCTTTCTAACGATACCTATTGATCCTATTATACCTGATAAACATATTATACTTGAATATGAAATACTTTAAACACACACAACGGGAACCTTGAAAATTACTATATATGCGTAAGGTGCAACTCTACCTCACTCGAAAACTAAAACAGGTAGAGAGCACTTCAACCAAAACAAACCCAACCATGATTTACACAACTACAACCTCTAGTGTATACACGAAAATGACTATACTGTCCCTTCAAAATCTCCACAATACATATGAACTTGATATACAACCCCATCCACATACAAAATATGAAACTCACAGAGCTTTCGGCAGACTATGGCAGGATTTTAGGCACCGAGCGCTCGATCTCTACCTGAAAAGTTGGAAAACATTGAAAGAATAAGCTATGAAGCTCAGTGAGTGACTAAGTTTAAAACGATTAACTCGCAAGTCATATCACCTGATACTCTATGAGCATAAGCATCTGTAACCAGACGTTAAATATAAACGTGTAATCATAATAGCTTTTTCAGAAATCCAACAAGTATGTCATTAAAATCTCGCAAGGCATATCAAGAATAGTAACCATTTAAAAATATATGACAATCTACATTGTGTAGGGCACTCCAAGTATAACCAACGTTTACTCTACGGTGTAGTGGGGTTCGCCCAACACTCTCATCGTCTTTGTCGTAGTGGGGCCCACCTAGCACTCACGACAATATTGTTGTCACGGAGTACACTCAACGTTGACAACATAAAATGACCTGTGTGCACACGATACTATACAACCTCGAGCTCAATATCTCAGTCATTTACTCATTTGAGTATCAGAAAAGCACATGAAAATACATGCATGCTTATCTTTTTGTTTCATACAACTCAAGCTTACTCATCTTGTTTGTGAAAACTGGAAATCTTTAAACAATACTTGCTAGTACATGTTTGCTTGAGATTATAACATTTCCACTAAATTTCAGAAAATCAAAAAACATATGCTCACATGTAAATTTTATTGGGAAAATCTAAGCTCACAACGAGCATTTGAAATCATTCCTAGGAAACAATGTATGCTCATAAGTATGTGTTAAAAAAAAACAAAAACATTAAGCATTTAAGCTAATTCAAGCATATAAATCGTTTTCGAAGTTCATTTTGTCACTCACAACGTTAAAACTAGATCTTCGACCCATATACTTGACCTATTTCCTCTTGGCCTGTCAAAAAAACCAAAACCAAGCATTAGAACTTCAATCTCATGAATTTCAAACTTAGGATTACAAATATCATTCCATCCATTTTCCAGCATTCTACAAATTTGATACCCTAATTTCACATACTCATAACTTCTTCATTACTTGGCCAAAAACGATGTACTTTATTCCAAACTCTTCATTTTTTAACCATATAAAACATATTTGAAGAAATGTAATTGAAATTCTCAAAGGATGTGTCTGTAAATACCTCAAAAGCTACTTCCTTAAAATTAAGCATCTGTTATTTTCAGAATCGTTTTTCTGCTGCACCCCACACTTGACCTGAATTTTAAAGTCAGTTCTAATCATGATTTACTCACGACTCCTTCATGAAAGTTATAGGAAATTAAATAAACTTTCTAACCATACCTAACGGAGCTTCTAATTCAAACTCTACAGATGAGAATATCTCAAATACCAAAGGTTTCTCAGATTTGACAGCAAACTCTCTCCTCTGGCTTCCTCTTCAGAAATCAATAACTTAAAGTCCGATTTTGCTCGAGCGGCCTTCACAAAATTCGTTCACAAATTGGTTAAATTTCAAGAAAATCAAACCTCACCTCTTACCTCTTATTGTGGAGCTCAAAACGATTTAAATATCAGTAGTGGGTAGAATTGATTACCTTGCTGCCATGGAAGCTTGTGTTGAGTTTCCCCCTCTTCTTCAACTCTAACCTCCAAAAACCTCTCTCTTCTTCCTTCAACCCTCTCCCACGAAGTGCTCTGCTATTCTATCAAGAATGAGAAGGAAATGGGAATAAAATGGGTTAAAAAGGAGTTTGGCGGTGAGTGCCCTTTATCCCATTCCACATTTATTTTTCTTTTTTTTAAAAAAAAACACATATTTTCTTTTTCTTTTTATCTTTTTAAAATCAAAACATATCAACATCATTTCCACATTCTTTTCTCCTTTTTTTTAATCTCTTATTTTTTTTAAATAAATTTCAAGAAGAGATCTCGGGTTACATAAAATCTTCAAGGTTTGGCCTTTGGCGATTTCTTCGTGAAAGTCTTCAAAGTCTCTGGCGGTGCATCATTGTCAAAGTCTCTGGTGACGCTTCATTTTCATGGCTTCTGGCGACGCTTCGTCTTCAAAGTTTGGCCTCTGGCGGCACTTCGTCTTCAAAGTCTCTAGCTACACTTAGTCTTCAAAGTCTCTGGCGGGACTTCGTCTTCAAAGATTCTGACGACACATCGTCCTCAAACTCTTCAAAGTCTAGCCTCTGGTGGCTTCATCGTCAAAGTCTTCAATTTTGACGGCTTCAGTTGGCTTCAAAGTCTTCAAAGTTTGACAGCTTCGCTTGGCTTCAAAGTCTTCAAAGTCTGATGGCTTCACTCCAGTTTTAAATCAAACTTCCTTGGCTTCACTTCTAAGTTATGGATTAAAACAATGATTGAAAAAAGAATTGTTTGTCAAAATCAAAAAATAAAAAAAAAGAGTTAGATTGTCGATCTGAAGCCTCATAATTCTTGCCACTAGCAAGCAAGGTATTTTCAACTACACTAATTTTTCAACACATTTTAAAGGCTTCAAGTTGTCGTTAATCTGAAGGAATCTATTCCTCAAAGCATGCATAAAAATTTTCTCACCAAATTATGAGTTCCCACCCTATTTGCCAAGTTCCAAGTTTGTTCCCTGTGCGCCAAGTTCGAGTTTGGTCGTCAAGTTTCGAGTTTGCTCGTCAAGTTTTGATTCTGCCTGCCAAGTTTCGAGTCTACTCGCCAAGTTCTAAGTTTGCTCGCCAAGCTCTGAGTCCGCACACCAAGTTTCGAGTATGCTCGATATGTTCTGGGTTCTCTCTCCAAATTTCGAGTTCGCTCGCCAAGTTTTAAGTTCACTCGCACTCGCCAAGTTTCTGTTGGGATTTGTGCCCTAAACATATGTAATTTTGATCAAATAAATAAAGAGTTATTTGTTTTGATAAAATTATATTCTTGCTTTATAAATCCAATAAACTACGCTCCAAGGTTATAATGTATCTTGAACATTAGTGTAGTAGACACTATTTGGATTGTGTTCAAGAGTATAACCTAAATGGTCTATGGTATAAAAATAAGGTTGGAAACCTTATTCTGGTAACACCATGGATGCGACCCACTTTGTAATTAGTACAAATGAGGTAATCCAACTCATTCATGTGGTTGACATGCGAGTGGGGGCATCCTGTATGAAGAGTTCATACAAGACCGGACTGCAAATTATTAGTCTAACCAGTATAACGCCGTTAACAGGATAAGACTAATAATTTATAGATGGTCATTAATGACTTGACCTGAATCCAAAGCAAGTTAAGAACTTCTGCTTAAAAGAGTTTGCCCTTAGACTAGTATGGGTGAGAGTGGCCTGTAGCCGACTCAATAAGCCTACCTTCTCAGGGACAGAACCTCGTAGGTAGCTGGGGACTTAACTATGCAAGATGAAATTCACTCATTCCTACACTGAGAAATTAGATAGGTTGTTCCCTTAAGAACTAAGTCCAGGTCTTGAACAACGGGGCCCCGCCCTCTAAACTGACTTAAGTGGGTATGAGTCTATGGTAGGACTATAGACTTGTTGTTCATTAGAGGATCAATGGTACTTAAGGAACAAAGAGGTAATCACAGGGAAAAAATGGTAATTTGACCCAGCTGTGATTACGAACAACCTGTGAAGGGTCGACTCATGGGTAATGATTATATCAATGGACACAATATAATCTACAGTGAGAAGAGTGCAGCTACATGTCTATAGTGGAGTGACTTGTAGTTAATGAATATTGATTAACTGGATCAAAGAGTTTGATCAGTTAATCTCACATCATTGGAGCTCATGAACTGTAGGTATATTAGGTCCCTCCGTTGGCTCAACATGGTAATATTTAGGGTATAAAGTTAGGAATGAAATTGGAGTGTTCGATTTCATATATGAGGTGTTATATCAATTATATGTGATATAATTAATACAATATATAGTTTTAATGTGAATTAGATTCACATATTAACTATATACTATTGAGAGAATGTAGGAAGGATAGGATGATAATTTCCATCCTATTTCCCTAAAAGTAGTTGCATGAGATGCAGTTAAGGTGAAGGCTTTTTGACAAAATTCTAGAAATCTCTCTAATTGTGTTGGAAAGAGTTTCAAACACAATTCCATAAGATCACCTCACCTCATCCTAAAGGAACCCACCTTCCTCCCTCACCTAGAGAACAACAGAGAAGATCTGGTGGTGGAACTTCACAAAGTTCGAGTTGTTGCTGAGATCGTGATCTATTGAGGAGGGATTCGTGAAGAAAGTAATCTTCAAAGGTAATTTTCTTGTTGTCCTATATAGAATTAGCATGCTTAATCGTATATGGTTTGTTCTTGATTGAAATCTGTGTAACAAAATAAAGAACACGCGATTCACAATCGCTTCCGCTGCGGGATTCGATCCCTTCAATTGGTATGAGAGCCAAGTTGTGTTCTTGATTTTGTTCTGGATTTATCAAGAACAAAGGTGGGATTTACTGTTTTCATGTGATGAATGAACGGTTTACAAAATTAGATGTTTTCATTTTTGGCACATAAATTTACATAATTTCGTTGATTTGTTCAATGTAAGGATCTATTGTTTTGGGCATTTTATTTTGTAAATCGAGTCTGTAAGTCCGTGTCGATCGAGGCAAAGTGGTTGCTGAGAAGAACGGAGCGAAAACGAGGCAAAACGATGGAGGAATGCTTGTTGTCTAATTTTTCTATTTAAATTATGCAATTTTTGTATAATTATTGTCATGCATAATGTATGCTTTTATTTTAGATATCCCACCTTAGGTTAAGCATTACCATGCATCATTTATAATATAAAGTATTATATTATATAGTTTGCATGTATAATTAATATAACGTGTTATATTAATTTATGGACAGCTTTGACATGCATTATAATTCATGAGATGATTATGCTATGTATGTTTTATTATTCATGAGATGAATGATCAAGCACTATAACATAGTATGCATGTCACATAAGGTTAATTATTAGTTTTAAAATATTTAGAACTTGAAATTAATAGATCTTAGGTTATCTAGTTCTAATTAGATTGGAATTAGGAACCAAGTAATTTATTATAATGATTAAAAGAGGAACTTTGTCTAAGGAAGGTTCTGTCTAGGCTGGGGTATTTCAGCTGACAGAAACGGAACACCCTTACCTGGGAACTGGCCTGGGAGTGAATTTTAATCAGAGGGTTTATAAATTATAGTAGCGTCAACGGGTTTATTAATGGGTTAATAAACTAGAAATCCTAGACTTAATATAAAGAGTTATATTAGCAAACTTAGGATAAAATAAATATAAGAGTTGTATTGATAAGTTTAGGTAAAACCATTAATCGGGTTTACCCTAAGTAAATTTCCTATAGAGTTAAAGTATCAAGTGGGAGGAAAAGTGTATATGATACGTTTTTTTCATCTACGTTTTCTCCGAGAAGTTCACACCGTGAGACTCATACTTGGCCTCGTGGCGCAAACGGGAGCGTCCCCCTTCGGATGGTGTTTGTATGAGTCAATATCAAGGTGAATGGAGAGGGTACTTATAGTGAGTGGGAGCAGGTTTAGTGAAAACAAAACCTATGGTCTCTTTTGTCGATTTACACCGTAAGATCACTATGGTCAGCCTGCTAGTTTGGCTTGGACTAGACAATCCCTTCGGAGGGCTTGATCATAGAGGATCGAACACAGTAGACACCCGAAAGGGATAAAGATTTCCTTAGTCTATTTTTCAATCTAGTCCCCCTTTCGGCGGATTTTATTGGATGGGAACTCTGGGGTCTAAAGATAGAGGGTTACACTCACAAGGTACATAAGAAGTGTATGTATCCTGACCGAATCATGGTAACTAAAGCCTATAGGAATAAAAGTTATTCTGGCATTAGGTTTTGGTCAAGAGTGTCTTGATCCAGAGGAGGAGTGTTTTTGATTACCCTTCGGTGTCATACATTCTAAACCATTGGAATATCATTGTAAATTATAAATAACCTAGGAATCATTTAATAATTAGTTAGAACATGATTGGATTAGACAATTATAGCAAGAAACTTATACAAGTTTTTTTTGTAAATTTTCAGCAAAATGTCTAGCTCTATAATTTCCTTATTGGGTGCGAAAATATTAACCGAAGAGAACATGTTGAGTTGGATAAACAAACTCAACACTATATTGGTAGTGGATGATCTAAAGTTTGTGTTGACTGAGGAGTGTCCTCAGGTGCCGGCTCGAATGCTACACGAAATGTTCGTGATGCATATGATCGATGGATCAAGGCAAATGATAAGGCCAAGGTCTACATGCTGCAAGTATGTCTGACTTATTAGCCAAGAAGCACGAGGGCATGATGACCGCTAAGGAAATCATGGATTCAGTGTAGGGTATGTTTGGACAACAGTCTACACAGGCCCGACACAATGCCCTCAAGTATATATTCAACTCAAGGATGCCAGAGGGTTCATCTGTTTGGGATCATGTCCTAGATATGATGATACACTTTAACATCACAGAGTCGAATAGTGCTTCCATCGATGAATCGAGCCAGGTAAGCTTCATTCTGGAAACTCTTCCAGATAGTTTCCTACAGTTTAGAAGTAATGTTATTATGAACAAGCTTACTTTTAATCTTACCTCACTTCTGAATGAACTCCAGACCTTTCAATCTTTGATGAAAATTCAGAGATCGAAAGGTGAAGCAAATGTTGCCAGTAGGAGTTATCATAGAGGTTCGACCTCTGGATAAAAAATAGTGGCTTCATCTTCTTCTAACCTAAAAGGGAAGAAGAAGACATGAAGAAGGTTGGTAAAGGGAAACAAGCTGACAAAGCTGTCATCCAGAAGGGCAAGAAGGTCAAAGAAGTTACAAACAAAGGAAAGTGTTTCCACTGCAATGAAGACGGGCATTGGAAACGAAACTGTCCGAAGTACATTGCAGAGAAGAAGAAGGAAGGTAAATATGATTTACTTTGCCTAGAAGCTTGTTTAGGGGATAATGATAAAACTGCTTGGATACTTGATTCAGGCGCCACTAATCATGTTTGCTCTTCTTTTCAAGGAATTGATTCCTGGCAGCAGCTACAGAAAGGAGAGATAACACTCTGGGTTGGAAATGGAGAAGTCGTCTCAGCTGTAGCAATAGGCACAATGAAGCTTAATTTTGGCAAGAAATATATGTTGTTAGACAATATATTAGTGATACCAGGGTTTACTAGAAACATTATTTCAATTTCTTGCCTTATAGAACGATGTATTTTTGTTTTTTTTTCTTTGAATAAAGTGTTCATTTTAAAGAAAGGTGTGGAAATATGTTCAGCTTCATTAGAAAATGGGTTGTATGTTTTAAGGCCTAATTCAGTCAAAATGATTTTGAACACTGAATTATTTAAAACTGCAAACACACAAACTAAGAAACATAAAATTTCTACTAAAGAAAATGCTCATCTTTTGCATCTTAGATTGGGTCACATTAACCTCAACAAGATTGAGAGATTGACAGAGAATTGACTTCTAAATGAGTTAGAAGAAAATACTTTACCTGTATGTGAATCATGCCTAGAAGGCAAAATGACTAAAAGACCTTTTAGTGGAAAAGGTTAGAGAGCCAAAGAACCTCTTGAGGTTATATATTCAGACCTTTGTGGTCCGATGAATGTTCAAGCCAGAGGAGGTTATGAATATTTCATATCTTTAGATGATTATTCTAGATTTGGGCATATTTACCTAATGCATCATAAGTCTGAAACACTTGAAAAGTTCAAGGAATTCAAGACTGAAGTTGAAAATCAATTAGGTAAAACAATTAAAACACTTCGATTAGATCGAGGTGGAGAGTACATGGATTTAAAATTAAAGAAATATATGATAGAACATGGAATCATATCCCAACTCTCAGCTCCCCATACGCCACAGCAAAATGGTGTATCGGAAAGGAGAAATAGAACCTTGTTGGACATGGTTCGATCAATGATGAGTTATGCTCATCTCCCTAATTCCTTTTGGGGTTACACAGTAGAGACTACAGGATACATTTTGAACAATGTGCCATCAAAGAGTGTTTCTGAAACACCTTTTGAACTCTGGAAAGGACGTAAATGTAGTTTATGTCATTTAAGAATTTGGGGCTGTCAAGCACATGTGCTTGTGACAAATCTAAAAAGTTGGATTCACGTTCAAAATTGTGCATATTCGTAGGCTACCCGAAAGAAACAAGAGGTGGATTATTCTATGATCCTAAGGAAGATAAGGTTTTTGTGTCGACAAATGCCACTTTCTTAGAGGAGGACCACATAAGGGACCACAAACCAAGAAGTAAAGTTGTGTTAAGTGAGTTAGACGGAACAATAGAAAAAGGTTGCTAATAAAACTAGTACATCAACAAAAGTTGTTGATACTAGTTTGTCTAGTTAAGAGAGTTCATCTCAAGAGTTGAGTATGCCTCGACGTAGTAGGAGGGTTATAACACAACCTGACCGTTACATGAGTTTATCTAAAACCCAAGTTGTTATACCAGATGACGACTATGAGGATCCATCAACTTATAATCAAGCGATGGTTGACAAAGACAGAGACAAATGGGTCATAGCCATGGACCAAGAAATGAAGTCTATGTACTTCAATTCTGTTTGGGATCTTGTAGTTAAATCTGATGGGGTAAAATCTATAGTTTGTAAGTGGATCTACAAGAGAAAGCGTGGTGTAGATGGAAAGGTGCAAACCTTTAAAGCTAGATTAGTAGCAAAGGGTTATACCCAGGTTGAAGGGGTTGACTATGAGGAAACCTTTTCACCCGTTCCTATGGTAAAGTCAATCCGTATCCTACTTGCCATTGTCGCATATTATGACTATGAGGTAGGGCAAATGGATGTCAAGACAACATTCTTGAATGGCAATCTTGACGAGAACATCTACATGGACCAACCCAAAAGGTTCATTGAATCAGGACAAGAGCAAAAGGTTTGCAGGCTTAAAGGTCAATCTATGGACTGAAACAAGGCTCTAGGTCCTGGAATATAAGATTTGATAAGGCAATCAAATCTTTTGGCTTTGATAAGAATGATGATGAACCTTGTGTCTACAAGAAAATCATCAATAGTTTTGTCGCATTCCTAGTTCTATACGTGGATGATATCCTAGGGAATGATGTACTCTTATTAACATTAAGAATTGGCTAGCTACGCAATTCCAAATGAAAGATTGGGTAAAGCGCAGTTTGTTCTTGGGATCCAGATTGTCCGGAACCGCAAGAATAAAACACTAGCCCAGTCTCAAACATCTTACATCGATAAAGTGTTGTTGAGGTTTAAGATGCAAGACTCTAAAAAGGGGGTTATTACCTTTTAGATATGGAGTTCATTTGTCTAAGGAACAATGTCCTAAGACATCTCAAGGAGTTGAGTATATGAGACAGATTCCTTATGCATCAGCTGTTGGGAGCCTGATGTACGCCATGTTGTGTACTAGGCCAGACATCTGTTTTGCAGTTGTAATGGTCAGTAGGTATCAATCCAATCCAGGACCTGAACACTGGACGATGGTTAAAACAATTCTTAAGTATCTACGGAGAACAAGGAACTACATGCATGTGTATGAGGCTAAAGATTTGATCCTTACAGGATACACGAATTCTGACTTTCAAACTGATAAAGATTCTCGGAAATCTACATCACGGTCAGTTTTCACTCTTAACGGAGGAGCTGTAGTATGGCGAAGCGTCAAGCAAGAATGCATCGCAGATTCCACCATGGAGGACGAATATGTAGCAACTTGTGAAGAAGCTAAAGAGGTCGTTTGGTTAAGGAAATCCATGTTAGATTTGGAAGTTGTTCCAAATATCAGTTTGCCCATCACACTGTATTGTGATAACAGTGGTGTCGTGGAAATTTCAAGAGAACCACGAAGTCACAAGAGGGGAAAGCATATTGCGGGAAAATATCATCTCATCTAGGAGATCGTGCATCGAAGAGACGTGATCGTCACGAAGATAGACTCAGAGCACAACATTGCTGATCCTTTTACAAATGCTCTCACGGCTAAAGTATTTGAGAGTCACCTAGAAGGTCTAGGTTTACAAGTCTTCCCCAATTAGGGCAAGTTGGAGTATATTACAAAGGGTTTAAATGCCCTAGTTTATTGTATTTACATTATTGTAATGTTTTAGTACTCCACAAACTTTAGGTCAAGTGGAAGATTGTTGGGATTTGTGCCCTAAACTTATGTAATTTTGATCAAATAAATAAAGAGTTATTTGTTTTGATAAAATTATATTCTTGCTTTATAAATCCAATAAACTAAGCTCCAAGGTGATAATGTATCTTGAACATCAGTGTAGTTGACACTATTTGGATTGTGTTCAAGAGTATAACCTAAATGGTCTATGGTATAAGAATAAGGTTGGAAACCTTATTCTGGTAACACCATGGATGCGACCCACTTTGAAATTAGTACAAATGAGGTAATCCAACTCATTCATGTGGTTGACATGCGAGTGGGGGCATCCTGTATGAAGAGTTCATACAAGACCGGACTGCAAATTATTAGTCTAACCAGATAACGTCGTTAATGTGGATAAAACCGATAATTTATAGATGGTCATTAGTGACTCGACCTGAATCCTGAGCAAGTTAAAACTTCTGCTTATAAGAGTTTGTCCTTAGACTAGTTGTTTGGATTCATGCCCTAAACTTGTGTAATTTTGATCCATTAAATAAAGTGTTATTTGTTTTGATAAGATTACAGTCTTGCTTTTATAAATCCAATAAACTAAGCTCCAAGGTTATAACATTTATCTGGAAATCAGTGTAGTGGACACTATTTGGGTTGAGTTCAAGATTATAACCTAAATAGTCTATGGTATAAGAATAAGGTTGGGAACCTCATTCTGGTAACACCATGGATGCGACCCACTTTGTAATTAGTACAAATGAGGTAATCCAACTCATTCATGTAGTTGACATGCGAGTGGGGGCATCCTGTATGAAGAGTTCATACAAGACTGGATCACAAATTATTAGTCTAACAGTATAACACCGTTAACAGGATAAGACTAGTAATTTATAGATGGTCATTAGTGACTCGACCTGAATCTTGAGCAAGTTAAGAAATCCTGCTTATAGGGGTTTGTCCTTAGACTAGTATGGGTGAGAGTGGCCTGTAGCCGACTCAATTAGC
The DNA here is from genome assembly GCA_036507285.1 of Trichosanthes cucumerina. Lineage (NCBI taxonomy): Eukaryota > Viridiplantae > Streptophyta > Magnoliopsida > Cucurbitales > Cucurbitaceae > Trichosanthes > Trichosanthes cucumerina. Next base: position 35,166,329 of record CM071842.1, on the reverse strand, counting down.
CTACCTTCTCAGGGATAGAACCTCGTAGGTAGCTGGGAACTTAACTGTGCAAGATGAAATTCACTCATTTCTCTACTGAGGAATTAGATAGGTTGTTCCCTTAGACCCGACTCGTGTCTTGAACAACGGGCCCGTGACACTCTATGAGGGTATGAGTCTAAGGTAGGACCTTAGACTTGTTGTTCATTAGAGGATCAGTGGTGCTTAAGGAGCAAAGAGGTAATCACAGGGGTAAAACGGTAATTTGATCCAGCTGTGATTATGAACAACCTGTGAAGGGTCGACTCATGTGTAATAACTATATCAGTGGACACAATAATATCTACAGTGAGGAGAGTGCAACTACAAGTCTATAGTGGAGTGACTTGTAGTTAATGAATATTGATTAAGTGGATCAAAGAGTTTGATCAGTTAATCTCACATTATTGGTGCTCATATGATCTGCAGGTCCATTAGATCCCTCCTTTGGCTCAATATGGTAATATTGAGGGTATAAAGTTAGGAGTGAAATTGAAGTGTTCAATTTCATACATGAGAAGTTATATCAATTATATATGATGTAATTGATATAATATATAGTTTTAATGTGAATTAGATTCATATATAAACTATATACTAAAGAGAGATTAAAGGAGGGGTAGGATGGTCATTTCCATCCCATTCCCCTATATATATGGTTGCATGGGATACAACTAGGTTAAATCATTCTAAGGTTTGATAAGCTCTCTTGTTGTGTTGTTGGAAGAGTTCCAAGACACACATCTCTCTCAAAATACCTCACATCTCCTAAAGGGAACCCACCTTCCTCCCTCACCTAGAGAACAACGGAGAAGATCCGGTGGTCGTGTCTTCGTACGTCGGAGTTCCTGTTGTTGAGATCGTGACCGTGGGAGAGTGGAGCACTTGAAGAAAGGTTCTTCAAAGGTAAATTCTTGCTGTCCATTTTACTTTTATGCTTAATCTAGTTTTGTATGTTCTTGAATTTATCGATGTAACTAAATCAAGAGCGCGCGATTCTCAATCGCTTCCGCTGCGGGGACTTCGATTCCCTTCAATTGGTATCCGAGCCCAATTGCGTTCTTGATTTATGTTCTGGAATTTTCAAGAACAAGGTGGGATTTACTATTTTTGCATGAGATGTATGATCGATTTTGCAAAATTAGATGTTTTCAATTTTGGCACTGAGAATTACAATTTCATTGAAATGTTAAATGTAAGGGTCCGGTGTTTTGGGAAAATTTAATTGTAAATCGAGTTTGTAAGTCCGTGTCGATCGAGGCAAGGCGGTTGCTGAAAAGATCGGAGTAAAAACGAGCCAAAAAAAATGGAGATTGTTGTTGTTCTGTGAATGGCGTTGGTAACGCCATCGCGCGGCAGTCTTGGAAGGCAACAGAAACAGCAGCGTTGCAACGTTGTGGCGTTACGCAACACTCGCCAGAAAACGACAAACGCAGCGTTGCAACGCTGCTATCAGCGTTGCAACTCCAGATACATTTCACGCGAGGAGCAACGGGCAGAAACTGATTTTTTATTATATATATTAATTATAAAAACGTTTTATTTTTAATATATTTAATATATTTAATTTTAATTAATATAATTAGATAATATTAATTAAAATTATTTCTAGGGTGCCAAAATTGGTCTAATTTTTCTATTTTAATTATGCAATTGTTGTGTAATTATTGCCATGCATAGTGTATGCTTGTATTTTAGAAATCCCACCTTAGGTTAAGCATTTTCATTCATCATTTATAATATAAGGAGTTATCTTATATAGTTTGCATGATTAATTAATATAAGGTTGTTATATTAATTTTTGGACAACATTGACATGCATTATTTTTCATGAGATGAATATGCTATAAATGTCTTATTATTGATGTGATGAATGATCAAGCACTATAACATAGTATGCATGTCACCTAAGGTTAATTATTAGTTTTAAAGTGTTTAGAACTTTGAAATAATAGACCTTAGGTTATCTAGTTCGTAATTAAGAACCAAGTAATTTATAAGCTATGATTAAAAGAGGAACTCTGTCTAAGGAAAGTTCTATCTAGGCTGGGGTATTTATTCGATGTAAACGGAACACCCCTACAGGAAGCGACACGGGAGTGAAATTTAATCGAGAGAGTCTTATAAATTACAGTAGCGTCAGCGGGTTTATTAAGGGGTTAATAAACTAGAAATCCTAGGTTTAATATAAGGAGTTATATTAACAAACTTAGGATAAAATCAATATAAGAGTTATATTGATTATCAATATAAGAGTTATGTTGATAGAGTTAGGTAAAACCATTAGGCGGGTTTTAGCCTAAGAAAGATTCCTATAGACTTAAAGTATTCAGTGGGAGGAAAAAGTGTATGAGATACATATTTTTCCACCTACGCTATCTCCGAAAAGTTCACACCGTGAGACTCATACTTGCTCTCGTGGCGCAAACGGGAGCGTCCCCCTTCGGATGGTGTTTGTATGAGTCAATACCAAGGTGAATGGAGAGGGTACTTATAGTGAGTGGGAGCAGGTTTAGTGAAAACAAAACCTACAGTCTCTTTTGTCGATTTACACCGTTAGACCACTATGGTCAGCCTGCGAGTTTTGTCTGGACCAGACAATCCCTTCGGAGGGCTTGATCATAGGGGATCTAACACAGTAGACACCCGAAAGGGATAAAGATTTCCTTAGACTATTTACCAATCTAGTCCTCCCTTCGGCGGAATTTATTGGATCGAGGCTCTGGGATCTAAAGACAAAGGGTTACACTCACGGGGTACATAAGTTGTGTATGTATCCAGACCGAAAAATGGTAACTAAAACCTATAGGAATAAGAGTTATTCTGGTGTTAGGTTTTGGTCAAGAATGTCTTGATTTAGAGGAGGAGTGTTTTTTATTACCCTTCGGTGTCATACATTCTAAACCTTTGGAGTATCATTGCAAATTATAAATGGCCTAGGAATCATTTGATAATTAGCTAAAACATGATTGGATTAGAGTTATAGCAAGAAACTCATACAAGTTTGTTTGTAAATTTTCAGCAAAAATGTCTAGCTCTATAATTTCTTTATTGGGTGCGAAAAAGTTAACCGGAGAGAACATGATGACATGGAAAAACAAACTCAACACTATTTTGGTAGTGGATGATCTGATGTTTGTGCTAATTGAGGAGTGTCCTCAGGTGCCAGGCTCGAATGCATCACGAAATGTTTGTGATGCATATGATCGATGGATCAAGGCTAATGATAAGGCCAAGGTCTACATGCTGGCAAGTATGTCTGACATATTAGCCAAGAAGCATGAGGGCATGATTACCGCTAAGGAAATCATGGATTCTGTGCAGGTATGTTTGGACAATATCCACTCAAGCCCGACATAATGCCCTAAAGTACATATTCAACTCGAGGATGCCGGAGGGTACATCTGTCGGGATCATGTCTCGGATATGATGGTGCACTTTAACATCGTGAGTCGAATGGTGCTTCCATCGATGAGTCGAGCAGTGTCGACTTCATTCTCGGAAAACCTTCCGGATAGTTTCTGCAGATTTAGAAGTAATCTTTGTTATGAACAAGCTTACTTTTAATCTTACCTTTCAGTCTTTGATGAAAATTCAAGGATCGAAAAGTGAGGCAAATGTTGCCAGTAGGAGTTATCACAAAGGTTCGACCTCTGGGACAAAAACAGTGGCTTTATCTTCTTCTAACCTGAGAGGTAAGAAGAAGAACATGAAGAAGGTTGGTAAAGGGAAACAGTGACAAAGTCGCGCCTTGGAAGGGCAAGAAAGTCAAAGACGTTCTTTGATAAAGGAACGTGTTTCCACCGCAACGAAGACGGGCATTGGAAATGGAACTGTCCGAAGTACATTGCAGAAAAGAAGAAGGAAGGTAAATATGATTTACTTTGCCTAGAAGCTTGTTTAGTGGATAATGATAAAACAGCTTGGATACTTGATTTAGGCACCACTAATCATGTTTGCTCTTCTTTTCAGGGAATTGATTCCTGGCAGCAGCTACAACAAGGAGAGATAACGCTCCGGGTTGGAAATGGAGAAGTCGTCTCAGCTGTAGTAGTAGGCACAATGAAGCTTTATTTTGGCAAGAAATATGTATTGTTGGACAATATATTAGTGGTACCAGGGTTTACTAGAAACCTCATTTCCATTTCTTGCCTTATTGAACAATGTATTTTTGTTTCATTTTCTATGAATAAAGTATTTATTTTGAAGAAAGGTTTAGAAATATGTTCAGCTTCATTAGAAAATGGATTGTTTTAAGGCCTAATTCAGTCAAAATGGTTTTGAACACTGAATTATTTAAAACTGCAAACGCACAAACTAAGAAACGTAAAATTTCTCCTAAAGAAAATGCTCTTCTTTGGCATCTACGATTGGGTCACATTAATCTCAATAGGATTGAGAGATTGGTAAAGATAGGACTTCTAAAGAAGTTAGAAGAAAATTCTTTGTCAGTATGTGAATCCTGCCCAGAAGGCAAGATGACTAAAAGACCTTTTAGTGGAAAAGGTTATAGAGCCAAAGACACTATGGAGCTTATACATTCAAACCTTTGTGGTCCGATGAATGTTAAAGTCAGGGGAGGATATGAATATTTCATCTCTTTTATAGATGATTATTCCAGATATGGGCATATTTACCTAATGCACCACAAGTCAGGAGCACTTGAAAAGTTCAAGGAATTCAAGACTGAGGTTGAAAATCAATTAGGTAAAAGAGTTAAAACACTTCGATCGGATCGAGGTGGAGAGTACATAGATTTAAAATTTCAGAACTATATGATAGAACATGGAATTACATCCCAACTTTCAGCTCCCGGCACACCACACCAAAATGGTGTATCGGAAAGGAGAAATAGAACCTTGTTGGACATGGTTCGATCAATGATGAGTTATGTTCATCTCCTTAGTTCCTTTTGGGGTTATGCAGTGGAGACTGCAGTATACATTTTGAATAGTGTGCTCTCTCAAGGGAATAAGAATCCCACGCAGCGGAAGACGATTGAATCGTCGAGGTATCACTATGCAACTTGTGTTTATTAAAATTGATCTAACACTTAGATCTAGGCTAAACATGCTTGAAGAAGAAGAAATTTACAGCAAATGGAGTTTTTACTTACTTGTTGTAGACAAACTCAGCAATTTCTTCCTCGGGTCACGAACTCTTCGTGCTACTCAATCTCAACGAAATCTTCCCACAAAACGAACTCAAACACGACCAAATGGCCTTCTCGATTGTTCTCTTTTGGAGAAGGGAAGTTGGTGGGAACTTCTTTGTGTTTTGGAAAGGGAGGAGAAATGAGAGAGTAGAGAGAATTCTCTTTTCTTCTCTTTGGTGAAAAACAAAAAATGAGAAGAGAGCCTTTTAATCCCTTCTTGCAAAGGGTTTAAATAGTGGAATGAGGAAGTTACCATCTCCTCATTATTACCACTTTACCACAACCATAGGTTATGCAAATCTCATTTGCATAACCACATAATATAAGATATCTCATATCTCATATTGCAAATCTCATTTGCAATAATTGTGGATTAATTAAATTGAATTATATCCAATTTAATTTCTCTCATTTAATTTCTCCAATTAGCCCTAATTCAACAATTAGGCTAACCTATAGTTTATTATGAATCTCATTCACATTAAACTATATATTATATCATTCATATCTCATATAAATGACATAAATGCCCTTAAAGTGAAATTTAACACTTCAATTTCATACCAAAACATTAACCCTTCTTTTAACCCATGTGGAGCCAACGGAGGGACCTAATGGACCTACAGTGACGGGCTCCAATGATCCGAGATTAACCTGCTAAACTCTTTGATCCGGTTAACCAACATTCATTAGCTACGGTAACACTCCACTATAGCCCGTAGCCGCACTCCCGTCGATCTGAGAATATTACGTGTCCACCGATATAACCAATTCCCATGAGTCGACCCTTCACGGGTTGTTCGTGAGACACGGTGGGTCAAATTACCGCTTTACCCCGTGTGTCTACCTCTTGTTCCTTAAGTCCCCACTGCTCCTCTAATGAACAACATATTGTGATGGTCCAACCATACACAACACCCTCTCGGGGGCGGTGAGAAGGTGGGCGCCGTTGTCCAAGCCCCGGAGACAAAGACTCAAGGGAACACCCTCTAGTTTTCCCTAAAGGCGGGAGCGAGTGAATTCCATCTCGCGTAGTTAAGTTCCCAGCCCCTACTAGGTTACGTCCACGAGAAGATAGGCATATTGGGCGAGTAACTATGACCACCCTCACTGTACTAGTCAAAGAACGAGAACCTCGCAGACAGGAGTCCGTAACACGCTCGGGATTCAGGTCGAGTCACTAATAGTCATCTACGAAGTTATTAGTCCTTACTGTCAACGGTGTTACGTCAGTAGGTCTAATAAATCACGGTCCGATCTTGTAGAATCTCATTGCACCGGATGCCCCCACTCGCATGTCAACCACATGAACGAGTCAGATCACCTCGTTTGTATCTAATACAAAGCGGGTCGCATCCACGATGTATCCAAGATTAGGTCTCCAACCCTATCCATATATCAGAGAGCCGTTCGGGTCATTAACTCGAGCGTGATCCTCCCTGTGTGTCCACTACACACCGTTCAAGCTCTAGTTCTCTAATAAATTCAATGACCCTGGAGCTTAGTTTATTGGAAAAGTTTATAAATATTGCGAGACACAAAGTGACGACATGAATAACTCTTATTAATTTCAAACAATATGTTACAAACACGAGATTAGGACAAAAATCCCAACAAACTCTCACTTGGACTAAGCTAGTGGAGAAAATACATTTCAGAAATGTACATAAATTACAATGAAGTAATACAATAAACTAGGGCATTGAATACCCGTTTACACATCTCCCACTTGCCCTAGTCAGGAAGCTCTCGAAGACCTAGACTCTCTAGGTGACCCTCAAACACCTTAGCCGTGAGGGGCTTTGTAAATGGATCGGCTATATGTTGTGCTCCGACGCTATCTCTGCGTGACTGGCCACGCCTCTCGCGGTGCACAATCTCCCGTATCAAATGATACTTGTGCTCAATGTGTTTGCCTCTCTTATGGCTCCGAGGCTCACGTGAGTTGGCTACTGCACCACTGTTATCACAGAACAGTGTGATCGACAAGTTCATGTTTGGAACAACTTCCAAATCTGTCATGAACTTCCTAAGCCAAACAGCTTCCTTTGCAGCTTCACAAGTCGCAACATACTCCGCTTCCATAGTGGAATCAGCGATGCATCCCTACTTGATGCTTCGCCATACTGCAGCTCCTCCATTCAGAATGAAGGCTGACCCCGAAGTGGATTTCCTAGAATCCTTATCGGTCTGAAAATCAGAATCCGTGTATCCCGTAAGGATCAAATCCCCACTTCCATACACTAAGCTGTAGTTCCTCGTTCTCCTAAGATACTTGAGGATTGCCTTTACGGCTGTCCAGTGATCTAATCGGATTTGGTGAGATATCTACCGACAATTCCTACTACATAACGGATGTCGGGCCTAGTACACAAAGAAGGCATACATGAGGCTCCCCTACGACTTAAGCATATGGAATTCGTCTCATATCCTCAACATCTTGAGGAGTCTTAGGACACTAATCCTTGACAAGTGAACCCCATGCCCGAAAGGCAAGCCCCTTCTTGAGTAATCGTGCATCTTATATCTAGACAACATCTTGTCAATATAAGGCGCTTTGAGACAGGCTAGCGTTCGCTCTTCCCGATTTAGGACAATGCTGGATACCTAGAACATATCGAGCTTCTCCCAAATCTTTCATTTGGAATTGCGAAGCTAGCCACTTTTAACGTCGAGAAGAAATTCTATCTCATTCCCAATGAGAAGAATATCGATCCATATACAACACAAAAATGCGACGCTTTGTCAACGATTTTCTTGTAGACACAAGGCTTGTCGACATTTTGATCAAAGCCATAAGATTTGATCGCCTCATCAAACCTTATATTCCAAGACCTCGAAGCTGTTTGAGGTCCATAAATGGACCTATGAAGCCGCAAACCTTTTGCTTTTGGCCTTGGGCGATGAACCCTTTGGGTTGGTCCATGTAGATGGTCTCATCAAGTTTGCCATTCAGAAAAGCTGTCTTGACGTCCATCTGTCATACCTCGTAGTCATAATATGCGGCAATGGCCAGAAGGATCCTGATCGACTTTACCATGGCAGCGGTGAAAAGGTCTCCTCATAGTCAACCCCTTCAACACGGGTAAAACCCTTTGCCACTAGTCGGGCTTTGAAGGTCTGCACCTTCCCATCTATGCCACGTTTACGCTTGTAGATCCATTTGCAACCAATAGGTTTTACCCCATCCGGTTGATCCACAAGCTCCCATATAGAATTGAAGTACATAGACTCCATTTCACGGTCCATAGCTTTAATCCACTCGTCTTTGTCAACATCAACCATTGCCTCGATCATAGGTCAATGGATCCTCATGATCATCATCGGGAGGCGACAACTGAGGTTTTAGCTAAACCCATGTAGAGATCAGGTGTCTCTGACCCTCCCACTACGTCGAGGCATTCCCAACTCTTGGGAACGGATTTGACTAGACGTGCTAGGATCAACAACACTTGTTGACGTACTAGCCCCATCATCAACTCTCTTCTTGATGTCTTTGTCCATTTCATTTAATACAATTTTACTCCTTGGTAAATGTCCCTGACGTGGTCTTCCTCTAGGAAAGTGGCGTTTGTCGACACAATCACCCTATTTTCTCTAGGATCGTAAAATAGACCATCTCTAGTCTCTTTGGGGTAACCTACGAATAGGCACAATTTCGAACGGGGTTCCAACTTTTTCGGGCTTGACACCAACACATGGGTCGGGCATCTCCAAATCCTGAAGTGATGTAAACTGCCTTTACGTCCACTCCAGAGCTCGAAAGGTGTTTCACAAACACTCTTCGACGGCACGTTGTTCAAAATATAAACCGCAGTGGCCCAAAAAGAATCAGGGAGACGAGCATAGCTCATCATCGACTGAACCATGTCCAACAAGGTTCTGTTTCTCCTCTCCGATACACCATTCTCTTTGTGGCATACTGTGGCGAGAGTTGGGATGTAATTCCATGTTCTATCATATAGTCCTGGAATTCAGTGTCCATGTACTCTCCACCTCGATCCGATCGAAGTGTTTTAAGCGATTTACCTAAGAGGTTCTCAACCTCAGTCTTGTACTCTTTGAACTTTTTAAGAGTTTCAGACTTCTTGTGCATTAGGTAAATATACCCATATACGGAGTAATCGTCATGAAAGACACAGAAATACTCATAACCGCCCCGAGCTTTAACATTCATCGGACCACAGAGGTCAGAATGTACTAACTCAAGAGGCTTTTTGGCTCTATATCCTTTTCCACTAAAAGGACGTTTGGTCATTTTGCCCTCAAGGCATGACTCACACACCGGCAAAGAGTTTTCTTCCAACTCGTTTAGAAGTCCACTCTTCACTAGTTTCTCAATCCTATTGAGATTAATGTGGCCTAACCAAAGATGCCAAGGGTGGGCATTTTCTTTTGAAGAAACTCTTGTTTTCTTAGTTCGTGTTTCTGCAGTTTTAAACAATTCAGTATTCAAAACACTTTTGACCGAATTGGGTTTCAAAACATACAGATTATTTTCGAGTGAAGCTGAACAAATAACATTCCCTTTGAACGAAATAAACGCTTTATTCAATTCAAAAGAAACGGAAATACAATGTTCAATTAAGCAGGAAATGGAAACAAGGTTTCTAGTAAACCCTGGAACTATGTACAAATTGTCCAACAATAAGTACTTCCCGCCAAATTGTAGCTTCACTATGCCGATCGCTGCAGCAGAGACAAGCTCCTCGGATCCAACCCGTAGAGTCACCTCACCTCTCGCAATGATCGCCAGAATCAATCCCTTAAAAAGAAGAACAAACGTGGTTAGTGGCGCCCGAATCCAATATCCAGGCAGAGTCACTGCTCTCCACTAAACATGTTTCAGTCACAAGTAAATCATATTTACCTTGATTCTTCCTCTCGGCCAAGAATTTGAGACAGTTTCTCTTCCAGTGACCGCCCCCATTGCAGTGGAAACACTTTCCTTTCTCTGCAACCTCCTTGACCTTCTTGCCCTTGTGGGGCAAAGACGGTCGATTTTACCCCTCTTCATCCTCTTCTTCCCTTTCGGGCGTGAAGGAGCAACAGGTTTCATCCCAGAGGTCGAACCCCTGTGATAAGACTTGTAGGCAACATTTGCCTCAGATTCCTTGACCCTGTTCAAGGATTGGAAATTTGTAGCTTATTGAGGAGGGTAGTCAGAGTGTAGCTAATTTTGTTCATAACAGCATTGCTACGAAACTGAAGGAAACTCTTCGGAAGAGTCTCCAAAATAAAACTAACATGGCTCGACTCGTCGATCGAAGCCTCGTTCATCTCGGCCAGATGAAAGTACCCATCATGTCTAGAACGTGTTCACGGACAGACGACCCCTCTTTCATCCGTGCGTTGAAAACGTATTTGAGCGAGTCATGCCGGACTGAAGGATCTTCTTTGCCCAAACATTTCCTGCAAGGACTCCATGATCTCCTTAGCGGAAACCATCAGCTCATGCTTCTTTGCCAAGACATCAGACATGCTGACAATTATGTAGACCTTGGTCTTTTCATTGGCTCTAATCCAACGATCATACGCATCGCGAACACTTCGCGACGCGGTCGAGCCCGGCATTTGAGGACACTCCTCAGAAAGCACGAACTTTATGTCGTCTTGTACCAAAATTGTATTAATGTTGTTTTTCCAACTCGTAATTATCTCCCACTAACTTATCCGAGGCGAGAGTAAAGCTATTATTGCGCTAGACATTTGTAGCTGAAAAAATAAGATAACTTTGTTTTAGTCTCGTAAAAAACTTTTTGAAATCCAATCAAGTTTTAGCAAAATTGTTTCATGATCCTAGGTCATTCAAAATTTTGCAATGATACCTAAAGGTTTAGAATGACCGCCACCAGAAGGGTGAACAGAATACTCCTCTTCTAGGACGAGACTTTCTCGATCAGACCCTAATCCCAGAATAACTCTTATTCCATTAGGCGTCCAATTACCATTGTTCGGTCGAATTCATTAACACTTAACGAATTCTGTGAGTGTCACTCTCAATCTTTAAGTTTCCAAGTATCCGTCCAAACAATAACCACCGAAGGGTGAACCAAGAAGGAAAATCAACCAGGAAACCGTATCCCTTTCGGGAATTCACGGTGTTCCGACTCCCATGATCAAGCCCTCCGAAGGGATTGTCTGGTCCAGTCCAAACTAGGAGGCAGATCATAGGTGTCTCACGGTGTGAATCGAAATAAGAGACCGTGGGACTCGTTTTCACAAGTCCCACTCCCACTCACTATAAGTACTCTCTCCATCCACGATGATATTGACCTATACAAATGCCACCCGAAGGGGGACGCTCCCATTTGCGCCACGAGACCGAGTATAGATCTCACGGTGCGGACTTAAAGGAGATTTGTGGTTGGAAATTCAAATGTATCTCATACACTATATTTCCTCTCACTCAGCACTTTAATTTTAATAGGGATTGACCTAGATAAACCGGCTAAAATTTACCTAAGTCTACCAATATAACTCTTATATGGTATTAGCCTAAGTTTATAATCACATTATTAAATTAGGTCTATGTGGGTAATTTAATTAACACTTAATTAATGACACTCACGAGAATATAACCTAAGAATCTCCGGATCGAATTCACTCCCAGCACGGTTTCCAGGTAGGGGTGTTCATAGCGTCAACTTCAATACTGACCTTAGACAAAACCTTCCTTAGACAGAGTTACTTATCACTCTCCATTCAAAGGTTATATTTGATTTCCTAAATTTCTAATCTTATTAGAAAATTAGAAAACCTAAGTCTAATTATTCAAGTTCTAAACACTTTAAAACTAATAAACTTAGGTTGCATGCATTTCTATGTTATAGTGCTTGATCATCCATCACATGAATAATACTATACTATAACATACATTCATCACATGAATTAAATGCATGAGCATGCTATTATTTAAAATATAACACTTATATTTAAATAAATTAAAACATGCATACATTATATTATAACTTTTATAATATAATCCTATCATGCATACTGTATAACTCTTATAATATAAAAATGATGCATGAAATGTTTAACCTAAGGTGGGATCTTAAATCTATATGACATACATTATGCACATAGAAATTAATTAAAAATATACATCTCATGCATAAAATAATTAAATAGCAAAAATGGACCAGTTTTTGGCACCTAGGGGCAATTATTTAATTAAATAACATTAATATAACATTTATATTAATATTATTTAATAAAATAATTAAATTAAATAAATAATTACATTTTATAAATTAAAAATAAATAAAAAACACGAAATAACCGCCCACTATGAGGAAATGCACGTCTCACTCCTCGCGAAATCGCGCATGGCGCTCCTCAGCGCGTGCGTGTGGTAACGCTGCGTGCGTGGCGGCGTTACGCATATGCCGCCACCAGCGTCGAGCCGCGTTCTCAACACCAGCGGCGTTGCAACGCTACTCTGCAGCAACGCCTCTGCCCGCGAGAACAACGTTGAGACGCCGTTGGGAAGCGTCTCAACGCTATCGACAGAACAACAAATACTTTGTTGTTCTTCCATCGATTTCTGCCTGTTTCCGCTCCGATTTCTTCACAGCAACTCTTGCCACGAACGACCCGGACTTACAAACTCGATTAACAACAAAATGCCCAAAAACAACGGGCTCTTACATTGTTCTTATCAACATAATTGTAAATCTAATCTAGTGCCAAAAACCGTAAACATCCATAATGCAAACCAAGCAATCATCTCATGAAACTATGGCAAAATACCCACCTAATTTTAACAAAACAGTGCATAAAAGAAGAACCATCAACCTGGCTCTGATACCAATTGAAGGGAATAAGAATCTCACGCAGCGGAAGACGATTGAATCGTCGAGGTATCACTATACAACTTGTGTTTATTAAAATTGATCTAACACTTAGATCTAGGCTAAACATGCTTGAAGAAGAAGAAATTTACAGCAAATGGAGTTTTTACTTACTTGTTGTAGACAAACTCAGCAATTTCTTCCTCGGGTCACAAACTCTTCGTGCTACTCGATCTCAACGAAATCTTCCCACAAAACGAACTCAAACACGACCAAATGGCCTTCTCGATTGTTCTCTTTTGGAGAAGGGAAGTTGGTGAGAATTTCTTTGTGTTTTGGAGAGGGAGGAGAAATGAGAGAGTAGAGAGAATTCTCTTTTCTTCTCTTTGGTGAAAAACAAAAAATGAGAAGAAAGCCTTTTAATCCCTTCTTGCAAAGGGTTTAAATAGTGGAATGAGGAAGTTAACATCTCCTCATTATTACCACTTTACCACAACCATAGGTTATGCAAATCTCATTTGCATAACCACATAATATAAGATATCTCATATCTCATATTGCAAATCTCATTTGCAATAATTGTGGATTAATTAAATTGAATCATATCCAATTTAATTTCTCTCATTTAATTTCTCCAATTAGCCCTAATTCAACAATTAGGCTAACCTATAGTTTATTATGAATCTCATTCACATTAAACTATATATTATATCATTCATATCTCATATAAATGACATAAATGCCCTTAAAGTGAAATTGAACACTATAATTTCATACCAAAACATTAACCCTTCTTTTAACCCAGGTGGAGCCAACCGAAGGACCTAATGGACCTACAGTGACAGGCTCCAATGATCCGAGATTAACCTGCTAAACTCTTTGACCCGGTTAACCAACATTCATTAGCTACGGTAACACTCCACTATAGCCCGTATTTGCACTCCCGTCGGTCACGAGAATATTACGTGTCCACCGATATAACCAATTTCCATGAGTCGACCCTTCACGGGTTGTTCGTGAGACACACGGTGGGTCAAATTACCGCTTTTACCCTCGTGTCTACCTCTTGTTCCTTAAGTCCCCTTTGCTCCTCTAATGAACAACATATTGTGATGGTCCAACCATACACAACACCCTTCTCGGGCGGTGAGAAGGTGGGCGCCGTTGTCCAAGCCACGGAGACAAAGACTCAAGGAACAACCCCTCTAGTTTCCTAAAGGCGAGCAGTGAATTCCATCTCGCATAGTTAAGTTCCCGACTCCTACTAGGTTTTGTCCACGAGAAGATAGGCATATTGGGCGAGTAATCGTGATCACCCTCACCGTACTAGTCAATGAGCGGACCCTCGCAGATGACGGAGTCCGTAACACGCTCGGGATTCAGGTCGAGTCACTAATGGTCATCTATGAACTTATTAGTCCTTACTGTCAACGGTGTTACGTCAGTAGGTCTAATAAATCACGGTCCGATCTTGTAGAATCTCATTGCACCGGATGCCCCCACTCGCATGTCAACCACATGAACGAGTCAGATCACCTCGTTTGTATCTAATACAAAGCGGGTCGCATCCACAGTGTATCCAAGATTAGGTCTCCAACCCTATCCATATACTGTAGACCGTTCGGGTCATTAACTCGAACGTGATCCTCCCTGTGTGTCCACTACACACCGTTCAAGCTCTAGTTCTCTAATAAATTCAATGACCCTGGAGCTTAGTTTATTGGAAAAGTTTATAAATATTGCGAGACACAAAGTGACGACATGAATAACTCTTATTAATTTCAAACAATATGTTACAAACACGAGATTAGGACAAAAATCCCAACAAACTCTCACTTGGACTAAGCTAGTGGAGAAAATACATTTCAGAAATGTACATAAATTACAATGAAGTAATACAATAAACTAGGGCATTGAATACCCGTTTACACATCTCCCACTTGCCCTAGTCAGGGAGCTCTCGAAGACCTAGACTCTCTAGGTGACCCTCAAACACCTTAGCCGTGAGGGGCTTTGTAAATGGATCAGCTATGTTGTGCTCCGACGCTATCTGCGTGACCGTCACGTCTCCGCGGTGCACAATCTCCCGTATCAAATGATACTTGTGCTCAATGTGTTTGCCTCTCTTATGGCTCCGAGGCTCACGTGAGTTGGCTACTGCACCACTGTTATCACAGAATAGTGTGATCGACAAGTTCATGTTTGGAACAACTTCCAAATCTGTCATGAACTTCCTAAGCCAAACAGCTTCCTTTGCAGCTTCACAAGTCGCAACATACTCCGCTTCCATAGTGGAATCAGCGATGCATCCCTACTTGATGCTTCGCCATCTCGCAGACTCCTCCATTCAGAATGAAGGCTGACCCCGAAGTGGATTTCCTAGAATCCTTATCGGTCGAAAATCGAGAATCCGTGTATCCCGTAAGGATCAAATCCCCACTTCCATACACTAAGTCGTAGTTCCTCGTTCTCTAAGATACTTGAGGATTGCCTTTTTACTACCGCCCGGTGATCTAATCTCGGATTTGGTGATATCTCACGACAATTCCTACTACATAACAGATGTCGGGCCTAGTACACAACAAGGCATACATGAGGCTCCCTACAGCTTAAGCATATGGAATTCGTCTCATATCCTCAACATCTTGAGGAGTCTTAGGACACTAATCCTTAGACAAGTGAACCCCATGCCTGAAAGGCAGCAAGCCCTTCTTGGAGTACTGCATCTTATATCTAGACAACATCTTGTCAATATAAAGCGCCTTTTGAGACAGGGCTAGCGTTGCATTCTTCGGTTAGGACAATGCGGATACCTAGAACATACTGAGCTTCTCCCAAATCTTTCATTTGGAATTGCGAAGCTAGCCACTTTTTAACGTCAGTAAGAAATTCTATCTCATTCCCAATGAGAAGAATATCGTCCATATACAACACAAAAAATGCGACAGTTTTGTCAACGATTTTCTTGTAGACACAAGGCTTGTCGACATTTTGATCAAAGCCATAAGATTTGATTGCCTCATCAAACCTTATATTCCAAGACCTCGAAGCCTGTTTCAGTCCATAAATGGACCTATGAAGCCGGCAAACCTTTTGCTCTTGGCCTTGGGCGATGAACCCTTTGGGCTGGTCCATGTAGATGGTCTCATCAAGTTTGCCATTCAGAAAAGCTGTCTTGACGTCCATCTGTCATACCTCGTAGTCATAATTGCGGCAATGGCCAGAAGGATCCTGATCGACTTTACCATGGCAACAGGTGAAAAGGTCTCCTCATAGTCAACCCCTTCAACCTGGGTAAAACCCTTTGCCACTAGTCGGGCTTTGAAGGTCTGCACCTTCCCATCTATGCCACGTTTACGCTTGTAGATCCATTTGCAACCAATAGGTTTTACCCCATCCGGTTGATCCACAAGCTCCCATATAGAATTGAAGTACATAGACTCCATTTCCTGGTCCATAGCTTTAATCCACTCGTCTTTGTCAACATCAACCATTGCCTGATCATAGGTCAATGGATCCTCACAGTCATCATCAGGAGCGACAACTGAGGTTTTAGCTAAACCCATGTAGAGATCAGGCTGTCTCACAGCCCTCCCACTACGTCGAGGCATTCCCAACTCTTGGGAACGGATTTGACTAGACGTGCTAGGATCAACAACACTTGTTGACGTACTAGCCCCATCAACAACTCTTGCTGATGTACTGTCCATTTCATTTAATACAATTTTACTCCTTGGTAAATGTCCCTGACGTGGTCTTCCTCTAGGAAAGTGGCGTTTGTCGACACAAGCACCCTATTTTCTCTAGGATCGTAAAATAGACCATCTCTAGTCTCTTTGGGGTAACCTACGAATAGGCACAATTTCGAACGGGGTTCCAACTTTTTCGGGTTTGACACCAACACATGGGTCGGGCATCTCCAAATCCACGAAGTGATGTAAAGCGCCTTTACGCCCACTCCGAGCTCGAAAGGTGTTTCACAAACACTCTTCGACGGCACGTTGTTCAAAATATAAACCGCAGTGGCCCAAAAAGAATCAGGGAGACGAGCATAGCTCATCATCGACCGAACCATGTCCAACAAGGTTCTGTTTCTCCTCTCCGATACACCATTCTGCTGTGGCATACCAGGCGCTGAGAGTTGGGATGTAATTCCATGTTCTATCATATAGTCCTGGAATTCAGTGTCCATGTACTCTCCACCTCGATCCGATCGAAGTGTTTTAAGCGATTTACCTAAGAGGTTCTCAACCTCAGTCTTGTACTCTTTGAACTTTTTAAGAGTTTCAGACTTCTTGTGCATTAGGTAAATATACCCATATCTGGAGTAATCGTCTATGAAAGACACGAAATACTCATAACCGCCCCGAGCTTTAACATTCATCGGACCACAGAGGTCAGAATGTACTAACTCAAGAGGCTTTTTGGCTCTATATCCTTTTCCACTAAAAGGACGTTTGGTCATTTTGCCCTCAAGGCATGACTCACACACCGGCAAAGAGTTTTCTTCCAACTCGTTTAGAAGTCCACTCTTCACTAGTTTCTCAATCCTATTGAGATTAATGTGGCCTAACCAAAGATGCCAAGGGTGGGCATTTTCTTTTGAAGAAACTCTTGTTTTCTTAGTTCGTGTTTCTGCAGTTTTAAACAATTCAGTATTCAAAACACTTTTGACCGAATTGGGTTTCAAAACATCTGATTATTTTCGAGTGAAGTTGAACAAATAACATTCCCTTTGAAGCGAAATAAACGCTTTATTCAATTCAAAAGAAGCGGAAATACAATGTTCAATTAAGCAGGAAATGGAAACAAGGTTTCTAGTAAACCCTGGAACTATGTACAAATTGTCCAACAATAAGTACTTCCCGCCAAATTGTAGCTTCACTATGCCGATCGCTGCAGCAGAGACAAGCTCCTCGGATCCAACCCGTAGAGTCACCTCACCCTCTCGCAGCGACTGCCAGGAATCAATCCCTTAAAAAGAAGAACAAACGTGGTTAGTGGCGCCCGAATCCAATATCCAGCAGAGTCACCGCTCTCCACTAAACATGTTTGACCACAAGTAAATCATATTTACCTTGATTCTTCCTCTCGGCCAAGAATTTGAGGCAGTTTCTCTTCAAGTGACCGCCCCATTGCGGTGGAAACACTTTCCTTTCTCTGCAACCTCCTTGACCTTCTTGCCCTTGTGGTGGCAAAGACGGTCGATTTTACCCCTCTTCATCCTCTTCTTCCCTTTGGGCGTGAAGGAGCAACGAGTTTCATCCTGCAGGTCGAACCCCGTGATAAGACTTGTAGGCAACATTTGCCTCAGATTCTTGACCTGTTCAAGGATTGGAAATTTGTAGCTTATTGAGGAGGGTAGTCGAGTGTAGTTAATTTTGTTCATACAAAGCATTGCTCTGGCGAAGGAAACTCTTCGGAAGAGTCTCCAAAATAAAACTAACCTGGCTCGACTCGTCGATCGAAGCCTCGTTCATCTCGGCCAGATGAAAGTACCCATCATGTCTAGAACGTGTTCACGGACAGACGACCCCTCTTTCATCCGTGCGTTGAAAACGTATTTGAGCGAGTCATGCCGGACCTGAAAGGACTGCTGTCCAAACATTTCCTGCAAGGACTCCATGATCTCCTTAGCGGAAACCATCAGCTCATGCTTCTTTGCCAAGACATCAGACATGCTGACAATTATGTAGACCTTGGTCTTTTCATTGGCTCTGATCCAACGATCATACGCATCGCGAACACTTCGCGACGCGGTCGAGCCCGGCATTTGAGGACACTCCTCAGAAAGCACGAACTTTATGTCGTCTTGTACCAAAATTGTATTAATGTTGTTTTTCCAACTCTGGTAATTATCTCCCACTAACTTATCCGAAGCGAGTAAAGCTATTATTGCGCTAGACATTTGTAGCTGAAAAAATAAGATAACTTTGTTTTAGTCTCGCAAAAAACTTTTTGAAATCCAATCAAGTTTTAGCAAAATTGTTTCATGATCCCTAGGTCATTCAAAATTTTGCAATGATACCCTAAAGGTTTAGAATGACCGCCACCGAAGGGTGAACAGAATACTCCTCTTCTAGGACGAGACTTTCTCGATCAGACCCTAATCCTAGAATAACTCTTATTCCATTAGGCTTCCAATTACCATTGTTCGGTCGAATTCATTAACACTTAACGAATTCTGTGAGTGTCACCCTCAATCTTTAAGTTTCCAAGTATCCGTCCAAACAATAGCCACCGAAGGGTGAACCAAGAAGGAAAATCAACCAGGAAACCGTATCCCTTTCGGGAATTCACGGTGTTCCGACTCCCATGATCAAGCCCTCCGAAGGGATTGTCTGGTCCAGGCCAAACTAGGAGGCAGATCATAGGCGTCTCACGGTGTGAATCGAAATAAGAGACCGTGGGACTCGTTTTCACAAGTCCCACTCCCACTCACTATAAGTACTCTCTCCATCCACGATGATATTGACCTATACAAATGCCACCCGAAGAAGACGCGCTCCCATTTGCGCCACGAGACCGAGTATAGATCTCACGGTGCGGACTTAAAGGAGATTTGTGGTTGGAAATTCAAATGTATCTCATACACTATATTTCCTCTCACTCAGCACTTTAATTTTAATAGGGATTGACCTAGATAAACCGGCTAAAATTTACCTAAGTCTACCAATATAACTCTTATATGGTATTAGCCTAAGTTTATAATCACATTATTAAATTAAGTCTATGTGGGTAATTTAATTAACACTTAATTAATGACACTCACGAGAATATAACCTAAGAATCTCCGGACCGAATTCACTCCCAGGACGGTTTCCAGGTAGGGGTGTTCCGCAAGCGTCAACTTAAATACCCCAGCCTTAGACAAAACCTTCCTTAGACAGAGTTACTTATCACTCTCCATTCAAAGGTTATATTTGATTTCCTAAATTTCTAATCTTATTAGAAAATTAGAAAACCTAAGTCTAATTATTCAAGTTCTAAACACTTTAAAACTAATAAACTTAGGTTGCATGCATTTCTATGTTATAGTGCTTGATCATCCATCACATGAATAATACTATACTATAACATACATTCATCACATGAATTAAATGCATGAGCATGCTATTATTTAAAATATAACACTTATATTTAAATAAATTAAAACATGCATACATTATATTATAACTTTTATAATATAATCCTATCATGCATACTGTATATTATAACTCTTATAATATAAAAATGATGCATGAAATGTTTAACCTAAGGTGGGATCTTAAATCTATATGACATACATTATGCACATAGAAATTAATTAAAAATATACATCTCATGCATAAAATAATTAAATAGCAAAAATGGACCGATTTTTTGGCACCTAGGGCAATTATTTAATTAAATAACATTAATATAACATTTATATTAATATTATTTAATAAAATAATTAAATTAAATAAATAATTACATTTTATAAATTAAAAATAAATAAAAAACACGAAATAACCGCCCACTATGAGGAAATGCACGTCTCACTCCTCGCGAAATCGCGCAGAAACCGCTTGCTCCTCAACGCGTGCGGCGTTACGCTGCGTAACGTGCGGCGGCGTTGCTGCCGCTATCGCCACTGGCCGTCGAGCGCGTTCTCAACACCAGCGGCGTTGCAACGCTACTCTGCAGCAACGCCTCTGCCCGCGAGAACAACGTTGAGACGCCGTTGGGAAGCGTCTCAACGCTATCGACAGAACAACAAATACTTTGTTGTTCTTCCATCGATTCTGCTGTTTCGCTCCGATTTCTTCACAAGCAACTCTTGCCACGAAGCGACCGGACTTACAAACTCGATTAACAACAAAATGCCCAAAAACAACGGGCTCTTACATTGTTCTTATCAACATAATTGTAAATCTAATCTAGTGCCAAAAACCGTAAACATCCATAATGCAAACCAAGCAATCATCTCATGAAACTATGGCAAAATACCCACCTAATTTTAACAAAACAGTGCATAAAAGAAGAACCATCAACCTGGCTCTGATACCAATTGAAGGGAATAAGAATCTCACGCAGCGGAAGACGATTGAATCGTCGAGGTATCACTATGCAACTTGTGTTTATTAAAATTGATCTAACACTTAGATCTAGGCTAAACATGCTTGAAGAAGAAGAAATTTACAGCAAATGGAGTTTTTACTTACTTGTTGTAGACAAACTCAGCAATTTCTTCCTCGGGTCACAAACTTTTCGTCCTACTCGATCTCAACGAAATCTTCCCACAAAACGAACTCAAACACGACCAAATGGCCTTCTCGATTGTTCTCTTTTGGAGAAGGGAAGTTGGTGAGAATTTCTTTGTGTTTTGGAGAGGGAGGAGAAATGAGAGAGTAGAGAGAATTCTCTTTTCTTCTCTTTGGTGAAAAACAAAAAATGAGAAGAAAGCCTTTTAATCCCTTCTTGCAAAGGGTTTAAATAGTGGAATGAGGAAGTTAACATCTCCTCATTATTACCACTTTACCACAACCATAGGTTATGCAAATCTCATTTGCATAACCACATAATATAAGATATCTCATATCTCATATTGCAAATCTCATTTGCAATAATTGTGGATTAATTAAATTGAATCATATCCAATTTAATTTCTCTCATTTAATTTCTCCAATTAGCCCTAATTCAACAATTAGGCTAACCTATAGTTTATTATGAATCTCATTCACATTAAACTATATATTATATCATTCATATCTCATATAAATGACATAAATGCCCTTAAAGTGAAATTGAACACTATAATTTCATACCAAAACATTAACCCTTCTTTTAACCCAGGTGGAGCCAACCGAAGGACCTAATGGACCCTCTGATGTGAGGCTCCAATGATCCGAGATTAACCTGCTAAACTCTTTGACCCGGTTAACCAACATTCATTAGCTACGGTAACACTCCACTATAGCCCGTAGCTGCACTCCCGTCAGTGCAGAATATTACGTGTCCACTGATATAACCAATTTCCATGAGTCGACCCTTCACAGGTTGTTCGTAGACACGGCTGGGTCAAATTACCGTTTTACCCCTGTGTCTACCTCTTGTTCCTTAAGTCCCCACTGCTCCTCTAATGAACAACATATTGTGATGGTCCAACCATACACAACACCCTTCTCGGGCCAGTGAGAAGGTGGGCGCCCGTTGTCCAAGCCCTGGAGACAGCACTCAAGGGAACAACCCCTCTAGTTTCCCTAAAGGCGAGAACGAGTGAATTCCATCTCGCATAGTTAAGTTCCCAGCTCCCTACTAGGTTTTGTCCCTGAGAAGATAGGCATATTGGGCGAGTAACTGTGATCACCCTCACCCGTACTAGTCAATGAACAGACCCTCGCAGACAGGAGTCCGTAACACGCTCAGGATTCAGGTCGAGTCACTAATGGTCATCTATGAACTTATTAGTCCTTACTGTCAACGGTGTTACGTCAGTAGGTCTAATAAATCACGGTCCGATCTTGTAGAATCTCATTGCACCGGATGCCCCCACTCGCATGTCAACCACATGAACGAGTCAGATCACCTCGTTTGTATCTAATACAAAGTGGGCCGCATCCACAGTGTATCCAGATTAGGTCTCAAACCCTATCCATATACTGTAGACCGTTCGGGTCATTAACTCGAACGTGATCCTCCATGTGTGTCCACTACACACCGTTCAAGCTCTAGTTCTCTCATAAATTTAATGACCCTGGAGCTTAGTTTATTGGAAAAGTTTATAAATATTGCGAGACACAAAGTGATGAAATGAATAACTCTTATTAATTTCAAACAATATATTACAAACACGAGATTAGGACAAAAATCCCAACACCCTCCAAAAGTGTTTCTGAAACACCTTTTGAACTCTGGAAAGGACGTAAAGGTAGTTTATGTCACTTCAGAATATGGGGTTGTCCAGCACATGTGCTTGTGACAAATCCAAAGAAGTTGGATTCGCATTCAAAGTTGTGCCTATTCGTAGGATACCCAAAAGAAACAAGAGGTGGTTTATTCTATGATCAGGGAAGATAAGGTCTTTGTGTCGACAAATGCTACTTTCTTGGAGGAGGACCACATAAGGGACCACAAACCAAAAAGTAAGGTAGTGTTGAGTGAGTTAGACGGAACAATAGAAAAGGTTGCTAATAAGAACACTAGTACGTCAACAAGAGTTGTTGATACTAGTTTGTCTAGTCAAGAGGGTCCATCTCAAGAGTTGAGTATGCCTCGACGTAGTGGGAGGGTTGTGATACAGCCTGACCGTTACATGGGTTTAGCTGAAACCCAAGTTGTTATACTAGATGACAACTGCGAGGATCCATTGACTTATAATCAAGCAATGGTTTACATTGGCAAAGACAAATGGGCCATAGCCATGGACCAAGAAATGGAGTCTATGCACTTCAATTCTGTTTGGGATCTTGTAGATAAGCCTGATGGGGTAAAACCTATAGGTTGTAAGTGGATCTACAAGAGAAAACGTGGTGTAGATGGGAAGGTGCAAACCTTTAAAGCTAGACTAGTAGCAAAGGGTTATACCCAGGTTGAAGGGGTTGACTATGAGGAGACCTTCTCACCTGTTGCTATGGTAAAGTCTATCCGTATCCTTCTTGCCATTGCCGCATATTATGACTATGAGGTATGGAAAATGGATGTCAAGACAGCCTTTTTGAATGGCAATCTTGAGGAAAACATCTACATGGACCAACCCAAAGGGTTCATTAAAACAGGATAAGAGCAAAAGGTTTGCAGGCTTAAAAGGTCGATTTATGGACTGAAACAAGCCTCTAAGTCCTGGAATATAAGATTTGATGAGGGTATCAGATCTTATGGTTTTGACCAGAATGATGATGAACCTTGTGTCTACAAGAAAATCATCAATAGTTCTTTCGCTTTTTTAATTCTCTATGTGGATGATATCCTACTCATTGAGAATCATGTAGGTTATCTTACTGACATCAAGGAATGGCTAGCTACGCAATTCCAAATGAAAGATTTGGGTGATGCGCAGTTTGTTTTTGGGATCCAGATTGTCCAGAACCTCAAGAATAAAACTCTAGCTTTGTCTCAAACATCATACATAGACAAAGTGTTGTCAAGGTTTAAGATGCAAGATTCCAAAAAGGGCTTCTTACCTTTTAGACATGGAATTCATTTGTCTAAGGAACAGTGTCCTAAGACACCTCAAGTAGTTGAGGATATGAGACGGATTCCTTATGCATCAGCTGTTGGGAGTCTGATGTACGCCATGTTGTGTACTAGGCCTGACATCTGTTTTGCAGTTGGGGTAGGTATCAATCCAATCCAGGACTTGAACACTGGATAGCGGTTAAAACAATCCTTAAGTATCTTCGGAGAACAAGGAACTACATGCTTGTGTATGGGGCTAAGGATTTGATCCTTATAGAATACGGATTTCGACTTTGGTGATAAAGATTCTCGGAAATCTACATCACGGTCGTTTTTCACTCTTAACGGAGAGTCTGTAGTATGGCGAAAGCGTCAAGCAAGAATGCATCGATTCCACCATGGAGGCGAATATGTAGCGGCTTGTGAAAGCGGCTAAGGGAGGTCGTTTGGTAAAGGAAATTTATGTTAAATTTGGAAATTGTTCCAAATATGACTTTGCCCATCACATTTGTATTGCGATAATGGTGGTGCGATGGCAAATTCGAGGAACCAGAAGTCACAAAAGGGGAAAGCTCATAGAGCGAAAGTATCATCTCATCCGGGAGATCATGCATAGAGGAGACGTGATTGTCACGAAGATAGTCTCAGAGCAAAACATTGTTGATCCTTTTACAAAGGCTCTCCCGGCTAAAGTTTTTTAGAGTCATCTAGAAGGTCTAGGTTTACAAGTCTTCCCCAACTAAGGCAAGTGGGAGTATTTTGTACAAAGGGGTTTAAATGCCCTAGTTTATTGTATTTACATTAATGTAATGTTTAGTACTCCACAAGCTTTAGGTCAAGTGGGAGATTGTTGGGATTTATTCCCTAAACTTGTGTAATTTTGATCAATTAAATAAAGTGTTATTTGTTTTGATAAGATTACAGTCTTGCTTTTATAAATCCAATAAACTAAGCTCCAAGGTTATAACATTTATCTTGAAATCAGTGTAGTGGACACTATTTGGGTTGAGTTCAAGATTATAACCTAAATAGTCTATGGTATAAGAATAAGGTTGGAAACCTTATTCTGGTAACACCATGGATGCGCCCCACTTTGTAATTAGTACAAATGAGGTAATCCAACTCATTCATGTAGTTGACATGCGAGTGGGTGCATCCTGTATGAAGAGTTAATACAAGCCTGAATCGCAAATTATTAGTCTAACCAGTATAACACCGTTAACAGGATAAGACTAGTAATTTATAGATGGTCATTAGTGACTCGACCTGAATCCTGAGCAAGTTAAGAACTCCTGCTTATAGGGGTTTGTCCTTAGACTAGTATGGATGAGAGTGGCCTGTAGCCGACTCAATAAGCCTACCTTCTCAGGGACAAAACCTCGTAGGTAGCTGGGAACTTAACTGTGCAAGATGGAATTCACTCATTTCTCTACGGAGGAATTAGATAGGTTGTTCCCTTAAGAACTGACTCCAGGTCTTGAACAACGGGGCCCCGCCCTCTATGAGGGTATGAGTCTAAGATAGGACCTTAGACTTATTGTTCATTAGAGGATCGTGGTGCTTAAGGAGCAAAGAGGTAATCACAAGGGTAAAACGGTAATTTGACCCAACTGTGATTACGAACAACCTATGAAGGGTCGACTCATGGGTAATGACTATATCAGTGGACACAATAATATCTACAGTGAGGAGAGTGCAGCTACAAATCTATAGTGGAGTGACTTGTAGTTAATGAATATTGATTAACTGGATCAAAGAGTTTGATCAGTTAATCTCACATCATTTGAGCTCATGATCTGTAGGTCCATTAGATCCCTTCGTTGGCTCAATATGGTAATATTGAGGGTATAAAGTTAAGAGTGAAATTGAAGTGTTCAATTTCATACATGAGAAGTTATATCAATTATATATGATGTAATTGATATAATATATAGTTTTAATGTGAATTAGATTCATATATAAACTATATACTAAAGAGAGATTAAAGGAGGGGTAGGATGGTCATTTCCATCCCATTTCCCTATATATATGGTTGCATGGGATGCAACTAGGTTAAGTCATTCTAAGGTTTGATAAGCTCTCTTGTTGTGTTGTTGGAAGAGTTCTAAGACACACACATCTCTCTAAATATACCTCACATCTCCTAAAGGGAACCCACCTGCCTCCCTCACCTAAAGAACAATGGAGAAGATCCAGTGGTCGTGTCTTCGTACGTCGGAGTTCCTGTTGCTGAGATCGTGACCGTGGGAGAGTGGAACACTTGAAGAAAGGTTCTTCAAAGGTAAATTCTTGCTGTCCATTTTACTTTTATGCTTAATCTAGTTTTGTATGTTCTTGAATTTATCAATGTAACTAAATCAAGAGCGCACGATTCTCAATCGTTTCACATGAGGACTTGATTCCCTTCACTAGTATGGGTGTGGTGGCACATGGGTGACTCAATAAGCCTACCTTCTCAGGGACAGAACCTCGTAGGTAGCTGGGGACTTAACTATGCAAGATGGAATTCACTCATTACTACACTAAGGGATTAGATAGATTGTTCCCTTAAGAACTGAGTCCAGGTCTTGAACAACGGGGCCCCACCCTCTAAACTGACTTAGGAGGATATGAGTCTATGGTAGAACCATAGACTTGTTGTTCATTAGATTATCATTGGTGCTTAAGGAACAAAGAGGTAATCACAGAGGTAAAACGGTAATTTGACCCAGCTGTCATGACGAACAATCTGTGAAGGGTCGACTCATGGGTAAAGATTATATCAATGGACACAATATAATCTACAGTGAGGAGAGTGCAGCTACAAGTCTATTGTGGAGCGACTTGTAGTTAATGAATATTGATTAACTGTATCAAAGAGTTTGATCAGGTAATCTCACATCATTGGAGGTCATGAACTGTAGGTCTGTTAGGTCCCTCTATTGGCTCAACATGGTAATATTGAGGGTATAAAGTTAGGAATGAAATTGAAGTGTTCAATTTCATATATGAGATGTTATATCAATTATATGTGATATAATTGATATAATATATAGTTTTAATGTGAATTAGATTCACATATTAACTATATACTATTGAGAGAATGTAGGAAGGATAGGATGGTAATTTCCATCCGATTTCCCTATAAGTAGTTTCATGAGATGCAACTTTAAGGTGAAGGCTTTTTGACAAAACCCTAGAAATCTCTCTAATTGTGTTGGAAAGAGTTCCAAACACAATTCCATAAGATCACCTCACCTCATCCTAAAGGAACCCACCTTCCTCCCTCACCTAGAGAACAATGGAGAAGATCTGGTGGTGGAACTTCACGAAATTCAAGTTGTTGCTGAGATCGTGATCTATTGAGGAGGGATTCGTGAAGAAAGTAATCTTCAAAGGTAATTTTCTTGATGTCCTATGTAGAATCAACATACTTAATCGTATATGGTTTTTTCTTGATTGAAATCTATGTAACAAAATAAAGAACACACGATTCACAATCGCTTCCGCTTCGGGATTTGATCCCTTCAGTTTCAAGTTCACTCGCCAAGTTTTGAGTTTGCTCGCCAAGGTCTGAGTTTGCTAACAAGGTTTTGAGTCCGCTCACCAAGTTCTGAATTCGTTTGCCAAGTTTCGATCCCTTCAATTTGTATCAGAGCCAATCGTTGTGTAAACCCGAGATCTTTCTTTGGAACCTCCTTATTATCAAACAACAAAAAGGAAGAAGAAATGAATGTTTAAAACTTGGTTTTCCATGTTTTAAAAAGGAAAGAAATGAAGTGAAAGGCAAAAGGAAAACAAGAAAGGAAAGTTTAAACCATTTCGGTTTGGATTGCTTTTAAGACAAAAGAAGAAAAGGAAATGAAACAAATGTTTAATATACTAAGTTTGCTTTGTTTTGCAAAGAAAAGATAAGAAATGAAAAGATAAAGGAAGGAAAAAGAAAAGAAAAGAAAAGAAAAGAAAGGTGGATGGTGGATGGTGGGACCCCACCTTGTTTCTTTCTTTTTAAAAAGGCTTCTCCATCGACTTCTCCTCATTTTATGAAGTAAAGTCAAGGGTTTTCATGGGAGAAGCTTAAAGGAAGAAGAAGAAGAGGGTTTCAGCTGGAAATTGAAGAAGAGAGGAGAGAACTCAAGCAAATTAGTATGACAGCAAGGTAATCACTCTGCCATGTTCTGCTATTTTGTTCATCTCGAGCTCCAAAGGAAGAGGTAAGATTTGAAATTTTGTTTCATGAAAGTTAACTCATATTGGAACACAATTCGTGAAGGATGCTCGAGCAAATTCGGACCCTAAGCTACTGATTTATGAAGAGGAAGTCAGAACACAGAATTTACTGTCAAATCCGAGAAGTCTCTGATGTTTTGGTTGTACTGACCTGTAGAATTGGAATCAGAAGCTCTATTAGGTATGGTTTGAAAGCTTATTGAATTTCCTACAACTTTCATGAAGAAATCGTGAATAGAAAATGACTGAAAGATGTTGTAAATAGCAGGTCAAGTTTCGGGTTGCAGCAGAAATTGAATCTGGAATAGCAGAAGTTGGTTCCGGGGAAAGGAGCTTTGAGGTATTTCTGAACCCATCTATTGGGAATCTCATTTTCATGTCTTCATAAGAGTTTTAGAGGGTTCAAAAAGGAAGAGTTTGGTATAAAGTACATTATTTTTGGATAAGTAAAGAAGAAGTTATGAGTATCTGAATACAGGGCATAAAATCTGTTAAATGCTGGAATTTTTGAAAGTGTGTTTTCTTGTAAGTTTAAGGTTAAAAGCATGAGCTCGAGGTTCTAATGGTTGAATTTGGTTTGTTTGACAGGCCCAAGAGCAAATAAGTCGAGTGTACGGGTCAAGACTCTAGTTCTAACACTCGTGAGTGACAAAGCGAACCTTGAAAATGGTTTATAGGCTTGTATTATGCTTATGAAATGCAAGGTTTTGCTAAAATGAAAATGGTTTAGATGTTATTTGCTTTCTTGAACACTTGTTTATGAGCATTCATGATTTCTTAGAAATGTTTTAAAGTGTTCATGATGAGCCTAAAAGTCTTTATAAAGTTTATACATGAGCATATGTCCAATGGTTGCCAAAACTTATGAAAATGTGATGATTTCAAGCAAGCATGTACTAGCAAGTATGTTTTAAAGATTTCTAGTTTTATGAACAAGCTAAGTAAGCTTGAGTTTTATGAAAGAAAAAAAGATAAGTGGCATGTTCAAATGTTTTCATGTGATCTTACGAGATATTGAGGCCGAGGCTATGTAGAACCGCGCGTGCACACGAGGTCTTATTCTGTTGTCGACGTTGAGTGTACTCCGAATAACAGCAGCCGTTGTGCGTGTGAGTCTTTGGGCGGGCCCCACTACGACAAAGACGATGTGAGTGCTGGGCGGGCCCCACTACATCGTAGATTAAACGTTGGTGTACTGGGCGTGCCCTACACAACGTAGATTGTGACATGTTTTAAAAAGAGTTTATATCATTTACATGCCTTACGAGTTTTTAACGGTGTCTTGCTTGTTTTCATGAAAAGCTATAATGATTACACGATTACTTTTAACGCTTGATTACAGATGCATATGCTCATAGATGGCCAGGTGATATGATTTACGAATTAATAGCTTCCTTTTAAACTCAAGTCACTCACTGAGCTTTATAGCTCATTCTTTCAGTGTTTTTCCCACTTTTCAGGTAGAGATCGAGCTCCCGGTGCCTGAGAACCTGCCATAGTCTGCTGAAGCTTCACATGTTGATATTTTGTACGTGGCTGGTGTGGTTTAGCAAGTCCATATGTCTGTAAATTATTTTAAGAGAACTATGTAGTTATAGTCGTATGTGCTTTAGAGGTTGTGGTTGCTTAATTAGTGGTTTGGATTGTTTGTGGTTCTGATGTTCTTGCTCATCTTAGTTTCCAAGAGAGACTTAAGAAGAGTTTCTACTCATGTACGTCTTATAGATGTCCAGTTTCCGCTATGTTAAGTTTAAAGTGTTCCATATGCGAACATAGTTTGTTTTCAGGTAAAGTAGTGTCAGCAGGTATTGTTAAGAGGTAACAATGTCTGTTGGCTTCATGCCGTCTCCCGGGCTAAGTTAGCAAGTGGTACGGGAGGGGGTGTGACAACTTGGTATCAGAGCAGTTAGCTTCCATGGGAATGAGACAGAGCAAGTTAGCTCTAGAAGGAATTGAAAAGTAAATAGCAAGTTATTGAGTTAGTTCAATAGAACTAGTAGAGCATGGTCCAAGTAAGGACAAGAGTAAGTCCAGTCAGGACTAGAATGTGAACACAAGTCTAGAATTGTGCATTTGAGTTAAGTACTCATTACATGTCTAGTATGTTAATATGTTATAGAAGTCATGCCACCACGTACTAGCAGACGATGCAGGCAAGATCAGGACGGGACGCGAGAATCCTACCCAAGATCAATCCCGGTGGAGATCTAGTGCCCCGAGAGTTCGGTGGGGGCGAATTAAGCAAACATGCTAATTCCTCACGGGAGAGTAGATAAGCCATAGGTAGCGAGGGGCTAAGTAATCCGAGATAAGACATATATAATAGATTACAAAAAGAATTAGGAGCCACGGTGTTCGAGGGTTCCAAAGATCCGGTGAAGTTGAGGTTATCCAAATTAAGTCGAGGTTATCGGTGGTCGAGGTT
This sequence comes from Trichosanthes cucumerina, assembly GCA_036507285.1. Taxonomy (NCBI): domain Eukaryota; kingdom Viridiplantae; phylum Streptophyta; class Magnoliopsida; order Cucurbitales; family Cucurbitaceae; genus Trichosanthes; species Trichosanthes cucumerina. Next base: position 35,135,587 of record CM071842.1, on the reverse strand, counting down.
TGGTGATTAAGCTTGATAAATGTTTTGATGTTATGAGTTGCTCGAGGAGCGAAATGTTAAGTTGGCCACATTCTTGCTTTGCTAAAGAAGGTAGAAGAATGATGGAAATCGATGTTAGCCGATTGTAGTGATGCACGTACTTCACATCGGCAAACTTTGAAGTATATTTGAAAATAAATATTACCCTAGCACGCACTGAGAGAGGCAAAGAGGATGAATTCTTAGAACTAAAACAAGAGACACTTTCGGTGGTGAGTATGAGAAAAGATATACCGAGTTGTCGCGGTATGTTGATGTGATTGTGGCATCCAAGAGCGGCAGTGTCGACGAATTGAAAGAGGGTTACGACACGAGATACGTACCCGATTCTGACCATTGCTAAGTGGACCGACTTCTCTCGGTGGTAGAAGCGCTCTACGTGTTGAGCGAGTATAGCAGAGAGAGAAGTCGATGAGTGAAGCCTAGTTGTGAAGGCTTCGACAACAAGCGATTTCAAGGTCGTGAGCAAATGAGGTTCACACTTGGAGTAAATGTTTCAAGTCAATATGACTTTAAGGAGCAAGCTAGTAGTCAAGTAGCTAGGCATCGAGGCGGTGATTGTGGGTAGTGCACATCGAGGCAGAGTTAAAAAGAACCTAATTAGTTTGTTTGATTAGCAAAGAAGGCGCAAAGAGGGCAAGAGTCTATGCCCGATTATAACAAGGAAAACTCCATGTGTGATCTGTTGCAAGAATCATCAAGATCATTGTCTTGTGAGTGTTGGTACATGCTACCGATCTTGACAACGAGGACATGTCAAGAGGATTGTCCACAGCTATGGATACCGCATGGAGGACTAGGGAATTGAGTCCCCAGACGATAGAGAGCGTATGAGAGTTTGATGAGCGCAAGAGAGGGCACCAGTGGTGTTAGACTAAAGAGAGTTGTAGGAAGGCCTAGGCAACACGAAAAAGGTCTAGGTTATGACTCAAAGCAAGAAGCGAGGATGCACGAGATATGATTATTGGTACGATTATTATTTGAAATGTACCACACTGTTTTAATAGAACAAGGTGCTACACATTTCTTTGTTTTTTAGTATGTTCTTGATTAAGTTGAATGGGAAGCTAGAACCTTTATGTAAAAGGTTAGTTATATACACTCCAGATTGGTGATGCTTTATTAGTCAATTCGGTGATGCGGAATGTGAGGTCTTAGTAAAAGGTCTCAATTTGTTAGTGGATCTTCTTTCCCTAGAGTTGCGGAGTTTGAGATGCAATCTTAAAGATGGATTTCCTATTTACTCATTATGCTTCCAGAGATTGCCATATAAAGGAAGTTGTTTTCAAGAAACCAGGATTAGTGAAGTGGATTTATGGGATGAAAGAAAGATTATCCCTACAAGTTTGTTTTCAAAGCATGCAAAGCTCGAAGTTATTGAGGAAAGGTTGCATGACGTTTCTTGCACATGTAGTAGAAGTGCGGGAGGAAAAGCTAAAACCGGACAATGTTCTTGTTATGAACGAACTTCTTGATGTTTTCCAAGAGAAGCCATCGGGTTTGCCACACGATAGGAAGTTGAGTTCATTATTGAATTGCTACAAAAACAACCTCTGTATCAAGCGCAGTATAGAATGGCTCCAAGTGAGATCGGGGAGCTAAAGATGCGATTACAAGGACTAGTTGATAAGGGATACATCGGACCTAGTGTATCGCCTTGGAGAGCTCCGAGTGTTATCTCGTGAAAAGAAAGATGGTACCCGTGAGATTATGCATTGATTACTGAGGCGGTTGAACAAAGTCACGATACGTAACAAGTATCCTTTACCCCGTATTGATGACTTGTTTGACCCGATTCTGAGGAGCATCGGTGTTTTCTAAGATTAATTTAAGATCGAGGATACCATTAGTTAAAGGTAAAGGAATCGGCTATTCTTAAGACAAAGACATTGAGAACAGTGCACGAGCATTATGAGTTTCTAGTAATGTCGTTCGGTTTGACGAATGCACCAAAGATTTTCATGGACCTCATGAGCAGGATTTTCCACCGATATTTGGATCGATTCGTGATAGTATTTATTGATGATATACTTGTTTACTCGGTTGTGACAGAAAGCTCATGAGGAACATTTGAGGATTACTCTGCAAACACTACGAGATAAACAGTTGTACGCTAAACTCACCAAATGTGAGTTTTGGTTGAATCAGGTAGTGTTTTTGGGACATGTTGTCTCAGGAAAAGAAGTTTGTGTGCATCCAAATAAAGTGAAAGCGGTGAGTCAGCGGGAAAGACCAACTAGTACGACAGAGGTAACGTAGTTTCCTAGGCTTGGCAGGATACTACAGACGGTTTGTTGAGGATTTCTCACAATTAACATTACCCTTAACAACTTTGACAAGGAAGAATGCTAAGTTTTAATGGTCGGATAAGTATGAACAGAGTTTTAAGGAGTTGAAAAGAGATTAGTTACAACACTTATTCTGACACTTCCTGTAACAGGAAAAGAGTATGTAATTTACTGTGATGCTTCGAGGCAGGGTTTGGGTTGTGTGCTCATGCAAGAGGGTAAAGTAATAGCTTATGCATTAAGGCAATTGAAAAAAAAACATGAGTGTAATTACCCTACCCACGATATTGAGTTAGCAGCAATTGTTCTAGCACTGAAGATCTAGAAACATTACTTGTTTGGTGAGAGGTGTCATATTTTTACTGGACCATAAGAGTCAAGTATATATTTGATCAAAGAAAGTTTATTATGAGGCATAGAAGATAGTTAGAACAGTTAAAGATTACGGTTGTACCATAGAATACCATCTGGTAAGGTGAATGTAATGCTTGAGATGCATTGAGCAGAAGTGAAGACTTCCTAGGATACCTTGTGTGGTTTTTGAGCAACATTTTTATGTACACTAAGGATTCTAAAGCGGTTGAAAGCTGCAGAGAAATTGAGGATCTTTTAGTTAAATTTGGATCAGGCCTTCACTCATAATAGAGATTGTGAGAAGACAATCGAGAGAATAGTAACTTATGAGAAAATGTTTGGAAAGTCCAAACAGGTCCAAAAGAAAAATTTAAAATGAGATCGAGACGGAGACATAGAGAAGCAGGGAAGACTATGTGTTAGAGTGTTAGTGAGCTTAAGAATGTTATTCTAGAAGAAGCTCACAGATTCAATTTACGCTTATGCATCCAGGAAGCACCAAACCTCGAATGAGACTTATTGGTGACCTGGGATGAAGCGGGAGATAGTTGATTATGTTGATAGATGTTTGATATGCCAACAGGTTAAACCACTTAGACAGAGACCAGGAGGACTCCTTAATCCACTACTCGTGTCATAGTGGAAATGAGAGCATATGGATTTTCTGTTGTTTGTACATCATACTCCAAGTGGACATGATGGTATATGGTAATGGTCGATAGACTCACTACGACAGCAAGGTTTATACCGATTAAAATCGACGTCTACACTTGAACAACTTGTTAAGCTATACGTCGACAAAATGGTGAGTCAATACAGAGTGCAAGTGTCCATACTTCCAGATAGAGATCCGAGATTTACTTCTAAGTTTTGGCCTAGTTTAAAGAAGGCTATGGGGACAAAGCTGAGTATTAGTACAGCGTTTCATGTTCAGACAGATGGTCTGTCAGAGAGGACAATCAAGACCTTAAAGGACATGTTGAGAGCATGTGTCCTTCAAGTTAAGGGAAGTCGGGATACATACCTATCGCTTATGGAATTTGCTTACAATAACAGCTACCAGTCGAATATTGGCATGGAACCATTTGAGGCTCTAGATAAAAGATCATGTAGAACGCTCGTATATTGGAATGAACTAGAGAGCGGAAGCTAATCGGTCCTAAGTTGGTACAAGTTACGAAAGATAGTATTAAGGTAATCAAGGAGAATTTGAAGGTAGCAAAAGACCGTCAGAAGAGTTATGCAGTTAAGCAGCGAAAAGACTTAGAATTCCAAGTCGGAGATCAAGTTTTGGAAAGAAAGGTAAGTTAAGTTCCAGATATATTGGTCCTTATCAAGTAACGGGACAAGTTGGGCAAGTGACCTCTGGACTAGAATTGCCAAGCAAAACTATCTTGAATACATGATGTTTTTCATGTGTTCATGTTGAGAAGTATATTCCAGATCGACACATGTGCTACAAGCACAACCCGTTGAGTGAAAAAAAGACATGAGTTACGTGAGAGGATGCAGTTCAAATCCTCGTGAGAAAGAACAAGTTTTAAGAAACAAGACGATCCCACTCGTGAAGGTTCGTTGGAGACATCACGAAGTGGAGGAGACAACCTAAGAGTTAGAAGACTAAATGAGGAGGAAGTATCCGATGATTTTCACCTAAGGACTACCAAATTTCGAGGACGAAATTTCTTAAGGGGAGGTAAGTTGTAAACTCGAGATCTTTCTTTGGAACCTCCTTATTATCAAACAACAAAAAGGAAGAAGAAATGAATGTTTAAAACTTGGTTTTCCATGTTTTAAAAAGGAAAGAAATGAAGTGAAAGGCAAAAGGAAAACAAGAAAGGAAAGTTTAAACCATTTCGGTTTGGATTGCTTTTAAGACAAAAGAAGAAAAGGAAATGAAACAAATGTTTAATATACTAAGTTTGCTTTGTTTTGCAAAGAAAAGATAAGAAATGAAAAGATAAAGGAAGGAAAAAGAAAAGAAAAGAAAAGAAAAGAAAGGTGGATGGTGGATGGTGGGACCCCACCTTGTTTCTTTCTTTTTAAAAAGGCTTCTCCATCGACTTCTCCTCATTTTATGAAGTAAAGTCAAGGGTTTTCATGGGAGAAGCTTAAAGGAAGAAGAAGAAGAGGGTTTCAGCTGGAAATTGAAGAAGAGAGGGAGAGAACTCAAGCAAATTAGTATGACAGCAAGGTAATCACTCTGCCATGTTCTGCTATTTTGTTCATCTCGAGCTCCAAAGGAAGAGGTAAGATTTGAAATTTTGTTTCATGAAAGTTAACTCATATTGGAACACAATTCGTGAAGGATGCTCGAGCAAATTCGGACCCTAAGCTACTGATTTATGAAGAGGAAGTCAGAACACAGAATTTACTGTCAAATCCGAGAAGTCTCTGATGTTTTGGTTGTACTGACCTGTAGAATTGGAATCAGAAGCTCTATTAGGTATGGTTGGAAAGCTTATTGAATTTCCTACAACTTTCATGAAGAAATCGTGAATAGAAAATGACTGAAAGATGTTGTAAATAGCAGGTCAAGTTTCGGGTTGCAGCAGAAATTCGAATCTGGAATAGCAGAAGTTGGTTCCGGGGAAAGGAGCTTTCGAGGTATTTCTGAACCAATCTATTGGGAATCTCATTTTCATGTCTTCATAAGAGTTTTAGAGGGTTCAAAAAGGAAGAGTTTGGTATAAAGTACATTATTTTTGGATAAGTAAAGAAGAAGTTATGAGTATCTGAATACAGGGCATAAAATCTGTTAAATGCTGGAATTTTTGAAAGTGTGTTTTCTTGTAAGTTTAAGGTTAAAAGCATGAGCTCGAGGTTCTAATGGTTGAATTTGGTTTGTTTGACAGGCCAAGAGCAAATAAGTCGAGAGTGTACGGGTCAAGACTCTAGTTCTAACACTGTGAGTGACAAAACGAACCTTGAAAATGGTTTATAGGCTTGTATTATGCTTATGAAATGCAAGGTTTTGCTAAAATGAAAATGGTTTAGATGTTATTTGCTTTCTTGAACACTTGTTTATGAGCATTCATGATTTCTTAGAAATGTTTTAAAGTGTTCATGATGAGCCTAAAAGTCTTTATAAAGTTTATACATGAGCATATGTCCAATGGTTGCCAAAACTTATGAAAATGTGATGATTTCAAGCAAGCATGTACTAGCAAGTATGTTTTAAAGATTTCTAGTTTTATGAACAAGCTAAGTAAGCTTGAGTTTTATGAAAGAAAAAGATAAGCTGGCATGTTCAAATGTTTTCATGTGATCTTCTCGAGATATTGAGGCGAGGCTATGTAGAACCGCGTGCACACAGGTCTTATTCTGTTGTCGACGCGTTGAGTGTACTCGTAACAACAGCCATTGCCGCGTGAGTCTTTGGCGGGCCCCACTACGACAAAGACGATGTGAGTGCTGGGCGGGCCCCACTACATCGTAGATTAAACGTTGGTGTACTGGGCGTGCCCTACACAACGTAGATTGTGACATGTTTTAAAAAGAGTTTATATCATTTACATGCCTTACGAGTTTTTAACGGTGTCTTGCTTGTTTTCATGAAAAGCTATAATGATTACACGATTACTTTTAACGCTTGATTACTGGATGCATATGCTCATAGATGGCGGTGATATGATTTACGAATTAATAGCTTCCTTTTAAACTCAAGTCACTCACCGAGCTTTATAGCTCATTCTTTCGATGTTTTTCCCACTTTTCAGTGTAGAGATCGAGCTCCGGTGCACGAGAACACGCCATAGTCTCTTTGAAGCTTCACATGTTGATATTTTATGCGTGGTGGTGTGGTTTAGCAAGTCCATATGTCTGTAAATTATTTTAAGAGAACTATGTAGTTATAGTCGTATGTGCTTTAGAGGTTGTGGTTGCTTAATTAGTGGTTTGGATTGTTTGTGGTTCTGATGTTCTTGCTCATCTTAGTTTCCAAGAGAGACTTAAGAAGAGTTTCTACTCATGTACGTCTTATAGATGTCCAGTTTCCGCTATGTTAAGTTTAAAGTGTTCCATATGCGAACATAGTTTGTTTTCAGGTAAAGTAGTGTCAGCAGGTATTGTTAAGAGGTAACAATGTCTGTTGGCTTCATGCCGTCTCCCAGGCTAAGTTAGCAAGTGGTACGGGAGGGGGTGTGACACGTTGGCTATTCCTTGTCATTTTGAATTTCTTAAAATTATGTGGGTTTACCTTAATTTCGTGAGATGAATTTCGGTTTTGCATATTTGATGTTTCGATTTTTTTGGCACTTAAATTTAGATTTTCTTTTATGTTGATTTGATCAATGTAAAGGCCTAGTGTTTTTGGCCATTTAAAAAAGTAAATCGAGTTTGTAAGTCCGTTTTGTTCGTGGCATGAGATGCTGTGAAGAAACGGAGCAGAATCGAGCAAATTTGGCGAAAAGCAGCAAGCTTTGTTGCTGGAGAATCGATAGGGTTGCGAGGCTGTTCTTCGGCGACGCAACGCCATCGGCGCTGGAGATGGCCTTGTTGCAGATCAGCGTTGCAACGCCGCTGGCATTGGGAACGCTAGCTTGACGCTGGACACTGCAGCGTTCCAACGCTGGCCACGACGTTGCAACGTTGCAGCATAGTGGAGCAGTTGTGCGAGGAAATTTCGCAGATGTGGCATGATGGGGCGGTTGTTTTCTGTTATTTCCATTTTTTAATTTATTTTATTATATTTTAATTTGTAAAATAAGTTTTTAAATTAATTTTATTGATATATATTAATATAATTGTTATATTAATCTTAATTAATTAAATTAAAATCCCTAGGGTGCCAAAACCGATCCAATTATGCTATTTTATTTAATATGCAATTGTTGTATGATTTATATATTCTATGTGCATAATGTATGTCATATAGATTTAAAATCTCAGCTTATGTTAAACATTTCTTGCATCATTTATATTATAAGAGTTATAATATATAGTATGCATGATAGGATTATATTATAAGAGTTATAATATAATGTATGTTTTTAATTTAATTAATATAAGTGTTATATTTCTTATATTAAAAGCATAGACATGCATTTAATACATGTGATGTATGTATATTATATAGTTTAATTATTCATGTGATGAATGATCAAGCACTATAATATAACAATGCATGTAACCTAAGTTAATTATTAGTTTTAAATGGTTTAGAACTTGAATAATTAGACTTAGGTTTTCTAGTTCTAATAAGATTAGAATTAAGAAATCCAATATGACTTATGAATGGTGACTAATTAGTAACTCTGTCTAAGGAAGGTTCTGTCTAAGACTGGGGTATTTAAGCTGGCGCATTGTGTTAGGGTTTGTGCCCTAAAACTCGTAGTTTGTAATTTTGTTCTAATTTTTGTAATAAATAGTTATTATTTCAATAAAGAGTTATTGTTCGTTATATACGATATTGCCCATTGTTTTAACCCAAAATTCAATAAACTAACATCCAAGGCTGTAAAATGTCTCTTGAACTGAATGTAGTGTACATATAAAGGATCTCGGTTTGAGATACAGCCTAAAGGGTCGATAGTAAGGGGATAAGGTTTGGGTACCTTACCCTGGTAATACTATGGATGTGACTCACTTTGTATATGATACAAACACTGTGATCCTAATGTGTTTGTGTAGATGACATGTGAGTGGGGATATCCTATGTAATGAGATTACATAAGACCGGACCGCAAAATAGTAACTACTAGATGTAACTCCGTTGACTAGCTAGGTTTCTATTTCACTAGGATGACCTAGGCAACTTGATCTCAATCCTTAGCAGGTTACGATCTCTTGTTTGCAAGGGATTGTCCTTTGACTTGTATGGGTGAGAGTGGCAAGATTTTCCGATTCAATATGCCTACCTTCTTGGGGACAAGACCGAGTGGGTGGCTGGAGACTTAACTTACCAAGATGGAATTCACTCCTTCCCGCCTACTAGAGTAAGTAGATGAATGTTCCCTTAAGTGGTGTCTCTGGGACTTGAACAAAGGGACCGACTCTCTCATTGGCCCGAGAGGGGCTTCTGTTTGTTGGTAGGACCACAAACAAATTGTTCATTAGAGGAGCACTAGTACTTAAGGTACAAGATGTAACCCAGGGTAAAACGATCATTTTACCCAGTTGGTGTTATGAACATTCGTGAAGGATTGACTTGTTGTTATTGGTCAATATCCATGGACACAGAAATATATCTGCAGTGAAAAGACTGCAGTTGCGGGACTTTAGTGGAGTGTTCCCGCAGTTAACGAATGGTGATTTGGAGGTTAATGAGATTAACCGAATAATCTCGTATCGTTGGAGCTTCTGATCTGTAGGTCCATTAGGTCCACCTTCTAGCTCGTAAAGGGTTCTTAGATCGTTTGACTTTGAAATGTTCAAATTCATTAGAGAATAAATTTAATGTATATCGATACGTTATAATATAAAGTTTTGGAACTTTATATTATAAATTTAATGTGAATATGGTTCATATTAAATTATATGAGAGAATTAAATATTTGAAAGAGTTCAAATATTAATTTAAATGTGAATGTGATTCATATTTAAAAACTATAGGTTAAAATTTAATGTGCATAAGATGTACATTAAACTATAGGTTAAAGGGTAAAATGATTAAATGTGATTTAATCATTTAATTAATTAATGTGATATTTGAATTAAATATGATTTAATTTAATTTAATTAATTAGTAGTTAATTAGTTAATTGGGAACGTGTCAAGATGACACATTCCCACCACTCCCCAATTCCCTCTCGATAGGGAGTGGGAAGTTACCCAGATAATTCCTTTTCTTCTCCTGGTGAGAGGTGGGAGATGATCGATGATTCTCAAGCAATTAAGGAATTGTTGTCAATTTCTCTCTCAAAAAAGAAATTCCCTTTCTTTTCCAAATTTTTGGAAGCGTTCCTACAAAAACTTAGATCTAAGTGGAACTCAGAGCATTAGAGGTTTTTAAAGTGGTGTTGTTCTGTTGGAAAGGAAGTATAGAAGAGTTTTCTTCGTTGCTGTGTTGTTGTGCAACAGGAGCAAGGAGTTGCTGTTGAGAAACTACCAAGGTAATTTCGAATTTGCTTTAGTTTAGTTATTTTCTAGAACATGTTTGCATGTTTAGTTCCATGTCTAATTACATTAGTAATTAAAATGCTTGTCTCTGTTTTTATCCAATGTATTGGTATTTGGAATAAACCAAAATAAACGAGCAATTACGATTTTAATCACGTTTCCGCTGCTCAAGGGGATCTGATTTCCATCACATTGCGAAACACCCCTACCCGAGAACCGATATGGGAGTGAATTTGGTCTGGAGATTCATAGGTTATATTCTCGTGAGTGTCGTTAATTAAGAGTTAATTAATCTACTCACATAGACCTAATTTAATCATGTGATTTTAGACTTAGGCTAATCCAATATAAGTGTTATATTGGTAGACTTAGGTAAATTATAGCCGGTTTATCTAGGTCAATCCCGATTAACCTAAAATGTTGTGTGAGAGGAAATAAAGTGTATGAGATACATTTAATTTCCATCCATAAATCTCCGTTAAGTTCACACCGTGAGATCCATACTCGGCCTCGTGGAACAAATGGGATCGTCCCCCTACGAGTGGTATTTGTATGGGTCAAAATTCAAGGTGAATGAAGAGAGTACTTATAGTGAGTGGGAGCGGACCTCTGAAAACGGGACCCACGGTCTCTTATTACGCCTATGCTCCTCCTGCTAGTTTGGCCTGGACAAGACAATCCCTACGGAGGGCCTTGATCATGGGAGTCGTAACACCGTGAATTCTCGAAAGGGATACAATTTCCTTGTTGGTTTTCTTTTGTAGTCCTCCCTACGGCGGCTATTGTTTGGACGGATACTATAGAAATTTAAAAATAGAGGGTGACACTCACAGAATTCATTAAGAGTTAATGGATTCAGAACGAAAAATGGTAACTGGATGCCTAATGGAATAACAGTTATTCTGGTATTATGGTTTGGTAAAAAAAGTCTCATCCTAGAAGAGGAGTGGCTCTGTCTACCCTACGGTGGCGGTCATTCTAAACCTTTGGGGTATCATTGCAATTTTTTAAATGACCTAGGGATCATAGAATCAAAATTTGCTAAATCCTGATTGGATTTTCAATGTTTTTGCGAGACTAATACAAAGTTTTTATTTTTCAGCAAACTAGATGTCTAACGCTTTTATAGCCCTGTTAGCTTCCGATAAGTTAGTCGGCAATAATTTTCAACCGTGGAAAAATAATATTGACACGATTTTGGTAACTAACGACCAAAAATTCGCACTCACTGAGGATTGTCCTCAGGTGCGCGACCAATCAACCCTACTCAACGAACTACAAACCTTCCAGTCCTTGATGCAAGTCAAGGGACAAGAAGCTGAGGCAAGTTTTGCCTTTAGATCTTTTCACAGGGGTTCGAACTTTGGGACAAAGTTTGTAGGTTCTTCAGGCTCTAAAGGGAAGAAGAAGAAGTTGAAGGAGGTTAAGGTTGACTGCGTTGTCGCCCAAAAAGGCAAAGAGATCAAGGAAGTTTCAAGAAAGTGTTTCTACTGCAACAGGGACGATCACCTGAAAAGGAGTTGTCCAAGTTCCTTGTTGAAAAGATGAAGGCAGGTAAATGTGATTTACTTGTTACAAAAACTTGTCTAGTAGAGAGTAATGACTCTGTTTGGATACTGGATTAGGGTGTCACTAACCATGTTTGCTCTTCTTTTCAAGGAATAAGTTCCTAGAAGTGGCTGCAAGAAGATGAGATAACGCTCAGGGTTGGATCTGGAGAAGTTGTCTCAGCTGCAGCGATCGGTACGGTGAAGCTATTTTTTGGCGGGAAGTACTTATTATTAGATAATATGTACATAATTCCAAGGTTTACTAGAAACCTAGTTTCTATTTCCTGCCTATTACAACCAAATATTTCCATTTCTTTCATGAGTAATAAAGCGTTTATTTCTCAAAATGGCCATTTGTTATGTTATGCTTCGCTTGAGAGTAATTTATATGTTTTAAAGCCGAATTCAGTCAAAAGTGTTTCGAATACTAAATTATTTAAAACAGCAGAAACGTGAACTAAGAGATTAAAATTTTCTCCAAAAGAAAGTGTCCATCTTTGGAATCTAAGGTTAGGCCACATAAATCTCAATAGGATTGAGAGACTAGTGAAGAGCAGACTTCTAAGCGAGTTGGAAGAAAACTCTTTACCGGTTTGTGAGTCATGCCTTAAAAGCAAAATGACCAAACTTCCTTTTAGCGGAAAAAGATTTAGAGCCAAAAACCCTCTTGAGCTTATACATTCTTACCTCTGTGGTTCGATGAATGTTAAGCTCGAGGAGGTTACGAATACTTTGTATCTTTCATAGATGACTATTCAAGGTATGGGTATGTTTACCTAATGCATAAGAAGCCTGAAACTCTTGAAAAGTTCAAAGGGTTCAAGACTGAGGTTGAGAACCTGTTAGGTAAAACGATTACAACACTTCGATCGGATCGAAGGGAGAGTACATGGACACTGAATTCCAGGACTATATGATAGAACATGGAATTACGTCCCAACTCTCAGCGCCCGGTATGCCAAAGCAGAATAGTGTATCGGAGAGGAGAAACAGAACCCCTTGAACATGGTTCGGTCGATGATGAGTTATGCTCGTCTCCCTAGTTCTTTTTGGGGTAACGCAGTGGAGATTGCGGTATGCATTTTGAACACAGTTCCGTCGAACAGTGTTTGTGAAACACCTTTCGAACTCTAGTATGGTCGTAAAACAAGTTTACGACATTTCAGAATTTGGGGATGCCCGACCCATGTTGGTGTCAAACCCGAAGAAGTTGGAACCCCGTTCAAAGTTTTGCATCTTTGTAGGTTACCCAAAAGAGACAAGGGGTGATATGTTTTACGATCCTAAGGATAATAGGGTGCTTGTGTCGATAAACGCCACTTTCCTTGAGGAAGACCACATCAGGGATTACTTACCAAGGAGTAAGATTGTGTTAAACGAAATAAACAATTCATCAGCAAGAGTTTTTTATGGGACTAGTACGTCAACAAATGTTGTTGATCCTAGCTCGTTTAGTCAAATTCGTTCTCAAAAGTTGAGAATGCCTCTACGTAGTGGGAGGGTTGTGAGATAGCCTGAACGTTACATAGGTTTAACTGAAACCCAAATCTTCACCCCTGATGATGACTGCGGGGATCCATTGACATAAGACCAGGCAATGGCAGACGTTGACAAAAACGAATGGATTAAAGCTATGGACCAAGAAATGGAGTCAATGCACTTCAATTCTGTCTGGGAGCTTGTGGACCAACCGGATGGGGTTAAACCTATTGGTTGCAAGTGGATCTACAAGCGTAAATGTGGCGTAGATGGGAAGGTGCAAACCTTCAAAGGAAGACTAGTGGCAAAGGGGTTTACCTAGGTTGAAGGGGTTGCCTATGAGGAAACCTTTTCTCTTGTTGCCATGGTAAAGTCTATCAGGATCCTTTTGGCCATTGCCGCATATTATGACTATGAGGTATGGTAGATGGATGTCAAGACAATCTTTCTGAATGGCAATCTTGATGAGACCATCTACATGGACCAACCCAAGGGGTTCATTGCCCAAGGCCAAGAGCAAAAGGTTTGTTGGCTTCAAAGGTCTATTTATGGACTGAAACAAGCCTCGAGGTCTTGGAATATAAGGCTTGATGAGGCGATCAAATCTTATGGCTTTGATCAGAATGTTGACGAGCCTTGTGTTTACAAGAAAAACGTTAATAACATTGTCACATTTCTGATATAGTATGTGGATGATATCCTGCTCATTGGGAATGAGGTAGGATTTCCTACTAACATTAAGGAATGGTTGGCTTCGCAACTCCAAATGAAATATTTGGGAGAGGCCCAGTATGTTTTAGGTATCCAAATAGTCCGGAACTCGAAGAATAGAACACTAGCCATGTCTCAGGCATCTTATATTGACAAGATGTTGTCTAGATATAACATGCAGAACTCCAAGAAGGGCTTGTTGCCTTTCAGGCATGGGGTTCTCCTGTCTAAGGATCAATGTCCTAAGACACCTCAAGAAGTTGATGATATGAGACGAATCCCCTATGCTTCAGCTGTAGGGAGCCTCATGTATGTCATGTTGTGTACTAGGCCCGACATCTGTTTTGTAGTTGGGATTGTCAGTAGGTATCAATCCAATCCAGGATTATATCACTGGGCAAGCGTAAAGGCAATCCTCAAGTATCTTAGGAGATCGAGGAACTACATCCTTTTGTATGGAAGTGGGGATTTGATCCTTACGGGATACCCAGATTCTGACTTTGAAACCGATAAGGATTCTAGGAAATCCATTTCGGGGTCAGCGTTCATTGTGAACGGAGGAGTTGTATTAGGGCGAAGCATCAAGCAGGGATGCATTGCTGATTCCACGATGGCAGTCGAATATGTTGCGACTTGTGAAGCTGCCAAGGAAGCTGTTTGGCTAAGGAAGTTCATGCTTGATTTGGAAGTTGTTACAAATATGAACTCGCCAATTACCCTGTTTTGTGATTTAGAAGGGCAAAAAGGTCAAGAAAGTTGCGGAGAAAGGAAAGTATTTCCACTACAACGGGGATGGTCACTGGAAGAGAAACTGTCCCAAGTTCCTTGTCGACAGGAAGAAAGAAGGTAAATGTGATTTACTTGTTATAGAAACTTGTTTAGTGGAGAGTAATGACTCTGCCTGGATACTGGATTCAGACGCCACTAACCATGTTTGTTCTTCTTTTTAGGGAATTAGCTCCTTGCAGCGGCTGTAAGAGGGTGAGATAACGCGCTACGGGTTAGATCCGGGGAGGTTGTCTATGCTGCAGCGGTTGGTACAGTGAAGTTGTTTTTTAGCGGGAAGTACTTATTATTAAATAATTTGTACATAGTATCAGGGTTTACTAGAAACCTAGTTTCCATTTCCTGCCTGTTAGAACATTGTATTTCAGTATCTTTTTCTTGTAATAAGCTTTTATTTCTAGAAAAGGAAACTTGTTATGTTCTGCTTCACTTGAGAGTAATCTGTACGTTTTAAAACCTAATTCAGTCAAAAGTGTTTTGAATGAATTCTTTAAAACGACTGAAAAACGAACTAAAAGAATAAAAGTTTCTCCGAAAGAAAATGTTCATCTTTGGCATCTAAGGTTAGGCCACATAAATCTCAATAGGATTGAGAGACTAGTGAAGAGTGGACTTCTAAGCGAGTTGGAAGAAAACTCTTTACCGGTTTGTGAGTCATGCCTTGAAGGCAAAATGACCAAACGTCCTTTTAGTGGAAAAGAATATAGAGCCAAAGAGCCTCTTGAGCTTATACATTCTGACCTCTGTGGTCCGATGAATGTTAAAGCACGAGGAGATTACGAATACTTTGTATCTTTCATAAATGACTATTCGAGGTATAGGTACACTTACCTAATGCATAGGAAGTCTGAAACTCTTGAAAAGTTCAAGGAGTACAAGACTGAGGTTGAGAACCTGTTAGGTAAAACAATTAAAACAATCCGATCGGATCGAGGTGGAGAGTATATGGGCACTGAATTCCAGGACTATATGATAGAACATGGAATTACGTCTCAACTCTCAGCACTTGGTATGCCACAGCATAATGGTTTATCGGAGAGGAGAAACAGAACCCTGTTAGACATGGTTCGGTCGATGATGAGCTATGCTCGTCTCCCAAATTCGTTTTGGAGTTACGCAGTGGAGACTTCAGTTTGCATTTTGAACAACGTTCCGTCGAAGAGTGTTTCAGAAACACCTTTCGATCTTTGAAATGGTCGTAAAGGTAGTTTACACCATTTCAGAATTTGGGGATGTCCGACCCATGTGTTGGTGTCAAACCCGACGAAGTTGGAACTGTTGGGGTTTGTGCCCTAAAACTAGTAGTTTGTAATTTTTGTTCTAATTATTGTAATAAAGAGTTATTGTTTGTTATTTACGATATTGCCTTGTTTTAACCCTAAATCCAATAAACTAAATTCAAGGCTTTAAAATGTCTCTTGAGCTGAATGTAGTGTACATATAAATGATCTCGGTTCGAGATAAAACCTAAAGGGTCTATAGTAAAGGGATAAAGTTTGGGTACCTTACCCTGGTAACACTATGGATGTGGCCCACTTTGTATATGATACAAACACTGTGATCCTAACGTGTTCGTGTAGATGACATGTGAGTGGGGATATCCTATGTAATGAGATTACATAAGACCGGACCGCGAAATAGTAACCGCTAGATGTAACTCCGTTGAGTAGTTAGGTTTCTATTTCACTAGGATGACCTAGGCAACTTGATCTCAATCCCGAGCAGGTTACAAACTCCTGTTTGCAAGGGATTGTCCTTTAACTAGTATGGTGAGAGTGGTCAGATCCACTGACTCAATATGCCTACCTTCTTGGGTGCAAGACCGAGTGAGCGGCTGAGGACTTAAGTTAGCAAGATGGAATTCACTTCTTCCCGCCTACTAGGGTAAGTAGATGAATGTTCCCTTAAGTGGTGTCTCCGGGACTTTAACAAAGGGCTTGACCCTCTCATTGGCGCGAGAGGACTTATGTTTGTTGGTAGGACCACAAACAAATTGTTCATTAGAGAAGCACTAATACTTAAGGTACAAGATGTAACCCAGGGGTAAAACGGTAATTTTACCCAGCTGGTGTTACGAACATTCGTGAAGGATTGACTTGTTGTTATTGTTCAATATCCGTGGACACAAAAATATATCTTCAGTGAGAAGAGTGCAGCTGCGAGACATTAGTGGAGTGTTCCCGCAGTTAACGAATGGTGATTTGGAGGTTAATGAGATTAACCGAATAATTTCGTATCATTGGAGCTTGTAATCTGTAGGACCATTAGGTCCACCTTCTAGCTCGTAAAGCGTTCTTAGATCATTTGAATTTGAAATGTTCAAATTCATTAGGGAATAAATTTAATGTATATAGATACGTTATAATGTAAAGTTTTGGAACTTTATATTATAAATTTAATGTGAATATGATTCATATTAAATTATATGAGAGAATTAAATATTTGAAAGAGTTCAAATATTAATTTAAATGTTAATGTGATTCATATTTGAAAACTATAGGTTAAAATTTAATGTGCTTGAGATGTGCATTAAAAACTATAGGTTAGAGGGAATATTGTTTAAATATGATTTAATCATAATTAGATATATGATATTTAATTTAATTTTTGTTAAATGTTATTTAATTAAATTAATATTAATTTATAATTAAATATGATTTAATTATTAATTAAAATTAATTAATTAATTTATTAAATTAATTAAGATGACACGTTCCCACTACCCCTCTTACTCTCCCAATCGACAGATAAACAGAGAGAGAAGATCAATGAGAAAATGATCGGTTGTTCATTTTGGTGCAATTATTGAATTGGTCTCAAAATTCTCACTCTCAACAAAATTCTCTTCTCCTTCTTTCAAATTGTTGGAACACCTTCCTACCAAGGTTGATCTAAGTAGATACTTAGAGATATATGAGGTTTTTCCATTTTGGTAGTGTCCTGCTTGGAAAATACAGAGGATTTTTTCTTAGTTGTTGTGTTGCTGTGCAAAAGAAGCAAGGAGTTGCTGTTGAGAAACTACAAAGGTAATCACCTTTTTCCTTTTAGTTTAGTTTGGTACAACATATGTTTGCATGATTAATTCCATGCCTAATTAGATTAGATTATTATTGCTTATCTCTCTATTTTACCCAATGTATTGGTATGTGAAGTAAACCAAAAAATTCAAGCATTTGATTCATAAAAACACGTTTCCGCTGCTCATGGGGATCAAATCTCCTTCAGGAACCCCGTTCAAAATTATGCCTCTTTATAGGTTACCCAAAAGAGACAGAGGTGCTCTATTTTACGATCCTAAGGATAATAAGGTGCTTGTATCGACAAACGCCACTTTCCTTGAGGAAGACCATGTTAGAGATCACTTACCAAGGAGTAAGATAGTGTTAAATGAAATGGACAATTCATCAACAAGAGTTGTTGATGGTGGAAGTACATCAACAAGTGTTGTTGATCCTAGCTCGTCTAGTCAAGCTCGTTCTCAAGAGTTGAGAATGTCTCGACGTAGTGGGAGGGTTGTGAGACAGCCTGAACATTACATGGGTTTAGCTGAGACCCAAGTCGTCACCCCTGATGATGACTGCGATGATCCATTGACCTATGATCAGGCAATGGAAGACGTTGACAAAGATGAATGGATTAAAGCTATAGACTAGGAAATGGAGTCGATGTACTTCAATTTCGTCTAGGAGCTTGTGGACCAACCAGATGGGGTCAAACCTATTGGTTGCAAGTGGTTATACAAACGTAAACGTGGCGTAGATGGGAAGGTGCAGACCTTCCAAACCAGACTAGTGGCAAAGGGGTTTACCCAGGTTGAAGGGGTTGACTATGAAGAAACCTTTTCTCCTGTTGCCATGATAAAGTCTATCAAACTTCTAGCCGTTGTCGCATATTATGACTATGAGGTATGGCAGAAGAATGTCAAGGCGACCTTTCTGAATGACAATCTTGATGAAACCATCTACATGGACCAGCCCAAGGGGTTCATTGTCGAAGGGATTCATTGCCCAATACCAAGAGCAAAAGGTTTTTCGGCATTAAATGTCTATTTGTGGATTGAAACAAGCCTCGAGGTCTTGGAGTATAAGGTTTGATGACGCGATCAAATCTTATGGCTTTTATCAGAATGTTGATGAGCCTTGTGTTTACAAGAAAATAATCAACAACCCTGCCACATTTCTGATATTGTATATAGATGATATCCTGCTCATTGGGAATGACGTAGGATTTCTTACTGACATTAAGAATTGAATGGCTTCACAATTCTATTGGGGTTTTTGCCCTCATCTCGTGAAGTTTGTAATATAGTTGTTTTAAATGAATAAAAGTTATTGATTTGTCAAAACTTTGTATCTCACATTTTATAAAACTTAATCTAATAAACTATGCTCCAGGATCATATTACAGTACTTGAACGGTGTGTAATTGACACACAGGCATGATCACGTTTGAGTTAGTGACCCGAACGGTCTACAGTACATGGATAGGGTTGGAAACCTCATCTTTGTTACACTGTGGATGCGACATGTTTTGTATTAGATGCAAACGAGTTGATCTAGCTCGTTCATGTGATTGACATGTGAGTTGGGGCATCCTGTGCAATGAGATTGTACAAGACTAGACCGTGAATCATTAGACCTACTGATGTAACAACGTTAACAGTAGGACTAATGACTTCGTAGATGATCATTAGTGACTCGTCCAAAATCCTGAGCATGTCACGAACTCCTGGGAGCGGGGGTCTTTCCTTTGACTAGTACGGGTGAGGGTGGTCTGGATACACCCAATATGCCTATCTTCTTGGGGACAGAACCTTGTGGGGAGCTGGGAACTTGACTACGCAAGAAGGAATTGACTCGTTCCCGACAGGGAATCTAGAGAGGTTGTTCCCTTAAGTCCTGTCTCCGGGGCTTGAACAACGAGCGCCCACCCTCTCCCTGGCCCGAGAGGGACATTGTTTATGGTTGGACCATACAACAAATTTGTTCATTAGAGGAGCAGTAGGACTTAAGGAACAAGAAGTAGACACAGGGGTAAAACGGTAATTTGACCTGACAGTGGCTATGAACGACCTGTGAAGGGACAACTTGCTGGTATTGGTTATATCAATGGACACAACTTGTCCTATAGTGGTGGGAGTTCAGCTACGGGTTTTAGTGGAGTGTTACCGTAGCTAATAAATAGTGATTAATCGGATCAAAGTGTTTGATCGGTTAATCTCATATCATTGGAGCTCATCAGGTGTAGGTCCATTAGGTCCCCTCGGTTAGCTCAATTGGACATATTGAGGGTTTATAGTTTGGAGTAGATTTGAAGAATTCAAATTCATTAATTGGGTAGCTCTGTCAATTATATGTGATATAGTTGACATAATATATAGTTTGATGTGAATTATATTCATAATAAACTATAGAATAACCTAATTGATTAATTAGTACTAAATTGGAGAAATTGAATTGAGAGAAATTAAATTGAATGCGATTCAATTAATTATTCCACAATTATGCAAATAGGATTTGGATACCTTACATTATATGATATGCAAATATGATTTGCATATCATATGGTTGTGGTAAAATGGTGAGAATTGGTGGAGATTTTAACTCCACCACTCACCATTATAAAATAGGTTCTTTGTGAAGCACTTGGTAAGACAAGGGTTCTCATTTTTAGAATTCCAACAAAAGAGATAAACCAAATTCTCTCTAGCTTCTCTCATTTCTCTAACACCTTTTCTCCATCCCAAATTCCAAAGTGAGTTCCACGACTCTCCCTCAACCTCCCGAGAACAATCGAGAATAGCTTTTGGAAGTGTCTTTGTTCGTGAGGTTCGTTGGATTGAGAGAGATCGAGAAGGAAATGCAAGAAGTTATCTACAAGAGGTTAGTAAAATGTTTACTTTCTGTATTCCTTCTCAAATCAGCATGCTTAACTTAGGTTTTTATGAGATAAATTCTGTTTTTAAGAAATTACATACACAACGAATCAACGACGTTTTCCGTTGCGAGAAATCGATTCCCTTCAAATGAAAGATTTGGGAGAGGTCCAGTATGTTCTAAGTATCCAAATAGTCCGGTGCCGGAAGAACAAAACGCTAGCCATGTCTCAAGCATCTTACATTGATCAGATGTTGTCTCTGTATATGATGCAGAACTCCAAGAAGGGCTTACTACCTTTCAGGCATGGGGTTCGCCTGTTGTTGCGTAAAATTATATTGCAATACCGCAAGTGTATGGGTCAAGTTTTAGTATAGTGATTTGAGTATAGAGTATCGTCCTCAGGAATGGGTTTTCTAGATTAATTAATTACCAAGATACTTTTTCTTAATTTTAGCTAAAGCAACAAAATTTTGATGGATAGTGAAAAGAAAGATAGAAAATAAATGTACAATTGGAGACACGAATATGATAGAATTGAAGGAAGTTGATTTCACAAGATAATTCCTTATTTAACACATGCAATGAACTAATATTATGAATTTATAAACAAGAAGTAAATTACTCAAGAAAGTATCTCGATTTCTCAAGAGCCTCGCACATACAATAAATCCTATAGTCTCCATATAAAATCTAAGCATGCACGACATTAAGCAACTTCTTTATGCGTTTCCCTAAGATTTCTAGGTCATTCTCATGCCAGAATCCTAAGAGTTTTGACAACCTTGTTCTAATTTAAGCTTTTTCTCTCGAGTCCACTTAAGCCAAAGATATAAATGAAATTAAGAATGAATTGCCAAAAATAAATAACATAACAAACTTCAATACATAATCAAATAAATCTAAAACATGTTAATCAAATTCCAACTACAATGTTTAGCTACTCAAAATCACCATAAAAACAAGCTAAAGTCATAGGAAAAGTCTTTAGACTCAATTACAAACTAAAAGAAAGAGAAATAAACTTTTGTGTCGAAGTCGGTCTCTTGCTCCCGTCACGATCTCGAGCCTCCACAAACGCTTTGGCTCTTAAGGAATGCTCTTTTTTCTCCCCTTAGAGTGTGTATTTCGAAACTAGGGCTAAAAACTACCAAATTCGGCTCCCCTTGGAATGAAAACAACATGTTATATTTATAGGGACTTCCGGCATGGCGTTGCAACGCTGTGCTTGCGACCAGCCAGCGCACTGCGATCATTTTTGTCATATCTTTTCGCTCGGGTGTCCAAATGACCTCCGGTTTGATGCGTTGGAATCGTTATTCGATGTAGAATCTCTCAGTATATTTTTTATACTCAAAATACATCTAGAGTTTTCTTGGGTCTTCAATTAAGCAAACACATGTTCCAAATTATACAAAAATAACCTCAAAACACTCAATTCTTGCTTCTCAAGCTCAGTTTCTTGAAATTAACCATAAAATGCCATGAAAGTTTATGTTTTAAGTATAAAAACTAGCTAAAATATAGAAATAAGATAGCATATTTGCATGCTATCACCTGCCTAAGGATCAATGTCCTAAGACGCCTCAAGAAGTTGTTGAGGATATGAGATGAATCTCCTATGCTTCAGCTGCAGGGAGCCTCATGTATGCCATGTTGTGTACTAGGCCCGACATCTGTTATGCAGTTGGGATTGTCAGTAGGTATCAATCTAATCCAGGATTAGATCACTGGATACCGTAAAGGCAATCCTCAAGTATCTAAGGAGAACGAGGAACTACAACCTTGTTTATGGAAGTGGGGATTTGATCCTTACGGGATACACAGAATCTGACTTACAGATCAATAAGGATTCTAGGGAATCCTCTTTGGGGTCAGCGTTCATTCTGAACGGAGCAGTTGTAGTGTGGTGAAGCATCAAGCGAGATGCATCGCTGATTCCACGATGGAAGTCGAATACGTTGCGGCTTGTGAAGCTACAAAGGAAGATGTTTAGCTAAGGATGTTCATGCTTCATTTGGAAGTTGTTCCAAATATGAACTTGTTGATTACCCTGTTTTGTGACAACAGTGGTGTTGTAGCCAACTCGAGAGAACCTCGGAGTCATAAGAGGGGCAAGCATATTGAGCATAAGTATCACCTGATATGGGAGATTGTGCACTGCGGAGACGTGATAGTCACATAGATAGCCTCGGAGCACAACGTTGTTGATCCATTTACAAAGACCCTCATGACTAAGGTGTTTGAGGGTCACCTAGAGTGTCTAGGTCTTCGAGTTGTTCCTTACTAGGGCATGTTTACGTATTGTAAAGGGTATTCAATGCCTTAGTTTATTGTATTACTGTACATTTGAGAAATATAATATGTACTCCACTAGCTTAGTTCAAGTTGGAGTTTATTGAGGTGTATGCCCTAATCTCGTGTAAGTTTGTAATATTCCATATTGAAATAAAGAAGAGTTATTTTTCATTACTTTGTGTCTCACATATTTATAAACTTAATTCAATAAACTAAGCTCCAGGGTCATTGAATTATGAGAGAACTAGAACTTGAACGATGTTTAGTGGTCACACAGGGAGGATCACGTTCGAGTTAATGACCCAAACGATCAATAGTATACGGATAAAGTTGGAGACCTAATCCTGGATGCGTGATGCGAAAATATCGGGTGTCCTAAACTAATGCAAATTAGAATGAGACTCAGATACTTCTACGTCGTGCAAGTATACACGGTCGAGTGCAACAAGTGATAAGTTAAAGTATCGATCCCACGAGGACTAGCTAGAACCTAAATGAATGAGTGTCCTAGCAAATTTTCCTTATTTTAGTGCAATGCATGAGTGTGCAAATTATTCTTGTAAATAAATAAATTTATAAGTAAAAAAGATAAGATAAGACAAAAGAAAATACTGAATTTAAATGCGGGAAGAGGACAATGCAAACAAGAGGGCAGATTCAAGAGATGAGATTTGTAATGAAAAAATAGGCTTGGGTTAGGTTAGAGTTCTAATGTTCTATTGGAATAAATTTTTAAGTGATGCCTTGAATTTACCTACACATGCATTCAAATGATTCTTTCCAAAATCACTAAGTTTTAAAACCTACAATTTCCCAATTGTGATCTAAATTATGCCCATGATTTTAGGTTCTAGGTGGGTTAATTATCCCTAATCAACTCAATAATCCTAGAATGAAATTTTAGTTTTCTAATTCATTAACTTTCCCAAGTTTATGAATTATAGAGAAGTTAAAAAGGCCAATTTTAATTCTCATGCAACATTAAATTCAATAAAATTTCATAAATTCAATCAATGGCATCACCCATAAATTTAATCAAAAATTACATTAAAACAACCTAACCCTTGCCTAAGATAATTTAGTCCATGATAGGAATCAAATCACACATCTTTAAATTGAACATGTTTTCACTAATCAAGAATATCACATATAAAAATAACCCAAAACAACCAAACAAACTGCTTAGAACAGTGAGCAAATTAACCTCTAATTAGTGTATAAACAACCCAACAAAAGCAGTGATAATTGGCAAAAATAATCGGCAAAAGCATTAAAAGAAAGGGAACAATTTTACAAAGAAGTGGCCTTGTTTTGCTACAAAGAATTGCCTAGATGCAGCCTCGCCGATGGTCTCTGCAAGAAGGCACTTTGCTTCAAAGAAAGCCCTTGGGTTGGTTTTTCAAAGAATAGCGGTGCGACCAATTGCTTCAAAGAAAGGCAAGCAACAAAGAAGAACAACCCCTTGGATCCACCGGATTGCTTCAAAGAAACAAAGCAGGCAACACAACTCGCAAAGCAGCCTCACGTTATTGCTTCAAAGAATCCTTGACAACTCCCAATGTTAGTAACCTCACGTGATTGCTCAAGCAATCCTGAGCGACTCCCAACGACGGTCCCTTCACACGATTGCTTCAAAGAAACCTCTCGGCAAATCATTTTTTCTTCCAATGATTGCTTCAAAGAACTCTTGGCAATCAAGAACCTCTCAAAGAACCTCGTGCATATTGCTTCAAGAAATCGCTCCTTTGACCTTCCTTCACAATTGCTTCAAAGAAATTGATGGGGCGCCTCTCTCGATGTCGCGCCTCAAAATTGCTACAAAGAAATCGAAGTGCCTCGTCCTCCAAATGCTTCAAACCAAATCGAAGCCCTTCACGAATCCTCTCTTGGCTTTGTTGTAGCAATTCTCACCACACCAACCACGATTGCTTCAAAGAATGGATGGACCACACGATTGCTCACAGCAAATACTTCTTCATGATTTGTCTCTCCAATGCACACATTTGTTTGTAGCAATCGCTTCAGTTCTCTTTCTCTCCTCGGTCTCTTTCTCTTGTCGCCAATCCTCCGCGCCCCTTTCACTGTAAACCCTAGCCTTCTTATACAAGATGGTGTTGCCCTAATTCCATACATTAGAAAAATACCCTTAAGGGTAAAAAGACCATCTTACCCTTCGGGTAAAATGTCTAAAATGCCCTTAAGGACTCTTGTCATTTTTAAACATCTCCTGCACACAGAAAAATCCCAAATAAATTTATAAAGTCAATTATAAAAGAAACTAAATACGCGAGGATTTTTGGAGTTAAGAAAAATCTAAAATTTCGGTATTTAATCAACCGTTAGCTTATTTTCCTAAATTTCTTAAATTAAAGCACAAAAACATCAAAATTAATTCTTTTTTAACCTAATGCTTAAATTCAAGATTTTAGAGCTAACACACATAATTTAGGGATAAAATAACATGAGGATCACTAAATTAAATGCAATTCAAGTGGATTAAACACTGAAATTCTAGTAAAATAACTAACTTATGGTGAGTTATCAATGCGATGTGGATGCGATCTGCTTTGTATTAGATACAAACGAGGTGATCCAACTCGTTCATGTGGTTGACATGCGAGTGGGGGCATCCTGTGCAATGAGATTGTACAAGACCAGGCCATGAATTATTAGACTTACTGATGTAACACCATTAACAGTATAAGACTAATAAATTCGTAGATGACCATTAGTGACTCGACCTTAATCTTGAGCGTGTTACAGACTCCTGTCTGTCGGGGGGTCTGTCCTTTGACTAGTAAGGGTGAGGGTGGTCAAAGTTACTCATCAAATATGTCTATCTTCTCAGGGACAGGACCACGTGGGGAGCTAGGAACTTGACTACGTGAGATGGAATTCACTCGTTCCCGTATTAGGGAAACTAGAGGGGTTGTTCGCTTAAGTGTTATCTCTAGGGCTTGGACAACAGGCGCCCACCCTCTCACAGGCCCAAGAGGGATGTTGTTTATGGTAGGACCATGCAACGTCGTTGTTCATTAGAGGAGCAGTGGGACTTAAGGAGCAAGAGGTAGACATAGGGGTAAAATGGTAATTTGACCCAGCTGTGACTACGAAGAACTGTGAAGGGTCGACTCACGGGCATTGGTTATATTAATGGACACAACTTGTCCTACAGTGATGAGAGTACAACTACGGGCTTTAGTGGAGTGTTACCGTAGCTAATGAATGTTGAATAACCGGGTCAAAGAGTTTGATAGGTTAATCTCGAATCATTGAAGCTCGTCATCTGTAGGTCCATTAGGTGCCTCGATTGGCTCAAACTGGATAAATTAAGGGTTTGCAGTTTGGTGTGAATTTGAAGTGTTCAAATTCATTAATTGGGTATTTATGTCATTTATATGTTATATAGTTGACATAATGTATAGTTTGATGTGAATGAGATTCAATAAACAATAGGTTAGCCTAATTTATTAATTAGTGCTAATTGGAGAAATTAAATTGAATGTGATTCAATTTAAAATTCCACAATAATACAAATGAGATTTGTATAATAAGGTATGAGATACCTTATTATATGTAATATGCAAATATGATTTGCATATTATAAGGTTATGGTAAAATGGTGAATTGGTGGAGATTCCAACTCCACATCTCACCATTATTTAAAGGCTTTGCAAGAAACTTTTGGTGGAGGATTGATTCATTTTTTGGATTTTCATTCCAAGAGCTCTCACCTTCTCTCAAAAACTCTCTCAATTTTCCCTCTACATTTCTCTTCACCCAAAACCAAAGGGAGTCCCGCTCACTCTCCCTCAACCTACCGAGAACAGCCGAGTAACTCTTTTAGAGGTGTCAAATTGTTCAGTTCGAGAGTTCGTGGTTGTAGAGATCTGAAGGGATTTTGAATTCCCGCAGAAGAAGACATTGTGAAACGTCGTTGATCCGTTGTGTAAAACGTGTCTTAAAATTGAATCTATCTCATAGATCCTAGGCTAAACAAGCAAATAGAAGAAGAAAAATAGTAAGGAATTACAAGTTACTTACTTGTTGAAGAACTCTTATTCAACGCTTTCCTTGACCCGTCACGATCTCTCTCGATCCAACGATCTCCTCGAACACGAACCACGATCCGAACAGGGAGACACCTCCAAAAGGTCTTCTTTGTTGTTCTCGGGAGGTTGAGGGAGAGTGAGTGGGACTCTCTTTGGTTTTGGGTGAGGAGAGAATTTTAGAGAGATGAGAGAATTCTAGAGAGAATTGCCTTGCTCTCTTTGGATGAAAATCCAAAAAATGGCAAATGGCATACCAAAGGCTTCTTGCAAAGCCCTTAAATACTATTGTGTGATGGAGTTAAAACCTCCACCAAATCACAATTTTATCACAACCATATAATATACAAATCACATTTGCATATTATATAATATAAGGTATCTCATACCTTATTATACAAATCTCATTTGCATAAATGTGGAAATTATGAATTGAATCACATTCAATTTAATTTCTCTCAATTCAATTTCTCCAAATAACACTAATTAATCAATTAGGCTACACCATAGTTTATTATGAATCCCATTCACATCAAACTATATATTATGTCATCTATATCTCATATAAACGACATAATTACCCAAATAATGAATTTGAACACTTCACATTCACACCAAACTGTAAACCCTCAATTTGTCCAATTTGAGCCAACCGAGGGACCTAATGGACCTACACGTGACGAGCTCCAATGATCCGAGACTAACCTGTCAAACTCTTTGATCCGGTTATTCAACATTCATTAGCTACGGTAACACTCCACTAAAGTCCGTAGCTGCACTCTCATCACTGTAGGACAAGTTGTGTCCATCGATATAACCAATATCCATGAGTCGACCCTTCACAGGTTGTTCGTAGTCACAGGTGGGTCAAATTACCGTTTTATCCCTGTGTCTACCTCTTGCTCCTTAAGTCCTATTGCTCCTCTAATGAACAACTATGTTGCATGGTCCAACCATAAACAACAACCCTCTCAGGCTAATGAGAGAGTGGGGCCCCGTTGTTCAAGCCTGAGAGACAAGATTTAAGGGAACAACCTCTAGTTTGCCTAAGTCGGGAACGAGTGAATTCCTTCTTGCGTAGTCAAGTTTCCAGCTCCCCACGTGGTCCCGCCCGAGAAGATAGGCATATTGGCGAGCAACAGCAGTGACCACCCTCACCCGTACTAGTCAAAGGATGTGAGCCCCGCAGATGTGAGTGCGTGACAAGCTCGGGATTAAGGTCGAGTCACTAATGGTCATCTACGAATTTATTAGCTCTATATTGTTAGCGGTGTTACACATCGAGAAGTCTAATAATTCACGATCCCGATCTTGTACAATCTCATTGCACAGATGCCCCCACTCGCATGTCAACCACATGAACGAGTCATATCACCTCGTTTGTATCTAATATAAAGCGGGCCGCATCCACAGTGTATCCAGGATTAGGTCTCCAACCCTATCCATATACTGTAGACCGTTTGGATCATTAACTCGAACGTGATCCTCTCTGTGTGTCCACTACACACCGTTCAAGTTCTTAGTTCTCTCACAATGCAATGACCCTGGAGCTTAGTTTATTGGATTAAGTTTATGAAAAATGTGAGACACAAAGTTTAAATAAATAACACTTATTTATTACACAATGTTGAAATAAATAACTCTTATTCATTTACAAATTGGAATATTACAAACTACACGAGATGAGGACATACATCCCAACAAACTCCCACTTGGACTAAGCTAGTGGAGTACATGATACATTTCTCAAATGTACAGTAAAGTAAGACAATAAAGTAATACAATAAACTAGGGCATTGAATACCCTTTTACAATACTCCCACTTGCCCTAGTCAGGAAGCACTCGAAGACCTAGACTCTCTAGGTGACCCTCAAACACCTTAGCTGTGAGGGCCTTTGTAAATGGATTTGCAACGTTGTGCTCCGAAGCTATCTGTGTGACTGTCACGTCTCCGCAGTGCACAATCTCCCGTATCAGGTGATACTTACGCTCTATATGCTTGCCCATTTTATGACTCCGAGGTTCTCTCGAGTTGGCTATTGCACACCATCGTTGTCACAAAATAAAGTGTGATTGGCAAGTTCATATTTGGAACAACTTCCAAATCCGTCATGAACTTCCTGAGCCAAACAACTTCCTTTGCGACTTCACAAGCCGCAACATACTCGGCTTCCATCGTGGAATGGAATCGATGCATCCTCGCTGATGCTTCGCCACACTACTGACTCCTCCATTCGAATGAAGGTTGACCCCGATGTGGATTTCCTAGAATCCTTATCGGTCTGAAAGTCAGAATCTGTGTATCCCGTAAGGATAAAATGCCCACTCCCATACACAAGGTTGTAGTTCCTCGTTCTCCTAAGGTACTTGAGGATTGCCTTTACTACCGCCCAAAGTGATCTAATCTGGATTGGATTGATACTCACCGACAATCCCAATCGCATAATGGATGTCGGGCCTAGTACACAACATGGCATACATCGGGCTCCCTACTGGTGAAGCATGGGGATTCGTCTCATATCCTCAACCTCTTTAGGCGTCTTAGGACATTGATCCTTAGACAGGTGAACCCCATGCCTGAAAGGCAGCAAGCCCTTCTTGGAGTTTTGCATCTTATATCTAGACAACATCTTGTCAATATAAGACGCTTGAGACATGGCTAGCATTCTGTTCTTCCGGTTCTGGACAATCTGGATACCTAGAACATACTGTGCCTCTCCCAAATCTTTCATTTGGAATTGCGAAGCAAGCCATTCCTTAATGTCAGTAAGAAATCCTACCTCATTCCCAATGAGAAGGATATCATCCACATACAATATAAGAAACGCGACAGTACTGGTAACGATTTTCTTGTAAACACAAGCCTCGTCAACATTTTGATCAAAGCCATAAGATTTGATCGCGTCATCAAACCTTATATTCCAAGACCTCAAGGCTTGTTTCAGTCCATAAATAGACCTTTTAAACGGCAAACTCTTTGCTCTTGGCCTTGGGCAATGAACCCCTTGGGTTGGTCCATGTAGATGGTCTCGTCAAGGTTGCCATTCAGAAAGGCGGTCTTGACATCCATCTGCCATACCTCATAGTCATAATATGCGGCAATGACCAAAAGGATTCTAATCGACTTTACCATGGCAAGAGGTGAAAGGGTTTCCTCATAGTCAACCCCTTCCACCTGGGTAAAACCCTTTGCCACTAGTCGAGGTTTGAAGGTCTGCACCTTCCCATCTACACCACGTTTACGCTTGTAGATCCACTTTCAACCAATAGGTTTTATCCCATCCGGTTGGTCCACAAGCTCCCAGACGGAATTGAAGTACATCGACTCCATTTCCTGGTCCATAGCTTTAATCCATTCGTCTTTGTCAACGTCAGTCATTGCCTGATCATAGGTCAATGGATCCTCACAGTCATCATCAGGGGTGACGACTTGGGTTTCAGCTAAACCCATGTAACGTTCAGGCTGTCTCATAGCCCTCCCACTACGTCGAGACATTCCCAACTCTTGGGAAAGGACTTGACTAGATGAGCTAGGATCAACAACACTTGTTGACGTACTAGCACCATCAGCAGCTCTTGCTGATGTACTGTCCATTTCATTTAACACAATCTTACTCCTTGGTAAGTGATCCCTGACCGAAATTTGAGATTTTTCTTAACTCCAAAAATCCTCGTGTATTTAGTTTGATTTATAATTGACTTCATAAATTTATTTGGGATTTTTCTGTGTGTAGAAGATGTTTAAAAATTACAAGAGTCCCTAAGGACATTTTAGACATTTTACCCAAAGGGTTATATGGTCTTTTTACTCTTAAGGGTATTTTTGTAATTTGTGGAGTTAGGGTTCGCAAAAAAAAGGAAGAGATCGGGAGAGAACGGGCGATTGCTACAGCAAAGGTGTGCATTGGAGAGGAAAATCGTGAAGGTTCCATTGCTGTAGCAATCGTACGAGTGAGGAAAAATTGAAGATTCGGGGTGTTATTATTTGTAGCAAAACCGAGAGGCCATTGTTGTAACAAAATTGAGAGTGCAGTTCGATTTTCACAGATGTCATTCACGAAATTTGTGATTACCGGCGATCCAACCGTTGGATTTTACTACAACTTTGTCAGCCTGTTGAGGACTCATAGAGCTCCCATTTGAACGGTTGGATCGTGGTTTCGAGCTTTCCTGTGTCAGATATCGCAGTCACATTGGGCGACAACAGCAGTTCGGTTTTTCACAGACGATGCTCACGAACTTGTCGTTTTCCAGAGTTTCAACCGTTGGATCGTGCTGAAATTTTGCCAGATTATTCACGACTCATAGGGCTTTACTTGGAACGGTTGGATCGTCGTTCTGAGCTTCGGTGGATGAGATATCGCTGTCGCACAGAACCTGCAAAACTAAAATCTGCTACTATGGTCTGCTGTCTTTGGTGGTATCTTTTGCTTCGTGTCATTACCTCTCCTAATCTCTAATTGTTAATGTTGTTTTTCCGCTATTGGACACATATTTAAGACTATTTTTGTTCACTATTTTAGACCGAATTCGTGACTGTTTTTAGGCTAGAATTGTGACTGATTTATGATAAATTTGTGAACATCATTGGGTTGTTTTCTTGAATTCTTTGATGGATAAAAACATGCATCAATTAGAAGTTTGTGAGTTGATTTTTGTCATGAACTAAATTATCTTAGGCAAGGGTTAGGATGTTTTAATGTAATTTTGGATTAAATTTATGGTTGATGCCATTAATTGAATTTATGAAATTTTATTAAATTTAACGGTGCATGAGAATTAAAATTGGCCTTTTTAACTTCTCTATAATTCATAAACTTGGGAAAGCTAATGAATTAGAAAACTAAAATTTCATTCTAGGATTATTGAGTTGATTAGGGATAATTAACCCACCTAGAACATAAAATCATGGGCATAATTTAGATCACAATTGGGAAATTGTAGGTTTTAAAACTTAGTGATTTTGGAAAGAATCATTTGAATGCATGTGTAGGTAAATTCAAGGCATCACTCAAAATTTATTCAAATCGAACATTAGAACTCTAACCTAACCCGAGCCTATTTTTCATTACAAATCTCATCTCTTGTATCTGCCTTCTTGTTTGCATTCTCCTCTCCCCGCATTTAAATTTACTTATTTTCTTGAGTCTAGTCTTATCTTGTCTTACTTATCACATCTGTTTATCTACTATAGTAAATTGTACACCCATGCATTGCACTAAAATAAGGAAAAATTTGTTAGGACACTCATCCATTTAGGTCTAACTAGTCCTCGTGGGATCGATACTTTTAACTTATCACTTGCTGCTCTCGACCGTGTATACTTGCACGTCGTAAAAGTGTCGAGGTTTTATTCTAATTTGCATTAGTTTAGGGCACTCGATATTTTCGCATCAATCTCGTATCGTTAGAGCTCATGATCTGTAGGTCCATTAGGTCCTCCTTACTAGCTCGGACTTAGCCTTGTAACATTTTGTGAGAAAATAATTTGAATTGTTCAAATTCGAGTTTGGAAGAAAGCGTTAATTATATGTGATATATTTAACGAATCATAGCTTAATTATGAATTAAACTATGATTAATAGGAGGTGGATATATTTAAATTTGATTTAAATATTGGATCGGTTTATAGCATGAATAAGGATTCATGTTTGGAAAATCGATTGGGATCGGGTTATTTATTTAATTTAATATTTGATATTAAATTAAATTTAAAAATTAATTAATTAAATTAATTTTAAATTATTAAATTAATTTTAATTAAAAATTAATTTAATATTGATTTTAGAATTAAAATTAAATGTAAAATGAGGGATTTGCATGATTTTCATGAAAATCAAGTTGCCAACTTGCCCAATCCTCCTCATTTTCAAAATTCACCAAATTAGCCACCTCCATCTCAAACCATCCTCATCACACTTGAGTTGTCACTCTAATAAAACTTAATGAAGCTTTATATAATGGTGATTTGAGGTGTTTTGTGAGAATTTTACAAAAAATTTAATATTCCCGAATTAGTGACCTTTGAGGTCTTTTCTTCAAAATTCTCACAACCTAGGATCCCACAATCCGTTCTAAGGCCTGAGGATAGTAGGGAAGACTCTAACGGTTGTCCACGAAGTGGTCATGTTGAAAACTATCCACCGGGTGAAGAGAATTTGATCTTCAAAGTTGAGTTTTCTATCCCTCTGTTTTTCCAGCTTTGAGCAAGTTTTTTTTAATTTTACAAAATTAATCAACTTAGAGTGTTCAAGATCCAAAATTGCTTCCGCTTTCTTAATCTACACTCTTTCAGTCCCTTATTTCCTTTGAGTAAACTACAGATAAACATAACTTTGAACGCGGTTCCAACATTTTTGGGTTTGTTACAAACACATGGGTTGGACACTCTTCAAATTTTGAAGTGATGTAAACTGCCTTTCTGTCCTCTTTAGAGCTCGAAAGTGTTTCAGAAACACTCTTCAAGGAAACATTGTTCAAAATGTACAAACATTTCCTGCAACGATCCCATGATCTCCTTTGCGGCGACCAGGCTCTCGTTATTAGCCTTGATGCACCTATCATATACATCGGAAACATTTCACGACGCGGTCAAGCTTGGAACCTGAGAGCATACCTCAATTAGCACGAATTTTCAGTCGCCCAAAGCTAAGATCGTATTTATGTTAGTTATTCTTCCAGGTCGCATAGTCTTTTGTTAATTTTTCAGCGACCAAAAGAGAAATAATCGAACTTGACATTTTTTATGAAAAAAAGTCAAATTTCTTGTATTAGTTATTTGTAAATTTTTTTGTTAAATCCAATAATTTTTAGTGAAATTAAACATGATCGCTAAGTCAATTGATTTTACAATGATACCCTAAAAGTTTAAAATGACCGCCACCGAAGGGTAGTCGAATCACTCTTCCTCTAGGACGAGACTTTCTCGACTAAACAAAATAACTCTTATTCCTACAAGTTTTAGGTATCATTTTTTGGTCTAGATCCATTAACTCTTAATGTATCTCATAAATGTGACTCTCTTATTTTAGATTCTAGAGTTCCTTCCCAACTGAATCTACCGAAGGGAGGATTGATTTGGAAAACAAATTAAGGCAACCTTATCTCTTTCAGAAGTTTACGTACTTCTGACTCTTATGATCAGGTCCTTTGAAAGGATCGTTTGTCCTAGGACAAACATGCAGATAGATCATAAGAATCTCATGGTGTATGGTAACAGAAGAGATTGTGGGACTCATTGACACAAATCCCGCTCCCACTTAGTATAAATACTCTTTCTATTCTCCTTGAATATTGACCCATGCAAATACCACCCGAATGGAGACGCTCCCATTTGTGCCACAAGGTCGAGCATGGATCTCACGGAGTGAATTTAATGAAGAAACGTGAGTGAAAGATTGATGTATCATATACACCTTCTTCCTCCCACTAAATACTTTAAAATTAGGGATTAGCCTGCATAAATCCACCTATTAATTTACCTAAGTGCATGTTTGGGAATGATTTTAGAAATATTAATTTTAGTGTAATTGATTTGTTTATAATTGATTTATTAAAAGTGATTTTCATATAATCATTTTCATGTTTGGTTCTATACTTTTAATTGTGAATTTGGTTTTGAAAAAATTCATTTTTTTTTTGGAAATTTATGAATTTTGACAAAAGACTGCGGTTTTTACTCGTCATTAAAAGTATATTATTTTAAAAAATGAATAATAGTCATTTTAAATTACAATAACTTGACAAAAATCACTTGAGAATCACTTCCCAAATGATTGAAAGTGAATCACTTCAAATGATTTTAGATTCTTCCAAAATCATTTGTTTAATATTGCCAAACATCATATTTTGGTAGGAAAGTGATTTTAGACATGTCGAAAGTGATTTTGGCCACTCCAAAATCACTCCCAAACATGCCCTAAGCTACCAATATAACTTTTATATTAGAATTATCTATGTCTATTAAACTCTTTAATAAACCGAAGTCTTTGACTTTAATTCATTAAACACTTTAATAAACTCCACTCATTAAAAATAATATATAGAACATTAGACTAAATTCACTCCCAAGTAAAGATGTTTCATTTTCTCCTGCTTAAGTACCGTAGCCTTGCCAGAACCTCCCTTAGACAGAGCTCCTTTAGACATAATTTTATAAATTATTCTTTTACCTAATCCTAATAATATTAAAACTAGTTAACCTATGGTTTAATTTTTCAAATTCTACAACCATTTAAAAACTAATAATTAAACCTTAGGTTACATGCATTTATATGTTATGAAGTGTTTGACCATTCATCAACATGAATAATAAATAGACATTCATAACATATTCATCACATGAAAAAAATGCATGGCAACGCACTTCACTAAATTAATATAAAATTTGTATTAATTAAAACATGCATACTATATAATATAACACTTATATTATGAATGATACATGAATATGCTTAACCTAAGGGAACAATCTTTTACACACCCATCATAGGGGCCCATACCTAGAGCACTCGCTCGATAGGTGGCCTTGCTGACCACGACAGAGGTAGCTCTTTTTACCATTAACCCTTTTATGTAAGTCAATTATCAAACCAAAGCTTAAACCTATCGGAGTGACAACAAACTTTTCGAAAATATAATACTCCTCCAAATGTTCAACTAATCAACACTAAGCCATGTGTTCAACATATTCCAAGGGTTTTAAAAAACTATAAAAATTACTTAGATTTCGCATACTCACATTCCATTCCATAAATTATATTATAAATAGAAACAATAAATTATATTATAAATAAAAACAATTCACAAGAGAGCACAATTCTCTATGTACTCAAAGCCAATTTAGAGAACAAGAACAATGGAATGAGAAAATGCAAAAATCACTAGATATATTAAAAGAAAATCTGAATTCATAGTGCACGTGTATGCTTAGATGATGATGTTGGGATGTATGTCCTAATCTCGTTTTGTTTGTAATATTACTATTTGAAATTAATAAGAATTATTTCTTTCATCACTTTGTGTCTCGCAATTTTAAAAACTTTGTCCAATAAACTAAACTCCAGGGTCATTGAATTTATGAGAGAACTAGAACTTGAACGGTGTGTAGTGGACACAAAGGGAGGATCACGCTCGAGTTAATGACTCGAACGGTCTACAGTATATCGATGGGGTTGGAGACCTAATCCTGGATACACTGTGGATGCGACCCGCTTTGTATTAGATACAAACGAGGTGATCTGACTCGTTTATGTGGTTGACATGCGAGTGGGGGCATCCTGTGCCATGAGATTGTACAAGATCGAACCATGAATTATTAGACCTACTGATGTAACACTGTTAACAGTATAGGACTAATAAATTCGTAGATGACCATTAGTGACTCGACTTTAATCCCGAGCGTGTTACGGACTCCTGTCTGCGGGGGTCTGTCTTTTGACTAGTACGGGTGAGGGTGGTCAAGTTACTCGCCCTATATGCCTATCTTCTCAGGGGCAGGACGACGTGGGGTGCTGGGAACTTAACTACGCGAGATGGAATTGACTCGTTCCCGACTTTAGGGAAACTAGAGGAGTTGTTCCCTTAAGTGTTGTCTCCAGGGCTTGGACAACGAGCGCCCACCCTCTCACTGGCCCGAGAGGGGTGTTGTGTATGGTTGGACCATTACAACGTTGTTGTTCATTAGAGAAGCAGTGGGGACTTAAGGAGCAAGAAGTAGACATAGGGGTAAAACGGTAATTTGACCCAGTAGTGTTTACGAACAACCTGTGAAGGGTCAACTCATGGGCATTGGTTATATCAATGGACACAACTTGCCCTATAGTGATAGGAGTGCAACTACGGGCTTTAGTGGAGTGTTACCGTAGCTAATGAATGTTGATTAACCGGGTCAAAGAGTTTGACAAGTTAGTCTCAGATCATTGGAGCTCGTCACTGTAGGTCCATTAGGTCCCTCGGTTGGCTCAAACTGGATTAATAGAGGGTTTACAGTTTTGGTGTGGATTTGAAGTGTTCAAATTCACTAAAAGGTAATTATGTCATTTATATGAGATATGATTGACATATTATATAGTTTAATGTGAATGAGATTTATAATAAACTAATAGGTTAGCCTAATTGTCAAATTAGGGCTAATTTGGAGAAATTGGACTGAGAGAAATTAAATTGAATGTGATTCAATTTCAAAATCTACAACTATACAAATGTGATTTGTAGAATGAGATATGAGATATCTTATTATATGTGGTTATGCAAATATGATTTGCATAACCTATGGTTGTTGTTAAATGGTAAATAGGTGGAGATTTCAACTCGACCTATCACCATTATATAAACCCTTTGCAAGAAGGATTTCTTATGCATTTGGCTCATTTTTTGGAAATCTCACCAAAGAGCTCTTGCAATTCTCTCAACTTCTCTCTCAACCTCTCCTCCCTTTCACCCAAAAAGGAGTCCCACAACTCTCTTTCTACCAAAGTAAGGACAACCGAGAAACCTTTCGGAATGTGTCCGGATCGTTGGTTCGTGGAGGAGATCGAGTTCGTTGAGATCGTGATCACGAAGAGTTCGTGACCGAAGGAGGAATACGTGAAGAAAGGGTTTTCAACAAGTAAGTATTCTTACTGTTTTTCTTCCTTAAATTGCATGTTTAACCTAGTTACTATTAGATAGTTTCGGTTTTAAGAAACACATTTCACAACGATCCACGACGATTCGATCGTCCTTCCGCTGCGTGGGATTTTCATTCCCTTCAGATGACTCATTTACTACTTCAGAGTAATTTGGAGCTCTCATTCATTCGTCTTCCCCCTAAAGTGGCCCTGAGATCCAATTCTCTAGCATTCTTACACTCAAGAAAGTAATGAGCTACTAGAAACCTGAATATAAACAACCGACTAGCTAAACCTGCATAACTTTAATGTCAATGGCACTAGCTTTCACACACCTATCATAGGAATTCATATCTATAGAACTCGCTTGATAGGTGGTCTGACTGACCACGAGAGAGGTAACTATTTTTACCCTTTAACTCTTTCATGTAGGTCAACCATCAAACAAGAGCTTAAGCTTATCGGAATGATAACAAACTTTTCGGAAAATATAATACTCCTTCAAATGTTCAGCTAATCAACAATAAGCCATGTGTTCAACATACTCAAACGGTTCAAAAAACCCTTCAAAATTACTCAGATTTTGCATGCTCAAATTTCATTCCATAATTTATATTATAAATAGAAACAATTCACAAGAGAGCAGAATTCTCAATGTACTCAAAGTGAATTTGGAGAACAAGAGCAATTAAATGAGAACATGCATAAATCACGCGCATTTTAAAAGCAAATCTGAACTCTTTGCACACGTGTGTGCCTAGCCTTATGATGACTCATTTACTACTTTAGAGTAATTTAAAGCTCTCATTCATTTGTCTTCTCCCTACAGTGGCCTTAAAATCCAGTTCTCTAGCATTCTTACCCTCTAGAAAGAAATGAGCTACTAGATACCTGAAAATAAACAACTTACTAGCTAAACCTTCATCACTTTAATGTCAAGGCCACTACCTTTCACACACCCATTGTAAGGACCCATACCTAGACCACTCGCTCGATAAGTGGCCTAACTGTCCACAACAAGGGTAGCTCTTTTTACCCTTAACTCTTTTATGTAATAAGTGAACCATCACACTAGAGCTCAAACCTATTGGAGTAAAAACAAACATTTGGAAAATATAATACCCATCCAAATACTCAAATAATCAACCCTACGCCACATGTGTTCATCATATTCAAAGGGTTTAAAAAAACTTTCAAAATTACTCAGATTTCACATGCTCAAATTTCATTTCATAAATTATATTATAAATAGAAACAATAAATTATATTACAAATGAAAATAATTCACCAGGGAGCACAATTCTCATTCGAGTTATAGAAAAACATATGAAAATACTTGAACACGCATGTTTATCTCTTTTTTCCGTACAACTCAAGCTTACTCAACTTGCTCATGAAAATTGAAAATCGTTAAACAATACTTGCTAGTACATGCTTGCTTGAAATTATAACATTTCCACAAAATTTTAGAAAATCAATAAACATATGCTCACATGTAAATTTCATTTAGAAAATCTAGGTTCACAACGAACACTTGAAATCATTTCTAGAAAACCATGTATGCTCATAAGTATGTATTTAACAAAAAAACCATAAAACATTTAAACTAGTTAATTCTAGGGAAGTCTTATATTTCCATTAGAATAAATTCAAGAATAGAAATCGTTTCCAAAATTCATTTTGTCACTGATAACTCACCATCAGGGAGTTATTTTACTAGAATTTTAGTGTTTAATCCACTATAATTGCATTTAATTTAGTGATCCTCATGTTATTTTATCCCTAAATTGTGTGTTAGCTTTAAAATCTTGAATTTAAGCATTAGGTTCAAAAAGAATTAATTTTGATCTTTTTTATGCTTTAATTGAAAAAATTTGAAAAAATAAACTAACGGTTAATTAAAGCCCAAAAGACGAGATTTTTAACTCCAAAAATCCTTGCATATTTAGTTTGATTTATAATTGACTTCATGAATTTATTTGAGATTTTTCTGTGTGCAGGAGATTATAAAAATTACAGGAGTCCCTAAGGGAATTTTAGACATTTTACCCAAAGGGTAAGATGGTCTTTCTACCCCTAAGGGCGTTTTTGTAATTTGTGGAGTTAGAGAAACACCATCTTATATAAGGAGACTAGAATTCACAAGTGCCAAGGTGGAGAAGGAGTTGCCACAAAAGGGGAAGAGAGCGAGAGAGAAGGGGGCGATTACTACAACAAAGGTGTGCATTGAAGAGAAGAATCATGAAGGTGCCATTGTTGTAGCAATCGTGCGAGTGAAGAAAAAACCGAAGCTTCAAGGTGTCATTGTTGTAGCAAAATCGTGCAGTTCGGTTTTTCATAGACGACGCTCACAAAGTTATCGTTTTCCGGCGTTTCCACCGTTGGATTTTGCTGAAATTTTGACAGCTAATTCAAGACTCATATGGCTTTACTTTTAACAATTGGATCGTCGTTCTGAGCATCGGTGTGCCAGATATGTCTGTCGCATTGGGAGATTAGTGCAGTTCAGTTTTTCACTGACGGCGCTCACGAAAGTGTCGTTTGCTGAAGTTTCAACTGTTGGATTTTGCTTAAATTTTGACAGCTTATTCGCGCCTCACAGGGCTTTGTTTTGAACGGTTGGATCGTCGTTTTGAGCTTTGGTTGATGAGATATTTCTGTCGCACAGAACCTGCAAAAACTAAAATCTGTTACTATGGTCTGTTGTCTTCGGTGGTATCTCTTGGTGTTTTGCTTCATGTCATTACCTCTCCTAATCTCTAATTGTTAATGCTTTTTTTCTGCTATTGGACACATATTTAAGAATATTTTTGTTCACTATTTTACACCGAATTCGTGACTATTTTTACGCTAGACTTGTGACTGATTTATGATAAATTTGTGAAAATTATTGGGTTGTTTTCTTGAATTCTTTGATGGATAAAAGCATGCATCAATTAGAAGTTTGTGAGTTGATTTTTGTGATGAACTAAATTGTCTTAGGCAAGGGTTAGGTCGTTTTCAATGTAGATTTTGAGCGAATTTATGATTAATGCCATTGTTGGATTTATGAATTTTTATTGAATTTAACGTTGCATGAGAATTAGAATTGGCCACTTTGATTTCTCTAAAATTCATGAACTTGTGAGAGCTACTGAATTAGAAAACTAAAATTTCATTTTAGGATTCTTGAGTTGATTAGAGATAATTAACTCACCTAAAACCTAAAATCATGAGCATAATTTAGATCTCAATTGAGAAGTTGTAGGTTTTAAAACATAGTGATTTCGAAAGAAATTGATTTGAATACATGTGTAGGTAAATTCAAGGCATCACTCAAATTTTCATTCCAATTGAACATGAAAACT
The DNA here is from genome assembly GCA_036507285.1 of Trichosanthes cucumerina. Taxonomy (NCBI): domain Eukaryota; kingdom Viridiplantae; phylum Streptophyta; class Magnoliopsida; order Cucurbitales; family Cucurbitaceae; genus Trichosanthes; species Trichosanthes cucumerina. The sequence continues at coordinate 35,095,140 of CM071842.1, read as the reverse complement.
CCAATCTAACCCGAACCTATTTTTCATTAAAAGTCTCATCTCTTGCATCTCCCCTCTTGTTTGCATTCTCCTCTCCCCACATTTAAATTCAGTTAATTTTCTTGTGTCTTGTCTTTTGTCTCCACTAATCACATCAGCTTATTTATTTTCAACAGTAAATTGCACATTTATGCATTGCACTAAAATAAGAAAAATTTGCTAGGACGCTCATTTATTTAGGTATAGCTAGTCCTCGTGGGATCGACACTTTAACTTATCACTTGTTGCTATCGATCGTGTATACTTGCACGTCGTAGAATTGTCGGAATCTTATTCTAATTTACATTAGTTTAGGGCACCTGATATTTTTGCATCAAGTTTTTGGCACCGTTGTCGAGGACTAGTTTTGATTCTTATTTTGTGTGAGTTGATTTTAGCATTTTATCCTTTTTTTTTGTTGGGTGTGTCTTGTTGTCTTTGTTTTAGTGTTTTTATTTTTGTTGAGTCTTGGTTATTGTTTCTGGTTGTGTTGGTGCATGTTGTGTTTGTTGAGCCTGTTATAATTGATTCATTATCTTATTATGGCTTATGATAACTTTGGATGGTCTTCTGTGCCCAATGAGCAAACATAATATAGTTCTTTTTCTTATGATCATCCATTTGCTAATTTAGAGTCTTCTAGTGAGGGGTATGGATCTTATGGCTACCAAATACCTAATTACTATCATACTAACCCTATGACTTATGAGAATCCTATGTATGATAATAATCAGAGCAATTGGGCCTATGAACCATATCCTAGGGGTTTTGAGCCATATCCTTCTTATATTCAAGAAACCCAAGTAGAAGATGAATCTTCCCTTAAAACATTGTTATTAGAATATATGAGAACCACAGATGAGAGGAATAGGCAAATAGGAGAGTCAATTCAACGCCTAACGAATACACTTGTCTCCCTTAGAGAACAAATGTATTTAGACTCATATGAGGTTGAGCACCCTAGGGAAGATAGTGAAGGAGGACCCACACCCTTAGATAGTTCGGTGAGTCACTTGATCACTGACCCGCTGATAGACCCTCAGGATCCTAGTCCTTCACATTTTTTAGAGTATGGACATTTAGAGGATTGTGCTTTAGATATAAAAGAACTAGAACCTTTTAGCACACACCAGGATGGAGTTAGTGAGAGTGTGGAAGAAGTCAAACCTATTGATTAGGCCAGGAGGTAGAGTTTGAGGCTTTTGAGTCTATGTCGGTTCTATCTTCTGATTTTTCTCTTATTGGTGAATGTTTTTCTTTCTATGCTCTCGAGTCAGTGTCTTTTTGTGAGTCTGTTCATTTTCCTGTTTTTACTTCTTTTCTATTATCAAATAAAAAACCAAAAAATGTTTACTTTGTTGTTTTTCATTCTTTTCTTTTATTATATAAAAAATCAAAAAATATATCTGACTCGGGCTCTCACGAGAAGCTAGTATTCTTGCTAGCTCTGATTTATTTTGTAGATTCAAGAAAGAGAGGCCTGAAGAAATAGGAGAATTTTTATGTACCTTGACAAGCCCAAGTGAACTCCATCAAGCTAATGACGTTTAAACAAGCGCTTCTTGGGAGGCAACCCAAGGATTATTTCTTTTGTTTCATTTTTTTTTAGTTGTTTTTGTTTTTGTTTTAGTTTAATAAGTAACCCTTGCTTATTTTGCAGCCCCCCTAGGGTTTGATGATTGATATGCGTTGCAGTGGACATCTCCTCAATTCAGGACAGTATCACACTCCCTTCCATCTTTATTAGTTGTTCTTAAGCATGCTTAAGTGAGTTGTTTATACATTAAGGGCAATATATGCTTTAAGCATGAGGGGGAGAAGTGTTGTTCTAAATCTTATTTTGAGCTTAATTGATTTTTTTTTTTCTGTTGATGAGACTGTGTGCTGTTAGTGTTTATAGGGTGGTTGCATGCCTCTGTGTTTATGAAGTTATTTACTTGCTTAAGACTTCAAAATGATCTATTTTGACTACCAGGTTCCATGTTTAGTTGTTGGTTTTCATGGTCTTTGATATGCATGATGTAGGTAGTTGATTCATTGTGTTTAAGCAAGTAAAAATAAAAAAAATGGTTGTTGTCCCTGGTTTAAAAATTAAGTTTCTCATGTGTTTTTAATGGTAAAAAGTGTTATGTCTTTTGTAGAAACTTAGTATGCATCTCCTTGAAAATAAAAAGTTAAGGTCAAATCTCAAGGTTAATGAAAATAAGAGTTGTTGCTTGTGTTTGAGGCAAGAGTATGCTATCGTGTTTGGTGTTTTTCAAGGTCAAGCTTGTCATTAGGGTTCTTTAGTGCGCTTATGGTTAGTGTGTCAATCAAACTAGATAGGATTCAGCTCCTAGGCCAAAAAGTTCGAAAGTTAGAAGTCATGACAAGTTAGGTAACTCATACATTTTTTAGAGTGCTCCAAAATTAGTAAACTCTAAATTTATGATTATTTCAAGTTTGGGGGAGTTACTGGACCTCCCTAACTCAATGAGGACATTGAGTGCTCTAAGTTTGGGGGTAAAGGTAAATTCTTCGTGTTTTTAAAAAAATAGAAAAAAAGAAAAAAAAGTGAAAGAAAGAAAAAGTGTGCAAACCTTTCAATTCCCTAAAACTCCATTGGGCTAGACAAAAAAAAATATGTTATTTATTTCATTATTTAGAGTCAGTTCAGGAAACTTGGTGCTCGATGTCAGGGGGTCTGGGCACTAACCATGCTGGCCTCTTGGAGCGAAGGTATCAAGCAAGTAACATGTACCAATTGCTTAGGTGTGTTGCGCTAACCACGTGTGCCATTCTAAGAACTACGGGAGAACCCCATTGCTTAGGTGGGCTGCGCTAACCACGTGTGTCATTCTAAGAACTACGAGAGTGTCAAAAAGATTAAAAAATTATAAAAAAAAAAAGAAAAAAAACCTAGCCCTAAGTAGTGAGTTTTATGGAAATGGAGGGGAATAACATATATATTTGTTTTTTTAAAAAAAATAATAAATAAAATAAAATAAAAAGGAATGATCCTTAAATTGTAGTCATGCAAGTTTTGGAGTGTGACTTATCAATAATTATGGGTTGCTTGATTTGAATGATTAGGATTCTAGTGGTTGAGCTTGAGGGTAGGTAATCCTAGTTGGTTTGCTCTTGGTTATTGATGCATAAGTGTAGCTAGGAAACCCTGGGTGAGCCACTTAGAGAGCATGGAATGAATGGTGATTTGTAGCTTAGAGCATAAGTACTCAATCCTTGTTTAATTAACCCAAATGATTTCAGTCTTTAAAGGTCTTTAATGTCTTTAGGGAATATAACTCATTGAGGACAATGAGTAGTTCAAGTTTGGGGGTTTGATAACTCATCATAAGGGAGTTATTTTACTAGAATTTTAGTGTTTAATCCACTTGAATTGCATTTAATTTAGTGATCCTCATGTTATTTTATACCTAAATTGTGTGTTAGCTTTAAAATCTTGAATTTAAGCTTTAGGTTCGAAAAGAATTAATTTTGATGTTTTTTATGCTTTAATTGAAGAAATTTGAGAAAATAAGCTAACGGTTAATTGAAGACCAAAAGACGAGATTTTTAACTCCAAAAACCCTTGCATATTTAGTTTGATTTATAATTGACTTCATGAATTTATTTGAGATTTTTCTGTGTGCAGAAGATTATAAAAATTACAAGAGTCCCTAAGGGCATTTTAGACATTTTACCCAAAGAGTAAGATGGTCTTTCTACCCTTAAGGGTATTTTTGTAATTTGTGGAGTTAGGACAACACCATCTTATATAAGGAGGCTAGGGCTCACAAGTACCAAGGTGGAGAAGAAGTTGCCACAAAAGGGTAAGAGAGCGAGAGAGAAGGGGCGATTGCTACAACAAAGATGTGCATTGAAGAGAAGATTCATGAAGGTGCCATTGTTGTAGCAATCGGGCGAGTGAAGAAAAAACCGAAGCTTCAAGATGTCATTGTTGTAGCAAAAATCGTGCAGTTCGGTTTTTCACAGACGACGCTCACAAAGTTATCGTTTTCCGGCATTTCAACCGTTAGATTTTGCTGCAATTTTGACATCGTATGCAAGACTCTAATGGCTTTACTTTTAACGGTTGGATCGTCGTTCTGAGCTTCGGTGTGTCATATATGTGTGTCACGTTGGGAGATTAGTGCAGTTCGGTTTTTCACTGGCAGTACTCACGAAAGTGTCGTTTGCCAGACTTTCAACCGTTGGATTTTGCTGAATATTTGACATCTTATTCGAGACTCACAGGACTTTGTTTTGAACGGTTGATCGTCGTTCGGAGCCTTGGTTGATGAGATATTGTTGTCCCACAAAACCTGCAAAAACTAAAATCTGCTACTATGGTCTGCTGTCTTCGGTGGTATCTCTTGGGGCCTGTTTGGCCCACGGGTTATTATAACCCGTGTTATAATAACCTCTGAAATACTCTGCATACCAAACACAGACTATTATAACCCCAGACTATACTACTCTGCATTTTAAATAATATTATATATTTCACAGACTATAATAACCCACAGACTATTATAACCCCTGGTTATTATAACCCACTCAATACCCCAAACAACCCCTTGGTGTTTTGCTTCATGTCATTACCTCTCCTAATCACTAATTGTTAATGCTTTTTTTTCTGCTATTGGACACATATTTAAGACTATTTTTGTTCACTATTTTAGACCGAATTTGTGACTGTTTTTAGGCTAGAATTGTGACTGTTTTATGATAAATTTCTGAACATCATTGGGTTGTTTTCTTGAATTCTTTGATGGATAAAAGCATGCATCAATTAGAAGTTTGTGAGTTGAATTTTGTGATGAACTAAATTGTCTTAGGCAAAGGTTAGGTCGTTTTCAATGTAGATTTTGTAGCGAATTTATGATTAATGCCATTGTTGGATTAATGATTTTTTATTGAATTTAACGTTGCATGAGAATTAGAATTGACCACTTTGATTTCTCTAAAATTCATGAACTTGAGAGAGCTACTGAATTAGAAAACTAAAATTTCATTCTAGGATTCTTGAGTTAATTAGAGATAATTAACTCACCTCGAATCTAAAATCATGAGTATAATTTAGATCTCAATTGAGAAGTTGTAGGTTTTAAAACACATAGTGATTTCGAAAGAAATTCATTTGAATACATGTGTAGGTAAATTCAAGGCATTACTCAAATTTTCATTCCAATTGAACATGAAAACTCCAACCTAACCCGAGCCTATTTTTCATTAAAAATCTCATCTCTTGCATCTCCCCTCTTGTTTGCATTCTCCTCTCCCCCACATTTAAATTTAGTTAATTTTCTTGTGTCTTGTCTTGTCTCCACTTATCACATCAGTTTATTTATTTTCAACAGTAAATTGCACACTCAGGCATTGCACTAAAATAAGAAAAATTTGCTAGGACGCTCATTCATTTAGGTATAGCTAGTCATCGTGGGATCGATACTTTAACTTATCACTTGCTGCTATCGACCGTGTATACTTGCACGTTGTAGAAGTGTCGGAATCTTATTCTAATTTACATTAGTCTAGGGTACCTGATATTTTCGCATCAGTCACTCACAGTCACAGCGTTAGAATTAGATCCTTGGCCCGTATACTCGACCTATTTCCTCTTGGTCTGTCAAACAAACCAAAACCAAGCATTAGAACTTCGAACTCATGAATTTCAAGCTTAGGATTGCAAAAACCATTCTATTTATTTTCCAGCATTCTACAGATTTCATACCATAACCTCATATACTCATAACCTCTTCATTACCTTGCCAAAAATGATGTTCTTTATACCAAACTCTTTCTTTTTGAACCATCTAAAATTTAACTGAATAAACAAAATTGAAATTCCCAAAGTATGTGTTCGTAAATACGTCGAAAACCACTTCCACCAAACTATGTTTCTAAAACTTCCAGAATCGTTTTCCTGCTGCACCCTGAACTTGACCTGAATTTTAAAGCAACTTCTAATCATTTTCTACTCACGATTTCTTCATAAAAGTTAAATTAAATAAGCTTTCCAACCATACCTAATACATCTCCTGATTCGAATTCTACCGATCAGAATGTCTCAAAACCCAGAGGATTCCCAGATTTGACAGCAAATTCCCTCCTCTGCCTTCCTCTTCACAAATCATTAACATAAAGTCAGATTTTGCCTGAACTTCCTTCACAAAAAAATGTTCAATAATGGGTTAACTTCCACAAAAATTAAACCTCACCTCTGAATACTTCTTCTGGAGCTTAAAATGATCCAATCGTCAAAAGTGAGCAGAGTTGATCACAAAACTTACCATGGAAACTTGTATTGATCTTCCCCATTTCTTCTTCAACTTCAACACCAGCAATTCTCCCTTTCTCTTTCTCTCATCCTGGCCCTCGAAACCCACTTCTTTCTTTTGATAAAATGAGAAGAGAAAATGAGAGAAAATGGATTTTTGTAAGGTGTTTGGCAGTGAGTGGGAATTTCCATTTTCCCACTTTCTTTTTCTTTTCTTTTCTTCTTTTCTTTTTCCCTAAACAAAACATACCAACACCTTTCTTTTTCTTTTTTTTTCCAAATCAAGACATACCAACACCTTTTTTAAGTTTAAAAAAGAAATCTCGGGTTTACACCCATCGTAGAGACCCATACCTAGAGAACTCGCTCGATAAGTGGTCTATATGACTACGACAGGGGTAGCTCTTTTTACCCCTCAACTCTTTTATGTAAGTCAACGATCAGACTAGAGCTCAAGTTTATCGGAGTCACAACAAACTTCTGGAAAACATTATAGTCCTCTAAATGTTCTACTAATCAACACTAAGTCATGTGTTCAATAAATTCAAAGGATTCAAAAAAAAAAAATTGAATTACGTAAATATAACATGCTCCAATTCTATCCCATAAATTATATTATTGTTGGATTTTATGTCCTAAAACTCGTAGTTTGTAATTGATAAACATTTTCTTTTTCGATAAAATTGTTATTGAATTAGTTTACTATAATCTTGAATCCAATTAACTAAGGTCTCGAGGCTATTTAATGTAGACTTGAACTTTATTTGATGACATAAAACATGGATCAAGTTCGAGTATATAGCCTAAAATGGTCTATAGTATAGGGATAATGTTGGGCGCCTTATTCTGGGGACATTATGGATGCTGTTGGGTTTTATGTCCTAAAACTCGTGGTTTTGTAAACTGAATGTATATTCTATTTCGCAATAAAGTTGATATTGAAATTTATTCAGTAAAGGTGTTATTGAATATTGTGTATTGTGTAACCTTAATCCAATAAAGAACCCTTGGCTATAGGATGAATACTTGAACTATGTGTGACATAAAAATGGATCAAGTTCAAGTTATAGCCAAAATAGTCTATAGTATAAGGATAGGGTTGGGTACCTTATCCTGAGGACACTATGGATGCAACCCACTTTGTAGAGTACAAACGATGTGATCCTAAATCGTTCATGTGAAGACATGCGAGTGGGGGCGTCCTATGCAATGAGTTTGCATAAGACTGGACCGCGAAATAGTCACTTAGACTTTATAATTCCGTTTACTGTCTTAACTGAATATATTCATACGATGACTGTTGGGATTTGTGCCCTAAAACTCGTAGTTTGTAATTATGTTCTAATTAATGTAATAAAGTGTTATTATTTCAATAAAGTGTTATTGTTCGTTATCTACGAGTTTGCCTTTATTTAAAACCCTAAATCCGATAAACTAAACATCCAAGGCTATTAAATGAATCTTTAACTGAATGTAATGTACATAAAAAAGATCTCGGTTCGAGATACAACCTAAAGGGTCTATAGTTAGGGAATAAGGTTTGGGTACCTTACCCTGGTTAAACTATGGATGTGGCCCACTTTGTATTTGATACAAACACTGTGATCCTAACGTGTTCGTGTTGATGACATGTGAGTGGGGATATCCTATGTAATGAGATTACATAAGACCGGACCACGAAATAGTAACCTCTAGCTGTAACTCCGTTGTCTAGTTAGGTTTCTATTTCACTAGGATGACCTAGGCAACTTGATCTCAACCCTGAGCAGGTTACGAACTCCTGTTCGCGAGGGATTATCCTTTGACTAGTATGGGTGAGAATGGCCAGATTCGCCGACTCAATATGCCTACCTTCTTGGGGATAAGACCGAGTGAGCGGTTGGAAATTTAACTTAGCAAGACGGAATTCACTCCTTCCCGCCTACTAGGGTAAGTAGAGGAATGTTCCCTTAAGTGGTGTCTCCGGGACTTGAACAAAGGGTCGGACCCTCTCATTGGCCCGAGAGGGACTCTGTTTGTTGGTAGGACCACAAACAAATTGTTTATTAGAGGAGCACTGGTACTTAAGGCACAAGATGTAACCCAAGGGTAAAACGGTAATTTGACCCAGCTGGTGTTACGAACATTCGTGAAGGATTGACTTGCTATTATTGGTCAATATCCGTGGACACAAAAATATATCTGCAGTGAGAAGAGTGCAGCTGTGGGACTTTAGTGGAGTGTTCCCGCAGTTAACGAATGTTGATTGGGAGGTTAATGAGATTAACCGAGCAATCTCGTATCGTTGGAGCTTCTGATCTGTGGGTCCATTAGGTCCACCTTCTAGCTCGTAAAGGGTTCTTAGATCATTTGAATTTGAAATGTTCAAATTCACTAGGGAATATATTTTATGTATATGGTTACGATATAATACATAGTTTTGGAACTATATATTATAAATTTAATGTGAATATGATTCATATTAAATTATGTGAGAGAATTAAATATTTGAAAGAGTTCAAATATTAAATTTAAATGTGAATGTGATTCATATTTAAAAACTATAGGTTAAATTTAATGTACATTAGATATGCATTAAAACTATAGGATAGAGGGATAATTCATTAAATGTGTTTTAATATAAATTAAATATAAGATATTTAATTCATTTTGATTATTTAATTAATATGATTAATTAATTAAATAAGGAACGTGTCAAGAGTACACGTTCCCCCTCTCTCTCCCAACTTCCTATTCGATAGGAAGTGGGAGATGCCCGCTACTGGTTTAACTTCTCCTTGAGAGAAGTGAAGTATTTTTGATTGATCATTCCAAGCAATTGGAGAATTGCTGAAAAAAATTTCTCTCTCACTCTCAAATTCCCTTCATATTCCAAAAGTTGGAATCCTTCCCACCAAGGAGGATTTAAGTATTCAGAGATATAGGAGGTGATCCAAGTGGTGGTGTTGTTGCACAGAGAAAAACAGAGAAGTTTCTTGGGTGTTGATGTGTTTTTTGAACACCTGGAGCAAGGAGTTCTTTATCATGAAGACTTAGAAACTACAAAGGTAATTCTTCTTCTTCCCCTTAGTTTAATGGTTAAACTTAGCATGTTTGTATGCTATTATCCATGCCTAATTAGTTTAGAATTAGTATGTTTGTTCTGTATATTTTTGTCAATGTATCGGTTTTTGTTTTAAGCAAAACAATCAAGTAATTAAGATCCCAAACACGTTTTCGCTGCTCAAGGAAATCAGATCTCCATCAATGACCTAGGTAACTCGATCTTAATTCTGAGCGTTCTATGGACTCCTGTTTATTCGGATTATCCTTAGATTTGCATGGGTGAGAGTGGCTCGAGACTGCTGACTCAATAAGCCTCCCATTTCAGGGATAAGTCTGGGTAGATAGCTGGGAACATAGTTCTGCAAGGTGGAAAAACTGTTATATGATAACATGTAGCTTCAGGGTTTATTAGAAACCTTATTTCTATTTCTTGTCTTACCGAACAATGTACTTCAATTTCTTTTCAATTGAATAAAGTGTTTATTTTTTGGAAAAGTATTGTACTATGTGTTGCTCTTCTTGAGAACTATTTGCAATGGTTTAATTCAGTTAAAATAGTTTTAAACAGTGAATTATTCAAAATTGTGAGTACACGAACTAATTTCTCTTAAAGAAAATGCTCATCTTTGGCATCTTAGATTGAGTCACATTAATCTCAATAGGATTGAGAGATTGGTAAAGAATGGACTTCTAAATGAGTTAGAAGAAAATACTTTACCTTTATGTGAATCATGCCTAGAAGGCAAAATGACTAAAAGACCTTTTAGTGGAAAAGATTTTAGAGCCAAAGAACCTTTTGAGCTTATACATTCAGACCTTTGTGGTCCGATGAGTGTTAAAGCCAGAGGAGGATACGAATATTTCATCTCCTTTGTAGATGATTATTCTAGATTTGGGCATATTTACCTAATACAACATAAGTCTGAAGCACTTGAAAAGTTCAATGAATTTAAGACTGAAGTTGAAAATCAATTGGGTAAAACAATTAAAACGCTTCGATCAGATCGAGGTGGAGAGTACATGGATTTAAAATTTCAGAACTATTTAATAGAACATGGAATTACATCCAAACTCTCGGCTCCCGGTACGCCACAACAAAACGATGTATCGGAAAGGAGAAATAGAACCTTGTTGGACATGGTTCGATCAATCATGAGTTATGCTCATCTCCCTAGTTCATTTTGGGGTTACGCAGTAGAGACTGCGACATACATTTTGAACAATGTGCCCTCAAAAAGTGTTTCTGAAACACTTTTTGAACTCTGGAAACGACGTAAAGGTAGTTTATGTCATTTCAGAATTTGGGGTTTTCCAGCACATATGCTTGTGACAAATCCAAAGAAGTTGGATTCACGTTCGAAATTGTGCCTATTCGTAGGATACCTAAAAGAAACAAGAGGTGGTTTATTCTATGATCCTAAGAAAGATAAGGTTTTTGTGTCGACAAATGTCACTTTCTTAGAGAAAGACCACATAAGGGACCACAAACCAAGAAGTAAAATTGTGTTGGTGAGTTAGACAGAACAATAGCAAAGGTTGCTAATAAAACTAGTATGTCAACAAAAGTTGTTGATACTAGCTTGTCTAGTCAAGAGAGCCCATCTCAAGAGTTGAGTATGCCTCGACGTAGTGGGAGGGTTATGACGCAACCTGACCGTTACATGGGTTTATCTGAAACCCAAGTTGTTATACCAGATGACAACTACGAGGATCCATCCACTTATAATCAAGCGATGGTTGACAAAGACAAAGATAAATGGGTCATAGCCATGGACCAAGAAATGGAGTCTATGCACTTCAATTTTGTTTGGGATCTTGTAGATAAACCTGATGGGGTAAAACCTATAGGTTGTAAGTGGATCTACAAGAGAAAGCGTGGTGTAGATGGGAAGGTGCAAACCTTTAAAGCTAGACTAGTAGCAAAGCAAAGGTTATACCGAGTTGAAGGGTTGACTATGAGGAAACCTTCTCACCTGTTGCTATGGTAAAGTCTATCCGTATCCTACTTGTCATTGCCGCATATTATGACTATGAGGTATGGCAAATGAATGTCAAGACAACCTTTTTGAATGACAATCTTGAGGAAAACATCTACATGGACCAACCTAAAGGGTTCATTGAACCAGGACAAGAGCAAAAGGTTTGAAAGCTTAAAAGGTCAATTTATGGACTGAAACAAGCCTCTAGGTCCTGGAATATAAGATTTAGTGAGGCAATCAAATCCTATGGCTTTGATCAGAATGATGATGAACCTTGTGTCTACAAGAAAATCATCAATGGTTCTGTCGCATTCCTAGTTCTATATGTGGATGATATCCTACTAATTTGGAATGATGTAGGATATCTTACTGACATTAAGAATTGGCTAGCTACGCAATTCCAAATGAAAGATTTGGATGATGCACAGTTTGTTCTTGGAATTCAGATTGTCCGGAACCACAAGAATAGAATACTAGCCTTGTCTCAAACATCTTACATAGGCAAAGTGTTGTCAAGGTTTAAGATGCACGACTCCAAAAAGGGTTTATTGCCTTTTAGACATGGAGTCCATTTGTTTAAGGAACAGTGTCCTAAGACACCTCAAGGAGTTGAGGATATGAGACGGATTCCATATGCATCAGCTGTTGGGAGCCTTATGTACGCCATGTTGTGCACTAGGCCAGACATCTATTTTGCAGTTGGAATGGTCAGTAGGTATCAATCCAGTCCAAGATTTGAACACTGGACAACGGTTAAAACAATCCTTAAGTATCTACGGAGAACAAGGAACTACATGTTTGTGTATGGGGCTAAGGATTTGATCCTTACAGGATACACGGATTCTGACTTTCAGACAGATAAAGATTCTCGGAAATCTACATCAGGGTCAGTATTTACTCTTAACAGAGGAGCTGTAGTATGGCGAAGCGTCAAGCAGGGATGCATCGCTGATTCCACCATGGAGGTCGAATATGTAGCAGCTAAAGAAGCCGTTTGGGTAAGGAAATTCATGCTAAATTTGGAAGTTGCTCCAAATATGAGTATGCCCATAACGCTGTATTGCGATAACAGTGGTGCAGTGACAAATTAAAGGGAACCCCGAAGTCACAAGAGGGGAAAGTACATTGAGCGTAAATATCATCTCATCCGGGAGATCGTTCATCAAGGAGACGTGATTGTCACGAAGATAGCCTCAGAGCACAACGTTGCTGATCCTTTTACAAAGGCTCTCACGACTAAAGTATTTGAGAGTCAGCTAGAAGGTCTAGGTTTACAAGTCTTCCCCAACTAGGGCAAGTGGGAATATGTTTGTACAAAGGGTTTAAATGTCCTAGTTTATTGTATTTACATTACTGTAATGTTTTAATACTCCACAAGCTTTAGGTCAAGTGGGAGATTGTTGGTATTTGTGCCCTAAACTTATGTAATTTTGATCAAATAAATAAAAAGTTATTTGTTTTGATAAAATTATATTCTTGCTTTATAAATCCAATAAACTAAGATCCAAGGTTATAATGTATCTTGAACATCAGTGTAGTGGACATTATTTGGATTATGTTCAAGAGTATAACCTAAATGGTCTATGGTATAAGAATAAGGTTGGAACCTTATTCTGGTAACACCATGGATGCGACCCACTTTGTAATTAGTACAAATGAGGTAATCCAACTCATTCATGTAGTTGACATGCGAGTGGGGGCATCCTGTATGAAGAGTTCATACAAGACCGGAACGTAAATTATTAGTCTAACCAGTATAACGCTGTTAACAGGGTATGACTGATGATTTATAGATGGTGATTAGTGACTCGACCTGAATCCTGAGCAAGTTAAGAACTCCTGCTTATAGGGGTTTGTCTTTAGACTAGTATGGGTGAGAGTGGCCTGTAGCCGACTCAATAAGCCTACCTTCTCAGGGACAGAACCTTGTAGGTAGCTGGGGACTTAATTGTGCAAGATGGAATTCACTCATTCCTATACTAAGGAATTAGATAGGTTGTTCCCTTAAGAATTGACTCCAGGTCTTGAACAACGGGGCCCCGCCCTCTAAGAGGGTATGAGTCTATGGTAGGACCATAGGCTTATTGTTCATTAGAGGATTAGTGGTGCTTAAACCGTGATTTGACCAAACCGTGATTACGAACAACCGGTGAAGGGTCGACTCAAGGGTAATGATCATATCAGTGGACACAATATAATCTACAGTGAGGAGAGTGCAACTACAAGTCTATAGTGGAGTGACTTGTGGTTAATGAATATTGATTAACTGGATCAAAGAGTTTGATAAGTTAATCTCACATCATTAGAGCTCATGAGCTGTAGGTCCATTAGATCCCTCCGTTGGCTCAACATGGTTATATTGACATAAAGTTAGGAATGAAATTGAAGTGTTCAATTTCATATATGAGGTGTTATATCAGTTATATGTGATATAATTGATATAATATATAGTTTTAATGTGAATTAGATTCACATATTAACTATATAATAATGAGAGAATGAAAGAGGGATAGGATGGTAATTTCCACCTTATTTCCCTATATATATAGTTGCATGAGATGCAACTTTAACCTAAGCTTTTGGAAAACCTAGATTGTCATCTTGTTGTGTTGTTGGAAAGGTTCCACAAACACAATCTCTCTAACAAACATCTCATCTCACCTAAAGGGAACCCATATTCCTCCCTCACCTAGAGAACAACGGAGAAGATCCGGTGGTAGTGTCTTCATCCGTTCGGGTTCCAGTTGCTGAGATCGTGATCGTTGGAGAAAGGAGCACTCGAAGAAAAGTTCTTCAAAGGTATTATTCTTGTTGTCCATCTTGTTCTTATATGCTTAATCTAGTTAGTATTGTACTTGATTGTGATTCATGTAACGAAATTAAGAACGCGTGATTCACAATCGCTTCCGCTGCGGGATTCGATTTCCTACGGATCGAACACAATAGACACCCGAAAAGGATAAAGATTTCCTTAGTCTGTTTTTCAATCTAGTCCTCCCTTCGGCGGATTTTATTAGATGGGGACTCTGGGGTCTAAAGACAGAGGGTGACACTCACAAGGTACATAAGAAGTGTATGTATCCTGACTGAATAATGGTAACTAAAGCCTATAGGAATAAGAGTTATTCTGGCATTAGGTGTTGGTCACGAGTGTCTTGATCCAGAGGAGGAGTGTTTTTTATTACCCTTCGGTGTCATACATTCTAAACCTTTGGAGTATCATTGCAATGAGAACAATTCACGAGAGAGCACAATTCTCAATTTACTCAAAGTGGATTGTGAGAACAAGAACAATGGAATGAGAACATGCATAAATCACAAGACATTTTAAAAGAAAATCTTAACTCTTTGCGCACGTGTGTGCCTACCCTAATGATGACTCATTTACTTCTTCGGAGTAATTTAAAGCTCTCATTCGTTCGACTTCTCGCTACAGTGGCCCTAAGGTCCAATTCTCTAGCATTTTTACACTCAAGAAAATAATGAGCTACTAGAAACCTGAAAAGAAACAACCGACTAGCTACACCTGCATAACTTTAATGTCAAGGCCGCTACCTATCACACACCTATCGTAGGGACCCATATCGAAAGCACTTGCTCGATAGGTGACCTGAGTGACCACAACAGAGGTAGGTCTTTTTACCCTTAACTCTTTTATGTAAGTCAACCATCAAACGAGAGCTCAAACATATCGGAGTAACAATAAACTTTTGGAAAATAAAATACCCTTCCAAATGTTCAACTAATCAACACTCAGCCATGTGTTCAACATATTCAAAGGGTTCAAAAACACTTTCAAAATTACTCAGATTTCGCATCCTCAAATTCTATTCCATAAATTATATTATAAATAGAAACAATAAATTATATTATGAATAGAAAAAATTCACTCGGGCGCACAATTCTTAATGTACTCAAAGTGAATTTGGATAGCGAGAATAATGGAATGAGAACATGCATAAATCACGAGACATTTTTTTTAAAAGAAATCAGAATTCTTTGCGCACGTGTATGCCTACCCTAATGTTGACTCATTTACTACTTCAGAGTAAATTTCTGCTCTCATTCATTCATCTCTCCCCTTACAGTGGCCCTGAGATCCAATTTTCTTGCATTCTTACACTCAAGAAAGTATTGAGGTACTAGAAACCTGAAAATAAACAATCGACTACTTAAACCTGCATAACCTTAATGTCAAGGGCACTAGCTTTCATACACCTATTGTAGGAACCCGTGTACGTAGAGCACTAGCTCGATAGGTGACCTGACTTACCAGGAGAGAGGTAGCTCTTTTTACCTTTAACTCTTTTATGTAAGTCAACCATCAAATTATAGCTTAAACCTATTGGAGTGACAACTAGCTTTTGAAAAAAATAATACTCCTCCAAATGTTCAACTAGTCAACACTAGCCAAACGTTCAACATATTTAAAGGGTTTCAAAAAACTTTCAAAATTACTAAGATTTTGCATGCTCAAATTTCATTTCATAAATTATATTATAAATAGAAACCATAAATTATATTATAAATAGATACAATTCATGAGAGAGAACAATTCTCAATGTACTCAAAGTGAATTTTGAGAACAAGAACAATGAAATGAGAACATGCATAAATAACGAGAGATTTTAAAAGAAAATCTGAACTCTTTGCGCACGTGTGTGCCTATCCTAGTGATGACTCATTTACTACTTCAGAGTAAATTTTTGCTCTCATTCACTCGTGTTCCCCCAACAGTGGACCTGAGATCCAATTGTCTTGCATTCTTACAATCAAGAAAATGATGTGATACTAGAAACCTGAAAAATAAACAACCGACTACCTAAACTTGCATCACTTTAATGTCAAGGGCACTAACTTTCACACGCCCATCGTAGGGACCTGTACCTAGAGCACTCACTCGATAGATGACCTAACTTACCACGATAGAGGTAGCTCTTTTTACCCTTAACTCTTTTATGTAAGTCAACCATTAAACAAGAGCTTAAACCTATCAGAGTGACATCAAGTTGTTCGAAAATATAATAGTCTTCCAAATGTTCAACTAATCAACACTAAGCCAAGCAATAAACACAATCAAAGGGTTAAAAAAAACTTTCAAAATTACTAAGATTTTGCATGCTCAAATTTCATTTCATAAATTATATTATAAATAGAAACCATAAATTATATTATAAATAGATACAATTCATGAGAGAGAACAATTCTCAATGTACTCAAAGTGAATTTTGAGAACAAGAACAATGAAATGAGAACATGCATAAATAACGAGAGATTTTAAAAGAAAATCTGAACTCTTTGCGCACGTGTGTGCCTATCCTAGTGATGACTCATTTACTACTTCAGAGTAAATTTTTGCTCTCATTCACTCGTCTTCCCCCAACAGTGGACCTGAGATCCAATTGTCTTGCATTCTTACAATCAAGAAAGTGATGTGATACTAGAAACCTGAAAATAAACAACCGACTACCTAAACTTGCATCACTTTAATGTCAAGGGCACTAACTTTCACACGCCCATCGTAGGGACCTGTACCTAGAGCACTTACTCGATAGATGACCTGACTTACAACGATAGAGGTAGCTCTTTTTACCTTTAACTCTTTTATGTAAGTCAACCATTAAACAAGAGCTTAAACCTATCAGAGTGACATCAAGTTGTTCGAAAATATAATAGTCTTCCAAATGTTCAACTAATCAACACTAAGCCAAGCGTTCAACACAATCAAAGGGTTAAAAAAAACTTTCAAAATTACTAAGATTTTGCATGCTCAAATTTCATTTCATAAATTATATTATAAATAGAAACCATAAATTATATTATAAATAGATACAATTCATGAGAGAGAACAATTCTCAATGTACTCAAAGTGAATTTTGAGAACAAGAACAATGAAATGAGAACATGCATAAATAACGAGAGATTTTAAAAGAAAATCTGAACTCTTTGCGCACGTGTGTGCCTATCCTAGTGATGACTCATTTACTACTTCAGAGTAAATTTTTGCTCCCATTCACTCGTCTTCCCCCAACAGTGGACCTAAGATCCAATTGTCTTGCATTCTTACAATCAAGAAAGTGATGTGATACTAGAAACTTGAAAATAAACAACCGACTACCTAAACTTGCATCACTTTAATGTCAAGGACACTAACTTTCACACGCCCATCGTAGGGACCTGTACCTAGAGAACTCACCCGATAGATGACCTGACTTACCACGATAGAGGTAGCTCTTTTTACCCTTAACTCTTTTATGTAAGTCAACCATTAAACAAGAGCTTAAACCTATCGTGAGTGACATCAAGTTGTTGAAAATATATGATCTTCCAAATGTTCAACTTATCAACACTAAGCCAAGCGTTCAACACAATCAAAGGGTTAAAAAAAAACTTTCAAAATTACTAAGATTTTGCATGCTCAAATTTCATTTCATAAATTATATTATAAATAGAAACCATAAATTATATTATAAATAGATACAATTCATGAGAGAGAACAATTCTCAATGTACTCAAAGTGAATTTTGAGAACAAGAACAATGAAATGAGAACATGCATAAATAACGAGAGATTTTAAAAGAAAATCTGAACTCTTTGCGCACGTGTGTTTCTATCCTAGTGATGACTCATTTACTACTTCAGAGTAAATTTTTGCTCTCATTCACTCGTCTTCCCCCAACAGTGGACCTGAGATCCAATTGTCTTGCATTCTTACAATCAAGAAAGTGATGTGATACTAGAAACCTTAAAATAAACAACCGACTACCTAAACTTGCATCACGTTAATGTCAAGGGCACTAACTTTCACACGCCCATCGTAGGGACCTGTACCTAGAGCACTCACTCGATAGATGACCTGACATACCACGATAGAGGTAGCTCTTTTTACCCTTAACTCTTTTATGTAAGTCAACCATTAAACAAGAGCTTAAACCTATCAGAGTGACATCAAGTTGTTCGAAAATATAATAGTCTTCCAAATGTTCAACTAATCAACACTAAGCCAAGCGTTAAACACAATCAAAGGGTTAAAAAAAAAACTTTCAAAATTACTAAGATTTTGCATGCTCAAATTTCATTTCATAAATTATATTATAAATAGAAACCATAAATTATATTATAAATAGATACAATCATGAGAGAGAACAATTCTCAATGTTCTCAAAGTGAATTTTGAGAACAAGAACAATGAAATGAGAACATGCATAAATAACGAAAGATTTTAAAAGAAAATCTGAACTCTTTGCGCACGTGTGTTCCTATCCTAGTGATGACTCATTTACTACTTCAGAGTAAATTTTTGCTCTCATTCACTCGTCTTCCCCCAACAGTGGACCTGAGATCCAATTGTCTTGCATTCTTACAATCAAGAAAGTGATGTGAAACTAGAAACCTGAAAATAAACAACCGACTACCTAAACTTGCATCACTTTAATGTCAAGGGCACTAACTTTCACACGCCCATCGTAGGGACCTGTACCTAGAGCACTCACTCGATAGATGACCTGACTTACCACGATAGAGGTAGCTCTTTTTACCCTTAACTCTTTTATGTAAGTCAACCATTAAACAAGAGCTTAAACCTATCAGAGGGACATCAAGGTGTTCGAAAATATAATAGTCTTCCAAATGTTCAACTAATCAACACTAAGCCAAGCGTTCAACACAATCAAAGGGTTAAAAAAAGACTTTCAAAATTACTCAGATTTTGCATGCTCAAATTCCATTTCATAAATTATATTATAAATAAAAATCATAAAATTATATTATAAATAGATACAATTCACAAGAGAGCACAATTCTCTATGTACTCAAAGTGAATTTGGAGAACAAGAACAATGGAATGAGAATATGCATAAATCACGAGACATTTTAAAAGAAAAACTGAACTCTTTGCGCACGTGTGTGCCTATCCTAATGATGACTCATTTACTACTTCAGAGTAAATTTTTGCGTTCATTCACTCGTCTTTGAAAGAGTCTAGATTAAGAAAGCGGAAGCAATTTTGGATCTTGAATACTCTAAGTTGATCAATTTTGTAAAATAAAATTCATGCTCAAAGCTGTAAAAACAGAGGGATAGAAAATTAAACTTTGAAGATCAAATTCTCTTCACCTGGTGGATGATTTTTAACACGAACACTTCGTGGACAACCGTTATAGTCTTCCCAACTATCTTCAGGCCTTAGAACGGATTTTGGGATCCTAGGTTGAGAGAATTTGGAAGAAAAGACCTCAAAAGTCACTAATTCGGGAATTTAGATTTTTCTGCAAAAATCTCTCAAATTACCTCAAATCACTATTATATAAAGCTTCAACAAGCTTCTTTAGAGTGACAACTCAAGGGTGATGAGAATGGTTTGAGATGGAGGTGGCTAATTTTGGTGAATTTTTAAAATTAGGAGGATTGGGCAAGTTGGCAACTTGATTTTCATGAAAATCATGAAAATCCTTCATTTTACAATTAATTTTAATTCTAAAATCAATATTAAATTAATTTTTAATTAAAATTAATATAATTAATTAAATAATTCAAAATTAATTTAATTAATTAATTTTTAATTTAATTTAATATCAAATATTAAATTAAAGAAATTACCCGATCCCGATCGATTTTCCAAACATGAATCATTATTCATGCTATAAACCGATCCAATATTTAAATCATATTTAAATATATCCACCTCCTATTAATCATAGTTTAATTCATAATTAAGCTATGAATCGTTAAATATATCACATATAATTAACGCTTTCTTCCAAACTCGAATTTGAACAATTTAAATTCTTTTCTCTCAAAATGTTACAAGGCTAAGTCCGAGCTAGTAAGGGGAACCTAATGGACCTACAGATCATGAGCTCCAACGATACGAGATTAACCGACCAAACTCTTTAGCCTAGCTAATCAACATTCGTTAACCATCGGGGCACTCCCAAAAGCCCAGTGGTTGCATTCGTTAACAGTCGTTCGTGATTACAGCTGGGTCAAAATTATCGTTTTACCCCTGTAATTACCTCTTGTTCCTTAAGTCCCACTGATCCTCTAATGAACAATTGGTTTGTGGTTCAACCAGCAAATCGAATCCCTCTCGGGCCAATGAGAGGGGTGGGTCCTTTGTTCAAGACCCGGAGTCAACACTTAAGGGAACAACCTCTCTACTTATCCCTAAAGCGGGTAGGAGTGAATTTCATCTTGCAGAACTATGTTCCCAACTATCTACCCAGACTTATCCCTGAAATGGGAGGCTTATTGAGTCGGCAGTCTCGAGCCACTCTCACCTATGAAAATCTAAGGATAATCTGAATAAACAGGAGTACATAGAACGCTCAAGATTAAGATCGAGTTACCTAGGTCATCGTATGAATATATAGTCAGTTAAGACAGTAAACGGAGTTATAAAGGCTAAGTGACTATTTCGCGGTCCAGTCTTATGCAAACTCATTGCATAGGACGCCCCCGTTCGCATGTCTCTGTTGGGATTTGTGCCCTAAAACTCGTAGTTTGTAATTATGTTCGAATTAATGTAATAAAGTGTTATTATTTCAATAAAGTGTTATTGTTCGTTATCTACGAGTTTGCCTTTATTTAAACCTTAAATCCAATAAACTAAACATCCAAGGTTGTTAAATGAATCTTTAACTGAATGTAACGTACATAAAAAGGATCTCGGTTCGAGATACAGCCTAAAGGGTCTATAGTTAGGGGATAAGGTTTGGGTACCTTACCCTGGTTAAACTATGGATGTGACCCACTTTGTATTTGATACAAACACTGTGATCCTAACGTGTTCGTGTAGATGACATGTGAGTGGGGATATCCTATGTAATGAGATTACATAAGACCAGACCACGAAATAGTAACCTCTAGCTGTAACTCCATTGACTAGTTAGGTTTCTATTTCACTAGGATGACCTAGGCAACTTGATGTCAATCCTGAGCAGGTTACGAACTCCTGTTTGCGAGGGATTGTCCTTTGACTAGTATGGGTGAGAGTGGCCAGATTCACCGACTCAATATGCCTACCTTTTGGGGACAAGACCGAGTGAGCGGCTGAGAACTTAACTTAGCAAGATGGAATTCACTCATTCCCGCCTACTAGGGTAAGTAGAGGAATGTTCCCTTAAGTGGTGTCTCCGGGACTTGAACAAAGGGCCCGACTCTCTCATTGGCTCGAGAGGAACTCTGTTTGTTGGTAGGACCACAAACAAATTGTTCATTAGAGGAGCACTGGTACTTAAGGCACAAGATGTAACCCAGGGGTAAAACGGTAATTTGACCCAGCTGGTGTTACGAACATTCGTGAAGGATTGACTTGCTGTTATTTGTCAATATCCATGGACACAAAAATATATCTGTAGTGAGAAGAGTGCAGCTGTGGGACTTTAGTGGAGTGTTCCCGTAGTTAACGAATGTTGATTGGGAGGTTAATGAGATTAACCGAGTAATCTCGTATCGTTAGAGCTTCTGATCTGTGGGTCCATTAGGTCCACCTTCTAGCTCTAAAGGGTTCTTAGATCATTTGAATTTGAAATATTCAAATTCATTAGGGAATATATTTCATATATATTGATACGATATAATATATAGTTTTGGAACTATATATTATAAATTTAATGTGAATGTGATTCATATTAAATTACATGAGAGAATTAAATATTTGAAAGAGTTCAAATATTAAATTCAAATGTGAATGTGATTCACATTTGCAAACTATAGGATAAAATTTAATGTGCACTGGTTGTACATTAAACTATAGGTTAAAGGGTAAAATGATTAAATATGATTTAATCAATTTAATTAATATTATAATTGAATTAAATATGATTTAATTTAATTAATTAATATTTGATTAATTAATATAATATTAATTGGGAACGTGTCGGAGGACACGCTCCCACTACCCCCAACTCCTCGATAGGGAGTGGGGAGTTGCCCACTGAAGCTTCTTCTTCTCCTGGTGAGAAGAAGAAAGTGATCGATCTGCAAAATTTTGGAGAAGTGTCGTTGAAAGAATTCTCTCTTTCTCACACTCTCATTCTCAAATTTTACCAATTGTTTGAATCCTTCCCACAAAGGAGAGATCTAATCACTCAGAGACATATAGGGTTTTCCAAGTGGTAGTGTTCCTGCTTGAAAAACATAGAGTTGCTGTGTTGCTGATTTACTGGAATTTGCTTGGAGCAAGGAGTTGCTGCGAGTCTACAAAGGTAAACGTTTATTCCTCTTCCTTCTTATTTTAATTGTTAAACTTAGTATGTTTGCATGTATGTTATTATCCATGTCTAATAGGATTAGAAATTCATGCTTGTTCTGTATTTTATTTATCAATGTACTGGTTTTTGGTTCAATGAAAACAATCAAGAAATTAACGATCCCAAACCACGATTCCGCTGCTCAAGGAGATCAGATCTCCATCAGTCTCCACATGAACGATTTAGGATCACATCGTTTGTACTCTACAAAGTAGGTCGCGCCCATAGTGTCCCTAGGATAAGGTACCCAACCCTATCCTTATACTATAGACTGTTCTGGCTATAACTTGAACTTGATCCACTTTTATGTCACACATAAAGTTCAAGTATTCATCCTATAGCCAAGGGTTCTTTATTGACTTAAGGTTACACAATACACCATTCACTTTATTCAATAACACCTTTACTGAATAAATCTCAATAACAACTTTATTGCAAAATAGAATATACATTACGTTTACAAAACCACGAGTTTTAGGACATTAAAACCCAACAGTCTTCTCCCAACAGTGGACCTGATATCCAATTGTCTTGCATTCTTACAATCAAGAAAGTAATGTGATACTAGAAACCTGAAAATAAACAACCGACTACCTAAACTTGCATCACTTTAATGTCAAGGGAACTAGCTTTCACACGCCCATCGTAGGGACCTGTACCTAGAGCACTCGCTCGATAGATGACCTGACATACCACGATAGATGTAGCTCTTTTTACCCTTAACTCTTTTATGTAAGTCAACCATCAAACTAGAGCTTAAACCTATCAGAGTGACATCAAGCTGTTGGAAAATATAATACTCTTCCAAATGTTCAACTAATCAACACTAAGCCAAGTGTTCAACACATTCAAAGGGTTTTAAAAAAATTCAAAATTACTCAGATTTCGCATGCTCAGATTCCATTTCATAAATTATATTATAAATAAAAACCATAAATTATATTATAAATAGAAACAATTCACGAGAGAGCACAATTCTCAATGTACTCAAAGTGAATTTGGAGAAACAAAAAAAATGGAATGAGGGCATGCATAAATCACGAGACCTAACTTTAATGAGCTACTAGAAACCTAAAAAGAAACAACCGACTAGCTACACCTGCATAACTTTAATGTCAAGAGCACTAGCTTTCACACACTCATCGTAGGGATCCATAACTACCACTACATGAAATACTTGTTTTAGCGATGAATAACTTGCGACAAAAACCTATATGTCGCAATAAATGCGACCAAATCGATAAAGCATCACAATAGTTGCGACGAACATAATATAGCGTCGTAAACATGCGTCGAAAGTCTTGGATCGTCGCTTTGATTGCAACGAAAAAAAAGTTGCACCTCTTTATTGCGACGAAATGTACACACTGTCGCACATATTTGCGACGAAATCCATGCAATGTCGCAAGTAATAATGTGACAAAAGGTGAATTGTGTTGCATGCCCGAAACCATGCTATCCCCCAATTCTCGGGCATAGTGTTATCAAAGGGTGAATTGCGTTGCATGCCCGAACCCGAATGAAATAACACATCAACCACCCTCTTAAATTTGGAACCAGACAAATGATAAAGACACGGGAAAATTGAACAAAGAGGTTCATCCCTTAACCATCTATCTTCCCAAAAGAGAGTATTCGCCCCATTACCCACCCGAAAAGAAACAAGCTTAGAGAAGGAAGGAAAACCCTGCGGAATACCAGTCCAAGGACATCTAATGGAGCGTCCCCGCCCACTACCTATCCACTCAATGGGGGACTCCCCATATTTAGTCAGAATGACCTGGTGGAAGTTTCACCGTGGAACCGCCATAACCATTTGGCAAACAAAGCCTTGTTACGAGCTCTCAAGTTACCAATCCCTACCCCCCCCCCAAGTCTACGGATTTATACACAGTAGCCCAACTAACCAAGTGGGCTCCCCCGCCCTCTTCAACACCCTCCCACACAGAAGTCATGCATCAGACACTTGATACTATTACAAACTGTGGACAGGATTTTGAAAACCTTCCACTTAGGTATTACAAACCTTCGTCATTGACTTCTATACTCCTATTATCACTCAGGTAATTAATCTATAGCCATGGATCAAATTCTAGTCTAAGTTTATCTTTCTTGAGCATCTACTTAGTAACTAATCAATTAGACGGTGCACGATTAATCAATCTTAAACATTAACTACAATTAATAACCATTTATCCTTCTATCACTCGGGTAATCAACCAATTTAACTAGGAATCATCTGTTGAGCTCAACCTAGTCCTACCTCAATTAATTAACGAACACAGCCTAAGGGAATTAAGCCTAAAATGCATTAATAATATGAAATTAAGGAATATGTACTATGAACATTAACACGTTCTCAACAGTTTGATTCCAACGATTAAGGTCGTCGTGACTCGACAAACTCGTGGGTTGGAGGACATCATGAAACAGGTCCAACTGATTGAAGATAGAAAACTAGCTATGAGATGAGCTAAAACAGGTTCCGGACATGTTCAGGCCAACGAATTAGGCCCACAAGGGCAAGGTTCCCTCGCCAAGAGTATTGGGCCTAGCAATGCAAGAACTAATAACAAGCCCAATGAGCAATGGTGATTTGTATCCATTCCAAAAAAAAGGAACCCCTAGTAAAAAGGGATTGTTACCCAGACGTTTGACGGACGTAGAATTTTAGGAGAAACAGGATGAGGGTCAAATGTGACGAAAAATACACGAAACATCATCGTAGAAAGAAGGTAGAACTTAGAGAACTACAAGTAATTTGCGAGAGTGAGTACGACGAGTTAGAGGTACGACAAGAGGAACTGGAGACGAAAGAAGACTGGGTGCTCGGCAAAACTGAATTTAAGTCATTAGGTGGTCGAACTTGACACTAAATTGATAGTGGGAATTTCCAATCCGAGCACCATGAAGATATGTGGCAAGGGGGCAGGCGAGATGTAATTGTTTTAGTGGATTGTGGCGCCACACATAACTTCATAAGCAAACACCTGGTTAAGAGTTGGGACTTCCTCAAACCGACACATTGAACTATAGTATATCCTTAGGGAATGGTTCGACAACAGAAGAAAAAGGAATTTGTAAAACAGTGATAATATAGTTCTCTGAAATCACCATTCAAGAAGATTTACTTTCATTTGAGCTGGGAGGAGTCGATGTCAATTTGGATATGCTCTGAATGAAGTCCATCGGAGTAATGGAAGTAGACTAGAACGGATTGACAATGATTTTCGTTAACCAGTCCATCAGAGTAATGGAAGTAGACTGGAACGGATTGACAGACTTTCATTAACCAAAGCTCGGGTCTCCTTGAAAATAAATGATGACGAAGAGTTGGTCCATAGAGGATCAAGGGTTCCTTATTGAGCCTAGACACCTGGCACTAGAGGATACCGAAGAAAATACCGACGAGACATAAACGGAGAACGAAGGGAATGTTACCAAGGAGGTGAGAAGATTAATGGAAGAGTATTTGAATTTGCTTTCAACACTGAACGAACTATCCCTACAGAGGGAAGTTGACCATTAGATTATTCTAAAAGAAGGGCAACCGTCGGTCAACGTGAGACCGTACAAATATGCTCACGCGCAGAGAGATGAGATTGAGAGACTAATGAATGGGATGTTGTCTTCTAGGATCATACAACCAAGCACAAGCCCATTCTCCAGTCTAGTGCTTCTTATTAAAAAAAGGACAACAAATGTCGTTTTTGTGTTGATTATCGGGCATTAAATCAAGTGATTATAACAAATAAATTTCCTATTCCAATGATCGAAGAAGTATTGGGTGAGTTACATAGTTTATTAGGATTTTCAAAATTGGATTTACAGTAAGGTTATCATCAGATCAAGATGCACGAAGGTGATATAGCAAAAATAGTGTTCCATACTCATGAGGGACACTGCGAATTTCTAGTGATGCCCTTCGGCCTCATTAATGCCCTGGCCACTTTTCAAGCTTTAATGAACATAATATTCTGACCATTGTTGAGATGTGTTCTAGTATTTTTGACGATATCCTCATATACAGCCCGAGACCCACATGAAACACCTGGGGATGGTATTTAGTGTACCTAGTGACAACCAATTGGTCCTCAACAAGAAGAAGTTTGTTTTTGTTTAGAATAGAGCAAAGTACTTAGGTCATTGGGTAACCGCGACAGGGGTGTCGGTCGATGAGAGAAAGATACGAGCCATGCTAGAATGGCCCAAGCTGCAATCGTAAGAGAGTTAAAAGGTTTCCTGGGGCTAACCGGATATTACCTGAGGTTTGTGCTAAACTATGGATCAATAGTAGCTCCATTGCACCAACTTTTGAGGAAAGACTCATACCAATGGTCTCTGGAGGTTGAAGAGGCCTTTCAAAGACTGAAGATTGCGATGACCACGCTACCGGTGTTCGCCCTTCTCGACTTCTCGATTCCTTTTATATTGGAAATCGATGCTTCAAGGACGAGTATGGGTGTGGTACTTACTCAAAAATAGAGACTTATAGCCTACTTAAGTCAAGCATTGTCGGAAAGAGAAAAAATGAAGTAGGTTTACGAAAGAGAACTTATCGTGATTGTATTTGCAGTCCAGAAATAGAGACACTACCTACTAGGACATAAATCATAGTACTAATTGATCATAGGGTCCTGAAGAGCTTGTTAGAACGGGAGGTGCAACCCAAATATCAGAAGTGGCAGATTAAACTATTAGGCTATGACTTCGAAATTAAATACAATCTCAGGTTGTTAAACAAGGCGACTAATATGCTATCCAGGGTAACCCGGGGAGCTCTCACTGATCATGACACCAACTATTGTTGATGTTGAAGTTGTATCTGAAGAAGAAAAGATCCCGAACTACAGAAGATAGTGAAAGAGATGCAAGAAGACCTGTCCTCGCCTCCTAAATTTTCATCATGGCAAGACCAACTAAGGTACAAGGACTGGTTTGTACTCTCACATACCTCCTCTTTGATTCCCTCTATTTACAACTTTACCATGACTCTGTGATGGGGTGACACTTGGGCTTTTTTAGAGTACAAAAGAATGACCGGAGAACTTTACTGGAAGTGCATGAAAAAGAATGTGAAGGATTATGTGGAGAAGTGCATTATCAACAAAAAAAAAAAAAACAAATCAGAGGTTGTTCTACCAGTTGGATTACTACAACCTCTCCCCATCCCGAAGCGAATATGGGAAGAACTTAGTATGGATTTCATTGAAGTACAACCTAAGTCGCAAGGGATGGATATTGTACTGGTAGTGGTCGATAGACTTAGAAAATATTCACACTTTATAACATTGAAACATTTGTTCTCAACCAAGGAAGTGGCCATGACGTTTATTCAAGAGATTGTGAGATTATACGGGTTTCCAAAATCCATCGTATCCAATAGGGATACTATATTCTTCAGCAATTTTTTGAGTGAATTATTATGAATTCATGGTACCCAATTGAAGAAAAGGACTTCTTTTCACCCCAAACGGATGGGCAAATTGAAAGGGTTAATTGTTGCCTAGAGACGTATCTCAAATGCTTTTGCAATGAACAACCCAAGAAGGGGAAGCAGTGGATATGTTGGGCAAAATACTGGTACCACACTAACTTTCATGCACCCTTGAATACGACACCATTTGATGTGGTTTATGGATGGCATCCACCAACATTAATCTCTTATCGGGAAAAGAAGACATCTAATGACAATTTGGAGCAACAATTAATGGAGAGAGACATCGTCTTGGCAGATCTGAAAGAACAGTTGTGATTAGCTCAACAAAGGATGAAAAAACAAGAACATGAAGGACGAAGGGGAGTGAATTTTGAAGTTAGGGGAACAACATTTCTGAAATTGCAAACTTACAAACAAAATTCCATGACAAAGAGGAGATGTGAAAAATTATCCCCAAAGTTCTTTGGGCCCCACGAGGTTGTGGAATGTCATGTATGGTAGCATACAGATTAAGACTCCCTCCAGCAGCTAAAATTCACTCGGTCTTCCATGTTTCACAATTGAAGAAAGTCATGAGGGACCAGGTAGCCATTCAACCCGAAGCACCAACACGCTTAGACGACTATGAATGGATTGGAATATCTGAGGAAGTTGTAGGAGCAAGATGGAATATTAAAGAAGTGGTTTCTCAATGAATGTTGTCTTTTAGAATGTTAGAGGACTTGGGGGTAGGGATAAGCGGAGGTTAGTCAAGGATGTTCTCTTTCTCGAACGCCCTGATATCGTGATTTTGGTTCAGACAAAGCTGGAGGTTGTGTCTCGTGAGCTGGTGAGGAGTCTTTGGGGAAGGAGACATGTAGAATGGGCTTGCTTGGAGTCAGTGGGCGCTTATGGGTGGTTTGGATATTCTGTGGGATAGTAGATCCTTGTGTTCCCTAGAGGTGGTTAAAAGGATTTTTTTCTATCTTAATTTCCTTTGCTCTCCCGAAAGGGCAGGTTGGTTGGGTGTCTAGGGTTTATGGCCCCCCTAGGACGAGGGGCAAAAAGGCTTTATGAGATGAGTTAGGTAGGTTGTTTGGTTTGTGTGGCTCTTGCTGGTGTCTGGCTAGGGACTTCAATGTGGTTCGGAGCCCTTTGGAAAAGGCTCCTAAAGGTTGGGCAACGAAATATATGAGGATGTTTAATAAGCTTATTAAGGATCGTAACTTGTTTGACCCCTCACTAGGGAATGGGTGTTTTACCTGGGCAAATGCGAGGGGGGCGAGGAGTCGTATCGATAGGGTTTTATTATTCAAAGGATGGATGGATTCCTTCTTTAACTCAAGCCCGAATTTAGGATCAAGGGTCACCCCAACCATTGGTTGTTTTTTTTGGATTCTGGTTTGCCTAAGTGAGGTATGTGTCCCTTTTGGTTTGAGAATATGTGGTTGGAGCATCCGTCCTTCAAGGCCTCCCTTCCTGCTTGGTGGCAAAGAAGGGTGAATGGTAAATGGGAAGGGTTTCGGTTCATGGGTAAACTTAGGGCTCTCAAAGAGGTTTTCAGGTCATGGAATCGCGAAACCTTTGGCGATGTGAGGGTGAGGAAGCAAGAGATCTTAGGTCGTCTTAGGTCCCTAGATAGCCTGGAGGAGGAAGGAGGGTTGAGTGAGGATCTCAACACGGGCCTTTACATTGATCACATCAACTTTAATGTAAACCTATCTAGTGCCAAAATCGAAAAACATCCAACATGCAACACCACAAAATCATCTCATGAAATTAAGGAAAACCCACCTAATTTTAAGATATAACAGAATACACAACGAAGAGCAAGGATTGGCTCGGATACCAATTGAAGGGAATTGGAATTTTTCACAACGGAAGACATTGTGAAACGTCGTTGATTCGTTGTGCACCATATATCTTAAAATTGAATTAAACACTTAATTCTAGGCTAAACATGATGTTTACAAGAAGAAAACAGAAAGTAAAACTACTTACTTGTTGAAAAACTCTTGTTCGACGTTTTCTTCTCCGGTCACGAACACCTTTCGTACCAATGATCTCTGCAACACGATCCTTGAACCGAGCAACAGGGACACCTCCGAAAGATCTTCTCGGTTGTTCTTGGTAGGTTGAGGGAGAGTGAGTGGAACTCCTTTTGGTTTTGGGTGAGGAAATGAGTTGAGAGGAATTGAGAGAGTTTGAGAGAAGGAGAGAGCTCTTTGGAACTTGATTTCCAAAAAATGAATCAATTCTAACCAAAAGCTTCTTGCAAAGCCTTTAAATAATGGTGAGAGGTGGAGTTGAAATCTCCACCAATTCACCATTTTACTACAACCTTATGATATGCAAATCATATTTTCATATTACATATAATAAGATATCTCATACCTTATTATACAAATCTCAGTTGTATAATTGTGGAATTTTAAATTGAATCACATTCAATTTAATTTCTCTCAATTCAATTTCTCTCAATTTAATTTCTCCAAATAACACTAATTAATCAATTAGGTTAACCTATAGTTTATTATGAATCTCATTCACATAAAACTATATATTATGTCAATCATATCACATATAAATGACATAAATACCCAATTACTGAATTTGAACACTTCAAATTCACATCAAACTGTAAACCCTCAATTTATCATGTTTCAGCCAACTGAGGGACCTAATAGACCTAAAGATGACGAGCTCCAATGATCTGAGATTAACCTGTCAAACTCTTTGACCTGGTTATTAAAAATTCATTAGCTACAGTAACACTCCACTAAACTCCGTAGTTGCACTTCCATCACTGTAGGACAAGTTGTACCCATCGATATAACCAATGCCCGTGAGTCGACCCTTCACAGGTTGTTTGTAGTCACAGCTGGGTAAAATTACCGTTTTACCCCTATGTCTACCTCTTGCTCCTTAAGTCCTACTGCTCCTCTAATGAACAACTACGTTGTATGGTCCTACCATAAACAACATCCCTCTCGGGCCAGTGAGAATGTTGGCACCCGTTGTCCAAGCCCTAGAGACATCACTTAAGGGAACAACCCATCTAGTTTTCCTAATTCAGGAACGTGTGAATTCCATCTCGCGTAGTCAAGTTCCCAGCTCCCCACGTGGTCCTGTCCCTGAGAAGATAGGCATATTGGACGAGTAACTGTGACCACCCTCACCCGTACTAGTCAAAGGCGACAGACCCCCGCAGATAGGAGTCCGTAACACGCTCGGGATTAAGGTCGAGTCACTAATGGTCATCTACGAATTTATTAGTTCTATACTGTTAATGGTGTTACATCAGTAAGTCTAATAATTCATGGTCCGGTCTTGTACAATCTCATTGCACAGGATGCCCCTACTCGCATGTCAACCACGTGAACGAGCTGGATCACCTCGTTTGCATCTAATACAAAGCGGGTCGCATCCACAACGTATCTAGGATTAGGTCTCCAACCCTATTCGTATAGTGTAGACCATTTGGGTCATTCACTTGAACATGATCCTCCACGTGTGTCCAGTACATATCGTTCAAGTTTTAGTTCTCTCATAATACAATGACCCTGGAGCTTAGTTTATTGGATTAAGTTTATAAATATGTGAGACACAAAGTATTGAAAAAATAACTTTTATTTATTTCAACATGGAATATTACAAACTCACACGAGATTAGGGCATACACCCCAACACCTGTGATTGGACTTGAAGGCAACATTTGCCTCAGTTTTCGGTCCCCTGATATGCATCAAGGACTGGAAGTTCTATAGTACGTTGAGTAAGGTGGTCAGAGTATAGCTAATCTTGTTCATAACAGCGTTGCTACGAAACTGAAGGAAACTCTTTGGAAGAGTCTGCATTATAAAGTTAACCTGGCTCGACTCGTCGATCAAAGCACCGTTTATTTTCGCCAGGTTGAAGTGAGTCATCATGAGAACATGTTCCCGAACAGATGCTTCCTCCTTCATCCTTGCATTGAACACGTGTTTGAGGATGTCATGCCAAACCTGAAAGGACTGTTGTCCAAACATGTTCTGCAGTGACTCCATGATCTCCTTCGCAGTGACCATAAACTCATGCTTCTTTACCAAAACTTCAGACAAACTGGCAATGATATAGGCCTTGGCTTTTTCATTAGCCCTGGTCCATCGATCGTCCGCATCACGAACACTTCGTGATGTGGTCGGGCCCGACACCTGAGGACACTCCTCAGTGAGCGCGAACTTAAGGTCGTTGGTAACTAAGATTGTGTTGATATTATTTTTCCATGTTTGGTAGTTATCGTCGACTAGTTTATCAGAAGCTAAAAGAGCAATAATTGAACTCGACATTTTGTTTGCTGAAAAACAAAAGCTTTGTGTTAGGTCTCGCAAAAACTTTGAAAAATCCAATTATTTTTAGCAAATTTTATTCTATGATCCCTAGGTCATTAAAAAATAGCTATGATACCCCAAACGTTTAGAATGACCGCCACCGAAGGGTAGACAAAATCACTCCTCCTTTAGGACGAGAATTTCTTGACCAGACCCTAATACTAGAATAACTCTTATTCCATTAAGCATCAAGTTACCATTTTTTTGTATGAATCCATTAACTCTTAATGAATCTCGTGAGTGTCACCCTCTATCTTTAAATTTCCAAGTATCCGTCCAAATAATAGCCGCCAAAGGGAGGACTACGAAGGAAAACCAACAAGGAAATTGTACCCTTTTCGAGAATTCACGGTGTTCCGACTCCCATGATCAAGGCCCTCCGAAGGGATTGTCTGGTCCAGGCCAAACTAGCAGGCAGATCATGGGTGTCTCACGGTGTGAATCAATAGAAGAGATCGTGGGTCCTGTTTTCACAGATCCCGCTCCCACTCACTATAAGTACTCTCTCCATTCACGTTGAATATTGACCCATACAAATACCATCCGAAGGGAGACACTCCCATTTACGCCACGAGGACGAGTATGGATCTAACGGTGTAAACTTTATGGAGATTTGTGGATGGAAAATTAAATGTATCTTATACACTTTATTTCATCCCACGCAACACTTTAAATTAATCGAGATTGACCTAGATAGACCGGCTATATTTACCTAACTCTACCAATATAACACTTATATTGGATTAACCTAAGTCTATAATCACATTATTAACTTAGATCTATGTGAGTAATTTTAATTAACTCTTAATTAATGACACTCTCGAAAACATAACCTATGAATCTCCGGACCAAATTCACTCCCAGGTCGGTTCCCAGGTAGGAGTGTTCCGCAAAGCGTCAGTGCTTAAATACCACAGCCTTAGACAAAACCTTCCTTAGACAGAGTTACTAATTAGTCACCATTCATAAATCATATTGATCTCCTAATTCTAATCTTATTAGAATTAGAAAACCTAAGTCTAATTATTCAAGTTCTAAACCATTTAAAACTAATAATTAACTTATGTTACATGCATTTCTATGTTATTGTGCTTGATCATTTATCACATGAATAATTAAACTATATAACATACATACATCACTTGTATAAATGCATGTCAATGCTTTTAATCTAAGTAATATAACTCTTATATTAATTAAATTAAAACATGCATTATATTATAAAGCTTATAATATAATCCTATCATGCATACTATATATTATAACTCTTATAATATAAAATGATGCATGAAATGCTTAACCTTAGGTGGAATTTTAAATCTATATGACATACATTATGCACATAGAATTTTCATAAAACACTTGCATAAAAATAAATAGCATAATTCGACCGGTTTTGGCACCCTAGGGACCTTAATTCAATATATTAACATTAATATAACAATTATATTAATATTCATCAATATAAATTAAATAAAACTTAATTAATATAAAAATAAATTAAATAAAAAAAGGGAAATTCGGTTGAAACCACCAACTCTATGTCCCTCTCGCCACTACCGCCCGAAAAACTCTCGTGAACTGCTCCACTACGTTGTACCATTGCAACGTCGTGGCGGCGTTACTGTAACAGCTGCGGCGTCGCCCGTCAAGCCAACGTTTCCAACGCCGGCGCGCAGTAACGCAACGCCGCGCCGCTGCGACACTTCCCATCTCTCGCGACCGATAGCATTGCGACACCGAAGAACAACGTCTCAACGCTATCGCTTGTCCAGAAACACTGTTTTTCTGGAATTTGCCAATTTTTGCCCGTTTCCGCTCCGTTTCTTCAAAACAACCTTTGACCCGAACAACTCGGACTTACAGACTCGATTTACATTAAAAAAATGTCCAAAACAACGAGCCCTTACATTGATCTCATCAACAAATCATGTAAATCTAAATTTAAGTGCCAAAACCGAAACATCCAACATGCAAACCACAATTTCATCACATGAAAATTATGCTACCCACCTAATTTTAAGAAATTACAAAATGCACAATGAAGAGCAACTTGGCTTTGATACCAATTGATGAGAATGGATTTCCTGCAGTGGAAGACGTTGTGAAACGTCGTTGATTCGTTGTGAAACGTATTTCTTAAAATCGAAAGTATCGCATACAATCTAGGTTAAACATGCATAAAAATGAGAAGAAAACAGTAGGTAATATGCTACGAACCTCTTGAAGAATTCTTCTTCAACGTTTTCTCCTCTGGTCATGAACTCTCCCGAACCAACGATCTCGTTCCTCGAACCGAACAACAATGACACATCTGAAAGATCTTCTCGGTTGTTCTCGGTAGGTTGAGGGAGAGTTGTGAGACTCCCTTTGGTTTTGGGGTTTGGAGAGGAAATGTGAGAATTGAGAGATTTTTTAGAGGGAATGTCTTTTGCTCTTGGAAGCAAAATCCAAAAAATGACAACTTGTCCTATGAGATGCCTTTGAATGCATCTATTTATAATGGAGTGTGGTGGAGTTAAAATCTCCACCAATTTACCATTGTGCCACAGCTATATGATATGCAAATCATATTTCCATATCACATAATATAAGGTATGTCATACCTTATTATACAAATCTCATTTGCATAAATGTAGAATTTTAAATTGAATCACATTCAGTTCAATTTCTCCAATTTAACACTAATTAATCAATTAGGCTATACTATAGTTTATTATAAATCTCATTCACATTAAACTATATATTATGTCAACTATATCACATATAATTGACATAAATACCCAAATAATAAATTTGAACACTTCAAATCCACACCAAATTGTAAACCCTATATTTGTCAAGTTTGAGCAAATCGAGGGACCTAGTGGACCTACAGATGACGAGCTCCAATGATTCGAGATTAACCGGTCAAACTCTTTGACCCGATTATTCAACATTCATTAGTTACTGTAACACTCCACTAAAGCTCGTAGCTGCACTCCCATCAATGTAGGACATGTTGTGTCCATCGATGATCGATATAACCAATGCCCGTGAGTCGACCCTTCAAAGGTTGTTCGTAGCCACAATTGGGTCAAATTACCATTTTACCCTTGTGTTTACCTCTTTCTCCTTACGTCCCACTGCTCCTCTAATGAACAACATTGTTGCATGGTTTGACCATAAACAACAACCCTCTCGTGCCAATGAGAGAGTGGGGCCTCGTCGTTCAAGCCCTGGAGACAACACTTAAGGGAACAACTCCTCTAGTTTCCCTAATTCGGGAACGAGTGAATTCCATCTTGCGTAGTTAAGTTCTCAGCTCCCCACATGGTTCTCTCCCCAAGAAGGTAGGCATTTTGGACGATCAACCGTGGCCACCCTCACCCGTACTAGTCAAAGGATAAACACCCGCAGACAGGAGTCCGTAACACGCTCAGATTATGGACGAGTCACTAATGGTCATCTACAAAGTTATTAGTCGTATACTGTTAACGGTGTTACATTAGTAGGTCTATTAATTCACGGTCCTGTCTTGTACTATCTCATTGCACAGGATGCCACCACTAGCATGTCAATCACATGAATGAGCTGGATCATCTCGTTTGTATCTAATACAAAGCGCGTCGCATCCACAGTGTAAACAAGATAAGGTTTCCAACCCTATCCATATACTGTAGACCGTTCGGGTCATTAACTCGAACGTGATCCTTCCTGTGTGTCCACTACACACCGTTTAAGTTTTGTATCTCTCAAAGGATATGACCCAGGAGATTAGTTTATTGGATTAAGTTTATAAAATTGCGAGACACAAAGTTCGAATAAATAACTTTTATTTATTTCAACAATAAATATTACATACTACACGACATTAGGGCATACACCCCAACAGAGAGACCCTCCACTGGATATGATGGCTCTGGAACGTTATCCCTATGAGCAGGAGCGGTGCCATGGTGCTTGTTTGATGTGGGAGTTTAGGGGTGATTCCCGACGAGCTAGAGAATCGTACGGGTGTGCCCCTCCATCTAGTACATGGCGTGAGGGGTGAATTCCCTTTACGAGATGGGTGGCAGGAGAGAGACCTCCACTCGATATGATGGCTCCAGGATGTTATGCCTATGAGCACGAGCGGCGACACGATGTTTGTTCGACGAGGGAGCTTAGGGGTGTTTCCAAATGGCCTCGAGGGTCGTACGGGTGTGTCCCTCCATCTTGTACCTAACTTGAGGGGTGAATCCCCATTGCTAGGGCATGAGTGAGTGTTACCTCCTCCCACTGCCAGTCGCAAACTCGGGTCGTGAGACCGAACTTAAGTTAGAAGAGTCGGGCGTGGACACAGAGTCTTGTTACCTTAAGATTGATGGAGATCTTATCTCCTTGAGCAGCGGAAACGTGTTTGGGATCTTAATTACTTGATTGTTTTGCTTAAAACAAAAACCAGTACATTGGCAAAAATACAGAACAAGCATGAAATTCTAATCCTATTAGACATGGATTAATTGCATACAAACATGCTACAAGTTTAACGATTAAACTAATAAAAGAGAGGGATACCTTTGCAGACTTTTTCCAGCAACTTGTTGCTCCAAAGGTTGTACAACAAATTAATTGTACAGGGACTTCTCTGTTTTCTTCCAGCAAGAACACAACCACCAGAGATCACCTTCTATATCTCTGAGTTCTGCTTAGATCAACCCTGGTGGGAAGGTAATCCAACAATTGGAATTCTGGGAATCGAAAAAGAGAGAGAATTTTGAGTTGTGTAAATCAACGATGGATCGATCGATCAATACACACCCCTTCTCCCTGTTAAGCTATCGATAGGGAGAAGGAAGGGGATAGTGGGAACGTGTCCCTTATTTTATTATTAAAATAATAATAATAATTAAATAATAATTAAATCAAATTTAATTATTAATTTAAATAATACAAATTAAATATCATATATTTAATTTGGATTAAATCTCATTTAATCATATCACCCTTTAACCTATAAGTTTAATGTATATCCCAGTGCACATTAAATTTTAACCTATAGTTTTCAAATGTGAATCACATTCACATTTAATATAATATTTGAACTCTTTCAAATATTCAATTCTCTCATATAATTTAATATGAATCACATTCACATTAAATTTATAATATATAGTTCCAAAACTATATATTATATTGTATCAATATACATTAAGATTATTCCCTAATGAATTTGAACATTTCAAATTCTAATTATCTAAGAACCCTTTACGAGCTAGAAGGTGGACCTAATGGACCTACAGATCAGAAGCTCCAACGATACGAGATTGCTCGGTTAATCTCATTAACCTCCCAATCAACATTCGTTAGCTCATGAGGAACACTCCACTAAAGTCCCACAGTGCGCACTCTTCTCACTACTGAGAGATATTTACGTGTCCATAGATATTGACCAATAACAACAAGTCAATCCTTCACGAATGTTCGTAAGTAACACCAGTGGGTCAAATTACCGTTTTACCCACAGGTTACATCTTGTGCCTTAAGTACCAGTGCTCCTCTAATGAACAATTTGTTTGTGGTCCTGCCAACAAACAGAGTCCCTCTCGGGCCAATGAGAGGGTCGGACCCTTTGTTCAAGTCCAGGAGACACCACTTAAGGGAACATTCCTCTACTTACCCTAGTAGGCGGGAAGGAGTGAATTCCATCTTGCTAAGTTAAGTCCTCACCGCTCACTCGGTCTTGTGTCCGCAAGAAAGTAGGCATATTGAGTCGTGGCCCGCCACTCTCACCCATACTAGTCAAAGGACAATGCCTCATGAACAGGAGTTAAGTAACACTGCTCGAGATTGAGATCAAGTTGCCTAGGTCATCCTAGTGAAATAGAAACCTAACTAGTCAAGCTGAGTTCTGACTAGAGGTTACTATTTCGTGGTCTAGTCTTATGTAATCTCATTACATAGGATATCCCCACTCACATGTCATCTACACGAACACGTTAGGATCACAGTGTTTGTATCAAATACAAAGTGGGTCACATCCATAGTTTTACCAGAGGTAAGGTACCCAAACCTTATCCACAACTATAGACCCTTTAGGTTTGTATCATGAACGAGATCCTTTTTATGTACATTACATTCAGTTAAACATTCATTTAACAACCTTGGATGTTTAGTTTATTAGATTTAGGGTTTAAATAAAGGCAGACTTGTAGATAACGAACAATAACACTTTATT
Organism: Trichosanthes cucumerina; assembly: GCA_036507285.1. Lineage (NCBI taxonomy): Eukaryota > Viridiplantae > Streptophyta > Magnoliopsida > Cucurbitales > Cucurbitaceae > Trichosanthes > Trichosanthes cucumerina. Next base: position 35,056,596 of record CM071842.1, on the reverse strand, counting down.
GAAATAATAACACTTTATTACATTAATTAGAACATAATTACAAACTACGAGTTTTAGGGCACAAAACCCAACAAACTCCCACTTGAACTAAAACTCTAGTGGGGTACATCATAATCTAAAACAGTAGAAATACAATAAACTAGGGCATCCATATACACCATTACATATCTCCCACTTGCCCTAAATTAGCCTATGTACATATCTCGTAGACCCAGACTTTGTAAACGGATCAGCAATATTGTGCTCCGAAGCGATCTTCGTGACTGTCACATCTCCTCGTTGCACTATTTCTCGTATCAGGTGATACTTCCTCTCGATGTGCTTACCTCACTTATGGCTGCGAGGTTCCTTCGAATTGGCTACCGCACCACTGTTGTCACAGTATAAGGTGATGGGAGATTCCATATTTGGAACAACTTCTAAATCAGTAAGGAATTTCCTTAGCCAAACAACCTCCTTAGCTGCTTCACAAGCAGCGACATACTCAGCCTCCATTGTGGAGTCAGCGATGCATCCTTGCTTGATGCTTCGCCATACTATAGCTCCCCCGTTCAGGGTAAAAACTGATCCCGTTGTGGATTTTCGAGAATTCTTATCGGTCTGAAAATCAGAACCAGTGTATCCAGTAAGGATCAGATCCTTAGACCCATACACAAGCGTATAGTTCCTCGTTCTCCTTAGATACTTGAGGATATTTTTAACTGATGTCCAGTGGTCTAACCCTGGATTTGACTGGTACCTACTGACTATTCCCACTGCATAACAAATGTCCGACCTGGTGCACAGCATAGCATACATTAAGCTACCTACTGCAGAGGCATAGGGAATATGTCTCATATCCTCAACTTCTTGAGGTGTCTTGGGACACTATTCCCTAGGCAGATCAACTCCATGCCTGAAGGGTAATGAGCCCCTCTTGGAATTCTGCATCAAATATCTGGACAACATTTTGTCGATATAAGACGCTTGAGACAGTGCTAGCGTTCTGTTCTTGCGATTCCTGAAGATATGAATCCCAAGAACATATTGCGCCTCTCCCAAATCTTTCATTTGGAATTGGGTCGCTAGCCAATTCTTTATGTCAGTAAGGTATCCTACATCATTCCCAATGAGTAGGATATCATCCACATAAAGTACTAACAAAGTTACTTTGTCATTGATGATCCTCTTGTATACACAAGGCTCATCAATAAAGTGTTATTGTTCATTTTCTACAAGTTTGCCGTTATTTAAACCCTAAATCCAATAAACTAGACATCCAAAGTTGTTAAATGAATCTTTAACAGAATGTAATGTACATAAAAAGGATCTCAGTTCGAGATACAACCTAAAGGGTCTATAGTTAGGGGATAAGGTTAGGGTACCTTATCCTGGTTAAACTATGGATGTGGCCCACTTTGTATTTGATACAACACTTTGTGATCCTAACGTGTTCATGTAGATGACATGTTAGTGGGGATATCCTATGTAATGAGATTACATAAAGCCAGGACCACGAAATAGTAACCTCTACATTTGTAACTCTCAGTTGACTAGTTAGGGTTTCTATTTCACTAGGATGACCTAGGCAACTTGATCTCAATCTCGAGAAGGTTACGAACCTCTGCTCATTGCAAGGGATTGTCCTTTGACTAGTATGGGTGAGAGTGGCAGATTCGCCGACTCAATATGCCCACCTTCTTGGGGACAAGACCGAGTGAGCTGCTGGGAACTTAACTTAGCAAGATGGAATTCACTCCTTCCCGCCTACTAGGGTAAGTAGAGGAATGTTCCCTTAAGTGGTGTCTCGGGACTTGAACAAAGGGTCCGACCCTCTCATTGGCCCGAGAGGACTCTGTTTGTTTGTAGGACCACAAACAAATTGTTCATTAGAGAGCAGCTTTGGTACTTAAGGCACAAGATGTAACCCAGTGAAGAAAGCGGTAATTTGACCCGGTGGTGTTACGAACATTCGTGAAGGATTGACTTCTTTGTTATTGGTCAATATCCATGGACACGAAATATATATACGTAGTGAGAAGAGCGCGGTGTGGGACTTTAGTGGAGTGTTCGTAGTTAACGAATGTTGATTGGGAGGTTAATGAGATTAACCGAGTAATCTCGTATCGTTGGAGCTTCTGATCTGTAGGTCCATTAGGTCCACCTTCTAGCTCGTAAATTGTTCTTCGATCATTTGAATTTGAAATATTCAAATTCATTAGGGAATAAACTTAATGTATATTGATACATTATAATATATAATTTTGGAACTATATATTATAAATTTAATGTGAATATGATTCATATTAAATTACTTGAGAGAATTGAATATTTGAAATAGTTCAAATATCAAATTCAAATGTGAATGTGATTCGTATTTGAAAACTATAGCTTATAATTTAATGTGCATAAGATGTACATTAAACTATAGGATAAAGGGTAACATGATTAAATGTGATTTAATCATTTATTTAATATTATATATGAATTAAATATGATTTAATTTAATTATTAATTAAATATTAATATAATATTAAATAGGAACGTGTCAAGAGGACACGTTCCCACCACTCCCCATCTCCCTCTCGATAGGGAAGTGGGGAGTTGCCCACTGATTGTTCTTCTTCTCCTGGTGAGAAGAAGAAAATGATGATTGATCAATTAGAGAAACTCACAGAAGAAATTCTCTCTCTCTCAATCTTTAGAATTCCCAAAATCTCCCAATTGTTGGATTACCTTCCCACCAAGGTAGATCTAAGTAGAACTCAGAGATATAGAAGGTGATCCAATTGGTGGTGTTCTGTAAAAACAGAGAAACTTAAGCTTCTTGGGTTGCTGTACTGATTGGAGCAAGGAGTTGCTGTTAGAGAAAGTCTACAAAGGTAATTCTTCTTTCTCTCCTTTAGTTTAATTGTTAAACTTTACATGTTTGCATGTATGCTATTATCCATGTCTAATAGGATTAGAGATTCATGCTTGTTCTGTATTCTTTTTGTCAATGTACTGGTTTTTGTTTCAATTAAAACAATCAAGCACATTAACGATCCCAAACACGTTTCCGCTGCTCAAGGAGATCATATCTCCATCAATTGGTATTAGAGCCAAGTTTGTATTATTTTGTTTTGAAACAAAATTGCATTGATTTGGTGGGAAATGCATTTGGTTTGCTGTAAAACTAGTTTAAGAATGTTTTGACCTTAGTTTACTTCTTTTTTGTTCTAATTGGATGTAAAGGCCCCTGCATTTTTGGGCATAAAGTGCAAAATTAAGTCTGTAATTGAGTTACGAGACGTTCGGGACAAATTTCATGCATTTCGGTTGAGAATCGAAGGAGAAATCGAAGGTTGAAGCTGCTGTGTTCGTGGAAGAAGGTTGTTGCCGAAGCAGCAGCGTTGCAACGCTGAAGAACAGCGTCGCAACACCAACGTTCCCTATCGACGCAGGCGATCAAGGGGTAAGCGGCGTTGCAACGTTGCCCCTCAGCATTCCAACGCCATCCCGATAGCAGGAGCGCGCGAGGATGAAGCAGGCGTTGCAACGCCGTGAGGCGGTTCAAGCAGTAGCAGACCGGTTCGAGCTGGTTCGTTGGTTTTGGTCCGGTTTGAGCGGTTCAAGGCCGGTCAACATATTTTTGGACCGGTTTCATGAAATAAATTAATGTAATTTTTTTTTTTTGCACTTTAGGGGCCAAATTATTCCGGTTTTACAGCTTTTTATCTATATGAATGTCATTTAGATTATTCCCACCTTAGGATAAGCATGTTCATGCATTTTATTTATATAAATGTTATATGAATATGGTTGGATGCATGACTAATTTATTTTTTCATGAGTAATTAATTATAAGTGTTATAATTAGATTATATGAAAAATAAATTGCATGGAGCATGAAATTACTTAGTTTAAAATAAATGTTATTTTGTTTAAGTAATTTCATAATTCAAGTAGTTGAATTTCTTTTATAATTCCAATTTGAATTTTGATTGTTGGATTTATAATATAGTTTCTTTATCATAGGTTAATCATTAAAATTTATAAAAGTTATAAATTAAAGGGGTTTTAGAAACCATAACCTATAATAAAGAAATGCATGCAAACATAGGAACTTGGGTTAAATTTAATTAGTTTTAAATCGTTTAAAATTAATTTAGACCTAAGTTTCAATTTCTAATAGGATTAGAAATAAGTCTTACATAATATTTTAAATAGTTTAAAATATAGTAGGACTTTAGGACTTTGGTTATAAGGGAACTCTCTGGGGTGAAGTTACATCTAAGGATGGGGTACTTGTCGACTCAACTTAACACACCTCCACACAGGAACCGACCGGAACTGAGTTGAATTAACCTCAGTTCGGTTTTATCTCTAGGTAATTAAAATGTTTATTCACCTAGACATAAGGTTTTAAGACCTAGTTATAATAGGCATAGACTTAGATAGATTCTTTTAGCCAGAATCCGACTAAGTTAAATCCATACCCTAATTTTAGGAACTTCAGTGGGAGAAAAAGAGATGTTCGCATCGAGTTTACTCTCACGTCCTCAAGAGTTCACACCGTGAGTTCCATGCTCGGCTATGCGGCGTCAATAGGGCGTCCCCCTACGGTATGTGTTTACATGGTTCAATACCATGGTGAATGAGGGAAGTATCCATAGTAAATGGGAGTAGGACGCGTGTCAACGTATCCTACGGTCTCCTCCATTAGGTCGCACCGTGAGATTTTTATAGTCCGCCTGCTAGGTTGTCCTGAAACAGCCAAACCCCACGGAGGGCCTGACTATAGGGGTCGGAACACCGCGGACTCCAGAAATGGATAGGGTCTCTTAGGTTGTTTGCCAGCAGTTGTCTTTCTTTATAGTAGCTATTTGGCTCGGGCCTACTGGATCTGAAAATGGTAGGCTCACATTTACGGGATGAGTTAAGTTAGTTAACAAGTCCTTGACCAAACAAATGGTAGCTAAGGACCATTGGGACATGAGATGTTCTGGTAGTGAGAATTGGCTGAGAAAGTCTCAATTCAAGGGAGGAATGACTGACCGCCCGACGGAGGATTTTGTTCTAACCCCTTGAAGTATCGTTGTAAAATTAAAGGTTTAACTTAAACAATGGGTTTTAGTTTAAACACTAGGGTTCTTTAATAATTTTGCTAAATTAGATTGGTTTTTACAATGGGTTTAAAGGCATAACTAATTAGAACTATTTTGGATTTTCAACATGTCGTCCTCAATAATAGCCTTACTTAAAAGCAACCGTTTAACTGGTGAGAATTTTACTACGTGGAAGTTCAACTTGAATACGATTCTCGTTGTTGACGACCTTCGGTTCGTACTAACTGAGGAATGTCTTCAGATTCCTACTCATAACGCTCCTCAATCTGTCAAGGAGGCGTACGAACGCTGGATCAAGGCCAATGATAAGGCCAAGGTCTACATTTTGGCTAGTGTTTCTGAAGTTCTGGCCAAAAAGCACGAGGGGATGGTCTCAGCTCGTGAGATCATGTGTTCACTGCAGGAAATGTTTGGACAACCGTCTGGACAGATTCGGCACGAATCCCTCAAATACGTTTATAACTCCCGTATGAAGGAGGGGTCATCGGTGAGAGAACACGTTCTTGATCTGATGGTCCACTTCAACGTGCATTTGAGATGCGGAGCGGTCATATTGGGAGCGAGTTAGGTATCGTTCATCCTGGAATCTCTTCCGAACAGTTTCCTGCAATTCCGCAGCAATGCGGTGATGAACAAGATAGAGTATAACCTGACTACTCTCCTTAATGAACTACAGGCTTTCCAGTCTCTTATGAAGAATAAGGGACAAGCTGATGGAGAGGCAAATCTTTTTGCCCATTCCAGAAGGTTCCAGAAGGGTTCATCCTCTGGGACCAAGTCCTGTAGCTCATCTTCTGGGCTTAAAAAGACCCAAAAGAAGAAAATAGGAGGGAAAGGGAAGGCACGCACTCACGACAAAGGCAAGGGAAAGGCCAAACTTGCGAGATAAAGGAAAGTGTTTCCCTTTGCAACATGGATGGGCCTTTGGAAGAGAAAGCGCCCAAAATACCTTCTTTGAGCTCAAAGAGAAGAAAGGTAAATTAGATTTACTTGTTCTTGAAACTTGTTTAGTGGAAAATGATGATTTAACTTGGATACTTGATTCTGAGAGCCACTAATCACGTTTGCTCTTCATTTCAGAAACTAGTTCCTTCAAGGAGCTCGAAGAGGTGAGATGATGCTCGTGGTCGGAAGGAGGAGACGCGTCTCTCACTCGTGCGATGGGAAATGCCAAGTTATTTTTAGGAGATAGATTTATTTTAATGAAAAATCATATATAGTTCCTAAGCTTAAAAGGAACTTAATTTCTATCTCTTGTTTAATAGAACTTGGTTATTGTATTTCTTTTCAATCAATGAAGCGTTCATTTTGAAAGAGGGTGTCAATATATTACGCTAAATTGAAAAATGGCTTGTACGTACTGAAACCGAATAAAACTAAAGCAATTTTAAATCATGAGATGTTTAAAAATGCTAACACTCAAAATAAAAGGCAAAGAATTTCTCCAAATAATAATACCTATCTGTGGCATCTTAGACTTGGTCATATTAATCTCAACCGGATTGAGAGACTTTCTAAGAATGGACTTCTAAACAAGTTAGAAGATGATTCTTTACCGCCTTGCAAGTCTTGCTTGAAAGATAAAATGACCAAACGACCTTTTACTGGGAAAGGTTATAGAGCCGTAGAACCCCTAGAACTTATACATTCGGATCTTTGTGGTCCGGTGAATGTTAAAACTCGAGGAGGGTACGAATATTTCATCTCTTTCATAGATGATTATTCGAGGTATGGTTATCTATACCTAATGCATCACAAGTCTGAAGCTCTTGAAAAGTTCAAAGAGTATAAGGCTAAAGTAGAGAATGCATTAGAGAAAAGCATTAAAACACTTCGATCCGATCGAGGTGGAGAGTATATGGATTTGAGATCCCAGGACTATATGATAGAACATGGAATTACATCTCAACTCTCAGCATTTAATACACCACAACAAAATGGTGTGTCAGAAAGGAGAAATAGAACCTTGTTAGACATGGTTCGTTACATGATGAGCTATGCTCAATTGCTGCCTCGTTTGGGGATACGCAGAGAGAGGCTATGATTCAAATCTTGAAGCAGTGTTAAAGTCACAAAAGTGTTTCAAAACACCTTTTGAACTTTGGAAGCTGCGTAAACCTAGTTTACAACACTTCAGGATTTGGGGATGTCCGACACACATACTCGTGACAAACCCAAAGAAATTGGAACCTCGTTCAAGATTATGCCAATTTGTTGGCTATCCCAAAGAAACGAGAGGTGGTCTTTTCTACGACTCACAAGAAAATAAGGTGATTGTATCGACAAACGCCACGTTCTTGGAGGAAGATCACATGAGAAACCATAAACCATGTAGTAGATTAGTACTAAATGAACCTACACATGAACCAACAAGAGTTGTTGATCAAGCTGGACGCTCATCAAGAGTTGATAGAGGAGTCAGCACCTCAAGTCAGTCTCGTCCTTCTCAATCGTTGGGAATGCCTCGACGCAGTGGGAGGGTTGTTTCCCAACCTGACCGCTACTTGGGTTTAGCTGAAACTCAAGTTGTCATACCTGATGATGGCGTAGAAGATCAATTGTCTTATAAACAGGCAATGAATGACATAGACAAGGACCAATGGATCAAAGCCATGGACCTTGAAATGGAGTCAATGGACTTCAATTCGGTATGGGAACTTGTAGACCAACCTAAAGAGGTTAGACCCATAGGGTGTAAATGGATCTATAAGAGAAAGAGAGATGCAGCTGGAAAGGTACAGACCTTTAAGGCTAGACTTGTAGCAAAGAGTTTTACCCAAAGGGAAGGAGTTGACTATGAAGAAACTTTTTCCCCTGTTGCTATGCTGAATTCTATAAGGATACTCTTGTCCATAGCCGCCTTTTATGATTATGAAATTTGGCAAATGGACGTCAAGACTGCCTTTTTGAATGGTAATCTTAACGAGAGCATCTATATGTCTAAGCCCGAAGGGTTCATAGCACGAGGTCAGGAGCAAAAAGTTTGCAAGCTTAATCGATCCATTTAAGGATTGAAACAAGCATCAAGATCTTGGAATATAAGATTTAATACTGCGATCAAGTCTTACGGCTTTGACCAAAACGTTGACGAGCCTTGTGTTTACAAGAGGATCGTCAACGACAAAGTAGCTTTGTTAGTACTTTATGTGGATGATATCCTACTCATTGGGAATGATGTAGGATACCTAACTGACATAAAGAATTGGCTAGCGACCCAATTCCAAATGAAAGATTTGGGAAAGGCGCAAGAACAGAACGCTAGCACTGTCTCAAGCATCTTATATCGACAAAATGTTGTCCAGATATTCGATGCAGAATTTCAAGAGGGGCATATTACCCTTGAGCACTGAGTTCATTTGTCTAGAAGCAGTGTCCCAAGACACCTCAAGAAGTTGAGGATATGAGACATATTCCCTATGCCTCTGCAGTAGGTAGCTTAATGTATGTTATGCTATGCACGAGGCCGGACATTTGCTATGAAGTGGGAATACTCAGTAGGTACCAGTCCAATCCAGGGTTAGACCACTGGACAATAGTTAAAAATATCCTCAAGTATTTAAGGAGAACGAGGGACTATATGCTTGTGTATGGGTCTAAGGATCTTATCTCATGGATACACCGATTACGATTTTTGAGCGATAAGGATTCTCGGAAATCCACATCGGGATCGATTTTCACCGAGCAGGGAGTTATAGTATGGCGAAGCATCAAGCAAAGATGCATCGCTGACTCCACAATGGAGGCTGAGTATGTCGCTGCTTGTGAAGCAGCTAAGGAGGTTGTTTGGCTAAGGAAATTCCTTACTGATTTGGATGTTGTTCCAAATATGGAATCTCCCATCACCTTATACTGTGACAACAGTGGTGCGGTAGCCAATTCGAAGGAACCTCGCAACCATAAGCGAGGAAAGCACATCGAGAGGAAGTATCACCGATACGAGAAATAGTGCAACGAGGAGATGTGTGATGATCACAAAGATCGCTTGAGCACAATATTACTGATCCGTTTACAAAGACTCTCACGGCTAAAGTGTTCGAGGGTCATCTGGAAAGTCTGGGTCTACGAGATATGTACATAAGCTAATCTAGGGCAAGTGGAAGATATGTAATGGGGTATATGGATGCCCTAGTTTATTGTATTTTTATCTCTTGTAACCACTATTTTAGATTATGATGTACCCCACTAGAGTTTTAGTTCAAGTGGGAGTTCGTTGGGATTTGTGCCCTAAAATTCGTAGTTTGTAATTATGTTCTAATTAATGTAATAAAGTGTTATTGTTCGTTTTCTACGAGTTTGCCGTTATTTAAACCCTAAATCCAATAAACTAAACATCCAAGGCTGTTAAATGAATCTTTAACTGAATGTAATGTACATAAAAAGGATCTCAGTTCGAGATACAACCTAAAGGGTCTATAGTTAAGGGATAAGGTTTGGGTACCTTACCCTGGTTAAACTATGGATGTGGCCCACTTTGTATTTGATACAAACACTTTGATCCTAACGTGTTCGTGTAGATGACATGTGAGTGGGGATATCCTATGTAATGAGATTACATAAGACCAGACCACGAAATAGTAACCTCTAGTTGTAACTCCGTTGACTAGTTAGGTTTCTATTTCACTAGGATGACCTAGGCAACTTGATCTCAATCTCGAAAGAGTTCACGAACTACATTCGCAAGGGATTGTCCTTTGACTAGTATGGGTGAGAGTGGCCAGATTCGCCGACTCAATATGTCTACCTTCTTGCGGACAAGACCGAGTGAGCGGCTGGGAACTTAACTTAGCAAGATGGAATTCACTCCTTCCCGCCTACTAGGGTAAGTAGAGGAATGTTCCCTTAAGTTGTGTCTCCGGGACTTGAACAAAGGGCCCTACCCTCTCATTGGCCCGAGAGGGACTTTGTTTGTTGGTAAGACCACAAACAAATTGTTCATTAGAGGAGCACTGGTACTTAAGGCACAAGATGTAACCCAGGGGTAAAAGCGGTAATTTAACCCGGTGGTGTTCACGAACATTCGTGAAGGATTGACTTGTTGTTATTGGTCAATATCCATGGACACGAGAAATATATCTCAGTAGTGAGAAGAGTGCGGTGTGGGACTTTAGTGGAGTGTTCCCGCAGTTAACGAATGTTGATTGGGAGGTTAATGAGATTAACCGAGCAATCTTGTATCGTTGGAGCTTCTGATCTGTAGGTCCATTAGGTCCACCTTCTAGCTCGTATAGGGTTCTTAGATCATTTGAATTTGAAATGTTCAAATTCATTAGGGAATAAACTTAATGTATATTGATACATTATAATATATAATTTTGGAACTATATTATAAATTTAATGTGAATATGATTCATATTAAATTACTTGAGAGAATTGAATATTTGAAAGAGTTCAAATATCAAATTCAAATGTGAATGTGATTCGTATTTGAAAACTATAGGTTATAATTTATTGTGCATAAGATGTACATTAAACTATAGGATAAAGGGTAAAATGATTAAATGTGATTTAATCATTTATTTAATATTATATATGAATTAAATATGATTTAATTTAATTATTAATTAAATATTAATATAATATTAAATAGGAACGTGTCAAGAGGACACGTTCCCACCACTCCCCATCTCCCTCTCGATAGGGAAGTGGAGAGTTGCCCACTGATTGTTCTTCTTCTCCTGGTGAGAAGAAGAAAATGATGATCGATCAATTAGAGAAACTCACAGAAGAAATTCTCTCTCTTTCAATCTCTAGAATTCCCAAAATCTCCCAATTGTTGGATTACCTTCCCACCAATGTAGATCTAAGTAGAACTCAGAGATATAGAAGGTGATCCAATTGGTGGTGTTCTGTAAAAACAGAGAAACTTAAGCTTCTTGGGTTGTTGTACTGATTGGAGCAAGGAGTTGCTGTTAGAGAAAGTCTACAAAGGTAATTCTTCTTTCTCTCCTTTAGTTTAATTGTTAAACTTTACATGTTTGCATGTACGCTATTATCCATGTCTAATAGGATTAGAGATTCATGCTTGTTCTGTATTCTTTTTGTCAATGTACTGGTTTTTGTTTCAATTAAAACAATCAAGCACATTAACGATCTCAAACACGTTTCCGCTGCTCAAGGAGATCAGATCTCCATCAGTAAACACAAGGCTCATCAACGTTTTGGTCAAAACCGTAAGACTTGATCGCAATATCAAATCTTATATTCCAAGATCTTGATGTTTGTTTCAATCCATAAATGGATCGATTAAGCTTGCAAACTTTTTGCTCCTGACCTTGGGCTATGAACCCTTCGGGCCGAGACATATAGATGCTCTCGTCAAGATTACCATTCAAAAAGGCAGTCTTGACATCCATTTTCCAAATTTAATAATCATAAAATGCGGCTATGGACAAGAGTATCCTTATAGACTTCAGCATAGCAACAGGAGAAAAAGTTTCTTCATAGTCAACTCCTTCCCTTTGGGTAAAACCCTTTGCTACAAGCCTAGCCTTAAAGGTCTGTCCCTTTCCGGTGCATCTCTCTTTCTCTTATAGATCCATTTACACCCTATGGGTCTAACCCCTTCAGGTTGGTCTACAAGTTCCCATACTGAATTGAAGTCCATTGACTCCATTTCAAGGTCCATGGCTTTGATCCATTGGTCCTTGTCTACGTCATTCATTGCCTGTTTATAAGACAATGGATCTTCTACGTCGTCATCAGGTATGACAACTTGAGTTTCAGCTAAACCCAAGTAGCGGTCAGGTTGGGAAACAACCCTCCCACTGCGTCGAGGCATTCCCAACGATTGAGAAGGACGAGACTGACTTGAGGTGCTGGCTCTTCCATCAACTCTTGATGAAGGTCCAGCTTGATTAACAACTCTTGTTGGTTCATGTGTAGCTTCATTTAGTACTAATTTAATACGCGGTTTGTGGTTCCTCATATGATCTTCCTCCAAGAACGTGGCATTTGTCGATACAATCACCTTGTTTTCTTGTGGATCGTAGAAAAGACCACCTCTCGTTTCTTTGGGATGGCCAACAAATTGGCACAATCTTGAACGAGGTTCCAGTTTCTTTGAGTTTGTCACGAGCACGTGTGCCGGACAACCCCAAATCCTGAAGTGTTGTAAACTAGGTTTACGCCCCTTCCAAAGTCCAAAAGGTGTTTCTGAAACACTTTTTGATGGAACACTGTTCAAGATTTGAACTGCAGTCTCTACTGCGTATCCCCAAAACGAGGCAGGCAATTGAGCATAGCTCATCATAGAACGAACCATGTCTAACAAGATGGTGTATTAGGTGCAGAAAGTTGAGATTTAATTCCATGTTCTATCAAATAGTCCTGGAATCTCAAATCCATATACTCTCTACCTCGATCGGATCGAAGCGTTTTAATAGTTTTTCCTAATGCATTCTCTACTTCTGCCTTATACTCTTTGAACTTTTCAAGAGCTTCAGACTTGTGATGCATTAGTGATGCGAAAATATCGAGTGCCCTAAACTAATGTAAATTAGAATAAGACTCCGACACTTCTACGACGTGCAAGTATACACGGTCGAGAGCAGCAAGTGATAAGTTAAAGTATCGATCCCACGAGGACTAGCTAAACCTAAATGAATGAGTGTCCTAGCAATTTTTCCTTATTTTAGTGCAATGTATGACTGTGCAAACTACTATTGTAAATAAATAAATTGATGTGATAAGTGTGCAAAGACAAGACTAGACTCAAGAAAATAACTAAATTTAAATGAGGGGAGAGGAGAATGCAAACAAGAGGGGAGATACAAGAGATGAGATTTTTAATGAAAAATAGGCTCGGGTTAGAGTTCTAATGTTCAATTGGAATAAATTTTGAGTGATGCCTTGAATTTACCTACACATGCATTCAAATGATTCTTTCCAAAATCCCTAAGTTTTAAAACCTACAATTTCTCAATTGTGATCTAAATTATGCTCATGATTTTAGGTTCTAGGTGGGTTAATTATCCCTAATCAACTCAATAATCCTAGAATGAAATTTTAGTTTTCTAATTCATTAGCTTTCCCAAGTTTGTGAATTATAGAGAAGTTAAAAAGGCCAATTTTAATTCTCATGCAACGTTAAATTCAATAAAATTTCATAAATTCAATCAATGACATCAACCATAAATTTAATCGAAAATTACATTAAAACAATGTAACCTTTGCCTAAGAAAATTTAGTTCATGATTAAAATCGAGTCACATATTTCTAGTTTAAGCATGCTTTTATTGATCAAAGAGTTCATGCAAAACAACCAACAATGTTCACTAAATTAGCCTAAATCAATCACAATTCTAGCCTAAAACAGTCACGAGTTATGCTTAAAAGAGTGAGCAAAAGTAGTCTAAATCAGTACGTAAACAACCCAAAAATTCAGTATTAAATTGGTGGTTGACAACAAGAATAACACTTAGAGATAGGGAAAACGTTACACAGCAGGTGGCCTTATTTTTCAAGTTCAGTTCGATAGAGATATCTCATCAACGGATGCTCGAAATAACGATCCAACCGTTCAAAACAAAGCCCTTTGAGTCTCGAACAAGCTGTCAAAATTTCAGCACAATCCAACGGTTGAAACTCTAGGAATCGACAACTTTGTGAGCGCCGCCGGTGAAAAACCGAACTGCACTGATCTCCCAACGTGACAGCGATATCCGACACAGAGAAGCTCAGAACGACGATCCAACCGTTCAAAGTAAAGCCCTATGAGTCTCGAACAAGCTGTCAAAATTGCAGCACAATCCAACGGTCAGAACTTCGGTAAACGACAACTTTGTGAGCGTCGTCTGTGAAAAACTAAACTGCACGATTTTTGCTACAACAATGGCACCTTGAAGCTTCGATTCTTTCCTCAATCGCACGATTGCTACAACAATGGCACTCTCATGTTTCTTCTCTTCAATACACACCTTTGTTGTAGAAATCGCCCCCTTCTCTCTCTCTCGCTCTCTTCCCCTTTTGTGGCAACTTCTCTCTCTCTTTTTGCACTTGAACCCTAGCCTCCTTATATAAGATGGTGTTGTCCTAATTCCACAAATTACAAAAATGCCTTAGGGGTAGAAACACCATCTTACCCTTGGTAAGATATCTAAAATGCCCTTAGGGACTCTTGTAATTTTTATAATCTCCGCATACGTAAAAATCCCAAATAAATATATGAAGTTAATTATAAATCAAAATACGCAAGGATTTTCGGAGTTAAGAAAAATCTCAAATTTTGGTCTTTAATTAACTGTTAGCTTATTTTCCAAAATTTCTTAAATTAAAGCACAAAAACATCAAAATTAATTCTTTTTGCACCTAATGCTTAAATTCAAGATTTTAAAGCTAACACACATAATTTAGGGATAAAATAACATGAGGATCACTAAATTAGATGCAATTCAAGTAGATTAAACACTAAAATTCTAGTAAAATAACTCATTTATGGTGAGTTATCAATTAGATATAAATAACCATACCTAGAAAAATCATCTATGAAAGAGATGAAATATTCGTACCCTCCCTCGAGCTTTAACATTCACCGGACCACAAAGATCCGAATGTACAAGTTCTAAGGGCTCTACGCCTCTCTAATCTTTTCCAGTAAAAGGTCGTTTGGTCATTTTACTTTCCAAGCAAGACTCGCAAGGCGATAAAGAATCATCGTCTAACTTGTTTAGAAGTCCATTCTTAGAGAGTCTCTCAATTCGGTTGAGATTAATATGACCAAGTCTAAGATGCCATAGATAGGTATTATTCTTAGGAGAAATTCTTTGCCTTTTATTTTGAGTGTCAGCATTCTTAAACATCTCATGATTTAAAATTGCTTTGGTTTTATTCGGTTTCAGTACATACAAGCCTGACACCTTCTTTCAAAATGAACGCTTCATTAATTGAAAAAGAAATACAATATCCAAGTTCTATTAAACAAGAGATAGAAATTAAGTTCCTTCTAAGCTTAGGAACTATATACAGATTTTTCAATAAAAGAAATCTATCTCCAAAAAATAACTTGGCATCTCCCACTGCACGAGCTGAGACGATGTCTCCCGTTCCGACCCTGAGCGTCATCTCACCCTCTTCGAGCTCCTTGAAGGGACTAGTTTCCTTAAATGAAGAGCAAACGTGATTAGTGGCTCCTGAATCAAGTATCCAGGTAAAATCATCATTTTCCACTAAACAATTTTCAAGAACAAGTAAATCTAATTTACCTTTCTTCTCTTTGAGCTCAACAAGGTATTTTGGGCAGTTTCGCTTCCAATGCCCATCCACGTTGCAGTGGAAACATTTTCCTTTATCTGCAACCTTGGCTTTTCCCTTGCCTTTGTCAGCAGCAGGTGCCTTCCCTTTTCCTCATATTTTCTTCTTTTGGGTCTTCTTAAGCCAAGAAGATAAGTTACAGGACTTAGTCCCAGAGGATGAACCCTTCTGGAACCTTCTGGAATGGGCAAAACAATTTGCCTCTCCATCAGCCTGTCTCTTATTCTTCATAAGAGACTGGAAAGTCTGTAGTTCATTAAGGAGAGTAGTCAGGTTATACTCTATCTTGTTCATCACCGCATTGCTGCGGAATTGCAGGAAACTCTTCGAAAGAGATTCCAGGATGAGCGATACCTGACTTTGCTCGTCAATGACCGCTCCGTTCATCTCAGCCACGTTGAAGTGGACCATCAGATCAAGAATGTGTTCTCTCACCGATGACCCCTCCTTCATACGGGAGTTATAAACGTATTTGATTGATTCGTGCCGAATCTGTCCAGACGGTTGTCCAAACATTTCCTGCAGCGAACTCATGATCTCACGAGCTGAGACCATGCCCTCGTGCTTTTTGGCCAGAACTTCATAAACACTAGCCAAAATGTAGACCTTGGCCTTGTCATTGGCCTTGATCCAGCGGTCGTACGCCTCCTTAATAGATAGAGGAGCGTTACGAGAAGGGATCTGAGGACATTCCTCAGACAGTACAAACCATAGGTTGTCAACAACGAGAATCGTATTCAAGTTGGACTTCCACGTAGTAAAAGTCTCACCAGTTAAACGGTCGCTTTTAAGTAAGGCTATTATTGAGGACGACATTCTGAAAATCCAAAATAGTTCTAATTAGTTATGCCTTTTTAACCCATTTAAAAAATCAATCATATTTAGCAAAATTATTAAAAAACCCTTGTGTTTAAACTAAACCCACTGTTTAAGTTAAACCTTTAATTTTGCAACGATACTTCAAGGGTTTAGAACAAAAGCTTCCGTCAGGCGGTCAGTCATTCCTTCCTTGAATTGAGACTTTCTCAGCCAATTCTCATTACCAGAACATCTCATGTCCCAATGGTCCTTAGCTACCGTTTGTTTGGTCAAGGATTTGTTAACTAACTTAACTCATCCCGTAAATGTGACCCTACCATTTTCAGATCCAATAGGCTCGAGCCAACAGACTACTATTAAGAAAGACAACTGTTGGCAAACAACCTAAGAGACCCTATCCATTTCTTGAGTTCGCGGTGTTCTGATCCCTATAGTCAGGCCCTCCGTAGGGTTTGGCTGTTCCAGGACAACCTAGCAGGTGGACTATAGAAATCTCACGGTGCGACCTAATAGAGGAGACCATAGGATACGTTGACACGCGTCCTGCTCCCATTTACTATGGATACTTCCCTCATTCACCTTGGTATTGAACCATGCAAACACATACCGTAGGGGACGCCTGCTGACGCCGCACGAGCCGAGCATGGAACTCACGGTGTGAACTCTTGAGGACGTGAGAGTAAACTCGATGCGAACATCTCGTTTTCTCCCACTGAAGTTCCTAAAATTAGGGTATAGTTTTAACTTAGTCGGATTCTGGCTAAAAGAATCTATCTAAGTCTATGCCTATTATAACTATTATAACTAGGTCTTAAAACCTTATGTCTAGGTGAATAAACATTTTGATTAGCTAGAGATAAAAATAGAACTAAGGTTAATTCAACTCAGGTTCCGGGTCAGTTCCCAGGTAGGAGGTGTTCCGTTAACCGTCGACTTAAGTACCCCAAACCTTTAGATGAGAACTTCACCGGTAGAGTTCCCTTATAACCAAAGTCCTAAAGTCCTACTATATTTTAAACTATTTAAAATACTACGTAAGACTGTCCTATTAGAAATTGAAACTTAGGTCTAAATTAATTTTAAACAATTTAAAACTAATTAAATTTTAACCCAAGTTCCTATGTTTGCATGCATTTCTTTATTATAGGTTATGGTTTCTAAAACCCGTTTCATTTATAACTTTTATAAATTTTAATAATTAACCTATGAAAGAAACTATATTATAAATCCAACAATCAATATTCAATTTAGAATTATAAAAGGAATTCAACTATTTGAATTATAAAATTACTTACACAAAATAACATTTATTTTAAACTAAGCAATTTCATGCTCCATGCAATTTATTTTCCATATAATCTAATCATAAGAATTATAATTAATTACTCATGAAAAATAAATTAATCATGAATTTTCAACCATATTCATATAACATTTATATAAATAAAATGCATACTTATCCTAAGGTGGGAAAAATCTAAATGACATTCATAAAGATAAATAGTCAGAAACAGGAATAATTTGGCCCCTAAAGTGCAAAAAATAAAATTACATTAATTTTATTTCATGAAACCGGTCCAAAAACACCCTGAACCGGCCTTGAACCGCTGAACCGGACCAAAAATAATTGAACCAACCGAACCCTGAACCGGCGTTGTAACGCTGCTGACCCCTTAAATGCCCGCGTCGATAGAGGCATTTGGCGGCGTTGCGCGACGCTTCTTCAGCGTTGTAACGCGATGAACAGCGTTGCAATGTCGCCGCTTGCGCAAAGGCGGCGGTAAAAACTCACGAACACAAAGCAGCCTTCCGTTCTTCAATTTCTCCTTCGATTCTCAACCAAATTG
This sequence comes from Trichosanthes cucumerina, assembly GCA_036507285.1. Classification (NCBI taxonomy): domain Eukaryota; kingdom Viridiplantae; phylum Streptophyta; class Magnoliopsida; order Cucurbitales; family Cucurbitaceae; genus Trichosanthes; species Trichosanthes cucumerina. The sequence continues at coordinate 35,038,595 of CM071842.1, read as the reverse complement.
AATGAAACTGGTCCCGAACGACTCGTAACTCAATTACAGACTCAATTATGCACTTTTTGCTCAAAAACGCATGGGCCTTTACATACAATTTGAATAAAATCGAAGTAAACTAAGGCCAAAACATTCCTAAACAAGTTTTACAGCAAACCAAATGCATTTCCCACAAAATCAATGCAATTTTGTTTCAAAACAAAAACAAATCAAGCATTGCTCTGATACCAATTGATGGAGATCTTATCTCCTTGAGCAGCGGAAATGTGTTTGGGATCTTAATTACTTGATTGTTTTGCTTAAAACAAAAACCAGTACATTGGCAAAAATACAGAACAAGAATGAAATTCTAATCCTATTAGACATGGATTAATTGTATACAAACATGCTACAAGTTTAACGATTAAACTAATAAAAGAGAGGGACACCTTTGTAGACTTTCTCCAGCAACTTGTTGCTCCAAAGGTTGTACAGCAAATCAATTGTACAGGGACTTCTCTGTTTTCTTCCAGCAAGAACACAACCACCAGAGATCACCTTCTAAATCTCTGAGTTCTACTTAGATCAACCCTGGTGGGAAGGTAATCCAACAATTGGAATTCTGAGAATCGAAAAAGAGAGAGAATTTTGAGTTGTGTAAATCAACCATTGATCGATCGATCAATACACACCCCTTCTCCCTGTTAAGCTATCGATAGGGAGAAGGAAAGGGATAGTGGGAACGTGTCTGGAAGACACGTTCCCTTATTTTATTATTAAAATAATAATAATAATAATAATTAAATCAAATTTAATTATTAATTTAAATAATACAATATTTAATTTGGATTAAATCTCATTTAATCATATCATCCCTTTAACCTATAGTTTTAATGTACATCCAGTGCACATTAAATTTTAACCTATAGTTTTCAAATGTGAATCACATTCACATTTAATATAATATTTGAACTCTTTCAAATATTCAATTCTCTCATATAATTTAATATGAATCACATTCACATTAAATTTATAATATATAGTTCCAAAACTATATATTATATTGTATCAATATACATTAAGATTATTCCCTAATGAATTTGAACATTTCAAATTCTAATGATCTAAGAACCCTTTACGAGCTAGAAGGTGGACCTAATGGACCTACAGATCAGAAGCTCTAACGATACGAGATTGCTCGGTTAATCTCATTAACCTCCCAATCAACATTCGTTAATCATGGAACACTCCACTAAAGTCCCACACTACACTCTTCTCACTCTGAGAGATATTTCGTATCCATGGATATTGACCAATATGACCAGTCAATCCTTCATTTAATGTTCAGTAACACCACACTGGTCAAATTACCATTTTACCCTCGGGTTACATCTTGTGCCTTAAGTACCAAGTGCTCCTCTAATGAACAATTTGTTTGTGGTCCCGCTAACAAACAGAGTCCCTCTCGGGCCAATGAGAGGGTCGGACCCTTTGTTCAAGTCCCGGAGACACCACTTAAGGGAACATTCCTCTACTTACCCTAGTAGGCAGGAAGGAGTGAATTCCATCTTGCTAAGTTAAGTCCCCAGCCGCTCACTCGGTCTTGTCCGCAAGAAAGTAGGCATATTGAGTCGGCGAAACTGGCCACTCTCACCCATACTAGTCAAAGGACAATGCCTCGCGAACAGGAGTTCGTAACCTACTCAGGATTGAGATCAAGTTGCCTAGGTCATCCTAGTGAAATAGAAACCTAACTAGTCAGCAGAGTTCTGACTAGAGGTTAATATTTCGTGGGTTGATCTTATGTAATCTCATTACATAGGATATCCCCACTCACATGTCATCTACACGAACACGTTAGGATCACAGTGTTTGTATCAAATACAAAGTGGGTCACATCCATAGTTTTACATGGGTAAGGTACCCAAACCTTATCCCCTAACTATAGACCCTTTAGGTTGTATCTCGAACCGAGATCCTTTTTATGTACATTACATTGATTAAAGATTCATTTAATGACCTTGGATGTTTAGTTTATTGGATTTAGGGTTTAAATAAAGGCAAACTCGTAGATAATGAACAATAACACTTTATTGAAATAATAACACTTTATTACATTAATTAGAACATAATTACAAACTACGAGTTTTAGGGTACAAAATCCAACAGAAATGAGAGCTAGGTGTCGTCGAGGTTGCTTGTTAGCTAGTTTGGACATGAGTGGGCTACTTACTGAGTATTTTTATAATCACTCGCCTACTTTAATGTTTTTGGTTGCAGGTAAGAAACCTTGAGACAGTTGACGATGACGACGACCTCGCGAGGCTGTGGACCCCTCATGTTTCTTGTCTTTAGGCTTAGTTTTTTTTTCTTGAGTTTGTTCTTGTTAGAGTTTGTATCACTTAGCTGCTCGACAAACTTTGATTCCTCTTTTTCTATGATACTTCGTAATTGATGTTGGTAGTTTTCATTTTGTCTTAGTTAAATTCTGTTGCATGCTCATCTATCTGAAATTGTGTATTGGAACTCTGGTTGTAGCCCAACCCATTTTTTTGTTGATGTTTGGTGGAGTTTGGGTATTCTTTGAAACTCTTGGAAGTGTTTCAGCTTGATAGGTTCCAGGAAAAATTTTGGTTTTCTCCTTGCTATGTCGTTATGCTGCCGAAATTTCTAAAAGGATTGAATCCCACAACGGAAGTGAATTGAATCGCGTATTCTTGAAATTCATTATGTAGATCAAATCAAGAACATGGACTAACAACGATTAAGCATAAATTAAGAAATATGGACAACATATTGTTACCTTTCTAGATCTAAATCTTCCTGTGCTCCTTACGATCTCGCGTTCTCAATGATCCCAACACAATCGATCTTGGTGCTAGATCTTATTCGTTGTATCTCTAGGAGAGGGAGGAAGGTGGGATTCCTTTTCTTGGAGTTGAGAGAGGTTTAGAGAAAATGAGACAAAGATATTGTGGAACTCTTCCAACAATAAGATGATTAGGGTATCTCTCATTTTAGTATATAGTTTATTGTGAATCAAATTCTCATTAAACTATCAAGTATATCACATACAACTGATATATCTCCTCATATATGAAATTTAACACTTCAATTTCGATCCAAACTTTATACCCTCATTATTTCCTTGTTGAGCCAACGGAGGGACCTAATGGACCTAAAGATCATGAGCTCCAATGATATGAGATAAACCGATCGAACTGTTTGATCTAACTAATCAACATTCATTATCTACGAGTCACTCCACTATAGACTCGTAGTTGCACTCTCCTCACTGTAAACTGTGTTATATCCATTGATATAATCAACACCTGTGAGCTGACCCTTCACAAGTTGTTCGTAATCACAGCTGGGTCAAATTACCATTTTACCTCTATGATTACCTTTTGCTCCTTAAGCGCTATTGATCCTCTACTGAAGAACAAATCTATGGTCCTACCATAAACATAATTCTTCTTAGGCCAGTAAGAGGGTGGGGTCTCGTTGTTCAAGACCTGGATTCAGTTCTTAAGATAACAACCAATCTAATTCTCTTATTTAGGAATGAGTGAATTCCATCTTGCAGAGTTAAGTCCCCAACTACCTACAAGGTCCTATCCCTGAGAAGGTAGGCATATTGAGTAGGCTACATGCCACTCTCACCCATACTAATCTAAGGACAAACACCTATAAGCAGGAGTTCGTAACTTGCTCAGGATTCAGGTCAAGTCACTAATGATCATCTATAAATTATTAGACTTATCCTATTAACGGTGTTACACTAATAGACTAATAATTTGCAGTCCGGTCTTGTACGATCTCATCGCACAAGATGCCCCTGAAAGAGTCTAAATTAAGAAAGCGGAAGCAATTTAGGATCTTGAACACTCTAAGTTGATCAATTTTGCTAAATAAAATGCATGCTCAAAGCTGGAAAAACTGGGAGTTAAGAAACTCACCTATGAAGATCATTCTATAGGCCCGGTGGACGATTTGCAACACGAACAGTTCATGGACCACCGCTAGTGTCTTCCCTACTATCCTCAGGCCTTGAAATGGATTGTGGGATCCTAGATTGAGATAATTTGGAAGAAAAGTCTTCAAATGTCACAAAACGGGAATCCTTTGATTTTTTGCAAAATTCTCTCAAATTTCCTCAAATTACCATTAAATAAAGTTTCATCAAACTTCATTAGAGTGACAAGTCAAGTGTGATGAGGATGGTTTGCGATGGAGGTTGCCAATTTTGGTAAATTTTGAGTTTGACTCATCTTGGGCAATTTGGCAACTTGGATTTCATGAAAATCCTTCATTTTTATTTTAATTTTAATTCAAAAATCAATATTAAATTAATTTTTAATTAAAATTAATTTTATCAATTAAATAATTTAAATAAATTGCCCAAACTCGATCGATTTTTCGAACATGAATCTTTTTTCATGCTATAAACCGATCCAATATTTAAATTATATTTAAATATATACACCTCCTTTTAATCATAGTTTAATTCATAATTAAGATATGACTCGTTAAATATATCGCATATAATTAACGATTTCTCCCAAAACTGAATTTGAACAATTCAAATTCTTTTCTCTCAAAATGTTACAAGGCTTAGTCCGAGCTAGTACGGAGGACCTAATGGACCTACAGATCATGAACCCCAACGATACGAGATTAACTGATCAAGCTCTTTAGCCTAGCTAATCAACATTCGTTAACCACCGGGGCACTCCACTAAAGCCCAGCGGTTGCACTCTCCTCACTGTAGATATATTTATGTCCACTCGATATAACCATGATTAGTAAGCCGATCCTTCACAGGTCGTTCGTAATTACAGCTGGGTCAAAAAAATATCGTTTTACCCTTGTAATTACTTCTTGTTCCTTAAGTCACACTGATCCTCTAATGAACTTGGTTTGTGGTCCAACCAACAAACCGAATCCCTCTCAGGCCAATGAGAAAGGTGGGCTCTTTGTTCAAGACCCGGAGTCAGCACTTAAGGGAACAACCTCTCTACTAATCCCTTAAGCGGGTAGGAGTTAATTCCATCTTGCAGAACTATGTTCCCAGCTATCTACCCGGTCTTATCCCTGAAATGAGAGGCTTATTGAGTCGGCAATCTCGGGCCACTCTCACCAATGCAAATCTAAGGATAATCCGAATAAACAGGAGTTCATAGCACGCTTAGGATAAGATCGAGTTACCTAGGTCATTGTATGAATATAGTTAGTTAAGACAGTAAATGGAATTATAAAGTCTGAGTGACTATTTCGCGGTCCAGTCTTATGCAAACTCATTGCTTAGGACGCCTCCACTCACATTGTTGTGATGTTTGTCCTAATCTCATTTAGTTTGTAAATTACTATTTGAAATTAATAAAGAGTTATTCATTTCATCATTTTGTATCTCGCATTTTATACAAACTTTGACCAATAAACTAAGCTCCAGGGTCATTGAATATATGAGAGAACTAGAACTTGAACGGTGTGTAGTTGACACACAGGGAGGATCACGTTCGAGTAAATGACCCGAACGGTCTATAGTATATGGATGGGGTTGGAGACCTAATCCTGGATACACTATGGATGCGGCCCGCTTTGTATTAAGATACAAACGAGTTGATCTGACTCGTTCATGTGGTTGACATGCGAGTGGGGGCATCCTGTACAATGAGATTGTACAAGACCGGACCGTGAATTATTAGACCTACTGATGTAATACCGTTAACAGTATGGACTAATAACTTCGTAGATGACCATTAGTGACTCGACCTGAATACTGAGCGTCTTACGTACTCCAGTATGCGGGGGTTTGTCCTTTGACTAGTACGGGTGAGGGTGGTCACAGTTACTCGCCCAATATGCCTATCTTCTCAGGGACAGAACCAAGTAGGGAGCTGAGAACTTAACTACACGAGAGGGAATTTACTCGTTCCCGCCTTTAGGGAAACTAGAGGGTTGTTCCCTTAAGTGTTGTCTCTAGGGCTTGGACAACGGGAGACCACTCTCTCACTGGCACGAGAGAGTTGTTGTGTATGGTCGGACCATTACAACATTGTTGTTCATTAGAGGAGTAGTGGAGACTTAAGGAGCAACAAGTACACACAGGGGTAAAACGGTAATTTGACCCAACAGTGTCTATGAACAACCTGTGAAGAGTCGACTCATGGATATTGGTTATATCAGTGGACATGTAATATCTTGCACTAACGGGAGTGCAGCTACGGGCTTTAGTGGAGTGTTACCATAGCTAATGAATGTTGATTAACCGGGTCAAAGAGTTTGATAGGTTAATCTCGGATCATTGGAGCTCGTCACTGTAGGTCCATAAGGTCCCTCGGTTGGCTCAAATTGGGTTAAAAGAAGGGTTAACGTTTTGGTGGGAATTGAAGTGTTCAAGTTCACTAATAGGGTATTTATGTCATTTATATGAGATATGAATGATATAATTTATAGTTTTAATATGAATGAGATTCATAATAAACTATAGGTTAGCCTAATTGTTGAATTAGGGTTAATTAGGAGAAATTAGATTAAGAGATATTAAATTGAATGTGATTCAATTTATAAATCCACAATATTGCAAATTTGATTTGTAATATGAGATATGAGATATCTTATAATATATGGTTATGCAAATATGATTTGCATAACCTATAGTTGTGGTAAAATGGTAAATAGGTGGAGATTTCAACTCCACCCTGTTGGGTTTTATGTCCTAAAACTCGTGGTGTTGTAAACTGAATGTATATTCTATTTTGCAATAAAAATGTTATTGAGATTTATTCAAATAAAGGTGTTATTGAATAAAGTGAATTGTATATTATGAAACTCTAATCCAATAAAGAACCCATGACTATAGGATGTATACTTGAACTTTATGTGTGACATAAAAGTGGATCAGGTTCAAGTTATAGCCAGAACGGTCTATAGTATAGGGATAGGACTGGGTACCTTATCCTAGGGACACTATGGACGCGGCCCAGTTTGTAAAGTACAAATGATGTGATCCTGAATCGTTCATGTGGAGACATGCGAGTGGGGGCGTCCTATACAATGAGTTTGCATAAGACTGGACCGAGAAATAGTCACTTAGACTTTATAACTCCGTTTACTGTCTTAACAGACTATATTCATACGATGACCTAGGTAACTCGATCTTAATCCTGAGCGTGCCATGAACTCCTGTTTATTCGGATTATCCTTAGATTTGCATGGGTGAGAGTGGCCTGAGATTGTCGACTCAATAAGCCTCCCATTTCAGGGATAAGACCGGGTAGATAGCTGGGAACATAGTTCTGCAAGATGGAATTCACTCCTACTTGCTTAAGGGATTAGTAGAGAGGTTGTTCCCTTAAGTGCTGACTCCGGGTCATGAACAAAGGGCCCACCCCTCTCATTGGCCTGAGAGGGATTCGATTTGTTGGTTGGACCACAAACCAATTGTTCATTAGAGGATCAGTGGGACTTAAGGAACAAGAAGTAATTACAGGGGTAAAACAGTATTTTTTGACCCAGGTGTAATTATGAACGACCTGTGAAGGTCGACTTACTAATCATGGTTATATCGAGTGGACAGAAATATATCTACAGTGAGGAGAATGCAGCCACTAGGCTTTAGTGGAGTGTCCCAGTGGTTAACAAATGTTGATTAGCTAGGTTAAAGAGTTTGGCCGGTTAATCTCGTATCGTTGGAGCTCATGATTTGTAGGTCCATTAGGTCCCCTTACTAGCTCGGACTAAGCCGTGTAACTTTTTGAGAGAAAAGAATTTGAATTGTTCAAATTCGATTTTGGGAGAAAACGTTAATTATATGTGATATACTTAACGTGTCACAGTTTAATTATGAATTAAACTATAATAAAGAAGAGGTGGAAATGTTTAAATATGATTTAAATATTTATTTGGTTTATAACATGAATAGGGATTCATGTTCGAACGGTCGATTTAAGAAATCGGGATTGGTCCAATTATTTAATTTGATATTTGATATTAAATTAAATAAATTATTTAATTAAATTATTTAATTAATTAAATTAATAAATTGATTTTAATTTAAAATTAATTTTATATTAATTTTTAATTAAAAATAAATGAAAATTCAAAATTGAATTTGGGTTTTCAATTGGACCAAAAATCAAAAGTGTGATTCACCCTTCTTCTTTTTCAAATTCACACAAATTGAGCACCTCCTTCTTGCTAAATCCTCATCATCTTCATGTTGTCATCTTCTCCTAGCTTGAAGAAGCTTTTGGTTTCTTTAATTGAAGACGAAACCATTAGATTTAATTGAAGACGAAACCATTAGATTAATAAGGATTTATCAGAATTTTTCTGATTCACGTTTTTCAGACCTTTCTCCCATCTCTCTTCAAAATCTCTCTATCAAAGATCCCACAATCTGTTCCAAGGCCTGAGGATAGTAGGGAAGACACTAGAGGTTGTCTACAAAGTGTTTGTGACAAGAAATTGCCCACGGATTAGGAGAATTTTGAACAACAAAGGTATGTGTTCATACTCTCTGTTTTTCCAGATTTGAGCATGCTTTTTATTTCGTAAAATTGATCAACTTAGAGTGTTCAAGATCCAAAATTGCTTCCGCTTTCTTTATCTACACTCTTTCAATTGGTATCAGAGCAATTTTGAGCACTCAATTTGATCAATTGTGTCTTGTGGTGGGTGTTTTTTGAAATACAATTTTTTTTGGCGTCTAAAGTGTTCTTTGTGCTTTGGCATTTAAATTGAGCATCAATTTATGCTTTATTTTCAAATTGGTCAAGTGTGTTTAAGCATTAATGTATATAGAATAAGCTGAAAAAATTTTAAATCGATTGGAGTCTGGAAAGGCCCTCAATTTGAAGAAACAAGCATGAAAGGTCACTGAAAATCAAAACAGAGTGTGGTTGCTGTTCTTCAATTTGAATTCTGCTCCATAAAGCACCTACAGCCCGCGTGAATTGATTTCAAAATGGAGAAGAAAGTGTTGACTTTGACCGGTTCAATTTATTTTGAATCGGTTCGGCTCGATTTTGGTCCGGTTCGGGTGATTTTAGACCGATTCTGACTATTTCGAGGCCGGTTTTTCCATTTTGGAGGTCCATTTTACCAATTGGAGGTCCGGTTCAGCCTTTTACAGCCCAGTTCAACCTTTTGAAGGCCCGGTTCACACATATGAAAGCTGGTTCGATTTTAATTCTAGATTATTATTGTAATAATTTAGTTATTTGCTTGCATTAGATGCCAAAACCAGTCCACTTTAGTGTGTTTAATTAATTATGCATTGTGAATGTATGTTTTAATTAAAATCCCTGATTGTATGTGCATAAAGTATGCCATATAGATTTTAAAATCCCACCATAGAAAGCATGTTCCATGCATTGAAAGTATGTTATAAGTGTTATAATATATAGTATGCATGAATTGGGGTTTCATAGGAATTAATATGAGTGTTATATTAATTTATGAAACAAATATTATATGTTTTAATTATAATTAATATAAAGGTTATATTAATTAAAAATTAAACATATAATTGTTATGCATTTATTCATGTGATGGATTTGTTATAAATGTATGTATATTCATGTGATAAATGATCAAGCATTTTATAACATAGAAATGCATGTGACTTAAGGTTAATTAATTAGTTTTAAAATGGTTTTAGCACTGAAAATTAATTAGACCTTAAGTTATCTAGTTCTAATAAGATTAGAATTGGGCAACCAATAATTTATAAATTGTGATTAAAGAGCGACTCTGTCTAAGGAAGGTTCTGGCTAGGTTGGGGTACTTAAGTCGATTTGAAGCGGAACACCCTACACGGGAACCAACCGGGAGTGAATTTAATCCAGAGGTTTATAAATTATTTTCGTGAGTGGCGTTTATTAAAAGTTAATAAATTGAACTCATAGACCTAGGTTTATTAAAAGGTTAATAGACTTAGGTAATTCCAGTATAATAGTTATATTGGTAGACTTAGGTCATATTGATTTAGCCGAAATATGCCTAAGTAAAAGTATACCCAAACTGTTTAAAATACTTAGTGGGAGTGAAAAGGTATATATGATATATCAATTTCCTCTTACGCTCTTCGCGAAGTTCACACCGTGAGATTTATGCTCGGCCTCGTGATGTCAATAGGGCATCCCCATTCGAATGGTATTTGCATAAATCAAGAACAAGGTGAATGGAGAAAGTATTTATAGTAAGTGGGAGAAGGAAGTGTGTCAACACCTCCTATGGTCTCCTCCATTAGATTGGACCGTGAGATTCCCATGTTGCGCCTGCAGGTTGCCCATAGTAGCACCATCCATTTGGAGGAATGTAACATGGGATTCGAAACAACTCAAACTCCAGAAATGGATAGGGTCTCTTAGGTCCATTCCCAGCTTTGACTTTCCAATTCGGTAGCATTGTTGGGGTCGACCTCTTAGGTCTAAAAATGGCGGGTCACATTTACGAGAATTACCAAGTTTTAGTGAATTCTTGACCAAAATAGTGATAACTAGAATGCTATAGGAATAAGAGTTATTTCGGTATTAGCATTTAGTCAAGAATGTATTGGTTTGGTGAAGGAGTGATTGACTGCCCTTCGATAGTGGTTGCTCTGACTCACTGAAGTATCGTTGCAAAAATAATAATGAGTTTACGGGTACATTATTACTTTTGCTAAAATTCTTAAATTGGATGCTTGTTATGGGTTAAAAGCAATTCACTAATAGAATATGTTTTATTTTGAGCATGTCGAGCTCTTTTATTCAATTACTCGCCTAAGACAAACTTAACGGTGATAACTTTGGAACCTGAAAATCAAACTTGAATACGATTCTTGTAATTGATGATCTAAGGTTCGTCTTGATGGAGGAATGTCCTCCCCCTCCTAGCTCGTCTGCAACCCGAATAGTTCGGGATGCATTTGACAAATGGACTAGGGCTATGATAAAGCCCGGGTCTACATCTTAGCCAGCATATCTAATGTATTGTCTAAGAAACATGAGAGCATGATCACCGCAAAGGAGATCATGGGATCATTACAGGCCATGTTTGGACAACCGTCCTCGTTGGTTCGTTATGATGCTCTCAAGTACGTTTACAACTCCCGAATGAAGGAGGGAACATCTGTTAGGGAGCATGTCCTTAATATGATGGTCCACTTCAACGTGGCAGAGGTAAACGAGGCTGTCATAGATGAGAACAGTCAGGTTAGCTTTATAATGGAATCTCTTTCGAAGAGTTTCCTGCAGTTCCGCACCAATTCGGTGATGAACAAGATAGAGTATAACCTAACTACTCTACTCAACGAGCTCCAGACTTTCGAGTCTCTGATGAAATCAAAAGGAAAAGAGAAGGAGGCAAACGTTGTCACTTCAAGGAAGTTCCTGAGAGGATCATCCTCAGGGACTAAGTCTGGTACTTCTTTTTCTAAAAATAAGGGTATTCAGGAGAAGAAGAAGGATAAAGGGAAGGAAAAAACTCCCATACGCAAGGTTAAATCCATAGGAAAATGTTTCTATTGTGGTGAAGACGGGCACTGGAAGAGGAACTGCCCGAAGTACCTTGCAGAAAAGAAAGCTGAGAAAGAAAAACAAGGTAAATATGATTTACTCGTTGTTGAAACATGTTTAGTGGAACATGATGATTCCGCCTGGATACTAGATTCAAGAGCCACTAACCATGTGTGTTTTTCTTTTCAGGAAACTAGTTCCTGGAGGCAGCTTGTTGATAGTGAGATAACTCTCAGGGTTGGAACAAGAGAGGTTGTCTCAGCTAGAGCAGTGGGAGCGGTGAAGTTGTTATTTAGAGATAGATTCATTTTATTAGAAAATGTACTTTTGGTTCCTGGAATCAAAAGAAATCTTGTATCTATCTCTTGTTTACTTGAACATTTGTATAAAGTATCTTTTGAATGTAATGAAACGTTCATTTGCAAAAGAGGTGTATGAATATGTTCTGCTAAACTTGAAAACAACTTATATGTGTTAAGACCAACAGAGATAAAAAGCTATTTTGAACACCGAGATGTTTAAAACAGCTGATACTCAAAATAAAAGGCAGAAACTTTCTCCAAGTACCTATCTTTGGCACTTGAGACTAGGTCACATTAATCTCAATAGGATTGGGAGATTGGTTAAGAGTGGTCTCCTAAGTCAGTTAGAGAACAACTCCTTACCACCATGTGAGTCCTGTCTTGAGGGAAAAATGACTAAACGACCTTTTTCTGAAAAATGTTATAGGGCCAAAGAACCCTTGGAACTCGTGCATTCGGATCTCTGTGGTCCAATGAATGTCAAGGCACGAGGAGGTTATGAATATTTCATCAGTTTCATTGATGATTATTCTAGGTATGGTTATCTTTGCCTAATACATCATAAGTCTGAAACCCTTGAAAAGTTCAAGGAGTATAAGCCAGAAGTTGAGAATTCGTTAGGTAAAACGATTAAAACACTTCGATCAGATCGAGGTGGAGAGTATATGGATTTAAGATTCCAAGACTATATGATTAGAACATGGAATCGTATCCCAACTCTCAGCGCCCGGTACACCTCAACAGAATGGTGTATCTGAAAGGAGAAATAGAACCCTATTAGACATGGTTCGATCTATGATGAGCTACGCTCAGCTGCCTAGTTCGTTTTGGGGATATTCAGTAGAAGCTGCTGCATATATTTTGAACATGGTTCCCTCTAAGAGTGTTTCAGAAACACCCTATGAGTTTTGGAAAGGGCGTAAATGTAGTTTACGTCACTTCAGGATTTGGGGATGTCCGACACATGTGCTAGTGTCAAATCCAAAGAAATTGGAACATCGTTTAAAATTATGCCTATCCGTAGGATACTCCAAAGAAACGAAAGGTGGTCTATTTTATGATCCTCAGGAGGACAAGGTGCTTGTGTCGACAAATGTCACGTTCTTAGAGGAAGACCACATGAGAGATCATCAACCTCGTAGCAGAATTGTCTTGAGCGAAATTTTCAAGGATGCTATAGTTAAATCAACAAAAGTTGTTGATCAAGCTGGTCCTTCTCAAGAGTTGAGATTACCTCGACATAGTGGGAGAGATGTTAGACAACCCGACCGTTACATGGGTTTGACTGAAATCCAGGTCGTCATACCTGATGATGGCATTGAGGATTCATTGACCTATAAACAGGCAATGAATGATATAGATAGGGACCAATGCATTAAAGCCATGGATCTCGAAATGGAGTCAATGTACTTCAATTCAGTCTGGGAATTTGTAGATCAACCAGATGTTGAAAGACCTATCAGTTGCAAGTGGATCTACAAGAGGAAATGAGATCAAGCCGGTAAGGTGCAAACCTTTATGGCTCGACTTGTGGAAAAGGGTTATACTCAAAGGGAAGGGGTGGCTTTGAACAGAATATTGACGAGCCTTGTGTCTACAAGAAGATAGTCAATACCATTGTAGCTTTCTTAGTCTTATACGTAGACGATATCCTGCTCATTGGGAATGATGCGGGATTCCTGACTGGCATTAAGTAATGGCTAGCGACCCAATTCCAAATGAAAGATTTGGGAGAGGCTCAGTTTGTCTTTAGAATCCAAATTGTTCGGAATCGCAAGAACAAAACGCTAGCGCTGTCTCAGGAATCTTATATTGACAAGATGTTGATTAGATATAAGATGCAGAATTCCAAGAAGGGTTTATTACCTTTCAGGCATGGAATTCATCTGTCTAAGGAACAATGTCTTAAGACACCTCAAGAAGTTGAGGATATGAGACGCATTCCTTATGCATCAGCTGTCAGTAGTCTAATGTATGTCAGGCTATGTACTCGACTCGACATATGCTATGCAATGGGAATTGCCAGCAGGTATCAGTCCAATCCTGGATATGATCATTGGGCTGCCGTTAAGAATATCCTCAAGTATCTGAGGAGAACGAGGGACTATATGCTTGTGTATGGCGCGAAGGATTTGATCCTTGCAGGATACACTGACTCTGATTTTCAGAATGATGTAGATTCGAGGAAATCCACATCGGGATCAGTGTTCACTCTTAACGGAGGAGCTATAGTATGGAGGAGTATAAAGCAAGGTTGTACTGCTGACTCCACCATGGAGGCTGAGTATGTCGCAGCTTGCGAAGTAGCGAAGGAGGTTGTATGGCTTAGGAAGTTCTTGGCTGATTTGGAAGTTGTTCCAAATATGAATTTGCCTATCACCCTTTATTGTGATAATAGTGGTGCAGTGGCAAATTCTAAAGAACCTAGAAGCCATAAGCGCGGAAAGCACATAGAGCGCAAATATCATCTCATCAGGGAGATTGTGCAACGAGGAGATGTGATCGTCACGCAGATCGCTTCGGAGCACAACATTGCTGATCCGTTTACAAAGCCCCTCACAGCTAAAGTGTTCGAGGGACACCTAGAGAGTCTAGGACTACGGGTTGTACAGTAGGACAGTTTTCTTGCTCAACATGTTTGACACCACCGACGTTTTAGTCCAAGTGAAATTTTGTTGGGTTTTATGTCCTAAAACTCGTGGTGTTGTAAACATAATGTATATTCTATTTTGCAATAAAGATGTTATTGAGATTTATTCAAATAAAGGTGTTATTGAATAAAGTGAATTGTATATTTTGAAACTCTAATCCAATAAAGAACCCATGACTATAGGATGTATACTTGAACTTTATGTGTGACATAAAAGTGGATCAGGTTCAAGTTATAGCCAGAACGGTCTATAGTATAGGGATAGGACTGGGTACCTTATCCTAGGGACACTATGGACGCGGCCAAATTTGTAAAGTAAAAACGATGTGATCCTGAATCGTCAATGTGGAGACATGCGAGTGGGGGCGTCCTATGCAATGAGTTTGCATAAGACTGGACCGAGAAATAGTCACTTAGACTTTATAACTCTGTTTTGAAGGGATTTTGAATTCCCGCAGCGGAAGACGTTGTGAAACGTCGTTGATCCGTTGTGTAATTCCTATCTTAAAATTGAATCTATCTCATAGATCCTAGGCTAAACATGCAAAGAAGAAGAAGTAAACAATAAGTAATAGATACTAACCTCTTGAAGAACTCTTCTTCAACGTTTTCTCCTTCTCCGGTCACGATCTCTCTCGATCCAACGTTCTCCTTGAACACGAACCTCGATCCGAACGCAAGACACTTCCAAAACGTCTTCTCGGTTGTTCTCGGGAGGTTGAGGGAGAGTAGGTGGGACTCCCTTTGGTTTTGGGTGAGGAGAAGTTTTAGAGAGAATTGAGAGAGAATGAGAGAAAGCCTTTTGCTCTCTTTGGATGAAAATCCAAAAATGGCAATGGCATACCAAAGGCTTCTTGCAAAGCCTTTAAATACTATTGTGTGATGGAGTTAAGACCTCCACCAAATCACAATTTTTTACCACAACCATATAATATACAAATCACATTTGCATATTATATAATATAAAGTATCTCATACCTTATTATACAAATCTCATTTGCATAAATGTGGAATTATAAATTGAATCACATTCAATTTAATTTCTCTCAATTCAATTTCTCCAAATAGCACTAATTAATCAATTAGGCTATACCATAGTTTATTATGAATCTCATTCACATCAAACTATATATTATGTCATCTATATCTCATATAAATGACATAAATACTCAAATAATGAATTTGAACACTTCAAATTCACACCAAATCAGTAAACCCTCAATTTGTCCAATTTGAGCCAACCGAGGGACCTAATGGACCTATACGTGTGAGCTCCAATGATCTCGAGACTAACTCACAAACTCTTTGACCCGGTTATTCAATATTCATTAGTTACTGGTAACACTCCACTAAAGCCCGTAGTTGCACTCTCATCATTGTAGGACAAGTTGTGTCCATCGATATAACCAATACCCATGAGTCGACCCTTCACGGGTTGTTCGTAGTCACACGGTTTGGGTCAAATTACGCTTTACCCATGTGTCTACCTCTTGCTCCTTAAGTCCCCTTCGCTCCTCTAATGAACAACTACGTTGCATGGTCCAACCATAAACAACAACCCTCTCAGGCCAATGAGAGAGTGGGGCCCCGTTGTTCAAGCCCTGGAGACAACACTTAAGGGAACAACCTCTCTAGTTTCCCTAAGTCGAAGCAGTGAATTCCTTCTTGCGTAGTCAAGTTCCCAGCTCCCCACGTGGTCCTGCCCCTGAGAAGATAGGCATATTGGGCGAGCAACAGTGGCCACCCTCACCCGTACTAGTCAAAGGGCAGACCCCCGCAGACAGGAGTCCGTGACACGCTCAAGATTAAGGTCGAGTCACTAATGGTCATCTACGAATTTATTAGCTCTATATTGTTAACGGTGTTACATCAGTAAGTCTAATAATTCACGGTCCGGTCTTGTACAATCTCATTGTACAGGATGCCCCCACTCGCATGTCAACCACATGAACGAGTCAGATCACCTCGTTTGTATCTAATACAAAGCGGGCCGCATCCACAATGTATCCAGGATTAGGTCTCCAACTCTATCCATATACTGTAGACCGTTCGGGTCATTAACTCGAACGTGATCCTCCCTGTGTGTCCACTACACACCGTTCAAGTTCTTACTTCTCTCATAATGCAATAACCCTGGAGCTTAGTTTATTGGATTAAGTTTATGAAAAATGCGAGACACAAAGTTTAAATAAATAACTCTTATTTATTACACAATGTTGAAATAAATAACTCTTATTCATTTACAACTTGGAATATTACAAACTACACGAGATGAGGACATACATCCCAACATGTTTACTGTCTTAACTAACTATATTCATACGATGACCTAGGTAACTCGATCTTAATCCTGAGCGTGCCATGAACTCCAGTTTATTCGGATTATCCTTAGATTTGCATGGGTGAGAGTGACCTGAGATTGTCGACTCAATAAGCCTCCCATTTCAGGGATAAGACCGGGTAGATAGCTCGGAACATAGTTCTGCAACATGGAATTCACTCCTACCCGCTTAAGGGATTAGTAGAGAGGTTGTTCCCTTAAGTGCTTACTCCGGGTCTTGAACAAAAAGTCCACCCCTCTCATTGGCCAGAGTGGGATTCGGTTTGTTTGTTGGACCACAAACCAATTGTTCATTAGAGGATCAGTGGGACTTAAGGAACAAGAAGTAATTACAGGGGTAAAATAGTATTTTTTGACCCAGGTGTAATTACGAACGACCTGTGAAGGATCGACTTACTAATCATGGTTATATCGAGTGGACAGAAATATATCTACAGTGAGGAGAATGCAGTCATTGGGCTTTAGTGGAGTGTCACGGTGATTAACATATGTTGATTAGCTAGGTTAAAGAGTTTGGTCGGTTAATCTCGTATCGTTGGAGCTCATGATAGGTCCATTAGGTCCCCTTACTAGCTCGGACTAAGCCTTGTAACTTTTTTAGAGAAAAGAATTTGAATTGTTCAAATTCGATTTTGGGAGAAAACGTTAATTATATGTGATATACTTAACGTGTCACAGTTTAATTATGAATTAAACTATAATAAAGAAGAGGTGAAAATGTTTAAATATGATTTAAATATTTGTTCGGTTTATAACATGAATAGGGATTCATGTTCGAACGGTCGATTTAAGAAATCGGGATTGGTCCAATTATTTAATTTGATATTTGATATTAAATTAAATAAATTATTTAAAATTAATTAATTAAATTATTTAATTAATTAAATTAATAAATTAATTTTAATTTAAAATTAATTTTATATTAATTTTTAATTAAAAATAAATGAAAATTCAAAATTTAATTTGGGTTTTCAATTGGACCAAAAATCAAAAGTGTGATTCACCCTTCTTCTTTTTTAAATTCACACAAATTGAGCACCTCATTCTTGCTAAATCCTCATCATCTTCATGTTGTCATCTTCTCCTAGCTTGAAGAGGCTTTTGGTTTCTTTAATTGAAGAAGAAACCATTAGATTAATAAGGATTTATCAGAATTTTTCTGATTCACGTTTTTCAGACCTTTCTCCCATCTCTCTTCAAATTCTCTCTATCAAAGATCCCACAATCTGTTCAAGATCTATCATGATAACCTTGGAACTTAGTTTATTGGATTTAGTTTTATGTGCGAGAATACAACATTAACAAAATAAATAACTCTTTATTTATTTGATTAACATTTTACGAAAACTACACAAGTCACCAACAGTCATTTGTTCATCACCTTGACAAGGAACAGGTGAGTTGATAAGGGTCATATCTTGTGCAACATGGGCATTGCAACCGGAATCTGCCAGCCATACTTGGTCTTTATTATTTGAGTTTGCAGCATAGGATGCAGCCATGGCTGCAAGTTGGGTTGGTGGATGTCTGCCTTGATATGCATAGTCCATTATGTGAAAGCAATCCAAGGCCGAATGACCAGGTCGATTGCATATTTGGCACATAGGTCGATTTTCATTGCTTCAATCAGTTGGATTTGGAGTGAAACCTCCTCTTTGGTGGTAGTTATTGTTGCGGCCACCACGGTTGTTTGACCCCCTGCCACCACCTCTAGAATTTCCACCTTTGTTCCACCCTTGATTATTGGAATTTCCACCTCTGGAATGATTATTGGAGTTACCACCTCTGTTAGACCCTTGATTTCTTTGGAGCGAAAGCATTGCAGTGGCAGGCACCAGATTTTCGACAGCTTTGTGTTGAGCTTCAAGGGTTTGTTCCTCTATTTTTAACAGAGAATAAAGATTCTCAAAGGAAACTGCATCAACCCGTGTTCGAAGTGATGTGCGGAAAGCATGGTATTCACTGGGCAATCCATTTAAGATATAGATCAACATTTCTTCATCATCAATCACAATACCCATATTGGCTAGTCGATCTTTGGTTTCTTTTGCACGTTGAACGTAGTTATCAACTGATTCATCAGATTCATCAGGTTTCTTGGAGAGAATTTGTAATGTGGAGTGGAGATGAATGATATGAGAGCGAAAAATAGAGGAAAACCTTGTTTCGAGGCAAAGCCATGTTTCTCGTGTAGTGGAGCATCCAACCACAAGAGCAAGAACTTGAGAAGATAAAGTGGAGTTTATCAAGGCTGCAATGGCACGATCTTGCGCAAGTCAATCTCCATAATGTGGATTTGCCTCTAATGTTGTTCTTCCTTGATCATAAAGAAGATATCGCGGGGGTTCAGGCACCAATTCATCAACAAAACCGAACAATTTGTGAGCATGAAGAATTGGAGAGATTTGATGCTTCCAAAGGGAGTAATTTTAAGAATCAAGTTTGATTGAAATCAAATTGCAGACGTTTGACAGAAGGAGGATGGGCAGTGAGCTGTGAGATAGAGCAGAGGATTGGGAAGTGGTGGAATTGCTTGAGAGTGCCATTTGTAATTTTCAGATTTGGACGTTTGTCAAGAGCGCTCTGATACCATGAAAAAGGCAGTGAACTTTCAATGAGAGTTTTATTCACACCACATAGGAAAGCGTTTCTGAGAATATACCTTTCATATATATGAAGGTATGTTTAACAACCTTCTAACCTCTCAACTAACTATTAGTTCAAACTAATAGCAATAATAACAGCCATCAAATCTAAACATCCTAACAACAACAATAACCATTAGCAGTTACATAACAACCTAACAATCTAACAGTCTAACATGATTCATCATATTTGAAGGGAATGTAATTTTCATCTTCATGATTCGACAATTTGGTCTTCCCAGGTGGTACTTTTCACATTTAAGGTGGATCTAGTTGCTAGATGATCCTCTTAGCTGAGGTGTTTGATTGAGTTTCTCTCTTTCACTTAAATGTTGTGCTCTTGGTCTCTTGTTTGTTCTTCCTTTATTGTTTGTTTGTTGTTTGTGTTTGTCTTTCAGTTTTTGTGTATTCCTAAATTGTTTAATATTCATATATTTTACCTTGACTAAGTTTGAGGTCGTCCTTTTGCAGTATATATCTAATCTTTGCCCAAAAAAAAAAAACAATTTCTTGTGAATTGCGTTAAATAATTTAATGGGTTAGAAAAATTATAAATATATTTTGTTGGAGCTACAAGTCTTTCACAGTTTTTTCCTTTTTTATATATTAAAATCCTCAACTAGGAGATTACTTAATTATAGATAAGAATCCATATAACCATTGGTATTGTTGTAAAAATAGGATGAAAACCGGGTATAATTTTATCAATATTAAATACTAATATAATAATATATTTATAATAATAATATAATAATAATAATAATATTAAAATAAGTGTTTGGAAAGTGGAGGCAATATATATAATATAAATAAAGAGATAGTGGAAATTTATGGAAAATTAAATAAAGACTAAAAAGAGAAAGTGGGAGAGAATGAAGAGAATTGGAGAGAATTTCACCAATGGATGCCTTTTATTTTTCCACCAAAAGCCACTATTTATAGGCAATTTGGCAAGGGATGAGTTGGTACATTTGGACACTAAGCATTGGTAAAAATTTGACACTTGGAGGACACTATGGCTATGAAAATTTTGCCACTTGGCATAGGTAATATATGGCATGTGGATGGGCATTTATACTACATATGCCTCATTAAAACCTTACTAGGGAAAAACCCAATGGGATAAAAACCCTAGTGAACATCACTTGAGATCTCTGAGTCTTCGCATCCCAATACTGTGAACCAATTTCTCAAATGTTGTAGTTGGTAATGCTTTTGTAAATATGTCTGCCAAGTTATCCTTCGAACAAATCTGTTGTACTGAGATCTCGCCATTTTCTTCAAGGTCATGAGTGTAGAAAAGCTTCGGAGAGATATGTTTTGTTCTATCTCCTTTGATATATCCTCCTTTGATTTGAGCTATACATGCTGTGTTGTCTTCGTATAATATTGTTGGAGGATGTTTACATGAAGACCATCCACATGTCTCACGAATGTGTTGTGTCATCGATCTTAGCCATACACATTCTCGACTTGCCTCGTGAATTGCGAGAATTTCAAGCATGATTCGAAGAAGTGTTTGTGATGGTCCATTTCACCGATCGCCATGATATAGCGGTTCCTCCACATGTAAATAGATAACACATTCGACATCTAGCTTTGTGTGGATCGGATAGATAACCAGAATCTGCATAACCAACTAGATCAAAGCTAGATTTGTTAGAATAAAATAAACCCATATCAATCGTCCTCGAAGATATCGGAGTACATGCTTAACTCCGTTCCAATGTCTTTTGTAGGACATGAACTATATCTAGCTAATAAATTTACTGAAAATGCAATATCTCGGTCTTGTGTTATTAGCTAGATACATAAGTGCACCAATTGCACTAAGATATGGTACTTGAGGACCAAGAAGTTCTTCATTATCATCTCGAGGTCGAAATATATCTTTCTTTACATCCAAGTGAACGAACTTCCATTGGAATGTTCAATGGATGTGCTTTATCTATATAAAATCTTTTTAAGATTTTCTCTCTGTATAAGTTGATTGATGAACAAATATCCCATCTCGCTAAATGTTCAATTTGCAAACCAAGGCAAAATTTTGTTTTTCCAAGATCTTTCATTTGAATTCTTTCTTAAGATATTCTATTGCCTTGGATAACTCTTCAGAGTTCCAATTATATTTAAGTCATCAACATATACAGATTATAATAGCAAATCGATCGAGATTTCTTTATAAAAA
Source organism: Trichosanthes cucumerina (assembly GCA_036507285.1). Lineage (NCBI taxonomy): Eukaryota > Viridiplantae > Streptophyta > Magnoliopsida > Cucurbitales > Cucurbitaceae > Trichosanthes > Trichosanthes cucumerina. The sequence continues at coordinate 35,016,992 of CM071842.1, read as the reverse complement.
CACACGGACATATTGGATTATTTTGATATCCTTCTTTCAATGAGATATTCACTCAAAGCGATTATACCACATTCGTCCGATTGTTTTAATCCATATAATGATCTCAGTAACTTTATTGAATACAATTCCGAGAACTTGATTCATATGTTTTCGTATTTTAAATCCTTCGGGATTTTCATATAAATGTCATTATCGAGAGATCCATATAAATACGCCGTGACTACATCCATTAGATGCATATCAAGTTTTTCATATATCAAAGCCAATCAAATATCTTAATGTTATTGCATCCACCACGAGGAGAATATGTCTCCTCATAATCTATACTGGGCCTTTGCGAGAATCCTTGTGCAACAAGTCTCGCTTTATATCTTGTGACTTCATTCTTTTCATTTCTTTTCCTTACAAATACCCATTTGTATCCCACAGTTTAACACCTTACGGTGTTAGGACTCATTGGTCCAAAACCTCACGTTTTGAAAGTGAGTTCAACTCGCTTGGATTGCTTCTTTCCACTTCAACCAATCCTTTCTACGTTTACATTCATCGATAGATTTTGGATCAAAATCGTCACTTTCATGAATAATATCGTGGGCAACATTAAAAGCAAAAATGTTGTCAACAATAATATCATTTCGGTTCCATCTCTTTCCTGTTGTAACATAGTTTATAGAAATTTCATTATTATCCTCAAGCGTTTGATTTTCATCAATACTCTTTTGAGTAGTTATATTCTGGATTTCTTCTGGAACATCCATACTTTTTATCGAATCATTTTGATTCTCAACTACTTTTCTTTTTCGAGGATTTTTATCTTTGGAACCCATTGGTCTACCACGCTTTTGGCGTGCTCCAGACTCATTATTGACAACTTGTTCTTGTGGAATATCAATTTTTGATGGAGCATTTGCTGCTGGTATATATGATTTAGTCACCCTTTTAGCATCTGTGAATGCATCTGGTAATTGATTTGCTATATTTTGCAAATGAATTATCTTTTGAACTTCAAGTTCACATTGATCTCTTCGAGGATCTAAATGAGATAATAATGATGAATTCCACGTAATTTCTTTTTCCAACTTCTTAATTCCTCCCCCTAATGTTGGAAAATTTGTTTCATTAAAATGACAATCAGCAAATCGTGCAGTAAATACATCACCTGTCAGGGGTTCAAGATATTTAATAATTGATGGGGAATCATATCCAATATATATTCCTAACCTCCTTTGAGGACCCATCTTAGTACGTTGTGGTGGGGCAATTGGAACATATATTGCACATCCAAAAATTCTCAGATGGGATACATTTGGCTGCTGGCCATAAGCTACTTGCATGGGGGAATATTTATTATAGGCTACTGACCTAATACGTAATAATGATGTAGCGTGTAAAACGGCATGACCCCAAACCGATGTAGGGAGTTTAGCTCTCATAAGTAATGGTCTTGCAATTAATTGCAGACGTTTTATAAATGATTCTGCTAGACCATTTTGTGTATGAACATGAGTTACAAGATGTTCAACATTTATCCCAATTGACATACAATAATTATTAAAAGTTTGGGATGTAAATTCACCAGCATTATCAAGTCGAATTGTCTTAATTGTATAATCAGGAAATTGTGCTCTTAACTTAATTATTTGAGCAAGTAATCTTGCAAATGCAAGATTTCGACTTGATAATAAGCATACATGTGACCATCTGCTGGATGCGTCAATTAATACCATAAAATATCTAAATGGACCACTCGGTGGGTTAATGGGTCCACAAATATCACCTTGAATTCGCTCTAAAAATGTAGGTGATTCAATGCCCACTTTAATGATGATGGTCTAATAATTAATTTCCTTGAGAGCAAGCATCACATGACAACTCATTGGATTGAAGAATCTTACGGTTCTTTAAAGGATGTCCATGTGAATTCTCAATAATTTTTCTCATCATTATCGATCCCTGGATGACCCCCATCGATCATGCCAAACATTGAATATTTCTCGGATTGATGAACTTACGGTTCATTGTTGCATAACTTTCGATTACTCGTATATGAGTATAATATAATCCGTAAGAAAAGGTGGCGAGTGTTTCCAATATGCGTTTTCATGTGAAACAATAGATGTGATATAGAGATACTCTATATTATTTTTACGATCGGTTTCAACATGATAACCATTATTACGTATATCTTTGAAACTCAATAGATTTCTTTTTGATTTGCTAGAGAACGAGCATTATTAATTGAAAATTTTGTTCCTTTAGGCAAGATAAAACTTGCTTTTCCAAAACCTTCAATCAGTCCCAGAACCCGATATAGTATTGATTTTTGCTTCCAAAGCATTGTCAATTTAGAAAAATATTTTCTGTTTATGAGTATCGTGTGCGTAGTTGCGCAGTCTGCTAGAAATAAATCCTCATTGCTCATTTTCGGGTTACTCAACATATTGAAATTGTCCATATTTCTTCATTGATAAGAAAAGGAAAAACGATTACAAAAAGTTCTAAATATATATACAAAAACAAGAAACATATTATAAACAGTACTTAATTATATATCTTCATACAAAACATCCTCTACTTGTTTGATTGCATCAATTTTCTCTCCAGGAGATTCAAAATAATCACCACATCAAGATGCACCATATTTGAGGATCGAATACATCATCTTCTTGAATGGCAAGATTCACCTCCACATTCTTCCCTTTTCCTTTTTCCTTCAAGGAAGCTTGATAGAGATCAACAAGGTGTTTTGACGTACGACAGGTACGTGACCAGTGCCCACTCATTCCGCACCGGAAACATTTATGTTCATCACCTTTTGAACTTTTATCTTGTGGAGCTTTTCCTTTATGATCATCAGTTCGTGTGGGTTTCTTAAAGTTATAATGCCCACCACGAAAATAGGTATTTCTTCTCTACCGCGGTCCCGAGCCTCGACCACGACCACGACCTCGACCACGATTATTAAAATTCACAAGATTCACTTCAGTGGAATGGTGTTGCTCGCTTGGTCGAGATTCATGATTTTTCATTAATAGCTCGTTATTTTGTCAAACCACGAGAAAACATGAAATTAGTTCGGAATATTTTTAAAGCCTTTCTCTCGATATTCTTTGCTGCGAGAGCATATTCGAGACATGAAAAGTGGAGAATGTCTTCTCTAACATATCAACATCGAGTAATTTTTCTCCGCATAATTTTAATTTTGAACTAATTCTGAATAGTGCGGAATTATATTCACTTACTGATTTGAAATCTTGCAACCTCAGTGCATCCAATCATAACGAGCTTTTGGAAGAATAATCATTTTTTTGATGATCATACCTTTCTTTCAAGCCTTGCCATAGAATGTAGGGATCTTTTATTGTAAGATACTCCATTTTCAATCCCTCGTGAAGATGATGGCGAAGGAAGATCATGGCTTTGGCTTTTTCTTGATTTGATGCATCATTTCCTTCTTTAATTGTTTCTCCAAGATTCATGGAGTCTAAATGGATCTCAAAGATCAAGGACCCATGACAAGTAGTTATTTCCATTAATATCGGGCGCAAATTCTAATTTTGCAAGATTTGCCATAGTAATACTATATACAAAGAAATTGCATTTACATTAGGAAATCAATTAGACATGCAAAATAACATTTTATTATTAAAAATGGCTTACAGGAGGACTTACCTTCAGTGGAAAAATCGGCAGAGCTTCGTGTTGATAACGTGTTGTAAAAATATGATGAAAACCGGGTATAATTTTATCAATATTAAATACTAATATAATAATATATTTATAATAATAATATAATAATAATAATAATAATAAAATAAGTGTTTGGAAAGTGGAGGCAATATATATAATATAAATAAAGAGATAGTGGAAATTTATGGAAAATTAAATAAAGACTAAAAAGAGAAAGTGGGAGAAAATGAAGAGAATTGGAGAGAATTTCACCAATGGATGCCTTTTATTTTTCCACCAAAAGCCACTATTTATAGGCAATTTGGCAAGGGATGAGTTGGTACATTTGGACACTAAGCATTGGTAAAAATTTGACACTTGGAGGACACTATGGCTATGGAAATTTTGCCACTTGGCATAGGTAATATATGGCATGTGGATTGACATTTATACTACGTATTTTACAATAGGTATTAGGATTTGTGTGATGTAATTTAAAAAAGAAAAATAAAAGATTTGCATGATGTATGCAACCAGATATTTTCATTTAATTTTTAATTAATACAATGATTAACCCACAATTAAAAATAAAAATCCCCCAAGTCAAAGGGTTAGAGAGATGCTTTTTCAATTTGATATAAGTTTTTGGTTTTGTCGTCTCTTGCTTTGGTACTTTTTTTTTCAAGGTAGTTCGTCTTTCAAATTAATTCCGGTTCACACAACATTTTAGTAGAGAAAAAGATTGGTATTAATTTTGTGTAGTTATATATCCCTATAATATGTTTGTCCAATCATTCTTTCTCTTAAAATGTAGAAAAATTTCAAGAATTTTGCAAGTTGTTCTTGAAATATAAATTTATCTCAAAAGCTATATATCTTATTTTCAAATGTGGATTTGTTTCAAGAATTTTGTAACATGTTTTCGAGATTGAAGCTTGAATTAATCTTTAGAGTCATCGAGTTTTTAAGGGTTGAACTTTGGTTTTCTTGAAGTGTTTAGTGCCTAAAAATTTCAAAGAGCCTTTTACTTATGAAGTAAATTATGTGGTTTTCTGTTAGAGAGTTTAATTTCTAAACTACCCGCGTGAAGGAAACCTCTTCTTTTCATAGAACTTTCCATAAGTATGTATTTCAAAAAAAAAATCCATAAGTATGTGAGCTTGAACTTTAATAGCATAGACCGAACCATTTGATTTGGATTTTGTTGGCTTTGGGGCCAATCATTCCACTTTGAATTCTATTTAACTTTAACTCAAATTTCATATCATCCAATTTGACCATTTGATTAAATGATCATAATAAAGACATGTGACTTTTAAGTTTACAATTTGTCACTTTTGAACTAATTGAATTTGAGACACATGCCAATTTATAATTAGTCTTAAATTTAATATTTTATAATTTTACTATTAATTTGAAATAATAGTTGAAAATTTACTTCTAAAATTGAAATTGACTCACAATTATGACTTAGTTTTGTTTCTTAAAAAAATAAAGTATTGGTGTTTAGTAAACTTTAGAAATATGAAAATACGTGGGAAGCTGGATTGTCTATATTCTTAACAATACTACGAACAGGTCTTTTCCAAGAAACAAAAAAAAACATAACAAAACAAAACTAGGACAGATCAATTTGTACGGTCTGTTCAATATTTTGTTGCTACGAAATAAGATGCTCAAATGGATTTAATTAAGTCCTAAATTCAAGTACTATTTTCAAACTTCATTATATATTTTTTATATTATTCAAACATGGGTGGCAAGTGGAGAAATCATTTAAGACAAAAATTTTAAATTATAGTTCAATCAACGTATCCAATTGCTAGAAAGAGGACAACGTATGATTTTTTTTTTCTTGGTAAAAGTGGAGATTTGATTTGATCATCTCGTTTAAGAGAGGATACTAAGTCATGTTTATTCTTCATATATTTAAGGTTAGATTATATAAAATACTCTAAAAAATTTTAGAATAAGTTTTAATTATATCAATTTTAAAAGTTTTATTTTTATCTTTTAACTTTGTAATGTGTTCCAAAAATATTTAACTTTAAAATTAGTAAAAAAATATTTTTTATTAAAATAAAGGATAGAAATTGGGGTAGACAAGTATAAAAGTTAGTTGACATACCTGATTTATCAACTATATAGAAGATTAAGATTATTATTTTCATTTATTTTATCTCAAAAGATATCTAAAATGATTTTTATAGTAAATTTTTACATTGATTACGTCAATTTGTAAATTAATTATGTTGTGTACATCTTACAATTTTTGCACATTAAGTTGTAGCGTGTCAATTTTCATCTTAATTTTTCACCAAAAAAAAAGAAAAAGAACTCTCCAATGACATTCTTTTGGAATAAATCTCAATGTTCAGTGGTAAAAATGAAAATTTTCAAAATCTAGAATCATATATAATTGAAATATACCTTGAAATAATTTAGTCTATTTAATAGTGCAAACGCAATATATTCTTTTCATAGCACAATCCAAATAATTTACACCAAAAAAAAGCTATAAAAGAAAGCATATTTCACACCACAAAATCTAGAAGAATGTGTCAACATCATTGCTCAAATGGGATTAAGTAAAACTTATGATCAAGAGATCATGAGTTCGAATTCCCCAATCCCGTAATTGATGATGTACTAAAAAAAAAGTCTAGAAACATGTAAATAAATTAATATTTGATTATTTGATTATATATTTAATAGATATTTATCCTTGTTTTTATAAAATTAACCCTAAGAATATTAGTTTGATACGCTATTTAATGAATTAATCAAAATTATAACAAGTACAAATAATTTTTGTAGTTCAACACCATTTGGGATGAAGTGGTTCGAACTTCTGACCTATTGGTCAACGATAATCGTTGAGATATGCTCGTTTTGGTGAAATAACTTAATTTACTATAAATAATTTTAATTAAATAATTAGTTATAATTATTGACAATTAACTCATTCTCGACCCACCATTGTATTGGCCCAAAACATTGGGATAGCCACGTCAATACAAGTTTTCTCGACATAAAAATATTGCGTCGAGAGAAATCAAAGCTATGTCGATGCTTTACGCGTTGACATAAATGCAACTCTACGAACACTGAGTCAAGAGTTGGAATATCCTTATTATTTCCAATGCATTATAAATACTATTTAGTTTTGTAGAGTTTTTTTCGCAACACATATTTGCGTCAGTATAGCCTCAAATTATTAGATTTTTTATTTGTGTATTTCTTATTTTAATTTTTGTAATTACCTAATAGTTCATTCATCTCATTCTTCACATGAAGGCAACATAATAAAAGTTAATATATTGAAACATAGTAATGTTCATACAAAAGTATCATCCAAAGTTTAATCAAATTACATAAATAAATAAATAAATATCCATGTTTACTGTCTAAAAGAAAAATCTCAATCAAAGTTTTTCACACTGGTTGTTTTCATCCATGTATTCATCAGTGGCCTTCAACATAAGTACGAACTCAAAAGGAAAAAATTAAATAGTTTGGAAAATTTAAAACATAAACCAAGAAATGAAATAAAGAAAAAGAAAATACACAAAAATTTTTCAAAAGAAATCCCATGTATCATTTGACTTTAAAGTATGAAAGAGCTCAAAACTCAACTTTAGAAAAACTAAAGTGTCTACTCCACCCACCGAAACATCTTAAGTCGGCTGAAAGTATCTAAAAAGTATCTAAATAGTCTAAAATGCCCAAAAATGTTAAGTGTACAGTTGAGGCCAAAATGAACTTAAACATTTCCTTGAGAATCGTAATTTGCTTCCCCGCTCCTTGTCAACAAACTCAAGTGTCCTAAAAGTACAAAAGTTTTACAATTGTATTTTGAAGGCTAAAATGAACTTCAACGCACCCCGAGTGAACATAATGTGATTTCATGCTCCTCCCAACCCACCCAAGTGTCTTAAAGGTGCAATATTATCTTTGGAAGCATAAAAGTCTTATTCAAAACCTGCTTAAAAAGTCTACCTCGCACTCGAACCTACAAAATATCTCAAAAGTGGCCAAAAAGTGCATAATTGAATTTTGAAGGTTAAAATGGACTTCAATCCACCCCAATTGAATCTAATGGGATTTCCTGCCCTTCTCAAACCCACACAAGTGTCTTAAAAGTTCAAAGTGTCTTCCAAAGGGGGAAAAAAAATCCTTACTCGAAACTTGCTTATAAAGTCTACCCCACTCCCTAAAGCTATAAAATATCTCAAAAGTGGTAAAAAAGAATACACAAATGTATTTTGGATGCCAAAATGGACTTCAATGTACCCCAAGTGAGACTAATGCAGTTTCATACCCTTCTCAAACCCACTTAAGTGTCCTAAAGGTACAAAAGTGTCTTTGGAAGTAAAAAACCTAATTCAAAACTTGCTTCTCACCCCACCACTGAAACTTCAAAAGATCCCAAAAGTGGCTAAACACACTATGTAAGTGTATTTTGGATGCCAAAATGGACTCTAATGCATCCTAAGCGAGCCTACCTACCCGTCCTTAACCCACCCAAGTGTCTTAAAGTTGAAAAAGTGTCTTATGAAGGAAAAATCTTTCTCAAAACTTGTTTAAAAAGTATACCCCATCCCTTGAGCCTACAAAGTATCCCAAAATGGACTCGAACGCACCCCAAACGAGCTTAATGTACTTTCGTGTAGGAATCAAGATAAAAAGTTAGATTAACTTTATCCATAAAAGGATGTCAGTCAGGAAACAAAAACTAGCTTAGAAGGCATTTTAAGATCATGTGTTTGTTCACAGTCTATATATCCTAATTTTTTTAGGCTTAATTAACCAACACCTCTATTGTATTTCAAGTAAATTTTGCTTCATTTTATATTGAAAGTATGTTATGAATGTCTTTCATTTTGTTCATTTTTTCTCCAAAAGAATGCAACATTACAAATATGGTGGAGTGAAACGTCATAATGTAACCAAAGTCTTACGTTAGTTAGAAAAAGAAAATATTCGTGGTATATAAATAAAGACAATTATCTCTATTGGGATGACACACTTTGGTGAAACTCACAAGTCTAATCACTAATATCTTGAAGCACAAACTTTGGCTCTTCCACCCCACCATCTTTAATAATTGACATCATAAAAGTAGTTTCATAGCAACGTCATACATGATAAATTAATTAAAAGTACACCAAAATTGGCCCTAAATAATGTGAATCAATGGTCCAATAATCCAATAATTCAATAAGTTTTGGTTCATTCATAATTTATATATAAAACATACTTAGTGCCTCTATTCCTAAGATACCAATCTTACTAATCAACATTACGTGTATTTTCATGCCAAAAATACTTACAAACTCCATACTAATATAAGCTCTATTAATCAAATGCAAGTATAATTAACTTACATCAAAATTTATATTTTAGACCGCATTTAATGCAAGTTAATTGTAGATGTAATCTAATGCAAGTACATATATAAGGAAAATAGGTTCAAACCCAAAGCCCCTAAAAAGTGTCACACGCACTCTAAAAAGAGGTTTAATGTCACTTGCCAACAACACTATAATATGCTGCAAAGTGAATTTGAAGGGACTTGTTATTTCTTTTCTATAATAGTTATTAAGGTGTTTTTAGTCACTGCTGGGGCAACCTCTTTTATCGTATATCACTTGTAATTAAACTATATCTGGTACGTTAATTAACTTCTATTATACATAGTCAACTCGATCTTTATATGGTACATTTTAACGACTGTGTTATTGTATCTTAACGTTGTTGATCATTGCTTTCTTTTGTAATTATGAATTCTGAACATGAAGAGAGCGCACTTGTAGTTTTGGAAAAATCTAATACGAGTCTAATTGGCACCTATATTTCGAGAAATCATTTGATTTTAAGTGTAATATGCTTGGATTTTGTATAAATTCTTTATCTTTTTGTGGTTATCTTTGAATGCTTTGTTTTTATCTTGTTGGGTTTTTGGTTGGGTTATCTTCATTCTATGGTTGGTAAAACACAAAAGAAAATCAAGACAACTATTTTTTGAGAAAAAAGAAATCTCATTCTCTGAAATTTTCAAGAGTCATACAAGATGCTCTTATATATCAGTAAACGAAAGATTATAAGCAAAGTACAAGAATGAGACAAACTGTAGTTCATGTTCAATAATAGTGATATGATGCCAAGTTGCAAAGTACTAGCGATTCTTACTCAAATGCAGAATCGATTGATTAGTGAGTGTTTAAAACTAAATGAGAAAATTATTTAATAAGCAAATGTTTAAATGATACCTAACAAGAGAAAAATCGTGCGCACATCAATAACAAGCAATCCAAAACCCTAAGAAATTGTCAATCGATGAGAGAAAGAGCGTGAAGAACAAAATAGAGAAGAACGCAAAGCAAACGTGAAGACTCGAAGAAAACAACGTTAACCAGTGACCTTGCAAATGTCGACTGTGGTGGAATTGTCGAAACCCTTGTTGGTGAACTCGAAGCGTCATTGGACAATGCCAATGATTTTTTGGGGTTTTTTGTCCGTCAATCAAACTTTTTAGGGCAATGAAAGAAGAAGAGGGGAGAAAGAAAAGTAAGGCGAGGGCGAGGGATGGGGGAGTCTTTTATGATATTGGATCCGTCTTTTTTTTTCTTTTAATTAATCTCACATATGATGTGTTGACATATTTTACTTATTGCCAAAGCATTGATTTGTGTCGATTAAAGAGCGAATTTTCTAACGCAAGTAGTTGTGTTGGGAAAAATAGCATCAGAATAGCCTAAAATTCTTATAGTGGAGAGAGGTGTTGACATAAATTAATATTAAATAATATAAATTAATGTACTGCAAAATATATACTTAAAAAAAAAATAAGAAAAAACACATACTTTTGAAAGGATATAAGACATCCTCTTCCATTGGTTATTTCTATTTCCAAATTTACAAAAAACAAACCAAACAAAGTAATCCTAAACTCATTTATCATTCTTTCTCATCCTCTTGATTTGAAAAAGAAAATCCCAAAATCTATCGTTCATAAACAATGATACAATTGACTAATGCTTTCTCACAGAGTCAGTTAAAACACTAACAAGGAATTAGCAGTATCGTAGTTTATCTTCTCCAAGTTAGGTTGCACAAACAACTTGATGATCGGTGGAGGTCCACAAACCAACACCAACAAGTCCACCGAAGCTTCGGGAAGATGCTCCCTCATGATACTCTCTGTGTAACGCCCCTACTTTTCTATAACCAAACTCTTAGGGACATTACTACACATGCATGCATTCTTAGGCCAAAAGACATAAAACGATCTTTAAATCTCCACTGAAAACAAATTGTCTTTAGGGATCCCATTAAAAAACATTTAAAACAGGTAAAAGGAGCAGTTTAAACATGGCCTACTTAAAATCCTGAAAGTTAAACTTAACTTCAAAACCATAAAACGACAACATCAGTTATTAAAGAAAGTATGCGGAAAACATGACTATTCCCATGGTTCTGGCAACGCGCCTCCGTCACTCGCCCCGCACGTCCTTGGCCTTACCTGAAAAACATTTTTAAAACGAAAGGGTGAGTATTGCGATACAATACCCGATAAGTGACCTCGCCATTCGAGGTTTGGGATATGCAAACACATACAATCATGACTTTTAAACTTGTTCGGAATGTACATATGTGGGACCTAAAACTTTCTCATATCATCATGACTATAATCCATGACTTCCTTTTTCTTTAAGTGATCAATTGGTCATCCTGAGTCATTTCATTTTGAGTCCCTCATGGACACTGTAATTATTTGAGTCCCTCATGGACCTCTGTATGGTTTGAGTCCTCACGGACTCTGTATAGATTGAGTCCCTCACAGACCCCTGTAATTTGACCCATAGGGTCTCTAATGCATGTTTGACCATGCATACAATGCACTCAGGAGACCAATTTCCACATTTTTCCTCAAATCATTTTATGGCACACATAACATGCATGAGGTCCCATTATTCAACATGACTATAGTGCACATGTCACAAAACATTATCATTGATATGCAAATCATGACTTTTCACAACAGTTTGGAAATAACACTCATGTATGTAATCATGAAATATTCTCATATAAAAAAATCAGTAATAACTCCACCTGATATACTAGAATATACTTACTTAAAATACAAAGATATTCCCACATAAAATACTAGATTATACTCACATAAAATATTGAGATATCTTCACATAGAATATTAAAGTATTCTCACACAAAGTCTTGAAATATTCTCGCGTAAAATCATTAAATCTTTTTAAGTAAAATAACGAACTAATTTCACATAAAATAATGAAACTCGTTTTCTTTAATCCCATTTAAAAAAGATTCGGCACGAGATCCCTTACCTTAGTTAGGAGTTCCACTCCAAAACCTAACCGAGTTCCTTGAGTACTCTTTCTTTAGTAGAACTGATTCACACAATAATCCGAAATTACTCTCCAAGCATACGCCAAATCCATAACGTAAAGATACCTTATATAAGTTCTTAAGGTCTCATGCCTCGCTTACCTCCAGTTCAATGCGAATACCTAATATTTCTTAGTTCGTCTTGGCGTTTGACCTTCAATTCCGCTCCAACCTTGGTCCCTACAATTTTGCGTTCGAAACAGTAGCTTCAGTTCTCAATTAAACGCTTAGATATCCAATAGGTCACGTATAACCCTCTTTCAAAATTCAAACTCAACAACATTACTCACCGGACTACGATTTCAGTAACTGCGAAGTAGCGATGACCGGCGTTGCAGAGCTCGACGGCGGCAGGGGACGACGAGCTCACGGCAGTCGGCGGTTGCTGCAGTCACGAGCGGCTGAGAAGAACTCGTGAACGGTTGGAAGGCCTGCGGCTGGGGGCTTCTTCGGCTGTAGCTGGCTGAACGGAGGGGTGACCGGCTGCGTGCGTCCAACGGCTTCGACGGAGGGTTCGCGAGCGGGCACTCAGACGGAGGCACTTCCGTTCACGATTTCTGGTGCGGCTGCGGCGTAGATGTTGGAGTGGCTGGTCGCGTGGTCGAAGCTCCGCTTGCGGGCGATGGGCGGCCGGCGGTGAAGACTCGCGGAGCGCCGAAGAAGCTGCCCGATCGTGGCTTGCCGGCAGTAGAAGCAACACGAGGAAGAATGTTTGGAGATCTCCTTCTTTGTTGCGGCCGACTGGATGGCTCCGACGATGCTCGCCGGTGAACCTCGTGCGGCGTGCTGGACGAGCGACTTCTTGAACCGGCCGGCGATGTTGCAGCAGGGATGGTTGTTCTCGGCTAGGGCAAGGAGGTTGAAGGAAGGGGAAGATGGTGATGGAATTAGGGTTAGGGTTTCCCTTGGATTTGCAATAATAAGGAGACTAAATACTAACAATTAGGTCAAATTTCAAGTGTCAATTATCACCCTCATTTAGGCATTATTAACTAAAGTGCCATTGCCACTTCTTTTTCCTTTAATTTTATAAATAATTCCATCTTAAAGGGAAACAATTCACTTACACTCACACGAAAACAAGGTCTCACTCACACCGAGCCTGATAGAATTTACTAAACCGACTAGACATAAAGACTGTTAGAACAATAACTAAGATAGCCAGTCAGTACCTGTGGTTGTGGTCGTCACAATCTTCCCTCCTTAAGAACTTTCGTCCTCGAAAGTTCCTATTCTTGGAATAGTTCTGGGTATTTAGCTCGTACTTCCTCTTCTCGCTCCCAGGTAGTTTCTTCCGTGCGGTGGTTTTGCCATAACACTTTAACTAAGTTGATCTCACGGTTAACGGAGGGTCTTTTGATCTCTTGAAATAATCTGTACCGGTCGTTCGCCATAACTCAAATCTTCTGCTAACTACAATGGTTCGAAGTCTATGACATGAGTCGGGTCTGGAACATATTTTCTCAACATGGAGACATGGAATACGTTGTGCACCGCTGACAGGGTAGGCGGCAGTGCCAGTCTGTAGGCCACCACACCAACCCTCTCTAAAATCTCGAATGGTCCTATGAAGCGCGGACTCAACTTCCCTTTTTGACCAAACCTTAGAATCCCTTTCATTGGGGCCACCTTAAGGAATACGTGGTCCCCAACTTCGAATTCTAGGTCCCTTCGTCTCGAATCGGCATAACTTTTTGTCTGCTCTTGGGGCGATGCGATTCGCACTCTAATCTTCTCAGATCGCACTATTAGTGACTTGTACTAGTCTGGGCCCAAGAGTCGGCGCCACCAACCTCCTCCCAAAAACCGGAGTTCTCGCAACGCTTTCCATAAAGGGCTTCAAATGGAGCCATTCCGATGGTCGATCGATAATCGTTATTATGCACGCAAACTCCATCAAATGCAAATGAGTGTCCCAACTACCCGAAAGTCTAAGGTGCAAGCTCGCAACATGTCCTCCAAGATCTCGATTCAAGCGTTCATGCCGCCCATCCGTGCGTGGATGAAAAGTCGCATACTAAAGTTTAATCGCGAACCTAACGCTCTCAGTAAACTTCTCCAAAAATTGGAGGTGAAGCGTGGATCTCATGCTCAAATAATCCCGGTGGGATCCCATGCAAACGGACTATCTCTTCAGGTAAGTGCGCGCACCACTTAAGTAGAGTAGGTGGGTTTCACAGTATGAAATGTCTTGACTTGGTTAATCTGCCCACAATGACCCAAATTACCGAGTAACCTCGTAAGGTTCTAGGCGATCCGACTATGAAATCCATAGAGATCTCCTCCCATTTCCACTGCGGTACATGTAAAGGCTGCAGTAATCCTGCGGGTCTCTGCCTAGGCGCCTTCACCTGCTGACAAGTCAAACATTTGCTAACAAACTCGCCACGTCGCGCTTCATGTTACACCACCGTAACGCATCGCTTTGAGATCTCGATACATCTTGGTACTACCGGGATGCATAGAAAATGGTGAGTTTATGGGCTTCGCTCAAGATTTCGCGGTTTTGTCGTCGTCGCACACATAATCGTCCACGAAATAGTAGTCCTCCATCCGCGTGGATAGTGGCTTCGCCAACTCACTCGTAGTTATGCTGCCGTAAGCTTCTCTACTAAGCGAGGGTCCCCTTGCCGAGACTCAACGATGCGTAGCCTCAAAGTGGTTATCTGATTAATCGAGCTAATCGAGCCGTGGTCTTCCCTACTAGTATCGCAATTTCAGCTCGTGCAAAACTCGCTGTAACTCGCTCTGTCAAGAACTCGTCTTTGAAGTATGAATCGCTTTCTCATCGAGGGCATCGGCCACGACGTTAGCCTTACCGGGGTGGTATTGAATATCTATGTCGTAGTCCTTCACTAATTCCAACCATCTGCGTTGCCTCATGTTCAACTCCTTCTGGGTGAACAAGTACTTCAGACTTTTATGATCTGTAAAAATCTAAATTTTCTCGCCATACAGGTAATGTCTCCAGATCTTTAGTGCAAAAACTACTGCCGCTAGTTCCAAGTCATGTGTTGGATAATTTCTCTCGTGCGTCTTCAGTTGTCGGGATGCATAGGCTATTACCTTAAAGGCTTTGCATTAGAACACGGCCCAAACCTTTCTTTGAAGCATCATCAGAAACTATAAAGCTCCCTGTTCCTCGGGGATTTGTAAGAATCGAGGCGACACCAACCTACGCTTGAGTTCCTGGAAACTCGCCTCACAATTATCATCCCACACAAATGGGTTACCTTTGCGCGTCAACTGGGTCATGGGCATGGCTATCTTGGCGAAGTCCTGCATGAAACGTCTATAGTAACCTGCAAGACCCAGAAAACTACGTACCTCTGTGACGGTGGTCGGACGAGGCCACTGTGTGACTGCTTCCACTTTCGTTGGGTCTACAGAGACTCGACCGGACACCACATGCCCTAAGAAGGATACCGCTCGAGCGAGACTCGCACTTGGAGAATTTTGCATACAACTTATTCTCTCTCGGCGTGATTAAAACTCTTCTCGTGTGCCTTTCATGATCTTCATCACATTTGGAGTATATCAGAATGTCGTCAATGAACACAATTACGAACGTATCCAGAAACTCCTTGAATAGTCGGTTCATCAAGTCCATGAAAGCGGCAGGGGCGTTGGTCAAACCAAACGGCATCACTATGAACTCGTAATGCCCATAACGTGATCTGAATGCTGTCTTGGGAATATCTCCTTCACTGATCCTCGGTTTGGTGGTAGCTTTGATCTCGAGTCAATCTTGGAAAACACCGTTGCTCCCTGCAACTGATCGAACAAATCATCTATTCTAGGAAGAGGGTATTTATTCTTGATCGTAACCTTATTCAACTCTCTGTAATCTATACACAGGCGCATGGACCCGTCTTTCTTTTTCACAAACAACACTGGGGCTCCCCAAGGCGAAACGCTAGGCGTATAAATCCCTTGTCTAGTAAGTCTCGTGAATCGTAGTTTCGATTCTTTTTCTCGCCGGTGCCATTCTCAGACGGTGCCTTGGATATCGGAGTCGTCCCTAACTCCAATCCTATGTTAAAATCCACCTCCCGAGGAGGTACTCAGGAGGTCCTCGGGAAAACGTCTGAAATTCATTCACCATCGTACCAGGATGACACCGAGATCTCCGTACACCTCGCATCTAGTATACAAGCTAAGACGCCCAAGCTCCACGATGCAATAACTTCCCGGCCTTAAGAGCAGAATCACCTTAGGCCTACTTCCCGCTAGGGTGCCTCGAACTCTGTAACTGTGTTGGCTGGGGAGTGAACACTACCTCCTTCCTGTAACCACAGAGTCTGTGCCATGAATGCTTTTACTTGTGCTTGCATAAGCTCTTCCTTGGTGTATTACGGGCTTGGCAAAGCAATTTCACTATTGATACCTCGAGGTTGGCTAGCACCGGCTTGACTCGGACGACTATTAGCTCTGTGGCCCTTCTTTCCCACATCCCGAAGCACACTCGGATCGGGCCAAACACTTACCCCAATGATGTCTACCACAGTCTTTGCACTGTGGCTTATCCCCACTGTTAGTTCCTGTTCTGTTGAACTGCGGTTTCTGTCCCGAACCTGCACGAAAATTTCCTGGTCTATGTGGTGTACGCTGGGACGCGCTGCGAGCTTGAGTTTGGTTGTTCCCATTTCCTCTTCGATTTGCCATGGTTTGCCAGGTTAGCCTACTACACGATGTGCGATGCAGGTCAGTACCCAAATCAACTCGCCACTCTCACTGCGGAGGCATAGTCAGGAGGTGCTAGTGTCTGTATGAAGCCTCGAACATTTTCATCCAGTCCCATGACGAAACGCTCTGTTTTCTTCGCCTCTGTGTCTACTAACTCGGGGGCAAAGCGTGACAAACGGGTGAATTCTCTCTCATATACCTCCACTGCCCTCCTGTTCTGACTAAGCTGTAAGAATTTTGCCTGCTTCCTATATCGAGCTGCAGCAGGGTAAAATTTTCGCCAGAATGCTTCCTTAAACAAATTCGTGTAATCGTTTCTCATTGGCGACTATGGTTCCTCGAGCGGACTCCCACCATAAATAAGCGTCATCTCTCAACATGAAGGTAGCACAGACACCCTCTCGGTCCTCGTGACAATTCATCGATCTGAAAATGGTCTCAATGGAGGACAACCATAATTCAGCAACCGTGGGGTCACTAGAAGACCCATCAAAAGATCTGGGGTCATACTTCCTGAAATCTTTCAGATATCGAGACTCCAGAGTTGCATCATTCTGTCCCTGACTTGTTTGGGGCGGTGAGTGGCTCTTGTGAGCTCGCACAAGAGTCTCGTGATAGCCTCTACCATCATAGTCATGACATTAGGGTTTCCTTGCTCCACCACTGGAGCGACTGCAGGTGCATTCTCTTGGCGATCTGGTTGGTCCTGGGGGAGATCTGGCACGGGTGGAGTAATCTCTTCCTGTTCCAATGGTACTTCTGGTTGGGGATTAACGTTTCCTCATGTCCTCCGACCCCTACCACGTCTTCTACCTCTCCCTCGACCTCTAGGTGGCATTTTTGTCAGTACTACAATGCAGAGAATTTCTAACTTAGTTTTCATCACTTTCTAACTGTAAGATAGGACCACCCTTAGGGTTTAAATTCATTTACATTCACAATACAGAATTGCATCATAATCATTTACTTCGTTTATAAATTACCAGAACGTACCTGGCGGTGACCGGAACGCGTTGCTCAACCATGGGAACTACTCTGTGCTTACTCTGTAAGCAAGTCTACAGAACCCTAAACCTAGGGCTCTGATACCAACTGTAACACCCCTACTTTTCTATAACCAAACTCTTAGGGACATTACTACACATGCATGCATTCTTAGGCCAAAAGACATAAAACGATCTTTAAATCTCCACTGAAAACAAATTGTCTTTAGGGATCCCATTAAAAAACATTCAAAACAGGTAAAAGGAGCAGTTTAAACATGGCCTACTTAAAATCCTGAAAGTTAAACTTAACTTCAAAACCATAAAACGACAACATCAGTTATTAAAGAAAGTATGCGGAAAACATGACTATTCCCATGGTTCCGCAACGCGCCCGTCACTCGCCCCGCACGCCCCTTGGCCTTACGAAAAACATTTTTAAAGCGAAAGGGTGAGTATTGCGATACAATACCGATAAGTGACCTCGCTCACGAGGTTTGGGATATGCAAACACATACAATCATGACTTTTAAACTTGTTCGGAATGTACATATGTGGGACCTAAAACTTTCTCATATCATCATGACTATAATCCATGACTTCCTTTTTCTTTAAGTGATCAATTGGTCATCCTGAGTCATTTCATTTTGAGTCCCTCATGGACTCTGTAATTATTTGAGTCCTCATGAGACTCTGTATGGTTTGAGTCCCTCATGCACCCCTGTATAGATTGAGTCCTCATGGACCCTCGTAATTTGACCCATAGGGTCTCTAATGCATGTTTGACCATGCATACAATGCACTCTGAGAGACCAATTTCCACATTTTTCCTCAAATCATTTTATGGCACACATAACATGCATGAGGTCCCATTATTCAACATGACTATAGTGCACATGTCACAAAACATTATCATTGATATGCAAATCATGACTTTTCACAACAGTTTGGAAATAACACTCATGTATGTAATCATGAAATATTCTCATATAAAGTACTGTAATAACTCCACCTGATATACTAGAATATACTTACTTAAAATACAAAGATATTCCCACATAAAATACTAGATTATACTCA
This sequence comes from Trichosanthes cucumerina, assembly GCA_036507285.1. Lineage (NCBI taxonomy): Eukaryota > Viridiplantae > Streptophyta > Magnoliopsida > Cucurbitales > Cucurbitaceae > Trichosanthes > Trichosanthes cucumerina. The sequence continues at coordinate 34,998,150 of CM071842.1, read as the reverse complement.
CATAAAATATTGAGATATCTTCACATAGAATATTAAAGTATTCTCACACAAAGTCTTGAAATATTCTCACGTAAAATCATTAAATCTTTTTAAGTAAAATAACGAACTAATTTCACATAAAATAATGAAACTCGTTTTCTTTAATCCCATTTAAAAAAGATTCGGCACGAGATCCCTTACCTTAGTTCAGGTTCCACTCCAAAACCTAACCCGAGTTCCTTGAGTACTCTTCTTTAGTAGAACCTGATTCACACAATAATCCGAAATTACTCTCCAAGCATACGCCAAATCCATAACGTAAAGATACCTTATATAAGTTCTTAAGGTCTCATGCCTCGCTTACCTCCAGTTCAATGCGAATACCTAATATTTCTTAGTTAAATCCGGCGTTTGACCTTCAATTCCGCTCCAACCTTGGTCCCTACAATTTTGCGTTGAAAACAAGAGTTTGATTTCTCAATTAAACGCTTAGATATCCAATAGGTCACGTATAACCCTCTTTCAAAATTCAAACTCAACAACATTACTCACCGGACTACGATTTCAGTAACTGCGAAGTAGCGATGACTGGCGTTGCAGAGCTCGACGGCGGCAGGGGACGACGAGCTCACGGCAGTCGGCGGTTGCTGCAGTCACGAGCGGCTGAGAAGAACTCGTGAACGGTTGGAAGGCCTGCGGCTGGGGGCTTCTTCTACAGTGTGGGCCGGTGAGCGGGGGTGACCGGCTGCGTGCGTCTAACGGCTTCGACGGAGGGTTCGCGAGCGGGCACTCAGACGGAGGCACTTCCGTTCACGATTTCTGGTGCGGCTGCGGCGTAGATGTTGGAGTGGCTGGTCGCGTGGTCGAAGCTCCGGCTTGCAGACGATGGAACGGCTTCGACGGCGGCTGAAGACTCGTGAGCGGCCGGCCGCGCCGATCGTGGCTTGCTTGCGCGATAGAAGCAACACGAGGAAGAATGTTTGGAGATCTTCTTCTTTGCTGCGGCCGACTGGATGGCTCCGACGATGCTCGCCGGTGAACTTCGTGCGGCGTGCTGGACGAGCGACTTCTTGAACCGGCCGGCGATGTTGCAGCAGGGATGGTTGTTCTCGGCTAGGGCAAGGAGGTTGAAGGAAGGGGAAGATGGTGATGGAATTAGGGTTAGGGTTTCCCTTGGATTTGCAATAATAAGGAGACTAAATACTAACAATTAGGTCAAATTCCAAGTGTCAATTATCACCCTCATTTAGGCATTATTAACTAAAGTGCCATTGCTACTTCTTTTTCCTTTAATTTTATAAATAATTCCATCTTAAAGGGAAACAATTCACTTACACTCACACGAAAACAAGGTCTCACTCACACCGAGCCTGATAGAATTTACTAAACCGACTAGACATAAAGACTGTTAGAACAATAACTAAGATAGCCAGTCAGTACCTGTGGTTGTGGTCGTCACACTCTGTGATCACGCCCACACTGAATTCCCACCCACCGTCCTTCCCTTACACTCTCTTGCACAACATACCACACTTTGAATCTCTTATCACTCTTCGCACATTCATCCAACTCTTCCCTTACCAAAATATCATTCTCCATTCTATTGGCGTACACCACAAACATCTCTGTTTCATCCTCAGGATCCTTCAAAACCGTCTGCGCCACTTGATATAAATCGGCGTAATCCCCGTTCCTCCGACCAACATTGCCAGCTTCTTCGCCTTCTTGAGCTTCCGATCGACCATAAAGTTGTCGCGGGCAGTATATTCGATATGACCCAACGAACCTTTCAATTCCAACTCTGATTTGAGTGGGAGTGAATCCAGATGTTGTGACATGAGGCCACCGTTGGGGAATTTTGGGTGGGTGTTTTTGGAGTAGATCGAAATGGCCCACTTGATCGACGTCGCTCGTTGGGGTGTAGGCTCGTATGCAAAGCTTGTCGTCTATGTTTGCGCAGAGGAAAATGTGTTTGCCCACTGGTAATCTCAATATTTGGTGATATGTTATTTACCTTCTGCGTTTGCCAATTCGGCATCGACATGGGAAGGAAGGACTTTGTTGTCCCTCTAATGATAATAACTATCAGATTCTTGTGTGTGGTCACTATAATGCGTTTGAGCCATTTCCCCATCCGCCCACCGATGAATCCGAGCGTGATGACCCGCATCGGGAACCCGTGATCCGGTGCCAAACGTCGTCGTTTTGCGTATAGGCTAAGATTATATCTCTACCCGAATCCATGGCTATTTCCTTTCTGAGGCTAGTCCCGTACTTGGACCCACTGCCGCCAGGTAAGCACTCAGCTCCTTTAAAGAAAACATTGAGAGCCCCTTTTTTACTACTGAATATGCCACATCGTCTCAAAACATCTCGCAATGAGACCCACCGCCAGACCGACGTGGAGATCCCGGCGGCGCCCCAGTTGAATCTGATCGTTTTTTCACCATATTCTGCTCCTTACGACGGTTTCCGGCGCAGATGAGCGTCATTGGAAACTCCCGACTGCGAAACTCGCTCACGAGTTGGTTCATGGTGAATCGGGTGGGTTTTTTCACTAGACCGCAAACCTCGACGGTCCAATCCTCCTACTCGCCCTTGGGGATCGGATCGTGGTTACGAACATAATGGAGCGGAACCGGAGTTATGAACCCATGGTGCATCAAATGGACCAACGGAGACTCCGAATTGAACGGATGTTTATCCGTAAGACGGATCATCGCCTCGTTTTGCTCGATCCAGTTATCGGTCGTCCTGAAATCGCTAGCGTCGAGAATCGAAGGCTCCAATTCGCTCTTTCCTTTTCAGCAACAGGAACTCCGACGTGCGATGACACGACCACCAGATCTTCTCCGTTGTTCTCTAGGTGAGGGAGGAAGGTGGGTTCCCTTTAGGAGATGTGAGGTATTTTGAGAGAGATGTGTGTGTCTTGGAACTCTTCCAACAACACAACAAGGGAGCTTATCAAACCTTAGAATGTCTTAACCTAGTTGCATCTCATGCAACCATATATATAGGGGAATGGGATGGAAATGACCATCCTACCCCTCCTTTAATCTCTCTTTAGTATATAGTTTATATATGAATATAATTCACATTAAAACTATATATTATATCAATTATATCATATATAATTGATATAACTCCTCATGTATGAAATTGAACACTTCAATTTCACTCCTAACTTTATACCCTCAATATTACCATATTGAGCCAACGGAGAGGATCTAATGGACCCTACAGATCATGAGCTCCAATGATGTGAGATTAAGCGATCAAACTCTTTGATCCAGCTTAATCAATATTCATTAACTACAAGTCACTCCACTATAGACTTGTATTTGCACTCTCTCTCACTGTAGATATTATTGTGTCCACCGATATAGTCATTACCCATGAGTCGATCCTTCACAGGTTGTTCGTAATCACAGCTGGGTCAAATTACCGTTTTTACCCCTGTGATTACCTCTTTGCTCCTTAAGCACCACTAATCCTCTAATGAACAACAAGTCTAAGGTCCTACCTTAGACTCATACCCTCATAGACGGCGGGCCCCGTTGTTCAAGACCTGGAGTCCGTTCTTAAGGGAACAACCTATCTAATTCCTCAGTAGAGGAATGAGCGAATTCCATCTTGCACAATTAAGTTCCCAGCTACCTACGAGGTTCTTTCCCTGAGAAGGTAGGCTTATTGAGTTGGCTACAACCCACTCTCACCCATACTAGTCTAAGGACAAACCCCTATAAGCGGGAGTTCTTAACTTGCTCAGATTCAGTCGAGTCACTAATGACCATCTATAAATTACTAGTCTTATCACATTAGCGGTGTTATCTTTGGTTAGACTAATAATTTGCGATCCAGTCTTGTATGAACTCTTCATACAGGATGCCCCTACTCGCATGTCAACTACATGAATGAGTTGGATTACCTCATTTGTACTAATTACAAAGTGGGTCGCATCCATGGTGTTATCAGAATGAGGTTTCCAACCTTATTCTTATACCATAGACTATTTAGGTTATAATCTTGAACTCAACCCAAATAGTGTCCACTACACTGATTTCAAGATAAATGTTATAGGAGCTTAGTTTATTGGATTTATAAAAGCAAGACTGTAATCTTATCAAAACAAATAACACTTTATTTAATTGATCAAAATTACACAAGTTTAGGGCATAAATCCCAACACTTAGATCCTACCTCAGTGGGAAGGTATTCCAGCTTTTGGAAGAAAAGAAAAGGGAATTGAGAGAGAGAGAATTCTTTTAGCAATTTCACTAAAGTTACACAAATGCCTCGATCGATTTTTTCTCACCAGGAGAAGAAAAACATGTCAGAGGGAAAACTTTCCCCACTCCCTATCGATGGGGAGTTGGACGGAAGTGGGGAACATGCCACACGTTCCCCTTTTTCTTTTTCTTTTTTTTTTATTTATTATATTATAAAACAAATAATCAAATTATTAATTAAATAATATAATTAATTAATCAAATCATATTTAATTAATTATAAATCAAATATCATATATTTAATTTGGATTAAATCACATTTAATCAATTTTTCCTCTAACCTACAGTTTTAATGCACATCTTTTTCACATTAAATTTTAAAATATAGTTTTAAATATGAATCACATTCACATTTAAATTAATATTTGGTCTCTTTCAAATATTTAATTCTCTCATACAATTTAATATGAATCATATTCACATTAAATTTATAATATATAGTTCCAAAACTTTATATTATATCGTATCTATATACATTAAATTTATTCCCTAATGAATTTGAACATTTCTAATTCAAACGATCTAAGAACCCTTTACGAGCTAGAAGGTGGACCTAATGGACCTACAGATCAGAAGTTCCAACGATACGAGATTACTCGGTTAATCTCATTAACCTCCTAATTAACATTCGTTAACCGCGAAAACACTCCACTAAACTCCCGCAGCTGCACTCTTCTCACTGTAGATATATTTCTGTGTCCAGAATATTGACCAATAACAGCAAGTCAATCCTTCACGAATGTTCGTAACTCCAGCTGGGTCAAATTACCGTTTTACCCCTGGGTTACATCTTGTACCTTAAGTACCAGTGTTCCTCTAATGAACAATTTGTTTGTGGTCCTACCAACAAACAGAGTCCCTCTCGGGCCAATGAGAGGGTCGAGCCCTTTGTTCAAATCCTGGAGACACCACTTAAGAGAACATTCCTCTACTTACCCTAGTAGGCAAGAAGGAGTGAATTCCATCTTGTTAGACTAAGTCCCCAGCTGCTCACTCGATCTTTTCCCCAAGAAGGTAGGCATATTGAGTCGGCGAATTTGGCCACTCTCACCCATACTAGTCAAAGGACAATCACTCGCAAACAGGAGTTCGTAACCCGCTCAGGATTGAGATCAAGTTGCCTAGGTCATCATAGTGAAATAGATACCTAGCTAGTCAACAGAGTTACATCTAGTGGTTACTATTTCGCGGTCCAGTCTTATGTAATCTCATTACATAGGATATCCCCACTCACATGTCATCTACACGAACACGTTAGGATCACAATGTTTGTATTATATACAAAGTGTGCCACATCCATAGTTTTACCAGGGTAAGGTACCCAAACCTTATCCCCTTACTATAGACCCTTTAGGCTGTATCTGGAATCGAGATCCTTTATATGTAAACTACATTCAGTTAAAGATACATTTTACAGCCTTGGATGTTTAGTTTATTGGATTTAGGGTTAAAATAATGGCAATATCGTAAATAACGAACAATAACACTTTATTGAAGTAATAACAATTTATTACAATAATTAGAACATAGTTACAAACTACGAGTTTTAGGGCACAAACCTCAACAAACTCCCACTTGAACTAAAACGCTAGTGGGGTACATCATAATCTAAAACAGCGGTTACAGAGATACAAATACAATAAACTAGGGCATTCATATACCCATTACATATCTCCCACTTGCCCTAGATTAGCCTATGTACATGTCTCGTAGACCTAGATTCTCCAGACGACCCTCGAACACTTTAGCCGTGAGAGTCTTTGTAAGCGGATCAACAATGTTGTGCTCCGAAGTAATCTTCGTGATTGTCATATCTCCTCGCTACACTATTTCTCGTATTAGGTGATACTTCCTCTCGATGTGCTTGTCTCGCTTATGGCTGCGAGGTTCTTTCGAATTGGCTACCGCACCACTGTTGTCACAGTATAAGGTGATAGGAAATTCCATATTCGAAACAACTTCCAAATCACTAAGGAATTTCCTTAGGCAAACAGCCTCTTTAGCTGCTTCACAAGCAACGACCTACTCAGCCTCAATCGTGGAGTCAGCGATGCATCATTACTTGATGCATCCTTGCTTGATGCTTCACCATACTCTAGCTCCTCCGTTAAGGGTGAAAACTTACCTCGATGTGGATTTTCTAGAATCTTTATCGGTCTGAAAATCAGAATCAGTATATCCAGTAAGGATCAAATCCTTAGTCCCATACACACACGTATAGTCCCTCGTTCTCTTAAGATACTTGAGGATATTTTTAACTGCGGTCCAGTGGTCTAACCCTGGATTGGATTGGTACCTATTGACTATTCCCACTGCATAGCAAATGTCTGGCCTCGTGCACAACATAGCACACATTAAGCTACCTACTGCAGAGGCATAGGGAATACGTCTCATATCCTCTGCTTCTTGAGGTGTCTTAGGACACTGTTCCTTAGACAGATGAACCCCATGTCTGAAGGGTAATAAACCCCTCTTGGAATTCTGCATCGAATATCGGGCCAACATTTTGTTGATATAAGATGCTTGAGACAGAGCTAGCGTTCTGTTCTTGCGATTCTTGAAAATCTGAATCCCAAGAACATATTGCGACTCTCCCAAATCTTTCATTTGGAATTGGGTCGCCAGCCAATTCTTTGTCTCAGTAAGGTATCCTACATCATTCCCAATGAGTATGATATCATCCACATAAAGTACTAAGAAAGCTACTTTTTTGTTGACGATCCTCTTGTAAAAACAAGGCTCATCAACGTTTTGGTCAAAGCCATAAGACTTGATCGCAGTATCAAATCTTATGTTCCAAGATCTGGATGCTTGTTTCAACCCATAAATGGATCGGTTGAGCTTGTAAACTTTTTGCTCCTGACATTGGGTTATGAACCCTTCGGGCTGAGACATATAGATACTCCCGTCAAGAGTACCATTCAAAAAGGCAGTCTTGATGTCCATTTGCCAAATCTCATAATCATAAAATGCGGCTATGGACAAGAGTATCCTAATAGACTTAAGAATAGCAACATGGGAAAAAGTTTCTTCATAGTCAACCCCTTCCCTTTGGGTAAAACCCTTTGCTACAAATCTAGCCTTAAAGGTCTGTACCTTTCCGGTTGCATCTCTCTTTCTCTTGTAGATCCATTTTCACCCTATGGGTCTTACCCCTTCAGGTTGGTCTACAAGTTCCCATACTGAATTGAAGTACATTGACTTCATTTCAAGGTCCATGGCTTTGATCCAATGATCCTTGTCTACGTCATTCATTGACTGTCTATAAGACAATGGATCTTCTACACCGTCATCATGTATGACGACTTGAGTTTCAGCTAAATCCAAGTAGCAGTCAAGTTGGAAAACAACCCTCCCACTGCGTCGAGGTATTCCCAACGATTGAGAAGGACGAGACTGACTTGATGTGCTGGCTTCTTCATTAACTCTTGATGAAGGTCCAGCTTGATCAACAACTCTTGTTGGTTCAGTTGTAGGTTCATTTAGTACTAGTTTACTACGTGGTTTATGGTTCCTCATGTGATCTTCCTCCAAGAAAGTGGCGTTTGTCGATACAATCACCTTATTTTCTTGTAGGTCGTAGAAAAGCCTAGCTCACATTTCTTTGGGATAGCCAACAAATTGGCATAATCTTGAACGAGGTTCCAGGTTCTTTGGGTTTGTCACCAGCACGTGTGTTGGACAACCCCAAATCCTAAAGTGTTGTAAACTAGGTTTACGCCCCTTCCACAATTCAAAAGGTGTTTCTGAAACACTCTTTAATGGAAAAGTGTTCAAGATTTGAACTGCAGTCTCTACTGCATATCCCCAAAACGAGGCAGGCAATTGAGCATAGCTCATCATAGAACGAACCATGTCCAACAAGGTTCTATTTCTCCTTTCTGACCCACCATTTTGTTGTGGTGTATTAGGTGCTGAGAGTTGAGATTTAATTCCATGTTCTATCAAATAGTCCTGGAATCTAAAATTCATATACTCTCCACCTCGATCGGATCGAAGTGTTTTAATGGTTTTCCCTAATGCATTCTCTACTTCAGCCTTATACTCTTTGAACTTTTCAAGAGCCTCAGACTTATGATGCATTAGATATAAATAATCATACCTCGAATAATCATCTATGAAAGAGATGAAATATTCTTACCCTTCTCGAGTTTTAACATTCACCGGACCACAACGATCCGAATGTATTAGTTCTAAGAGCTCTATGGCTCTGTAACCTTTTCCAGAAAAAAGTCGCTTAGTCATTTTACCTTCCAAGCAAGATTTGCAAGGAGGTAAAGAATCCTCTTCTAACTTGTTTAGAAGTCCATTCTTAGAGAGCCTCTCAATCCGGTTGAGATTTATATGACCAAGTCTAAGATGCCAAAGATAGGTATTATTATAAGAAATTATTTGCCTTTTACTTTGAGTATTACCAGTTTTAAACATCTCATGATTAAAAATTGTTTTACTTCGATTCGGTTTAAGTACATACAAGACATTTTCTAACTTAGCAGAACAAATATTAACACCTTTCTTTAAAATGAATGATTCATTGAAAGAAAAAGTAATACAATAGCCAAGTTCAATTAAACAAGAGATAGAAAATAAATTCCTCTTAATCTTAGGAACTATATACAGATTTTCTAAAAAGATAAATCTATCTCTAAAAAACAGCTTGACATCTCCCACTACACGAGATGAGACGATGTCTCCCGTTCCGATCCTGAGCGTCATCTCACCCTCTTCGAGCTACTTGAAGGAACTAGTTTTCTGAAAAGAAGAACAAACGTGATTAGTGGCTCCTGAATCAAATATCCAGGTAAAATCATCATTTTCTACCAAGTAAGTTTTAAGAATAAGTAAATCGAATTTACCTTTCTTCTCTTTAAGCTCAACAAGGTATTTTGGGCAGTTTCGCTTCCAGTGCCCGTCCATGTTGCAGTGGAAACACTTTCCTTTGTCAGCAACTTTGGCTTTTCCCTTGCCCTTATCAGCAGCAGGTGCCTTCCCTTTCTCTCCTATCTTTTTCTTTTGGGTCTTCTTAAGCCCAAATGATGAACTACATGACTTAGTCCCAGAGAATGAACTCTTATGGAACCTTCTTGAATGGGCAAACAGATTTGCCTCTCCATCAGCCTTTCCCTTATTCTTCATAAGAGACTGGAAAGTTTGTAGTTCATTAAGGAGAGTAGTCAGGTTATACTCTATCTTGTTCATCACCGCATTGTTGCGGAATTGCAGGAAACTTTTCGGAAGAGATTCCAGGATGAACGAAACCTGACTTTGCTCGTCTATGACCGCACCATTCATTTTAGCCATGTTGAAGTGGACCATTAGATCGAGAACGTGTTCTCTCACCGAAAACCCCTCCTTCATACGGGAGTTATAAACGAACTTCAGGGATTCGTGTCGAAGTTGTCCAGATGGTTGTCCAAACATATTCTGCAACGAACTCATGATCTCACGAGCTGAGACCATGCCCTCGTGCTTTTTGGCTAGAACATCAGAAACACTAGCCAAAATGTAGACCTTGGCCTTATCATTGGCCTTGATCCAACGGTCGTACGCATCCTTAACAGATTGAGGAGCGTTTCGAGTAGGGACCTGAGAACATTTCTCAGTCAGTACAAACTGAAGGTCGTCAACAACAAGAATTGTATTCAGGTTGGACTTCCACGTAGTATAGTTTTTACCAGTTAAACATTCGCTTTTCAGTAAGACTATAATTGAGGACGACATGCTGAAATTTCAAAAGTAGTTCTAATTAGTTATGTCTTTAACCCATTATAAACCAATCAAATTTAGCAAAATTATTAAAGAACCCTAGTGTTTAAATTAAACATTTAATTTTGCAACGATACTTCAAGGGTTTAGAACAAAAGCCACCGTCGGGTGGTCAGTCACTCCTCCCCTGAATTAAGACTATCTCAGCCAATTCTCACTACCAGAACATCTCATGTCCCAATGATCCTTTGCTACCGTTTGTTTGGTCAAGGACTTGTTAACTAGCTTAACTTATCCCGTAAATGTGTCCCTACCATTTTCAGATCCAATAGGTCCGAGCCAACAGGCTACTATTAAGAAAGACAACTGTTGGCAAATTACCTAAGAGACCCTATCCATTTCTGGAGTTCGCGGTGTTCCGATCCCTATAGTCAGGCCCTCCGTAGGGTTTGGCTATTCTAGGACAACCTAGCAGGTGGACTATAGAAATTTCACGGTGCGACCTAATGGAGGAGACCGTAGGATACGTTGACACACGTCCTGCTCCCATTTACTATGGATACTTCCCCTATTCAGCTTGGTATTGAACCATGCAAACACTTAGAGTAGGGGACGCCCTATTGACGCCACGTAGCCGAGCATGGAACTCACGGTGTGAACTCTTGAGGACGTGAGAGTAAACTTGATGCGAACATCTCGTTTTCTCCCACTGAAGCTCCTAAGATTAGGGTGTAGGTTTAACTTAGTCGGATTCTGGTTAAAAGAATCCATTTAAGTCTATGCCTATTATAACTATTATAACTAGGTCTTTTAACCTTATGTCTAGGTGAAAAAACATTTTAGTTACCTAGATATAAAACAGGACTATGGTTAATTCAACTCAAGCTCTGAGTCCGTTCCCAGGTAGAAGGTGTTCCGTTAACCGTCAGATTAAGTACCCCCAACCTTAGACAGAACTTCACCAGTAGAGTTCCCTTATAACCATAGTTCTATTGTCCTACGATATTTTAAATTATTTAAAATACTATGTAAGATAAACTTCTAATCCTATTAGAAATTAAAACTTAGGTCTAAATTAATTTTAAACAATTTAAAACTAATTTAATTTAACCCAAGTTCCTATGTTTGCATGCAAATCTTTGTTATAGGTTATGGTTTCTAAAACCCCTTTAATTTATAACTCTTATAAATTTTAATAATTAACCTATGACAAGGAACTATGTTATAAAACCAAATTGGAATTATAAAATTATTCAACTAATTGAATAACTAAATTACTTAAATAAAATAATAATTATTTTAAACTAAGTAATTTCATGCTCCATGCAATTTATTTTCCATATTATCTAACTATAACAATTATAAATAAATACTTATGAAAAATAAATTAGATCATGCATTTCTACCACATTTATATAACAATTATACAAATAAAATGCATGAACATACTTATCCTAGGGTGGAAAAAATTCGAAATGACATTCATAAAGAAAAATGGCTGTAAAACAAGAATAATTTGGCCCCTAAAGTGCAAAAATAATAAAATTACACTAATCTTATTACAAAAATCGGTCCAAAAACCAACCGAACCGCCCAGACCGATCTGCAACTTCAGTTTTGGCATCACGACGTTGCAACCCTGATGGGAGCGTTGCAACACCAGCTTCATCCGCGCGCGCGCCTGACCCCGGAGTAGTGTTGCAATGCTGCTTACCCCTAGAGCTTCCACATCGATAGGGAGGCTTGGCGTTGCGAAGCCATTTCTCAGCATTGCAACACTGATGAACAGCGTTGCAACGCTGCTGGTAAACGTTGTTGCTTCGGCAGAAGCAAAAACCTTCGAACACAGTAGCTTCAAACACCAAATTCTCCCTCGATACTCATTCGAATTGCACGAAACTGGTCCCGAACGACTCTTAACTCGATTACAGACTCGATTATGCACTTAATTGCTCAAAACAGGGGTCTTTACATTTAATTTGATCAAATTAAAAGAAAACTAAGGCAAAAATTCCTAAACAGTTTTACAGCAAACCAAAATGCAATTCCCACCTAATCCAATGCAAATTTGTTTCAACCAAAACAAAACAAGCATTGTTTTGATACGAATTGATGGAGATCAGATCTCCTTGAACAGCGGAAACGTGTTTTGGATCGTAATTGCAACTTTATTTTGGTTGAAAAATAAATACTAGTTGTTGGGATGTTTGTCCTAATCTCTTTCAGTTTGTAAATTCTATTTGAAATTAATAAAGAGTTATTTATTTCATCTTTTGTGTCTTGCATGTTTTTACAAACTTTGTCCAATAAACTAAGCTTCAGGGTCATTGAATACATGAGAGAACTAGAACTTGAACGGTGTGTAGTGGACACACTAGGAGGATCACGTTTGAGTTAATGACCCGAACGGTCTACAGTATATGGATGGGGTTGGAGACCTAATCCTAGATACACTGTGGATGCGACCCGCTTTATATTAAGATACAAACGAGGTGATCTGACCGTTCATGTGGTTGACATGCGAGTGGGGGCATCCTGTACAATGAGATTGTACAAGACCGGCCAGTAAATTATTAGACTCACCGATGTAACACCGTTGACAAGTGGGACTAATAACTTCGTGAGATGACCATTAGTGACTCGACACGAATCACGAGCGTGTTACGGACGGACTCCATCTGCATGGTCCGTCCTTTGACTAGTATGGGTGAGGGTGGTCACAGTTACTCGCCCAATATGTCTATATTCTCAGGGACAGGACCAAGTAGGGAGTTGGAAACTTAACTACGCGAGATGGAATTTACTCGTTCCCGCCTTTAGGAAAACTAGAGGGGTTGTTCCCTTAAGTGCTGTCTCCAAGGCTTGGACAACGGGCGCCTACTCTCTCACTGGCACGAGAGAGTTTTTGTGTATGGTTGGACCATTACAACGTTGTTGTTCATTAGAGGAGCAATGTACGAACAAACTGTGAAGGGTCGACTCATGGGCATTGGTTATATCAGTGGACATGTAATATCTTGCACTGACGTGAGTGCAACTACGGGCTTTAGTGGAGTGTTACCGTAGCTAATGAATTTTGATTAACTGGGTCAAAGAGTTTGATAAGTTAATCTCGGATCATTGGAGCTCGTCACTGTAGGTCCATAAGGTCCCTCGATTGGCTCAAACTGGGATAAAAGAAGAGTTTTATGTTTTGGTGTGAATTGAAGTGTTCATGTTCACTAAAGGACATTTATGTCATTTATATGAGATATGAATGATATAATATTGTTTAATGTGAATGAGATTCATAATAAACTATAGTTTAGCCTAATTAGGGCTAATTTGGAGAAATTAGGTTGAGAGATATTAAATTGGATGTGATTCAATTTAATAAATCTACAATTGCAAATGTGATTTGTATTATGAGATATGAGATATCATATAATATGTGGTTATGCAAATATGATTTGCATAACCTATAACAGTGGTAAAATGGTAAATAGGTGGAGATTTAAACTCCACCTATCTCCATTATTTAAACCCCTTTTCAAGAAGGGGAAGGTTATCATTCTCTAATTTTTGGAATTCTCACCAAAAGAAGAGAACTCTCTCTCTCTATTTTTCTCTCTAACTTTTCTTCTCCCAATACCAAAACAAAGAAGATCCCATTATTTTCCTTCTTCCAAAAGAAGAACAACCGAGAAGCCAAGTGGTGGTGTTCTTGTTCGTGAGAAGAGTTCGGGATCGTAAAGATCGAGGAGAACAAGAAGAGTTCGTAATCGTGAACAGAAAGGAAAATTCAAAGCAGGTCTTCAACAAGTAAGTATTTGTTGTATTTTTTTTCCATTTTATGCATGTTTAACCTAGTTCTAAGTGTTAGAATGTTATAACGAACAATAGTTGCACAACTTCACCACGACGATTCGATCGTCTTCTGCTGCGTGGGAGTTTCATTCCCTTCACCAGTACATTGGAGAAAAATACAGAACAAGCATACATTCCCTAATCTAATTAGGCATGGTTATAAACATGCAAACATGCTTTAGAATAAAACTAAACTAAAAGGGAATTCTAAATTTACCTTTGTAGTTTCACAGCAACTCCTTGCTCCAAATGTGCAACAACACAACAAGTACAGATTTCTTCTCTGTTTTCTCCAACAGGACAACACCACGAGGAAAACCTCCTATTCTTTGAGTTCTACTTAGATCCTACTTCGGTGGGAAGGTATTCCAACTTTTGGAAGAAGAGAAAAAGAAATTGAGAGAGAGAGAATTCTTTTAGCAATTTTACTAAAGTTACACAGAATGCCTCGATCGATTTTTTCTCACCAGGAGAAGAAAAACATGTTAGAAGGAAAACTTCCCCCACTCCCTAGCGATGGGGAGTTGGAGGGAAGTGGGGGACGTGCCACGCGTTCCCCTTTTTCTTTTTCCTTTTTTTTTTATTTATTATATTATAAAATAAATAATAAAATTATTAATTAATAATATAATTAATTAATCAAATCATATTTAATTAATTATAAATCAAATATCATATGTTTAATTTGGACTAAATCACATTTAATCAATTTTCTATCTGACCTATAGTTTTAATGCACATTAAATTTTAACCTATAGTTTTAAATATGAATCACATTCACATTTAAATTAATATTTGAACTCTTTCAAATATTTAATTCTCTCATACAGTTTAATATGAATCATATTCACATTAAATTTATAATATATAGTTCCAAAACTTTATATTATATCGTATCTATATACATTAAATTTATTCCCTAATGAATTTGAACATTTCTAATTCAAATGATCTAAGAACCCTTTACGAGCTAGAAGGTGAACCTAATGGACTTACATATCAGAAGTTTCAAAGATACGAGATTACTCTGTTAATCTCATTAACCTCTTAATCATCATAACTGTCAAATCACCTTTACTAACCTCCAAAGCTCCACCTTCACCAGTGTACTTGTACCCTCTTGAATCAAGAGTACTCAAAGAAATTAAATTTCTCTTCAAATCTGGAAAGTGTCTCACATCAGCAAGTGTTCTGACAACTCCATCAAACATCTTGATTCTGACTGTTCCAATACCAACTATCTTACAAGATGTATTATTTCCCATCTTTGGTCATTGTATCATATGTTGAAAACAAGTCCTTATGAGGACACATATGAAATGAACATCCTGGATCAAGAATTCATTCAGAAGAAATATTTAAATTGTTGTCAGAAGCAACAAAGAGATCGCCATCACTATCATCACCTTCAACAACACCAGGTTGACCTGAACTTTCAGGTTGTTTTTCCTTTTGAAATTCAACAGCTCTTTTGCTCTTATTCTGTAACTTGTAGCATTCAGATTTAACACGATCCTTCTTCTTACAATAATTACATGTTTTATCTTTATTTCTAGATTTTGACCGACCTCTCTGATCGCCATTACTTTTCTTCTGTTGTGTTCTCCCTCGATCTAATAACCCCTCTGCTGAACTCTCACCACCACTAGTAATATGTTTTATTTTCTCCTTAGAGATCAAATTATCATATACTTCATTCAAAGTGATAGTATCACGACTATATAATATCGTATCTCTAAAATTTGCATATGATGGAGGAAGAGAACACAATAAAATTAGAGCCAAATCTTCTTCATCATAACTAATCTCCATAGATTCTAAATCAGAGACTATTTCCTTAAAGCCAATTAAATGGTCATCTACAGATGCTCCTTCATTCATACGATAAGAAAATAATTGTTGCTTCAAATGCAATTTAGTAGTTAGAGTTTTCGTCATGCACAAATGCTCTAATCTTAACCATAAACTAGCAACACTTTTATTTTTCAAAACATCTTGCAAAATTTCATTTGACAAATAAATATCTATTAAAGTAAGAGCTTTTCGATGTTTGCTTTGTTTTTCTTCTTGTGTCCAAGATGCACGCATTCTAGTAATTCCTAGTAAAGCTTCTTCTAAGTCCATTTGGACAAGCACTACCAGCATTTTAGCTTGCCATAATAAAAATCTAGTATTGCGATCCAAAAGTGGTACATGGTGTTTCACAGTAGTCATGTTCAAAGAATCCCAACCAACGAAACACAAGTAAATGTAAATCAAGTTCTAATAAATCAGGCTTTGATACCACTTCATAAAACCTTAGTCTGATGAGCAGCGGAAACAAACTGGATTTTAATTATGGCAATAACAAAAGAGATAAAGAGAGAGAAGAAAAACACACAAAACTTACGTGGTTCATACTATGCCTACATCCACGTGCGAAGACGACAGAGAATATTTCTACTAAAGTTTAAAAGATGGGATTACAAGAGAGCACTCAAGCACTTACCAAATTTCCCATACACCCAAAATATTTTAACTCACCAAATTAATTTCTAAATAGAATTAGAAATTAATTATAAAATATTTGAACTAAGAAATAGAAAATTCCCAAAAACTCTCAAACTCTCACACACACAAAAAGAGAAAAAAAAGGCTTATTTATAATGCTAAGGGAGCCACTACACAACCATTCTTATCCATTTGGGACAAAAGAAAAATAACGGCACAACAGAAGGAATGGTTTTTTTATGGAATTCGTGTCCTCCAGTTCCAACCTCATCGAGGAAAGAAAGGATTTCTGAGCGAGATAAAATCAGGGACAGCAAGTTTATATTGGGAACTGTCGTGAAGAAGAGAAACAAAGAAAAAAAGCGAAGGGAAAAATAAAATTGTCCATTAAGACTAAAAAAATTATTTATATATATATAAAATTTGTTGTTGAGAGAAATAAAGAGAGTCGGTTTGGCTCCGGACATTATTCCGCACCTTCAAACAAATTATTGCTTAATTGTGTACAATGTTGAATGATGTAATGTAATTTAAGTATTTTCCTTCAAGTACTTCTAATGAGAAAATAAAAAATTTATCATTAAATGATAAGTTTAGTCTATAAACTTTTGAGTTTGTGGCCATTTGATTCCAACTTTGAAAAATGTTTAATAGATGTTTGAACTCTCTATTTTGTGTTTCGATAGATTGTTAAGGTCACGTTTGATAACAATGTTGTTTTTTGTTTTTTGTTTTTGGAAATTAAGTCTATAAAAATCACTTTCAACCTATGGATTTTCTTATTTTGTTACCCAATTTTTATATATATTTAAATCAAGTCATCTTTTGGAAACTAAAAAGAGTAATTTCCAAAAAACTTGTTTTTGTTTTTGAAATTTTACTAAGAATTCACATGCTTCCTTAAGAGAGATGAAAACTATTTAGAGAAATTGATAAAATACAAGCTTAATTTTCAAAAACCCAAAATAAAAAACCAAATGGTTATCAAATAAGGCTTAAATATTCAATTTTTATGTCCAATAAGTCATCAAATTTTCAATTTGATCATGTCTAATAGGTCTTTGATCTATTCAATATTTTAAAAAAATTTACTAACCTACTTTACACTAAATTTTGAAGACTTATTAGACATAAATTTTAATTTTATATTTAATAGATTGTTATATTAGGTACTTTTTTTACAATATGTCGAGTAAGGGATTTGAACATTTGGTCTCTTTGGTATCTATTAGACACAAAATTAAAAATTCAAAATGTTATATTTTTTGGTTTCAAACTATCATAAACTAATTAATTTTAGATTAATGGTTTTTTAAGTTAATCTAAAATGGTTTGGACCTTATTTTAGCTCTTAAGTCTAAAGACCCATTGTTAAGATTGGGCCCAAAGATTGGAGGAGCCCAAATCTACCTTTCTTGATCTCCTATCACCCAAACCCATTTGTTCCCTTTTGTTATTATAAAAGAAGGTGTGGGCCTTAAGTGAGAAAAATTAAAAAAGAGTAAGAGAGAAGAAAGAGAGTGGAATTGGGTCTATTATTATTAGGGTTTTATTAAGAGAGAGAGAAAGAAACAAAAAGAAAGGCTCTCGGGTTGAGAGAAGAAAAGAAGAGAGTGAGAAAAGAAAGGGTTGAGGGGCTCGATAGAAGGCTGAAAAACAGGGGGGTTTCTGTGACAGAGAGAGGGGGAAATCTGGAAAATACCTTGGGTTTTTTCAGCCGTGAGAAGATATCGAAGAAGCTCCGTTCTTGTAGCCGAAATTTGCCGTCCACCGTGGGTTGCGATTCGCAAGAAGAGGTGGTATTGCAGTGGAGTTCTTTGCAAGTTGATCGTTCGGCTTAGTTGTTGTACAAGACGTGAGACTCAACTTTTCTTTCAACCTTTGTTCATGAAGATCCTCTCAAAAGGTTGTATCTCTCCTTTTTTTTTCTTTCTCTTTTAGTTTAGATTCAAGATTTAATCCTAAAGGTTGTTAGACTCTCAATCTGGAATAAAGATTGATTGTGTTCTCCTTTTGGGCATAAATCTTGGAATCTTGTTAAATCCTAAATGTTAAATGTATCTTTAAATATCCTGCTGTAAGTTCTCTGTATACTCTCGTATATCTCTAATAAACTGTCTAGCAAAGGCTTAAAACACCTTTGCAAGTGGAGTAGGTCGTTTTATGACCGAACCACTATAAATATTGGTGTTCTCTAATTGTTCATTACTGTTTCTGCATTTCTTTAAATTCTGTCCAGCCCATTAATTGGAATAAAATCGCTTATAAACTTGTGGTAAACACCTCAAACTTGTCTAAAATTGGTTAGACATAGGATTTGGATCTTGGCATATAATAACATTTTGGTATCAGAGCTTTTTAATCCTTGTTTTGAGGCATTCTTTCTTGAATTAAAATTTAGTTTGTTGAATAAAATCTTTGGATTTAAAGAATCTTTAAGTTGTTAGTATTCTTTAATTCTGAAATTTTTTATTTCAAGAAAAGTTTGTTGTCCAATTTTGTTTCTCATTTTTCAGGATGAGTACCAAGTTCGAGGTGGAGCGGTTTGATGGGAAAGGAGATTTTGGTCTATGGAAGATCAAAATGTTGGCCATCCTTCGTCAACAAAAGGTCGATTACGCACTTTTGGAGGCTAAGGAAGTTCCGGACAGCATAACAGCGGACCAACTGAAAGAGATAAATAAGGTAGCTCACAGCCTTATAATCCTTTATTTGTCTGATACAATTATAAGACAAATGCGTAGTGAAGATACCGCTGTTAAACTTTGGACAAAATTAGAATCTACCTACCAAGTAGCATCAATTTCAAGCAAAATATTTTTAAAATCTAATTTCTTTAGTTTTAAAATGGACTCTAGTAAAAGCATGAAAGATAACCTAGATGAATTCCATAGAGTAGTTTCTGAAATGGAAAATATAGGTGAAATCTTTTCTGATGAAAATCATGCTGTAGTTCTGATAAATTCTTTGCCTGAATCTTATAATGATGTGAAATCTGCTATGAAGTTTGGTAGGGATACTTTGTCCACTGAAATTGTTTTAAATGCCATTAGAGTAAAAGAACAAGAACTAAAAGAAACCAAGAAGTCTAATAGTGAGACTTTATACGTTAGAGGGAGATCAAAAGAATAGAAAAAGCATAGAAGCAAGAGTAGGGGTAGATCAAAGTCTAAAGGGGCTAGTAATAGGAGGTGTTATCATTGTCAAAAAGAAGGCCACATTAGAAGGTTTTGTCCTCGACCTTAGGAATAAAAAAAGTCGTGCAGTAAAGGGAAAGAAGAGTCTAGTGTAGTAAACCTTAGTGAAGAGTATAACCACTCTCTTATGGTTAGTAACACTAGAGAGGATGACACTTGGATCCTAGATTCAGGTTGTTCTTTCCATATGACCCCTAATAGAGAATGGCTAGAAGACTTCCAAACCGGTGTGGGAGGTAAAGTCATGTTAGGGAACCGACACTTTTGTAGTGTAGAAGGTCAAGGAACAGTACGCCTTAGGCTTCATGACGGAAATATTAGGTTTCTAAGCTGGAGTTAGGTGCGTGCACTGAAGTTAAAAGAAACCTAATATCCCTTAGCATGTTAGATAAGCAAGGGTACACCATTAAGTTAGAGGGTGGTGTTCTAAAAGTCATGAAGGGCATCTTAGTTGCAATGAAAGGGCTTCTTAAGGATACCTTATACTCTTTAGAGGGTTCAAGTGGTCGTAGGGTCAAGTGATCTAGTTAAAGAGAGTGACAATTCCAAAATTACCCTTTGGCATAAACGCTTAGGTCACATGAGTGAGCAAGGAATTAGGGAGTTAATAAAACAACAAGTAATTCCTAACATAAAAAATGTGGACCTAGATATGTGTGAGCATTGTGTTTATGGTAAAAGTAAAAGAGTAAAATTTGGAGAGGGTGGTCACTCTGCTAATAAAAACTAGAATATGTGCATCTTGACTTATGGGGCCCATCTAATGTTGTCACAAATGGTGGGACTAGATATTTCTTATCCATTATTGATGATTGTACTAGAAAAGTTTGGGTTTATCTTAGAAAAATAAATCGATACTTTTAATAAATTTGTTGAATGGGTAACCTATGTTGAAAACCAAACTGGCCTTAGAGTTAAGAAACTTAGGACTGACAATGGGCTAGAGTTTTGTAACCATGAGTTTAGAAACTTTTGTAAGTCTAAAGGCATAGCAAGACACTTGACCGTTGTAGGGACGCCACAACAAAATGGGGCCGCTGAGAGAATGAATAGAACCCTTATGGAAAGAGTTAGGTGCATGTTGTCTGATTCACAACTTCCTCAAAGTTTTTGGGGGGAAGCTGTTGCAACAGCATGTTATATAATCAATAGGAGCCCATCTACGCCATAGATTTAAAAACGCCTCAAGAGCTTTGGCAAGGTAGTCCCCGATCTATCACACATGAAAGTCTTTGGGTGTTTAGCTTATGCTCATTCAAAAGAGGGAAAGCTAGACCCAAGGGCTAAGAAATGTGTTTTCCTAGGATATCCCAGGGTGTTAAGGGATATAAACTATGGTGTCTAGACCCAAATGCACCAAAAATCCTAATAAGTAGAGATGTTGTCTTTAATGAAGGGAAAATGGGGTATGTAGAAGAAAAAAGACCTGAGTCTATTCCAAATAGTCCACCTAGTTCCACTTTGAAACCATTTTAGCTAGTCCTCCTTCCACTTCCCATAGTGATCAGGTAGATGAGCGAATAGTAGAACATGATGTTTCACCTTCTACCTTAGATCAATCACCTACACATGAAGTTGCTAATGAGGAAGAGGAAGAGGATAGTCAAGACTTGACAAATTATCGTTAACTAGGGATAGGGTTAGGAGAACCATTGTAGCTCCCACTAGGTTTTGGGTATCTTTGACCTTATATCCTATGCCCTAGTTATAGCTAATGGGTTCATTAATCAAGAACCACAAACTTTCAATGAGGCCATAAATAATGAAAATAAAGATAATTGGTGGGCGCAATGAAAGAAGAGTATGATTCTTTGATTAAAAATCAAACTTGGGTTCTTGTTAATAAACCATTGAAAGCTAAAAAGCATGTAGGTTGTAAGTGGATTTATAAAGTCAAAGAGAACCCTTTAGAAAATAACAGGCCTAGGTTCAAGGCTAGGTTAGTAGCCAAAGGGTTTACTCAAAGGAGGGTATAGACTATGATGAGGTTTTTCCCCGTTGTAAGACACACCTCTATTAGAATTTTGCTTGCCTTTGTTGCTCACTTTGATCTTGAGTTAGAGCGGATGGATGTAAAGCGCTTTCTTGCATGGTGAGCTTGAGGAGACCATTTACATGGATCAACCACCGGATTTGAAGCTCCCAAACAAGAAAAGAAGGTTTGTCTTCTTAAGAGATCGTTGTATGGCTTAAAGCAATCCCCACGTCAATGGTATAAAAGGTTTGATTCCTATATGCTATCTATTGACTTTTGTAGAAGTAAGTATGATAGTTGTGTGTATTTCAAACAAATATCTCAAGTGAATATTGTTTACTTGCTTTTATATGTTGATGACATGTTGATTGCTTGCAAAACCATGCATGAAATAAATAAGTTAAAGAATCTCTTAAAGAAGGAGTTTGAAATGAAAGACTTAGGCAATGCAAAAAGAATATTAGGAATGGATATTATTAGAGATAGAAAAGAGAAGAAACTATATTTGTCTCAAAGTGAATATATAACAAGACTAGTTAAAAGATTGAACATGCATGATAGTAGGAAGGTTAGTATTCTTTTTGGCAAGTACTTTAAACTATCTGTTAATGATTCACCTAAGACTCCAAGTGATATTGATGAAATGCATGACATTCCATATGCTAATCTTTGTTGGGAGTCTTATGTATGCCATGGTTTGTACTAGACCGACCTTGCTCATCCACTTAGTGTTGTTAGTAGATTTCTTGCTAATCTGGTAAACAACATTGGAATGTCATTAAGTGGATTTTGAGGTATCTTGCATGTCATACAGATTTATGTCTTGTTTATGGTGGAGCAAATATAGTTGATAGTGAGGATATTGAACTTGTTGGATATGTTGATGCTGATTATGCTGCTGATATAGATAAACGTATATCTTTGACTGGTTTTGTGTTTAGATTGTTCAATTGCACAATTAGTTGGAAATCTAGTTTACAGTCTATAGTTGCTTTATCTACAACTGAATCTGAATATATTGCATTAACGGAAGCTATTAAGGAATCTTTATGGCTTAAGAGAATTGTATCTGAATTATGTTGTAGTGATAATGTTTCTATGACTGAGCATTGTGATAGTCAAAGTGCTCTACATTTATCTAAAAATCATTCTCACCATGAAAGAACTAAACATATTGATGTTAGGTATCATTTTGTAAGAGATGTCATCAATGATGGTTTAGTTTCTGTTAAAAAGGTTGCTACTGATTTGAATGCTGCTGATATGTTTACTAAAGCATTACCTTGTGATAAATTTAACCTTTGTGTGAGAATGTTGCAGCTTGATCATGGATAACCCTGGATCTTATTTGAGAACTAAATTATAGGTCCTCTTCTTAGCTTATGATAGATTGAAATCAAGGTGGAGATTGTTATATTTTTTGGTTTCAAACTATCATAAACTAATTAATTTTAGATTAATGGTTTTTTAAGTTAATCTAAAATGGTTTGGACCTTATTTTAGCTCTTAGGTCTAAAGACCCATTGTTAAGATTGGGCCCAAAGATTGGAGGAGCCCAAATCTACCTTTCTTGATCTCCTATCACCCAAACCCATTTGTTCCCTTTTGTTATTATAAAAGAAGGTGTGGCCTTAAGTGAGAAAAATTAAAAAAGAGTAAGAGAGAAGAAAGATAGTGGAATTGGGTCTATTATTATTAGGGTTTTATTAGAGAGAGAGAAAGAAACAAAAGAAAGGCTCTCGGGTTGAGAGAAGAAAAGAAGAGAGTGAGAAAAGAAAGGGTTGAGGGGCTCGATAGAAGGTGAAAAAACAGGGGGTTTCGTGACAGAGAGAGGGAAAATCTGGAAAATACCTTGGGTTTTTTTCAGCCGTGAGAGAAGATATCGAAGAAGCTCCGTTCTTGTAGCCGAAATTTGCCGTCCACCGTGGGTTGCAGATTCGCAAGAAGAGGTGGCTCATTGCCGTGGAGTTCTTTGCAGCAAGTTGATCGTTCGCTTGGTTGTTGTACAAGACGTGAGACTCAACTTTTCTTTCAACCTTTGTTCATGAAGATCCTCTCAAAAGGTTGTATCTCTCCTTTTTTTTCTTTCTCTTTTAGTTTAGATTCAAGATTTAATCCTAAAGGTTGTTAGACTCTCAATCTGGAATAAAGATTGATTGTAGTCTCCTTTTGGGCATAAATCTTGGAATCTTGTTAAATCCTAAATGTTAAATGTATCTTTAAATATCCTGCTGTAAGTTCTCTCTATACTCCCGTATATCTCTAATAAACTGTCTAGCAAAGGCTTAAAACACCTTTGCAAGTGGAGTAGGTCGTTTTATGACCGAACCACTATAAATATTGGTGTTCTCTAATTGTTCATTACTGTTTCTGCATTTCTTTAAATTCTGTCCAGCCCATTAATTGGAATAAAATCGCTTATAAACTTGTGGTAAACACCTCAAACTTGTCTAAAATTGGTTAGACATAGGATTTGGATCTTGGGATATAATAACACAAAAACTTTATCAGACATTTTTAAAATTTAGAAACCTATTGACAAGATTAAAAGTTGAAGGAAACATTTTTTAAAGTTGGGAAATCAAATAAACACAAAATTATTCTCTCGGTTTTAGTTTTGATGGTCATCTTTTTATTTAGAGCTTAAACTTCAAAAGCCATCGTTAAGGAGGGAGTGACGAGATTTTAATGTACATGAAGGTGAAAGAATGGAATTATCGGTGCTGTGATGATCATTTAACTCTAACCAATAGGCGTAGAGAAATTTTACACTCCAATTCAATGAACCTACCTCTAATAAATACAGCATACAAAGGAGGAGGAATTAGCTGAATGGGTGAAGCCGAAGGGCTAAGAGTTAAAAGTCTCGAGGAGCCCAGAAAAAAAATGGCGAATGGAAGCTTCAACAGCCAAAATAGTCAAATTATTAAAAAAGGGTAGTGAATTCAAATCAAGTAGGCATAAAAATGATCATAAAGAAGTTGAAGCAAAAGCAAAGCAAATTACGTGAGATAAAAGAAAATGAGAAAACGTTAAAACTAAAAGTAATACTTGGCTACATATGGACGTGTAAGAATCTTCCAGTACTCCACTCTTAAATTGTTGACAACAACAAGAGAAAATATTTTTTTTTAGTTGTGTTTTCTCTCTTTTTATTGTCAAAGATTTAACGGTGGGTGTGTAGAAAGATTCCTGCACATCGGTATGCGATCGAGTATTGTTCACCTTGAAAAAGAACATAGCTCGCAACTGGGGGCGGATGATTGCAGGGAAGGGGAGATTTAGGGGTTACACAAAAGGAGGAAAAAAATGAAATGGCCTTTGGATGAAGCTAAAGGCCAACCTTTCAATTGTATGTTCATTTCTATCTTTACTTTGTAAGATGTATAATGTATATAACCGAGTACAATGGACCAAGGCAGGCAGGGAAAGCAGCTTCAGAATTGAATATAGGGCTCTGGATTCGGTGGGCCATCGCCAGGCCAAGACATGGTTGCTGCTTTCAAGAAGCTTCCTTCTTTCAGGAAACAGAACAAACCTCCCTTTGCCCACGCGCGCACACACTACATCATCAACATCAATTAAATGTGTTCTTTTTCAAAAAAAAATTTAACTTTTTGTTTATTACTATTTTTCTTTTTTAAAGAATGTTGTTCTTTATATGAACTATCCTTATCCGAAAAATAAGGTAGTAAACTTATGTTTGTAAAAATAGAATGGGTTAGTTAAAGAGAACCTAGTTTAATTATGATTACGAGATTTGTAATTCGAATCCTCCAACCTCAATTGTATTAAAAAAAATAGAGTGGTTTATAAACTTTAATGTAAAAAAAAGGTTAAATTATTAGTTTAGATCCTACACTTTTGACAATTTTGAATATGTCATAGATTTATCGGATATTTTTAAAGTTTAGGGATTTATTAGATTCAAAATTGAAAGTTCACTCTTTTAAAAGTTCAAAAACTATATAGACACAAATCTAAAAGTTTAGAAACTAAACTAATAATTTAATCTTAATAGTTTTTAAATAGGGAATATATAGATTGGCCTCTCTAAATAACTATTTTAAATATTTAGATGATAACAATAATAATAAATTACTATTTTAACTTTATTTTCAATTACAGTATTTTCTAAAATTATCTCTTCAACATGTGATTTCATTTTGTTTAAATCACTACATAGTGGTATGTGTCAACTTTTTTTAACATATAGTTTGATTTTATACTCTTTTTTTTTTTCAAAATTTCTACTATAGTTGAAACTACAAAATTCTTTCTGCGTAAATGTGTCTTTAAAAACACTACAAAATCTAATAATTTTTATAAACTTCCTTACTTTAAATATAAATAAATATATATATGTGCAAACACAAACCGAGTCGGCTACAAAAGTTACATATGAATCCATGGCAATCATTATAGATTTAAATAATAAAAATAATAATAAGAGAATTTACTTGTTTCATGCAGTTGGTGCAATGTTGCATAAAAATAAGTATGTTTTCTAATTATTATAAAATGGAATTTGTTAATTTGTTATGGTCAACATAGTGAGTATTTGTGCACCTTTTCTCGAATCATTACGATACTATATGTTATGAGTTAAATTGGACCAACAACAATGGGTAGGTCAAATGACCAAGGCAAAGAGTAATAAAAAGCCCAATACGAGGTTAAAACGGGCCGAAATCGAACGGGGACCGAACCAAGGCGAAACGAGACGAGAGGTCGTTCCCGAGCTTCGGCCCAAGCGCGTGGTCGACCTCGGCATAGGCCGAGGCCGACAAGGGTAGAACCCTCCCATTTGGGCTCTACCCTTGCCCAACACCCCAAAGAAAGGAGTCTGGGCTTGAGGTTGGCCCAAGCCCGTGGTCGGCCTTGGACGAGGCCAAGGCCGACCAGGGTAAAGTTCTCTCATTTGGGCTCTACCTGTTGGGTTTTATGTCCTAAAACTCGTGGTTTTGTAAACTGAATGTATATTCTATTTTGCAATAAATTTGTTATTGAGATTTATTCAGTAAAGGTGTTATTGAATAAAGTGAATTGTGTATTGTGTAACCTTAATCCAATAAATAACCCTTGGCTATAGGATGAATACTTGAACTTTATGTGTGACATAAAAGTGGATCAAGTTCAAGTTATAACCAGAACAGTCTATAGTATAATGATAGAGTTGTGTACCTTATTCTGGAGACACTATGGACGCGACCCACTTTGTAGAGTACAAACGATGTGATCCTAAATCGTTCATGTGGAGATATGCGAGTGGGGGCGTCCTATGCAATGAGTTTGCATAAGATTGGACCGCGAAATAGTCACTTAGACTTTATAACTCCGTTTACTGTCTTAACTGACTATATTCATACGATGATCTAGGTAACTCGATCTTAATCCTAAGCGTTCTATGAACTCCTGTTTATTTAGATTATCCTTAGATTTGCATGGGTGAGAGTGGCCTGAAACGACTCAATAAGCCTCCCATTTCAGGGATATGTCTGGGTAGATAGCTGGGAACATAGTTCTGTAAGATGGAATTCACTCCTACCCACTTTATGGATTAGTAGAGAGGTTGTTCCCTTAAGTGCTGACTCCGAGTCTTGAACAAAGGGCCCACCCCTCTCATTGGCCCGAGAGGGATTCGGTTTACTGGTTGGACCACAAACCAATTGTTCATTAGAGGATCAGTGGGACTTAAGGAACAAGAGGTAATTACAGGGGTAAAACGGTAATTTTGACCCAGCTGTAATTACGAACGACATGTGAAGGATCGACTTACTAATCATGGTTATATCAAGTGGACAGAAATATATCTACAGTGAGGAGAGTGCAACCACTTGGCTTTAGTGGAGTGTCCCGGTGGTTAACGAATGTCGATTAGCTAGGCTAAAGAGTTTAGCCGGTTAATCTCGTATCGTTGGAGCTCATGATCTGTAGGTCCATTAGGTCCTCATTACTAGCTCGGACTAAGCCTTGTAACATTTTGGGAGAAAAGAATTTGAATTGTTCAAATTCGATTTTGGGAGAAATCGTTAATTATATGTGATATATTTAACGAGTCATAACTTAATTATGAATAAACTATGATTAAAAAGATGTTGATATATTTAAATATTGGATCGGTTTATAGCATGAATAAGGATTCATGTTCAGAAAATCGATCGGGATCGAGAAATTTATTTAATTTAATATTTGATATTAAATTAAATTAAAATTAATTAATTAAATTAATTTTTAAATTATTTAATTATTTAATTTTAATTTTAATTTAAAATCAATTTAATATTGATTTGAATTAAAATTAAATGAAAATTAGTGGATTTTCATGGTTTTTCCATAAAATCCAAATTACAACTTGCCCAATCTCTCTCATCTTCAAATTCATCAAATTTGGCCACCTCCTTCTTCAATTGTCCTCATCACTGTTGAGATGTCACTCTAATGAAGCTTATTTAAGCTTTATATAATGGTGATTTGAGGCATATTGAGAGAATTTTGCAGAAAATTCTAAATTTCTGAATTAGTGACCTTTGAGGTCTTTTCTTCCAAATTCTCTCAACCTAGGATCCCACAATCCGTTCCAAGGCCTGAGGATAGTAGGAGAGACTCTAACGGTTGTCCACGAAGTGTTCGTGTTGAAAACCATCCACCGGGTGAAGAGAATTTAATCTTCAAAGTTGAGTTTTCTATCACTCTGTTTTTCCAGCTTTGAGCATTCATTTTATTTTACAAAATTGATCAACTTAGAGTGTTCAAGATCAAAAATTTCTTTCGCTTTCTTAATCTAGACTCTTTCAATTGGCATCAAGGCAAGTTTGAGCACTCAATTTGATCTATTTTGTTATGTGGTGGGTGTTTTTTGAAATACAATTGTTTTGGGCGTCTAAAGTGTTAATCTGGTTTTGGCATTTAAATTGAGCATCAATTTGTGCTTTATTTTAAAATTTCTCAAGTGTGTTTGAGCATTAATGTGTGTAGAATAAGCTGTAAAAGTTTCGGATCGATCGGAGTTCGAGAAGGCCTTCAATTTGAAGAGAGAAAGCACGGAGGTCACTGAAACATTAAAACAGAGGCTGTTTTTTTTTTTCTGCAAAATTGCTACAGTGACTTCACTATCTTCAACCCGTGTTTTACAAATTGAGAAGAAAGAGTTGACCGGTTTCTTTGATTTTTGACTTTTGACCGATTTGGTCGACTTTGACCGGTTCAATTAGTTTTGGACCGGTTCGGGGATCTTAGACCGGTTCTGACTATTTCGAGGCCGGTTTTTTCATTTTCAAGGTCCGTTTCACCAATTGGAGGCCCGGTTCAGCCTTTTACAGCCTGGTTTAACCTTTTGAAGGTCCAGTTCACACATTTGCAAGCCGATTCGACCCAAATTTGAAGTGTTCGAAGTGAATTCTAGATTATTATTGTAATAATTTAGTAGTTTGATTGCATTAGATGCCAAAATCAGTCCACTTTAGTGTGTTTAATTAATTATGCATTGTGAATGTATGTTTTAATTAAAATCCCTGATTGTATGTGCATAAAGTATGCCATATAGATTTTAAAATCCCACCATAGGAAGCATGCTCCATGCATTGAAAGTATATTATAAGTGTTATAATATATTGTATGCATGTTTATTGGGTTTCATAAGAATTAATATAAGTATTATATTAATTTATGAAACAAATATTATATGTTTTAATTATAATTAATATAAGAGTTATATTAATTAAAATTTAAACATATAATTGCTATGCATTTATTCATGTGATGAATTTGTTATAAATGTATGTTTATTCATATGATGAATGACCAAACAATTTATAACATAGAAATACATGTAACCTAAGGTTAATTAATTAGTTTTAAAATGGTTTTAGAACTGGAAATTAATTAGACCTAAGGTTATCTAGTTCTAATAAGTTTAGAATTAGGAAACCAATAATTTATAAACTTTGATTAAAGAGGGACTCTAACTAAGGAAGGTTCTGGCTAGGTTGGGGTACTTAAGCTGACGGAAACGGAACACCCCTACCTAGGAACTGATCTTTCTTTTTCTCAATAGGCCAAGAAAACCCACAAAGGACCCATAATCAAGAAGAGACGGGACGAGAAGGCGCACTTGGGCTGGCCCAAGCGCGTGGTCAGCCTCGGCATGGGTCGAGGCCGACCAGGGTAGAGCTCCTCTGTTTGAGCTCTACCCAAGCCCTATGACACAAAGCATGAACTTGGGCTTGGGTTTTGTCCCAAACTAGTGGTCAGCCTTGGCCAAGGCCGAGGCTGACCAGCTACAAGATTGATCTCCAGGCCCCGTAGTGACTCCAAAGGCCCGGAAGCTTGTATTCAACTTCCCCTCAATCTCTCCTTTACCCAAGGGGCCACAGAAGAATGCCATGGGGAAACTATTGAAGTTCTCCCAGGAGGGGAGAGCAAAGTAAGGGGATGTTAGTCACCATTATACAAAACTTCTCTATAATTCTCTCAGAGACCCTCACTAACTTAAGCATCGGAGCTTGTGTGGCTTACACCACACAGGTGTCCAGGTTTTCCTTGTCTTGCAGGTTGCGTTCTTCCCCTAAGATTTACAAATTTACCGTCGTTGTCACGTGAAAGTCAGGTGTATTCTCCTGTCTAAAATTTGGCAACAACAGTTGGCGCCGTCTGTGGAGAACGACAAACGCTTGCTTGGAGAATCTAGTACTCGAGCCAATCTGTTAAGAGAGATGAAAAGAATGCAAAGAAACACGTTTTGGAACGAGGAACAACGCGATTTTGGTCAGGATCGTCGTGTGCGGCGAACGTGAGGAAAGATATCTTATCGGCCTCATATCGAGGCCGAGGCTGACCAAGGGAAGGCCAAGGCCGACCAACACTAGAAAGACAAGGCCGAGGCCGACCAGCACAAGAGAGACAAGGCCGACCAGACCGCTCAAACTACATGGCGACACAAACAAGAAGGATCGCATGAAGACGGTGACCTTCGCTCATTGGTCGAGGCCGACCAGTGCCAGAATAAAGCCAATGCCGACTTGTTTGTTCAAACTACGTGGCAGTGCAGACCGGAAGGATTACAAGAGGAGACGATAAAGAAGGTGATCTTGACCTCTCGCTCCCGTGGAGGATGATGGCCCGACCAAAGAGGGTAACCTGCCGAGGAATTAGAATCTATCCCGCTCACATGGGAAGACAGACGAGTAAATATTGGAGCAAACCTAGGGGCTAAGCAGAAAGAAAAACTTATTAGTTTCTTGAGGGACAATGCAGATTTATTCGCATGGTCTCATGAGGATATGCCAGGGATAGACGCTGATGTCATGGTGCACCGATTGAACGTAGATAGAGATTTCAAGCCCGTGAAACAGAAGCGGCGCACATTCAATCAGGAGCGAAACGAGATCATTGCCAACCAGGTAGATGATTTACTAAAAGTCAATTTCATTAGGGAATTCCACTATCCCCAATGGCTATCTAATGTGGTTTTAGTAAAGAAATCTAATGGAAAATGGTGAATGTGTATCGACTTTACTAATCTAAATAAGGCTTGTCCTAAGGACAGTTACTCTTTGCCTATGATAGATCAGTTAGTAGATGCAACAACGGGCCATGAATTATTGAGTTTCATTGATGCTTACTCTGGATATAATCAAATCAATATGTATGGACCTGATCAAGAGAAGATCTCTTTTATCACTGACAGGGGGCTTTACTACTACAAAATCATGTCATTTGGTCTCAAGAACGCAGGAGAAACCTACCAAAGAATGGTAAATCGAATGTTTGCTCCCTTGCTAGGGAAGAATATGGAGGTGTATGTAGATGATATGCTAGTAAAAAGCATTAAACCATATCAACATGAAACTGACCTCCATGAAGCTTCCAGATACTTCGAAAATACAAGATGAAGTTGAACCCAAGTAAGTGTGCTTTCGGAGTAACATCAGGAAAATTTCTTGGATTCATGGTACATCAAAAAGGAATTGAAGCAAATCAGACAAGATAAATGCTATTTTAGAAATGTCTTCCCCAACCAATCTCAAGCAACTTCAAAGTCTCAATGGAAGAGTTGCAGCATTGAACAGGTTCGTTAGTAGAGCTACTGACAAGTGTCAACCTTTCTTTAAAATTCTTAAGAAGGGTCTCCCGTTTGAATGGTCTAAAGAGTGTGAACAAGCTTTTCAAGAACTAAAGGTCTATCTAAGTTCAACTCCCTTCCTAGCCAAACCAGTTAAAGGAGATGACTTGCTACTTTATGTAGCTGCTTCTAACACTGCTGTAAGTTCTGCATTAATCAAAGAAGAGAAAGGTCATCAAAGACCAATTTACTTTACCAGCAGAGCAATGGTAGGGGCTGAAACTAGATATCCTCAAGTAGAAAAACTTGCACTAGCTCTAGTTACCTCAACCAGAAGATTGCGTCCTTACTTCCAGGCGCATAAGGTAACTGTTCTCACGAATTTCCCTCTCAAACAAGTGTTGCAGAAGCCAGAAGCTTCGAGACGTCATATGAAGTGGGCAGTAGAACTTAGTGAATACGATACTCACTACAAACCGAGGACATCAATCAAAGGACAAACACTGGCAGATTTCGTAGCAGAGCTCACCCCATCACAAGCTGAAGCCGACCATGCGAAGGGCGAGGTCGACCACGTGGGGGCCAAGGTCGAGGCCGACCACATGGGGGCCAAGGTCGAGGTCGACCACGTGGGGGCCAAGGCCGAGGTCGACCACATGGAAGCCAAGGTCGGTCATTAGAGGAAAAAGATCGACCATCTCTAATATGCAATGGAGATGGAGACATCTCATCCAGAAACCACTAATCTGCCCTGGAAACTGTTCGTTGATGGGTTCTCCAATGTCAAAGGATGCAGAGCAGGAATCCTACTTGAATCCCCTGAAGGAGAAATGTATGAATATGCTGTCAAATTCAAGTTTAAGACATCAAATAATGAGGCAGAATATGAAGCGCTAATAGCAGGATTGAGAATCGCCAAGGAGATAGGATCTCTAATCTATTAGTTTTGAGTAATTCTCAGCTAATAGTAAAATATGTGACCAATAAATATCAAGCTAAAGAAAGAAGAATGACAAAATATTTGTCAAAGGTCCAGGAACTACTTGCCTCATTCTCCGAACACGAGTTCAAGCAAATCCCAAGATCATAAAATGCCAATGCTGATTCTCTAGCTCGATTAGCAACAGCTTATGAAACCGAACTTAGTCGAATAGTTTCAGATGGAATCCTATACGGACCAACCATATGCAAAGTGGAGATAATGGAATCAGAAAGCAAGCCAGATGAAGCAAATGTCGAAGACAACTCGGCCAAAACCGAGAAAGACTCGAGCAAAGCCGAGGAGATTTCATTCGAGGCCGAGGCCGAGAAGATTTCCTTCTGGATGGATCCTATATTGGAATACTTGAAAGAGAAAAAATTACCCTTAGAAAAAGTAGAAGCCAAACGAGTACAAAGGCGATCAGCTCATTACCTACTCAGAGAAGGTAAACTCTACAAGAGGGGTTATTCAATGTCGGTCTTGAGATGTCTTACACCTAATGAAGCGGAATATGTGATGAAAGAGATCCATGAAGGAATATGTGGCAACCACTCAGGCGGAAGATCCTTATGTCACAAGATCAAAAGGTAAGGATATTATTTGGCGACAATGCTTCAGGATGCAAGAAATTTTGCAAGATCCTGTGATCGTTGTCAACGATTCGCTCCAATTCCAAGGCAATCGCCAGAACCATTGACAAGTGTAGTGAGCCCTTGGCCTTTTGCACAATGGGGAATAAACCTTATTGGACCTCTCCCCCTAGGTAAATGGCAAACTAAATTTTCAGTTATGGCAGTAGACTACTTCACAAAGTTAATTTGACCCAGTTGTGATCACGAACAACCTGTGAAGGGTCGACTCATGGGTAATGACTATATCAGTGGACACAATATTATCTACAGTGAGGAGAGTGGAGCTACAAGTCTATAGTGGAGTGACATGTAGTCAATGAATATTGATTAACTAGATCAAAGAGTTTGATCAGTTAATTTCACATCTTTGGAGCTCATGAACTGTAGGTCCATTAGGTCCCTCCGTGGCTCAACATGGAAATATTGAGGGTATAAAGTTAGGAACGAAATTGAAGTGTTCAATTTCATATATGAGGTGTTATATCAATTATATATGATATGATTGATATAATATATAGTTTTAATGTGAATTAGATTTACATATAAACCATATACTAATGAGAGAATAGAGGAGAGGTAGGATAGTCATTTCACCCTATTTGCCTATATATATAGTTGCATGAGATGCAACTAGGTTAAGCAAGTGAAGCTAAGCACTTGGTGAAAGCCTAGCCTCTCTCACATTGTGCTGGAAAGAGTTCCAATTACAATCTCACAAAACACCTCACCTCTCCTAAAGGGAACCCACCTTCCTCCCTCACCTAGAGAACAACGGAGAAGATCCGGTGGTAGTGTCGGTGATCGTTCGGGTTCGTGTTGCTGAGATCTTGATCGTGAGAGAGGAGGAGCAATTGAAGAAAGAGTTCTTCAAAGGTAATATTTGTTGCTGTCCATATTCTAATTTATGCTTAATCTAGTTGTCTTAGTTCTTGAATGTAATCGTTGTAACAAAATTGAGAACGCGCGATTTACAATCGCTTCCGTTGTGGGACTCGATTCCCTTCAATTGGTATCAGAGACAAATTGCGTTCTTGATTTACGTTCTGGATTTTTCAAGAACGAGGTGGGATTTACTGTTTTGCATGAGATGTATGAACGGTTTGCAAATTAGATGTTTTCGATTTTGGCACTTAGATTTATAATTTTCATTGAATCGTTCAATGTAAGGGCCCGATGTTTTGGACATTTTTAATTGTAAATCGAGTCTGTAAGTCCGTGTCGATCGAGGCAAGGTAGTTGCTAAGAAGATCGGAGCGAAAACGAGCAAGAAATGGAGATTTCACTTTGTTGTCTTTGTGCAGCGTTGCAACGCTGTTCATTGGCGTTGAAGGAGCGCGCAGGAGACGACAGCATTGCAACGCTGCTGCTGAGGCGCGTTTCAACCGGTAGAAAAGGACAAACTGCAACGTTGCAACACTGGTATCGCAACGGTGGTATCAGCGTTGCAACGCCACAGGCGTTTCACGGGAAGGAGCAACGGGCATAATTTTGTATTTATTATCAATAATAAATATAAAACGTTTTATATTTAGTTATATTTAATTTATTTAATTTTAATTAATATAATTAGATTATATTAATTAAAATTAATTTTAGGGTGCCAAAATTGGTCTAATTTTTCTATTTAAATTATGCAATTATTGTGTAATTATTGTCATGCATAATGTATACTTTTATTTTAGAAATCCCACCATAGGTTAAGCATTTTCATGTATCATTTATAATATAAAGAGTTATATTATATAGTTTGCATGATTAATTAATATAAAGTTGTTATATTAATTTATGGACAACATCGACATGCATTATATATCATGAGATGATTATGCTATGAATGTCTTATTATTCATGTGATGAATGATCAAGCACTATAACATAGTATGCATGTCACCTAAGGTTAATTATTAGTTTTAAAATGTTTAAAACTTGGAGACCTTAGGTTATCTAGTTCTAATTAGATTATAATTAGGAACCAAGTGATTTATAAGCTATGATTAAAAGAGGAACTCTGTCTAAGGAAGGCTCTGTCTAGGCTGGGGTATTTAAGCTGACGGAAACGGAACATCCCTACCTGAGAATTGACCTGGGAGTGAAATTTAATCAGAGAGTTTATAAATTACAGTAGCGTCAGCGGGTTTATTAAGGGGTTAATAAACTAGAAATCCTAGGTTTAATATAAAAAGTTATATTAACAAACTTAGGATAAAATGAATATAAGAGTTATATTGATAGAGTTAGGTAAAACCATTAGCCGGGTTTTAGCTTAAGTAAGATTCCTATAACTTTAAAGTATTCAGTGGGAGGAAAAGTGTATATGATACATATTTTTCCACCTTCGTTATCTCTAGGAAGTTCACACCATGAGACTCATACTTGGCCTCGTGGCACAAACGAGAGCGTCCCCCTTCGGATGTTTTTTGTATGAGTCAATATCAAGGTGAATGGAGAGGATACTTATAGTGAGTGGGAGCAGGTTTAGTGAAAAACAAAACCTACGATCTCTTTTGTCGGTTTACACCGTTAGACCACTATGTCAGCCTGCTAGTTTGGCCTAGGCCAAACAATCCCTTCGGAGGGCTTGATCATAGGGGATCGAACACAGTAGACACCCGAAAGGGATAAAGATTTCCTTAGTCTGTTTTCCAACCTAGTCCTCCCTTCGACGGATTTTATTGGATGGAGATTTTGGGATCTAAAGACAAAGGGTTACACTCACGGGGTACATAAGTTGTGTATGTATCCTGACCGAAAAATGGTAACTAAAGCCTATAGGTGTTGGGATTTGTGCCCTAAAACTCGTAGTTTGTAATCATGTTCTAATTAATGTAATAAAGTGTTATTATTTCAATAAAGTGTTATTGTTCGTTTTCTACGAGTTTGCCGTTATTTAAACCCTAAATCCAATAAACTAAACATCCAAGGTTGTTAAATGAATCTTTAACTGAATGTAATGTACATAAAAAGGATCTCAGTTCGAGATACAACCTAAAGGGTTTATAGTTAGGGGATAAGATTTGGGTACCTTACCCTGGTTAAACTATGGATGTGGCCCACTTTGTATTTGATACAAACACTGTAATCCTAACGTATTCGTGTAGATGACATGTGAGTGGGGATATCCTATGTAATGAGATTACATAAGATCGGACCACGAAATAGTAACCTCTAGCTGTAACTCCGTTGACTAGTTAGGTTTCTATTTCACTAGGATGACCTAGGCAACTTGATCTCAATCTGAGCCGGGTTACGAACTCCTGTTCGCGAGGGATTGTCCTTTGACTAGTATGGGTGAGAGTGGCCAGATTCGCCGACTCAATATCCCTACCTTCTTGGGGACAAGACCGAGTAAGCGACTGGGAACATAACTTAGCAAGATAGAATTCACTCTTTCCCGCCTACTAGGGTAAGTAGAGGAATGTTCCCTTAAGTGGTGTCTTCGAGACTTGAACAAAGGGCCCGACCCTCTCATTGGCCCGAGAGGGACTCTGTTTGTTGGTAGGACCACAAACAAATTGTTCATTAGAGGAGCACTGGTACTTAAGGCACAAGATGTAACCGAGGGTAAAGCGGTAATTTGACCCGGTGGTGTTACGAACATTCGTGAAGGATTGACTTCTTTGTTATTGGTCAATATCCATGGACACGAAATATATCCGCATGATGAGAAGAGTGCGGTGTGGGACTTTAGTGGAGTGTTCCCATGATTAACGAATGTTGATTGGGAGGTTAATGAGATTAACCGAGCAATCTCAGATCGTTGGAGCTTACGATCCAGTAGGTCCATTAGGTCCACCTTCTAGCTCGTAAAGGTTCTTAGATCATTTGAATTTGAAATGTTCAAATTCATTAGGGAATAAACTTAATGTATATTGATACATTATAATATATAGTTTTTGAACTATATATTATAAATTTAATGTGAATGTGATTCATATTCAATTATTAGAGAGAATTGAATATTTGAAAGAGTTTAAATATTATATTAAAGCGTGAATGTGATACACATTTGAAAACTATAGGTTAAAATTTAATGTGCCTTTGGATGTACATTAAAACTATAGGTTAAAGGGGTAATATGATTAAATGAGATTTAATCCAAATTAAATATATGATATTTAATTTGTATTATTTAATTAATAATTAAATTTAGTTTTATTATTATTATTATTATTATTATTATTATTATTTTAATAATAAAAAGGGAACGTGTCATCCAGACACGTTCCTCACTACCCCTCCCCTTCTCCCTATCGACAGTTTATCAGGGAGAAGGGGGTTGCACTTTCAAAAGATCGATCAATTGTATTGTTGAAAAAATTGGAGAATTGCTCTCTCTCTCTCTCAATTCTAGAATTCCCAAAAGTTCTTCCAACTGTTGGAATCCTACCCACAAAGGAAAGATCTAAGCACTCAGAGGATAGAAGGTTTATTCTTTTGGTGGTGTTATGTAAAACAGAGAAGCTAAAGCTTGCTGAGTTACTGTAAATTGCTTGAGCAAGGAGTTGCTGTGAGTCTACAAAGGTAATAATTCTTCTTTCTCTCTTTTAGTTTAGACTTAAACTTGTAGCATGTTTGTATGCATTTAATCCATGCCTAATAGGATTAGAATATATGCTTGTTCTATATTTTTGGGTCAATGTACTGGTTTTTGTTTTTAGCAAAACAATCAAGCAAATTAACGATCCCAATCACGTTTCTGCTGCTCAAGGAGATTAGATCTCCATCAATTGGTATCAGAGCAATGCTTGTATTGTTTTGTTTGAAACAAAATTGCATTGATTTTGGTGGGAATTGCATTGGTTTGCTGTAATACTGTTTAGGAATTTTTTGGCCATAGTTTACTTTTAATTTTGATCAAATTATATGTAAAGGCCCCTGTGTTTTTGGGCAAAAAGTGCAAAATTGAGTCTTTATCTGAGTTACGAGTCGTTCGGGACAAGTTTCATTCAATTTGGTTGAGAATCGAAGGAGAAATTGAAGTTTGAAGCTGTTGTGTTCGTGGAAGAAGGTTGTTGCCGAAGCAGCAGCGTTGCAACGTTGTTCATCAGCGTTGCAACGCTGTTCATCAGCGTTGCAACACTGAAGAACAGCGTCGCAAGGCCAGCGTTCCCTATCGACGCGGGCGATCAAGGGGTCAGCGGCGTTGCAACGTTGCAACGCCATCCCGATAGCAGGCGCGCGTGAGGATGAAGCAGGCGTTGCAACGCCGTGAGGCGGTTAAAGCAGTAGCAGACCGGTTCGAGCTGGTTCATTGGTTTTGGTCTGGTTCGAGCGGTTCAAGGTCGGTTCAAGGTGTTTTTGGACCAGTTTCATGAATTAAATTAATGTATTTTTTTTTTTTTTTGCACTTTAGGGGCCAAATTATTCCGGTTTTACAGCCTTTTATCTATATGAATGTCATTTAGATTATTCCCACCTTAGGATAAGAATGTTCATGCATTTTATTTATATAAATGTTATATGAATATGGTTGGATGCAGGACTAATTTATTTTTTCATGAGTAATTAATTATAAGTGTTATAATTAGATTATATGGAAAATAAATTGCATGGAGCATGAAATTACTTAGTTTAAAATAAATGTTATTCTGTTTAAGTAATTTCATAATTCAAGTAGTTGAATTTCT
Organism: Trichosanthes cucumerina; assembly: GCA_036507285.1. Taxonomy (NCBI): domain Eukaryota; kingdom Viridiplantae; phylum Streptophyta; class Magnoliopsida; order Cucurbitales; family Cucurbitaceae; genus Trichosanthes; species Trichosanthes cucumerina. The sequence goes on along the minus strand of CM071842.1, from coordinate 34,959,364 downwards.
TTTATAATTCCAATTTGAATTTTGATTGTTGGATTTATAATATAGTTTCTTTATCATAGGTTAATTATTAAAATTTATAAAAGTTATAAATTAAAGGGGTTTTAGAAACCATAACCTATAATAAAGAAATGCATGCAAACATAGGAACTTGGGTTAAATTTAATTAGTTTTAAATCGTTTAAAATTAATTTAGACCTAAGTTTCAATTTCTAATAGGATTAGAAATAAGTCTTACGTAGTATTTTAAATAGTTTAAAATATAGTAGGACTTTAGGACTTTAGTTATAAGGGAACTCTCACAGGGTGAAGTTTTGTCTAAATTTGTGGGTACTTAAGCTGACAGTTAACGGAACACCTCCTACCTGGGAACTGACCCGGAATCTGAGTTGAATTAACCTCAATTCTGATTTATCTCTAGGTAATTAAAATGTTTATTCACCTAGACATAAGGTTTTAAGACCTAGTTATAATAGTTATAATAGGCATAGACTTAGATAGATTCTTTTAGCCAAAATCCGACTAAGTTAAATCCATACCTTAATTTTAGGAACTTGGTGGGAGAAAAGCGAGATGTTCGTGATCGAGTTTACTCTCACGTCCTCAAGAGTTCACACCGTGAGTTCCATGCTCGCGCACGTGGCGTCAATAACGCAGCCCCCCTACGGTATGTGTTTGCATGGTTCAATACCAAGGTGAATGAGGGAAGTATCCATAGTAAATGGGAGCAGGACGCGCGTGTCAGCGTATCTCACGGTCTCCTCCATTAGGTCGCACCGTGAGATTTCTATAGTCGTCGTCCGCTAGGTTGTCTGGAGCAGCCAAACCCTACGGAGGGCCTGACTATAGGGATCGGAACACCGCGAACTCCAGAAATGGATAGGGTCTCTTAGGTTGTTTGCCAGCAGTTGTCTTTCTTAATAGTAGCTTGTTGGCTCGGGCCTATTGGATCTAAAAATGGTTGGGTCACATTTACGGGATGAGTTAAGTTAGTTAACAAGTCCTTGACCAAACAAACGGTAGCTAAGGACCATTGGGACATGAGATGTTCTGGTAGTGGGAATTGGTTGAGAAAGTCTCAATTCAAGGGAGGAATGACTGACCGCCCGACGGAGGCTTTTGTTCTAAACCCTTGAAGTATCGTTGCAAAATTAAAGGTCTAACTTAAACAATGAGTTTTAGTTTAAACACTAGGGTTCTTTAATAATATTTGCTAAATTAGATTGGTTTTTACAATGGGTTTAAAGGGAACTATTTTGGATTTTCAGCATGTCGTCCTCAATAATAGCCTTACTTAAAAGCGACCGTCTAACTAGTGAGAATTTTACTACGTGGAAGTCCAACTTGAATACGATTCTCGTTGTTGACGACCTTCGATTCGTACTAACAGAGGAATGTCTCGATTTCTGCTAACGCGCTCCTCAATGCTAAGGAGGCGTCGGCACCGTGGATCAAGGCCAATGATAAGGCCAAGGTCTACATTTTGGCTAGTGTTTCTGAAGTTCTGGCCAACAAGCACGAGGGCATGGTCTCAGCTCATGAGATCATGAGTTCACTGCAGGAAATGTTTGGACAACCGTCTGGACAGATTCGGCACGAATCCCTCAAATACGTTTATAACTCCCGTATGAAGGAGGAATCGTCGGTGAGAGAACACGTTCTTGATCGATGGTCCACTTCAACGTGGTACGAGATGAATGGAGCGATCATTGACGAGCAAAGTCGGTATCGTTCATCCGGAATCTCTTAGAAGAGTTTCTGCAATTCCGCAACAATGCGGTGATGAACAAGATAGAGAGTATAACCCGACTACTCTCCTTAATGAACTACAGACTTTCCAGTCTCTTATGAAGAATAAGGGACAGGTGATGGAGAGGCAAATCTGTTTGCCCATTCCGAAAAGGTTCGAGAAAGGTTCATCCTGCAGGACTAAGTCTGTAACTCTTCTTCTCAGGCTTAAGAAGACCCAAAAGAAGAAAATAGGAGGGAAATGGAAGGCACTTGCTGCTGTGACAAAGGCAAGGGAAAAGTCAAGCTTGCGAGATAAAGGAAAGTGTTTCCCATTTGCAACATGGATGGGCCTTTGAGAGAAAGCGCCCAAAATACCTTCTTTGAGCTCAAAGAGAAGAAAGGTAAATTAGATTTACTTGTTCTTGAAACTGTTTAGTGGAAAATGATGATTTAACTGGATACTTGATTGGGAGCCACTAATCCCGTTTGCTCTTCATTTTGAAACTAGTTCCTTCAAAGAGCTCGAAGAGAGGTGAGATGACGCTCGTGGTCGGAGCAGGAGGCGTTGTCTTAGCTCATGCAGTGGGAGATGCCAAGTTATTTTTTGGAGATGGATTTATTTCTTTACAAAATCTGTATATAGTTCCTAAGCTTAAAAGGAACTTAATTTCTATCTCTTGTTTAATAGAACTTGGTTATTGTATTTCTTTTTCAATCAATGAAGCGTTCATTTTGAAAGAGGGTGTCAATATTTGTTCTCGCTAAATTAAAAATGGCATGCGTCATGAAACCGAATAAAACCAAAGCAATTTTAAATCATGAGATGTTTAAAAATGCTAACACTCAAAATAAAAGGCAAAGAATTTCTCCAAATAATAATACCTATCTGTGGCATCTTAGACTTGGTCATATTAATCTCAACCGGATTGAGAGACTTTCTAATAATGGACTTCTAAACAAGTTAGAAGATGATTCTTTACCGCCTTGCGAGTCATGCTTGTAAGGTAAAATGACCAAACGACCTTTTACTGGAAAAGGTTATAGAGCCGTAGAACCCCTAGAACTTGTGCATTCGGATCTTTGTGGTCCGGTGAATGTTAAAGCTCGAGGAGGGTACAAATATTTCACCCTTAACGGGGGAGCTATAGTATGGCGAAGCATCAAGCAAGGATGCATCGCTGACTCCACAATGGAGGCTGAGTATGTCGCCGCTTGTGAAACAGCAAAGGAGGTTGTTTGGCTAAGGAAATTCCTTACTGATTTGGAAGTTGTTCCAAATATGGAATCTCCCATCACCTTATCTTTGTGACAACGAGTGGTGCGAGAGCTAATTCGAAGGAATCTCATGACCATAGCGAGGAAGCACATCGAAAAAGGAAGTATCACTCGATACGAGAAATAGCGCAACGAGGAGATGTGACAGTCACGAAGATCGCTTCGGAGCACAATATTGTTGATCCGTTTACAAAGACTCTCACGGCTAAAGTGTTCGAGGGTCATCTGGAAAGTCTGTGTCTACGATATATGTACATAAGCTAATCTAGGGCAAGTGGGAGATATGTAATGGGGTATATGGATGCCCTAGTTTATTGTATTTCTATCTCTTGTAACCACTGTTTTAGATTATGATGTACCCCACTAGAGTTTTAGTGCAAGTGGGAGTTTGGTCGGATTTTTGCCCTAAAACTCGTAGTTTGTAATAATGTTCTAATTAATGTAATAAAGTGTTATTATTTCAATAAAGTGTTATTGTTCGTTTTCTACGAGTTTGTCGTTATTTAAACCCTAAATCCAATAAACTAAACATCCAAGGTTGTTAAATGAATCTTTAACTGAATGTAATGTACATAAAAAGGATCTCAGTTCGAGATACAGCCTAAAGGGTCTATAGTTAGGGGATAAGGTTTGGGTACCTTACCCTGGTTAAACTATGGATGTGGCCCACTTTGTATTTGATACAAACAATGTGATCCTAACGTGTTCGTGTAGATGACATGTGAGTGGGGATATCCTATGTAATAAGATTACATAAGACCGGACCACGAAATAGTAACCTCTAGCTGTAACTCCGTTGACTAGTTAGGTTTCTATTTCACTAGGATGACCTTGGCAACTTGATTTCAATCCTGAGCAGGTTACGAACTCCTGTTCGCGAGGGATTGTCCTTTGCTAGTATGGGTGAGAGTAGCCAGATTCGCCGACTCAATATGCCTACCTTCTTGAGGACAAGACCGAGTGAGCGGTTGGGAACTTAACTTAGCAAGATGGAATTCACTCCTTCCCGCCTACTAGGGTAAGTAGAGGAATGTTCCCTTAAGTGGTGTCTCCGGGACTTGAACAAAGGCCCGACCCTCTCATTGGCCCGAGAGGGACTCTGTTTGTTGGTAGGACCATAAACAAATTGTTCATTAGAGGAGCCACAGTACTTAAGGCACAAGATGTAACCTAGGGTAAAGCGGTAATTTGACCCAATTGGTGTTCACGAACATTCGTGAAGGATTGACTTGTTGTTATTGGTCAATATCCATGGACACGAAAATATATCTGAGTGAGAAAGAGTGGTGTTTGTGGGACTTTAGTCGAGTGTTCCGCATGATTAACGAATGTTGATTGGGAGGTTAATGAGATTAATCGAGCAATCTCGTATCGTTGGAGCTTACGATCCAGTAGGTCCATTAGGTCCACCTTCTAGCTCGTAAAGGGTTCTTAGATCATTTGAATTTGAAATGTTCAAATTCATTGGGAATAAACTTAATGTATATTGATACATTATAATATATAGTTTTGGAACTATATATTATAAATTTAATGTGAATGTGATTCATATTAAATTATAAGAGAGAATTGAATATTTGAAAGAGTTCAAATATTATATTAAATGTGAATGTGATACACATTTGAAAACTATAGGTTAAAATATAATGTGCCTTTGGATGTACATTAAAACTATAGGTTAAAGGGTAATATGATTAAATGAGATTTAATCCAAATTAAATATATGATATTTAATTTGTATTATTTAATTAATAATTAAATTTGATTTAATTATTATTATTATTATTATTTTAATAATAAAGGGAGCGTGTCATCCGGACACGTTCCCCACTACCCCTCCCTTTCCCTATCGACAGTTTATCAGGGAGAAGGAGGTTGCACTTTCAAAAGATCGATCAATTGTATTGTTGAAAAAATTGAGGAATTGCTCTCTCTCTCTCAATTCTAGAATTCCCAAAAGTTCTTCCAACTGTTGGAATCCTTCCCACAAAGGAAAGATCTAAGCACTCAGAGGATAGAAGGTTTATTCTTTTGGTGGTGTTCCGTAAAACAGAGAAGCTAAAGCTTGCTGAGTTACTGTAAATTGCTTGGAGCAAGGAGTTGCTGTGAGTCTACAAAGGTAATAATTCTTCTTTCTCTCCTTTATATAAACGTTAAACTTGTAGCATGTTTGTATGCATTTAATCCATGCCTAATAGGATTAGAATATATGCTTGTTCTGTATTTTTGGGTCAATGTACTGGTTTTTATTTTTAGCAAAACAATCAAGCAAATTAACGATCCCAATCACGTTTCCGTTGCTCAAGGAGATTAGATCTCCATCAATAGGAATAAGAGTTATTCTGGCATTAGGTTTTGGTCTATAGTGTCTTGATCCAGAGGAGGAGTGTTTTTTATTACCCTTCTGTGTCATACATTCTAAACCTTTGGAGTATCATTGCAAATTATAAATGGCCTAGGAATCATTTAATAATTAGCTAAAACGTGATTGGATTAGAGTTATATCAAGAAACTCATACAAGTTCGTTTGTAAATTTTTCTCCAAAAATGTCTAGCTCTATTATTTCCTTATTGGGTGCGGAAAAGTTAATCGGAAAGAATATGATGACTTGGAAAAACAAACTCAACACTATATTGGTAGTGGATGATCTGAAGTTTGTGCTCACTGAGGAGTGTCCTCAGGTGCCAGGCTCGAATGCGTCACGAAATGTTCGTGATGCATATGATCGATGGATATAGGCCAATGATAAGGCCAAGGTCTACATGTTGGCAAGTATGTTTGACATATTAGCCAAGAAGCATGAGGGCATGATAACCGCCAAGGAAATCATGGATTCTGTGCAGGGTATGTTTGGACAACAGTCCACACAGGCCCGACACAATGCCCTAAAGTACATATTTAACTCAAGGATGCCAGAGGGTACATCTGTTTGGGATCATGTCCTGGATATGATGGTGCACTTTAACATCGCGGAGTCGAATGGTGCTTCCATCGATGAGTCGAGACAGGTCAGCTTCATTCTGGAAATCCTTCCAGATAGTTTCCTACAGTTTAGAAGTAATGTTGTTATGAACAAGCTTACTTTCAATCTTACCTCCATTCTGAATGAACTCCATACCTTTCAATCTTTGATGAAAATTCAGGGATCGAAAGGTGAGACAAATGTTGCCAGTAGGAGTTATTACAGAGGTTCGACCTCTGGGACAGAAACAGTGACTTCATCTTCTTCTAACCTAAAAGGGAAGAAGAAGAATATGAGGAAGGTTGGTAAAGGGAAACAGGCTGACAAAGTTGAGGTGTTATATCAATTATATATGATATGATTGATATAATATATAGTTTTAATGTGAATTAGATTCACATATAAACCATATACTAATGAGAGAATAGAGAAGGGGTTGGATGGTCATTTCACCCTATTTGCCTATATATATAGTTGCATGAGATGCAACTAGGTTAAGCAAGTGAAGCTAAGCACTTGGGGAAACCCTAGCCTCTCTCACATTGTGTTGGAAAGAGTTCCAATTACAATCTCACAAAACACCTCACCTCTCCTAAAGGGAACCCACCTTCCTCCCTCACCTAGAGAACAATGGAGAAGATCAGGTGGTAATGTCGGTGATCGTTCGGGTTTGTGTTGCTGAGATCTTGATCGTGAGAGAGGAGGAGCACTTGAAGAAAGAGTTCTTCAAAGGTAATATTTCTTGCTGTCCATATACTTTTATATGCTTAATCTAGATTATTTAGTTCTTGAATGTAATCGCTGTAACTAATTTGAGAATGCGCGATTCACAATCGTTTCCGCTGTGGGACTCGATTCCCTTCATTAAAAATATCCTCAAGTATCTTAGGAGAACGATGTACTAGACGCTTGTGTATGGGACTAAGGATTTGATCCTTACTGGACACACTGATTCTGATTTACAGACCCATAAGGATTCTAGGAAATCCACATCGGGATAAGTTTTCACCCTTGACGGGGGAGCTATAGTGTGGTGAAGCATCAAGCAGGGATGCATTGCTGACTCCACGATGGAGGCAGAGTATGTCGCTGCTTGTGAAGCAGCTAATGAGGTTGTTTGGTTAAGGAAATTCCTTACTGATTTGGAAGTTGTTCCAAATATGGAATTTCCCATCACCTTATACTGTGACAATAGTGGTGTGGTAGCCAATTCGAAGGAAGCTCTCAACCACAAGCGAGACAAGCACATCGAGAGGAAGTATCGCCTGATACGAGCGATAGTGCAACAAGGAGATGTGACAGTCACGAAGATCGCATCGGAGCACAACATAGTTGATCCGTTTACAAAGACTCTCACGGCTAAAGTGTTCGAGGGTCATCTGGAAAGTCTAGGTCTAGAGATATGTACATAGGCTAATTTAGGGCAAGTGGGAGATATGTAATGGGTATATGGATGCCCTAATTTATTGTATTTTGTATCTCTGTAACAACTGTTTTAGATTGTACTATACCCATCTAGAGTTTTAGTTCAAGTGGGAGTTTGTTGGGATTTGTGCCCTAAAACTCGTAGTTTGTAAAAAATTTTGTTCTAATTAATGTAATAAAGAGTTATTGTTCATTAATTACAATATTACCCTTTTATTAACCCTAAATCAAATAAACTAACATCCAAGGTTGTAAAATGTCTTTTGAACTCAATGTAGTGTACATATAAAGGATCTTAGTTCGAGATACAACCTAAAGGGTCTATAGTAAGGGGATAAGGTTTGGGTACCTTACCCTGGTAATACTATGGATATGGCCCACTTTGTATATGATACAAACACAGTGATCCTAGCGTGTTCGTGTCGACGACATGTGAGTGGGGATATCCTATGTAATGAGATTTCATAAGACCAGACCATGAAATAGTAACCACTAAGTGTAACTCCGTTGACTAGTTAGGTTTCTATTTCACTAGGATGACCTAGGCAACTTGATCTCAATCCGGAGCAGGTTACAAACTCCTGTTTGCGAGGGATTGTCCTTTCACTAGTATGGGTGAGAGTGGCCAGATTTGTCGGCTCAATATGACTACCTTCTTGGGGACAAGGCCGAGTGAGCAGCTGGGGACTTAACCTAGCAAGATGGAATTCACTTTTTCCCGCCTATTAGGGTAAGTAGATAAATGTTCTCTTAAGTGGTGTCTCCAAGACATAAACAAAGGGCCCGACCCTCTCATTGGGCCGAGAGAGACTTCTGTTTGTTGGTAGGACCACAAACAAATTGTTCATTAGAGGAGCACTGATACTTAAGGTAAAAGATGTAACCTAGTGGTAAAACGGTAATTTGACCCAGGTGGTGTTACGAACATTCGTGAAGGATTGACTTGTTGTTATTGGTCAATATCCGTGGACACAGAAATATATCTGAAGTGAGAAGAGTGAAGCTGCGGGACTTTAGTGGAGTATTCCCACAACTAACGAATGTTGATTAGGAGGTTAATGAGATTAACCGAATAATCTCGTATCGTTGGAGCTTCTAGTCTGTAGGTCCATTAAGTCCACCTTCTAGCTCGTAAAGGGTTCTTAGATCGTTTGAATTTGAAATGTTCAAATTCAATTAGGGAATAAACATTAATGTATATAGATACATTATTATAATATAAAGTTTTGAAACTTTATATATAAATTTAATGTGAATATGATTCATATTAAATTATATGACAGAAATAAATATTTGAAAGAGTTCAAATATCGAATATTAAATGTGAATGAGATTCATATTTTAAAACTATAGGTTAAAATTTAATGTACATAAGATGTGCATTAAAACTATAGGTTAAAGGAAAAATTGATTAAATGTAATTTAATCAAAATTAAATATATGATATTTAATTAATGATTAATTAAATATGATTTAATTAATTAATTATATTACTTAATTAATAATTTAATTATTTATTAATAATATAAATAAATAAATGGGAACGTGTCAGGAGGACACGTTCCCATGCCTCCCAACTCCCCATCGATAGGGAGTGGGGAGTGTCCCTCTAGAAGTTGAATAACTTCTCTATGGAGAAAAGTTGGTGATTGATCGATGGTTGAGCGATTATGAACTGCTAAGAAAAACTCTCTCAGCAAAAATTCCCTCTACTTCCAAATTGTTGGAGACCTTCCCACCAATGAGAGATCAAAAGAACTCAGAGAATAGGAGGTTTACTATATGGTAGTGTCCTGCTGAAAACAGAGGAGATTAACTTGTTGTGTTACTGTGCATTTTAGAGCAAGGAGTTGTTGGTTTGAATCTACAAAGGTAAATGCATCTTTCCTTTTAGATTAGTGTTTTGTACATCATGTTTGCATACTTAAATCCATGCCTAATTAGATTAGATTAGATTGCTTATCTCTGTATTTTACCAATGTACTGATATTTTGTAAGCCCTAAACTCTATTCTCTTTTATCATTGATCACTCGTTTATGATGTTTTGAAATAAGCAAAATCGGATAGGTTGCACTAAACGATGTCGTGATCGAATTTCGGAATCTATTGAATTTGGAGCTACAATGTGTCTAAACTTCATAAAGGGATAGGTAAACATTGAAATAAGCATATTAAAAGTTGCATTGAAGTAAGTTCAAATCATTAGCAATTGGAGAAGTTTTAGGTGCATCATGTATTGAATGGAAGATCATATGTCTCACAGACTTGGGATAAGTTGGTTAAATGCTTAGGGTTTCTTAACACACTTATTTTGGTGTTTTAAAAAGAAAAGAAAGAAAGGGATAAAGGAAAGGAAAAGAAAAGGAAAAGAAAAGAAAAAGCAAAAGGGGAAAAGGACAAAGTTTGCCTCTTGGTTTATAAATGGTTTTATCTTCTCAATTTTCTTCTTTATTTATCAAAACCAAAGTTGAAGCTTCGTGGGAGAAGGAGAAAGAAAGAAAATGGAAGCCATTTTCGTGAGTTTGGAGCTGGAATTGCAGAAGAAAGGAGGAGAACTCAAAGCATAATTGTATAGCAAAGACAAAGTGATAAACTCAGACAAGTTCTGATGTTTTGGTCTTTTCGAGCTCAACAAGAAGAGGTAAGAGTTGAGTTTTGATACATGAAAGTTAACTCAATTTGGAACAAAATTGGTGAAGGAAGCTCGAGCTAATACTGAAGTTAACTTACTATTTTGTTAAGAGGAAGACAGAAGACAGAATTTGCTGTCAAATCTGGGAAGTCTCTGATGTTTTGGTTGTTCTGATCAGAATACTTGGAGTTAGAAGCTCTAATTGGTATGGTTCGAAAGCTTATTGAATTTCCTACAACTTTCGTGAAGAAATCGTGAGTATAAAATGTCTAAAAGATGTTCTAAATATCAGGTTAAATATGTTGTGCAGCAGGAAATCCGAATCTGGAACAGCAGCAGAATCATTTTAGGGGTTAAGCTACTGAGGTAATTTCTCACCAATACGTTAGGAATCTCATTTTCATGTCTTCATAAGAGTTTTAGAGGATTCCAAAAGGAAGAGTTTGGTATAAATTTCACCCTGTTTGGCTGAGAAATGAAGAAGTTATGGCTGTCTAAAAACAGGGCAGAAAATCTGAAAATGCTGGAATTTTGAAAGTGTGTTTTCTTGCAAGTTTTAAGGTCAAAAATCATGAGCTCGAGGTTCTAATGATTGATTTGGCTTGTTTGACAGGCCAAGAGCAAATAGGTCAAGTTTACAAGCCAAGGTTCCAATTCTAATATGGTGAGTGACTCTATCTTAGAATTATGTTTGACCTATGTTGTTCTTCATGAACATAAGTGTTGATAATTACATCTTGAATGAACTAGTTGTGAATGGCTTCATAGAGTTTTCTAACATAAGGTTCATGATGGAACCTAAGCAAGCTTTGAAGTTAGTTGTAACAATAAATCCAAGTATGGAAACTAAATTATGAAAGTATGCTTTCCTTTAGAGAATGTTTTATGTAAATCCGTTTGAGAATATGTTTATATGATAATGTGAAAATGTCAAGGAATTGTTATATGTGTTTTAAAGACATGATTTCCATGGTAAACAAAGTATGCTCATGTTTGTGGTTAACCCCTAATCTTTGAAGGACATTTGAGAAGGTACTTAGGGGAAAATGAATCATGATATCCCGAATCTTTGAAGGACAATGAGAAGGTATCCGGGAAGTAAATGGTTTTACCTAAATCTTTGAAGGACAATGAGAAGGTATTCGGGTAGTGAATGGTTTTACCTTAATATCTTGAAGGACATAGAGAAGGTATTAGGAAAACCAAGCGACTAAAGGTATTCCACGTGCACGTGAGAAAGGGAGAGAGGTATGAACCTTGTTGGAATAAATGTAACTCTACCACCTCTATGGATTGATGTGGAGTCATGTCATGTGCTTATTGTTATGAGCTTTTATATTATTGATCTATCTACCCTCGATATGTTAGTACATTTGAGTTGTGTGCTATGCACAAGTGGTGACTTAAAACTGTAAATTGGAAGCATGGTTTGTTAATGTTTACAAGCAGATGTTAAGTTATTTTGTACTTATAATCTGCCATTATTGTGATTCACCTGTGAGCTTATAATGTTTTAAAGATAAGCACTCACCGAGCTTTTAGCTCATTCTTTCAATGTTTTCAAACCTTTTCGGTAGAGATCAAGCTCACAGTACTGACATCCTGCAATAGTCTCACTGGAAGTTTCATAAGTTGATAGTTTTATGCGCGTGGTGGTGTTGTATAGCAAGTCGTTATGTAGTTATAGAAGTTTGTACATTAGTGGTTGTATAAACATTGAGTTGTCTTGTGTTGTTTTGATGCGCTTGACTTTTAGTTTCCAAGAGAGACTTGTGAAGGGTTTCTCCTTGTGTATGTTTAATTGTTGTCGATTTCTCTTTGTGTTATGTTAAAATGTTCCATATGCAAACATAGTATGTTATCGAGAGTCTGAGGTCAATGAGTATTGTAAAAAGCTAAACAATGTCTGTTGGCTTCACGCCGCCTTTCGAGCCTAGTTTTCAGGTAATTCGGAAGGGGGTGTGACAACTTGGTATCAGAGCAATTAGCTCCATGGGAATGAGACAGAGCAAGTTAGCTCTAGAAAGAACAGAAAAGTAAATAGCAAGTTATTGAGTTAATTCAATAGAACTAGTAGAGTATGGTCCAAGTAAGGATAAGAGTAAGTCCAGTCAGGACTAGAATGTGAACACAAGTCTAGAATTGTGCATTTGAGTTGAGTACTCATTACATGTCTAGTATGTTAATATGTTATAGAAGTCATGCCACCACGTACTAGCAGACGATGCAGGCAAGATCAGGACGGGACGCAGGATCCTACCCAAGATCAATCCCAGTGGAGATCTAGTGCCCCGAGAGTTCAGATAGGGGCCAGAATTAAGCAACATGCTAATTCCTCACAGGAGGTAGGTAAGCCATAGGGAGCAGGGCTAAGTAATCCAGATAAGACATATATAATAGATTACCTAAAAGAATTAGGAGCCACAGTGTTTGAGGGTTCCAAAGATCTAGCTGAAGCTGAGGTTTGGCTGATTAAGCTTGATAAATGTTTTGATGTTATGAGTTTCTCTGAGAAGCAAAATGCTAAGTTGGCCACATTCTTTCTTTGCTAAAGGAAGAGAAGGATGATGGAAATCGATGTTAGCTTGGTTGTAGTGATGCACGTACTTCACTAATGGCAAACTTTGAAGTATATTTGAAAATAAATATTACCCTAGCACGCGTCAGAGAGGTAAAGAGGATGAATTTTTAGAATTAAAGCGAGGATCATTTTGGTGGTGAGTGTGAGAGAAGATATACAGGAGTTGTCGTGGTATGTTGATGTGATTGTGGCATCTAAGAGCGGCAGTGTCGACGATTTGAAAGAGGTTACGACACGAGATACGTACCCGATTCTGACCATTGTTAAGTGGGTGACTTCTCTCGGTGGTAGAGGCGCGCTCTACGTGTTGAGCAGAGTATATAGAGAGGAGAAGTCGATAGTGAAGCCTAGTTGTGGAGGCTTGGCAACAAGCGATTTCAAGGTCGTGAGCATCGGAGGTTCACACTTGGAGTAAATGTTTCTAAGTCAATATGACTTTAAGGAGCAAGCTAGTAGCCAAATAGCCGGGCATCGAGGCGGATGTTTATGGTGGTACCTATCGGAGGTAGAGTTAAAGAGGACCTAGTTAGTTTGTTTGGTAGCGGCAAGTTGCGGGGAGGCAAGAGTCTATGCCAGTATAGCAAGGAAAACTCCATGTGTGATACATTGCAAGAATCATCAAGGTCATTGTCTTGTGAATGTTGGTACATGCTACTAGTCTTGACAACAAGGACATGTCAAGAGGATTGTCCTGACTATGGGCCAGTACCGCATGCAGAGAGGACTAGGAGTTAAGTCCCGATTAGTTGAAGCGGTAAAGAGTATCAGTAGTTGCAGAGAGAGGCACCCGGTGGTGTTAGACTAAAGAGAGTTGTAGGAGGCCCAGGCAATACGGAAAGGTCTACGCTATGACTCGATAAGAAGCGAGAAGATGCATCATAAGTCATTCATGGTATGATTACTATTTGTAATGTATACGCACTTGTTTTAATAAAACCAGGGTGCTACACATTTCTTTGTTTTTAGTATGTTCTTGACTAAGTTGAATGGGAAGCTAGAACCTTTATGTAAAAGGTTAGTTATATACAATCTAGTTGGTGATGTGTTACTAGTCAATGCGGTGTTATGGGACTATGAGGTCTTAGTAGAAGGTCTTATTATGTTAGTGGATCTTCTTTCACTAGACTTGCAGGTATGAGATGCAATCTTAAGAATGGATTTCGTATTTACTCATTATGCTTGAGAGATTGCCATATAAAGGAAGTTGTTTTCAAGAAACCGGGGTTATTTGAAGTGGTTTTAGGGGATGGAAGAAAGATTATTCCTACGAGTTTGATTTGACATTCAAAGCTTAGAAATTGTTGAGAAAAGAATGCACGGCGTTTCTTGCTCACGTAGTGGAGAGTGCGGGAAGAAAAGCTAAAACCAGGAAGATGTTCTTGTGGTAAATGAGTTTCTTGATGTTTTTAGTGAGATCTGTCGGGTTACCACACGATAGGGAGGTAGAGTTCACTATTGAATTGCTACACGGGAGAACAACACCTATTTCGCAGCGCCAGTATAGAATGACTCCAAGTGAGATCGGGAGCTAAAGATGCGATTATAAAGACTAGTAGATAAGGGATACATCGGACCTAGTGTATCGCCTTGGAGAGCTCAGTGTTATACGTGAAAAAGAAAGATGGTATCAAGTAGATTATGCATTGATTATAGATAGTTAAACAAAGTCACGATACGTAACAAGTATCCTTTACCCCGTATAGATGACTTGTTTGACCGATTAAGAGGAACATCGGTGTTTCCTAAGATTGATTTGAGATCGAGGATACCATCGATTAAAGGTAAGGAAAGCAGATATTCCTAAAACAACATTGAGCGAGGTATGGGCATTATGAGTTTTTAGTAATGTCGTTCGGTTTGGCGAATGCACCAGCGATTTTAAGTGGACCTCATGAGCAGGATATTCCACGATATTTGGATCGATTCGTGATAGTATTTATTGATAATATACTAGTTTACTCAATTGTGAGGAAAGCTCATGAGGAACATTTGAGGATTATTCGCAAATACTACGAGATAAAGCGATTTATACGCTAAATTCACCAAATGTGTGTTTTGGTTGGATCGAGTAGTGTTTTTGGGGCATGTTGTCTCAAACAAATGGTGTTAGTGTGGATCCAAATAAAGTTAAAAGCGTAGTCAATCGGGAGAGACCGGTCGGTGCGGCAGTGCGTAGTTTCCTAAGTTTGGCGAGGATACTACAAAGCGGTTTGTTGAGGATTTCTCACGAATAGCATTACCCTTAATAGCTTTGACAAAAAGAATGCTAAGTTTGAATGGTCGGACAAGTGCGAGCGAGTTTTGGTGGAGTGAAAAAGAGATTAAATCTGATACCTATTCGACACTTCACCCATGCTTGGGAAAAGAGTATGTGATTTCTTTGTGATGCCTCGAGACAAGGTTTAGGGTTTGTGCTCGTGCAAGAAGGAAAAGTAATAGCTTATGCATCAAGACAATTGAAAAAGCATGAATGTAATTACCTACCCACGATCTCGAGCTAGTAGCGGTTTGGTCTAGCATGAAGATCCGAAAACATTACTTGTTTGGTGAAAGGTGTCACATTTACAGATCATAAGAGAAGTGAAACATATCTTTGATTAGAGGAGTTGAATGTGAGACAAGGAAGATGGTTAGAACTTATTAAAGATTATGATTGTACTATAGAATACCATCTGGTAAGGTGAATGTAGTAGCAGATGCATTGAGCAGAAGTGAAGACTTCCTAGGGATACCTTGTGTGGTATTCGAGCAACATTTTTATGTACTTTAAGGAATTCTAAAGCGGTTGAAAGCTGCGAGAGAATTCGAGGGGTCTTTAGTTAAATTTGGATCAGTCTTCACTCGTAATAGAGATTGTGAGAAGACAATCGAGAGAATAGTAACTTACGAGAAAATGTTTGGAAAGTCCAAGCAGGGCTCGAAAGCAAAATTTAAAATGAGACCAAAGTGAGCCCAGAGAAACAGAGGAAGACTATGCCTTAGAGTGTTAGTGAGCTTAAAGATGCTATTCTAGAGGAAGCTCACGATTCACTACGCTATGCATCCGAGGAAGCATCAAGATGTGTAAAACCTTGAATGAGACTTATTGGTGACACAGGATGAAAGCGAGAGATAGGCGATTATGTTGATAGATGTTTCATCAGCCGAAGTTAAACCGATTAAACGAAGCAAAAAGGAAATGGGAGCGTATTACTATGGTTTTTCTGTGTAGATTACCACGAACTTCAAATGGACATGATGGTATATGATAATGGTCGATAGACTCACTAAGACAACAATGTTATACCGATTAAAATCGACGTCTACACTTGATCAACTTGTTAAGCTATACGTCGACAAAATTGTGAGTCAATACAGAGTGCCAGTGTCCATAGTTTCAGATAGAGATCAGAGATTTACTTCTATGTTTTGCCTAGTTTCTGAAAGCTATGGGAACAAAGTGAGTTTTAGTCTGACGCTCCATTCTCGAGACGGATGGTCGATCGAGAGGACCATCCAGGACCTAAAAGACATGTTGAAAGCATGTGTCCTTCAAGTTAAGGGAGTTGGGATACACACCTATCGCTTATGGAATTTGCTTATAATAACAGTTACCAGTCGAATATTGGCATGGCACCATTTGAGGCTCTGGATAAAAGACCATGTAGAACGCTCGTATATTGGAATAAACAAGAAGAGCGGAAGCTAATCGGTCTGAGTTGGTGCAAGTTATGACAAACAATATTAATGTAATCGAGAGAGAATCAGAAAGTAGCACAAGACCGTCAGAAGAGTTATGTAGATAAGCAACGAAAAGACTTAGAATTCGGGTTGGAGATCAAGTTTTCTTGAAGTTATCTCCATGGAGAGGTGTCCTTCGTTTTGGTAAGAAAGGTAAACTAAGCCCTAGATATATTGGTCCTTATCAAGTAAGTGAGGACAAGTTGGGCGACAACCTCTGATTTGGAGTTGCCAGCAAAACTATCTCGAGTACATAATGTTTCCCATGTAACAATGTTGAAGAAATACATTTCTGATCCATCACATGTGCTCAAGGTAGAACCAAGACAACTTAAGGAGAATCTATCATATGAGAAAGAACCTCTACAGGTACTTAGGAACAAGTCAATACCACTGGTAAAGGTCTTGTGGAGAAATCACGACGTCGAGGAAGTAACATGGGAAAGCGAAAACATAATGAAAGAAAAGTACCCACAACTTTTTTCGTCTTTGAATTCGAGGGCGAAATTCCTCTTAAGGGGTAGTAATTGTAAGCCCTAAACTCTATTCTCTTTTATCATTGATCACTCGTTTATGATGTTTTGAAATAAGCAAAATCGGATAGGTTGCACTAAACGATGTCGTGATCGAATTTGGAATCTATTGAATTTGGAGCTACAATGTGTCTAAACTTCATAAAGGGATAGGTAAACATTGAAATAAGCATATTAAAAGTTGCATTGAAGTAAGTTCAAATCATTAGCAATTGGAGAAGTTTTAGGTGCATCATGTATTGAATGGAAGATCATATGTCTCACAGACTTGGGATAAGTTGGTTAAATGCTTAGGGTTTCTTAACACACTTATTTTGGTGTTTTAAAAAGAAAAGAAAGAAAGGGATAAAGGAAAGGAAAAGAAAAGGAAAAGAAAAGAAAAAGCAAAAGGGGAAAAGGACAAAGTTTGCCTCTTGGTTTATAAATGGTTTTATCTTCTCAATTTTCTTCTTTATTTATCAAAACCAAAGTTGAAGCTTCGTGGGAGAAGGAGAAAGGAAGAAAATGGAAGCCATTTTCGTGAGTTTGGAGCTGGAATTGCAGAAGAAAGGAGGAGAACTCAAAGCATAATTGTATAGCAGCAAAGTGATCAACTCAGACAAGTTCTGATGTTTTGGTCTTTTCGAGCTCAACAAGAAGAGGTAAGAGTTGAGTTTTTGATACATGAAAGTTAACTCAATTTGGAACAAAATTGGTGAAGGAAGCTCGAGCTAATACTGAAGTTAACTTACTATTTTGTTAAGAGGAAGACAGAAGACAGAATTTGCTGTCAAATCTGGGAAGTCTCTGATGTTTTGGTTGTTCTGATCAGAATACTTGGAGTTAGAAGCTCTAATTGGTATGGTTCGAAAGCTTATTGAATTTCCTACAACTTTCGTGAAGAAATCGTGAGTATAAAATGTCTAAAAGATGTTCTAAATATCAGGTTAAATATGTTGTGCAGCAGGAAATCCGAATCTGGAACAGCAGCAGAATCATTTTAGGGGTTAAGCTACTGAGGTAATTTCTCACCAATACGTTAGGAATCTCATTTTCATGTCTTCATAAGAGTTTTAGAGGATTCCAAAAGGAAGAGTTTGGTATAAATTTCACCCTGTTTGGCTGAGAAATGAAGAAGTTATGGCTGTCTAAAAACAGGGCAGAAAATCTGAAAATGCTGGAATTTTGAAAGTGTGTTTTCTTGCAAGTTTTAAGGTCAAAAATCATGAGCTCGAGGTTCTAATGATTGATTTGGCTTGTTTGACAGGCCAAGAGCAAATAGGTCAAGTTTACAAGCCAAGGTTCCAATTCTAATATGGTGAGTGACTCTATCTTAGAATTATGTTTGACCTATGTTGTTCTTCATGAACATAAGTGTTGATAATTACATCTTGAATGAACTAGTTGTGAATGGCTTCATATAGAGTTTTCTAACATAAGGTTCATGATGGAACCTAAGCAAGCTTTGAAGTTAGTTGTAACAATAAATCCAAGTATGGAAACTAAATTATGAAAGTATGCTTTCCTTTAGAGAATGTTTTATGTAAATCCGTTTGAGAATATGTTTATATGATAATGTGAAAATGTCAAGGAATTGTTATATGTGTTTTAAAGACATGATTTCCATGGTAAACAAAGTATGCTCATGTTTGTGGTTAACCCCTAATCTTTGAAGGACATTTGAGAAGGTACTTAGGGGAAAATGAATCATGATATCCCGATCTTGAAGGACAATGAGAAGGTATCTCGGGAAGTAAATGGTTTTACCTAAATCTTTGAAGGACAATGAGAAGGTATTCGGGTAGTGAATGGTTTTACCTTATATCTTGAAGGACATAGAGAAGGTATTAGGGAAAACCAAGCGACAAAAGGTATTCCACGTGCACGTGAGAAAGGGAGAGAGGTATGAACCTTGTTGGAATAAATGTAACTCTACCACCTCTATGGATTGATGTGGAGTCATGTCATGTGCTTATTGTTATGAGCTTTTATATTATTGATCTATCTACCCTCGATATGTTAGTACATTTCGAGTTGTGTGCTATGCACAAGTGGTGACTTAAAACTGTAAATTGGAAGCATGGTTTGTTAATGTTTACAAGCAGATGTTAAGTTATTTTGTACTTATAATCTGCCATTATTGTGATTCACTGTGAGCTTATAATGTTTTAAAGATAAGCACTCACCGAGCTTTTTAGCTCATTCTTTCAATGTTTTCAAACCTTTTTGGTAGAGATCAAGCTCACAGTTTGACATCCTGCAATAGTCTGCTGGAAGTTTCATAAGTTGATAGTTTGTGCGTGGTGGTGTTGTATAGCAAGTCGTTATGTAGTTATAGAAGTTTGTACATTAGTGGTTGTATAAACATTGAGTTGTCTTGTGTTGTTTTGATGCGCTTGACTTTTAGTTTCCAAGAGAGACTTGTGAAGGGTTTCTCCTTGTGTATGTTTAATTGTTGTCCAGTTTCTGCTGTGTGTTATGTTAAAATGTTCCATATGCAAACATAGTATGTTATCGAGAGAGTCTGGTCAGCGGTATTGTAAAAGAGCTAAACAATGTCTGTTGGCTTCACGCCGCCTTTCGAGCCTAGTTTTCAGGTAATTCGGAAGGGGGTGTGACATATTTGTATTAAACCAAAACAAACTAGCAAATCGATCTTTAAAACACGTTTCCGCTGTTCACGGGGATAAGATTCCCTTCAAACTAATCAACAACGTTTCGCAACGCTTCAGCTGCAGAAAATCCATTCCCTTCAAATAGACCTACAGATCAAAAGATCCAACGATACAAGATTATTAGGTTAATCTCATTAACCCCCTAATCAACATTCGTTAACTGCGGGAACACTTCACTAAAGTCCAGCAGTTGCACTCTTCTCACTGCAAAATTTCAGTGTCCATGGATATTGACCAATAGCAGTAAGTCAATCCTTCACGACTGTTTGTAACACAAACTGGGTCAAATTACCGTTTTACCCTTAGGCTACATCTTTTATCTTAAGTACCAGTGCTCCTCTAATGAACAACCTATTTATGGTTCTACCAATAAACAGAAGTCTCTCTCGAGCCAATGAGAGAGTCAGACCGTTTGTTCAAGTCCCGGAGACACCACTTAAGATAACACTCATCTACTTACCCTAAAGTTGGGAAGGAGTGAATTCCATCTTATTAGGCTAAGTCCCGAGATGCCTGCTCGGTTTTGTCCCCAAGAAGATAGGCATACTGAGTTGGCGTCTCGGGCCACTCTCACCCATGCTAGTCAAAGGACAATCCCCCGAAAATAAGAGTTCATAACCTGCTCAAAATTGAGATCAAGTTTCCTAGGTCATCCTATTGAAATAGAAACATAACTAGTCAACGGAGTTATATCTATTGGTTATTATTTCGTGGTCCGGTCTTATGTGATCTCATCACATAGGATATCCCCACTCACATGTCGTCTACACGAATACGTTGAATCACTGTGTTTGTATCATATACAAAGTGGGGCATATCCATAGTATCACCAGGATAAGGTACCCAACCTCATCCCTTTACTATAGACCCTTTAGACTGTTTCTCGAACTGTGATCCTGATATGTCTTTTACATCCAGTTCAAGAGACATACAACAACCTAGGATGTTCGTTTATTGGATATAGGGTTTATATAAGGCAATATGGAGAAATTAATGAAGAAACAATAACATTTTATTAAATTAAATAGAACAATATTACAAACTACGAGTTTTAGAGCATAAAACCCAATACGGGTGTACATAAGCAGGGTTGGGTCGGGTTATGCTAGTTTTTTGGACCAACCCGAATTTTCGGGTTGATCATTCTTCCAACCCAAATAACTCTATTCATGAGGGTAACCCAACCCAACATTTTCGGGTTGGGTTGGGTTGGGTCATCGGGTTTGCTTTTTTTTTTTTTTAAATTTAAAATTTTAAAAAATCCAAAATTAATATAAATATAAAAAATTCAAGAATTAAAAAACTCCAAATGTCTTTATACTAAATAAAACCATAAAACTTAAATATTCTATTACAAATTTATAATTATCCCAAGAAACTTCTAAATAAATTGCCATCATTTAAAACAAAGACTGTTTGTTTTTCAAAGATTGAATTAAAATTAGCGGTTTAGTTTCAATTTATATTATGAAAAATTACACCCTAACGACTTAAAAAATATATTTTTAAGAGTTATTAAATAATAAAATAATTACAAAATTAAATAAAATAAATTAAATACGTGTATATATAGTTCTATGGTAGGTAAAAAAGATAATTTTTAAAATTAATAATAAGTTCGGGTTGGTCGGGTCAACTCAAATTAATTTTAGGTGAACCCACGAACCAACCCAACCCATACATTTTAATTTATTTGAACATAACCCAACCCAAATAAATTCATAACCCAACCCAACCCCAACAAACTCCCACTTGAACTAAAACTCTAGTCTAGTGGGGTACATACAATCCAAAACAGTGGGTTACATAAATACAATAAACTAGGGCATCCTTATACCTATTACATATCTCCCACTTGCCCTAGATTACATTATGTACATGTCTTGTAGACCCGAACTCTCCAAATAACCCTCGAACACTTTAGCCATGAGAGTCTTCGTAAACGGATTAACTTTACCTTTTTATTTTTCTCTTTTTTTTCTTTTTCTTTTTCCCTTTTTTCTTTTCCCAATCTTACCACTCTTAAATGAACTCCAAATATTGAAATCTTATTTCAAATTAAAAATGAAATTTTAGGTACTCTTAGAAAACATGAGAGAGAAATTGGGTATTTTCAATTTTGAATTAAAAAACCAATAAAAAAATTTCTCATTCAAAATTGGAAACTTATTTTTCTTAATTAAACCCACTTGTAACTAATTTCCTCAAGTTAGATTTCCAGCAAATTCTAATTATTCCAGTCAAACCTGAGCTAAAAATTAGTCTTACGTTAAGGGGTCGTTTGGTGTATGGTTTTGAGGATGAGAATGGGTAAGGGTTTTAAATCTCCTTGTTTAGAACAAGATTTGTGAGTATGGACATGAGCATCACTTATTCTCATGCATCATTTTTTCTCATGATGGATGGGTTTTCTATACCCTTCAAGAATGATGAGTTTTCTTTATACCCATCCATCTCTCTCTTTCTCTCTCTTCTTTATTAATATCTCCCTCTTATTTATTAATATTTAAGTATATATATATATATATATATATATTCATTTTCAATAATCATAATTAATTATTTAATTAAAAATATTTATTATTAATCAATTTATTTTTATTAGTTGACATTAATTTTGATTAATTAATAAAATAATATTTTTAGTATTAATTTCATAAAACAAGCTTAAACATTCATTATAAAAATATTAAATCGCTAATTAATATTATATTTAATCAATTAATTACAAATATTATTAATTTATGGTAAGGATAATCATTATAATTGATTATTCATGAGTTATTTGTGATCAATTAACAATTAATTTTTTATCATTAAAAAATATTAATTAATTATTTTTTAAAATTCATTTTATTATTTTATTAATAATAGATAATAATTATATAAAATTTATAAGATCAATCTCATAAAATAAATGTGCACATTATTTATTAGATCATAAGTATATATGACATAAGATTTATATATTAATTTAATCAAACAAATATAAATATCATTTGTTATATAAAAATCTGATAACATTCCTATGTAGAACCAAACACAGTCATTTTATTCCTAGGCATTAATTATTCCAAGACATCTTATTGCCAGGCATCTATTACCTATGGGCATCCAATAAAACCTTAAACCAAACGACACCTAAAAGTCAAGACGTTACTGTTCACACGAGATTTCAACCAACGAATGGAAATGAGACACGTGTAAATGAACTTGTATTGTATTGATTTCAGGTAATTGTGAGTACAATCTCGAGTATTTAATCCTCTGATTCTGTCTCCTACTTATGTGCTTGGATCGAGGGTTGAAACAACTTGTTCTCGAATGTAGATTTGTCTTGAGAGTTTTTCAACTTGTTCTCAAGTGTAGACTTGTCTTGAGGATTTTGCAGCTTGCTGAAAGTCTTCGCTCGTAGCTTGTTGAAGGTCTTCGGCTTGCAACTTATTGAAGGTCACGACTTATAGCTTGTTAAAGGTCTTCGAATTGTAGCTTGTAGCTTGTTGAAGATCTTCGACTTGTAGCGTGTTGAAGGTCAACAGCTTGTTCTCGATGTTGAAAACTTCAATGGATTCGCGGTGTGTTCTTGACGATTCCCATGAAGCGTTCTTCGTTTAGATGGTGTTTGATCTTCAGGAGCTTCTAGAGACTTCACAACTTTGTTTCTAAATTTTCTCTAAGCTTCTTCTATTCTGAACCTTGAAAATGAAGGAGGAAGGTCTCTATTTATAGAGTTCCTCTAGGCCTCAAGGTGGGCTTGGGTCTGTTTGACTGGGCCCGATTGAAGTTGTGCCAACCATTTGGCTTGGGCCTAATTCACTTTGGGCCAGTCATTTAGGACTGAGCTTGGCTGGTTTGGGCATTCGCTTCTGGACCGGACCTTGTTGAGGTTGGACCTTGGGCTAGGCTTGGATGATTTGGGTCCTCGCTTTTGGACTTGGCCTGGTTGATTTCTTGGGCCTCGTCTCTAAACTGGGCTTCGACTTTGGGCCAACTTTCTTGGGTTAGGCTTGGCTAATTTGGACCTTCAATTTGGGTTTTATCCTTCCAAATCTTAAAGAGCCCAAATATGTACCTGAATTTGTCATAATTTAATTTAGGGATTCTTACAAATTTAATTAATCCCTAATTAAACATAACCCCGTCATCAATGTTGGGTGATGACGTGGCAAGTTTGGATTTGTCAAAATTTCTATTCCAACAAAAGCCCCCTTTTGAAAATTTATGCACAATTATGTGTGTGTGAATTTCGAAAAAGTTATTTTGGAATCAAAACATAAGAGATTTGCCTAATTTGGATGAGGTTTGCTCATAGTTTGAATTCCGCTTGTTGTGTCAATTTAATCAAATATGAAATTTGGTTCATAACTTGATTTTTTTTCTTTGACACATATTTTTTCTTTATGCCAATATATCAAAATATGAATTTGAGTCAATATTTTGATTTTCTTTCTTTGGCATAAAATTTTGATTTGAATTTAGTAGAGTTTATTTTCTACTTCAATTCAAAACAAATTTGGGTAAGGTTGAAAGTTCTATCCCAAAATTTTGAAGTTGGATTAGGATTTGGAAATTTTATCTCATTTGTTTGAACGTGGGATAAAATTTGGATATCAACGTTGACTTGGGACAAAATTTGGAATTTGGCCAAATTTTGATTTGGGACGAAATTTTGACTTATGCCCAAAATTCAATTTGAGAAACTTAATTGAAATTTGACCAAATTTTGATTTGAAAATTTAAACAATTTTCTAAATTTTGATTTAAAATACTTGATCTGAAATTTTGCCAAGCTTCGGGTTTGGGACAAAAATTTGAGTTGCCCAACCTTTGAGAGATTTTTTTTTTTACATAGGTTTGATTCTAGAATTTTTGTATTTACTTTGCTTCCACCCCTTTCATACTCAGATAACCCAGATGAAGATAAATGTTCCATGTACTTTTTCAATTAACACCTCAAGATTCCAACGCCTTTTAAGGAAAATATTTTTAGCGCAATATTATTCCAGATTTAACATACTCTTTAATCGCTTCTTTGATATGAAATCTAAACGGAAAGAAGCTGAAGGTAAACTTTTTTAACGTCAAGATTTTAAATTTAGTATGAAATCTAAACAGAAAATTGGAAGGCTTTGATATGAAAGACCCCTATAAATACCACGGTGATTGGCTCTCTCACCATTCAGTAGAGCTCGAGTGTTGAACTACTCATCGAATCGACCATTTGTCGATGACTCTTGTCGAGTCGGAGTCGTGGGACTGTGTCGTGTCAAAGCTTGCCGCTGGGTGTGTATTCGTGGGAGTTCTTCATCTGTCGCCATCAGATTCAAGTTCTACCGCAAAGACGCCTAGTTGTCGCTGTGAACCACTGCAGGAGCTCACCGGACACCGCTCAGTCGTCGTTCATGAACCACCGTAGGAGCACATCGAACTGCCGGAACGCCCAACGAATACATCGTTGCAGATCTGTGCTTTATCGGAGTCGGAGTCATTGTCGTCGTCGTCCATTCAGGTGTCGATCTAAGCTTGTGAGTCGTCATTCTCGTCACTGTGTGTTGTCGGAGTAGAGGACGTGAGGAAGAAGGTGAGAGAGAGCTTGTGAGAAAGAGAAGTGGTGAGAAAGAAAGGGTTGAGTGAGAGAAAGAGAGAAGTGAATGGGTTCAGGGAAGACGAAAGAGAAGAAAGAGAAAATGAGGGGAAAAAGAAAAATTAATAATAAATAGAAAAGAAAAGAAAGGGACCCACCACCACCACCATTATACATATATGTATATATGTGTATATATATATATATATATATATTATCTTTACAACATGCATACACGTTTGCCAACTTCTTTTCTTTTTTTTTAAAAGTCGGGATGTCAGATTATGAAGAAGGAGCCGTCGGGATGTCAGATTATGAAGAAGGAGCCGTCGGGATGTCAGATTATGAAGAAGGAGCCGTCGGGATGTTAGATTATGAAGGTAGAGCTGCCGGGATGTCGAACTATGAAGATAGAGTTGTCGAGATGTCGGACTATGAAGATGGAGTTGTCGGGATGTCGGACTATGAAGATGGAGCTGCCAGGATGTCAGACTATGAAGATGGAGTCACCGGGATGTCGGACTATGAAGATGGAGCTGCCAGGATGTCGGACTATGAAGATGGAGCTGCCAGGATGTCGGACTATGAAGATGGAGTCGTCGGGATGTCAGACTATGAAGATGGAGCCGTCGGGATGTTTGACTATGAAGATGGAGCCATCGGGATGTCGGACTATGAAGATGGAGCCGCCGGGATGTCAGACGAGGGGCCAAACGTTGAAGATGAAGTCGGCAAGGGGCCATACATTGAAGATGAAGTCGGCGAGGGGCCAGACGTTGAAGATGAAGCCGGCGAGGGGCCAGGCCTTAAAGATGAAGTCACCGAGGGGCTAGACCCTAAAAATGATGCCGCCGTCGGAGATCGAACTTTGAAGACTAAACACCGTACTGTCGGAGACTTTGAAGACGAAGCGACCGCAGAGTCGGAGAGTTTGAAGACGACGCACCGCTAGAGTCTTTGAAGATGACGCATCGCCAGAGTCTTTGAAGAGGACGCCACAGCGACGATGAAGTCCTCAAGCTTTGAGAGGAAGCGACAACGACGGCGAAGTCCTCGAGCTTTGAGAGGAAGCGACAGCGATGAGGAAGTCCTCGAGCTTTGAGAAGAAGCGACGACGAAATTCTCGATCATTGAGAAGAAGCGACGAGGAAGTCCTCGAAATTTGAGAAGAAGCGACGACAAAGTCCTCGAGATTTGAGAAGTAGCAACAGCGACAACAAAGTCCTCGAGCTTTGAAAAGAAGCGACGACGAAGTCCTCGAGCTTTAAAAAGAGGCGACGACGAAGTCTAAAGGTTTGAGAAGAAGCGACAACGGATTCCTCGAGCTTTGAGAAGAAGCGACGGAAGATTCCTCGAGCTTTGAGAAGAAGCGACGACGGAGTCCTCGAAATTTGAGAAGAAGTGACGATGGAGTCGTCGAAATATGAGAAGAAGCGACGACGGAGTCCTCAGAATTTGAGAAGAAGCGACGACGAAGTCATCGAAATTTGAGAAGAAACGACGACGAAGTCTTCGGAATTTGAGAAGAAGCGACGACGGAATCCTCAAACTTGAGAAGAAGCGACGATGGAGTCCTCAGAATTTGAGAAGAAGCAACGACGATGTTCTCGGAATTTGAGAAGAAGCGACGACGAAATCCTCGAAATTTGAGAAGAAGCGACGACGAAGTCCTCAAAATTTGAGAAGAAGCGACGACGAAGTCCTCGAACTTTGAGAGGATGCGGCGATGATGATGCAACATCTTCAATTTGCAGCGTCACTATTGACAATAGGATTGAACACCTTCAATTCGTTGTATTGCCCCCAGTAGATAGTTAATCCTTAACTTACAATGTCATGTCTCAGTAGCTGCGACACATTTTTTTGTTTATTTTTTTAGACTGAACTTAAAGTTTCCTTTAAGCTGCCTACATACCCCTAAGAAAAGGGATCAGGTTAGAACGTAGTTTAGAAGATTTTTTTTTTTTTTTGCCGTTCACCTTTTAAGCTCGTGTGGGCTAGGAGCATCATGCAGTTTAGACCCTTGCGACAAGGAGATTTTACATTTTAAATGTCTTTGTCGTCACCATAGTCTTGATCAAGCCCTTCATTTGTAGGATTTGTTAAGACGATGAGATTTTTCTTCACCTTTAAGGAACTCTCTCTATTTATGAGAATAGAGAACTTCCTTTTCATACGTGAAGGGACGGTACTTTGAACCTTGTTGTGGCTCACCTCAACGAACAGTTCTGCTTTCGAGGTGTTCATCATGCTTTCATCTTAACTACTTGTTACTTTAAGGCGATAAAAAACAGATGTTGAAGGTTGACATTTCCTTGAAGTAGAGGCGTTTAACCTTTGAAAGACTGAAGGTCGAGTGGAGCAAGAAGTTGGATCTTGGTTTTCTTCTTCCGTCGCGACCATACTCATCCTTTGAAAGACTGAAGGTCGAGTAGTTGAAAGCTTGATGCGATCGAAGACAGAGCTGTTTTGTTTGACTTCTTTTACGTCATCAACTTCTTCTGCTTTAATGTAGTAAACACCAACAAAGTTTTCTTCGTTTTCTTTCATGTGAAGGACGTTTCTATAGAAGAATTCCTTTAAGGTCATCGATTTTTCAGGTTGAGAATAGTTTTTGCTTCTTCTCCTTTAAGACTTAGGTTTCCTTGAATCATTCTTCTATTGATGTTTGTCTTTGCATTTGTAGCTTCTAAACTGATAAGAATCGTCTGAAGCTAAACTTCGTTTTTGCTTCTTCAAATGAGTCACAAAGACTTGACCTTTGTCTTTATCATTGGTAGGTTTGTCCGTATCTTGGAGTTTGTTTCTTGGTATCTCATGTTGAAACCAAACAGCTACAGGTTCCATGGTTCCAAATTGGACTAGGCTCACTTCATTGCCATGAAGCGGTTTAGAGCGCATTTGATTGCATGCATTTATTGTTACTGCAGTATGATTCGTTTGAGCTATTTCATCGAGGTCTAGCTCAATTTTTCCTTCTTTAGCTAATGTTAGAATTAGCTCTTTCAAGACGAAACATTTTTCCACTGGATGATTGATAACTCGATGATACTTGCAATACTTGGGATCATCAACCTTTTCCATCTTTTCGGTCATTTACATTCTGGAAGTTTAATCAGTTGTGTGTTCAGTAGTTGCTCCAACATATCTGGAACGTCGGAGTCTGGAAATGGATATACTTTCTCTTGTCTTTCTTTCAAAGTTGGACGATGTCGTTCACCCACTTCTTCTTTTTTCTTGGCTTAACTTCCTTAACTTTTGAGAAAAATTTTAGAGGGATTGTGTTGACGACCATGGGCTCCTCGGTGGCGCTTTTCATATCCTTCTCAACTCCTTTGAATTCTGTATCCTCTTTCTTCGCGTCTGGAACTAAGAGGTCTTTATTCCCTCTAGCAGTGATGCTTAGCTCCATGTCATGAGCGCGGGTTGCTAGCTCCTCGAAAGAACGAGGCTTTATGCGCTGCAAGATGTAAAGAAGCCCCCAGTTCATGCCTTGGATGCACATCTCCACGAAAGATAGCTAAGTGAGACGGTCTTTGTAGTCGAGGCTTAGAGCTCTCCAGCGGTTGATGTAATCGATTACAGGTTCACCTTTGCGTTGTCTGGCGCTGGTAAGTTCCATCATACTAACAGTTCGCCTCATACTGTAAAAGCGATTTAGGAATTCTCTCTCGAATTGTTCCCAGCTGTCAATCGTTTCTGGCTCTAAGTCGGTGTACCAGTCAAAAGCATTTCCTTTCAAGGTACGCACGAATTGCTTCACCAAGAGGTCACCGCGCGTCCCTGCATTTTCGCAAGTCTCAACGAAGTGTGCAACATGTTGCTTTGGGTTGCCCTTCCCGTCGAACTGCTGGAATTTTGGAGGTTGGTACCCTGTGGGCATCCTCAAGTTGTCAATTCTCTTGGTGTACGATTTGGAGTACGTGAGATGATTTTGAACGGGTCCACCATATTGAGCTCTGATAGAACTCATGATCATGTCTTGTAGTTGTTGGACGGAAAAATAAGCAACTGAAGCTGGTTGAGGCGGTTGTTCCTCTTGGATGATATTTTTCCCCTTGCCGTTGTTTCTTACTGCTGGGGTTTGGCTAGATTTAGCTATTTCTTTGTTTTGGATTTGGCTTTTGAGATAGGCGATTTCAAGATCTCTTTCTTCTACCGCCTTCATCAAGAGGTTGATCTTTCTTTCCATCTCCGCCATTCTTTCATCAGGGTCCACATCAGCCATCATGACTGACATTACATCTTGATTTGCCGTCTCCCCTTGTTGATTAGCAGCAGGAGTTGATTGATCAAACAACAGGTTATCTTTGCGATAACCTTGCCTTTGGAAGCTTCATCGAGTAGTTTGATGATGTTGTTTGCCATTGCATCAAGGGTTCGATCATCCCTTGTTTCAGCCCCTCTAGAACGACTGCTAGTTATTGGTCCCATGAAGGAGTTACTTGCAACAGCAGCAACAGTTGACACAACTTTCTTTGATGCCATGACTTGATTTGGTTTGATTTGAAGGAGAAAGAGATGAGAGGTAGAGTTGTCCCACTATGTCAAACCCCCTCCCGTACTACCTGCTAACTTAGCCCGGAAGACGGCATGAAGCCAACAGACATTGTTTACCTCTTAACAATACCTGTTGACCCTGTTTTACCTGATAAACATA
Source organism: Trichosanthes cucumerina (assembly GCA_036507285.1). Classification (NCBI taxonomy): domain Eukaryota; kingdom Viridiplantae; phylum Streptophyta; class Magnoliopsida; order Cucurbitales; family Cucurbitaceae; genus Trichosanthes; species Trichosanthes cucumerina. The sequence continues at coordinate 34,929,608 of CM071842.1, read as the reverse complement.
CTATGCTCGCATATGGAACACTTTAACATAACACAACGGAAACTTGACAACTACTAAACATACATGAGGAGAAACTCTTCTTAAGTCTCTCTTGCAAACTAAAACGGGCAAGAGCATCAGAACAAAAAACAGGCCAAACCATTGATTACACAACCACAACCTCTAAAGCACATACAACTATAACTACATAGTCCCCTCTCAAATAAACCACAACACATATGGACTTGCTATACAACACCACCCACGTACAAAATATCAAACTCCTGGAGCTTTCAGCAGACTATAGCAGGATTTTAGGCACCGGGAGCTCGATCTCTACCTGAAAAGTTTGAAAACACTGAAAGAATGAGCTATGGAGCTCAGTGAGTGACTGAGTTTAAAATCTAAAAACTAGTAAATCATATCACCTGACCATCTATGAGCATATGCATCTGTAATCAAGCATTAAATATAAACGTGTAATCATAATAGTTTTTCAGAAAACTAGCAAGTATGTCGTTAAAATCTCGTAAGGCATATAAGTAATATTAACCCTTATAAAAACATATAACAATCCACGTTGTGTAGGGCACGCCCAGTACAACCAACGTTTACTTTACGATGTAGTGGGGCCCGCCCAGCACTCCCATCGTCTCTGTCGTAGTGGGGCTCACCCAGCACTCACGACAGCATTGTTGTCACGGAGTACACTCAACGTCGACAACATAAAATGACCTATGTGCACATGGTACTATATAGCCTCGGGCTCAATATCTCAGTCATTTACTCATTCAAGTCCCAGAAAAAAACACAATAAAATACTTAAACATGCCTGCTTATCTTTCCTTTCGTAAAACTCAAGCTTACTCAGCTTGTTCATAAAACTGGAAATCTTTAAATAATACTTGCTAGTACATGCTTGCTTGAAATCTTAACATTTTCACTAAATTTTGGAAATCAATAAACATATGCTCACATATAAATTCCATCAGGAAATCTAGGCTCACAACGAATACTTGAAACCATTTCTAGGAAAACATGAATACTCATAAACATGTGTTCAAAGGAAAACAATAAGCATTGAAACTATTTCGTTTTAGCAAAACCTTGCATTTTCATAAGCATAATACAAGCCTATAAACCGTTTTCGAGGTTCGTTTTGTCACTCACAGCGTTAGATCTAGAACCTTGGCCCGTACACTCGACCTATTTCCTCTTGGCCTGTCAAACAAACAAAATCCAAGCATTAGAACCTCGAGCTCATGAATTTCAACGTTGAAATTACAAAAAAACACACCATTTAATTTTCCAGCATTTTACAGATTTCATACCCTGAATTCAAACATTCATAACTCCTTCATTACTTACCCAAACAGGATGTACTTTATACCAAATTATTCCTTTTGGAACCCTCTAAAACGCATGTGAAGAAATGAAATTGAAATTCCCAACAAATTTGTTCGAAAACACCTCGAAAACTTCTTCCCCAAAAACAGACTTGTACTGTTTCCAGATTCGTTTCCCTGTTGCACCACAAACTTGACCTGAAATTTAAAAAATCTTCCAGTCATTTTCTACTCACGAGCTCTTCATAAAAGTTGTAGGATATTCAATAAGTTTACCAACCATACCTATTAGAGGTTCTGATTCCAATCCTACTGAACAACACAACCCAAAAACCAGAGGGTTCTCAGATTTGACAGCAAATTCTGTTCTCTGCCTTCCTCTTCACAAATCAGTAACTTATGGTCGGCATTTGCTAGAGCTTCCTTCACAAATTTTGCTCAAATTGGAGTTAACTTTCAAGAAAATCAAACTTCACCTCTTGATGTTTCTTGTGGAGCTCGAAAGGATTAAGAAATCAGAACAGGGCTGAATTGATTACCTTACTGTCAAACCAACTTGCTTTGAGTTCTCCCCCTTTCTTCTGCAACTTCAACTTCAGAAAACACTTTCTCCCTCTTCCTTCCTCCTTCTCCCACGAGCCCTCGGCTTTCTTTTATTAAAAATGAGAAGGAAATGGAGAAAAATGGTGGGTTAAATAATTAAAGGCTTGGAGGTGAACTTCTTTTTTTGTCTTTTACCCTTTGCTTTTTCTCTTTTTTTATTCCTTTCTTTATTTCTTTTCCTTTTCTTTTCCTTTTCTTTTCTTTTCTTTTCTTTTTAAAATAAAACAATATATCAAACATATCTTTCCTTTTCTTTTTTTTTAAACAAAGCAAACCAAGTGTAATAAACTTTTCATTTCTTCGTTTCTTTTGTGTTATTTTTTTGGAGGAAATTTCAAAAAGAGATCTCGGGTTTACACATTGGGCGTGCCAATCTGTTCACATGAGATTTCAACCAATGAATGGAAATGAAACACGTGTAAATGAACTTGTATTGTATTGATTTCAGGTAATTGTGAGTACAATCTAGTATTTAATCCTCTGAATCTCTCTCCTACTTATGTGCTTGGATCGAGGGTTGAAACAACTTGTTCTCAAATGTAAATTTTTCTTGAGCGTTTTTCAACTTGTTCTCAAGTGTAGACTTGTCTTGAGGATTTTGCAGCTTGCTGAAAGTCTTCACTCGTAGCTTGTTGAAGGTCTTTGGATTGCAGCTTATTGAAGGTCTTCGGCTTATAGGTTGTTGAAGGTCTTCGACTTGTAGCTTGTAGCTTGTTGAAAATCTTCGGCTTGTAGCGTGTTGAAGGTCAACAGCTTGTTCTCGATGTTGAAAACTTCAATGGATTCGCGGTGTGTTCTTGACGATTCCCTTGAAGTATTCTTCGTTCAGATGGTGTTTGATCGTCAGGAGCTTCTAGAGACTTCACAACTTTGTTTCTGAATTTTCTCTAAGCTTCTTCTGTTCTGAACCTTGAAAATAAAGGAGGAAGGTCTCTATTTATAGAGTTCCTCTAGGCCTCCAGGTGGGCTTGGGTCTATTGGACTGGGCCCGATTGAAGTTGGGCCAACCATTTGGCTTGAGCCTAATCGACTTTGGGCCAGTCATTTAGGACTGGGCTTGGTTGGTTTGGGCCTTCGCCTCTAGACCGGACCTTGTTGATGTTGGACCTTGGGCCAGGTTTGGATGATTTGGGTCTTCGCTTATGGACTTGGCCTGGTTGATTTTTTGGGTCTCGTCTCTGAACTGGGTTTGGATTTTGGGCCAACTTTCTTGGGCTAGGCTTGGTTAATTTGGGCCTTCAATTCGGGTTTTATCCTTCCAAATCTTAAAGAGCCCAAATATGTACCTGGATTTGTCATAGTTTAATTTAGGGATTCTTACAAATATAATTAATCCCTAATTAAACATAACTTCGTCATCAATGTTGGGTGATGACGTGGCAAGTTTGGATTTGTCAAAATTTCTATTCCAACAGTTACATCTTCATATTCTACACTTCCCGCTCTTTTGTGCAATGAGCATTGAGATCGATTGTCCTCCAAGATTTTTATCCTCAATTATCTTCATGGTATGCATCAAATCTTTTTTTTTTCTTTGTAGCAAAAAAATGGTGAAATTTTTAAAAATCATTGTGATTGATGATCGTTTCTCTAAATCCATGGGTAATTGGGTTAGTTGAATCTCATAGAAAATTTATCGATTAAATTATAAAGTTTAGTTATAAATTATGTCTATTTGATCTATCAACTTATTAAAAAAAATTCAACTTGTAATTTTGAGTTCAATGAGCATTTACCTATTGGACATTTTCTTTAAAATTTATATACTAGCAACAAAATTTAATTTAATATCCAATAAATCAATTAATTCGTTAAAAAAATTTGAATATAATCAGGTATCTAATTAGACACAATTAAAATTTTAAAGATATATTAAACACTTTTTAAAATTTGGAGAAATGACTTTGTGAGCTTGGAAATTTGAAGAAAAGTCAAACAAGGGGAAATCAATATTAATTTGGGAGGAAATGACTTTACAAGGGTTTGAACTTTAGATTTCCTGTTATGATACAATGTTGAAAAAGTCACAAATATTTTGGAGAATTTGTAATGGTTAGCAATTATGGTTTTAGTATTTGTAGATATAGCAACATTTTAAAAGAATTGCAAATATGACAAAAAATTTTAATTTTTTTTTATAATTTCAATTATACCCTTGGCTTAAACCTATTCCCTTTTTAATTTGTATTTATTTTTTAATTGGTATTTGTTCTTCACGGTTACTTAAATATTTCTTGTTATTTTTATATTTTTATATTCAAAACAAACATGATTATGCCCGACATTTATATTTTTGATTATTTTACAATTTTAAGCATTTAAACATTTCAATTTTCTAGATTCTCAAACAGGAATAAATATTTTACTTGTAAGGCTCTAAATTCACTACCAAATCAAATGAGATATATTACAATTTATTTAATATACCTATTTTGTTAGAGAATTTGTAATGGGTAGCAATTATGGTTTTACTATTTGTAGATATAGCAATATTTTAAACGAATTGCAAATATGACAAAAATCTTTATTTTTTTATAATTCCAATTATACGATTGGTTTAAACATATTCCCTTTTTAATTGGTATTTGTTTTTCAATTGGTATTTGTTCTTCACGGTATTTTTCTTCTTCCGATTTTTGCGACAACATCTTCTTGATTCCAGTCCAATCTTCCCAAACACTTCTCGATTCCAGTCCAATCTTTTGTCGAGTCGCAAGTTTGAGTATCTTCTCAAATTCAATCGGAGTTGCAAGCCTTCACCTATTCGATCGGGTATCTTCCAGTTCGATCTGTTGAATTGTAGTCCATGAATTTTCATCGAGTTTGTTTGATTATCTTCTCCAATTCAATCGAAGTCGCAAGTTTGTCTAATTATCTTCTCCAATTCGATCGCATTGTAGTATCTTCTTATTCAGTCGAAGTATCTTCCAATTCGATATTTTCGAAGTCCAACGGAGCTTTTTTTTTTGGTATTTGAGTTTTTCAATCAACATTTTTCGTGAGTATTTCTTAGGTTCATTTTTTTACATCACTGATTTTCTGCTTTGGAGTCACAAGTCTTCTTCATTTTTTGTTCTATCAGCAATATTGTTTTCTAGATGATCGACGATATACGTGACATCAGTGATAACTATCATTATTTTCTAGATATGATCAATAGATATCAGTTATATCAATGATCATTAGATAATGATATCAGTGATATCAGTGATATCATTAATCAATAGATAACAATGATATTAGTGATATTAGTGATATACGAGTGACTATTGTGCTTCCAATTAGTGATATACGATCTTCTGTTGGAGCTCTTTTCGTGGGTATTTGAGTTTTTCAATCAACCGGAGCTTTTTTCGTGGGTATTTCTTTTGTTCATTTTGTTATATCACTGTTTTTCTGCAATGTTTTGGAGTCGCAAGTCTGATTTTGGTGATTGTTTTGTTTTCTAGATATGCTAGTGAATACACATGACATCAGTGATATCTATCATTGTTTTCTAGATATCAATGATATCAGTGATATCATTGATCAATATATATGATATTAGTGATATCAATGATCAGTAGATATCAATGATATCAGTGATATCTATCACTGTTTTCTAGATATCAATGATATCAGTGATTTCATTGATCAATAGATATGATATCAGTGATTAGTAGATATCAATGATATCAGTGATATCTGTGATCGATAGATATCAATACTATCAGTGATATCATTAATCAATGATATACGAGTGACTATTGTGGTGATCGGTTTCTATATTACTTAATGTTGTTAATGTTGTTATTACTTCTCATAGGAACTATGATGAAACTTCTAATAGTTATTTTTTATAGTGGGCAATGGAATGAAAAAATTTCTATGAGAATTACAAGACCATTGGAATTTTGGTTGATGAGATCATGTGTTTTGATGATTTTATTAATCTGATTGAGAAAGAAGTTCGAATGGATAGTTCTATTTCTTCTATAGAATTGTCTATGTTATTAGGTTATGGGATGAATGGTGCTCAGGATGTGGTTAAAATTCAAGAAGATAAAGATGTTGCTTGGTTTTAACTTTAGTGAAAGATCAAAATACAAGATATCCTTTAGTTGCTCATATTAATGATGCTTGTTTTGATGACTCATCTTGTGCAATTAGTGATGGGAGTGACAACTTATGAAGGTGTAATCCGCCCAGTTGGGAATCATTCTGAATGGAGTTCGATAGATGTTGACATGAATGCATTGCTTCTAATTATTAAACGTCAAGCAGGAAGACCCCAAAAGCAAAGGATTTCGTCGATTGGTGAAGCAAGAAGTCACACAAAATGTAATCATTGTCATCGTGTTGGTCACAATCGTAGGACATGTAAATTTCTACCATTTTTACCATGATGTAATTTTTGACAATTGGTTTTAGTTATATTTTTTCAAGATAGAACTCAATATTGTTGTTATCATACTATTCATACTATCAATACAAGGTTTGTGATTGTTTCAAAAGTTTAATATCAATACTATGAACACAAGAACTTTGGCATCTGATGAGAAAGTTTGAAGACCACACAACAAACAGTAATAGCTAACAGATAGACAACTATCAGTGATAGTGATAGACAACTACCACTGATAGAAGTCTATCACTGGAAAGAAGTTAATGATTGATAGACAACTATCATTGATACACATCTATCACTGATAGAAGTCGAATAGAAGAAAGAAGTTAATAATCATGAAGAACAATAAGTCTAATAGAAAAGTTATGAGTAATAGGTAATAGATAGGTAGAAGTCTATCAGACAACTATCACTAATAGAAACCTATGACTTCTATCAGTGATAGTAGTCTATCACTTCTTTTTCATTAACATTTATCAATCATTGACAGGATAGTAGTCTATCACTTCTATCAGTGATAGACAGTGATAAAAGTCGAATAGGAACAAGAAGTCTAATAGATAATAGAAAAGTTATGAGTAAAAGGTAGTAGATAGACAACTGTGGTAGAAGTCTATCAGACAACTATCACTGATAGAAGTGATGACTTCTATCAGTGATAGATATCACAATAGTAGTTTATCAAAATTATAAGAAAAAAATTAGTTATTAAATAAACAGACAAAAAAATTAGTTATTAAATAAACAGAAAATTAGTTATTAAATAAACAGATTTCTATCAGTGATATCATTGATAGCATTTACTGGCGTGGGGTGTTTTAGTAATTTCAATTATTCTTTTCAAATTTTTGCTATTTTTGCAAATAGATTGAGCCATTTGCTATATGGACAATTATATTGGGCATTTAAGCTACCAACCCAATTGCTCCAATATTTTGAATAGTTTCACATCTCTAAGGTTACAAGTGACCTATCTTAAATAAGAGAAGCCCGTAAAACATAAAAGGGAAAAAAATAAACACATAATTACAATTTAATTACAGCGAATAAATACAAGGAAAGAATCAATCTCATAAACTAACAATAATTAATGTAGATTTACCCCATGTTTAATTTTATATTGTAACATATGTTTGGATTTAAAATTCAACTAGATAAAATTGAGAGTTTGAGGTGAAGAGTGCTACAACACAAGTTTAAGTGTAAGAAAGAATCCCCCCTCTTGTTTTCTCTCTTCTCTCTCTTCCTTTGTCCAATGTCGTCGACTACTCCTCCACCTCTTCGTCCTCTTTCGACAACTTCTCGCCGTCATCCCCCCTCACTCGTCCTCCCACTCTCCTTCCCTCTGATATTTTCGGTTCGCATCCCTTCTGTCCGAATCAAGGTCTTGCGGGTAGAGGCGACTCGATTCGTTTGTTTCACACCCTAGGCTAGGTGGTTAGTCCATGGCTTCTTTCAGCTGTTGCATTGGCAAGGTAGATTTCAATGTAAGTCAGGTAGTAGAGGGGGGTTGTCTGGAGGCTAGTTCTAGAATAGATGGTTTGGTTCTCTCGCACGTTCAACTTCAGTGGTTCCTGGAAGGGTTTGTTTCCCTATGCTCACATACCAATTCTTTCTTTCATCGGCGGAAATTCAGGGATGAGTGATGAGTAGAAATTAATTATACTTATGATATCTAATTTCCTTACATTCTAAGTGAATAAAATGTTTAATTGTTGAAATTGTGTCCAATTTAGTTTAGGTGATAAATTATCATTATTTAGTGAAACTACTCTAAAAAGCACATTTTAGTTTAAATTCGTAAATTAAAATAAAAATTAAAAAATTAGAAAACAAAAGAATGAGAGAATTGAAAATAAAAAAAGAATTAAAGAAATTGGGAAAATATAACATAAAAAATGAAAAGGAAAAAAGATAAAAGTTTATTATCTAATTTTTTCTTTTGTTTCTTTTTTTTTCTTTGTGTAGGTGGCATGCATGCATGAAGTCTTCCATGAGAAATGTAAGGGAGAAATTCTTTTGTGGCTTGGCACACACTGTGGAGCAAGAAATGACACATTTAAGGGACCTATTTTTTGTCATTTTCAAGTATAAAAGGAGGGCAATGCATTGAGTAAAGGGAGTGCAGAGTTTTAGTGTTCTCTACAAAAACAAAAGTTTAGAGAGTGTTCTAGTTTTTTGTTTCTATCCTTTTTATTTTATGTTTTCTCCCCTTTAAAGTTATTCTTGCTTTTCCACCATGTGTGGCTAAGTTTTAATTTCTGATTCGTCATTTCATTTCCAATTGTAATTTTGTGAGGCTTGAGACCTAATTGAAATTTTGTTTCTAATTTAAGAATTCTTTGTTTCTTGTTTTATTTTTATGATTGATCGTTACTAATTAAATTGACGCCTTAATTTAGTTTCAATCAATTTATTGCTATCCATGATTTTGTGATCCGTAATTGTCACAAATGATTGAAAAAATGTAGCATGGGGTTGGCTTATGTGTGTGTAATTAATGGCTTTTCCATTTTACATAGCTTGCATAATAGACTCTAGGGAAACAAAGAAACAAAATTAATTAATTTGTAGTTATCTCAATTAGTTAATTTTGGTTTAGTCCTCTCATTGCTTTTAATGCTATTATTTAATCAATATGGAACGATATCATACCCAATGGATTAATTTATAAGTTTTGATTTTGATGCTTGGTTAAGATCAATTAAATTAGAAGAGTTTATATTTATTGCGACTTTTTCGAGTAAATTGACTGAGTTCTTGAATTAGCAAAATTAAAATTGATTTTTTTTGTTTTTTTTCTTTTGAAGCCTATGATCAAGATTACAATTGGATGAAATTTACATCCTTGAATTGGAAGTTGCATAAAATTATATTTTTACTTTTTTTTTTCATTTTTTGTTCGACAATTCTAACCCCCCTTTATTTTTGTTATCGTTATTATTTTTAAATTTGAGAAATTAATTCAATTGGTTCCCTTGGGATTCGACCTGGTCCACTATTTCTACAAGTTAGATCTAGAAAACCAGTAAATATTTTGGAGGGCTTCGACAACCCGACCAAAATTTGGCGTCGTTGCCGGAGAACCATTGTTAGTTTTTCAATGTTAGATTTGTAATTAAAAAAAAATCTATTTTATTAATTTTTCCCTATACCTGTTCTATATGGCGCAAAACCTTCATCACTATTACGCATTTGGTAGAGCTGCATTGTATGCTGATGAGGTTAGTGAGCTCAAAACTCAAATTTCTGAATTAACTTCTGTTATTCTTCAAGTAGTTGTTGGGAAGTTACAAGCACTCGAGACATGTAAATTATGCTCGCTTCAAGGACACCCCACAGAAGCATGCCCTTGACTACATCGAAACTTTATTCCTAACTCCTGCATCTTGAGAGAATTTCATGGCCATCAAGTAAAGTATGAGTCTTTGGATCACTACTATTCTGAATGGGATCAATCCAATTATGGATGTGGATACCAAGTGGAGTAGAAAACCCCATGTCATCAAACTTCAGACTCAGGTATGTCTCTAGAGGCTATAGTATATGAACTTGCTAAAAGTACTCTTCAATTTCAAGAGGAAACTCGAGTTGGAATGCAGAGCTTGGATGACCAAATTACCCAGGTGGCTAATTCAGTGAGAAGATTGGAGAGTCAACGAGAGCATCAATATATCGAGACCAATGAGGTTGAAGTGACGATGTATATGGATGACGACGATGTTGAGCTTGAGAATTTTGTGACATGCGATGTCCAGGTTTGTGAGAAAAAGGAAGAAAATGAGCCTTACCACGAAAATGAGATACAAGTGATAGAGTTTGAGGCTGAAAAACCTTCGTCTATTCTATTCCCTTGCATTTTTCTTGATTTTGAATTGTCTTTCCTTTATTCTCATGAGTTTGTAGAGTCTCTTATTTCTATTAAGTCAGTTAAGTCAATTGAGTCCTATTTTATGTCCTTCATTCCTTATATAAAAAAATTTAAAAAATAATGAGTTTTCAGGTACCCTAGAAAAACAGGTGAGCTTTTTAGACTTTGAAGACTACATTGATTCGAGCAAGAAGGGACCAAAGAAAATTGAAGAATTTTATGTGCCCTGACATGCACAAAAGTCTCGTCGAGCAAAATGACGTTAAATAATTGCGCTTATTGGGAGGCAACCCAATGTTTTCTTTACTTTTTCTTCTCTTTATTGTTAGTTTTTTTTCTTTCTTTCTTCTTTCAATTTTTCCTAATTCTATTTTTTTTTTTTTTGCAAGGCATTAGTTTTTAATAAAGTATGCCCACCCATTCTTTCAACACCCCAAACTATACCAATTCAAGTTATTCACAAATCAGGGGAGTTTAATTTTCTTTCTTTTCTTTTGTGAGCAATAATCTATTTATACATTGAGGACAATGTATAGTTTAGGTGTGGGGGAGGTTTTTATTATACAATTCATTTTTTTTAAAAAAAATATATTTTTTTGCTTTGAATTTACCATGTCTTAATTAGTACATGTTAATTTTTCTTTTGAAATCTTCAATGTTTATTAATATCTTTTAATGCTTTGTAAGTTAAGAATGCATCTTTAGTTTGAATTTCCAATACATGAGAGAGATGAGCATGAATAGTGTTTTTCTTTAAAAATTATATGATAGTGTCTCACTGATTTAATGATTGAAAAGTGCACAACACTTGATGCAAATTACACACCCAGTGAGTTTTTGAGCCTATGAGCATTTCATTATATTTTGCTCAATTTATTTCTCGTTGAGTGTTATCAAACTTAGTATGGTTATTCTAGAACTTGCTTGTGAATGCATTTTGAGACTACATTTTTTGGATTGATGCTTTAATATGATAAGGGCAAATTAGGATTAACCGGTTTTTGGACCTCTGAAAATATCCACCTTTATGTTTTTCCCTCTAGTTAGCCATTTTGAGCCTATTTCTATTTTTTTTTCTTGATTCTAAACCTAAGACCATTTTGTTTGTAAGCCTCAACATTTGTACCTTTTGTAAAGACAAGAGAAAATATTGCATGGTAGTTAATGTTTGAGTGAAGAAAAAAAATAATAATGAAAAAAAAAGAGAGAAAATTTGTGGAAAAAAAAAAAGAAGAAGAGAAGAGAAAAAAAAAAGAAGAAAAATTTTGGAGAAAAATTTTCCAAAAACATTGGAATTATTAAAATGTTACTTCTCCAACATTCTTAGTGCTTGAAATGAGATGTAGGAATAAGGTTCAATGTCTTGGGTAATGTGTGATTGTTATGTGACATTGATATCATGTATACAACTCTTGGTCTTGATTGTGAAACACATAAAATTTTCCTCCTACCATACCTTTACCTAAGCCCCATTACAACCCTTATAAAGTCCCTTTGATTTTTGCATTCAATTCATTTAAGTGGTAGAGATTTGATTCATTTTCAAGTCTATGGTAATAACATGCTATGTTTTGATTTTGAGAGTAAAAGCACCCTAAATACTTCGAGAGTATTGAGTGAAACCACACGAGGGTGTTAAGTCTTGTTGCATGGGATTTTGGTGAATTGATGAGATGCTTGAGTTTTTTATAAAATATTTTCTATGAGTGCTCATTCTCTTGATTGTCACTACAATTAAACATTGATGTGTAATTGGCTTTATTGGTATTTTTGGATATTGAGAAATATGAAAAGGGAGTAAAGAGGAGGTTCATATGTTGAGTTAAGGCATGCTTGAGGACAAACATGGATTAGGTGTGGGGGAATTTGATGAGTAGAAATTAATTATACTTATGATATCTAATTTCCTTACATTCTAAGTGAATAAAATGTTTAATTGTTGAAATTGTGTCCAATTTAGTTTAGGTGATAAATTATCATTATTTAGTGAAACTACTCTAAAAAGCACATTTTAGTTCAAATTCGTAAATTAAAATAAAAATTAGAAAATTAGAAAATAAAAGAATGAGAGAATTGAAAATAAAAAAAGAATAAAAGAAATTGAAAAAAAAATAACATAAAAAATGAAAAGGAAAAAGGACAAAAGTTTATTATCTAATTTTTTTCTTTTGTTTTTTTTTTCTTTGTGTAGGTGGCATGCATGCATGAAGTCTTCCATGAGAAATGCAAGGGAGAAATTCTTTTGTGGCTTGGCACACACCGTGGAGCAAGAAATGGCACATTTAAGGGACCTATTTTTGGTCATTTTCAAGTATAAAAGGAGTGCAATGCATTGAGCAAAGGGAGTGTAGAGTTTTAGTGTTCTCTACAAAAACAAAAGTTTAGAGAGTGTTCTAGTTTTTTGTTTCTATCCTTTTTATTTTATGTTTTCTCCCCTTTACAGTTATTCTTGCTTTTCCACCATGTGTGGCTAAACTTTAATTTTTGATTCAAGGGTCATTCCATTTCCAATTGTAATTTTGTGAGGCTTGAGACCTAATTGAAATTTTGTTTCTAATTTAAGAATTCTTTGTTTCTTGTTTTATTTTTATGATTGATCGTTACTAATTAAATTGACGCCTTAATTTAGTTTCAATCAATTTATTGTTATCCATGATTTTGTGATCCGTAATTGTCACAAATGATTGAAAAAAATGTAGCAAGGGGTTGGCTTATGTGTGTGTAATTAATGGCTTTTCCATTTTACATAGCTTGCATAATAGACTCTAGGGAAACAAAGAAACAAAATTAATTAATTTGTAGTTATCTCAATTAGTTAATTTTGGTTTAGTTCTCTCATTGCTTTTAATGCTATTATTTAATCAATATGGAACGTTATCGTACCCAATGGATTAATTTATAAGTTTTGATTTTGATGCTTGGTTAAGATCAATTAAATTGGGAGAGTTTAATTTATTGCGGCTTTTCCGAATAAATTGACTAAGTTCTTGAATTAGCAAAATTAAAATTGATTTTTTTTTTTTGAAGCCAAATTATGATCAAGATTACAATTGGATGAAATTTACATCCTTGAATTGGAAGTTGCATAAAATTATATTTTTACTTTTTTTTTCATTTTTTGTTCGACAATTCAAACCCCCCTTTATTTTTGTTATCATTATTATTTTTAACTTTGAGAAATTAATTCGATTGGTTCCCTTGGGATTCGACCTGGTCCACTATTTCTACAAGTTAGATTTAGAAAACCCAGTAAATATTTTGGAGGGCTTCGACAACCCGACCAATGAGATGGGTGCTCTGGGCCTTTTCAAAGTCCGAACGGAGGGCTCGTGGGCTGCAGACTGTGTTTTTTGGCCACCCACAGGGGGTCGCAAGCGAATTTTGGTGGATCTTGGAGAATTTCAGAATGGCTGGAGGGTTTTTTCCAATATGCTGAGCGACTTCTTAACTAGCCCGTTGGTCTGCCCTTTGAAGAGTCTACTGATTTTGAATCGAGAAAAGGAGATGGGCGAGTCAACCAAGGAATTTAGTGTCACTTCTCCTCAAATTGAGGAGGAGAGATTGGTTCCCATTCGAAGGCAGTGGGTTCGCAAGGAATATGAGGTGCTCGATTTGAATCTCAACAAGTTGTTGGTTATTTCGCGTTTGTTTGAACGTATTTCCTGGATCGAGATTAAGTCAGCCTTTGAAGGTTCCTTTGGGGGTCAGGTCCTCATCAATCCGTTTGCTGAAGATAAGGTGTTTGTTAATGATTAAAAAGGAAGGGTCCAATTCATGGGAAGATCGCCTTGGGAAATGGCAGCTCTTGGGGGCCTCTTTTGTTAAAATAGAACGTTGGATGAGAAGTAAGCATAGTGTGACTAATCTCATCAAAAGTTATGGTGGGTGGATATCCATTACTAATTTACCTCTGGTTATGTGGAAAAGGAAGGTCTTCGAGGCCATTGGAATGCACCTCGGAGGTTTGGTAGATATTGCTTCCGAAACGCTGAACTTATCAAACTTGTCTGCGACAGTAATTAGAGAAAAACCAAATTTGTGTGGTTTTCTCCCTTCGTTCATTAAGATGGAAGATGGTTATTGTGGTAAATTTCACATTCAGATTTCGGATTTGGGGAAAGAAAAGCAGATTTTAGTTAAAAATTTGTTAATCATTAAAGACATATCCAATTCCGTGGATCTTCATCATATTGATGAAGGGATCGAATCCCGCAATGGAAGCGATTGTGAATCGTGCGTTCTTAATTTAGTTCCATTGATTACAATCAAGAACCAATCTATCTAGATTAAGCATGCATTTCTACAAGATGGACAGTAAGAATTATACCTTTGAAGAACTCTTTCTTCAAGTGTTACTTCTCCCACGATCACGATCTCAGCAACACGAACTCGAGTGATCACGGACCCTACCACCGGATCTTCTCCGTTGTTCTCTAGGTGAGGGAGGAAGGTGGGTTTCTTTTAGGTGAGGTGAGATGATCTTATCAAGATGTAGTTGGAACTCTTTCCAACACTTTAAGAGAATGCACTAGGGTTTCTCCAAGAGATTGGTCACACAAGTTGTATCTCATGCAACTATATATATAGGGAAATAGGATGAAAATTACCATCCTATCCCTTTTTTATTCTCCCACTATTATATGGTTTATGTGTGAATCTAATTCACATTAAAACCATATATTATATCAATTATATCATATATAATTGATATAACACCTCATATATGAAATTGAACACTTCAATTTCATTCCTAACTTTATACCCTCAATATATAACCATATTGAGACAACAAAGGGACCTAATGGACCTACAGTTCATGAGCTCCAATGATGTGAGATTAACTGACCAAACTCTTTGATCCAATTAATCAATATTCATTAACTACAAGTCACTCCACTATAGACTTGTATCTGCACTCTCCTCACTGTAGATTATATTGTGTCCATTGATATAATCATTACCCATGAGTCGACCCTTCATATGTTGTTCGTAATCACGGCTGGGTCAAATTACCATTTTACCCTTGTGATTACCTCTTTGTTCCTTAAGCATCACTGATCCTCTAATGAACAACAAGTCTAAGGTCCTACCATAGACTCATACCCTCTTAGAGGGTGGGGCTCCGTTGTTCAAGAACTGGAGCTAGTTCTTAAGGGAACAACTTATCTAATTCCTTAGTGTAGGAATGAGTGAATTCCATCTTGCATAGTTAAGTCCCCAGCTACCTACGAGGTTTTGTCCCTGAGAAGGTAGGCTTATTGAGTCGCTACAGGCAACTCTCACCCATACTTGTCTAAGGACAAACCCCTATGAGCAAGAGTTCTTAACTTGCTCAGGTTCTGGTCGAGTCACTAATGACCATCTATAAATTATCGAGTCTTATCTCATTACTTGGCGTTATACTGATTAGACTAATAATTTGCAGTCCGGTCTTGTATGAACTCTTCATACAGGATGCCTCCACTCGCATGTCAACCACATGAATGAGTTGGATTACCTCATTTGTACTAATTACAAAGTGGGTCGCATCCATGGTGTTACCAGAATAAGGTTTCCAACCTTATTCTTATACCATAGACCATTTAGGTTATATTCTTGAATAAAATCTAAATATTGTCTACTACACTAACGTTCAAGATATATTATAACCTTGGAGCTTAGTTTATTGGATTTATAAAGCAAGAATATAATTTTTATCAAAACAAATAACTTTTTATTTATTTGATCAAAATTACATAAGTTTAGGGCACAAATCCCAACAATCTCCCACTTGACCTAAAGCTTGTGGAGTATTGAAAACATTACAGTAATGTAAATACAATAAACTAGGGCATTTAAACCCTTTGTACAATATACTCCCACTTGCCCTAGTTGGGGAAGACTTGTAAACCTAGACCTTCTAGGTGACTCTAAAAAACTTTAGCCGTGAGAGCTTTTGTAAAAGTATCAGCAATAGGGGTGTGCACGGTTCGGTTCGGTCCGGTTTTTGATAAAACCGTGAACCGAACCGAACATGTCGGTTTTATAGAGGGGCGAACCGAAAAACCAACTTCTATCGGTTTCGATTTTCGAACCGAACCGCAGTGTATCGGTTCGGGTCGGTTCGGGTACTCGGTTTTTTTTCCCCAAAACTTAATTGGCGTTTCAGACCTCATGGATTTGAATCGAAACCTTTTCGACATTCCTCCAAGGTCAACTCGACCCAAGAAGAGAAAACAAGAAAGGGGAAGAAACCCTAAGTGAAAAGAAGATGAGATCTCAGAACAAGAAGGTGGCAGAGTAAGAAGGGCACAAGAATCTTGATAGATCTGGAAGATAAGAAGCGAAAAGAAGGGAGAGAAAAAAGGGGTATGGATAGAACCCTAGAAATGAAGTGATTTAAGCAAAGAAAAGGGAAGTGGGTAAGCAGATCTGACCTTGAAATAGAGAAGAAACAACGTGAAACGTGAGGTGTTGGACCGTTGGTGATTCCCCGGCGTGGTCCCTTCAAGCGGCGTCAATGGAGAAGAAGAGAAGTCTGACTCAAAACCCTAACTTTAATTTTTGAGATATCGTGAAAACTGAACCTGAGGTGTTGGTGAGATGAAACAGGATCTATTGTGTTGGGTTGACCATTGAGAGAAACATGTTGGGTTGGGCTGAAATAAAAAGATTTGGGTTCAATATAAATTAAAAGGGTTGGGCTGTAAAGTGTATGATCGGTTCGGTTTTTATGGATTTTCAAGGTTGTGAACCGAAAACCAAACCGAACCATTCGGTTTCTACTACAGTAGAATCGAAAAACCGAGATTGTCTAAAAAAACCAAACCATTACCGTCGGTTCGGTCCGGTTCGGTCCGGTTTGTCGGTTCGGACCGGTTTCTGCACACCCCTAATCAGCAATGTTGTGCTCTGAGGCTATCTTCGTGACAATCACGTCTCCTCGATTCATGTTCTCCCGGATGAGATGATATTTCCGCTCAATGTGCTTTCCCCTCTTGTGACTTCGGGGTTCCCTTGTATTTGCCACTACACCACTGTTATCGCAATACAGCGTGATGGGCAAAGTCATATTTGGAACAACTTCCAAATTTAGCATGAATTTCATTAACAAAACGGCCTCTTTTGGTGCTTCACAAGCTGCTACATATTCGACCTTCATGGTGGAATCAACGATGCATCCTTGTTTGATGCTTCACCATACTACAGCTCCTCCGTTAAGAGTAAATACTGACCCTGATATAGATTTTCAAGAATCTTTATCAGTCTGAAAGTCAGAATCTGTGTATCATGTAAGGATCAAATCCTTAGCTCCATACACAGGCATGTAGTTCCTTGTTCTCCGTAGATACTTAAGGATTGTTTTAACCGTTGTCCAGTGTTCAAGTCCTGTATTGGATTGATACCTACTGACCATTCCAACTGCAAAACAGATGTCTGGCCTAGTACACAACATGGTGTACATCAGGCTCCCAACAGCTGATGCATAAGGAATCCGTCTCATATCCTCAACTTCTTGAGGTGTCTTAGGACACTGTTCCTTAGACAAATGAACTCCATGTCTAAAAGGTAATAAGCCATTTTTGGAGTCTTGCATCTTAAACCCTGACAACACTTTGTCTATGTAAGATGTTCGAGACAAGGCTAGTGATTTATTCTTGCGGTTCCGGACAATCTGGATCCTAAGAACACACTATGCATCAACCAAATCTTTCATTTGGAATTGTATAGCTAGCGAATTCTTAATGTCAGTAAGATATTCTACATCATTCCCAATGAGTAGGATATCATACACATATAGAACTAGGAATGCGACAGAACTATTGATGATTTTCTTGTAGACACAAGGTTCATCATCATTCTGGTCAAAACCATAAGATTTGATTGTCTCATCAAATCTTATATTCTAGGACCTAGAGGCTTGTTTGAGTCCATAGATGGACCTTTTAAGCCTGCAAACTTTTTGCTCTTGTCCTGGTTCAATGAACCCTTTGGGTTGGTCCATGTAGATGTTCTCGTCAAGGTTGTCATTCAAAAAGGTTGTTTTGACATCCATTTGCCATACCCCATAGTCATAATGTGCAGCAATGGCTAGTAGGATACGGATAGACTTTACCATAGCAACAGGTGAAAAGGTTTCCTCATAGTCAACCCCTTCAACCTGGGTATAACCCTTTGCTACTAGTCTAGCTTTAAAGGTTTGCACCTTCCCATCTACACCACGCTTTCTCTTGTAGATCCACTTACAACCTATAGGTTTTACCCCATCAGGTTTATCTACAAGATCCCAAACAAAATTGAAGTGCATAGACTCCATTTCTTGGTCCATGGCTATGACCCATTTGTCTTTGTATTTGTTTGTTTGGATTTTTTTCCTAATCTTGTGTTTGTAAATTACTGTTTGAAATTAATAAAGTGTTATTCATTTCTTTATTTTGTGTCTCGCAAATTTTACAAACTTTTCCAATAAACTAAGCTCCAGGGTCATTGAATTTATAGAGAACTAGAACTTGAACAGTGTGTAGTGGACACACAGGGAGGATCACGTTCGAGTAAATGACCCGAACAATCTACAGTATATGGATAGGGTTGGAGACCTAATCCTGGATACACTGTGGATGCGACCCACTTTGTATAAGATACAAACGAGGTGTTCTGACTCGTTCATGTGGTTGACATGCGAGTGGGGGCATCTTGTACAATGAGATTGTACAAGACTGGACCGTGAATTATTAGACCTATCGATGTAACACCGTTGGTGTGATGGGACTAATAACCGTGAGAGCGACCATTAGTGACTCGACACGAATCACGGCGTGTTACGGACTCCGTCTGCGGGGTCCGCCCTTTGACTAGTACGGGTGAGGGTGGTCACGATTACTTGCCCAATATGCTTATCTTCTCAGAGACAGGACCAAGTAGGGAGCTGGGAACTTAACTACGCGAGAAGGAATTCACTCGTTCCCGCCTTTAGGAAAACTAGAGGGGTTGTTCCCTTAAGTGTTGTCTCTGGGGCTTGGACAACGAGCGTCCACTCTCTCACTGGCACGAGAGAGATGTTGTGTATGGTCGGACCATTACAACGTTGTTGTTCATTTGAGGAGCAGTGGGGACTTAAGGAATAAGAAGTAGACACAGGGGTAAAATGGTAATTTGACCCAGCCGTGTCTATGAACAACTTGTGAAGGGTCAACTCATGGGCATTGGTTATATCAGTGGACACGTAATATTCTGTGACCGAGCGAGAGTGCGACTCACGGGCTTTAGTGGAGTGTTACCGTAGCTAATGAAGGTTGATTAACCGGGTCAAAGAGTTTGATAGGTTAATCTCGGATCATTGAAGATCATCACTGTAGGTCCATTAGGTCCCTCGATTGGCTAAATCTGGGTTAAAAGAAGGGTTAATGTTTTGGTGTGAATTGAAGTGTTCAATTTCACTAAAAGGGCATTTATGTCATATGACTGATATAATATATAGTTTAATGTGAATGAGATTCATAATAAACTATAGGTTAGCCTAATTGTTGAATTAGGGCTAATTGGAGAAATTAATTGAGAGAAATTAAATTGAATGTGATTCAATTTAATAAATCCACATTATTGCAAATGTGATTTGTAATATGAGATATGAGATATCTTATAATATATGGTTATACAAATATGATTTGCATAGCCTATAGTTGTGGTAAAGTGGTACTAATGTGGAGATTTTAACTCCATCAATTTCCACTATTTAAACCCTTCTTGCAAGAAGAAACTTAACTCAATCTCTCATTTTTTGGATCTCACCAAAAAGAAGAGAACCTTTTTCTCTCAACTCTCTCTACTCTCCTCCCTTCTCCAAAACACAAAAGTCCAACAACTTTCCTTCTTCCAAAAGAAGAACAACCGAGAAGCCTTTGGTTGTGTTCAAGTTTTGTTCGAGAGAAGAATTCGTTGAGATCGAGATTTCGCGAAGTGTTCGTGATCGAAGAAAGGAACAGTGAAGAATTGTCTTCAACAAGTAAGTATCTTGTGTTCTACTTGTTGTTTTTCTTCCTTTTGAGCATGTTTAGCCTTAATTATTAGATAGTTAATTTTAGTGAAATTGGAGTAGCGTAACGATACCACGACGATTCGATCGTCTTTCGCTGGGCGGGGATTATCATTCCCTTCAATTGTTATCAGAGCCACTCGTTGGTTCTTCGTTATGCACTGTTTTTCATTAAAATTAGGTGGGTAATGCCTTAATTTATGTGATAAATTGTTGGTTTGCATAATGGATAATTTTGATTTTTGGCACTTTTAGATTTACATTTTTTATGTTGATGAGATCAATGTAAGGGACCGTTGTTTTTGGGCATTTTGTTGTAAATTGAGTATGTAAGTCCGAGTCGTTCGTGGCAAGAGTTGCTGTGAAGAAATCAGAGCGGAAACGAGTGAAAAATCGACGAAGAACAGCAAGTGGAGATGTTGTTCTGTCGATGGCGTTGAGACGCTGTTCTTCGGCGTCTCAACGCCATTCTTGCGGACGAAGGCCCTGCTGCAGAGCAGCGTTGCAACGCCACGGCGTGGAGCAAGCTACCTTGACGCTAGACGCTGCAGCGTTGCAACGCTGCCCACGGCGTTGTAACGCCGCACGTGTAGTGGCCAGTTCCAGAGGCGGTTTCGCGAGACGTGGGCGAGGAGTTTTTCGTGGGGCGTTATTTTCCTTTTTTTATATAAAAATTCTTTTAGAAAATGTAATTATTTATTAATTTAATTATTTTATTAAATAATATTAATATAAAAGTTATATTAATGTTATTTAATTAAATAATTGCCCCTAGGTGCCAAAACCAGTCTATTTTTGCTATTTAATTATTTTATGCATGTGATGTATGATTTAATTAATTTTCTATGTGCATAATGTATGTCATATAGATTTAAAATCTCACCTTAGATTAAACATTTCATGCATCATTTATATTATTAGAGTTATAATATATAGTTTGCATGATAGGTTATATTATAAGTGTTATAATATATTTAAATGCATGTTTTAATTTAATTAATATAAGTGTTATATTTTTTAGATTAAAGTATGCTCATGCATTTATATTCATGTGATGAATTATTTTTGTTATAGTATATAGTTATTCATGTGATGAATGATCAAGCACTATAACATAGAAATGCATGTAACCTAAGTTAATTATTAGTTTTAAAGTGTTTAGAACTTGAATAATGAGACTTAGGTTTTCTAGTTCTAATAAGATTAGAATTAGGAAATCAAAGTTTAGTTTATGAATGGTGACCTGATTAGTAACTCTGTCCAAGGAAGGTTTTGTCTAAGGCTGGGATGTTTAAGTTGACGCTTGCAGAACACCCCTACCTGGAAACCGACCTGGGAGTGAATTCGGTCCGGAGATTCTTAGATTATACTTATCGTGAGTGTCGTTAATTAAAAGTGTTTTAATTTACTCACATAGACCTAAGTAATAATGTGATTATAAACTTAGGTTAATGCCATATTAGAGTTATATTGGTAGACTTAGGTAAATTTTAGCCGGTTTATCTAGGTCAATCCCTAATAAAATAAAGAGTTGAGTTGGAGGAAATATAGTGTATAAGATACATTTAATTTCTGACCACAAATCTCCGTTAAGTCCGCACCGTGATATCCATACTCGGCCTCGTGGCGCAAATGGGAGCGTCCCCCTTCGGGTGGCATTTGTATGGGTCAATATCATCGTGGATGGAGAGAATACTTATAGTGAGTGGGAGCGAGACCTGTGAAAACGGGACCCATAGTCTCTTCTTTCGATTCACACCGTGAAACACCTATGATCCACCTGCTAGTTTGGCCTAGACCAGACAATCCTTTCGGAGGGCCTGATCATGGGAGTCGGAACACCGTGAATTTCCGAAAGGGATACAGTTTCCTAGTTGGTTTTCCTTCTTGGTTCACCCTTCAGTGGCTATTATTTGGACGAATACTTGGTAACTTAAAGATTGAAGGTAACACTCACAGAATTCGTTAAAAGTTAATGAATTCGACTAAACAAGGGTAATTGGACGCCTAATGAAATATGAGTTATTCTGGGATTAGGGTCTGATCGAGAAAGTCTCGTCCTAGAGGAGTAGTGTTCTATTCACCCTTCGGTGGCGGTCATTCTAAATCTTTAGGATATCATTGCAAATTTTGAATGACCTAGGGATCATGAAACAATTTTTGCTAAAACATGATTGGATTTCAAAAGTTTTTTGCGAGACTAACACAAAGTTTTTTTGATTTTTCAGCTAAAAAACATGTCTAGCTCAATAATAGCTTTACTCGCGTCTGACAAATTAGTGGGAGATAATTATCAAACGTGGAAAAACAACTTAAACACAATTTTGGTAACTGACGACATAAAGTTCGTGCTCACTGAGTAGTGTCCTCAGATGTCGGGCTCGACTGCATCGCGAAGTGTTCGTGATGCATACGATCGATGGATCAGGGCCAATGAAAAGGCCAAGGTCTATATCATTGCCAGCATGTCTGATGTTTTGGCAAAGAAGCATGAGCTGATGGTCACCGCTAAGGAGATCATGGACTCCTTGCAAGAAATATTTGGACAACAGTCCTTTCAAGTCCGGCATGACTCGCTCAAATACGTCTTCAACGCACGGATGATAGAAGGGTCGTCTGTCCGTGAACATGTTCTAGACATGATGACTCACTTTAATCTAGCGAAGATGAACGGGGTTTCGATCGACGAGTCGAGCCAAGTCAGTTTTATCTTGGAGACTCTTCCAAAGAGTTTCCTTTAGTTTCGTAGCAACGCTGTTATGAACAAGATAAACTACACTCTGACTACTCTTCTTAACGAGTTGCAAACCTTCCAGTCCTTGATGAGGATCAAGACGTCGGAAGCTGAGGCAAATGTTGCCTTCAGGTCTTATCACAGGGGTTCGACCTCTAGGACTAAGCCAGTAGCTCCTTCTTACCCGAAAGGGAAGAAGAAGAAGATGAAGAAGGGTAAAACTGACCGAACTGCCGCCCAGAAGGGCAAGAAGGTCAAGGAAGTTGCAGGAAAAGGAAAGTGTTTCCACTGCAATTGGGACGACCACTGGAAGAGAAACTGTCCTAGGTTCCTAGCCGAGAGGAAGAATCAAGGTAAATGTGATTTACTTGTGACTGAAACTTGTTTAGTGGAGAGTAGTGACTCTGCTTGGATATTGGATTCGGGTGCCACTAACCATGTTTCTTCTTTTCTGGGAATTGATTCCTGGCAGCAGTTGCGAGAGGGGGAGGTGACTCTACGGGTTGGATCAGGAGAGCTTGTCTCTGCTGCAGCGGTCGACACGATGAAGCTACATTTTGGCAGGAATTACATTTTGTTAGACAATACGTATATAGTTCCAGGGTTTACTAGAAACCTCGTTTCTATTTCCTGCATGTTAGAATAATGTATTTCCATTTCTTTTCAAGGCAATAAAACGTTATTTCCCGAAATGGAAACTTAATTTGTTCAGCTTCACTTGAGAATAATCTGTATGTTTTGAAACCTAATTCGGTCAAACGTGTTTTGAATACTGGATTGTTTAAAACGGCAGAAATGCGAACTAAGAAAGCGAAAGTTTCTCCTAAAGAAAATGCCCATCTTTGGCATCTAAGGTTGGGCCACCTTAATCTCAATCGGATTGAGAAACTAGTGAAGAGTGGACTTCTAAGTTAGTTGGAAGAAAACTCTTTACCGGTGTGAGAGTCGTGCCTTGAAGGCAAAATGACCAAACGTCCTTTTAGTGGAAAAGGATATAGAGCCAAAGAGCCCTTGAGCTTATACATTCTGACCTTTGTGGTCTGATGAATGTTAAAGCACGAGGTGGTTATGAATACTTCATGTCTTTCATAGATGATTACTCGAGGTATGGATATATTTACCTAATGCATAAGAAGTCTGAAACTCTTGAAAAGTTCAAGGAGTACAAGACTGAGGTTGAGAACCTGTTAGGTAAAACCATAAAAACACTTCGATCGGATCGAGGTGGAGAGTATATGGGCACTGAATTCCAAGATTATATGATAGAACACGAAATTACGTCCCAACTCTCAACACCTGGTATGCCACATCAGAATGGTGTATCAAAGAGGAGAAACAGAACCGTGTTAAACATGGTTCGGTCGATGATGAGCTATGCTTGTCTCCCTGATTCCTTTTGGAGTTACGTAGTGGAGACTATGGTTTACATTTTGAACAACGTTCCGTCGAAGAGTGTTTGTGAAACACCTTTCGAACTCTAGAATGGTCGTAAAGGTAGTTTACACCATTTCAGAATTTGGGGATGCCCGACCCACGTGTTGGTGTCAAACCCAAAGAAACTAGAACCCCGTTCAAAATTATGCCTATTCGTAGGTTACCCAAAAGTGACCAGAGGTGGTCTGTTTTACGATCCTAAGGATAATATGGTGCTTGTGTCGACAAACGCCACTTTCCTTGAGGAAGACCACGTCAGGGATCATTTACCAAGGAGTAAAATTGTATTAAACGAAATAGACAGTACATCAGCAAGAGTTGTTGATGGGGCTAGTTCGTCAACAAGTGTTGTTGATCCTAGCACGTCAAGTCAAGTCTGTTCCCAAGAGTTGGGAATGCCTCGACGTTGTGGGAGGGTTGTAAGACAACCTGATCGTTACATGGGTTTAGCTGAAACCTCAGTCGTCACAACTGATGATGACTGCGAGGATCCATTGACCTATGATCAGGCAATGGTTGATGTTGACAAGGACGAATGGATTAAAGCTATGGACAAGGAAATGGAGTCAATGTACTTCAATTCCGTCTGGGAGCTTGTGGATCAACCGGATGGGGTAAAACCTATTGGTTGCAAATGGATCTACAAGCGTAAACGTGTCGTAGATGGGAAGGTGCAGACCTTCAAAGCCCGACAAGTGGCAAAGGGTTTTACGCAGGTTGAAGGGGTTGACTATGAGGAAACCTTTTCACCTGTTGCCATGGTAAAGTCGATCAGGATACTTCTGGCCATTTCCGTGTGTTATGACTACGAGGTATGGCAGATGGACGTCAAGACAACCTTTCTGAATGGAAAACTTGATGAAACCATCTACATGGACCAGCCCAAAAGGTTCATTGCCCAAGGCCAAGAGCAAAAGGTTTGTCGGCTTCATAGGTCTATTTATGGACTGAAACAAGCTTCGAGGTCTTGGAATATAAGGTTTGATGAGGCGATCAAATCTTATGGCTTTGATCAAAATGTCGACGAGCCTTGTGTCTACAAGAAAATCGTTGTCAAAACTGTCGCACTTTTAGTGTTGTATGTGGATGATATTCTTCTCATTGGGAATGTGGTAGAATTTCTTACTAATGTGAAAAAATGGCTAGCTTCGCAATTCCAAATGAAAGATTTGGGAGAAGCTCAGTATGTTCTAGGTATCCAGATAGTCCGGAACCGGAAGAACAGAATGCTAGCCTTGTCTTAGGCGTCCTATATTGACAAGATGTTGTCTAGATATAAGATGCAGAACTCCAAGAAGGGCTTGCTGCCTTTCAGGCATGGGGTTCACTTGTCTAAGGATCAGTGTCCTAAGACCCCTCAAGAGGTTGAGGATATGAGATGGATCCCATATGCTTCAACTGTAGGGAGCCTGATGTATGTTATGTTGTGTACTAGGCCCGACATCTGTTATGCAGTAGGGATTGTCAGTAGGTATCAATCCAATCCAGGATTAGATCACTGGACAACCGTAAAGGCAATCCTCAAGTATATTAGGAGAATGAGGGACTACAACTTAGTGTATGGCAGTGGAGATTTTATCCTTACGGGATACACGAATTCTGACTTTCAATCCGATAAGGACTCTAGGAAATCCACTTTGGGGCCAGCCTTCATTCTGAATGGAGGAGCTGTAGTATGGCGAAGTATCAAGCAGGGATGCATCGCTGATTCCACTATGGAAGCAGAGTACGTTGCGGTTTGTGAAGCTGCAAAGGAAGTTGTTTGGCTTAGGAAGTTCATGAAAGATTTGGAAGTTGTTCCAAATATGACTTGTCGATCACACTATTTTGTGACAATAGTGGTGCAGTAGCCAACTCCAGAGAGCCTCGGAGCCATAAGAGAGGCAAACACATTGAGCAGAAGTATCACTTGATACGGGAGATTGTGCACCACGGAGACGTGACAGTCACGTAGATAGCGTCAGAGCATAACGTAGCTGATCCATTTACAAATCCCCTCACGGCTAAGGTGTTTGAGGGCCACCTAGAGAGTCTAGGTCTTCGAGTACTTCCTGACTAGGGAAAGTGGGAGATATGTAAACGGGTATACAATGCCCTAGTTTATTGTATTACTTCATTGTAATTTATGTACATTTCAGAAATGTATTTTCTCCCCTAGCTTAGTCCAAGTAGGAGTTTGTAGGGATTTTTGTCCTAATCTCGTGTTTGTAAATTACTGTTTGAAATTAATAAAGTGTTATTCATTTCGTTATTTTGTGTCCCGGTAATTTTACAAACTTTTCCAATAAACTAAGCTCTAGAGTCATTGAATTTATGAGAGAACTAGAACTTGAACATTGTGTAGTAGACACACGGGAGGATCACGTTCGAGTAAATGACCCGAACGGTCTACGGTATATGGATAGGGTTGGAGACCTAATCCTAGATACACTGTGGATGGGGCCCGCTTTGTATAAGATACAAACGAGGTGATCTGACTTGTTCATGTGGTTTACATGCGAGTGGGGGCATCTTGTACAATGAGATTGTACAAGACTGGATCGTGAATTATTAGACCTACTGATGTAACACCGTTGACAGTAAGGACTAATAACTTTGTAGATGACCATTAGTGACTCGACTGAATCCACGAGCGTGTTACGGACTCACTCTGCGGGGTCCGCCCTTTGACTAGTACGGGTGAGGGTGGTCACAGTTACTCGCCCAATATGCCTATCTTCTCAGGGACAGAACCAAGTAGGGAGCTGGGAACTTAACTACGCAAGATGGAATTCACTCGTTCTCGCCTTTAGGGAAACTAGACGGGTTGTTCCCTTAAGGGTTGTCTCCAGGGCCTGGACAACGAGCGCCCACTCTCTCACTAGCACGAGAGAGATGTTGTGTATGGTCGGACCATTACAACGTTGTTGTTCTTTAGAGGAGCAGTTGGAACTTAAGGAAAAAGAAGTAGACACAGGGGTAAAACGGTAATTTGACCCAACCGTGTCTACGAACAACCTGTGAAGGGTCGACTCATGGGCATTGGTTATATTAGTGGACATGTAATATTCTGTACTGACGGGAGTGCAGCTACGAGCTTTAGTGGAGTGTTACCGTAGCTAATGAAGGTTGATTAACCGGGTCAAAGAGTTTGATAGGTTAATCTCGGATCATTGAAGCTCGTCACTATAGGTCCATTAGGTCCCTTGGTTGGCTCAATCTGGGTTAAAAGAAGGGTTAATGTTTTGGTGTGAATTGAAGTGTTCAATTTCACTAAAAGGGCATTTATGTCATATGAATGATATAATATATAGTTTAATGTGAAGGAGATTCATAATAAACTATAGGTTAGCCTAATTGTTGAAT
Organism: Trichosanthes cucumerina; assembly: GCA_036507285.1. NCBI lineage: Eukaryota > Viridiplantae > Streptophyta > Magnoliopsida > Cucurbitales > Cucurbitaceae > Trichosanthes > Trichosanthes cucumerina. Next base: position 34,901,897 of record CM071842.1, on the reverse strand, counting down.
TAGGGCTAATTGGAGAAATTAATTGAGAGAAATTAAATTAAATGTGATTCAATTTAATAAATCTACATTATTGCAAATGTGATTTGTAATATGAGATATGAGATATCTTATAATATATGGTTATGCAAATATGATTTGCATAACCTATAGTTGTGGTAAGGTGGTAATAATGTGGAGATTTTAACTCCATCAATTTCCACTATTTAAACCCTTCTTGCAAGAAGGAACTTAACTCAATCTCTCATTTTTAGATCTGACCAAAAAGAAGAGAACCTTTTTCTCTCAACTCTCTCAACTCTCCTCCCTTCCCCAAAAAACAAAAGTCCCACCACTTTCCTTCTTCCAAAAGAAGAACAACCGAGAAGCCTTTTGTTGTGTTCGACTTTTGTTCGAGAGAAGAATTCGTTGAGATCGAGATTTCGCGAAGTGTTCGTGATCGAAGGAAGGAATAGTGAAGAATTGTCTTCAACAAGTAAGTATCTTGTGTTCTACTTGCTGTTTTTCTTTCCTTTTGAGCATGTTTAGCCTTAACTGTTAGATAGTTAATTTTAGTGAAATTCGAGTAGCGTAACGATACCACGATGATTCGATCGTCTTCCGCTGCGCGGAGATTCTCATTTCCTTCATTGTCAACCATCGCTTGATTATAAGTCGATGGATCCTCGCAGTCGTCATCTAGTATAACAACTTGGGTTTTAGATAAACCCATGTAACGGTCAGGTTGTGTTATAACTTTCCCACTACGTCGAGGCATACTCAACTCCTAAGATGGACTCTATTGACTAGACAAGCTAGTATCAACAACTTTTGTTGACGTACTAGATTTATTAGCAACTTTTGCTATTGTTCCGTCTAACTCACTCAACACAATTTTACTCCTTGGTTTGTGGTCCCTTATGTGGTCCTCCTCTAAGAAAGTGGCATTTGTCGACACAAAAACCTTATCTTCCTTAGGATCATAGAATAAACCACCTCTTGTTTCTTTTGGGTAGCCTAGGAATAGTCATAATTTTGAACGTGAATCCAACTTCTTTGGATTTGTCACAAGCACATGTGTTGGACAGCCCCAAATTCTGAAATGAAATAAACTACCTTTATGTCCTTTCCAGAGTTCAAAAGGTGTTTCAGAAACACTTTTTGATGGCACATTATTCAAAATGTATACCGCAGTCTCTACTGCATAACCCCAAAAGGAACTAGGGAGATGAGCATAACTCATCATTGATCGAACCATGTCCAACAAGGTTCTATTTCTCCTTTCCAATACACCATTTTGTTGTGGAGTACAAGGAGCCGAGAGTTGGGATGTAATTCCATGTTCTATCATATAGTTTTGGAATTTTAAATCCATGTACTCTCCACCTCGATCTGATCGAAGCGTTTTAATTGTTTTACCTAATTGATTTTCAACTTCAGTCTTGAATTCCTTGAACTTTTCAAGTGCTTCAGACATATGTTGTATTAGGTAAATATGCCCAAATCTAGAATAATCATCTATAAAGGTAATGAGATATTCATAACCTCTTCTGATTTTAACACTCATCGGACCACAAAGGTCTGAATGTATAAGCTCAAGAGGTTCTTTGGCTCTATAACCTTTTCCACTAAAAAGTCTGGTAGTCATTTTGCCTTCTAGGCAGGATTCACATACAGGTAACACATTTTCTTTTTCTCATTTAGAAGTCTATTCTTTACCAATCTCTCAATCTTATTGAGATTAATGTTACCCAATCTAAGATGCCAAAGATGAGCATTTTCTTTAGGAGAAATTTTACGTTTCTTAGTTTGTGTGTTTGCAGTTTTAAATAATTCAGTGTTCAAAACCATTTTGGCTGAATCAAGCCTTAAAACATACAACCCATTTTCTAATGAAGCTGAACATATTTCCACACCTTTCTTCAAAAGAAACACTTTATTCATTGAGAAAGAAACATAAATACATTGTTCTATAAGGCAAGAAATTGAAACAAGGCTTCTAGTAAACCCTGGTATCACTAAAATATTGTCTAACAACATATATTTCTTGCCAAAATAAAGCTTCATCGTGCCTATTACTACAGCTGAGACGACTTCACCATTTCCAACTCGGAGCATTATCTCTCCTTTCTGTAGCTGCTGCCAGGAATCAATTTCCTGAAAAGAAGAGCAAACATGATTAGTGGCGCCTGAATCAAGTATCCAAGCAGTTTTATCATTCTCCACTAAACAACCTTCTAAGCAAAGTAAATCATATTTACCTTCCTTCTTCTTTTCTACAATGTACTTCGTACAGTTCCGTTTCCAATGCCCGTCTTCGTTGCAGTGGAAACAATTTCCTTTGTCTGCAACTTCTTTGACTTTCTTGCCCTTCTAGGCGGCAACTTTGTCAGCTCGTTTCCCTTTACCAACATTATTCATGTTCTTCTTCTTCCCTTTCAGGTTAGAAGAAGATGAAACCACTGTTTTTGATCCAAAGGTCGAACCTCTATTATAACTCCTACTGGTAACATTTGCCTCACATTTCGATCCCTGAATTTTCATAAAAAATTTAAAGTTCTGGAGTTCATTCAGAAGGGAGGTAAGATTAAAAGTAAGCTTATTCATAGCAGCATTACTTCTAAAATGTAGGAAACTATCTGGAAGGGTTACCGGAATGAAGCTGACCTGGCTCGATTCATCGATGGAAACACCATTCGACTCCGCGATGTTAAAGTGCACCATCATATCCAGGACATGATCCCGAACAGATGTACCCTCTTGCATCCTCGAGTTGAATATGTACTTTAGGGTATTGTGTTGGGCCTGTGTGGACAGTTGTCCAAACATACCCTGCACTGAATCCATGATTTCCTTAGCGGTTATCATGCCCTCATGCTTCTTGGCTAATATGTCAGATGTACTTGCCAGCATGTATACCTTGGCCTTATCATTGGCCTTGATCCATCGATCATATGCATCACGAACATTTCATGAAGCATTCGAGCCTAGCACCTGAGGACACTCCTTAGTCAGCACAAACTTCAGATCGTCCACTACCAATATAGTGTTGAGTTTGTTTTTCCACGTCATCATATTCTCTCCGGTTAACTTTTCAGCACCCAATAAGGAAATTATAGAGCTAGACATTTTGCTGAAAATTTACAAACAAAACTTGTATAAGTTTCTTGCTATAATTTTCTAATCCAATCATGTTTTAGCTAATTATCAAATGATTCCTAGGTCATTTATAATTCGCAATGATACTCCAAAGGTTTAGAATGAATGACACCGAAGAGTAATAAAAAACACTCCTCCTTTGGATCAAGACATTCTTGACCAAAACCTAATGCCAGAATAACTCTTATTTCTATAGGCTTTAGTTACCATTTTTCGGTCAGGATACATACACTTCTTATGTACCTTGTGAGTGTATCCCTCTGTCTTTAGATCCCAGAGTCCCCATCCAATAAAATCCACCAAAGGTTGGACTAGATTAAAAAACAGACTAAGGAAATCTTTATGCCTTTCGGGTGTCTAATGTGTTCGACTATGATCAAGCCCTCCGAAGGGATTGTCTAGTCTAGACCAAACTTGCAGGCTGACCATAGTGATCTTACGTTATAAACCGACTGAAGAGACCATAGGTTTTGTTTTCACGAAACCTGCTCCCACTCACTATAAGTACCCTCTCCATTCACCTTGATATTGACTCATACAAACACCATTCGAAGGGGGACGCTACCGTTTGCGCCACGAGGCCAAGTCTGAGTCTCACGGTGTGAACTTCCCGGAGATACGTCGGTGAAAAAATATGTATCATATACACTTTTCCTCCCACTGGATACTTTAAATCTATAGGAATCTTAATTAGGCTAAACCCGGCTAATGGTTTTACCTAAACTTATTAATATAACTCTTATATTGATTTTATCCTAAGTTTGCTAATATAACTCTTTATATTAAGCCTAGGATTTCTAGTTTATTAACCCCTTAATAAACCCGTTGACGCTACTATAATTTATAAATTCTCTGATTAAAATTCACTCCCAGGTAAGTTCCCAGGTAGGGGTGTTCCGTTTCCGTCAGCTTAAATACCCCAGCCTAGACAGAACTTTCCTTAGACAGAGTTCCTCTTTTAATCTTTGTTCATAAATTACTTGGTTCCTAATTCTAATCTAATTAGAACTAGATAACCTAAGGTATATTATTTTCAAATTCTAAACATTTTAAAACTAATAGTTAACCTTAGGTGACATGCATTCTATGTTATAGTGCTTGATCATTCATCTCATTAATAATAAGACATTCATAGCATAATCATCTCATGAAATATAATGCATGTCAATGCTGTCCATAAATTAATATAACACTTTATATTAATTAATCATGCAAACTATATAATATAACTCTTTATATTATAAATGATGCATGAAATGCTTAACCTAAGGTGGTATATCTAAATTAAAAGCATACATTATGCATGGCAATAATTATACAACAATTGCATAATTTAAATAGCAAAATTAGACCAATTTTGGCACCCTAAGAATTAATTCTAATTAATATAATCTAATTATATTAATTAGAATTAATATAATTAAATATAATTAAATATAAAACGTTTTTATATTTATTATATAAAATTTAAAACGCGTTTACGCGCGTTGAAGCCTTACGTGAAAGCGTCTCGGCGTTGCAATCGTCGATACAGCGTTGCAGTAACGCTGCTTGTCCTCCTCTTACGCTGTTGGAGCGCGCCTCATCTCCTGCGTTGCAACGTCGAGGACAGCGTTGCAACGCTGTCGTCTCTTGATTCTTGGCGCTCTTGCTGTAGTGGCGTTGCAACGCCAATGAACAGCGTTGCAACGCCATTCACATAACAGCAACAACATTTTTTCATCTTGCTCGGTTTCGCTCCGTTCTTCTCAGCAACCACTTTGTCTCGATCAACACAGACTTACAGACTCGATTTACATAATAAAATGCCCAAAACAATAGGCCCTTACATTGAACAATTCAACGAAATTATGTAAATCTAAGTGCCAAAATTGAAACCATCTAATTTGCAAACCGTTTACTCATCTCATGAAAAAACAGTAAATTCCACCTTGTTCTTGATAAATCCATAACGAAAATTAAGAACACAATTGGGCTCTGATACCAATTGAAGGGATCGAATCCCACAGCGGAAGCGATTGTGAATCGTGCGTTCTTAATTTAGTTACATGGATTACAATCAATAACCAATCTATCTAGATTAAGAATGCATTTCTACAAGATGGACAGTAAGAATTATACCTTTGAAGAACTCTTTCTTCAAGTGTTCGTTCTCCCACGATCACGATCTCAGCAAGACAAACTCGAGCGATCACGGACACTACCACCGGATCTTCTCCGTTGTTATCTACGTGAGGGAGGAAGGTGGGTTCCTTTTAGGTGAGGTGAGATGATCTTATCAAGATGTAGTTGGAACTCTTTCCAACACTTTGAGAGAATGCACTAGGGTTTCTCCAAGAGATTGGTCACACAAGTTGCATCTCATGCAACTATATATATAGGAAAATAGGATGGAAATTACCATCCTATCCCTCCTTTATTCTCCCACTATTACATGGTTTATGTGTGAATCTAATTCATATTAAAACCATATATTATATCAATTATATCATATATAATTTATATAACACCTCATGTATGAAATTGAACACTTCAATTTCATTCCTAACTTTATACCCTTAATATATAACCATATTGAGCCAACGGAGGGACCTAATGGACCTACAGTTCATGAGCTCCAATGATGGGAGATTGGCTGACCAAACTCTTTGATCCAGTTAATCAATATTCATTAACTACAAGTCACTCCACTATAGACTTGTATCTGCACTCTCCTCACTGTAGATTATATTGTGTCCATTGAGATAATCATTACCCATGAGTCGACCCTTCACAGGTTGTTCGTAATCACGGCTGGGTCAAATTATCGTTTTACCCCTGTGATTACCTCTTTGTTCCTTAATCACCACTGATCCTCTAATGAACAACAAGTCTAAGGTCCTACCATAGACTCATACCCTCTTAGAGGGTGGGGCCCCATTGTTCAAGACCTGGAGTCAGTTCTTAAGGGAACAACTTATCTAATTCCTTAGTGTAGGAATGAGTGAATTCCATCTTGCATAGTTAAGTCCCCAGCTACCTATAAGGTTCTGTCCCTGAGAAGGTAGGCTTATTGAGTCGGCTACAGACCACTCTCACCCATACTAGTCTAAGGACAAACCCCTATAAGCAGGAGTTCTTAATTTGCTAAGGATTTAGGTCGAGTCACGAATGACCATCTATAAATTATCAGTCTTATCCTGTTAACGGTGTTATACTGATTAGACTAATAATTTGCAGTCCGGTCTTGTATGAACTCTTCATACAGGATGCCCCACTCGCATGTCAACCACATGAATGAGTTGGATTACCTCATTTGTACTAATTACAAAGTGGGTCGCATCCATGGTGTTACCAGAATAAGGTTTCCAACCTTATTCTTAAACCATAGACCATTTAGGTTATATTCTTGAACATAATCCAAATAGTGTCTACTACACTGACGTTCAAGATATATTATAACCTTGGAGCTTAGTTTATTGGATTTATAAAGCAAGAATTTAATTTTTATCAAAACAAATAACTATTTATTTATTTTATCAAAATGATATAAGTTTAGGGCATAAATACCAACAATTGAACAGGTGCTCCAAGATGCTTTTGAAGGGGTGAACGTATCAGATGAGGATGTGCATCAAGAGGCCATTCTTTCCTCAGCAGGGGACGGTTCAGGGGAGCCAAGTCTGCTTGCCTCGAAGCCTGTAGAAATAAAGAGGTCGATTGGATTAATGAACACCAATCTGGAAGTTGAACCCTCTGGATCCTTTACCATTAAAGGGGGGCCTCGGGGGAAGCAACCGAGTTCTTAAAGCTGCCCAAAAAAAAACATTAATTGTGAAGAGGATCTGAGTAGTCGCCAGTTGGAAGTTGTCTTTGGAGTTAATTCAAATGATGAAGTTCTACCTGACTCCTCGTGTTCCCAATCAATTTCCTCCGAAGATTGTTGGGTTGTTGAGGACTCCAACGTGGTTGTTGATAGACCGTCGGAAAGGAACCCTGAACATCTTCTCAGTTTTTCAATTTCAAGGGAGAGTAGAACATTTTCACCTGACAAGGGCAAACACAGTGGGCAAAGGAATGCTACTTTCCCTTCCGCATCTGGGACAATAAGGGAGATCAGAGATAACTTCTGTGCTAATTACTACTCTTGAAGGAAAGGTACTCCAAAGCTTGTAGCCCTCAATCCTCATTTGGCTTGGTCTTTCGAAGATTTTCGAGAAGAAGAGATTACTAGTATTCTGCCAAGCAAGGTTTTGATTCACTCCAAGCCCGTTGGATTATCTCCTCCGCCGCAAGGGGCCTTTCAATTGGTATAATGCCAAAGGTGAAGGGAATGAGAATCCCCGCACAGCGGAAGATGATGGAATCATCGTGGTGAAGTTGTGCACTTAACTTTAATTAAAATGATTTAACTATTAAATCTAGGCTAAACATGCTTCAACGGAAAGGAAAAACAGTAAAGTTTAAGAAAAACAGTAAAGTTTAAGATACTTACTTATTGAAGACCCTCTTCAAAATCCTTTCCAGCGAATCACGAACTCTTCGTGCAATCTCGATCTCTTCGAATTCTTCTCTCGAACAAAAGTCAAACACAACCAATCAGAGTCTCGGTTGTTCTTCTTTTGGAAGAAGGAAAGTAGTGGGACTTTTGTGTTTTGGAGAAGGGAGGAGAGTTGAGAGAGTTGAGAGATAATGGTTCTCTTCTTTTTGGTGAGAATCCAAAAAATGAGAGAGTGAGTTAATTTCATTCTTGCAAGAAGGGTTTAAATAGTGGAAAATGATGGAGTTAAAATCTCCACATTATTACCACTTTACCACAACTATAGGTTATGCAAATCATATTTGCATAACCATATAATATAAGATATCCCATATCTCATCTTACAAATCATATTTGTATAATTGTGGATTTCTTAAATTGAATCACATTCAATTTAATTTCTCCAATTAGCCCTAATTACACAATTAGGCTAACCTATAGTTTATTATGAATCTCATTCACATTAAACTATATATTATATCATTCATATCTCATATAAATGACATAAATGCCCTTTATGTGAAATTGAACACTTGAATTCACACCAAAACATTAACCCTTCTTTTAACCCAGTTTGAGCCAACCGAGGTACATAATGGACCTACAGTGACGAGCTTCAATGATCCGAGATTAACCTATCAAACTCTTTGACCCAGTTAATCAACCTTCATTAGTTACGGTAACACTCCACTAAAGCCCGTAGCTGCACTCCCGCCAGTGCAGAATATTACTTGTCCACTGATATAACTAATAACTATGAGTCAACCCTTCACAGGTTGTTCGTAGACACGGTGGGTCAAATTATCGTTTTACCCCTGTGTCTACTTCTTGTTCCTTAAGTCCCCACTGCTCCTCTAATGAATAACAACGTTGCTATGGTCCGTCCATACACAACAACTCTCTCGTACCAGTGAGAGAGTGGGCGCCCGTTGTCCAAGTCCTGGAGACAGAACTTAAGGGAACAACCCCTCTTGTTTCCCTAAAGGCGGGAACGAGTGAATTCCATCTCGCGTAGTTAAGTTCCCAGCTCCCTCTTGATTCTGTCCCTGAGAAGATAGGCATATTGGGCGAGTAACTGTGACCACCTTCACCCGTACTAGTCAAAGGACAGACCCCCGCAGACAGGAGTCCGTAACATGCTCAAGATTCAGGTCGAGTCACTAATGGTCATCTACGAAGTTATTTGTCCTTACTGTCAACGGTGTTACATCAGTAGGTCTAATAATTCACGGTCCGGTCTTGTACAATCTCATTGCACAAAATGCCCCCACTTGCATATCAACCACATGAACGAGTCAGATCACCTCGTTTGTATCTTAATACAAAGCGGGCCGCATCCATAGCGTATCCAGGATTAGGTCTCCAACCCTATCCATATACTGTAGACCGTTCGGGTCATTTACTCGAACGTGATCCTCCCTGTGTGTCCACTACACACCGTTCAAGTTCTAATTCTCTCATGTATTCAATGACCCTGGAGCTTAGTTTATTGGTCAAAGTTTGTATAAAATGCGAGACACAAAACACGAGATTAGGACAACAATCCCAACAAAATCCCACTTGGACTAAGCTAGTGAAGCAAATACATTTCTGAAATGTATATAAATTACAATGAAGTAATACAATAAACTAGGGCATTGAATACCCGTTTACACATCTCCCACTTGCCCTAGTAAGGAAGTACTCGAAGACCTATCACGTTGTGCTCCGACGCTATCTGCGTGACTATCACGTCTCCGCGGTGGATAATCTCCCATATCAGATGATACTTCGGCTTAATTTGTTTGCCTCTCTTATGGCTCCGAGGCTCCCTGGTGTTGGCTACTGCACAACTGTTGTCAAAAAACAGTGTGATTGGCAAGTTCATATTTGGAGCAACTTCCGAAGGGATTGTCTGGTCCAGGCCAAACTAGCAGGCTGACATAGTGGTCTAACGGTGTAAACCGACAAAAGAGACCGTAGGTTTTGTTTTTCACTAAACCTACTCCCACTCACTATAAGTATCCTCTTCATTCACCTTGATATTGACTCATACAAACACCATCCGAAGGGGGACGCTCCCGTTTGCGCCACGAGGCCAAGTATGAGTCTCACGGTGTGAACTTTCCGGAGATAACGTAGGTGGAAAAATATGTATCATATACACTTTTTCTCCCACTGAATACTTTAAAGTTATAGGAATCTTACTTAGGCTAAAACCCGGCTAATGGTTTTACCTAACTCTATCAATATAACTCTTGGTTCCTAATTCTAATCTAATTAGAACTAGATAACCTAAGATCTATTATTTCCAAGTTTTAAACATTTTAAAACTAATAATTAACCTTAGGTGACATGCATACTATGTTATAGTGCTTGATCATTCATCACATGAATAATAAGACATTCATAGCATAGTCATCTCATGTTATATAATGCATGTCAATGTTGTCCATAAATTAATATAACAACTTTATATTAATTAATCATGCAAACTATATAATATAACTCTTTATATTATAAATGATGCATGAAAATGCTTAACCTAAGTTGGGATTTCTAAAATAAAAGCATACATTATGCATGGCAATAATTACTCAACAATTGCATAATTTAAATAGCAAAAAAATATAAAACATTTTTATATTTATTATATATAATAAAAACGAATTTTCGCCCGTTGGAAAAAATGTTGAAACGCCGGCGTTGTAACGTATTGTATATTGTATGTTTTACGCCGTTGGAGATGCGTTGCATAAACGCAAACGCCGGTGTTGCAACGCTGCCTCTGATGCGCGCCTCCTTCCACAAGCGCAATGTTTCAACACCAATGAACAGCGTTGCAACGCTGCATAAAGACAGCATGTGGAATCTCCTATTCCTTGCTCGTTTTCGCTCTGATCTTCTCAGCAACCACTTTGCCTCGATCGACACGGACTTACAGACTCTATTTACATAATAAAATGCCCAAAACAATAGGCCCTTTACATTGAACAATTCAACGAAATTATGTAAATCTAAGTGCCAAAATTAAAAACATCTAAATTGCAAACCGTTCATACATCTCATGCAAAACAATAAATCTCACCTCGTTCTTGAAAAATCCAGAACGTAAATCAAGAACGCAATTGGGCTCTGATACTAATTGAAAGGAATCGAATCGCGCAGCGGAAGCGATTGTGAATCGCGCGTTCTCAATTTAGTTACAACGATTTCATTCAAGAACGAAAACAACTAGATTAAGCATATAAAACTAGATGGACGACAAGAAATATTACCTTTGAAGAACTCTTTCTTCAAGTGCTTCTCCTCTCTCACGATCAAGATCTCAGCAACACGAACCCGAACGATCACCGACACTACCACCGGATCTTTTCCATTGTTCTCTAGGTGAGGGAGGAAGGTGGGTTCCCTTTAGGAGAGGTGAGGTGTTTTGTGAGATTGTAGTTGGAACTCTTTCCAACACATTCTGAGAGAGGCTAGGGTTTCACCAAGTGCTTAGCTTCACTTGCATAACCTAGTTGCATCTCATGCAACTATATGTATAGGCAAATAGGGTGGAAATGACCATTGATAGCACACAAAATGTGTTATCCTTAGGCTTAATTATTGCTAGTTTTATGATGATTTCAGGGCTTTTACGTGGTTAACTTATTCAATTTCAGGTTGAGAGCTTAAACGGAGCTATTGGAGACAATTTGGATTACTCGGGATCAAAACAAGGCTATTTAGAGCTAAATATAACATCAAATGGAAGAGAGGAGACCAAACCAAGCTGAAGACCGAGGTGATGGCGTTGCAACGCCATAAAGGGGCGTTGCAACGCCGAACGTGCAGCCAAACAATTGAAGATCACTGCCCCGATAGCGTTGCAACGTTGCTTTGCAGCGTCACAACGCTATATCGATAAGGGTGCACGCATGAGAAGCCGCACAGAGGGCGTTGCAACGCTGCCTTGCAGCATCGCAACGCCAGATCGATAGGGGCGCACGCGTTAAGGTAGCAGCGGCGTTAACGCGCTGTCCCTAAGCGTTAACGCCGCCGATAGTTTCCATATTTACCGCTGCGTTTAGGAAGTGCAGCAGCGCTGCAACGCTGTCCCTAGCGTTGCAACGCTGCCCCATTGATGCCTATAAATACAACATTATGATTTTTGCAATGGAGAGCAGAATTTGGTAGAGTTTTGCCCTAAATTCGAAATACACCTTGTAAGAAGAGAGAAAATAGTGATTTTGGGAGCCAAAGCATTCGTGGAGGTTCGAGATCGAAGACGGGAGCTCGGAGACGAAGGACCGGCATCGACACCTAAGTTTATTTCTCTTTCTTTCAATTGTAATAGCGTTCTAAGACGTTTTCTACTTGTTTAGTTTGTTTTTCATGTGATTTAGAGTAGCTAAACATTGTAGTAGGATTTGATTTATTTGTTAGGACTTTATTACAATATATTGAAGCATGTTTTGTTCTTATTTTTGGCCATTCGCTCTGCACCCCTTAATTCGTTGATTCAAGTGGGCTCGAGAGATAAACCTTGAATTAGAGCAAAATTGTCAAAATCCTTATTAGTCTAGCACGAGAGTGACTTAGAATTCTTAGGGAAACACTTAAAGAAGTTACTTAATGTCATGTATGTTGTAGGTTCGTATGGAGACTATGAATTCTGCTGCATGTGTGAGGCTCACTAAGAACCGAGAGGTTTCCTTGAGTAATTTACTTCTTGTTTATAAATTCATCTCATGAGGTCAATGCATGTGTAGTTAGGTTATTAACTTGTAAAATCACTTCCTTTAATTCTATCAATTCGTGTCTTCACATGTTTGTTCGTTTGGATGTCTTATTCGTCAAACACCTATCCATGTTTGTTGCTTTAGCTAAATTTGAGAATTAGTATCTTAGTACTTAATTAATCTAGAAACCCATTCTCGAGGACGATACTTGGACTCATAAATCACTATACTAAAACTTGACCCGTACACAGCGGTATTGCAATATAATTATACGCAACAACCATCCTACCCCTCCTCTATTCTCTCATTAGTATATGGTTTATATGTTGAGCCAACGGAGGGACCTAATGGACCTACAGTTCATGAGCTCCAATGATGTGAAATTAACTGATCAAACTCTTTGATCAAGTTAATCAATATTCATTAACTACAAGTCACTCCACTATAGACTTGTAGTTGCACTCTCCTCACTGTAGATTATATTGTGTCCACTAATATAGTTATTACCTATGAGTCGATCCTTCACAGGTAGTTCGTGATCCCAGTTGGGTCAAATTACCATTTTACCCATTACCTCTTTGTTCCTTAAGCACCACTGATCCTCTAATGAACAACAAGTCTAAGGTCCTACCATAGACTCATACCCTCATAGAGGGTGGGGACTCGTTGTTCAAGACCTGGAATCAGTTCTTAAGGGAACAACCTATCTAATTCCTTAGTGTAGGAATGAGTGAATTCCATCTTGCACAGTTAAATTCCCATCTACCTACGAGGTTCTGTCCCTGAGAAGGTAGGCTTATTGAGTCGGCTACAGGTCACTCTCACCCATACTAGTCTAAGGACAAACCCCTATAAGCAGGAGTTCTTAACTCGCTTAGGATTCTAGTCGAGTCACTAATGACCATCTATAAATTACTAGTCTTATCATGTTAACGGTGTTACACAGGTATGACTAATAATTTGCGGTCCGGTCTTGTATGAACTCTTCATACAGCATGCCCCCACTCGCATGTCAACCACATGAATGAGTTGGATTACCTCATTTATACTAATTACAAAGTGGGTCGCATCCATGGTGATACCATAATGAGGTTTCCAACCTTATTCTTATACCATAGACCATTTAGGTTATATTCTTGAACACAATCCAAATAGTGTCCACTGCACTGATGTTCAAGATATATATATTATCAAGATATATGTTATAACCTTCGAGCTTAGTTTATTGGATTTATGATGGAAGACTGTAATTTTATCAAATCAAATAACTTTTTATTTCTTTGATCAAAATTACACAAGTTTAAGGGCATACATCCCAACAATCTCCCACTTGACCTAAAGCTTGTGGAGTATTATAACATTACAGTACTGTAAATACAATAAACTAGGGCATTTAAACCCTTTGTACGAAATACTCTCACTTGCCCTAGTTGGGGAAGACTTGTAAACCTAGACCTTCTAGGTGACTCTCAAATACTTTAGTCGTAAGAGCCTTTGTAAAAGGATCAGCAACGTTGTGCTCTGAGGCTATCATCGTGACAATCATGTCCCCTCTATGCACGATCTCCCGGATGAGATGATACTTCCGCTCTATGTGCTTTTCCCTCTTGTGACTTAAGGGTTCCCTCGAATTTGCCACTGCACCATTGTTATCGCAATACAGCGTGATGGGCAAAGTCATATATGGAACAACTTCCAAATTTAGCATGAATTTCCTTAACCAAACGGGCTCTTTAAGTGCTTTACAAGCTGCTACATATTCGGCCTCCATGGTGGAATCTGCGATGCATCCTTGCTTGACGCTTCGCCATACTACAGCTCCTCCGTTAAGAGTAAATACTGACCCTGATGTAGATTTTCGAGAATCTTTATCAGTCTGAAAGTCAGAATCCGTGTATCTTGTAAGGATCAAATCCTTAGCCCCATACACAAGCATGTAGTTCCTTGTTCTCAAAGATACTTAAGGATTGTTTTAACCGTTGTCCAGTGTTCAAGTCCTGGATTGGATTAATACCTACCGACCATTCCAACTACAAAACAGATGTCAGGCCTAGTACACAACATGGCGTATATCAGGCTCCCGACAGCTGATGCATAAGGAATCCGTCTCATATCCTCAACTCCTTGAGGTGTCTTAGGACACTGTTCCTTAGACAAATGGACTCCATGTCTAAAAGGCAACAAGCCCTTTTTGGAGTCTTGCATCTTAAACCTTGACAACACTTTGTCGATGTAAGATGCTTGAGACAAGGCTAGTGTTTTATTCTTGCGGTTCCAGACAATGTGGATCCCAAGAACAAACTGTGCATCACCCAAATCTTTCATTTGGAATTGCGTAGCTAGCCAATCCTTAATGTCAGTAAGATAACCTACATCATTCCCAATGAGTAGGATATCATCCACATAGAGAATTAGGAATGCGACAGAACTATTGATGATTTTCTTGTAGACACAAGGTTCATCATCATTCTGGTCAAAACCATAAGATTTGACTGTCTCATCAAATCTTATATTCTAGGACCTAGAGGCTTGTTTCAGTCCATAAATTGACCTGTTAAGCCTGCAAACTTTTTGCTCTTGTCCTGGTAATGAACCCTTTGGGTTGGTCCATGTAGATGTTTTCCTCAAGATTGTCATTCAAAAAGGTTGTCTTGACATCCATTTTCCATACCTCATAGTCATAATATGCGGCAATGGCAAGTAGAATACGGATAGACTTAACCATACCAACAGGTGAAAAGGTCTCCTCATAGTCAACCCCTTCAACCTGGGTATAACCCTTTCCTACTAGTCTAGCTTTGAAGGTTTGCACCTTCCCATCTACACAACGGTTTCTCTTGTAGATCCACTTACAACCTACAGGTTTTACCCCATCAGGCTTATCTACAAGATCCCAAACAGAATTGAAGTACATAGACTCCATTTCTTGGTCCATGGCTATGACCCATTTGTCTTTCTCTTTGTCAACCATTGCCTGATTATAAGCCAATGGATCCTCGCAGTTGTCATCTGGTATAACAACTTGGGTTTCAGATACGTCGAGGTTGTGTTATAACCCTCCCACTACGTCGAGGCATACTCAACTCTTGAGATGGACTCACTTGACTAGACAAACTAGTATCAACAACTCTTGTTGACGCACTAGTGTTTTTAGCAACCTTTGCTTTTGTTCCGTCAAACTCACTCAACACTACTTTACTTTTTGGTTTCTAGTTCCTTACATGGTCCTCCTCTAAGAAAATGGCATTTGTCGACACAAAAACCTTATCTTCCTTAGGATCTTAGAATAAACCACCTCTTGTTTCTTTTGAGTATCCTACGAATAGGCATATCTTTGAACGTGAATCCATTTTCTTTGGATTTGTCACAAGCACATGTGTTGGACAGCCCCAAATTTTGAAATGACATAAACTACCTTTACGTCCTTTCCAGAGTTCAAAAGGTGTTTCAGAAACACTTTTTGAGGGCACATTGTTCAAAATGTGTACTGCAGTCTCCACTGCGTAACCCCAAAAGGAACTAAGGAGATGAGCATAACTCATCATTGATCGAATCATGTCCAACAAGGTTCTATTTCTCCTTTTCGATACACCGTTTTGTTGTGGTGTACCGGACGCTGAGAGTTGGGATGTAATTCCATGTTCTATCATATAGTTCTGGAATTTTAAATCCATGTACTCTCTACCTCGATCCGATCGAAGTGTTTTAATAGTTTTACCTAATTGATTTTCAACCTTAGTCTTGAATTCCTTGAACTTTTCAAGTGCTTCAGACTTGTGGTGCATTAGGTAAAAATGCCCAAATCTAGAATAATCATCTATAAAAGAGATGAAATATTCATATCCTCCCCTGACTTTAACATTCATCGGACCACAAATGTCTGAATGTATAAGCTCAAGAGGTTCTTTGGCTCTATAACCTTTTCCACTAAAAGGTCTTTTAGTTATTTTTCCTTCTAGGCAGGATTCACAACCAGGTAAAGTATTTTCTTCTAACTCATTTAAAAGTCCATTCTTTACCAATCTCTCAATCCTATTGAGATTAATGTGACCCAATCTTAGATGCCAAAGATGAGCATTTTCTTTAGGAGAAATTTTATGTTTCTTAGTTTGTGCGTTTGCAGTTTTAAATAATTCAGTGGTCAAAACCATTTTGACTGAATTATGCCTTAAAACATACAATCCATTTTCTAATGAAGCTGAACATATTTCCACACTTTTCTTCAAAATAAACACTTTATTCATTAAGAAAGAAACAGAAATACATTGTTCTATGAGGCAAGAAATTGAAATAAGGTTTCTAGTAAACCCTGGTATTACTAATATATTGTCCAACAACATATATTTCTTGCCAAAATAAAGCTTCATCGTGCCTACTGCTACAGCTGAGACACGACTTCTCCATTTCCAACCCGGAGCGTTATCTCTCCTTGCTGTAGCTGCTGCCAAGAATCAATTCCCTGAAAAGAAAAACAAACATGATTAGTGGCGCCTGAATCAAGTATCCAAGATGTTTTATCATTATCCACTAAACAGGCTTCAAGACAAAGTAAATCATATTTACCTTCCTTCTTCTTTTCTGCAATGTACTTCGGACAGTTCGTTTCCAATGCCCGTCTTCGTTGCAGTGGAAACACTTTCCTTTGTCAGCAACGTCCTTCACTTTCTCGCCCTTTTGGGCGGCAGTTTTGTCAGCTTGTTTCCCTTTACCAACCTTCTTCATGTTCTTCTTCTTACCTCTCAGGTTAGAAGAAGATGAAGCCACTGTTTTTGTCCCAGAGGTCGAACCTTTGTGATAACTCCTACTGGCAACATTTGCCTCACTTTTCGATCCCTGAATTTTCATCAAAGATTGAAAGGTCTGGAGTTCATTCAGAAGGGAGGTAAGATTAAAAGTAAGCTTGTTCATAACAGCATTACTTCTAAACTATAGGAAACTATCTGGAAGGATTTTCAGAATGAAGCTGACCTGGCTCGACTCATCGATGAAAGAACCATTTGACTCCGCAATGTTAAAGTGCACCATCATATCCAGGACATGACCCGAACAGATGTACCCTCTGGCATCCTTGAGTTAAATATGTACTTCAGGGCATTGTGTCGGGCCTGTGTGGATTGTTGTCCAAACATACCCTGCACAGAATCCATGATTTCCTTGGCGGTTATCATGCCTTCATGCTTCTTGGCTAATATGTCAGGCATACTTGCCAACATGTAGACCTTGGCCTTATCATTGGCCTTGATCCATCGATCATATGCATCACGAACATTACGGAGCGCAATCGAGCACGCGCACCGAGGGCGGTCCTCAGTAAGCACAATCTTCAGATCATCCACTACCAATATAGTGTTGAGTTTGTTTTTCCAAGTCATCATATTCTCTCCGGTTAACTTTTCCGCACCCAATAAGGAAATAATAGAGCTAGACATTTTTGTTGAAAAATTTACAAACGAACTTGTATGAGTTTCTTGCTATAACTCTAATTCAATCATGTTTTAGCTAATTATCAAATGATTCCTAGGCCATTTATAACTTGCAATTATACTCCAAACGTTTAGAATGTATGACACTGAAGGGTAATCAAAAACACTCCTCCTCTGGATCAAGACACTCTTGACCAAAACCTAATGCCAGAATAAATTCTATTCCTATAGGCTTTCATTACCATTTTTCGGTCAGGAAACATACACAACTTATGTACTCCGTGAGTGTAACCCTTTGTCTTTAGATCCTAGAGTCTCCATCCAATAAAATCCGCCGAAGGGAGGACTAGATTGAAAAACATACTAAGGAAATCTTTATCCCTTTCGGGTGTCTACTGTGTTCGATCCCCTATGATCAAGCCCTCCGAAGGGATTGTCTGGTCCAGGCCAAACTAGCAGGCTGACATAGTGGTCTAACGGTGTAAACCGAAAAAAGAGACTATAGGTTTTGTTTTTCACTAAACCTGCTCCCACTCACTATAAGTATCCTCTCCATTCACCTTGATATTGACTCATACAAACACCATCCGAAGGGGGACGCTCCGTTTGCGCCACGAGGCCAAGTATGAGTCTCACGATGTGAACTTCCCGGAGATAACGTAGGTGGAAAAATATGTATCATATACACTTTTCCTCCCACTGAATACTTTAAAGTTATAGGAATCTTACTTAGGCTAAAACCCGACTAATGGTTTTACCTAACTCTATCAATATAACTCTTATATCGATAATCAATATAACTCTTATATTGATTTTATCCTAAGTTTGTTAATATAACTCTTTATATTAAACCTAGGATTTCTAGTTTATTAACCCTTAATAAACTCAAGCATCGCATCTTGTAATTTATAAACTCTCTGATTAAATTTCACTCCCAAGTCAGTTCCCAGGTAGGGGTGTTCCGTTTCCGTCAACTTAAATACCCCAGCCTAGACAGAACCTTCCTTAGACAGAGTTCCTCTTTTAATCATAACTTATAAATCACTTGGTTCCTAATTCTAATCTAATTAGAACTAGATAACTTAAGATCTATTATTTCCAAGTTTTAAACATTTTAAATCTAATAATTAACCTTTGGTGACATGCATACTATGTTATAGTGCTTGATCATTCATCACATGAATAATAAGACATTCATAGCATAATCATCTCATGACATATAATGCATGTCAATGTTGTCTATAAATTAATATAACAACTTTATATTAATTAATCATGCAAACTATATAATATAACTCTTTATATTATAAATGATGCATGAAAATGCTTAACCTAAGGTGGGATTTCTAAAATAAAAGCATACATTATGCATGGCAATAATTACACAAAAATTGCATAATTTAAATAGCAAAATTAGACCAATTTTGGCACCCTAAAATCAATTTGAATTAATATAATCTAATTATATTAATTAAAATTAAATAAATTAAATATAAATAAATATAAAACCTTTTTATATTTATTATATATAATAAAAACAAATTTTCGCCTGTTGGAAAAAATGTTGAAACGCCTTCGGCATTGCAACGCTGTATGTTGTCTGTTTCGGCCCGTTGGAGTGCGTTGCGAGCCACCTTCGGCGTTGCAACGCTGAAAGCCGCGTTGCAACGCTGCCTCTAATGCACGCCTCCTTCCGCTAGCACAGCGTTGCAACGCCAATGAACAACATTGCAACGCTGCACAGAGACAACATGAATCTCTTATTCCTTGCTCGTTTTCGCTCCGATCTTCTCAGCAACAACTTTGCCTCGATCGACACGGACTTACAGACTCGATTTACATAATAAAATGCCCAAAAAAATAGGCCCTTTACATTAGACAATTCAACGAAATTATGTAAATCTAAGTGCCAAAATTGAAAACGTCTATATTGCAAACCGTTCATACATCTCATGCAAAACAGTAAATCTCACCTCGTTCTTGAAAAATCCAGAACGTAAATCAAGAACGCAATTGGGCTCTGATACCAATTGAAGGGAATCGAGTCCCGCAGAGGAAGCGATTGTGAATCGCGCGTTCTCAATTTAGTTACAACGATTTCATTCAAGAACGAAAACAACTAGATTAAGCATATAAAACTAGATGGACAGCAAGAAATATTACCTTTGAAGAACTTTTTCTTTAAGTGCTCCTCCTCTCTCACGATCAAGATCTCAGCAACACGAACCCGAACGATCACTGACACTACCACCGGATCTTCTCCGTTGTTCTCTAGGTGAGGGAGGAAGGTGGGTTCCCTTTAGGAGAGGTGAGGTGATTTGTGAGATTGTAGTTGGAACTCTTTCCAACACAATGTGAGAGAGGCTAGGGTTTCACCAAGTGCTTAGCTTCACTTGCATAACCTAGTTGCATCTCATGCAACTATATATATATATATATAGGCAAATAGGGTGGAAATGACCATCATACCCCTCCTCTATTCTCTCATTAGTATATTGTTTATATGTGAATCTAATTCACATTAAAACTATATATCATATCAATCATATCATATATAATTGATATAACACCTCATATATGAAATTGAACACTTCAATTTCATTCCTAACTTTATACCCTCAATATTTCCATGTTAAGCCAACAGAGGGACTTAATGGACCTACAGTTCATGAGCTCCAATGATGTGAAATTAACTGATCAAACTCTTTGATCAAGTTAATCAATATTCATTAACAACAAGCCACTCCTCTATAGACTTGTAGTTGCACTCTCCTCACTGTAGATTATATTGTGTCCACTGAATAGTCATTACCTATGAGTCGACCCTTCACAGGTTGTTCGTGATCACAGTTGGGTCAAATTACCGTTTTATCCCTTTGATTACCTCTTTGTTCCTTAAGCACCACTGATCCTGTGATGAACAACAAGTCTAAGGTCCTACCATAGACTCATACCCTCATAGAGGGTGGGGCCCCGTTGTTCAAGACCTGGAGTCAGTTCTTAAGGAAACAACCTATCTAATTCCTTAGTGTAGGAATTAGTGAATTCCATCTTGCACAGTTAAGTTCCCAGCTACCTACGAGGTTCTGTCCCTGAGAAGGTAGGCTTATTGAGTCGGCTACAGGCCACTCTCACCCATACTAGTCTAAGTACAAACCCCTATAAGCAGGAGTTCTTAACTCGCTCAGGATTCAGGTGGAGTCATTAATGACCATCTATAAATTACTAATCCTATCATGTTAAGGAGGTTACACTGGTTAGACTAATAATTTGCGGTCCAATCTTGTATGAACTCTTCATACAGGATGCCCCCACTCGCATGTCAACTTCATGAATGAGTTGGATTACCTCATTTGTACTAATTACAAAGTGGGTCGCATCCATGGTGTTACCAGAATGAGGTTTCCAACCTTATTCTTATTCCATAGACCATTTAGGTTATATTCTTGAACAAAATCCAAATAGTGTCCACTACACTTATGTTCAAGATATATATATTATCAAGATATATGTTATAACCTTGGAGCTTAGTTTATTGAATTTATGAAGCAAGACTGTAATTTTATCAAAACAAATAACTCTTTATTTCTTTTATCAAAATTACACAAGTTTTAGGGCATACATCCCAACAATTCCATTTCCTTGTTCATAGCTTTAATCCATTCGTCCTTATCCACATCAGCCATTACCTGACAATGGATCCTCACAGTCATCATTAGGACTGACGACTTGGGTTTCAGCTAAACCCATGTAACGTTTAGGTTGTCTCATAGCCCTCCCACTACGTCGAGGCATTCCCAACTTTTGAGAACGAATTTGACTTGATGTGTTAGGATCAACAACACTTGTTGACGTACTAGCCCCAACAGCAACTCTTGTTGATGTACTGTTCATTTCGTTTAACACGATTTTGCTCCTAGGCAAATGGTCCCTGATGTGGTCTTCCTCAAGGAAAGTGGCGTTTGTCGACACAAGCACCCTATTATCCTTATGATCGTAAAACAGACCACCTCTAGTCTCTTTTGGGTAACCTACGAATAGGAACAATTTTGAACGGGGTTCCAACTTCTTCGGGTTTGACACCAACACGCTTGTCGGGCATCCCCAAATTCTAAAATGGTGTAAACTACCTTTACGGCCATTCTAGAGTTCGAAAGGTGTTTCACAAACACTCTTCGACGGAACGTTGTTCAACATGTAAACCGTAGTCTCCACTGCGTAACCCCAAAAGGAATCAAGGAGACGAGCATAGCTCATCATCGACCGAACCATGTCCAACAAGGTTCTGTTTCTCCTCTTCGATACACCATTCTCCTACGGCATACCAGGTGCTGAGAGTTGGGATGGAATTCCGTGTTCTATCATATAGTCCTGGAATTCAGTATCCATATACTCTCCACCTCGATCCGATCGAAGTGTTTTTATGGTTTTACCTAACAGGTTCTCAACCTCAGTGTTGTACTCCTTGAACTTTTCAAGAGTTTCAGACTTCCTATGCATTAGGTAAATATACCCATACCTCGAATAATCATCAATGAAAGAAACGAAGTATTCGTAACCACCTCGTGCTTTAACATTCATCGGACCACAGAGGTCAGAATGTATAAGTTCAAGGGGCTCCTTGGCTCTATATCCTTTTCCACTAAAAGGACGTTTGGTCATTTTTCCTTTAAGGCATGACTCACACACCGGTAAAGAGTTTTCTTCTAACTAACTTAGAAGTCCACTCTTCACTAGTCTCTCAATCCGATTGAGATTAATGTGGGCCAACCTTAGATGTCAAAGATGGGCATTTTCTTTCGGAGAAACCTTAACTTTCTTAGTTCGTGTTTCTGCAGTTTTAAACAATTCAGTATTCAAAACGCTTTTGACCGAATTTGGCTTTAAAACATACAAGTTAGACTTAAGTGAAGCAGAACACAAGAAATTTCCATTTCTAGAAATAAACGCTTTATTATTAGAAAAATTTACAGAACTTGAATGTTCAAGAACACAGCAAATAGAAACGAGGTTTCTAGTAAACTCTGGAACTATATACAAATTGTCTAAAAATAAGTAATTCATGTCGAAATAGAGCTTCACTTTGTCGATCGCTGCAGCAGAGACTAACTCCCCGGATCCAACCCGTAGAGTCACCTCACCCTCTCGCAGCGGCTGCCAAGAATCAATTCCCTGAAAAGAAGAACAAACGTGGTTAGTGGCGCCCGAATCTAAAATCCAGGCAGAGTCACTACTCTCCACTAAACATGTTTCAATAACCAGTAAATCGCATTTACCTTGATTCTTCCTCTCGACAAGGAACTTGGGACAGTTTCGCATCCAGTGGTCGTCCCCATTGCAGTGAAAACTGAAGGGAATCGAAGTCCCCGAAGCGGAAGCGATAGCGAATCGCGCGCTCTTGATTTAGTTACAATGAAAATTTCAAGAATATAAAACATGGATTAAGCGTATAATAAGAGTATGGACAACAAGTATATACCTTTGAAGAACCTTTTTCTTCAAGTGCTCCTCTCTCCACGGTAACGATCTCAGCAACAAGAACTCATACGAACACTGACACGACCACCGGATCTTCTCCGTTGTTCTCTAGGTGAGGGAGGAAGGTGAGTTCGCTTTAGGAGTAGTGAGGTATTTTGTGAGAGAGATTTGTGTTTTGGAACTCTTCCAACAACACAACAAGGAGGCTAGGAATACACTTAGAAGACCTTAACCTAGTTGCATCTCATGCAACTATATATATAGAGGAATGGGATGGAAATGACCATTCTACGCCTCCTTTAATCTCTCTTTAGTATATAGTTTATATATGAATCTAATTCACATTAAAACTATATATTATATCAATTATATCATATATAATTGATATAACTCCTCATGTATGAAATTGAACGCTTCAATTTCACTCCTAACTTTATACCCTCAATATTACCATGTTGAGCCAACGGAGGATCTAATGGACCTCACGGATCATGAGCTCCAATGATGTGAGATTAAGCGATCAAACTCTTTGATCCAGCTTAATCAATATTCATTAACTACAAGTCACTCCACTATAGACTTGTAGTTGCACTCTCCTCACTTTGTAGATATTATTGTGTCCACCGATATAGTCATTGCCCATGAGTCGACCCTTCACGGGTTGTTAGTAATCACGGTTGGGTCAAATTACCGTTTACCCCTCGTGATTACCTCTTTGCTCCTTAAGCACCACCGATCCTCTAATGAACAACAAGTCTAAGGTCCTACCTTAGACTCATACCTCGTAGAGAGGGGGCCCCGTTGTTCAAGACACGAGTCGATTCTTAGGGAACAACCTATTAATTCCTCGGTAGAGGAATGAGTGAATTTCATCTTGCAGTTAAGTTCCCCACTACCTACAAGGTTACGTCACCCGAGAAGGTAGGCTTATTGAGTCGGCTACTGTGCCACTCTCACCCATACTAGTCTAAGGACAAACCCCTATAGCAGGAGTTCTTAACTTGCTCAAGATTCGAGTCAAGTCGCGATGACCTTCTATAAATTACTAGTCTTATCACATTAGCGGTGTTATCTTGGTTAGACTAATAATTTTGCGATCGATCTTGTATGAACTCTTCATACGAGGATGCCGCCACTCGCATGTCAACTACATGAATGAGTTGGATTACCTCATTTGTACTAATTACAAAGTGGGTCGCATCCATGGTGTAACTTTGAATGAGGTTTCCAACCTTATTCTTATACCATAGACTATTTAGGTTATAATCTTGAATTGAACCCAAATAGTGTTCACTACACTGATTTCAAGATAAACATAATAACTTGGAGCTTAGTTTATTGGATTTATAAAAGCAAGACTATAATCTTATCAAAACAAATAACACTTTATTTAATTGATCAACATTACACAAGTTTAGGGCATAAATCCCAACAATCTCCCACTTGACCTAAAGCTTGTGTAGTACTAAACATTACATTAATGTAAATACAATAAACTAGGACATTTAAACCCTTTGTACAAAATACTCCCACTTGCCCTAGTTGGGGAAGACTTGTAAACCTAGACCTTCTAGGTGACTCTCAAATACTTTAGTCGTGAGAATCTTTCAAAAAGGATCAGCAAAGTTGTGCTCTGAGGCTATCTTCGTGACAATCACGTCTCCTCTGTGCACGATCTTCCGGATGAGATGATACTTCCACTCTATGTGTTTTCTCCTCTTGTGACTTGGGGTTCCTCGAATTTGCCTTTGCACCACCGTTATCAATCTGATTGTGACGGGCAAAGTCATATTTGGAACAACTTCCAAATTTAGCATAAATTTCCTTAACCAAACGACTTCCTTATTTTGCTTCACAATTTGCTACATATTCGGCCTCCATGGTGGAATCGATGCATCCTTGCTTGACGCCTTCGCCATACTACTGACTCCTCCGTTAAGAGTGAAAACCGGCCACGATGTAGATTTCGAGAATCTTTATCGATCCCGAGAGTCCGAGAATCAGTGTATCTGTAAGGATCAAATCCTTAGCCTCATACACAAGCATGTAGTTCCTTGTTCTTGAAGATACTTAAGGATCGTTTTTAACCGTTGTCGGTGTTCAAGTCCTGGATTGGATTGATACCTCACCGACCATCCCAACTACAAAAGCGGATGTCGGGCCTTGTACACAACATGGCGTACATCGGGCTCCCAACGGTGATGCGTAAGGAATCATCTCATATCCTCAACTTCTTGAGGTGTCTTAAGACACTGTTCCTTAGACAAATGGATTCCATGTCTAAAAGGCAACAAGCCCTTTTTGGAATCTTGCATCTTAAACATTGACAACACTTTATCTATGTATGATGCTTGAGACAAGGCTAGTGTTCTATTCTTGCGATTCCGGCACAACGGATCCCAAGAACAAAGCTGCGCATCACCCAAATCTTTCATTTGGAATTGCGTTGCTAGCCATTCTTTGATGTCGAGAAGATAACCTACATCATTCCCAATGAGTAGGATATCATCCACATAGAGAATTAAGAAAGCGTGAGAACTATTGATGATTTTCTTGTAGACACAAGGTTCATCATCATTCAGTCAAAACCATAAGAACCGATAACCTCATCAAATCTTATATTCCGGGACCTAGAGGCTTGTTTGGTCCATAAATCGACCTTTTAAGCCTGCAAACCTTTTGCTCTTGTCCTGGTTCAATGAACCCTTTGGGTTGGTCCATGTAGATGGTTTCCTCAAGATTGTCATTCAAAAAGGCTGTCTTGACATCCATTTGACATACCTCATAGTCATAATATGCGGCAATGGCAAGAAGGATATGAAAGAGTCTAGATTAAGAAAGCGGAAGAAATTTTGGATCTTGAACACTCTAAGTTTATCAATTTTGTAAAATAAAAAACATGCTCAAAGCTGGAAAAATAGAGGGATAGAAAACTCAACTTTGAAGATAAAATTCTCTTCCCCCGGTGAATGGTTTTCAACACGAACACTTCGTGGACAACCGTTAGAGTCTTTCCTACTATCCTCAGGCCATAGAACGGATTGTGGGATCCTAGGTTGAGAGAATTTGGAAGAAAAGTCCTCCAAGGTCACTAATTCAGGAATATTGAATTTTCTGTAAAATTCTCCCAAATTACCTCAAATCACCATTATATAAAGCTTCAACAAGCTTCTTTAGAGTGACAACTCAATGGTGATGAGGATGGTTTGAGATGAAGGTGGCTAATTTTGGTGAATTTTGAAAATGAGAAGGATTGGGCAAGTTGGCAGCTTGATTTTCATGAAAATCATGAAAGTCCCGTATTTTACAATTAATTTTAATTCTCAAATCAATATTAAATTGATTTTTAATTAAAATTAATATAATTAATTAAATAATTCAAAATTAATTTAATTAATTAATTTTTAATTTAATTTAATATCAAATATTAAATTAAATAAATTACCCGATCCCGATCGATTTTCCAAACATGAATCATTATTCATGCTATATACCGATCTAATATTTAAATCATATTTAAATATATCCACCTCCTATTAATCATAGTTTAATTCATAATTAAGCTATGATTCGTTAAATATATCACATATAATTAACGCTTTCTCCCAAACTCGAATTTGAACAATTCAAATTCTTTTCTCTCAAAATGTTACAAGGCTTAGTCTGAGCTAGTAAGGGGGACCTAATGGACCTACAGATCATGAGCTCCAACGATACGAGATTAACCGGCTAAACTCTTTAGCCAAGCTAATCAACATTCGTTAACCACCGAGACACTTCACTAAAGCCCAGTGGTTGCACTCTCCTCACTGTAGATATATTTCTGTCCACTCGATATAACCATGATTAGTAAGTCGATCCTTCACAGGTCGTTCGTGATTACAACTGGGTCAAAATTACCGTTTTACCCCTATAATTACCTCTTGTTCCTTAAGTCCCACTGATCCTCTAATGAACAATTGGTTTGTGATCCAACCAGCAAACCGAATCCCTCTCGGGTCAATGAGAGGGGTGGGCCCATTGTTCAAGACCCGGAGTCAGCACTTAAGGGAACAACCTCTATACTAATCCCTAAAGCGGGTAGGAGTGAATTCCATCTTGCAGAACTATGTTCCCAGCATCTACCCGGTTTTATCCCTGAAATGGGAGGCATATTGAGTCGACAGTCTCGGGCCAATCTCACCCATGCAAATCTAAGGATAATCCGAATAAACAGGAGTCCATAGAATGCTCAGGATTAAGATCGAGTCACCTAGGTCATCGTATGAATATAGTCAGTTAAGACAGTAAACGGAGTTATAAAGTCTAAGTGACTATTTCGCAGTCCAGTCTTATGAAAACTCATTGCATAGGACGCTCCCACTCGCATGTCTCTACATGAACGATTTAGGATCACATCGTTTGTACTCTACAAAGTGGGCCGCGTCCATAGTGTCCCCAGGATAAGATACCCAACCCCAACAGGATACGGATAGACTTTACCATAGCAACAGGTGAAAAGGTTTCCTCAAAGTCAACCCCTTCAACCTGGGTATAACCCTTTGCTACTAGTCTAGCTTTAAAGGTTTGCACCTTCCCATCTACACCACGTTTTCTCTTGTAGATCCACTTACAACCTATAGGTTTTACCCCATCGAGCTTATCTACAAGATCCCAAGCGTAATTGAAGTGCATAGACTCCATTTCTTGGTCCATGGCTATGACCCATTTGTCTTTGTCAATGTCAACCATTGCTTGATTATAAGTCAATGGATCCTCACGATTGTCATCCGGTATAACAACTTGGGTATCGGCTAAACCCATGTAGCGGCCAGTCAGTGTATCACAACCCTCCCACTACGTCGAGGCATACTCAACTCTTGAGATGGACCCTCTTGACTAGACAAACTAGTATCAACAACTCTTGTTGACGTCCTAGTGTTCTTATCAGCAACCTTTGCTATTGTTCCGTCTAACTCACTCAACACTACCTTACTTTTTGGTTTGTGGTCCCTTATGTGGTCCTCCTCCAAGAAAGTGGCATTTTTCGACACAAAGACCTTATCTTCCTTAGGATCATAGAATAAACCACCTCTTGTTTCTTTTGGGTATCTTACGAATAGGCACAACTTTGAACGTGAATTCAACTTCTTTGGATTTGTCACAAGCACATGTGCTGGATAGCCCCATATTCTGAAGTGACATAAACTACATTTACGTCCTTTCTAGAGTTCAAAAGGTGTTTCAGAAACACTTTTGGAGGGCACACTATTCAATATGTATACTGCAGTCTCCACTGCATAACCCCAAAAGGAACTAGGGAGATGAGCATAACTCATCATTAATCGAACCATGTCCAACAAGGTTCTATTTCTCCTTTCAGATACACCGTTTTGCTGTGGTGTGCCGGGAGTTAAGAGTTGGGATGTAATTCCATGTTCTATCATATAGTTCTGGAATTTTAAATCCATGTACTCTCCACCTCGATCCGATCGAAGTGTTTTAACTCTTTTACCTAATTGATTTTCAACCTCAGCCTTGAATTCCTTGAACTTTTCAAGTGCTTCAGACTTGTGGTGCATTAGGTAAATATGCCCATATCTGGAATAATCATCTATAAAAGAGATGAAAAATTCATATCCTCCCCTGGCTTAAAACATTCATCGGACCACAAATGTCTGAATATATAAGCTCTAGAGGATCTTTGGCTCTATAACATTTTCCACTAAAAGGTCTTTTAGTCATTTTGCTTTCCAGGCAAGATTCACATATTGGTAAGGAATTTTCTTCTCACTCGTTTAGAAGTCCGTTCTTTACCAATCTCTGAATCCTATTGAGATTAATGTGACCCAATCTTAGATGCCAAAGATGAGCATTTTCTTTAGGAGAAATTTTACGTTTCTTAGTTTGTGCGTTTGCAGTTTTAAATAATTAAGTGTTCAAAACCATTTTGACTGAATTAGGCCTTAAAACATACAATCCATTTTCTAATGAAGCTGAACATATTTCTAAACCTTTCTTTAAAATAAACACTTTATTCATAGAAAAGGAAACAGAAATACATTGTTCAATGAGGCAAGAAATGGAAATATGGTTTCTAGTAAACCCTGGTATCACTAATATATTGTCCAACAATACATATTTCTTGCCAAAATAAAGTTTCATTGTGCCTCTTTGCTCACTGTGAGACGACTTCTCCATTTCCAACCGGAGCGTTATCTCTCCTTGTTGTAGTCAGTAGCTTGCCAGAATCAATTCCTGAAAAGAAGAACAAACATGATTAGTGGCGCTGAATCAAGTATCCAAGTTGTTTTATCCTTATCCACTAAACAGGCTTCAAGGCAAAGTAAATCATATTTACCTTCCTTCTTCTTTTCTGCAATATACTTCGGACAGTTCGTTTCCAATGCCCGTCTTCGTTGCAGTGGAAATACTTTCCTTTGTCAGCAACGTCCTTGACTTTCTCACCCTTTTGGGCGGCAGTTTTGTCAGCTTGTTTCCCTTTACCAACCTTCTTCATGTTCTTCTTCTTACCTCTCGAGTTAGAAGAAGATGAAGCTCTTATTTTTGGTCCGGAGGTCGAACCTCGTGATAACTCCCATCGGCAACATTTGCCTCACCTTTCGATCCACGAATTTTCATCAAAGATTGAAAGGTGCGGAGTTCATTGAGAAAGGAGGTAAGATTAAAAGTAAGCTTGTTCATAACAGCATTACTTCTAAACTGCAGGAAACTATCTGGAAGGGTTTCCAGAATGAAGCTGACCTGGCTCGACTCATCGATGGAAGCATCATTCGACTCTGCGATGTTAAAGTTTACCATCATA
This sequence comes from Trichosanthes cucumerina, assembly GCA_036507285.1. Classification (NCBI taxonomy): domain Eukaryota; kingdom Viridiplantae; phylum Streptophyta; class Magnoliopsida; order Cucurbitales; family Cucurbitaceae; genus Trichosanthes; species Trichosanthes cucumerina. The sequence goes on along the minus strand of CM071842.1, from coordinate 34,871,834 downwards.
TCCAGGACATGATCCCGAACAGATGTACCCTCTGGCATCCTCGAGTTGAATATGTACTTTAGGGCATTATGTCGGGCTTGTGGGTGTTGTCCAAACATACCGCACGAATCCATGATTTCCTTAGCGGTAATCATGCCCTCATGCTTCTTGGCTAATATGTCAGACATACTTGCCAACATGTAGACCTTGGCCTTATCATTGGCCTTGATCCATCGATCATATGCATCACGAACATTTCGTGACACATTCGAGCCTGACACCTGAGGACACTCCTCAGTTAGCACAAACTTCAAATCATCCACTACCAAAATAGTGTTGAGTTTGTTTTTCCATGTCATCATATTCTCTCCGGATAACTTTTTCGCACCCAATAAGGAAATTATAAAGCTAGACATTTTTTTTTGCTGAAAATTTACAAACAAACTTGTATAAGTTTCTTCCTATAACTCTAATTCAATCATGTTTTAGCTAATTATCAAATGATTCCTAGGCCATTTATAATTTGCAATGATACTCCAAAGGTTTAGAATGTATGACACTGAAGGGTAATCAAAAACACTCCTCCTCTGGATCAAGACATTCTTGACCAAAACCTAACACCAGAATAACTCTTATTCTTATAGGTTTTAGTTATAATTTTTCGGTCTGGATACATACACAACTTATGAACCCCATGAGTGTAACCCTTTGTCTTTAGATCCCAGAGTCTCGATCCAATAAAATCCACCGAAGGGAGGACTAGATTGGAAAATAGTCTAAGGAAATCTTTATTCCTTTCGGGTGTCTCTTGTGTTAGATCCCCTATGATCAAGCCCTCAGAAGGGATTATGCAGTCGAGCCAAACTAACAGGGTGACCATAGTGGTCTAACAGTGTAAACCGACAAAATAGACCGTAGGTTTTGTTTTCACTAAACTCGCTCCCACTCACTATAAGTACCCTCTCCATTCACCTTGGTATTGACTCATACAAACACCATCAGAAGGGACGCTCCGTTTGCGCCACGAGGCCAAGTATGAGTCTCACGGTGTGAACTTCCGGAGATAGCGTAGGTGAAAAAATATGTATCTCATACACGTTTTCCTCCCACTGAATACTTTAAGTCTATAGGAATCTTTCTTAGGCTAAAACCCGGCTAATGGTTTTACCTAACTCTATCAACATAACTCTTATATTGATAATCAATATAACTCTTATATTGATTTTATCCTAAGTTTGTTAATATAACTCCTTATATTAAACCTAGGATTTCTAGTTTATTAACCCCTTAATAAACCAGTTGACGCCATCTGTAATTTATAAGACTCTCTCGATTAAATTTCACTCATGAGTCGATTCTCGGGTAGGGGTGTTCCGTTTCCGTCGACTTAAATACTGACCTAGACAGAGAACTTTCCTTAGACAGAGTTCCTCTTTTAATCATAGCTAATAAATTACTTGGTTCCTAATTCTAATCTAATTAGAACTAGATAACCTAAGGTCTATTATTTCCAAGTTCTGTACACTTTAAAACTAATAATTAACCTTAGGTGACATGCATACTATGTTATAGTGCTTGATCATTCATCACATGAATAATAAAACTTACATAGCATATTCATCTTATGAAATATAATGCATGTCAATCTTTGTCCAAAAATTAATATAACAACCTTATATTAATTAATCATGCAAACTATATAATATAACTCCTTATATTATAAATGATGCATGAAAATGCTTAACCTAAGGTGAGATTTCTAAAATAAAAGCATACACTATGCATGGCAATAATTACACAACAATTGCATAATTAAAATAGCAAAAATTAGACCAATTTTGGCACTTAGAAATAATTTTAATTAATATAATCTAATTATATTAATTAAAATTAAAATTATTAAATATATTAAAATAAAACGTTTTTATAATTAATATAAATAATAAAATTTCGGTTTCTGCCTATTGCTCCTCGCGTAAAACGTCTTCGGCGTTGCAACGGTGATGGCAGCGTTGCAACGCTGCTTTTGTCGTTTCGTCGGCGTTGTAACGCGCTAAAGGCGGCGTTGCAACCTATCGTCTTCTCGGTCGGCGCTCTGCGCAATGGCGTTGTAAGTATGAAAGGCGGCGTTACAACGCCATTCGCTGAAACGACCATGAAATCTCCATTCCTTGCTCTCGTTTCGCTCCGATCTTCTCAGCAACCGCTTTGCCTCGATCGACACAGACTTACAGACTCGATTTACAAGTAAATTTGCCCAAAACATCGGGCCCTTACATTGAACATTTTAATGAAATTGTAAATCTAAGTGCCAAAATTGAAAACATCTAATTTCGCAAAAATCATTCATACATCTCATGCACAAAAACAGTAAATCTCACCTTGTTCTTTAAAAATCCAGAACATAAATCAAGAACGCAATTGGGCTCTGATACCAATTGAAGGGAATCGAAGTCCCCGCAGCGGAAGCGATTGTGAATCGCACGCTCTTGATTTAGTTACAATGGAAATTTCAAGAATATAAAACATGGATTAAGCATATAATAAGAGTATGGACAACAAGTATATACCTTTGAAGAACCTTTCTTCAAGTGCTCCTCTCTCCATGGTCACAATCTCAAGAACAAGAACTAAATGCTGAACACCGACAGCACCACCGAGAATCTCTTCTCCGATTTGTTCTCTAGGTGAGGAGGAAGGTGGGTTCCCTTTAGGAGTAGTGAGGTATTTTGTGAGAGAGATTTGTGTTTTGGAACTCTTCCAACAACACAACAAGGAGGCTAGGAATACACTTAGAAGACCTTAACCTAGTTGCATCTCATGCAACTATATATATAGAGGAATGGGATGGAAATGACCATTCTACCCCTCATTTAATCTCTCTTTAGTATATAGTTTATATATGAATCTAATTCACATTAAAACTATATATTATATCAATTATATCATATAAATTGATATAACTCCTCATGTATGAAATTGAACACTTCAATTTCACTCCTAACTTTATACCCTCAATATTACCATGTTGAGCCAACGGAGCGATCTAATGGACCTACAAATCATGAGCTCCAATGATGTGAGATTAACTGATCAAACTCTTTGATCCAGTTAATCAATATTCATTAACTACAAGTCACTCCACTATAGACTTGTAGTTGCACTCTCCTCACTATAGATATTATTGTGTCCACTGATATAGTCATTGCCCATGATTCGACCCTTCACAGGTTGTTCGTAATCACAGCTGGGTCAAATTACCGTTTTACCCCTTTGATTACCTCTTTACTCCTTAAGCACCACTGATCCTCTAACCTTAGACTCATACCCTCGTAGAGGGCGGGGCCCCGTTGTTCAAAACCTGGAGTCAGTTCTTAAGGGAACAACCTATCTAATTCCTCAGTAGAGGTATGAGTGAGTTCCATCTTGCATAGTTAAGTTTCCAGCTACTTACAAGGTTCTGTCCCTGAGAAGGTAGGCTTATTGAGTCGGCTACAGGCCACTCTCACCCATACTAGTCTAAGGACAAACCCCTATAAGCAGGAGTTCTTAACTTGCTCAGGATTTAGGTCAAGTCACTAATGACCATCTATAAATTACTAGTCTTATCCTGTTAACGGTGTTATACTGGTTAGACTAATAATTTGTGATCCAATCTTGTATAAACTGTTCATACAGGATGCCCCCACTCGCATGTCAACTACATGAATGAGTTGGATTACCTCATTTGTACTAATTACAAAGTGGGTCGCATCCATGGTGTAACCTGAATGAGGTTTCCAACCTTATTCTTATACCATAGACTATTTAGGTTATAATCTTGAATTCAACCCAAATAGTGTCCAGTACATTGATTTCAAGATAAACGTTATAACCTTGGAGCTTAGTTTATTGGATTTATAAAAGCAAGACTGTAATCTTATCAAAACAAATAACACTTTATTTAATTGATCAAGATTACACAAGTTTAGGGCATAAATCCCAACAGAAACACTTTTCTTTCTCTGCAACTTCCTTGACCTTCTTGCCCTTTTGGGCGGCAGCTCGGTCAGCTTTACCCCTCTTCATCTTCATCTTCCCTTTCGGGCGTGAAGGAGCAACAGGTTAAGTCCTGAGAGGTCGAACCCCGTGATAAGACACATGAGGCAACATTTGCCTCGATTAGGTGCCCTGATCCTCATCAAGGATTGGAAATTCTGTAGCTCATTGAGGAGGGTAGTCAGAGTGTAGCTAATTTTGTTCATAACAGCATTGCTACGAAACTGAAGGAAACTCTTCGAAAGAGTCTCTAGAATAAAGCTAACCTGGCTCGACTTGTCGATCGAAGCCCCGTTCATCTCTGTCAAATTAAAGTGGGTCATCATGTCTAGAATGTATTCTCGGACAGACGACCCTTCTTTCATTCGGGCGTTGAAGACGTGTTTGAGTGAATCGTGCCTGACCTGAAAGGACTGTTGTCCAAACATGTCCTGCAACGAATCCATGATCTCCTTAGCGGTGACCATCAACTCATGCTTCTTTGTCAATACTTCAGACAAGTTGGCAATTATGTAGACCTTGGCCTTTTCATTAGCCCTGATCCATCGATCGTAAGCATCATGAACACTTCGTGATGCAGTCGAGGTCGGCAAAAGCGTTTTGAAAATCAAATAAAGTTTTGTGTCAGACTCGCATAAACTTTTGAAAATCAATCAAGTTTTAGCAAAATTTAATCCTATGATCCCTAGGTCATATAAACATTGCAATGATATCCTAAAGCTTTAGAATGACCGCCACCAAAGGGTGAACAGAAACACTCCTCCTCTAGGACGAGACTTTCTCGACCAGACCTTAATCCCAGAATAACTCTTATTCCATCAGGCGTTCAGTTACCATTATTTGGTCGAATTCATTAACACTTAACTAATTCTGTGAGTGTCACCCTCAATCTTTAAGTTTCCAAGTATCCGGCCAAACAATAGCCACCGAAGGAAAACCAACAAGGAAACTGTATCCCTTTCGAGAATTCACGGTGTTCCGACTCCCATGATCAAGGCCCTCCGAAGGGATTGTCTGGTCCAGGCCAAACTAGAAGGCGGATCATAGGGGTCTCACAGTGTGAATCCAAAGAAGAGACCGTGGGTCCCGTATTCACAGGTCTCGCTCCCACTCACTATAAGTACTCCCTCTATCCACGTTGATATTGACCCATACAAATACCATCCAATGGAGACGCTCCCATTTGTGCCATGAGGCCGAGTATGGATCTCACGGTGCAGACTTAACGGAGATTTGTGGTCGAAAATTAAATGTATCTTATACACTATATTTCCTCCCACTCAACACTTTATAATTTTCGGGATTGACCTAGATAAACCGGCTAAAATTTACCTAAGTCTACCAATATAACTCTTATATGGTATTTAACCTAAGTTTATAGTCACATTATTACTTAAGTCTATGTGAGTAAATTAAAACACTTTTAATTAACGACACTCACGATAAGTATAATCTAAGAATCTCAAGACCGAATTCACTCACATGTCAGTTTCCAGGTAGGGGTGTTCCGCAAGCGTCAACTTAAATACCCCAGCCTTAGACAAAACCTTCCTTAGATAGAGTTACTAATCAGTCACCATTCATAGACTATACTTTGATTTCCTAATTCTAATCTTATTAGAACTAGAAAACCTAAATCTTATTCAAGTTCTAAACACTTTAAAACTAATAATTAACTTAGGTTGCATGCATTTCTATGTTATAGTGCTTGATCATTCATCACATGAATAACTTTATACTATAACAAAATAATTCCTCACATGAATATAAATGCATGAGCATACTTTAATATAAAAAATATAACACTTATATTAATTAAATTAAAACATGCATTTAATTATATTATAACACTTATAATATAACCTATCATGCAAACTATATATTATAACTCTTATAATATAAATGATGCACGAAATGTTTAACCTAAGGTGGGATTTTAAATCTATATGACATACAATATACACATAGAAATTAATTAAATCATACATCTCATGCATAAAATAATTAAACAGCAAAAATTGACCGGTTTTGGCACCTAGGGGCATTTATTTAATTAAATAACATTAATATAACATTTATATTAATATTATTTAATAAAAAATTAAATAAAAAATAAAAAATACATTTTAAAAATAAATAATTAAATAAAAAATGTCCAAAAACTGCCCCACTAAGCAACTGCCCACGTTTCTGCAGAAAAACATCGCGAACTGCCCACTATCGCATGCAGCGTTGACTTCACTCAGCGTCCTCTCGCGCGGTAGCGCATTTACGCGGCTATCTGTAACACGCAATACTCTCATGGCACGCAGCGTTGAGACGTCGATGAATAGCGTCTCAACGTCGTCACCAGTACAGCAAACACCTTTGTTGTTTTGCTTCGATTTTCGCCCGTTTCCGCTCTGATTTCTTCACATCAACCCTTGCCACGAACAACACAGACTTACAGACTCGATTTATTTTCTAAATTGCCCAAAAAAAACACGGGCCCTTACATTTGATCTAAACGTGCCAAAACCGAAAACATCCAATTTTTGCAAACCAACAATCATCTCATGAATTAAGGCTTTATCCACCAAATTTTAATGAAAAATAATGCACAACAAAGAACCAACGAGTGGCTTGATACCAATTGAAGGGAATGAGAATCCCCGCACAGCGGAAGACGATGGAATCGTCGTGGTGAAGTTGTGCACTTAAGTTTTATTAAAATCTAGGCTAAACATGCTTCAACGGAAAGGAAAAACAGTAAAGTTTAAGATACTTACTTGTTGAAGACCCTCTTCAAAATCCTTTCCAGCGAATCACGAACTCTTTGTGCAATCTCGATCTCTTCGAATTCTTCTCTCGAACAAAAGTCAAACACAACCAATCAGAGTCTCGGTTGTTCTTCTTTTGGAAGAAGGAAAGTAGTGGGACTTTTGTGTTTTGGAGAAGGGAGGAGAGTGAAGGCAATGAGAATCCCCTTGCAGCGGAACACGAACGAATCGCCATGGTATCGTTACGCTACTCAAATTTCACTAAAATTAATTATTAAATAATTTAGGCTAAACATGCTCAAGATGAAAGGAAAAACAGTAAAGTTGAGTAAACTTACTTGTTGAAGACTATCTTCACAATTCCTTCAAACAAAATCACGAACTCTTCGATCCTGAATTTTTTCCACGAACAAGTACACAACACAACCACTCGGAGTCTCGGTTGTTCTTCTTTTGGAAAGAAGGAAAGTGGTGGGACTTTGTGTTTTGGAGAAGGGAGAAGAGTAGAGAGTAGAGAGAAAATTCTTCTCTTCTTTTTGGTGAGATCCAAAAAATGAGAGATTAGATTAGGAAACCCTTCTTGCAAATGGTTTAAATAGTGGAAATTGATGGAGTTAAAATCTCCACATTATTACCACTTTACCACAACTATAGGTTATGCAAATCATATTTGCATAACCATATATTATAAGATATCTCATATCTGATATTACAAATCACATTTGTATAATTGTGGATTTATTAAATTGAATCACATTCAATTTAATTCGTCTCAATTAATTTCTCCAATTAGCCCTAATTCAATAATTAGGCTAACCTATAGTTTATTATGAATCTCATTCACATTAAACTATATATTATATCATTCATATCTCATGTAAATGGCATAAATGCCCTTTCAGTGAAATTGAACACTTCAATTCACACCAAAACATTAACCCTTCTTTTAACCCAGATTGAGCCAACCGAGGGACCTAGTGAAATTGAACACTTAACGAATTCTGTGAGTGTCACCCTCAATCTTTAAGTTTCCAAGTATCCGTCCAAACAATAGCCACCGAAGGGTGAACCAAAAAGGAAAATCAACTAGGAAACTGTATCCCTTTCGAGAATTCACGGTGTTCCGACTCCCATGATCAGGCCCTTCGAAGGAATTGTCTGGTACAGGCCAAACTAGCAGGCAGAACATAGGCGTCTCACGGTTTGAATCGAAAGAAGAGACCGTGGATCCCGTTTTCACAAGTCCCGCTCCCACTCACTATAAGTACTCTCTCCATCCACGATGATATTGACCCATACAAATGCCATCCGAAGGGGGACGCTCCCATTTGCGCCATGAGGCCGAGTATAGATCTCACGGTGCGGACTTAACGGAGATTTGTGGTCGAAAATTAAATGTATCTTATACACTATATTTCCTCCAACTGAACACTTTATTTTTATTAGGGATTGACCTAGATAAAACGGCTAAAATTCACCTAAGTCTACCAATATAACTCTTATATGGTATTTAGCCTAAGTTTATAATCACATTATTACTTAGGTCTATGTGAGTAAATTAAAACACTTTTAATTAACGGCACTCACGATAAGTATAATCTAAGAATCTCCGGACCGAATTCACTCCCAGGTTAGTTTCTAGGTAGGGGTATTCCGCAAGCGTCAACTTAAATACCCCAGCTTTAGACAAAACCTTCCTTCGACAGAGTTACTAATCAGGTCACCATTCATAGACTAAACTTTGATTTTCTAATTCTAATCTTATTAGAACTAGAAAACCTAAGTCTAATTATTCAAGTTCTAAACACTTTAAAACTAATAATTAACTTAGGTTGCATGCATTTCTATGTTATAGTGCTTGATCATTCATCACATGAATAACTATATACTATAACAAAAATAATTCATCACATGAATATAAATGCATGAGCATACTTTAATCTAAAAAATATAATACTTATATTAATTAAATTAAAACATGCAATTAATTATATTATAACACTTATAATATAACCTATCATGCAAACTATATATTATAACTCTTATAATATAAATGATACATGAAAATGTTTAACCTAAGGTGGGATTTTAAATCTATATGACATACATTATGCACATAGAAATTTAATTAAATCATACATCACATGCATAAAATAATTAAATAGCAAAAATGGACCGATTTTGGCACTTAGGGGCAATTATTTAATTAAATAACATTAATATAATAATTATATTAATATTATTTAATAAAATAATTAAATAAAATAAAATAAAATACATTTTTACATAAATTAAAAAAAATCGAAAAAAACTGCCCACTAAAAAGCTACCAACTGTCCACGACTCGCGAAACTGCTCCTTGAACCGCCCACTACACATGCGGCATTGCAACGTCGTGGGCAGCGTTGCAACGCTGTCGCGTCCAGCGTCACGCCCCGCGTGCTCCACGCCGTGGCGTTGCAACGTTACGCCTAGAGTTGCAACGCTGCTCTACAGCCAAGCCAGCGCCCGCAAGGACAGCGTTGAGACGCCGAAGAACAGCGTCTCAACGCCGTCGACAGAACAGCAAACTCCTTTGCTTTTCTTCATAATTTTTCGCCCGTTTCTGCTCCGATTTCTTCACAGCAACCCTTGCCACGAACGACACAGACTTACACACTCGATTTATTTTCTAAATTACCCAAAAAACATGGGCTCTTACATTTGATCTCATCAAACAGAAAATAAATGTCCAAAAACAGAAACATCCAAAATTACAAACCAACATTCATCTCATGAATTAAGGCATTACCCACCTAATTTTAATGAAAAACAGTGCATAACAAAGAACCAACGAGTGTCTCTAATACAAATTGAAGTGAATGAGAATCTCGCGTAGCGGAAGACGATCGAATCGTTATGGTATCGTTACGCTACTTGAATTTCACTAAAATTAATTATCAAATAATTTAGGCTAAACATGCTCAAGATGAAAGGAAAAACAGTAAAGTTGAGTAAACTTACTTGTTGAAGACTATCTTCACAATTCCTTCCAACAAAATCACGAACTCTTCGTGTTCTCTCGAACTCTTCGATCCCGAATTTTTTTCACGAACAAGTACACAACACAACCACTCGGAGTCTCGGTTGTTCTTCTTTTGGAAATAAGGAAAGTGGTGAGACTTTGTGTTTTGGAGAAGGGAATAGAGTAGAGAGAAAATTCTTCTCTTCTTTTTGGTGAGATCCAAAAAATGAGAGATTAGATTAGGAAACCCTTCTTGCAAAGGGTTTAAATAGTGAAAATTGATGGAGTTAAAATCTCCACATTATTACCACTTTACCACAACTATAGGTTATGCAAATCATATTTGCATAACCATATATTATAAGATATCTCATATCTCATATTACAAATCACATTTGTATAATTGTGTATTTATTAAATTGAATCAAGCCCACGGTTTTGTACCCAAGCTACCAAAGATGAGAGGACTTCCGCAACTAGTAAGAAGAGAAAGAGGGATAGAGGATCCACTTGCCTTAACCCCCTAGAGGCTAAAAAATGCCATTTTGGACTTCCATTAAAAAGAATTGAGAGCTTTGGGATTCTTACACATCCCATCATCCAAAGAGACCATTTCGGATCAAAACCCTTTAAGTTAAGGACTTCTTCCAAAAATTCCCAATCTACATAGTCAAAGGCCTTCTCAAAGTCAAGCTTCAAAACCCAACCCTTCTTCTTCATAGTTCTATACTCCTCCACCACTTCGTTCGCGATTAAGACAGGGTCAAGGATGTTTCTACCATGAATAAAGGCATTTTGAACCTTTGAAATAATGGAGGAAAAAACACCTCTAAGCCTTTCTGCCAAAACTTTTGTAAGGATTTTATATGACGATGAAACCAAACTGATGAGTCTGAAAACCTTTACTGAACTAGCAAACTCCTTTTTCTGAATTAAACAAATAAATGTCTCCTTTTGCGCCACATTAAGCTTGCCATTGACAAAGAACTCCTCAAAGAGGCTCATCAAATTCACTTTTAAAAATTGCCAAAACTTGAGACAAAACTCCGTAGTAAACCCATCTGACCCTGGCGCTTTATTTTTCCCCAAGGGGCACACAAAATCTCATTGTGAGAGCCATGTACAACATCCCAATCTAGTGGAACAGGAAAAAATCTTCTTCCCAGAGCCTTGGAAAAAAGTGTGGAGAAGAAACCAATAACTTCATTCTCCATCTGCCAAGAGGATCTCAATAGATCCCCGTTTGCAGCTTTCAATTCAGAGATGAAACACCTTCTTTTCTTTGCTCCAGGAATATATGAAAGAAACTAGTGTTTTCATCCCCCTCCTTCAGCTATTGAAGCTTGCTTCTTTGGATTAGATTCCTTTCTTTTAGCACATAAAGGCTCAACAATTCCCCTTTGGCTTTGCCAAGGCAGACCCCCTATCCACTTTGGAATCCAACCACTGAATTTCGTCCAACAAGTCTTTTTCATTGCTTCTTCTTACTTTTTCATGCTCTACATACCATCTTTTCACTTTCGATTTCACTTTGCCAAGCTCGAAAGTAATTCGAAACCCAAACCATCCAAAGGAATTATCACTTCTCAGAGTAGTTTCAATAAACTTTACACAATCATTCATGGAGAGCCATGAATTGAGAAAACGAAAAGGAGAGGGAACTCGAGCCACTCCTTATTAATAAAGAAACAGTCAATCAAGGAACTCGAGCCCACATTCCCTGGTTTAGACCAAGTAAAACTCCCATTTGAAAGAGGAATTTCTAGCAATCCCAAGTCAACAATGATCTTATTGAACAATTTCATACCCCTGGTCACTCTTCGTTGGGGAAGTCTCTCATGTATCCATCGGGTAATGTTGAAATCCCCTCCCATGCACCAAGGCCCCTCACAATAACCATGCAGTGATCACCACTCTTCCCAAAGGAATTTCCTCTCCCTATAATGGTTGGGACCATAGAAATTTGATATCCACACATAGTCATCCTGATGATTGACTAATAACACCGAAAGGGAATATCCCCCTTTGAGTATTTCCTTTACCGTAACCTTGTTCTCATCCCACATAATTAACATACCACCAGACTTTCCCCAAGCTTCCACGTGCACCCAACCAATAGCCCTCGAACTCCAAACAAATTTAATCAAAACAGAATCCACCACTGTAAGTTTTGTCTCCTGAATCAAGACTAGTTCCGGGTTCAAATTTAACACAAATTTCTTTAATTGGAGCCTCTTGGAACTATCCCCAAGCCCCCTTGTATTCCACGAAAGATCTTCATTGCCTGAAAGGAGAAGACCTCCCACAACCTATTCTTTTAAACTGCAATCCACTTGATTTAATAAGGGAGCTGAAACACTGCAATTCAACAAAAGTGACAGTCTCCTTCCCTGCTGACTTCTTTTCTTTTGACGTTGGGGTTTCAAAGAGAGTTGCAAGATTTACACCAGGGGAACCAGAAAATATTTCTTAAGAAGGAGGGGTTCTAAAAACACTTACCTCAGGAGAGCTTAAACTTATCTCGGATTCCACTTCATCCTCAAAGTCCTTTCCCTTTACCAAATCAATAGAAGCCTTCAACCTATCTTCCCTTACTTGCGGCTGAAAAGAAGCTTTTACCAAAGCCTCCCCGTTAGACAACCTTTTGTTGGGATTTTTGTCCTAATCTCGTGTTTGTAAATTACTGTTTGAAATTAATAAAGTGTTAATTCATTTCTTAATTTTGTGTCTCACATTTTATACAAACTTTAACCAATAAACTAAGCTCCAGGGTCATTGAATACATGAGAGAATAAGAACTTGAACGGTGTAGTGGACACACAGGGATGATCACGTTCGAGTAAATGACCGAACGGTCTACAATATATGGATGGGGTTGGAGACCTAATCCTGGATACGCTGTGGATGTGGCCCGCTTTGTATTAAGATACAAACGAGGTGATCTGACTCGTTCATGTGGTTGACATGCGAGTGGGGGCATCCTGTGTAATGAGATTGTACAAGACCGAACCGTGAATTATTAGACCTACTGATGTAACACCGTTGATAGTAAGGACTAATAACTCGTGAGATGACCATTAGTGACTCGACACGAATCCACGGCGTGTTACGGACTCCTGTCTGCGGGGGTCTGTCCTTTGACTAGTACGGGTGAGGGTGGTCACAGTTACTCGCCCAAATGCCTATCTTCTTATAGACAAAACCAAGTAGGGAGCTGGGAACTTAACTATGCGAGATGGAATTCACTCGTTCCCGCCTTTAGGGAAACGAGAGGGGTTGTTCCCTTAAGTGCTGTCTCCAGGGCTTGGACAACAGGCGCCCACTCTCTCACTGGTACGAAAGAGTTGTTGTGTATGGTCGGACCATAGCAACGTTGTTGTTCATTAGAGGAGCAGTGGGGACTTAAGGAACAAGAAGTAGACACAGGGGTAAAACGGTAATTTGACCCAGCCGAGTCTACGAACAACTTGTGAAGGATTGACTCATGGTTATTAGTTATATCAGTGGACACGTAATATTCTGCACTAACAGGAGTGCAGCTACGAGCTTTGATTAACCGGGTCAAAGAGTTTGATAGGTTAATCTCGAATCATTGGAGCTCGTCACTGTAGGTCCATTAGGTCCCTCGGTTGGCTCAATCTGGGTTAAAAGAAGGGTTAATGTTTTGGTGTGAATTGAAGTGTTCAATTTCACTGAAAGGACATTTATATCATTTATATGAGATATGAATGATATAATATATAGTTTAATGTGAATGAGATTCATAGCAAAAATCAACCATTGCAGGGGTAAACAGGGATAAAGGAAGGGTAGATGATGTGGTAGATTGCCTAGGATGCAAAGTTGTGGGTTTCCCTTTTATTTACTTAGGGTTGTCGGTGGGAGGGCACCCCAAGTCAAGCTTGTTTTGGCAGTCGGTTAAGGACGCTTTTGGGAAAAAAGTGGATAGATGGAAACGTTTTAAATTGTCAAGGGAAGGAAGATTGACTCTTTGTTCTTCAGTGTTGTCTAGCATCCCTTTTTACTACTTCTCATTATTTGAAGTGTAGGTTGGAGTTTTAGTTGAGCTAGAAAAAATGATTCGAAATTTTTTTGGGAAGGAGGGAGCGGAAGTAGAATTAATCACCTTGCAAGATGGAATTGGGTTGCTACGGCTGGTGGCTTGGGTTTAGGAGAATTGGGAAGAAAGAATCAAGCTTTGTTAGCAAAGTGGGGTTGGCGGTTTGGCATGGAACCCTCCTCCTTATGGAGACAAGTCATTGTAAGCATCCATGGGATGGGGCGTGATGAGTGGAATCCTTCAAAGGCTAAGCATTGTTGTCTGAGAAATCCCTGGGTGAATGTTCTGAAGACGGGGTCTCCTCCTTGGTGCATTTTAAGCTGGGAAACGGCTTGACCATTCGATTTTGGGAAGATGTTTGGCTAGGGGACTCGGCTCTTATGTTAGCTTTTCCCTCCTTATTTGCTATCTCAATCAACAAAGATGGAAAGGTTGTTGAGTTTTGGGATGTCGATACTCGTTCATGGAGCTTAGCGTTCAGAAGAAATTTAAAAGAAGGGGAAGAGGGGGAGTTGTTGGCTCTGTTATCCCTGTTGAACTCATGCAAACCTTCCTCCAAAGATGATGCTAGTGTTGGGTTTTGTGCCCTAAAACTCGTAGTTTGTAATTATCTTCTAATTAATGTAATAAAGTGTTATTATTTCAATAAAGTGTTATTGTTCGTTATCTACGAGTTTGCCTTTATTTAAACCCTAAATCCAATAAACTAAACATCCAAGACTGTTAAATGAATCTCTAACTGAATGTAATGCACATAAAAAGGATCTCGGTTCAAGATACAGCCTAAAGGGTCTATAGTTAGGGGATAAGGTTTGGGTACCTTACCCTGGTTAAACTATGGATGTGGCCCACTTTATATTTGATGCAAACACAGTGATCCTAACGTGTTCGTATAGATGACATGTGAGTGGGGATATCCTATGTAATAAGATTACATAAGACCGGACCACGAAATAGTAATCTCTAGTTGTAACTCCATTGACTAGTTAGGTTTCTATTTCACTAGGATGACCTAGGCAACTTGATCTCAATCCTGAGCAGGTTACGAACTCCTATTCGCAAGGGATTGTCCTTTGACTAGTATGGGTGAGAGTGGCCAGATTCGCCGACTCAATATGCCTACCTTTTTGGGGACAAGATCGAGTGAGTGGCTGGGAACTTAACTTAGCAAGATGGAATTCACTCCTTCCCGCCTACTAGGGTAAGTAGAGGAATGTTCCCTTAAGTGGTGTCTCCGGGACTTGAACAAAGGGCCCGACCCTCTCATTGTCCCGAGAGGGACTCTGTTTGTTGGTAGGACCACAAACAAATTGTTCATTAGAGGAGCACTGGTACTTAAGGTACAAGATGTAACCTGAGGGGTAAAGCGGTAATTTGACCCGGTGGTGTTACGAACATTCGTGAAAGATTGACTTCTTTGTTATTGGTCAATATCCATGGACACGAAATATATCTCTGCGGTGAGAAGAGTGCAGTTGTGGGACTTTAGTGGAGTGTTCCCGCAGTTAACGAATGTTGATTGGGAGGTTAATGAGATTAACCGAGCAATCATTTATCGTTGGAGCTTCTGATCTGTAGGTCCATTAGGTCCACCTTCTAGCTCGTAAAGGGTTCTTAGATCATTTGAATTTGAAATGTTCAAATTCATTAGGGAATATATTTAATGTATTTAGATACAATATAATATATAGTTTTGGAACTATATATTATAAATTTAATGTGAATATGATTCATATTAAATTATATAAGAGAATTGAATATTTGAAAGAGTTCAAATATTATATTAAATGTGAATGTGATTCACATTTGAAAACTATAGGTTAAAATTTAATGTGCACCGGATGTACATTAAAACTATAGGTTAAAGGGGTAATATGATTAAATGAGATTTAATCTAAATTAAATATATAATATTTAATTTGTATTATTTAAATATGATTTAAATTAATAATTAAATTTGATTTAATTATTATTTAATTATTATTATTATTATTATTTTAATAATAAAATAAGGAAACGTGTCATCCAGACACGTTCCCACTACCCTCCCCCCTTCTTCTCCCTATCGACAGTTTAACAGGGAGAAGAGGGTTGATGATCGATGATCGATCATTGGATCATTTTTCTGGCAATTAGAGAATTGCTGCAAAAAAAACTCTCTCTCTCACACTCTCATTCCTAATTCCTCCAATTGTTGGAATCCTTCCCACCAAGGAAGATCTAAGCACTCAGAGACATAGTGGGTTTTTCTCGTGGTGCTATCCTACTGAAGAAAACAGAGAAGTTTCTTGGGAGTTACTGGAATTTGCTTGGAGCAAGGAGTTGCTGCGAGTCCTACAAAGGTAAACATTTATTCCTCTCCCTTCTTAGTTTAATTGTTAAACTTAGTACGTTTGTATGCTACTTTTTTTATTAGTATACCCTTTGCTTTTAACATGGACGAAGGAGCGAAGCTGCTTTCCCGATGAAAGAGGGGCAGGAGCTGGATGAGAAGAAACTCTCATGTCCGGTTCTGTAGTAGAGATGGAATTGAGAAATAACCATCAACTATAACCCCAAAAGAACCAGATTTCGTAAATACCATAGAGGAAGAATCGTCGCAAGGCTCATTTTGAGTTGTGGGTCATAGGGGGGTTTATCTGATTCCATGCCTAATTAGATTAGAGTTATTTATATGCTTGTTCTATATGTTTGTCAATGTACTGGTTTTTTGTTTCAATTAAAACAATCAAGCAATTTACGATCCCAAACACGTTTTCGTTGCTCAAGGAGATCATATCTCCATCAATTGGTATCAGAGCAATGCTTGATTTATTTTTGATGAAACAAAATTGCATTGATTTTGGTGGGAATTGCATTGGTTTTTTGTAAAACTGTTTAGGAGTTTTTTTGCCATAGTTTACTTTTGATTTGATCAAATTATTGTAAATGCCCCTGCGTTTTTTGAGCAAATAAAGTGCATAATTGAGTCTGTAAATGAGTTACGAGTCGTTCGGGACCAATTTCAAGCAATTTGGTGGAGAATCGAGGGAGAAATTGTAAGTTGAAGCTGCTGTGTTCGTGGAAGAAAGTTGTTGCCGGCGGCGAAGATTATTAACGCTACTACTAGCGGCGTTACAGCGCCGTTCATCAGCGTTACACGCGTTGACGGCCAACCACGCGCGCGGCGTCCCCCTATCGACGCAGCGTGCGTTCAAAGTCGGCGGCATTGCAAAGCAGCCCCTCAGCGTTGCAACGCCATCCCGATAGAAGGCGCGCATAAGGACAAAGCGGGCGTTGCAACGCCGTGGTGCATTCCAGCAGCTGCAAACCAGTTCAGCGGTTCAGATTCTTTTTCGGTCCGATTCGAGCGGTTCAAGCTCGGTTCAAGGTGTTTTGGACCGGTTTTATGTAATAAAATTAATGTAATTTTATTATTTTGTACTTTAGGGGCCAAAATATTCCGATTTTACAGCTTTATGTCTTTATGAATGTCATTTAGAATATTCCCACCTTAGAATAAGCATGTTCATGCATTTTATTTGTATAAATGTTATATGAATATGATTGAAAATGCATGATTAGTTTATTTTTCATGAGTAATTAGTTATAAGTGTTATAATTAGATTATATGAAAAATAAATTGCATGGAGCATGAAATTACTTAGTTTAAAATAAATGTTATTTTATTTAAGTAATTTTAATTATTCAATTAGTTGAATATTTTTTTTATAATTCCAATTTGAAAAATTAATGGTTGGATTTATAATATAGTTTCTTTATCATAGGTTAATAATTAAATTTATAAAAGTTATAAATTAAAGGAGTTTTAGAAACTATAAGCTATAATAAAGAAATGCATGCAAACATAGGAACTTGGGTTAAAATTATTAATTAATTTCAAATCGTTTAAAATTAACTTAGACCTAAGTTTTAATTTCTAATAGGATTAGAAATTAGTCTTACGTAGTTTTTTAAATAGTTTAAAATCTAGTAGGACGTTGGAACTTTGGTTATAAGGGAACTCTACCGGTGAAGTTTTGTCTAAGGCTGGGGGTACTTAAGCTGACGGTTAACTGAACACCTCCTACCTGGGAACTGACCCGGAGCTTGAGTTGAATTAACCTTAGTTCTATTTTATCTCTAGGTAATTAAAATGTTTATTCACCTAGACATAAGGTTAAAAGACCTAGTTATAATAGTTATAATAGGCATAAACTTAGATAGATTCTTTTAGCTAGAATCAGACTAAGTTAAACCTATACCCTAATCTTAGGAGCTTCAGTGGGAGAAAACGAGATGTTCGCATCGAGTTTACTCTCACGTCCTCAAGAGTTCACACCGTGAGTTCCATGCTCGGCCACGTGGCGTCAATAGGCGCGTCCCCTACGGTATGTGTTTGCATGGTTCAATACCAAGGTGGATGAGGAAGTATTCATAGTAAATGGGAGCGGGGACGCGTGTCAACGTATCCTACGGTCTCTCCATTAGGTCAAGACAGTGAGATTTCTATAGTCCGCTTGCTAGGTTTGTCTGGAGCAGCCAAACCCTACGGAGGGCCCGACTATAGGGATCGGAACACCGCGAACTCCAGAAATGGATAGGGTCTCTTAGGTTATTTGCCAACAGTTGTCTTTCTTAATAGTAGCCTGTTGGCTCGGGTCTATTGGATCTGAAAATGGTAGGGTCACATTTACGGCATGAGTTAAGTTAGTTAACAAGTCCTTGACCAAATAAATGGTAGCTAATGACCATTGGAACATGAGATGTTCTGGTAGTGAGAATTGGCTGAGAAAGTCTTAATTCAAAGGAGGAATGGTGATGCCTGAGCCAGAAGGCTTTTGTTCTAAACCCTTGAAGTATCGTTGCAAAATTGAAGGTTTAATTTAAACATTAGGTTTAGTTTAAACACTAGGGTTCTTTAATAATTTTGCCAAATTTGATTGGTTTTTACAATGGGTTAAAAGGCATAACTAATTAGAACTATTTTGGTTTTCAACATGTCGTCCTCAATAATAGCCTTACTTAAAAGCGATCGTTTAACTGGTAAAACTTTTACTACGTGGAAGTCCAACTTGAATACGATTCTCGTTGTTGACGACCTACACGGTTTATCTTTGTCGAGAGCGTCCTCGGTCCTGCGCCGTAACGCTCCTCAATCATTGGGAGGCGACGATCCGTGGATCAAGGCCAATGATAAGGCCAAGGTCTACATTTTGGCTAGTGTTTCTGAAATTCTGGCCAAAAAGCACGAGGGCATGGTCTCAACTCGTGAGATCATGAGTTCGCTGCAGGAAATGATTGGACAACCGTCTGGACTCGGCACGAATCCCTCAAATACGTTTATAACTCCCGTATGAAGGAGGGGTCATCGGTGAGAGAACACGTTCTTGATCGATGGTCCACTTCAACGTGGTTGAGATGAGCGGAGGCGGTCATTGACGAGCTAAGTCGGTATCGTTCATTCGGAATCTCTTAGAAGAGTTTCACGCAATTCGCGACAATGCGATGATGAACAAGATAGAGTATAACCTGACTACTCTCCTTAATGAACTACAAACTTTCAAGTCTCTTATGATGAATAAGGGACAGGCTGATGGAGAGGCAAATTTGTTTGCCCATTCCAGAAGGTTCCAGAAGGGTTCATCCTCTGGGACTAAGTCCTGTAGCTCATCTTCTGGGCTTAAGAAGACCCAAAAGAAGAAAATGGGAGGGAAAGGGAAGGCACCTGCCGCTGACAAAGGCAATGGAAAAGCCAAGGTTGCAGATAAAGAAAAATGTTTCCACTGCAACGTGGATGGGCATTGGAAGCGAAACTGCCCAAAATACCTTGTTGAGCTCAAAGAGAAGAAAGATAAATTAGATTTACTTATTCTTGAAACATGTTTAGTGGAAAATGATGATTTGACCTGGATACTTGATTCAGGAGCCACTAATCACGTTT
The DNA here is from genome assembly GCA_036507285.1 of Trichosanthes cucumerina. Taxonomy (NCBI): domain Eukaryota; kingdom Viridiplantae; phylum Streptophyta; class Magnoliopsida; order Cucurbitales; family Cucurbitaceae; genus Trichosanthes; species Trichosanthes cucumerina. Next base: position 34,852,071 of record CM071842.1, on the reverse strand, counting down.
GCTCTTCATTTCAGGAAACTAGTTCCTTCAAGGAGCTCAAAGAGGGTGAGATGACGCTTAGGGTTGGAACGGGAGACGTCGTCTCAGCTCGTGCAGTAGGAGATGCCAAGCTATTTTTCGGAGATAGATTTCTTTTATTAAAAAATCTGTATATAGTTCCTAAGCTTAAAAGGAACTTAATTTCTATCTCTTGTTTAATAGAACTTGGATATTGTATTTCTTTTCAATTAATGAAGCGTTCATTTTGAAAAGAAGGTGTCAATATATGTTCGCTAAATTGAAAAATGGCTTGTCACGTCATTGAAACCGAATAAAACCAACGCAATTTTAAATCATGAGATGTTTAAAAATGCTAGTACTCAAAATAAAAGGCAAAGAATTTCTCCAAATAATAATACCTATCTATGGCATCTTAGACTTGGTCATATTAATCTCAACCGGATTGAGAGACTCTCTAAGAATGGACTTCTAAATAAGTTAGAAGATGATTCTTTACCTCTTTGTGAATCATGCTTGGAGGTAAAATGACCAAGCGACCTTTTCTTGGAAAAGGTTACTGAGTAGTAGAGAGCCCCTAGAACTTGTGCATTCGGATCTTTGTGGTCCGGTGAATGTCAAAGCTCGAGGAGAATGCGAATATTTCATCTCTTTCATAGATGATTATTCGAGGTATGGTTATCTATATCTAATGCATCACAAGTCCAAGCTCTTAAAAAGTTCAAAGAGTATAATTTGAAGTAGAGAATGCATTAGAAAACCATTAAAACACTTCGATCCGATCGAGGTGGTGAGTATATGGATTTGAGATTCGGGACTATTTGATAGAACATGGAATTAAGTCTCAACTCATTGCACCTAATACACCACAAAGAAATGGTGTGTCGGAAAGGAGAAATAGAACCTTGTTAGATATGGTTCGTTTCTATGATGAGCTATGCTCAATTGCATCTCGTTTTGGGGATACGCGAGAGAGGCTGCAGATTCAAATCTTGAATAGTGTTCCATCAAAAAGTGTTTCAGAAACACCTTTTGAACTGTGGAAGGGGCGTAAACCTAGTTTACAACACTTCAGGATCTAGGGTTGTCCGACACACGTGCTTGTGACAAACCCAAAGAAACTGGAACCTCGTTCAATATTGTGCCAATTTGTTGGCTATCCCAAAGAAACGAGAGGTGGTCTTTTCTACGACCCACAAGAAAACAAGGTGATTGTATTGACAAACGCCACGTTCTTGGAGGAAGATCACATGAGGAACCACATACCGCGTAGTAAATTAGTACTAAATGAAGCTACTCATGAACCAACAAGAGTTGTTGATCAAGCTGGACCTTCATCAAGAGTTGATGGAAGAGCCAGCACCTCAAGTCGGTCTCGCCCTTCTCAATCGTTGGGAATGCCTCGACGCAGTGGGAGAGTTGTTTCCCAACCTGACCGCTACTTGGGTTTAGCTGAAACTCAAGTTGTCATACCTGATGACGGCGTAGAAGATCCCATTGTCTTATAAACAGGCAATGAATGACGAAGACAAGGACCAATGGATCAAAGCCATGGACCTTGAAATGGAGTCAATGGACTTCAATTCAGTATGGGAACTTGTAGACAAACCTGAAGGGGTTAGACCCATAGGGTGTAAATGGATCTATAAGAGAAAGAGAGATGCAGCCGGAAAGGTACAAACCTTTAAGGCTAGACTTGTAGCAAAAGGTTTTACCCAAAGGGAAGGAGTTGACTATGAAGAAACTTTTTCCCTGTTGCTATCTTTGAAGTCTATAAGGATACTCTTGTCCATAGCCGCATTTTATGATTATGAAATTTGGCAAATGGACGTCAAGATCACCTTTTGAATGGTAATCTTGGCGAGAGCATCTATATGTCTCAGCCCGAAGGGTTCATAGCCCAAGTTCAGGAGCAAAAAGTTTGCAAGCTCAATCGATCCATTTATGGGTTGAAACAAGCCTCAAGATCTCGGAATATAAGATTTGATAATGCGATCAAGTCTTATGGCTTTGACCAAAACGTTGATGAGCCTTGTGTTTACAAGAGGATCATCAACGACAAAGTAGCTTTGTTAGTACTTTATGTGGATGATTCCTACTCATTGGGAATGATGTAGGATACCTTACTGACATAAAGAATTGGCTAGCGACCCAATTTCAAATGAAAGATTTGGGAGAGGCGCAATATGTTCTTGGGATTCAGATCTTCAGGAATCGCAAGAACAGAACGCTAGCACTGTCTCAAGCGTCTTATATCGACAAAATGTTGTCAAGATATTCGATGCAGAATTCCAAGAAGGACTTATTACCCTTCAGGCATGGAGTTCATCTGTCTAGGGAACAGTGTCCCAAGACACCTCAAGAAGTTGAGGATATGAGACATATTCCCTATGCCTCTGCAGTAGGTAGCTTAATTTATGTTATGTCGTGCACGAGGCCGGACATTTGTTATGCAGTGGAAATAGTCAGTAGGTACCAGTCCAATCCAGGGTTAGACCACTGGACAACAGTTAAAAATATCCTCAAGTATCTTAGGAGAACGAGGAATTATACGCTTGTGTATGGGAATAAGGCTTTGATTATTACTGGATACACTGATTCTGATTTTCAGACCGATAAGGATTCTCGAAAATCCACATCGGGATCAGTTTTCACCCTTAACGGGTGAGCTATAATATGGCGAAGCATCAAGCAAGGATGCATCGCTGACTCCACGATGGAGGCTGAGTATGTCGCTACTTGTGAAGCAGCTAAAGAGGTTGTTTGGCTAAGGAAATTCCCTTACGATTTGGAAGTTGTTCCAAATATGGAATCTCCCATCACCTTATCATTGTGACAACAGTGGTGCGGTAGCCAATTCGAAGGAACCTCGCAGCCATAAGTGAGGTAAGCACATCGAGAGGAAGTATCACCTGATACGAGAAATACTGCAATGAGGAGATGTGACAGTCACGAAGATCCCTTCGAAGCACAATATTGCTGATCCATTTACAAAGACTCTCACGGCTAAAGTGTTCGAGGGTCATCTGGAAAGTCTGGGTCTACGAGAGATTACATAGGCTAAATCTAGGGCAAGTGGGAGATATGTAATGGGGTATATGGATGCCCTAGTTTATTGTATTTATATCTCTATAACCACTGTTTTATATTATGTTGTACCCCACTAGAGTTTTAGTCCAAGTGGGAGTTTGTTGGGTTTTGTGCCCTAAAACTAGTAGTTTGTAATTATGTTCTAATTAATGTAATAAAGTGTTATTATTTCAATAAAGTGTTATTGTTCGTTATCTACGAGTTTGCCTTTATTTAAACCCTAAATCCAATAAACTAAACATCAAAGGTACATTAAATGAATCTCTAAGCCTGAATGTAATGCACATAAAAAGGATCTCGGTTCGAGATACAACCTAAAGGGTCTATAGTTAGGGGATAAGGTTTGGGTACCTTACTCTGGTTAAACTATGGATGTGGCCCACTTTGTATTTGATGCAAACACAGTGATCCTAACGTGTTCGTATAGATGACATGTGAGTGGGGATATCCTATGTAATGAGATTACATAAGACCGGACCACGAAATAGTAATCTCTAGTTGTAACTCCGTTGACTAGTTAGGTTTCTATTTCACTTGGATGACCTAGGCAACTTGATCTCAATCTGAAAGGGTGTTACGAACTCACATTCGCGAGGGATTGTCCTTTGACTAGTATGGGTGAGAGTGGCAGATTCACCGACTCAATATGTCTACCTTCTTGGGGACAAGACCGAGTGAGCGGTGGGAACTTAACTTAGCAAGATGGAATTCACTCCTTCCCGCCTACTAGGGTAAGTAGAGGAATGTTCCCTTAAGTGGTGTCTCGGGACTTGAACAAAGGCCCGACCCTCTCATTGGCCCGAGAGGGACTCTGTTTGTTGGTAGGACCACAAACAAATTGTTCATTAGAGAAGCACTTTGGTACTTAAGGTACAAGATGTAACTTGATGGTAAAGCGGTAATTTGACCCATGGTGGTGTTACGAACATTCGTGAAGGATTGACTTGCTTTGTTATTGGTCAATATCCATGGACACGAGAAATATATCTGCGGTGAGAAGAGTGCGGTTGTGGGACTTTAGTGGAGTGTTCCATGATTAACGAATGTTGATTGGGAGGTTAATGAGATTAACCAAGCAATCTTGTATCGTTGCAGCTTCTGATTTGTAGGTCCATTAGGTCCACCTTCTAGCTCGTAAAGGGTTCTTAGATCATTTGAATTTGAAATGTTCAAATTCATTAGGGAATATATTTAATGTATTTAGATACAATATAATATATAGTTTTGGAACTATATATTATAAATTTAATGTGAATATGATTCATATTAAATTATATAAGAGAATTGAATATTTGAAAGAGTTCAAATATTATATTAAATGTGAATGTGATTCACATTTGAAAACTATAGGTTAAAATTTAATGTGCACCGAATGTACATTAAAACTATAGGTTAAAGGGGTAATATGATTAAATGAGATTTAATCCAAATTAAATTTATGATATTTAATTTGCATTATTTAAATATGATTTAAATTAATAATTAAATTTAATTTAATTATTATTTAATTATTATTATTATTATTATTTTAATAATAAAATAAGGGAACGTGTCATCCAGACACGTTCCCACTACCCCCTTCTTCTCCCTATCGACAGTTTAACAGGGAGAAGATGGTTGATGATCGATGATCGATCATTGAATCATTTTTCTGGCAATTAGAGAATTGCTGCAAAAAAACTCTCTCTCTCACACTCTCATTCCTAATTCCTCCAATTGTTGGAATCTTTCTCACCAATGAAGATCTAAGCACTCAGAGACATAGTGGGTTTTCCTCGTGGTGCTGTCCTACTGAAGAAAACAGAGAAGTTTCTTGGGAGTTACTGGAATTTGCTTGGAGCAAGGAGTTGCTGCGAGTCTACAAAGGTAAACATTTATTCCTCTCCCTTCTTAGTTTAATTGTTAAACTTAGTACGTTTGTATGCTATTATCCATGCCTAATTAGATTAGAGTTATTTATATGCTTGTTCTGTATGTTTGTCAATGTACTGGTTTTTTGTTTCAATTAAAACAATCAAGCAATTTACGATCCCAAACACGTTTCCGCTGCTCAAGGAGAACAGATCTCCATCAGCTAGATCCTAGTCTGTTGATGCGCATGGGTTGTTCTCAGTTAATTCGTTGGTTTGCCACTTTAGAAAGGGGGATCCTTTGGATAAAACCCTTTTTCAGACCATTTGGTCTTCAATTAGTCCTCGACGGGCTAATGTTCTGATTTGGATTATGATTCATGGTTGCCTTAACACAGATGATGTCCTGCAAAAATAGCTCCCTTATTCAGCTCTCTGGCCTTCAATTTGCTCTCTTTACCACAAAGCGTCTGAGACTGGGATCCATTTATTTTTCCAGTGCGACTATGCTTCCAGTTGTTGGTTTAGTTTGTTCAGAATGTTTGAAATGGCGTGGATCTTCACAAATTTGGTCCCTGACTCCGTTGAACAACTGCTCGCGGGACCCAGGCTGGGGCCTAAAGCTTTGTTGCTTTGGAGGAATGGTGTTAAGGCAATCCTGCAGGGTCTTTGGTTCGAAAGAAACCAACGGATTTTTGAAGACAAATTCCAGGCTTGGTTGCCACTTTTGGATGCGAGTCTTCTAAAAGCATTTTCTTGGTGTGCTCTCTCCAAACCCTTTGCCCCTTATTCCTTGGTCGACATTTGTATAAGCTAGGACCCCTTTATTTTTGGAAATTAGTTATCCTTTTGTCTCTTGGGTTTGTTTTTGTTTTTGGTACTTGTTTTGATGTGTTTTTTCTGATTGCTCTTCGGATCTTTGGATAGGCCTATTTTTTTCTTTTTGTCTCCAGTTTTGGTTCTCTCTTGTTTCTTTGGATTTTCCTCCTGTTGGAGTGATTTTTGTTGTAATTGTTCTTTTTTCATTACTTCAATGAAAGCTTTGTTATCTTTAAAAAAAAAAAACACAAGTTTAAGTGTTAAAATTAATTCTCTAAAAAAAATTAAAACAAATATGCTTATGAAATTTTTTAGACAGCAAAATATTTCAATATATCTTATAAAAAAATAATAAGTATGAAAACTTGGGATTAGAGTCTCAATCAAAACTACAACAAAACAAAATACATTTAAAAGGATTTTAAAAAAATCGTCTAACATAAACATACCTTAGTAATGAAGGCATCTACTCCTTTTACAAGGTTTAAATTCTCACCCCCATGACCTTAGCTTCTTCAACCAAATGATGATTTCAATAAACAGAAAAAACACATTAAACTATTATATGCTTGACGAAGCATATCTGTGGATGATCATCCTTTTCATTTCTGGGCAAAATATGATCATTGATGAATAAACCATACAAATACATCAATAGTTTAACAACAACAATAAACATGAACTAAACTAAACCTACAATTAACACAACTACAAACCTTGTATTCTACAATCTTATAGCTCAAATCCGAATCAGAAGTACCATTGAAGGCAATATCTGAAGGTTGATAATGGCTAAAAATGCAATGGTCAGCTTTTCTCCGCCCTCTTTTTGAAACTAGTTCTCGGAATCAGTGAGATCAGATGGACTCACAAGTTCTCCCATACTTGCAGAAGAAAAAGATTCAGTAGATTCTATTGTTGAAAGAGAGGAAGCAGTATCATCTGAACCCGAGACATCCTCGTCGTGTAGAATAATGTGATCATCATCCATCTCGGAACCATCAGACCCATCAGCTCCTAGTAGTAATTTATTGATCGCAGACTTGGCAGTTTCAACAAACCGTTCATCCTCAGGGAGGGCACTAATCAGACATAGTAGTTCAGTTTTTCTTTTCCATTAAAAAAAAAAACAGCGAAACAGTGAAAGAAAATCGATACGGCATATGTGTATGCGAGCGGTAAAGAGAAAGAGAAAGAGAGAGACCTTTGTGGATCAATGCCTCTAGCAGAAAACGTCCTGATGGCACGAGCAATGATGGCGGATGCAATCTGATGGATGTGGCGAGACGGATAACCAGCAAAACGTGCTATTTCAACAGTGAAGTGCATATCTAGAATCAACTGCCAAGAAAAAGATATAAGCTCAGCATAGCGCACATTTAGAAATATGAACTGATGCAAAGGTTACTCATAAATACAATCTTCTTTAGTTTTTCATTTTTGATCAAAAGAGTCTTCTTTAAACATGGGATAGATGTGGCAGTAGACAAATAATATTCTGAAACATTGCCCCAATAAAAGAATTTTCTGCCTGAATTTTTTCTTTTCTTTTCTTTTTGGAGAGAGTAATGATATGCAATAACAAAGTCCATTTAGATAGTACTAATACGCAATAGCTTTTTTTTGCAGGTGTACCATTGTGCACTATTATTTTCATATTACTGACAAAGACAACCATTAAGCTCTATAACATTTTGTTATTAGAAAAGAAGAGAACTCATATGATTTCGATATCTTCCATAAGAGATTTAAACACAAACTAATCATCCAATTACTATAAGACTAGAATGCAAAACTGAGCACGGATGAGTTTATCTCAGAAAGTCTGATGATACAGCATACATACCTCAAAAAACCAACTCTTCGCATAGATTAGAAAGAAAAAAAATATATAGGTTATGAAGAAAAAAATAATAACTGCCATTTAATTGTGCTTTCCTAAAAATTGTAAAACTTTCCTTTGCAAAAAAAAATTGTAAAACTTTAATTTCAAATTTATTCTTGTTTTCTTTTCTTTTGTTATATTAATTTCAAAACATAATCCATCTAAGTTCATTTATAACAAGAGATAGATCGTTGAATATGCAAATTACCTCCACAAGACCCAAAAAAAACGTTTATAATTGGCAATCTTTCTTGTAACATACCTTTTGGTGTTTGGAGTTTCCTCCATTTCATTCATCAATGAAATTGTTTCTTATATCAAAAAAAAAAACATATATCTGTTTCTACATTCTACAAATTTTATTCCAGAGATTTTTTTACAAAATTATTTTACCAAACAAACTATGAGCCAGAATTTTATTTTTCTGTTAATTAAAAATAAACCGTTTTTAACACAACTATCAAACAACATCCACCAACATATTGTTTCAACTTTACAAATGATAAGGGGTGTCGTGTAGTCGAATGCACTTTCAGAAGACATATACCTGCTGCAACCCGAATGGTAGGAGATTAACTGAATCATCTTCAAAAACGCCCCAAAACTCTTGTTCATCAGACAACCAGATGAGGACGGTCTCTGTCAGCCTAGCAAGCAAAATCTTTTGTATTCTCTTTCCCGAGCAAGACATCTCCTGCAACAGTTGCTAACTGTTGCAATCTTGCAAATAGTGCCTGCAATTATACCAGAAATCATGTTATTAGCATGATAACAGATATGCCAACAGAAGTAAGCAAGAAGTTTTTTAATTTTTTATTTTTTAGAAAAAGGAGTTTGAACAGGCAGAAGCCAGCAATAAGGCGTAATCATAATGTTGTTAATTCAGTCCCTGTCCATCAAACTTGATCAGAGAATACTATTTAATCTCTTATCAAGTTGGCCTTTGACCTCTTATAATTTTACACAATTTAACTCCTGGAAACTTGTGTGTTTATACTAATTGTTAGTAACTCAAATTAGTTTTGAGTTGGTCTAGTCAATTTCTAGCTTCTAGGAAATAGGTTATTTTTAGTGTAGTCAAGTCTAAGCTCCTATTCTTGTAGAGGTAGTGGGATTAGTTGCTAACATTGTGAACTCTATTTTTAGACTTTATATGGAGCATTTCAGAATGAAACAAACACACTTCCCATTTTTCTCATTTCTCTCTCAATAGTTACAATAATAGTGGTATCGGAGCCATAAATTCTTAAGGGATCTGTGAGTGAAAATCAGTGAAATATCTTTGAGAGAAACTGAGTGATACACCTAGAGATGGAGTTAGGATCAAACAGACTTTCTTCATTGGCTCCACTTGGGTTTGATGGTGAAAACTACCAGGCATGGGCCATCATAATGCAAGCCTACATGGAGAGTTGTGATTATTGGGCAACAATTGAGTAAGATTATGAGATTGCTCCACTTTCTGATAACCCAACAATATAACAGATCAAGACTCATAAGGAGTGGGTCACTAGGAAAGCAAGGACTCGAGCTTGCCTATATGCAGCTGTGTCTCCCGCCATATTCAACAAAATTATGGCCTTGAAGTCGCCAAAGGAGATTTTGGAGTTTCTCAAAAATGATTATGAAGGTGATGAGAGGATTAAAGGCACGAAAGTGTTGAACTTGGTGCGAGAATTCGAGAGAATGCAAATGAAGGATTCTGAGTCCATTAAAGAGTACTCAGATAAGTTGATTGGGATTGCTAACAAGGCAAGAGTATTAGGAACCGATTTATCTGACAATAGATTTGTTCAGAAGATTCTGGTTTCAATACCTAAGAGATATGAAGCAACCATTACTTTCTTAGAAAATACTAAAGACCTCTTAAAACTCAAGGTGATAGAAGTAGTTAGTGCATTGCAAGCACAAGAGCAGAGGAGGTTAATGAGGCAAGAAGGAAGCATTGAGGGAGCACTGAAAGCTAGAGTGCAGCAGGGAGAAGGTAGAAGAGAGAAAAAATGGAAAGGGAAGAAGGGAAATGGCAATAGTAGCTCAGAGTTTGTTGCAAAGGATATTGGTAGTACATGCAAGCACTGTGGGAAGCAGAATCATCCACATTTCAGATTCTGGAGAAGGCCAGATGTGAAGTGTAGAAGGTGTCATTTATTGGGGCACATTGAACGATTCTATAAGGAAACAAAAACTCAACAGCAAGGAGGAGCACATACTGCAGTACAACAAGAAGAAGACCAACTCTTTGTGGCTACTTGTTTTTCATCAGTCACTCAATGTTATGGTTGGTTGGTTGATAGTGGGTGTACCAATCACATGACAAGTGACAAAGAATTGTTCAACGACCTTGACAAATCATTCAAGTCAATGGTGAAGATAGGAAACGGTGAGTATCTAGAAGTAAAGATGAAAGACACAGTGTCAATAGAGAGTTGTGTTGGAACCAAGTTGATTACCAAAGTGTTGCTTGTCCCGGAGATTGATCAAAACTTGTTAAGCGTTGGTCAATTAGTAGAGAAGAGATTCAAAGTGTTGTTTGAAGAAGGAAAGTGCCTCATTTTTTATTCCAATGAGAATGACTTGTTCAAAATAAAGATGCAACGCAAAATCTTCTCGTTGGATCCACTTGAGAATGAGCAAATAGCTTTCAAGTGTCAAGTGAATGACACTGAGTTATGGCACAAGAGGTCGGGGTATTTTCATCAGAAAGGGTTGCAGTACCTGAAGAAAACTGAGATGGCAGTAGGAGTACCAATTCTGGAGGAGTTGAAAACAAAATGCTTAACTTGTTTAACTGGGAGGCAAACAAGGTTGTCATTCAAGAAGTCACAATGGAAAGCAACTGAAAAGTTGCAGCTCATGCACACTGACTTGTATGAATCTCAACCAACTCTCTCACTAAATGGTAGCAGGTATTTCATTATCTTTATTGATGATTATACCAGAATGTGTTGGATATATTTCATGAAGCATAAGTCTGAAGTAGCTAAAGTGTTTCTGAAGTTTAAGAGATGGGTTGAGAATCAAAGTGGTTGTAAGATTCAGGTGGTGAGAACTGATAATGGGACTGAATATACATCTCAACGGTTCAATTCCTTCTGTGAAAAATCTGGGATAGAGCATCAACTCACTGTTCCATATTCTCCACAACAAAATGGAGTCAGCGAGAGGAAGAACGGGAGTATTATGGAGATGACAAAATGCTTATTGCATGAGAAAAACTTACTAAAGGAATTTTGGGTTGAAGCAGCAAACACAACAGTCTTTCTATTGAATAGACTACCTACGAGGGTATTGGAGAAGAAGACACCTTATGAAGCTTGGTTTGATACTAAACCAAAACTGACAAATTTGAAGGTGTTTGGTTGTTTGTGTTTTTTTTATATTCTACAGGCAAAGAGAGACAAGTTGAGTGAAAAGGTCGAACCAGGAATCTTTATAGGCTATAGCATGGTGTCCAAGGCCTACAAGATCTATCAACCTCACACAAAGAAGATGGTAATTAGCAGAGATGTTCAGTTCTTGGAAGATGAGAGGTGGGACTGGACAGAAGAAGCAGAGGTGAAGCAACAAAAAGTCTCTCTGGACCCTGATGAATTAGTTGATGATGCACCAGTTAGAGGGACTAGAGTTTTGAGTGAGGTGTATGAAAGAAGTAATGTAGCTGCATTAGAGCCTGCAGGATATGAAGAAGCTAAAAGAGATACGAAGTGGATGGAGACAATGAAGGACGAGTTGAGTATGATAGAGAAGAACAATACATGGGAGCTGGTGCAGAAACCAACAGACAAGAATGTGATTGGAGTCAAATGGGTTTTCGAAATCAAATTGAACCCAGATGGCTCTATGAACAAGTTGAAGGTCAGGTTAGTGGTGAAATGGTATGCACAAGTCTGGAGAACTGATTTTTCTGGGACTTTTGCACCAGTTGCAAGAATTGACACAATCAGGTTGCTACTGACTGTGTCAACCCAGCATGGATGGAAGGTGTATCAGCTAGATGTGAAGTCAGCATTCCTAAATGGAGTGTTAGAAGAAGAGATCTATGTTGAGCAACCAGACGGATTCATCATACCAGGACAAGAGCAGAAGGTTTATTTGTTGAAGAAGACTCTCTATGGGTTGAAGCAAGCTCCTAAGGCATGGTAAAGTAAAATGGATGATCATTTATTGAACTTGGGTTTTGTGAAGAGTCTGAGTGAATCCACACTCTATGTGAAGAAATCAAGTACTGCTATTGTGATTGTATCTCTCTATGGAGATGACCTACTGATGACAGGAAGTGATGATGTTCAGATAGAGATGTTCAAGCAATAAATGATGAAAGTATTTGAGATGACTGATCTTGGTCTAATGCATTACTTCCTAGGTATGGAGATTCGGCAAAGGCAGAATGAAGTGTTCCTCTATCAAAAGAAATATGTAAGAGAGATATTAAAGAGGTTCAATATGAAGGAGTGTAAGAGTGTGAACACTCCAATGATTCAGAAGGAGAAGTTGCAAAAGGATGATGGAGAGGAACCTACCGATGAGAATGTGTACAGAAGTCTAGTTTGATGTCTCATGTATCTCACATCCACTAGGCCCGACATTATGTACACAGTAAGTGTCTTATCTAGATTTCTTCACTTTCCAAGCAAGAATCATATGGTTGCTGGGAAAAGGGTTATGAGATATCTGAAAGGCACACCATCTTTTGGGATCAAATTTAGCAAAGTTGAAAATTTTGAGTTGCAAGGTTACTCAGATAGTGATTGGGTTAGGTCATTGGATGATATGAGGAGCACCTCTGGCTATTGTTTGACTTTTGGCTCAGGGTGTTTCTCATGGTGTTAAAAAAAGCAAGATATAGTGGCTCAGTCAACTGCAGAAGCTGAGTTCATTGCAGCGACGCTAACAGTCAACCAAGTTGTTTGGTTGAAGAAATTGATGCATGACTTGCATCTGAAGCAGGAAGAGAGCGTGAAGGTGTTTGTGGATAATCAAGCCACCCTAGCCATCTCATTGAATCTGGTTTTTCATGGGAGGACCAAACATTTTAAGATCAAGTATTATGTTTTGAGAGCGATGCAGAAGGAAGGAGAAGTGCAGTTGGTGCATTGCAACTCAAAAGAGCAAATAGCAGATATCTTCACTAAGTCTTTTTGTGTGGGTCGTTTTCAAGCTCTTAGGAACAAGTTAGGTGTTTGCAGTATTTGAGTTAGGAGGATAATGTTAGTAACTCAAATTAATTTTGAGTTGGTCTAGTCAATTCCTAGCTTCTAGGAAATAGGTTATTTTTAGTCTAGTCAAGTCTAAGCTCCTATTCTTGTGGAGGTAGTGGAATTAGTTGCTAACATTGTGAACTCTATTTTTAGACTTTAGTTGTGTATTTATATGGAGCATTTCAGAATAAAACAAACACACTTCCCATTTTTCTCATTTCTCTCTCAATAGTTACAACAACACTAACAACTCAAGTCTTACATTTTCTACCTTATGTATATTAAACTATAACTTTGACTGATCATGAGTTACTGTTCGAGGTACATATGACAACACAAACTTAGAGAAATAATAATGTGGTTTAAGGCCAAATACCAAGTTATAGTGCACTAAAACTATAAAGAAAAATAATAGTTCAGCCAAAATGTTTTTCATGTTTGTGATTAACAGACCCAGACTCCGATTCTATGTCTTATTGATCTAAAATAACTATCATGCAAAAAAGAAAGATTTACATGCGAACTTGTGTAATCAAATAAATGTACATGAAGTAATTTGCTCAATACATTTAAATTAGTCATGGAAACCAAAAATGCTTTAAGATGGAATATCGGAGTGAAATATAATAAATAAAAGTGATACAAATTCCGTGAATATAATAAATAAACTAGGTGGAATATCAGTTATTAGTAAAAGATGAATTTCAATTATCCTATTAAAATAATACACCTTAAACACGTGGATATTCTATCATAAGAGGATGATACCTGAAATGGAAGTGATGGATGCGGATCAGAACCCCAATGAAGATCATCTCCATCTCCATTTAAATAAATTCATGCATCTAATCTTGTTTCGCCTTCTCTTGAATATATGAAACCCAAAACATATTGCCTGCAGAAGTGATCTCTAAGCTTGTCAAATGATAGTTGAAGATGGCGCTTCCAATTTTTTAGTTCAATAGAACTTCCAGAATTATAGACAACAGCAGTTGATTCATTTTTCTGGACTAATTGATCCTGCTGTTTCCAAATGGTCATCATGACCTCGGGTAAAAGCTCATCCATAATGGTAAATGCTATACCAAGAATTGCTAGCTGTTCTGAATCAGTTTCAACTCTAAAGGGAATATTCTCTTTTTAACTCTGTCAGATTTTCATCATCCGAGGGGCTTGATAGAGCTTTGAGTAGAGCATCCATGTATTTATCAAATAACTGAGAAATTCTATTTAACACGTTGCCTCCAAAATGAAAAATGGTTGATGATGTCAACTGTTCCAATATAACCTATAAAAATTGCCATGTTCCAGAATTGAATTGTCAGTTAATGAATAAATCGCCAATTTACCACATAAAGTAATAAGGGACGGCCATTTCAGGAGTTTATTCCCTTCTATTTTTGTGTACAATTTTTCAGCATGATTGTCAGAAATAGTTATATGGATTGATTCTTAAATTCCTTAACTATATATGATAACATCACTCTCCTCAAACTTAATAGAAGGGAAATAAGATCAATTTTCTTCAAAGCTTAGGGAAATCTATTGATGCTCTATTTGTATTATTAAGTTATTCTCATGAGCATCTCTATCGAAGTATCATCACATGAGTATTATACAAATAAAGATGCTCTATGTGTATTATTAAGTTATTCTCATGAGTATCTCTATCGAAGTATCATCACATGTGCAGAAATTGGAAATATATGCAGCATATACGAAATGAAAGATTCAAGAAGGCATAATAGAAAGAGTAGCTAGGGACCTTGCCAAGATTATTCTGGTGATGCATGAAATCATTTAATTAAATTGTAAAAATAGCAAAGGGCTCAACTATAAAACCAAATGCCTTAGACCAGATACTTTGAGGTAATGGGTTCAAACATAGTGACCCAGCTATATATGATATTAAAGTATAATAAATTTTCCAAAGCTAAATTTTGTACAACAAATTAAGGGCATATGTTAGCAAAACACCCAAAATTATTATGAGAAATAAAATAATAGCATTATATGTATGCCAGAAAATCAAAGAGAATTAACACAGTTTTCTGTTGGGATTATTTGAAAACAAATCAACTTACATCAACAACGTGCATGAACTTCATCCTACTAACCACAAGCAAACTATCTGAAGATGTCGCAAATGCAGACAATGACGATGCAAAGCGATATGAGAATACAAAGTTTTCATCAAGCTCAGCCAAGTCAAGAATGGCTCTTCTAGCTCTTCGGAAGTTCAACTCTAAAACTTCTTCCATAAAAGACCGCAAAAGCACCAAAAGCAGTTTTGACAGTTTCAAGCCTTGTGGTTCCAACAATGAATAGTAATTAAGACTAGCATGTATGCATATGCTAGCTGCACGCAAAGCAGACACTGTCGTCTCAGAAGATGGTGCATTCTCTTTCACCAATCGTACGAAGTATTCAATTTCCCATTCAGCCCATTGAACAACTCTATTTGTGTATATAGGATCATCACCAACTATTGAAGCAGATTCTTTTGTTGCCAACGGAATTGCTAAAAATACAAGCTTACACAAAGTGGCTGAAAATGTCTTCGGGCAAGCAACACACAAAGGAAGAAAAGTTGTCGTGCGCCTTTGAAGGTGAGCTCCAAATGACTTAAGCGGTAATTGATGAGCCAAAGAACCTTTACCGAGTCTTAATAAACCAGATAAGGCCTTTTTAATCTCAAGAAGATTTACAAAAGGTTGTTCGGCAATTTCAATCAATTGTTCCTCAAACATAACTCTACGTTTCAACAATTCTGACTTGTACGAGGACAATTCAATTGAAATCTCCCCTAATACTTTCAGTTCCGGAGAATTTCTCTCGTCTGCATCTAAAGCCTTCAGTGCTTCTTTAGCTTTATGCTAAGCTAAAAGGATGTCAACATTCTCAAGAAATATGATATTGTGACTACCTTCCAATTTTGACAAGGAATCTTGAGGGTCATAAATTTTTGCACCATCCTCAACTTCATCAGTGCCATCATTAGATTGGTTCCACTGTTCTAACTCATGACATACACCATTTATTAGATCTTGCACTAGAATCCTTTGAGATGAAGTATGTTTACGCAGCTCAACCAACTCATGTTCCATCTCCACTGCTTCTTCAGACATCCTAAATGACACCCAAAATTAAGCCCTACACTCATGAATCTATGGAAAAAATGAGCGAAATTCAACTAACGTGCACCCTAGATTAAATATGAATCAAATTTAAGAACATAAGTAGAAAAGATGGACTGCCTTGAGGAAAACATGGGATTTTCTTCTTATGGAAGGAGGAGAGGAAACCTGCTAGGATGCTAACGAATACTGTTACCAAGGACAACCCAAGGTGGTACCACAAGTGCAAGATCAAGTGGCATCAAGAGGGAGATGAGAATTTGAAATTATGTCGTAGGCTAGTGCCTACGAGAAGAAACACAACCCTCATTTTTAATCTGAGGTTGTGAGAAGTTTGATTGAAGAAGAGGGTACTGAATCTGAAGTTTTGAACTTTTCCAGAAGTTCTTTGAGAATAAAGACTCTTCTTGATTTGTATCAGAAGGGTTGGATTGCATGCACAATTAAATCTAGCTAGCAAAATTAACAGGCATCTTGGCACATCCTAAACATTGAAGATTAAATTTAAAATTACAAAATTTGAATTTCCAAGACATATCTAGATTTTCATAAGAAATCCTAAAATTTTTATAGTTTGTTTCCCTATAGGTTTATGATGCGGAGGAAGCCAGTTGATTGGAACCTTTGGAACTAAAGAGGTATTGTTAAGTGGTCAAATTTTTCCCCACTTGCAAATTACCTGGGTTGCATGGTTATACCTTCAATTTCTAAAAAGTGTTGGAACGTCAATACACCCCTATGAGGGTGTTTTAGGATTTACTGGAAATGTTGTAATCACTGCTTGTTTTCCAATAAACTGAAACCTGAATATTTAATTTCCTCTTGTTTCTACATATGCTTTCCTTTTCACTGGCCACAAGCATGAAAACAAAATTGCTTCAAAATTGTAAAGTAAACCTGTGACATTGACAAAATTGATTACTAACCAGCTCCGTAGTGCGTCAGTTTATTACTTCAAAGAAGCCACTCCATTATTTGTACGTATACTAGTGGGTCAGTTTGTACCTTAGAAAAGCCAAATATTTGGTCTGCATATTGCCACATAAGTTCTCCACAGCATCCTTTAAATCCATAAGCTCACAGCACAACCTTCTAATTCCCTACACATACACCATTTTCTTATATCAAATGCAGTACGAATTTAAAAAAAACAAAAAATGCAAACTTAAAATTTAGAATGTAGAAATACACAATTCAAACTAGTGTTTTAGTGGTATAGTTTTTTTTTTCATATATATATATAGGAAAAAAAAGAAAACAACTAATTCATTGATGTATGAAAAGAAGTTCCTATCAAAAAATAATTACAAAAAACACCTCTATTGAGACAAGAGAGTCGATAAGCTATAGATACGAAAAGGAAAAAGATTATTCCACATTAAAGCAAGATAAGAAGTAGACTCAATAAAAGTGTGTATGTTTTGCTGCTTATCTGTGAAGATACGAGCATTCTTTTCCAATCATAAATTCCAATAGAAAGCATATAGAAAGTTGCACCATGTTAAATCACCAATTCACCCAAAAGCTTAAGGTTATGGGAAATTTAATCATATCAATAATAACACTCCCCCTCAACTACGGTTCGAACACAGGGCCTCCTGATATGATACCATGTTAAATCACTAATTCACCCAAAAGGTTAAGCTAATATGTTATGGGAAATTTAATTATATTAACACTAACACACCATAAAATCTTCTTTTCTTTCTTGAACGGATGACCAAATAAGGACTAGTTGAGAAGGGGGGGAAGATGTCACCAGGCCTAGTAATATGCCAACAAAAAGCATGTTGGAGGAAAGTCCAAAAGAATAAATCAAAGATACAATTTCTGAAAAGATGAATTTGTGACTCTTGGTTCTTTAAACAAAAGTGGTAGCAACTTCGAGATATAGCAATCCATGGGGATTTTCATTGGAGAATATCGAAGGTATTGATGCAAGCATGGATAAGGTTCCGAACAAAGAATTTAACTCTTTTGGGTGGTGCCCCTCCCATAACTGACTATAGAAATCTAAATTAGCCTAATTGTTAGTGGATGCAAGCTTTCTAGTTAATGAACTAGTTGAAAATATTCCATCCTTCTCTAAAGCCCTTGCCCATCTATCCTCCTGTTCTTTGAAAGTGAAGGACAATAAAAGATGAGACAATGATGCCTATTCCCCAGTTTTCACATCGTTCAAATTCCTTCTCATGAAAAGATTCCAAGAATCGGCATTTGGGTTCAAATCAGCAATGAGGGCCTTCTTTATTATAGAAAGTGTTGGAATTTCTATATAACTATTTATGTTGGAATTTCTATTATTTAGGAATATTTATGTCTAAATATTAATTGTAAAATATTTTGTCTTTATTGTATTCATTTATTTCCATATTTGTAATAGGTCTTTCTCATATATAAGAGGACCTAAGTTGCACATATTTGATATGAAATACTGATTAAAACCCTCAAAACTAAGATGGTATCAGAGCTGAAAAGAAAAAACCTAATTTTTTTCTAACCCTAACCCTAGTCACCACTGTCGCAGTCGCTACTTCAACCCTAGCCGTCACCATTGCCGGAACCCTAGCAGTCGTATTAACCGAAAGGGTTCATAGATTGTTGGCCTGGTTTGGTAGCTTATATTCAGCTATTCCTTCACATCCCAGGTTCGAATCCTAAATCGGTATGATTATCCCCTCTTTGTATGGGTTCTGTCTCTCCCTTTGTTGTTGGAGTTGGTTTGGTTGTCTCCCCTTCGTGTGGGAGTTGGTTGGTTGGATTTAGTCCACCACAACACCTAAAAGGTATTTTAGAATCTCTTCTTTTGGGTGTGATTGTTACTGAAAAAGAAGAAGAAAGAAACACAAAGTTCTTGTTGTCGTCATCTGCAGCAGAGGAGTCCACCGACGGCCGATTGCTTGGGTCTCGATTGAACGCCGTGCTTTGTGTGGGTATTTTTTCGTAGGGCTCAGTTTTTGAACCAGATAACCGTGGGTCTTTTTTTCCTTTTTTTTTTCTGCAGTAGCTCTCGGTAAAATTAGATTTCTCCAACGTGAGTTATTGGGCTTCTCAATTGAGAATAAATTCAGTTGTGGGCTTCTGAATTAGGCCTTAAATTGGGTAAGTTATTACTGGCCAGTAGGTAAGTTTTGACTGGTTCAAAATTCTCTTAAATTGGTGAGTTATTGGAATAGCTAGAAAGTTGATGGCAGCAAGTACGAGCAACCTGAATGACAAATCGCGACCATTTTGTATGGAGCAAAACAATCAACTTGTGAAATTTCTACCGCCCATTTTGTCTTCTAATCATTCATGTATATCCTTGACACAAACAGGTACTTATCCTAAAGCATTCTCATGTGATAACCTATCTCCATGGATCATTGATTCTGGAGCTTCTGATCATATGACTGGTTCCTCTCATTTTTTTTAACTCATACTCTCCTTCGTATTCTAATGAAAAGATTCGAATTGCATATGGCAGTTTTTCTTCTGTTGCAGGAAAAGGAACAATTAAATTGACTGAAAATATCTCTTTAAAGTCTGTCCTCCATGTTCCAAAATTAGCCTGTAACCTCTTATCTGTCAGCAAACTTTCTCGAGATTCTAATTGTCGTGTTATATTCCTTGAATCTCATTGTATCTTTCAGGATCAGGAATCGGAGAAGATGATTGGGAGTGCCAGGATGCTTGATGGTCTCTATTACTTCAATGAAGGTTCTTTTAGCAATAAAATTACTCAAGATCTCAGTAGTATTAGTCTGGTAAAGAACAAATTATGATTTGGCATCTTAGACTAGGTCATCCTAGTTTTTCTTATCTTAAGTATTTATTTCCTAATTTATTTAAGGGAATTAATTGTTCCTCTTTTGATTGTGAAAGTTGCATTTTAGCAAAAAATCATCGTTCCACTTATTTTCCAAAACCTTACAAAGCTTCCAAACCTTTTTATTTAATTCATAGTGATGTTTGGGGTGCTTCTAAGATTAGGACTCATAGTGGGAAAAGATGGTTTGTTACTTTTATTGATGATCATACTCGATTATCTTGGGTTTATCTAATGGAAAAGAAATCTGAGGTGAAAGACATTTTTATACATTTTTACAATATGATTGAGACTCAATTTCAAACCAAAATTTGTATTTTGCACTCGGATAATGGAACTGAGTATTTTAATGAACTTTTTGGTGAATTCTTGAAAGATAAAGGTATTATTCATCAGTCTACTTGTCGGGATACTTCCCAACGGAATGGGATTGCTGAAAGGAAAAATAGGCATTTACTAGAAGTAGCTCGTGCTATAATGTTTTCCATGCATGTTCCGAAATATTTATGGGGTGAAGCAGTTCTCACAGCAACTTACCTAATAAATAGAATGCCTAGCAAGATCACGAATTTTAAAACTCCCATTGATTGCTTTAAAACTTTTTTCCTACATCTCATATATTCCGATTTACCTCTCAAAGTTTTTGGGTGTACTACTTATGTTCACATACCTAGTCATTTTCGGTCAAAATTTGATCATAGAGCTATTAAATGTATTTTCTTGGGTTACTCTTCAAGCCAAAAAGGTTATAAATGTTTTGATCCTCAGACAAAAAAAATTTTTGTGAGTATGGATGTGTCTTTTGTAGAAAATCAACCATATTTTACCCAAAGTTCTCTTCAGGGGGAGAAACCAAACTTGGAAGATCACTTTTGGGATTTCTCCATTCCTCTCCCTAGTCTTATTAGTCCTAATGTTACTAGTTCTTTGATGCCAAGTGTAGAAACTTCTCAATCAGGGGGAGAAATACTACAGAATGATCCTACTGATCAAGTTCCCGAGTTTAAGTTTTATACTAGAAGAAAATTCAATCAAAGGAATGAAGACCAGAGAGCTAATCCTCCACAAAGCCAATCTGAGAATCCGACGAATGAAACTGAAAACCTTGGTAATCCTTCTTCTATTCCTACTCCTTCAACCACTCAAAATACTTTATCAATTGTGTTTGATCTTGATGTTCCTATAGCCATTAGAAAAAGTACTCGAAGTTGTACCAAATATCCTATTGCAAACTACATGTCATATCATAATTTGTCAAATAATCATAAAGCTTTCACATCTAGGATAAATGACTTGTTTGTTCCAAGGAATATACATGAGGCCTTAGAGGATCCAAAATGGAAAGTAGCAGTTATGGAGGAGATGAATGCTCTAAACCAAAATGGGACTTGGGAAATAGTAGAGTTTCCAAAAGATAAGAAGCTTGATGAGGTTGTAAATGGGTATTTACCATAAAATGTAATCTGAGATGGTAGTATTGAGAGATATAAAGTCGATTGGTAGCTAAAGGTTTCACTCAAACATATGGGGTTGATTATCAAGAAACGTTTGCTCCCGTTGCTAAAATTAATTCCATTAGAGTTCTTTTATCTCTTACAGTCAATTCAGAATGGCCACTTTACCAACTGGATGTGAAAAATGCATTTCTGAATGGCGACCTTGAGGAAGAGGTTTTTATGAGCTTACCACCAGGTTTTGAAAAAGAATTCGGATATAGTAAAATTTGCAAATTAAAGAAATCCCTCTATGGTCTTAAACAATCTCCAAGAGCTTGGTTTGAGTGTTTTGGAAAAGTTATGTCTAACTATGGATTTCTTCAAAGTCAAGCAGATCATACTATATTTTATAGACACTCTGAGAATAATAAAATCTTAATTTTGATTGTCTATGTAGATGATATTATTCTCACAGGTGATGATGAAGTTGGCCTAGCTGATCTGAAGAAAAATCTTGCATGTGAATTTCAAATCAAGGACTTAGGATCGTTGAAATATTTTCTAGGGATGGAGTTTGCAAGATCAAAGAAGGGTATCTTTGTTAATCAAATAAAGTA
The DNA here is from genome assembly GCA_036507285.1 of Trichosanthes cucumerina. Classification (NCBI taxonomy): domain Eukaryota; kingdom Viridiplantae; phylum Streptophyta; class Magnoliopsida; order Cucurbitales; family Cucurbitaceae; genus Trichosanthes; species Trichosanthes cucumerina. Next base: position 34,830,234 of record CM071842.1, on the reverse strand, counting down.
CGTCCTTGACTTACTTGAAGAAACAGGATTACTTGGTTGCAAGATCGCAGAAACTCCCATTGAACCAAATCTAAAGTTACAAGTAGCAAAAGCAGAAGAAATAAAGGATAGAAACGATACCAAAGACTAGTGGGAAGATTAATTTATCTATCTCATACGCGTTCTGATATTGCATATGCAGTAAGCATGGTAAGTCAGTTTATACATGCACCTGGAGCAACTCATTTTGAAGTTGTTTATAGAATTTTGAGGTATCTAAAAGGAACTCCTGGAAAATAAATTTTATTTAAAAAGCATAATCACTCCCAAATAGAAGTTTATACTGATGCAGATTGGGCAGGAAGTACTACAAATAGAAGATCCACTTCTGGTTATTGTTCCTTTGTTGGAGGGAACTTGGTTACTTGGAGGAGTAAAAAACAAAATGTAGTGGCGAGGAGTAGTGCTGAAGCAGAGTTTAGAGTCTAGCTCATGGAATTTGTGAGGGGATATGGATCAAAATGATGCTTGAAGAATTGAAGGTTCCTCTGAAGACACCTATACGAATTTATTGTGACAATAAAGTCGCCATCTCTATAGCCCATAATCCGCTTCTACATGATAAACAAAACATATCGAGGTTGATAAGCATTTTATTAAGGAGAAGATTGATGCAGTGTACAATATGCATTCCTTATCTTCCCACCTCAGAGCAAATTGCTGATATTCTAACTAAAGGACTTCCAAAGAAGCAATTCGATAGATTGATTGGCAAGCTGGCTATGGAAGATATATTTAAACCAGCTTGAGGGGGAGTGTTGGAATTTCTATATAACTATTTATGTTGGAATTTCTATTATTTAGGAATATTTATGTCTAAATATTAATTGTAAAATATTTTGTCTTTATTGTATTCATTTATTTCCATATTTGTAATAGGTCTTTCTCATATATAAGAGGACCTAAGTTGCACATATTTGATATGAAATACTGAACACCCTCAAAACTAAGAGAAAGATAGTAAAAAAAGGATATTTAGTTTGAAAATTTTGAGTACCTAGTTTTAGAGCGCAACTAAAGAATTGTCTAGGATGAAAAGAAGATTGAAGAGAAAATATGGGATGTTATTGTCTTTTACTAAGGGCTTACCAAGTCCAAGTTTCTTATAAACACAAGCAAGCTAAGTATGGTACAACATTCATGGTTAAAGTGTTGAAATAATTAAATTTACCATAACCCATGAGCTTAAGTGTTTGGGTTGATTGATGATAACATGGTATCAGAACAGGAAGTCCTGTGTTCAAATCTTTGTAATGTCATTTTCATCCCAATTAATATTGATTTCTATTTGTTGGGTCTTTCACAACTTTCTAAGCTCACAAGCAAGGGGTATTAAAGGTTGATATAATTAAATCTATCATAACTCATTAGCTTGAGCTTTTAGGTTGATTGGTGATTTAACATTCGCATTTTCTCACTAGTATAAAATTGGGTTTTAATGATGGGCAATGCCCGTCATTAAAGGGTTTCAATGACGGGCACGCGTCCGTCATCAAAGCGAGTGTCATTGTATCTTATAATGACGAATATTTTTAATGACAGGCAATGCCCGTCATTAAAGGTTTTCGATCGTCATTAAAAGTGACATATTTTGAGTTTGGATCCACTTTTAATGATAGGCATTGCATGTCATTAAAAATCATAATGACAGACACTTTTAATGACGGGCAATGCCCGTCATCGTTTTGTTCGTAATTTAAGAAAAATAATTGTTGGTTGCCTCTATGGCTCTAACAAAAAATATTAATATTTCTCAAATTTTGTACAAAAAAATCTCAATACTAATACAATTTTACACAAGTAATCTTACAAACTTAACTTTAATTAATAAAATATAGAGTATGTATTAAAAGAAGTGTATTACATATCACAAAAATATATATACAAACTACATTTACTTTACAAAAATAAGAAATTGCTAAAAAAAATAAATACAAGAGTTGGAGAATGTAGAATATTTGAGTTGCCTTCTCATTTGCTAAAACCATCAACCTCGCTCTTCTGAATGCAGAATTCTTAGGAACAAAACTAACTGCACAAATACACTTATTGAGAAACTGCAGTGTGCTATAAATGAATATGGTCATAAAAGGCCATAACCTACAGAGTCTAATGAACAAGAATTTAAGGCCATGACATATTTTAAGAGTGAGACTTTAAGCCTTCATATAACAAAATCAACAATGAACACATCCAGAGGGAATAAAAAGAAGAAAAAGACACAAGACATTGCAAAAAGTTCAGGTGAAGGAATAATGATCAATGTAGACATCATAATACTATAAACACTCCTAGTTTTGAGGATAAAATACAAGGAAAGAAACGAGAGAAGAAGAGATATCAATTATCTTGGCCAATGAAATATTCATATTCTATCTCAGTCTCAAAATAAGGAATATCCTTGCTTAAAAAAAACATAACCCAAGGGCAACAAAAATGCACAATAGAAAACCCTTTTCACCATTCCTATTCCCCAGAACAACAACGTGGTGGATATCAACAGCTTTAGATGAAGTTAAGATCATACATAGTTCACGTAATTGATCTGGACTGGAAGTGGAACATAATGATCTTAGTGGAAAATGGAAATAGGAAGTTCTAAAGCAACAAATCTCATGAAATACAGGGGAGAGCTTACTATGCAACGAAACTTTGTTAACTTGCAGTGAGTGAACCAGTTCACAATATGATATTTCCAAATTGCAAAGTTCTAAAACAAATCCAACATTTACAATACCACAGACCTAAGTGTGATTCCGAATCCAAAACATAATGAAAAAAGCTAATCCCGTTTCTTTAACCCTCAAATCAAAAATGATGCAAAACGAAAGATAATGAAACGAGTAAATCAAGAATTCCACCTGATGCAAAGATCTGATCGGTCCCAAATTCTTCAGATCCTTCGGACTCTTCGAGTGTCGATCTTCCTATCTCCTTTAACAAGCATAGGAAACAAAGCAAAGCTAAAAAGGTTGCATAAGAACTACCATTATTAAGTACTCCATGAGAGATTCAAATAAATGAAGTTTAAATATACAACTCTGCTCGTTTTACAACATCCATTTTTTTTCCTTCCATCAACTATTTCCTCAACTTCTTTTCCCTAATGATCTTCCTGTAAACCTTTAAATTTTCGAACATGTTAAATACTTTTATGAAACTCTTTCTACGATTAAAAATGTAATCGAAACTATTTTTTACAAGTTCTATCTTGATTTTTAGTTCAATCAAAACAAAGAATGACAAAATGTTGTTTTGTTTCTTTCAAAAAGAAGATGTTAAACAGTGCTTGAAAGAGATAATTAAAAGAGAGGTAACTCAGACCTGAAAATGAAGAAAAGTGGAGAAAGTTGTCCATGGTGGCCAACCCTAGCTGGACGAACTAACCAAGAACTATTTCAAATTTGAGTACCACCAAAAGTTACACAATAAATTACCAAAGACTAACTCAAACCCATTAAAGCTGTCAAACACCAAAAATGCTATGTGAAAAAACTAAAAGAAAAAAAGCACATAAAGCCCAGCGAGAATTGATCTTTGCCACCAATTAGAGCACATAAGTGACTAGCCTACACAAACTAAATTCATACTAATTCCACAACCCTGAATTCAAAAACAAAAATTCCAAATGACAATCAAAGGTAGATTAATAAAAACTAAAACCCAAAACATTCAATTACCAAACTATCTTCAGTAAGCGTCTCACAAGGTTGACATTTGAAACAAAATGCATGGCAAAACAAAGGGGCAAAAAGAGAAGAAAAAGAAGATTTAAGAAGAGTAGTAGTAGTCATGTTGCCAACAACAAAAAGGTTCAAAGATTGAAAATGAGTTTAGACAATATCACAATAGAAGTTCTAATCTCTTAGAAGCTTTGTCATCAACCATTGACCCAAAATCAACATATCCTTGTTGAGTAGTCCAATGAGTTTAGACAATATCACAATAAGGTCTATTGTATCCTCCTTTTCCATGGCCACAGAAATTACCACCTTGCCTTGATGCAAGAAATTGAATGAATAATAACCAGATTCCAACTCCATGTGTTAGTACTCACTAATCATAAAATCCTCTATCTTCCCTACACAATCACTAGTCATAGAAGAAGTGTAACTCTACGTACCTCTACCCCTGGACCTTCTTCTGCCATTAATTATGACCATGTCCTCTACCTTGCCCTAGACCTTGATCACAAGATGAGCCTTCTGTAGTATGAAAAGCAACAGATTATCACCTTTTCAAAACTAAAGTTTAATAATAAATAAATAAATATGGTAGCTAGGACATGTCATTACCTCCCTTATAGTCATGCTCTGGAAATGTTTTCATCGATGAACATTACTCCTTGCATGACATATTTTTGAAAGAGTTACCACAATAATCCTTGCACGGTATAAATTTCATCACAAACACAAAAAAGAATCAATCAATCAAACAAGCAATTTCAACCAAAATAAGAAATAACAGTTTGAGTAGAGAAAATAACAGAGAGCTCACTTCTTCAGCGTCTGTAAGAACGCATCCAACACCAAGTTTGCTCATTATGTGAATATGTGTTCTGTAATAGCAAATTGACATAAATTAGTTTTTCATCCTCTATTTGATTCATAAATTAGTTTTGCACCTCTTGAACATTAATTCATTTCAATCTTTGAACACTAATTCACAAGCTTAATGTACATGTCTTCTAATTTTTAGATATCAACTATTATGTACATGTCTTCTAATTGTTAGATATCAACTATTATGTACATGTATTCTAATTTTTACATATTAACTTATAGCTCTTACCCAAATGTTCTAGCAATATCAGCTTCATTCACAACATAAAGAGGCAAAGCTATAGAAAGAACTAAATGTATGCTAAGTCAAAATATCGTCAAATGGAAAATATTATGAAAACTAAAAACTTTCCATATCGCAATAGCTACGATATTTGAGTTGAAAATCAATTAAGATTGCCACCATTAACCTAAAACATACATAAGTACAAACTTAAATGAACAAGTCTAGACTAGTGGAAAAAATATTAAAAGAGAAAAAATCAGAAAAAGAATAATAATAAGTCAACACCACAATTGTAATGACATTAAAGTAGCCCAAATTACACAAGTTTTCCTACTGACTAATTACTCACATGGGATCCATGATTTGGGCATGAGAATGTTGTAGCAATTGGTTAAATAATGACATACAAATATCGATCACTTTCCATCTTTTTTATGAGAAATGCATGATCAAAGCTTGGCTTTATAATTTTTAAGTTGAAAAGTGTGCAATTTGAGGAAGTTATAGACACGTGATAGGGTCCAACCAAGGAAAAAAGAAAAAGATTTCATACATACAAAAATACTAAAAAGTACAAGAATCCACTCTAAATGTGTTTCATCGTGATAAAACAAGGCGCTTTCTACAATACCGATAGAACATTTTTCTAACAATTAATATTCCTTATCCAATGTATGCTTTCTCGAGTGGTCTATCAAGAATCAAGTGCAATGATTATTGCAATCAAATTTTATAGCAAATGCAGTGTTTGTGCAAGGATTATCGCGATAAATTCAGAAAAGTTCACCGAACAAACAAGAATTTAATATTAATTAACATTATGGGTAAACTACAAAGGGTATCCGTTAACAAAATAATACTAGAAATCCCATTTTTGAGCTTTGTAAGATCAAATCTAGGGCTAGCATTCAACACATAGTCAAAGAGAGAGAGAATACCAATGGAATGGACTTTGATGAGTGAAGGAATAGCGAACAAAGGTGAAGAAGAAACAAATGAAAAGCAGCAAAATGAAGCTCATGAACTTTATAGAATGACTCGCCTTCATGTCTGTGAGATATTAGGATTTAACAAAACAACAGCAAAAAACCTCAAAAGATCAATCCCAAAACATAAGGTGAAAACCTATCCAAAAATTCTCCTTAGTATAGTGAAATTAATACCGAGTCTGAACCAAAAACAATGAAATCTCGATTTAAATCCTAAAAGATAGTTCGAAACTAGATACCTACAGGACCCTTTGATATTGAATAACTGATTGAATCTAAATCATTTATTGAGTTCTAGCGAATGAAGAACACGACTCCGAGCAAGAATCTCCAGATCTGAATCGATGGCAATCTTACGTTGGAAGTGGCAAGACTTCGAGCAATTGAAAGAATCAACAATATCTCTCACCCAAGGGCTCACGAACCCTCCCCAATCCTTCGGTATCAAATAACATTGCCACCCCAATCCTTAGGGATTCGAGATTAATAAATTGGCGTCGTAGTCGTTCTGGCGCGGTGGTGTAGGAAAGAACGATGAGCTTGTGAGTTAGCGCACCCAACTAGTGCTATTTGGTGACTCTCAGAATCAATCATGGATTTTAGGTTGATGAATGGAGTGGAAGAGGAGAGCGTTGGATGAAGGGGAGTAATTAGGTTTTGAAAATTTTATTGTACAGAAAGAAGAAGTCTTCGAATGAAAAGAGTAAGTGGGTGCTATACGGAAATCAGAGAAGGCGGTAAATGAAAATTTTAGTGGGTGTTATACCGTCGTTAAGTAATATTTTTTTAAATATAACTTAACGATGGTAAATGACCGACATTAAAAGTTATAAAGAAATATCCGTCATTATAGAGTCGAAATTTTAAAATTTTGAGTAATATGCGCGTTTTACCAACAGTCCGTGATCGTTTTTCATGCGTGAAATTTTATGACTATCATTAAAAGTCAAATTTGGAGGAGAATGTTGAAGTATTGGTTGGTTCTCCTCCAAATTTCAGAGCAAGGAATTAGAATTAATACAACAGTTTTTGTCATTTTCTCCCTAAATAATACTTTTCGTGTACATTTGTGAGTAATTGTTACAGCTAAGCTTTCCTCCCCAGCTAGTTGTAAAGTATAGTTCTCCTTTCATTCTAATAGGGATTTACAAACCTACCTGATATTCTCTACACAAACAGAACAGAAAAGGGAGACCAAAGAGAATTTTCCAATTCCATCACAACACAAATGACGAATTCATAAACGAAAAACACTAAATACATTAAAATCAGTATGGTACTAAGGTGGATACAAAAAATGAATACAAACAGAAACGATGATAAGTGACCACAAATCTTAAATCTGCAGCAATTCAAAAACCAATAACAATAACAACATTTCCTCTTAAATCTGCAGCAATGTATCAATAAGCAAACAGAAAAGCAAAAGATCAAACCTGTTCAGTGTGGGATTGGTAGAGAGAATTAACTTTCGACTGCGGAATGATGCTCTCAATAGACGGGAAATCATCTTCCTCTTCAAACTCGAACTCTTCTTCAAAGTGAAATTGGATTGGGAAATAAAGAAAAACGTCAAATTCTTCAAAGGCGAAGCTGAGCAATGGGTTTCTGCAAATGGCTTCTGCTTACAACTTGAGAACTCTGTGCTGTGTACCGATTTTCCGATAGAGTAATGGAGATTGATCAAAGAGTTGAGAGAAGAAGTTGCAGATTCCCTTTGAGTTGCGCTTTCTTGCTTGCACTTTTTGTAATTGATTTGATTTTGAGTCTCGGGAATCACCAAGTTTGATGGAGGATCATTCTACTGCATCTAGTAAAAGCTTCACCTTCGTAGCCTAACATTCTCATTTTTAAAAATAGTTATATTACAAATTGTGTTTAATTAATTTGAAAAACATTTTCTTTTTTTTTTCTAGTTCACCCAAATGTTGGGGATTATTTTTATTAATAATGTTTTTTTTAAAACTTATTTTAAAAATAATGCTCTTTTCAAACTTTTTAGGAAAATAATGCCTTTTTTTTTCGTGGATGAAGGTCGTCTCTTGAAGAGACGACCTACAAGAGACGACCTTCATCTACATGTGTGTAGGTCGTCTCTTCAAGAGACGACCTTCACACAAGCTAAGTAATTTGATTATTTTGTTAAGTAATTTTTAAATTTTATTATTTTGTTACGTAATTTTTAAATTTTTTTAAATTTTATTATTTTGTTAAGTAATTTGAACTTTATAAGTATGTAAAATGTTTTGTAGGTGCAAATTTGTTAAAGTGATCAATTATTTAGTTATTTGATGTAATGAAAGTTCGAATTTATAAATATAAAGAGTTAATTATACAAAACTAATAAAAGTTCGACCTTGTGATGATGAGGGACCTGCCCCAGAATCTTGACAAAATAATAAAATTTAAAAAAATTTAAAAATTCGAACTTTCATTATAAATTCGAATTTATATTTGTATTTGTGTTTTCTTAAGAATTTATATTTGTATAATTAACTCTTTATAGTTATAAATTCGAACTTTCATTACATCAAATAACTAAATAATTGATCACTTTAACAAATTTGCACCTACAAAACATTTTACATCCTTATAAAGTTCAAATTACTTAACAAAATAATAAAATTTAAAAATTACGTAACAAAATAATAAAATTTAAAAATTACTTAACAAAATAATCAAATTACTTAGCTTGTGTGTAGGTTGTACAAGAGACGACCTACAATAATACTAGCAAAGGCCATGTTTTCATTCTGTGAAGGTCGTCTCTTCATCTACATGTGTGTAGGTCGTCTCTTCAAGAGACGACCTGCAACAATACATAAGCAAAGGTCGTCTCTTGAGAGACGACCTTCATCCATGCGCACAAGGTCGTCTCTTCAAGAGACGACCTTCATCCACGAAAAAAAAAATGCATTATTTTCCTAAAAAGTTTGAAAAGAGCATTATTTTTAAAATAAGTTTTAAAAACAACATTATTAATAAAAATAATCCCTGGACTTCTGGTGATGCTCGGTAATGGATAAAAAATGATTTTAAATTCTAAGATTTTAAAACATCTAAATGATTTCAAATTCGCATGTGCTTTTAGAATTAATTGATTGAAATCCACAAAATTAAAATTATTTGTTTGAATTTTCATGAGAAATGAAAAAAAATATATATATAATATTTTACTCTTATGCCCTTATGATTTTGTAGGAAATTATTTTAATTTGTAATAAAATATTTTAATATCAAATAATATTATTAAATACATATGAACATAAAAACATACCAATAATAATAAAAAAAAGAACAAATCAACTTATTAAATTAAAATTTACAAATATTATTGTTAAAAATAAAAATAGAAAATTACAAACGTCTAAAATTAAATATTAAAAAAAAGATTGAACTCAATCGAATGTAAATGAAATTCATCCAAAGAGATTTGATTTGTTTTACATACCAATGGAGAAAAAAATCAAAAGATAAGTTTAAAAGATGAACAAAGCAAAAAAAAAAAATCACTTCTCACCAGAAAGATTTAAATTATTGCTATCAATTTTTTAAAAAAATAGAAAAATACAGCGAAGAAATAAACTAAAAATCTAACCTTGAATTTGGATGTGGTTAACTAAAAAGACAATCTAATGGCTAATGTAAGTAACTTATTACCTTCTCTGGATCGAAAGTTCATTCTTCTACTTCTATATTTATTTTTTGTTTTTTAGGAGATACTTCTACATTTGTTTAACTTACATGACTTTTAGATCACTTCTCTATGGTTGAACTTGATCATCTACCTCCACATTCGTTCATTTTTTTAAAAAAAAAAAAAAGAAGAAGAAGAAAAAGAAACAAACTATGGTTTCTAATTACATCAATACTTATCTTTTTTATTCACAAAATACTCATCTTCTTGTTCACATTTTGACCCATGGTTAAGTAACCTATTAATTTATTTCATGGATCCTACATCATTTTTAGATATAATGGGGAAACAAATGAATGAAGTGGTATTTGCCCACTTCAAAATTACTAAAAAATTTCTCATGCTTATACCAACCTCAACATAGTTCAATTAGGCTAGAAATTAGATAATAAAACTTTTTAACAGTCTGATATGAACCAAGGACCACCTATTGTCATGCCTGAAGGTCTAATTACAAGGTCGAAAGCCAAGAAGTTACAACAAGCTTTAATCACTTATATTCAAGCTATGGTAAGCTCAAAAGAGAAGGTTCTAGAAGATGTTGGAGCCTTTCCCTACATGTTGTGCAAAGTTGAACTTCAAGATGGAGACACATTAAATGCATTCTAACTTGCATTTAATGAACTCATAGCTGAATTTATGGAACTTAAGTTTTACTTGGGTTTCACTTAAAAGAACTAAGTTGAACTAAAGTTACATTTAATATGGTGATGTTTGAGCTCAAGTTGCATTCAATGAGGTGGAGATGGATTCAATGAAGTCAAGTATCATTATAAGCTTCATTCAAGACAAGCTAAGCTTCAATTATGGAACACAAGTTCAAGCCACTTGAAGCTATGGATTATTATTACAATAATGGTTACAAGACAACACCTTTATTAGTTTTAAATGTAATTTCAGTTTTGTTTATCATTTAAGTTTGTTTTCAATATGAGAGTTGTGGTTGGATTGTAACTCATATAGGTTACTCTTTTCCCCACTAATTAGCCCATAAAGTTAGTGTTTATTTGTCTCATTTGTCAATTAGGTTAAGGGTCTCAAAGGCTATATAAAGCCCTCTCTTCTTCCATTGTAGACAGAATTTTCAAGTGAATGAATTGAGATTTTCTTTTAGCTTTGTTGAGATATAAGTTTTCCTTATTGCAATTTCTTGTGTTTAGAATTTGCATGCTAGAGTCATTCAAGTGGTGTTGATCATACCTCTTGTGGAGCACGAGTTTAGAAACGAGCTTTCTTTACTCTTGATCTTGATCATCAAGGTAATCCGTTCCAAACTTTTCCTTGGGTTGATTCCATGTTGTTTTTGGGGTTTTTGAGTTTTAGATCTAAAGGTCTTGTTTCTCAACAAGGTTGTTAGGTCTAATTCTTGGGAGTTACTTAACATTTGGTATCAGAGCATTAGGCTCTTTGATCAGACATATGTTTCCTTGCGTTTGTCTCTTTGAATTCTTTTCTCTTTAGCTTCAATTTTTGCAGATCCGAGTATGTTCTTATTCTGAATAAAAAATATAAAAAATATCCTTTCTGTTTAGTATTTCATTATATCGTGTTCTTCAAGTTTTTAGATCTAGATCTAAACTACAATTTTCTCTTCTTCGACGTCTTCAAAATCGAGTTTCTTCAAGGTGAAATATTCATATTTTGCAAATCTGTCAAAAGAAGACAGCAAATCCGAGAGCAAATTTTCTACTGTTTTTTTTTTCTTGTTCATTGTTTCAAAGTAAGTTGAATTCAATTTTTCCTTTGATAGTACTCTCTTGTTGAATTGATATTTGATCATTTGGAATTCATCCACATCAGTTACATCTAGAATTCATACAAAAGAAAACAGTTGGTCATTAAATATGGCAGTTACAATTGATTAATTCATTGAACTTTTTTGTGGCTGTTATGTGTAACTCCCCTCTGTTATTAAGGTTGGATTCAACTGATATATTCATCATTTGCTGAGAGTTACATTTTATTTTGACCATTAAATTCAACATTATCTATTGCTAGACACACAATTTCATTTTGTTCCAATTTTGTTCTTTTCCATTTGTTCTAAGTCTTTCTGTTTCCCCTCTTGAATTCCTTTCATTTTGTCATTTTTTTCATAAACTTGTTTCTTTGTTGTTATTCGGATTGTTCCTTCAATATACTTGTTTGTATTCTTAGTGTGTTGTCTAATCACTTTGAATTGCACTTAGCTCTTTGACTTTGTTATACTCATACATCAATCTGTTTCCGAGTGCTTTGTGAGGTTGTGAGGTAAGGAAGTGATACATTAATTAGAGTGTTGAGTGTTAAACACGAGTGAACTTCATTAACGAGTGAAATACATGAGGGAGTGCTTGTGAGGTCCTTTTTTTTTTCTTTTGTTACTTTACCGTATTTTGCAGCATGGCACAAGAAGGTGATCTTAACATTAACGAAGCCTGAATGAGGGAGGCACAACAAGAAATCATGGAGAGAATGATTCGTGGAATAGAAGAGTTATCGGAGCGTATACGGAGGTTGGAGGTTCAAAATCAGAATTCCACCCCCTCCACAACAACGTGAGGATGACCATGACAACAAATATGAGGGAGGAAGTTTTGATCAAGTAGAAGATGACCAAGTTACGTTGATAGCAACACCACAAAGGGGAGAAAGACGTGTTGGCCGTGGCTTGAATAGGGGAAGAGGTCATGGACGAAGATATCAAAATTTACAAAGGTGAGTTCCCTATGAAGAAGGAATTGATCGAAACGTGGGAAGCATCAAATTGAAACTTCCGAAGTTTTATGGAAAAACTGATTCGGAGGAGTAACTTCAATGGGAGAAAACAGTGGGGTTGGTGTTCAATTGCCATAATTTCAGTGAAAAAAAGAAGGTAATGTTTTGTGTTGCTCAATTTAAACAATATGCTAAAACGTGGTGGGATAAATTGATGTCAAGTAGGAGAAGGAATCTTGAAGCACCAATCGATTCATGGTACGAGTTCAAGGAGTCCATGAGGAAGCGTTTTGTTCTAAAACATTTCCAACGAGACGTGGCACAAAAGCTTCAAGCATTGAAACAAGGCAACAAGTCCGTGGAGGATTATTACAAGGAGATGGATACATTGATGGATAGACTTGATCTAGATGAGGATATGGAGAGTCTCATGGCATGATTTCTTAATGGGCTAAACACGGAGATTGCAGACAAGGTTGACCTACAACCTTACTCTGACATTGAAGGGTTGTTGCATATTGCAATCAAGATCGAGAGGCAAATCCAACGAACGTCTCGACGGTATTCTTCTAAACATTTTTCCAACTCTAGTTCTACATGGAAAAAGGATAGTAAGAATATTGAATCTAAGCTTAGAAACCAAGAGATGTATGAGAAACCTAAAACAAATGTAGAGAAAGGGGAGAGTTCTAAAAAGGGGAAAGAGAAGATAGATGAATCTAATGTGCGAAATAGGGATTTGAAATGCTGGAAATGTCAAGGGGTAGGTCACTATAGTAGAGCCCTAATAGGAAAATTATGACCATTAAAGGGGGAGAGATTGTGACTGACATAATGTATAGTTTTATTTATACTAAAAAAAAAGTATTTATTATTTACACTTTCTTCTTGACATAATGTATAGTTTAAACTACGCTAAATTATATATAAAAAAAATAAAATAAAATACCCTCGAATCTTGCCATTTATTTAAAAAATGTTCTTACTCTTAAAAGTTACAATGTTACTTTTCATAAAGGTTTTAAAACTACTTTTGAAGTAGAAAAATCATTAAAATGTTGGATGGAAAGTTGACATGTCTGTTCTTTTTTAGTTAATCCAAATAAGCGTCCTAGTTGTTGCCATATTCTTGATCACCACCGTATCAATTTTTCATCCAACATTCTAATGAATTTCTACTTCAAGTATAGTTTTGAATATTTATGAAAATTAGAGATAATAATGAACTTTGAAAGAATATATGAGTGTTTTTAAAACAAAAGACAAGATTAAAGAATATTTATAATTTAACCTTCTTGGTGATTCAATTGAAAGTAACAATATGGCACCGTATTATGATGTGACAGTAGTTGCCGCTAAAGAGCATCCCTTTCGTTCCTAAAATGTATTGTTTTTTATTAAAAGCCTTCATTATAAATTTGCATGGAAAACCCCTTTTCACATTCATTAATGTGATTTGACCCATGTTCTGAAATTAATGACATTTGACCCTTTTTGTACTGTGTATTTCGTCCAAATTACCGTAAAGGGCATCATACTGACTCTAGCTCTCTCGCTCTCGCTTAAGTCACGTTCTCGCTCTCGTTCTCGCTCTCGCTCTCGTTCAAGTCTCGTTCTCGCTCTCGCTCTCCCTTTTTGTACTGTGCATTCCGTTCAAGTCTCGTTCTTGCTCTCGTTCTCGCTCTCGCTCTCGCTTATGATACATAGCTCTCTCGCTCTCGTTCTCGTTCTCGCTGGCTCGCTCTCGCTGACTCTCTCTCTCTGCTACTCCAGCTCTTCTCTGTCTTTTTTTGTCATTTTTTCTTTATATTTTTTTCCATTCATTTGAGCGAGAGCGAGAGCGAGACAACGGGAGCGAGAGCGTGAACAACGTGCGGGAGCGTGAACAAGAAAGACCGCTTCATATTACCCTTATGAGTCATTTTGCGCGCATTGCCACGTCAGAATAGGTCATATTTCATTATTTTGAAATGTCAGGTCAAATGACATTAATGCATTGGAAAATGGGTTATCCGTACAAATATCCCAATTATAATGATCAAAACTTCTTGGAAAGTATTGCCTTTTTTTTTCCATTTTAAAATATTTTTTTAACTTTAATAACCAAATTAAAATGAGGATAAATTTAAAGAATAAACATTATATCTCTATCTATCATAGATGGTTGAATTGAATCTACATCTCTTTCTTTGATTTGTCATGAAAAATTAAAAAAATAAAAATAAAAACTTAGACTCACTTTTGAAGAGAAAGTGACCTGCCAGGCTGCCACTTTTCCACACACGCTCTCAAAATATTCCTCTACTCTTTCCTTTAAAATAAAGGCAAACCAAACCGAATATTGTACCCCTACGATCTCATTGTTTGGAATTATAAGAGACGTAAAGATTCTCCAAAGCTAATAAGTAAGAAGAGAGAGAAACACACAGATGTACATGTCAGACTTGAAATTAATTTAGGAATAAAGATCCAAAATCAAGCCAAAAGAGACATTTAGGGGGCGTTTGGATCGCAGAGTTAGGTTGAGTTGGGTTGAGTTGAGTTGAGTTGTGCAGAGTTGTTTTGTCAGTGAGTTCTGGAAATCAGTGTTTGGTTTGCAGAGTTGAGTTGAGTTGAGTCAGAAAGTCAGTGTTTGGTTTGCAGAGTTGAGTTATTATGTCAGGGGTATCTGATGCAGTTTTTTGTAAATTGAATAAGACTGATTTTTTGTAACTTTTTTCTTTACTTTTTTTGTTTCCACCAAATCAATTGCAAACATATTTGTCTACAATTTCAAAACTTCATTATGAGATCAATTACAAATTTACAATATATATTACCATTTGCAAGATAAATGGGATATTTAGAAAAGTACTGAATATTGAGATTGATATCAATTTTTCTTGTCCCCTAAAAATCATTTTTATCTTATGTAAAGTGAAATGTCTGATTTTTTTGTGACTTTTTTTCCTTACTTTGTTTTCACAATAAATCAAATACAAACACATTTGTCTACAATTTCAAAACTCAATTATGTGATCAATTATAAAATTACAATATATATTACCATTTGTCAAATGTATGTTAGGGGTATTTAATGCAAAAGTAATAGATATTGGGTCTGATATCAATATTTCTTTTCCAATAAAATTCATTATTTAGAACTTTTACTCTTCAATATGAACTTTATTCTTTTTTTTTATGCACATGTTCACCACTACATTTTTATTTTAATTTAGGTAGGTCTTAATTTAGTATTAATACTTTGCATATGAAGAGTATGGGTGTTCAAAAAACCCGATAACCCGACCAACCCAACCCGTCTCGACGGGTTGGGTTGGGTTGGGTTCAAATAAATTAAAATGTATGGGTTGGGTTGGTTCGTGGGTTCACCTAAAATTAATTTGGGTTGACTCGACCAACCCGAACTTATTATTAATTTTAAAAAATATTTTTTTACCTACCATACAACTATATATACATATATGTAATTTATTTTTATTTAATTTCGTAATTATTTATTATTTACACCCCTAATGAAGAGTGTTTATTTAAATTTGTCTAAACACATGCATTGTCTATAGATTCTGCATACTCGCCTACATCGTAGGCAACGATCCTTATAGCCTCTCGCAGGAAATCTAGTTAAAGTTATTTGAGTTGATTGTGTGTGTTGACACTTGTTATGCTATGCTTTTGACTTCTTTGTTCTTGTGCAAATGTAGTTTAGAGTTTAAGTTTAGATTATGACGCGAAGATGTGACCGTTGTAAAGTTCTAGCAACTTTCGAGGACGAAAGTTTTTCTAAGATTGGTATATTGTGGCACCTCGTAAAATTAGATACTTTAATTGTATTTGTTTTAAATTTGAATCTTTGGAATCAGAACAAGATTAGAAAATGGTGTTTCAAAGTTTAAAAAATGATTAGGATTTCTGTTTGTTTAGGATTTGTTTTTGTAAAAGGATTAGAATTCCTTGTTCTAAAAGGATTAAGACTTTTTGGTGTCTATTTAAACTAGAGTATTAACAACTTAAAGACACACTTCAAAACTCTCCTCATCTTCTTCTTTTCTCCACTTTCTTCATCTCGCCGGACAGTCGTCGGGGAAGTCGTTGGAGACTCGCCGGATCGTCATCGGAGAGTCGTCGGAGACTCGCCAGACCGTCGTCGGAGACTCGCCAGACCGTCATCGGAGACTCGTCGGATCGTCGTCGGAGACTCACCGGACCGTCGTCGAAAAGTTGCCGGATCACCGCCGGAAAGTACCGTACGGTTGAGTTAATAACTCAACTCCATGGGGTTGGGTTATTAAGTCACCGGTTATAATTGTTGGTGAAACAAACAAGGAGTTGAGTTATTAACCCAACTCAACTCAACCCAACCCCATAAACCAAACACCCACTTATGGACTAAAAACATCGAGACTTGTATTTGAAATAAATATAAGTTACTCTTACAACAATGGAAGCAAAACCCATACCTATAAGTTATAAAGTCCATACTACCTCTGTAGGATATCTGAAAACTCAAGAGAGTTCAAGCTTTCTATCTTCTCTCATGTAGCAGTAGCTTTGATTCCTTATAATAATTATAAGCAGCATCAGCAACCGAGGTGTCCATGTCGTTCAAATCGACTTCCTCATTCTGTTCCCAAGACCGATCGTACTCCTCACCTGTGAACATCACCAAAAACATGAAGAAAACTAAATCAAATCTAAGTTTTTTTTCTCTCTTTGGCTATAATTTTCTTGTTATCTCCTGGACATATTTTCTTCCCCTACTTTACATTGACAATAAGCAAATAAAAGTAAAGAATAAGCCTAGAGTTTAAAAATGTACCAATCTGAGATGATGTTATGTGTCACGGTCGCACCTCTCGCACCGTGTGACACCATGAATCATCCCTCGAACATGGTCAGCCTTGAGGGAAACTCTCGCACCATCTCTATGATGCAACGCTCTGTGGCTTCGCCGGACCTTAGGCGAGGTTTGCAGTCCTCAACCAAGTATCAAGTAAATAAGCAGCGGAATACAACTCGGTCGTACATATCGCCCGTCCGTGTACATGCACTCGGTCTTTTCCATGAGTTGTCTTTAACGGGACATTCTTGGATCGCTAGCTGCTAACGACCCCTATATCTGAACCTCCAAGCCATGGGAAGGGGCGCAATGTCGGCACACCTGTGTCGTCCGATATTGTCCCTTGAAAACCCGTTACAAAGGAAAACACCCAAGACATTTCTCTTGTGACGCTCGCCCCAGCCATGACACTCTAACGTGCCACGGGATGACTCACTTAGGCCCTCAAGCCTAGGGGTGGTGGAGAGTCGACACCATGGTACCCCTATAGTATATTATGAGGATTATTAGGTTTGTCTCCCTTGCACGTCAAAATTGTTGGAGTTTGTGCCCTAAAACTCGTAGTTTGTAATTTTGTTCTTATTATTATTATTTCAATAAAGAGTTATTATTCGATATTGCCATTGTTTTAACCCTAAATCCAATAAACTAAACATCCAAGGTTGTAAAATGTATCTTTAACTCAATGTAGTGTACATATAAAGGATCTCGATTCGAGATACAACCTAAAAGGTCTATAGTAAGGGGATAAGGTTTGGGTACCTTACCCTGGTAAAACTATGGATGTGGCCCACTTTGTATATGATACAAACATTGTGATCGTAACGTGTTCGTGTAGATGACATGTGAGTGGGGATATTCTATGTAATAATATTACATAAGACCGGACTGCGAAATAGTAACCACTAGATATAACTCCGTTGACTAGTTAGGTTTCTATTTCACTAGGATGACCTAGGCAACTTGATCCCAATCCCGAGCGGGTTACGAACTCCTGTTTGTGAGGGATTGTCCTTTGACTAGTATGGGTGAGAGTGGCCATATTCGCCGACTTAATATGCCTACCTTCTTGGGGACAAGACCGAGTGAGCAGTTGGGGACTTAGCCTAGCAAGATGAAATTCACTCCTTCCCGCCTATTAGGGTGTAAACTCGAGACCATTCTTTGGAATTCAAGAAAGAAAAGGTTAATGTTTTATGGTTGGTTTGTTTTGAAAAGAAAAGAAAAGAAAAGAAAAGAAAGGAAAAGGAAAAGAATGAAAAAGGGAAAATGGATGGTGGGACCCCCACCTTTGTTATCTTTTTAAAACTCATTTTTCCATCGATTTCTTCTCATTTTATCAAGTAAAAGCAAGGGTTTTCGTGGGAGAAGCAGAAAGGAAGAGGAAGAAGAGGGTTTTTGGAGCTGAAGTTGCAAAAGAAAGGAGAAGAACTAAAGGTTTGTCTTTTTAACAGCAAGTTAATTAATTCAATCCTATTTTGGTTTTCTATTCATCTCGAGCTCCACAGGAAGAGGTAAGATTTGAGGTTTTGTTTCGTGAAAGTTAACTCATATTGGAACAAAATTCGTGAAGGAAGCTCGAGCAAATTTGGATCTTAAGCTACTGGTTTGTGAAGAGGAAGACAGAAGACAGAATTTGCTGTCAAATCCGAGAAGTCTCTGGTGTTTTGGTTGTACTGATCTGTAGAGTTGGAATCAGAAACTCTAATAGGTATGGTTCGAAATCTTATTGAATTTCCCACAAGTTTCGTGAAGAAATCGTGAGTAGAAAATGTCTAGAAGATGTTTTAAATCTCAGGTTAAGTTTGTTGTGCAGCAGGAAAAACGAAACTGGAACAGCAGGAAGTTGATTTGAGGAAAGTAGCTTTCGAGGTAAATTCGAATAAATCCATTTGGAACCTAATTTTCATGTCTTCATAAGAGTTTTAGAGGGTTCAAAAAGGAAGAGTTTGGTATAAATTACATTCTTTTTGGATAAGTAATGAAGAAGTTATGGCTGTCTGAAAACAGGGCAGAAAATTTGTGAAATGCTGGAAAATTGGTTGGAGTGTTTTCTTGTAGTTTTAAGGTTAAAAACCATGAGCTCGAGGTTCTAATACATGAATTTGGTTTGTTTGACAGGCCAAGAGGAGATAGGTCGAGTGTACGGGCCAAGGTTCTAGTTTTAATACTGTGAGTGACAAAACGAACTTCAAAAATGTTCTATATGCTTGAATTATGTTTAAAGAAAATACAAGTTTTGCTTGAATGAAAGAGTTTAGATGTTTATTGTTTTCCTTGAACACTTGTTCATGAGCATTCATGATTTCTTAGAAATGTTTTAAAGTGTTCATGATGGGCCTAAATGTCTTGATGAAATTTATACACGAGCATATGTTTATTGAATTTCCGAAGTTTATGGAAATGTTATGATTTTGAGCAAGTACGTTTTAGCAAGTATGTTTTTAAAGATTTCCAGTTTTATGTACAAGCCAAGTAAGCTAGAGTTTTATGAAAGAAAAGATACGCAAGCATGTTCAAATGTTTTCATGTGATCTTCTGAGATATTAAGCCCAAGGCTTTATGGTACCGTGTGCACATAGGTCATTTCTGTTGTCGACGTTGAGTGTACTCCGTGACAACAGCGCTGTCGTGAGTGTTGGGCGGGCCCCACTACGACAAAGACGATGGGAGTGCTGGGCGGGCCCCACTACATCATAGAACAAATGTTGGTTGTACTGGACGTGCCCTACGCAACGTAGATTGTGACATATTTTAAAAAGAGTTTATATCATTTACATGCCTTACGAGATTTTAACGATATACTTGCTGGTTTTTCTGAAAAGTTATTATGATTACACAATTACTTTTAACATTTAATTACAGATGCATATGCTCATAGATGATCAGGTGATATGATTTACGAGTTAATAGTCTTCTTTTAAACTCAGTCACTCACTGAGCTTCATAGCTCATTCTTTCAGTGTTTTCAAACTTTTCGTGTAGAGATCGAGCTCCGGTACCGACATCCCGCCATGATCTTTGAAAGCTCCACAAGTGATATTTTGTACGTGGCTGGGTTGTATAGCAAGTCCTTATGTATTGTAGTTAGTGTTTGAGGGGACTATGTAGTTATAGTCGTATGTGCTTTAGAGGTTGTGGTTGTTTATTTAATGGTCTGGTCGGTTTGTGGTTCTGATGTTCTTGCTCGTTTTAGTTTCCAAGAGAGACTTAGGAAGAGTTTCTCCTTATGTATGTTTATTAGTTGTCCAGTTTCCTCTGTGTTAAGTTTAAAGTGTTCCATATGTGGGCATAGTATGTTTATCAGGTAAAGCAGAGTCAGCATGTATTGTTAAGAGGTAACAATGTCTGTTGGCTTCATGCCGTCTTCCGGGCTAAGTTAGCAGATGGTTCGGGAGGGGGTGTGACATAGGGTAAGTAGATAAATGTTCCTTTAAGTGGTGTCTCCGGTACTTGAACAAAGGGCCCAACTCTCTCATTGGCCCGAGAGAGACTTCTGTTTGTTGGTAGGACCACAAACAAATTGTTCATTAGAGAAGCACTTGTACTTAAGGTACAATATGTAACCTAGGGGTAAAACGGTAATTTGACCCAACTGGTGTTACGAACATTCGTGAAGGATTGACTTGCTGTTATTGGTCAATATCCGTGGACACAGAAATATATCTGCAGTGAGAAGAGTGCAGCTGCGGGACTTTAGTGGAGTGTTCCCGCAGTTAACGAATGTTGATTAGGAGATTAATGAGATTAACCGAATAATCTCGTATCGTTGGAAGTTCTAATATGTAGGTCCATTAGGTCCACCTTCTAGCTCATGAAGGGTTCTTAGATCGTTTGAATTTGAAGTGTTCAAATTCATTAGGGAATAAATTTAAAGTAGATAGATACGATATAATATATAGTCTTGGAACTATATATTATAAATTTAATGTGAATATGATTCATATTAAATTATATGAGAGAATTAAATATTTGAAAGAGTTCAAATATTAAATTCAAATGTGAATGTGATTCATATTTGAAAACTCTAGGTTAAAATTTAATGTGCATGAGATGTGCAATAAAACTATAGATTAGAGGAGAAATGGATTAAATATGATTTAATCTTATTTAAATGTATGATATTTTAAGATTAATTAAAATTATATGATATTTAATTAAATAATTAATTAAATTTGATTTAATTAATAATTAATTAATTAATGGGAGGACACGTTCCCTTTTTCCCCACTAACTCCCTATCGATAGGGAGTGGAGGGAAGAACTCCTCTGGCATAACCTCTTGAGGAAGAGGGGGTTTTTGGTGATTGATCGATCATTCTGGCAATTGGTGAATTACTGCAACTAAGAATTCTCTCTCTCTGATCAATTCCCTCACTCTCAATTCCAACTGTTGGATCCTTCCCACCAAGGAAGATCTAAGTAGAAACTCAGAGTCATAGGAGGTTTTCACTTTTGGTTATGTCCTGTTGGAGAAAACAGAGAAGAAGCCTTGGTTGCTGTGTTGCTATCAATTTGGAGCAAGGAGTTGCTGAATTATAATCTACAAGGATAACCATCTATATTTGTTTTAGTTTAATAACTAAACAACATGTTTGCATGATTAGTTCCATGCCTAATTAGATTAGGAAATGTATGCTTATTCTCTGTAGTTTCTCCAATGTACTGGTATTTGTTTTTCAACCAAAATAAACTTGCAATTACGATTTCAAAACAGGTTTCCCCTGCTCAAGGGGATCCGATCTCCATCAATTGGTATCAGAGCAATGCTTGTTTTTTTTTTGTTGAAACAAATTTGCATTGGATAGGTGGGAATTTCATTTTAGTTTGTTGTCAAACTGTTTAGGAATTTTTTGGCCTTAGTTTCTTTTGATTTGATCAAATTAAATGTAAAGGCCCCTGTATTGTTTTGGGCAATTAAGTGCATATTCGAGTCTGTAATCGAGTTAAGAGTCATTCGGGACCAGTTTCGTGCAATTCGGATGAGTATCGGGGGAGAATTTGGTGTTTGAAGCTGTTGTGTTTGAAGGAAAATGCTGCTACCGAAGCAACAACGTTGCAACGCTACCAGCAGCGTTGCAACGCTGAGGAACGGCGTCGCAACGTCAAGGCTCCCTATCGATGTGGAATCTCCAGGGGTCAGCAGCGTTGCAACGCTACCCCGATGCTAGGCGCGCGCGCAGATGAAGCGGGCGTTGCAACGCTCCCATCAGCGTTGCAACGTCGTGACATACGCCAAGCTGCCGCACGATCACCGACGATTCGGTTCGGTTTTGGTCTGGTTCGAGCGGTTTGAGCCTAGTTCAAGGAGCTTTGGACCGATTTTGTAATAAGATTAGTGTAATTTTATTATTTTTGCACTTTAGGGGCCAAATTATTTCGGTTTTACATCTATTTTTCTTTATGAATGTCATTTAGAATTTTTCCCACCTTAAGATAAACATGTTCATGCATTTTATTTGTATAATTTGTTATATAAATATGGTAGAAATGCATGATCTTATTTATCTTTCATAAGTATTTATTTATAATTGTTATAATTAGATAATATGAAAAATAAATTGCATGGAGCATGAAATTACTTAGTTTAAAATAAATGTTATTTTTTTTAAGTAATTTAATTATTCAATTAGTTGAATAATTTTATAATTCCAATTTTGCTTTTATAACATAGTTTCTTGTCATGGGTTAATTATTAAAATTTATAAGGGTTATAAATTAAAGGAGTTTTAGAAACCATAACCTATAACAAAGATTTGCATGCAAACATAGGAACTTGGGTTAAAATTAAATTAGTTTTAAATTGTTTAAAATTAATTTAGACCTAAGTTTTAATTTCTAATAGGATTAGAAGTTTGTCTTACATAGTATTTTAAATAGTTTAAAATATAGGAAGACAATAGAACTATGGTTATAAGGGAACTCTACTGGTGAAGTTCTGTCTAAGGTTGGGGGTACTTAAGCTGACGGTTAAAGGAACACCTCCTACCTGGGAACTGACCCAGAGTTTGAGTTGAATTAACCATAGTCTTGTTTATATCTAGGTAACTAAAATGTTTATTCACCTAGACATAAGGTTAAAAGACCTAGTTATAATAGTTATAATAGGCATAGACTTAGATAGATTCTTTTAGCCAGAATCCGACTAAGTTAAACCTACACCCTAACCTTAGGAGCTTCAGTGGGAGAAAACGAGATGTTCACATCGAGTTTACTCTCACGTCCTCAAGAGTTCACACCGCGAGTTCTATGCTCGGCTACGTGGCGTCAATAGGGCGTCCCCCTACGGTAAGTGTTTGCATGATTCAATACCAAGGTGAATGAGGGAAGTATCCATAGTAAATGGGAGTAGGACGCGTGTCAACGTATCCTACGGTCTCCTCCATTAGGTCGCACCGTGAGATTTCTATAGTCCGTCTGCTAGGTTGTCTTGGAACAGTCAAACCCTACGGAGGGCCTGACTATAGGGATCAGAACACCGCGAACTCCAGAAATGGATAGGGTCTCTTAGGTAATTTGCCAACAGTTATCTTTCTTAATAGTAGCCTGTTGGCTCGGACCTATTGGATTTGAAAATGGTAGGGTCACATTTACAGGATAAGTTAAGCTAGTTAACAAGTTCTTGACCAAACAAACGGTAGCTAAGGATCATTGGGACATGAGATGTTCTGGTGTGAGAATTGACTGAGATAGTCTCAATTCAGGGGAGGAGTGACTGACCACCTGACGGTGGATTTTGTTCTAAACCCTTGAAGTATCGTTGCAAAATTAAAGGTTTAATTTGAACACTAGGGTTCTTTAATAATTTTGCTAAAATTGATTGGTTTATAATGGGTTAAAGGCATAACTAATTAGAACTACTTTTGAAATTTCAGCATGTCGTCCTCAATTATAGCCTTACTGAAAAGAAAACGTTTGACTGGTGAAAACTTTACTACGTGGAAGTCCAACCTGGATGAGATTCTGGTTATGGATGACCTTCGGTTTGTACTGACTGAGGAATGTGCTCAGGTCCCTGCTCAAAACGCACCTCAATCAGTTAAGGATGCGTTTGACCGCAGGTCCAAGGCCTATATCCTGGCTGGGTTGGCATATCTGATGTTTTGGCTAGGAAGTTGAGGGAATGATCTTAGCTCGTGAGATCATGGGTTATCTGCAGAGTTTGTCTGGACAACCATCTGAACAAATTCGGCACGAATCCCTCAAGTACGTTTATAACGCGTGCATGAAGGAGGGAGCTTCAGTGAGAGAACATGTTCTCGATCTTATAGTTCACTTCAACGTGGCCGAAATGAACGAAGCGATCTTGGATGAGGAAAGTCAGGTATTCTTCATCCTGGAATCTCTTCCGAAGAGTTTCCTGCCATTCCGTAGCAATGCGGAGATGAACAAAAAGGAGTATAACCTGACTTTGAACTGCAGACTTACCAGTCTCTTATGGATAATAAGGGTCAGGTTGATGGAGAGGCAAATCAGTTTGTCCATTCCAAAAGGGTTCAGATGGGTTCATCCTCTGGAACCAAGCCCTGCGGTTATTCTTCTGGGATTAAGAAGACTCAGAAGAAGAGGAAAGGAGAAAAAGGGAAAGCTTCTGCTACTGCAGACATTGAGCTCGAAGAGAAGAAAGGTAAATTCAATTTACTTGTTCTTGAAACTTGTTTAGTAGAAAATAATGATTTTACCTGGATACTTGATTCAGGAGTCACTAATCACGTTTGCTTTTCTTTTCAGGAAACTAGTTCCTTCAAGGAGCTCGAAGAGGGTAAGATGACGCTCAGGGTCGAAACGGGAGACGTCGTCACAACTCGTGCAGTGGGAGAGTCCAAGCTGTTTTTTAGAGATAGATTTATCTTTTTAGAAAATTTGTATATAGTTCCTAAGATTAAGAGGAACTTAATTTTTATCTCTTGTTTAATAAAACTTGGATATTGTATTTCTTTTTCTATCAATGAAGCGTTCATTTCGAAAAAAGGTGTTAATATTTGTTCTGCTAAGTTAGAAAACGGCTTGTATGTACTTAAACCGAATCGAACTAAAACAATTTTGAATCATGAGATGTTTAAAATTGCTAATACTCAAAGTAAAAGGCAAAGAATTTCTCATAATAATACCTATCTTTGGCATCTTAGACTTGGTCATATAAATCTCAACCGGATTGAGAGACTCTCTAAGAATGGACTTCTAAACAAGTTAGAAGATGATTCTTTACCTGAATCTTACTTGGAAGGTAAAATGACTAAGCGACCTTTTACTGGAAAAGGTTACAGAGCCATAAATCCCTTAGAACTTATACATTCGGATCTTTGTGGTCCGGTGAATGTTAAAACTCGAGGAGGGTACGAATATTTCATCTCTTTCATAGATGATTATTCGAGGTATGGTTATTTATACCTAATACATCATAAGTCTGAGGCTCTTGAAAAGTTCAAAGAGTATAAGGCTGAAGTAGAGAATGCATTAGGGAAAACTATTAAAACACTTCGATCCGATCGAGGTGGAGAGTATGGATTTGAGATTCCAAGACTATTTGATAAACACATGGAATTAAATCTCAACTCTCAGCACCTAATACACCACAACAAAATGGTGTGTCAGAAAGGAGAAATAAAACCTTGTTGGACATGGTTCGATCTATGATGAGCTATGCTCAATTGCCTGCCTCGTTTTGGGGATACGCAGTAGAGACTGCAATTTAAATCTTGAACACTATTCCATCAAAGAGTGTTCCAGAAATACCTTTTGAATTGTGGAAGGGGCGTAAACCTAGTTTACAACACTTAAGGATTTGGGGTTGTCCGGCGCTTGTGCTGGTGACAAGCCCAAAGAAATTGGAACCTCGTTCAAAATTATGCCAATTTGTTGGCTATCCCAAAGAAACGAGAGGTGGTCTTTTCTAGGACCCACAAGAAAACAAGGTGATTGTATCGACAAACGCCACTTTCTTGGAGGAAGATCACATGAGGAACCACAAACCACGTGGTAAACTAGTACTAAATGAAGCTACAAATGAACCAACAAGAGTTGTTGATCAAGCTGGACCTTCATTAAGAGTTGACGAAGAAGCCAGCACCTCAAGTCAGTCTCGTCCTTCTCAATCGTTGGGAATGCCTCGACGCAGTGGGAGGGTTGTTTCCCAACCTGACCGCTACTTTGTTTAGTTGAAACTCAAGTCGTCATACCTGATGACGGCGTAGAAGATCCATTGTCTTATAGACAGGCAATGAATGACGTAGACAAGGACCAATAGATCAAAGCCATGGACCTTGAAATGGAGTCAGTGTACTTCAATTCAGTATGGGAACTTGTAGACCAACCTGAAGGGGTAGGACCTAGGTGTAAATGGATCTACAAGAGAAAGAGAGATGCAACCGGAAAGGTACAAACCTTTAAGGCTAGACTTGTAGCAAAGGGTTTACTCAAAGGGAAGGGGTTGACTATGAGGAAACTTTTTCCCCTGTTGCTATGTTTAAGTCTATAAGGATACTCTTGTCCATAGCCGCATTTTATGATTATGAAATTTGGCAAATGGACGTCAAGACTGCCTTTTTGAATGGTAATCTTGACGAGAGTATCTATATGTCTCAGCCCGAAGGGTTCATAATCCAAGGTCAGATGCAAAAAGTTTGCAAGCTCAATCGATCCATTTATGGGTTGAAACAAGCATCCAGATCTTGGAACATAAGATTTGATACTGCGATCAAGTCTTATGGCTTTTACCAAAACGTTGATAAGCCTTGTGTTTACAAGAGGATCATCAACAACAAAGTAGCTTTCTTAGTGCTTTATGTGGATGATATCCTACTCATTGGGAATGATGTAGGATACCTTACTGACACAAAGAATTGGCTGGCGACCCAATTCCAAATGAAAGATTTGGGAGAGGCGCAGTATGTTCTTGGGATTCAGATTTTCAGGAATCGCAAAAAAAGAACGCTAGCTCTGTCTCAAGCATCTTATATCGATAAAATGTTGGCCCGATATTCGATGCATAATCCCAAGAAGGGCTTATTACCCTTCAGGCATGGAGTTCATTTGTCTAAGGAACGGTGTCCTAAAACACCTCAAGAAATTGAGGATATGAGATGCATTCCCTATGCCTTTGCAGTAGGTAGCTTAATGTATGCTATGATGTGCACGAGGCCAGACATTTACTATGCAGTGGGAATAGTCAGTAGATATCAATCCAATCCAGGGTTAGACCACTGGACCGCAGTTAAAAATATCCTCAAGTATCTTAGGAGAACGAGGGACTATACGCTTGTGTATGGGACTAAGGATTTAATCCTTACTGGATACACTGATTCTGATTTTCAGACCGATAAGGATTCTAGGAAATCCACATCGGGATCAGTTTTCACCCTTAATAGGGGAGCTATAGTATGGCGAAGCAACAAACAAGGATGCATCGCTGACTCCACGATGGAGGCTGAGAATGTCGTTGCTTGTGAAGCGGCTAAAGAGGCTGTTTGGCTAAGGAAATTTCTTACTGATTTGGAAGTTGTTCCAAATATGGAATTTTTCATCACCTTATACTGTGACAACAGTGGTGCGGTAGCCAATTCGAAGAAATCTTGCAGCCATAATTGAGGCAAGCACATCGAGAGAAAGTATCACCTGATACGAGAAATAGTGCAACGAGGAGATGTGACAATCACAAAGATCGCTTCGGAGCACAACATTGCTAATCCGTTTACAAAGACTCTCACGACTAAAGTGTTCGAGGGTCCTCTGGAGAGTCTAGGTCTACGAGACATGTACATAGGCTAATCAAGGGCAAGTGGGAGATATGTAATGGGGTATATGGATGCCCTAGTTTATTGTATTTGTACCTCTGTAACCATTGTTTTAGATTATGATGTACCCCACTAGAGTTTTAGTTCAAGTGGGAGTTTGTTGGGGTTGTGCCCTAAAACTCGTAGTTTGTAATTTTGTTATAATTATTATTATTTCAGTAAAGAGTTATTATTCGATATTGCCATTGTTTTAACCCTAAATCCAATAAACGAAACATCCAAGGTTGTAAAATGTATCTTTAACTGAATGTACTGTACATATAAAGGATCTCGGTTCGAGATACAACCTAAAGGATCTATAGTAAGGGGATAAGGTTTGGGTACCTTACCCTGGTAAAACTATGGATGTGGCCCACTTTGTATATGATACAAACACTGTGATCCTAACGTGTTCATGTAGATGACCTGTGAGTGGGGATATCCTATGTAATGAGATTACATAAATCTGGACCGCGAAATAGTAACCACTAGATATAACTCCGTTGACTAGTTAGGTTTCTATTTCACTGGGATGACCTAGGCAACTTGATCTCAATCCCGAGCGGGTTACGAACTCCTGTTTGCGAGGGATTGTCCTTTGACTAGTATGGGTGAGAGTGGCCAGATTCGCCGACTCAATACGTCTACCTTCTTGAGGACAAGACCGAGTGAGCAGCTGGGGACTTAGCCTAGAAAGATGGAATTCACTCATTCCCGCCTATTAAGGTAAGTAGAATGCTCCCTTAAGTGGTGTCTCCGGGACTTGAACAAAGGGCCCGACCCTCTCATTGGCTCGAGAGGGACTTCTGTTTGTTTGTAGGACCACAAACAAATTGTTCATTAGAGGAGCATTAGTACTTAAGGTACAAGATGTAACCTAGGGGTAAAATGGTAATTTGACCCAGCTGGTGTTACGGACATTCGTGAAGGATTGACTTCCTGTTATTGGTCAATATTCGTGGACACAGAAATATATCTGTAGTGAGAAGAGTGCAGCTGCGAGACTTTAGTGGAGTGTTCCCGCAGTTAACGAATGTTGATTAGGAGGTTAATGAGATTAACCGAATAATCTCGTATCGTTGGAGCTTCTAATCTGTAGGTCCATTAGGTCCACCTTCTAGCTCGTAAAGAGTTCTTAGATCGTTTGAATTTGAAATGTTCAAATTTATTAGGGAATAAATTTAAAGTATATAGATATGATATAATATATAGTTTTGGAACTATATATTATAAATTTAATGTGAATATGATTCATATTAAATTATATGAGAAAATTAAATATTTGAAAGAGTTCAAATATTAAATTCAAATGTGAATGTGATTCATATTTCAAAACTATAGGTTAAAATTTAATGTGCATGAGATGTACATTAAAACTATAGATTAGAGGAGAAATGGATTAAATATGATTTAATCTTATTTAAATGTATGATATTTTAAGATTAATTAAATATATGATATTTAATTAAATAATTAATTAAATTTTATTTAATTAATTAATTTAATGGGAACGTGTCAGGAGGACACGTTCCCTTCTTCTCCACTAACTCCCTATCGATAGGGAGTGGAGAGAAAAACTACTCTAGCATAATCTCTCGAGGAAGAGGGGTTTTTGGTGATTGATCGATCATTCTGGCAATTGGTGAATTGTTGCAACTAAGAATTCTCTCTCTCAATTCCCTCACTCTCAATTCCAACTGTTGGATCCTTCCCACTAAGGAAGATCTAAGTAGAAACTCAGAGTCATAGGAGGTTTTCACTGTTGGTTCTGTCCTGTCGGAGAAAACAGAGAAGAAACCTTGGTTGTTGTGTTGCTATCAATTTGGAACAAGGAGTTGTTGAATTATAATCTACAAAGGTAACCATCTATATTTTTTTAGTTTAATAACTAAACAACATGTTTGCATGATTAGTTCCATGCCTAATTAGATTAGGAAATGTATGCTTATTCTTTGTATTTTCTCCAATGTACTGGTATTTGTTTTTCAACCAAAATAAACTTGCAATTACGATTCCAAAACACGTTTCCGCTGCTCAAGGGGATCCGATCTCCATCAATAATGGCGAGGAGTCATACGCGCATACATCGACCCCTCCGACGACACGGTTGGCCCCAATCTCACTTGTCCTCACAATAGCCATCAAGCCCACCTATCTTGGTGTGTTTGATGATGCACCGTCCTCCTCAATCGCATCATAGCACGTCTCATCACTGTGAGGTTCACAAACATACGCTTTTCTAGTATGATTGTGACACCATGCGACTCATGTAAACCAAAAAAATTATGACTGGAGGGGTTACTCGCACATATTAACCGTCTGATACAGCTCAAATACATGCAACACGACAGAGATACAATTGTTCCGACAGGGTTCATTATAATAATTTTATTAGAATCTCATAACGACTTCGTTTCTCCAATAGGTTGGATACTCAAAAAGTAAAATTACTACTTTCCAGTTGTTATTATGAATCAATATTTGAAAAAGAAAAAACAAAATAAAAGCACATTTAGAGGCAGGGAAAAGTCACTAACTTGTTAACTGATGGTCATCTTTCATATCATCAGTCATTGGTGCGATAAACGAGTTCGCCGATGCATCATTAAGGATTAGAGTCCAAGGTTCTTCCAAACTCAAGAGTTGTAATAAGAGAAATTAGAAGAAAACAAACTCAAAAGATTATTGCAGTTATAGTAAATATACCCAAAACATGAAAATAGTGTAGCCTGGTAGTTAAATTTTGTAAAATAAATAGTGCAGAGAAGATTCTGAATCAAATTATTTCTATAGAAGTAACTTGTTTCTAGGAGTATTTTCATTCAAAATATTTCCACGCAATGACCTTTGCGCTTGGTACCCCAGGAATGCAAGTATATGAAACTACACCATTTTCTTAATTGTTTATTGACTTTTGTCAACTATTCAGGTGCCAACAGAAGAGGAAATCGGTACCCTTGATTATTAATATGGAAACTTTAAAGAACTGTTTAGTTCTTTAATATTTTTAATTAAAAAAAAAGGAATTGCAATGGGGTAGCACAAAATACATATTTACAAACTTAGATATGATTTTTTAGATTTGCAAATCTAACAATTTTTTTAAATCTGATTTTCCTTTTTTTATTATTCCAGATTTATACTCATTGGTGTAGCAGCGGGCATATCAGTAGGATATCTGATATACTTTAAATTTGGTATATCAGTAGTATATCTGATATACTTTATATTGGTATATCATAAGTATATCTGATATACTTTATTTTTACATACATTTACCTAAAACGAAGTATGTTAATAGTATATTATTGATATACTACAGATACCCTTTTTAGGTATATCATTTAGAATGATATACTTCTTATATGTCCGTAACAAATTAGAGATATTTTGCATATTAGTATATCACTAATGTTTATTTCACTAATATACCTAACATTTAGTATATCATTAGTATATCAGTGAAATGAACATATATCATATGTGAGTTACTGATATACTCTTAATTAACTTCATATACATATATCAATAGTATATTAGTGATATACTCTATACAATAACACATCTCACACAATAAGATATAACAATCCAATTTGGTTTTAAATTATGAATTCTACCTGAAATTTAAAAGCATAACTTGAAATTTACTCTACCTGAAATGTCGAACATTACAAATAGCTTTTGAGATCTCGTTGATATATTTAATATTACTGAATAAAGTATATCATCATAAATAACTATCAAGCATAAATCACTAATTGTGATATATTGTTGATATACTGAATAAAATATTTTTGTAGTATATCACACCGATATATATTTAATATTAGTGAAATCAACGACTATTAGTTATTTTTTGGTTAGATATATCATTGGTATATCTGATCTATTGTTAATAAACTACTATTTTTTTTTATATTGAAAAACACGGGAAGGCATTTCCAAATCTAGCAATAGCATTTTTTTAGATCCCGTTGATATACTTAATATTACTAAATAAAATATATCAACATAAATCACTGTCAAGCATAAATTACCATTTGTGATATATCGTTGATATATTAAATAAAATACATCGTTAGTACATCACACTGATATATACTTAATATTAGTGAAATCAACAGATATCATATCATTCATGTAGTTACTTTTTGGTTGGATATATCATTGGTATATCAGATCTAATATTGATAAACTACTTATTTTTCTCGATCTTGAAAAACACAAGGAGGACATTTGTAAATCTAGTAATAGATTTTGAGATTCCATTGATATACCTAATATTACTGAATAAAGTATGTCAGCATAAATCACTATCAAGCATAAATCCATATTTGTGATATAATGTTGATATACTAAATAAAGTATCAGTAGTATATCACATTGATATATACTTAATATTAGTGAAATCAACAGAATCAGTAGTATATCACTTATGTAGTTATTTTTTGGTTAGATATATTGTTGCTATATTAGATCTATTGTTGATAGACTACTGATTTTCTCGATATGAACAACACGGAAAAGGTATTTGTAAATCTAGCAATAGTTTGTTATATACAGTAGTATATCAATAGTATATCTGATATAATTTATATTTGGTATATCAGTAGTATATTAATAGTATATTTCATTTTAGGTATATCATTAGTATATCAATAGTATATTTCATTTTAGGTATATCATTAGTATATCAATAGTATATCATAAGTACATCAACAATATGTTTTTGATAGACTATTGATAAGTATGTTTTTGATAGACTATTGATATGCTATTAATATACTTCATATTGAAAAACGCGCACGAAAAATATAAGAGTATTTTTGACTTTGCACACCATCCGTTTGGGTTGGGTTTTTTTTTTGTTGCTATTTTTGCAAATTGAATTAAGGAGTGACATGAGTGTAATATTTATATATATTTTTGTTAATCATGCAAGTGCCCCTTAAAAAAATCATCTAATAAAGAAAACATTCTTACAAAAATCTACTACATTGCACTTAATATTAAGATATATCCTATCAGTGTTTTAAAAACCTCATTCGAGCGCGCGTTTAGGCGCAAGGCCCACCTTAAGCGCCTCGCCTCGAAAGGCGATCGCGCGCGCCTTCCATGAAGCCCAAGAGGCGCACCAGACGCGCGCATTTAGGGCTTCTTTAATTAATTGTTTTTTTTAGTTTTAAAATTAAAACTTACCGTTTTAGTTGTTTTAAATATATTTAGAGAAGAAGAGATTGATATTTAAGGCGAGATTGATATTTAAGGCTTTTGATCTTGTATTGTTTATTAGTATTGTATTGTTTATTAGTATTGTATTGTTTCATATTTTTTTAATAGAGTATTGGCTCTATATTCAAAGACTAATACTTGAATTTTATTTCTTTTACCTATTTTTCTTGGTTAAAACTTAATTTCTTTCCCTGAAGGGTTTTTTCTTATTGTGTATGTATACATATATAGTTTATATATTTTTTTTATATATAGTGCGCCTCAGAAAAAAAAAAAAAAGTCCGCGCCTTTTGGTGCGCCTAATAGCCGAGGAGCCTTGAGCCTTTAAAAACACTGCATCCTATAAACTCCTTCATTTCACCTGCGGGAGATTCTTCTCAGTAGAAGTTCATTTGATGAGGTTTTTGAGCTAAACTCAATAGGTGAAAGGTGTGAGCACCTTCAAGAAGATCGTTTTACGGAGCACAAAAACTAGAATAAACGCATAATCTAGAAAGTTATTAGTGTTATCTCTGTCACTAAAGGAGGAAAGAAAAATGAGAAACAAGCAACAAGGAGAGCTTTGACTTATTTGACATTGAGATTGGTCAGAGTAGGCATTTCGATACCTGCAACAATTTATAAATCTGCCTCAAGCTTTCAATAGCCATTTTTTCTCTTTTTATCCCTGCTCTTTTCCTTCTTACATAAAAGACAAAATTCCACTAATTGCTTAACAACCAATAAAGATTTCATCCACAACTCACAACTAGCAAGAAAATTAAGAGGTCGCGTTCAACTAGTATGGTTGTTTTCGTTGCTCTCTCAGTGGCTTTCAATGAAGTATGTCAACACTTTCAGATGCAATCACATAAAAACTGTAAATTGTAAGGCATTCGAATAGAATTCCTATTACGTGTTTTTAGAAAATGACTTCAGCACTTCTGAACCCCCCTCCTCCTCCTCCTCTTCCTTTTTCTTTCTTCTGTGGAGAAAACATAAAGTCAATAACTTTAAAAAAAATTATTGCCCACATTTTTCATCTAAACTTTGTGCTATATCAATTTGGAAACAGATATTTAGTTTAGAATCCCAACAGTGTCTGATGATATTCTCTTATTAGTTATTGTAAGTATCCAAGCCCCCTATTCTCTCTTCTCTCTTCTCTTTCGCCTGAGCCCTAACGCCTCCGACTCGTCCTCTTCCTCCTCGTCGTTGTCTTCCAGCGGTTTCTCTCGCCGCCTTTCCTTCGCCCCGCTCTGCCCTCAACCCTTCATTCTTCCCTTGGCATTTTTTCGGGTTACCCGATAATTCGCTCGTTTTCCGAGTGCACTTTCTCGCCTCCCACTTTCTTTGGTGTTCGACCCCTTCTCCAGCGCCCAGGCCTTCGTCCTTCATTTTCGTTAGGTTTTTTCTCTTGCTTCTCTTTTTCGCCCTTCTCCTTTGCCATCTTCTTTTGCCACCTTCTCCCTGGGTTTGTTTTTGACTCTTTCCCTTCCTAATAGTGCTCATCTCCCCCCGTCAGCGGTCTCTATCGGTCCCTTTTGCCACTGAACCCCTCCTTCTTGTCTGACGTTTTGACTTCTAGAGCTTCTGATTGGGTCGTTGACTTCGAGCTCGTCCTTTCTCATCGCTTCGACTTTATCTCGGCCCCGAAATGTTGTAGATCTGTTTCGTTGACTTCGAACCCACCCTTTCTCTTCGTTCCGACATTATCAGGCCCCTAATTTTCTTCATCGTCATTAATGAAGGCGTTTAGTTGCTATATTGGCAATAATTATTTTCGGATTTGGTGCGAAGAGTCATCGATCTATATTCAAGACGGAGTCCAGAGCTTGTCGATCTCACTGTCTCTCTGTCATGTGAATTGGTATTATGGTTTGTTTGTCGAGTTGGCTGCAAAGAGTGACTCTTTCTTTACGCGAAGTAAATTCAAGGATGAAAAGGCCATGCTCGGACTTTCTAAGGTAAAAAAAAGGAAGGTGTTGGGTAGCGGAAGGAATGATTTGGACTCCATCTGGGGGCGAAAAGTATTTGCAGTGCCTCTAGGTCGATTCTCGATTGGTTGGGCAGTATTTAGGGACCTTTTGGAGGACTTTATTCACTCCATTGACTGTTCTTCCTCTCTCCCTCCTTCAGTGGATCAGTCAAGCCAACTTGAACGTAGCTGGGTTAAGCATAGGTCTCTATCGAGTTCACCTCTGAAAACTCATTGGGGCCAAATAGCCGATGTAATGGTTGTAAAGGACAAAATCTTCCATGATAAGGCATTAGATCATAAAGGTCATTAGATTCGAAAAGCGGAAGAAGTGGTTTCAGTTGATTTCTCTAAAGTGTGGGTTGTTACTCGGTTATTTGCACACATTGATTAGGTAACTGTTAAGGACTCATTAGAAGCTCACTTCAAGTCGGACTTGCAAATTTATCCTTTTATGAGTGACAAGGCTCTCATTCTCTTTGTCAATGAATCCTTGAATAGGACGTTGGACTTCAAAGGTGGTAAGTGGCAAATTATTGAAAAACATAACTTGAAATTTGAGAAATGGGAAGACAAAATTCATAGTTTATCTTCAGTTATGAAAGGGTATGGTGGATGGCTTGCAATTAAAAACTTGCCCTTAAGTCTCTGGAAGATAAATGTATTTGAAGTAATTGGAAGACACTTCGGTGGGCTTGAAGAAATTTCACTGGATACTTTAAACTTCATTGATCTATCAAAGGAAAAAATTAAGGTACTCCCAAACCTTTGTGGATTTTGGCCGGCACATATTCCTATCAAGGATACAAATTCTGGGAAATTCTTATTAGAATTCGAAGCATTAAGGGATCTAATTCCTCATACAAGACTGTTGGACTCTCTCGTCTTAAACGACATTATTAACCCAATTGATTTGGAAAGAATTCATCAGGTGATAGATGGCGAATTCAAAATTGGTTTGACTCGGGTTCATTTGAAGGTCATTAATTCTCTTTCCCTGATTGGAGACTTAGGAGGTTGTTCGAATGATACGTTTAAAAATGGTCCTAAAGATATTAACCAAAAATATATGGAAGATGATTTTTTTCTGGGTCCTACTTAGCAGAAGGATGTACCTAGAGGTGACTCCTTGATATCTCAGAAGAATTATATTGCTGGAAGTGGAAGGGACAAGGTCATTTTTTAGTCTGGAGTTTATGAAGGAGTGGGTCACGACCTTTCGGGTTTTTATCCTTGTATGGATCATTATGAGCAAAATAAAGATGCTAGTGATGAATTAAATGATGTTTCCTTGTTTTCGAAGGTGCTAGAAACGGGAGACATAATCGGATGCGAAAAGGAGCTACAGAGAAATGGGTGGATCTCGAATGGTCATGAGGTGTTGACTTCGACGAGTATTGCAGAAAACGAACCGAGGTTACTGGATGTGGGTGATTTGTCTTTACAGAATAAAGTTTCAGTTTGTGAGGTTCCTTTATTCTCTTCTACTACTCTTATTAGTGTTAAAGAAGTTAAAGATATTTTTTGTGGTAAGTATTATTCATGAAAGGGTGGGAGGAACTCGGCCTTGAGTTTGACAACTCATTTGGGAGAAAATTTTCCAGACTTCCTCGAACAATCTGAACTTTTCATCCCACAATCCGATAGTGTAGTTCCAGATTCCCAGGTAACTCCTAAACCTATTTTTAAAGCTCCAACAGTTACTATTGAAGGATGTCATCTTGGGCCAAAAGATGTGTCGTTCTTTAAGGCTTCATTTCAACCCCCAGTAACTTCTGACCAAGGTCTTCACTTCCTCAATTTTTGGTGAATTTTCGGTAACTGATTCTGAAGTGGTTGTAAGTAGCCCAGATTTGGAGTTCGCAAGGGGTTTAAAGCATGTGAAATCAAGGGATTTGTCCCCAGCATTTAATCTTCAGGAATTCTTTGATTTGGCGACTTCCCCCTCTGTTTTGGAAGGGAAAAATAAGGAGGCCCTAGATTGCCCAGTGAATTGGATCGTTTTAATAGTCTAATAAAAGCGAGTGGGTTACAATTTAAAGAAATTGCATCCAGAGTAACTGTCTAGACCTTGCAATGGAAATTTTTATCATGGAATACTGGTGAGTTGAGGGTTGTTCAAAGAGAACCAATCTTAAAAATCCCTCCATAAAATATGTCCTGATGTGTTGATTATTCAAGGAACTAAGCTTATGATAGCAGATGATGGGTGATTAATTTGATTTGGAGTTTTGGAGTTTTTGGATGGGTTCACGTTGAGGCTTATGACCGATTTGGAGGGATGTTGGTGATGTGGTTTTTAAAGCAGTGGTTGCTGGTGGGGGTTCATCATCTTGTTTTTTATTCTTGATGGTTGGTTTGTCTTCACTTTGAACAAATCTTGAAGGAAGTGTTTGGCTCGGTTGGGTGAGATCTTCATGTCTCTTTGGTGGTGTAGTCAGTTGAGGAAGGTGTTGGGTTGGTGGCTTTTTGTTGGGTTCCTCCGTTGTTGGTCTTAGTTATGGAATTTTAGGAAGTTGGTAGTTTTGTTGGGGCTTATGTTTGGTTCCAAAAGTAGCTATTGGTTGTTGGAGGTTTGGGTGGTGTGTTTTGTTTTTGTTGCTCTGATGGCTTCGTTCTGGAGTGTTTTTCTACGTTAACGTTATTGGCTTCTCCTCTTCAGACTTTTATAGTTTTTGGTCTTTATTGGGTCTTTATTTCCCGTTGATTCTTGTATTTTTATGGTTTTTCTCTTCTTTGTTTTCGTTTGTTCTGGGAGAGGTGTTGTTTTCTCTTTTGTCCTCATTTTATTTTTGAATAGTTTCTTTGCTCTCTCTGAGTTTGTACACGAAAACTTGTTGTTATCTTGTCAAAAAAAAAAAAAGATAATCACTTATTAGTTACTATAATGACCCCACATGATAATACAAATACTCTTATTTGTAAATAATCAAACCAAGCAACTGTGCTCTCTTCCTTTCAATGAAAAGTTTGAAGTTCGGTTGTTTCTTGTATTAAAAAAAAAACAATTGTCCTTTCTGAAGGCAAGCTGACATTTTTTTTTTCTAATTAAAAGGCTTCTTAAATGAGGTACGCATAAAACCATGATCATGTACCTTAGCTAGTCTTGTTTTGAAGTCCAGCCATTTGCTTCTCTTATTTTCATCAAGACTGTCTCCAAAAGTAAATCCATGTACTCTCTCTAGACCTGCATTGATGAAGATCCATAATGAGATCCAGTTGTGGGTCCAAATTTGAGTTCAAATGGAAGTAAAAATATGAAGTTAGCTTGAGTTTCAAGCATTTACTCTCAACCGAGAACTTTCTAATCGCATGTATGGCATACTGGATAAAAAAAATATAAGTTAAAAAGCTTCTAGATACTATAAGAATCAAGTTTCTAAGTGGTTTTCCAGACACTTCCAAGGCAAGGGTAGGTTGTAACCTATTTATAATTATGGTCGTAGACAATACGTTTTCTTTGTTAAAATTTGCATTATTCTTCATTCTACTGGTTACTGATATCTTTAGAAAATGGCATTATTGGAACCTAAAAAAAAAAAGATGGCATTATTGATCTAAAATTCCTTTAATTGGCAAGGACTAGCGTCACATGACAAAGTTGATTTTTGGCAGACAAATACAGGGAAACTATGAGGTTGAAGTTCACAACTTTGGTGTTCACCTTCTCATTAGCAAGTCCTAGTGTCCATTTCTTTCATATAATTGCAGTGGAAAACGTGGTTTAAACTAGTTTTCATTTAACTTCTAAAAATTGAGTTTATGAACACAGAAATCTTGAAGATCCAAGGGATATAAGAATAGTCAACTAGCTCAACTTTACTTTCATCCCACATGACAATATTGACCACCTGAGGAGCCCCAAGATTCAATTTCCCCCATCCTATATCCTTGGAGCTCCAAACAGATTTTATCAACCCTTCCAACTTCAATTTCATATATTTCTCTTATCATCTGTTCTCCTGCTACTCTTTATCCTCGCTTCTAGCCCCTTATATTTCAACTACAAATCTTTATGGATGTCTGTCTGCAACTCAACTTCTTCTTAAATTCAGCTTCTCAAATTAGTTGGTTGAGATAAATCTCTTCAATAATCTCATACTATGGCCCTGCTTTCCGCTTATGCTTTTCACTTTGCTTAAACTCGTTTGGACAACAACCAATTGCACTCTTAATTCTTTTAGGTATTAAACAAACCCTTCCAAGTCATCTCCTTATCAGACTTTAAAGACTTACCCATTTCACTGCATTAACCCCCATATTGGGGGTGACATACTGTTTGAAGGGATCGAATCCCGCAGCAGAAGCGATTGTTAATCGCGCGTTCTTAATTTAGTTACATGGATTACAATCAAGAACTAATCTAACTAGATTAAGCATGCATTTCTATAAGATGGACAACAAGAATTATACCTTTGAAGAACTTTTTCTTCAAGTGCTCCTTCTCCCACAATCACGATCTCAACAACACGAACCTGATCAATCACGGATACTACTACCGGATCTTCTCCGTTGTTCTCTAGGTGAAGGAGGAAGGTGGATTCCTTTTAGGTGAGGTGAGATCTTATCAAGATGTAGTTGGAACTCTTTCCAACACTATGAGAGAATGCACTAGGGTTTCTCTTTTTAAGAAAGATTGGTCCACTAGTTGCATCTCATGCAACTATATATATATAGGGAAATAGGATGAAAATTACCATCCTATCCCTCATTTATTCTCCCACTATTATATGGTTTATATGTGAATCTAATTAACATTAAAACCATATATTATATCAATTATATCATATATAATTGATATAACACCTCATGTATGAAATTAAACACTTCAATTTCATTCCTAACTTTATGCCCTAATATAACCATGTTGAGCCAACGGAGGGACCTAATGGACCTACAGTTCATGAGCTCCAATGATGTCAGATTAACCGACCAAACTCTTTGATCCAGTTAACCAATATTCATTAACTACCAGTCACTCCACTATAGACTTGTAGTTGCACTCTCCTCACTATAGATAATATTGTGTCCATTGATAAATCATTACCCATGAGTCGACCCTTCACAAGTTGTTCGTAATCACAGTTGGATCAAATTACCGTTTTACCCCTGTGATTACCTCTTTGTTCCTTAAGCACCACTGATCCTCTAATGAACAACAAGTCTAAGGTCCTACCATAGACTCATACCCTCTTAGAGGGTGGGGCCCCGTTGTTCAAGACCTGGAGTCAGTTCTTAAGGGAACAACCTATTTAATTCCTTAGTGTAGAAATAAGTGAATTCCATCTTGTATAGTTAAGTCCCCAGCTACCTACGAGGTTCTGTCCCTAAGAAGGTAGGCTTATTAAGTCGGCTACAGGCCACTCTCACCCATACTAGTCTAAGGACAAACCCCTATAAGCGGGAGTTCTTAACTTACTCAGATTTGAGTCGAGTCACTAATGACCATCTATAAATTATCAGTCTTATCCTGTTAACGGTGTTATACTAGTTAGACTAATAATTTGCAGTCCGGTCTTGTATGAACTCTTCATACAGGATGCCCCTACTCGCATGTCAACCACATGAATAAGTTGGATTACCTCATTTGTACTAATTACAAAGTGGGTCGCATTCATGGTGTTACAAGAATAAGGTTTCCAACCTTATTCTTATACCATAGACCATTTAGGTTATACTCTTGAACACAATCCAAATGGTGTCTACTACACTGATGTTCAAGATATATTATAACCTTGGAGCTTAGTTTATTGGATTTATAAAACAAAAATATAATTTTATCAAAACAAATAACTCTTTATTTATTTGATCAAAATTACACAAGTTTAGGGCATGAATCCCAACAATCTCCCACTTGACCTAAAGCTTGTGGAGTACTAAAACATTACAGTAATGTAAATACAATAAACTAGGGCATTTAAACCCTTTGTACAGGATACTCCCACTTGCCCT
This sequence comes from Trichosanthes cucumerina, assembly GCA_036507285.1. Taxonomy (NCBI): domain Eukaryota; kingdom Viridiplantae; phylum Streptophyta; class Magnoliopsida; order Cucurbitales; family Cucurbitaceae; genus Trichosanthes; species Trichosanthes cucumerina. Next base: position 34,789,271 of record CM071842.1, on the reverse strand, counting down.
AGTTGGTGAAGAGTTGTAAACCTAGACCTTCTAGGTGACTCTCAAACACTTTAGTCGTGAGAGCCTTTGTAAAAGGATCAACAACGTTGTGCTCCGAGGCTATCTTCGTGACGATCACGTCTCCTCGATGCACGATCTCCCAGATGAGATGATATTTGCACTCAATATGCTTTCCCCTCTTGTGACTTCGAGGTTCCCTTGAATTTGGCACTGCACCCACTGCTATCTCTGTTGGGTTTTATGTCCTAAAACTCGTGGTTTTGTAAACTGAATGTATATTCTATTTTGCAATAAAGTTGTTATTGAGATTTATTCAGTAAAGGTGTTATTGAATTAAGTGAATTGTGTATTGTGTAACCTTAATCCAATAAAGAACCCTTGGCTATAGGATGCATACTTGAACTTTATGTGTGACATAAAAATGGATCAAGTTCAAGTTATTGCCAAAACAGTCTATAGTATAAGGATAGGGTTGGGTACCTTATCTTGGGGATACTATGGACGCGACCCACATTGTAGAGTACAAACGATGTGATCCTAAATCGTTCATGTGGGGGCATCCTATGCAATGAGTTTGCATAAAATTGGACCGCGAAATAGTCACTTAGACTTTATAACTCTGTTTACTGTCTTAACTGACTATATTCATACGAGAACCTAGGTAACTCGATCTTAATCCTGAGCGTTCTAATGAACTCCTGTTTATTTAGATTATCCTTAGATTTGCATGGGTGAGAGTGGCCCGAGACTGCCGACTCAATAAGCCTCCCATTTCAGGGATAAGTCTGGGTAGATAGTTGAGAACATAGTTCTGCAAGATGGAATTCACTCCTACCCGCTTTAGGGATTAATAGAGAGGTTGTTCCCTTAAGTGCTGACTCCAGGTCTTGAACAAAGGGCCCACCCCTTTGATTGGCCCGAGAGGGATTTGATTTGCTGGTTGGACCACAAACCAATTGTTCATTAGAGGATCAGTGGACCTTAAGGAACAAGAGGTAATTGCAAGGGTAAAACGGTAATTTTGACCTAGCTGTAATTACGAACGACCTGTGAAGGATCGACTTACTAACCATGGTTGTGTCGAGTGGACAGAAATATAACTACAGTGAGGAGAGTGCAACCACTGGACTTTAGTGGAGTGTCCCGGTGATTAACGAATGTTGATTAGCTAGGCTAAAGAGTTTGGTCGGTTAATCTCGTATCATGGATTTTCATGGATTTTCAATAAAATTCAAAGTGCAACATGCTCAATCCCTCTCATCTTCAAAATTGGCCAAAATTGGCCACCTCCACCTCAATCCATCCTCATCACTGTTGTGATGTCACTCTAATGAAGCTTATTGAAGCTTTATATAATGGTGATTTGAGGTATGTTGATAGAAATTTGCAGAAAAAAAAAGAATTCCCGAATTAGTGACCTTTGAGGTATTTTCTTCCAAATTCTCTCAACCTAGGATCCCACAATCCGTTCCAAGGCCTGAGGATAGTAGGGAAGACTCTAACGGTTGTCCACGAAGTGTTCGTGTTGAAAACCATCCACCGGGTGAAGAGAATTTGATCTTCAAAGTTGAGTTTACTATCTATCCCTCTGTTTTTCCAGTTTTGAGCATGCATTTTATTTTACAAAATTGATCAACTTAGAGTGTTCAAGATCCAAAATTGCTCCCGCTTTCTTAATCTAGACTCTTTCAATCGTAATACAGCGTGTTGGGCAAAGTCATATTTGGAATAACTTCCAAATTTAGCATGAATTTCCTTAACCAAATGGCTTATTTAGCTGCTTCACAAGCTGCTACATATTCGGCCTCCATGGTGGAATCAACGATGCATCCTTGCTTGATGCTTCGCCATACTACAACTCCTCCGTTAAGAGTAAATACTGACCCTGATGCAGATTTCCGAGAATCTTTATCAGTTTGAAATTCAGAATCTGTGTATCCTGTAAGGATCAAATCCTTAGCCCCATACACAAGCATGTAGTTCCTTGTTCTCCGTAGATATTTAAGGATTGTTTTAACCGTTGTCCAAAGTGTTGAGTCTGGATTGGATTGATACCTCTCGACCATTCCAAGCTGCAAAAAGCGGATGTCGGACCTAGTACACAACATGGCGTACATCAGGCTCCCAACAGCTGATGCATACAGAATCCGTCTCATATCCTCAACTCCTTGAGGTGTCTTAGGGCACTGTTCCTTAGACAAATGGACTCCATATCTGAAAGGCAATAAGCCCTTTTTGGAGTCTTGCATCTTAAACCTCGACAACACTTAATCTATGTAAGATGTTTGAGACAAGGCTAGTGTTTTATTCTTGCAGTTCCGAACAATCTGGATCCCAAGAACAAACTGTGCATCACCCAAATCTTTCATTTGGAATTGCGTAGCTAGCCAATTCTTAATGTTAGTAAGATATCCTACACCATTCCCAATGAGTAAGATATCATCCACATATAAAACTAGGAATGCGACAGAACTATTGATGATTTTCTTGTAGACACAAGGTTCATCATCTTTCTGGTCAAAACCAAAAGATTTGATTGCCTCATCAAATCTTATGTTCCAGGACCTAGAGGCTTGTTTCAGTCCATAGATGGACCTTTTAAGCATGCAAACTTTTTGCTCTTGTCCTGGTTCAATGAACCCTTTGTGTTGGTCCATGTAGATGTTCTCTTCAAGATTTTCATTCAAAAAGGTTGTCTTGACATCCATTTGCCATACCTCATAGTCATAATATGCGGCAATTGCAAGTAGGATACAGATAGACTTTACCATAGCAATAGGTGAAAAGGTTTCCTCATAGTCAACCCCTTCAACCTGGGTATAACTCTTTGCTACTAGTCTAGCTTTAAAAGTTTGCACCTTCCCATCTACACCACGCTTTCTCTTGTAGATCCACTTACAACCTATAGGTTTTACCCCATCAGGTTTATCTACAAGATCTCAAACAAAATTGAAGTGCATAGACTCCATTTCTTGGTCCATGGCTATGACCCATTTGTCTTTGTCTTTGTCAACCATTGCTTGATTATAAGTCAATGGATCCTCACAGTCGTCATCTAATATAACAACTTGGGTTTCAGATAAACCCATGTAACGATCAGGTTGCGTTATAACCCTCCCACTCGTCGAGGCATACTCAACTCTTGAGATGAACTCCCTTGACTAGACAAGCTAGTATAAACAACTTTTGTTGACATACTAGTTTTATTAGCAACCTTTGCTATTGTTCTATCTAACTCACTCAACCTAATTTTGTGGTCAGAAATTAAATGTATCTCATACACTATATTTCCTCCCACTCAACACTTTATAATTTTTCGGGATTGACCTAGATAAACTGGCTAAAATTTACCTAAGTCTACCAATATAACACTTATATGGTATTTAGCCTAAGTTTATAATCACATTATTACCTAGGTCTATGTGAGTAAATTAAAACACTTTTAATAAACGCCACTCGTGAAAAATATAATCTAAGAATCTCCGGACCGAATTCACTCCCAGGTCTGTTTTCAGGTAGGGGTGTTCCGCAAGCGTCAACTTAAATACCCCAACCTTAGACAAAACCTTCCTTAGACAGAGTTACTAATCAGTCACCATCCAAAGATTACATTTTGATTTCCTAATTCTAATCTTATTAGAACTAGAAAACCTAAGTCTAATTATTCATGTTCTAAAAACTTTAAAACTAATAATTAACTTAGGTTGCATGCATTTCTATGTTATAGTGCTTGATCATTCATCACATGAATAACTATATACTATAACATAATAAAATATTTCATCTCATGAAATTAAAATGCATGAGCATATTTTAATTTAAAAATATAACACTTATATTAATTAAATTAAAACATGCATTTAATTACATTATAACTCTTATAATATAACCTATCATGCAAACTATATATTATAACTCTTATAATATAAATGATGCATGAAATGTTTAACCTAAGGTGAGATTTTAAATCTATATGACATACATTATGCACATAGAAATTAATTAAATCATACATCACATGCATAAAATAATTAAATAGCAAAAAATGGACCGATTTTGGCACCTAGGGGCATTTATTTAATTAAATAACATTAATATAACATTTATATTAATATTATTTAATAAAATAAATTAAAAGAAATAAAATAAATTACATTTTATATAGAAAATAAAATTAAAAATACATTCAACTGTCTCACGTATTGAATTGCTACATCATGCCCACGTCTCTCGCGAACTTGGCGCTGGAACCGCCCTCAACGCACGTAGCATTGCAACGCTGCCGTGTTCAGTGTTGCGCCCCGCGCGTTCCACGCATCGGCGTTGCAACGCTACACCTAGCATTGCAATGCTGCTCTATAGTCAAGCCTTCGCCCGCAATTGCAGCGTTGAGACGCCGATGAACAGCGTCTCAACGTTGTCGGCATAACAACAAGCTTCTCTTGTTGTTCTTCGTCGTTTCTCGCCCGTTTTCGCTCCGATTCTTTCACAGCAACTCTTGCCACGAATGACTCGGACTTACAGACTCGATTTACAACAAAATGCCCAGAAACAACGGGCCTTTAATTGATCTAATCAACATAAATTGTAAATCTAAACTAGTGCCAAAACCGTAAACATCCATTATGCAAACCAACAATTTATCACATAAATTAAGGCAATACCCACCTAATTTTAATGAAAAATAGTGCACAACATCAAACCAATTTTAGGCTCTAATACCAATTGAAGGGAATGAAACTCCCACGCAGCGAAACACGATGGAATCGTCATGGTGAAGTTGTGCAATTGAATTTCATTAAAATTGATTTAACTATTAAATCTAGGCTAAACATGCTTAATTGGAAAGAAAATCAGCAAGTTAAAAGAACACTTACTTGTTGAAGACTTTCTTCAATGTTCCTTCCAATGAATCACGAACTCTTCGTGCAATCTCGATCTCTTTGATCTCAAACTCTTCTCACGAACAAGAACGAACACCACCCTTCGGTTTCTCGGTTGTTCTTCTTTTGGAAGAAGGAAGTTGATGGGAACTTCTTTTGTTTTGGTTTTGTGAGGAGAAAGGTAGAGAGAACTTTGAGAGAGAACTTTCTCTTCTTTTGGTGAAAATCCAAAAATGAGAGATTTGCATACTTTCCTTCTTGCAAGAAGGGTTTATATAATGGAGATAGGTGGAGTTGAAATCTCCACCTATTTACCATTTTACCACAACCATAGGTTATGCAAATCATATTTGCATAACCACACATTATAAGATATCTCATATCTCATATTACAAATCACATTTGCAATATTGTGGATTTATTAAATTGAATCACATCCAATTTAATATCTCTAAATCTAATTTCTCCTAATTAGCCCTAATTCAATAATTAGGTTAACCTATAGTTTATTATGAATCTCATTCACATTAAACTATATATTATATCATTCATATCTCATGTAAATGACATAAATACCCTTTAGTGAACTTGAACACTTCAATTCACACCAAAACATTAACCCTTCTTTTAACCCAGTTTGATCCAACCAAGGGACCTAATGGACCTACAGTGACGAGCTCCAATGATCCGAGATTAACCTATCAAACTCTTTGACCCGGTTAATCAACCTTCATTAGCTACGGTAACACTCCACTAAAGCCCGTAGCTGCACTCCCGTTAGTGCAGAATATTACGTGTCCACTGATAAAACCAATGCCCATGAGTCGACCCTTCACAGGTTGTACGTAGACACTGTTGGGTCAAAATACCGTTTTACCCCTGTGTCTACTTCTTGCTCCTTAAGTCCCCACTGCTCCTCTAATGAACAACAACGTTGTAATGGTCCGACCATACACAACAACTCTCTCGTGCCAGTGAGAGAGTGGGTGTCGTTGTCCAAGCCCTGGAGACAACACTTAAGGGAACAACCCCTCTAGTTTCCCTAAAGGCGGGAACGAATGAATTCTATCTCGCGTAGTTAAGTTCCCAGCTCCATACTTGGTCCTGTCCATGAGAAGATAGGCATATTGAGCGAGTAACCGTGACCACCCTCACCCGTACTAGTCAAAAGACAGACCCCCGCAGACAGGAGTCCGTAACACGCTCAGGATTCAGGTCGAGACACTAATGGTCATCTACAAAGTTATTAGTCCTTACTGTCAACGGTGTTACATCAGTAGGTCTAATAATTCACGGTTCGGTCTTGTACAATCTCATTGCACAGGATGCCCCCACTCGCATGTCAACCACATGAACGAGTCAGATCACCTCGTTTGTATCTTAATACAAAGCGGGTTGCATCCACAGCGTATCCAGGATTAGGTCTCCAACCCTATCCATATACTGTAGACCGTTCGGGTCATTTACTCGAACGCGATCCTCCCTGTGTGTCCACTACACACCGTTCAAGTTCTAATTCTCTCATGTATTCAATGACCCAGGAGCTTAGTTTATTGGTCAAGTGAAATTTCAAGGGAAGCTACAGATAAATCAACAAAAGTTGTTGGACAAGCTAGTCCTTCTCAAGTGTTGAGAATGCCTCGACGTAGTGGGAGGGATGTTAGACAACCTGACCGTTACATGGGTTTGACTGAAACCCAAGTCATCATACCTGATGATGGTGTTGAGGATCCATTGACCTATAAACAGGCAATGAATGATATAGATAGGGACCAGTGGATTCAAGCCATGGACCTTGAAATGGAGTCAATGTACTTCAATTCAGTCTGGGAACTTGTAGATCAACCAGATGGTGAAAGACCTATCGGTTGCAAGTGGATCTACAAGAGAAAACGAGATCAAGCCGGTAAGGTGCAAACCTTTAAGGCTCGACTTGTGGCAAAGGGTTATACCCAAAGGGAAGGGGTGGACTATGAAGAAACCTTCTCCCCTGTTGCCATGCTTAAGTCCATTAGAATACTCTTGTCCATTGCCACGTTTTATGACTATGAAATTTGGCAAATGGATGTCAAGACAGCCTTTCTAAATGGCAATCTTGAGGAGAGTATCTATATGGATCAACCGAGAGGGTTCATAGTTCAGGTCAAGAGCAAAAAGTTTGCAAGCTTAAGCGATCCATCTATGGATTGAAACAAGCTTCTAGATCTCGGAATATAAGATTTGATCTGCGATCAAATCTTATGGTTTTGAAACGAGAATATTGACGAGCCTTGTGTTTACAAAAAGATAGTCAATACCACTGTAGCTTTCTTAGTTCTATACGTAGACGATATCTTGCTCATTGGGAATAATGTAGGATTCCTGACTGGCGTTAAGCAATGGCTAGCGACCCAATTCCAAATGAAAGATTTGGGAGAGGCTCAGTTTGTTCTTGGAATCCAAATTATTCGGAATCGCAAGAACAAAACGCTAGCATTGTCTCAGGCATCTTATATTGACAAGATGTTGGTTAGATATAAGATGCAGAATTCCAAGAAGGGTTCATTATCTTTCAGGCATAGAATTCATTTGTCTAAGGAACAGTGTCCTAAGACACCTCAAGAAGTTGAGGATATGAGACGCATTCCCTATGCATCAGCTGTCGGTAGTCTGATGTATGCCATGCTATGTACCCGACCCGACATATGCTATGCAGTGGGAATAGTCAGCAGATATCAGTCTAACCCAGGATATGATCACTGGACTGTCGTTAAGAACATCCTCATGTATCTTAGGAGAACGAGGGACTATATGCTTGTATATGGTGCAAAGGATTTGATCCTTGCAGGATACACTGACTCTGATTTTCAGACTGATGTAGATTCGAGGAAATCCACATCAGGATCAGCGTTCACTCTTAACGGAGGAGCTATAGTATGGAGGAGTATAAAGCAAGGTTGTATTGTCGACTCCACCATGGAGGTGAGAGCACGTCGCGACTTGCATGGCAAATGAAGGAGGTTTGTATGGCTTAAGAAGTTCTTTGGTGATTTGGAAGTTGTTCCAAATATGAATTTGCCTATCACCCTTTATTGTGATAATAGTGGTGCAGTGGCAAATTCTAAAGAACCTAGAAGCCATAAGCGCGGAAAGCACATAGAGCGCAAATACCATCTCATCAGGGAGATTGTGCAACGAGGAGACGTGATCGTCACGCAGATCGCTTCGGAGTACAACATTGATGATCCGTTCACAAAGCCCCTCACGGCTAAAGTGTTTGAGGGACACCTAGAAAGTCTAGGACTACGGGGGCAATTTTTCTTTGCTCAGCATGTTTTACCCCACAGACGTTTTAGTCCAAGTGGGAGATTGTTGAGTTTAATGTCCTAAAACTCATGGTTTTGTAAACTGAATGTATATTCTATTTTTGTTATTGATATTTATTCAGTAAAAGTGTTATTGAATGTTGTGTATTATGTAACCTTAATCCAATAAAGAACCTTTGGCTATGGGATGAATACTTGAACTTTATGTGTGACATAAAAGTGGATCAAGTTCAAGTTATAGCCAGAACAGTCTATAGTATAAGGATAGGGCTGGGTACCTTATCCTAGGGACACTATGGACGCGACCCACTTTGTAGAGTACAAACGATGTGATCCTAAATCGTTCATGTGGAGACATGTGAGTGGGGACGTCCTATGCAATGAGTTTGCATAAGACTGGACCGCAAAATAGTCACTTAGACTTTATAACTCCGTTTCTTGTCTTAAGCGACTATATATTCATACGATGACCTAGGTAACTCGATCTTAATCCCGAGCTTTCTATGGACCCCTGTTTATTCGGATTATCCTTAGATTTGCATGGGTGAGAGTGGCTCGAGACCGCCGACTCAATAAGCCTCCCATTTGAGGATAAAACCGGGTAGATAGTGGGAACATAGTTACAGAAGATGGAATTCATTCCTACCCGCTTTAGGGATTAGTAGAGAGGTTGTTCCCTTAAATCGATTTTGGTCTTGAACAATGGGCCCACCCCTCTCATTGGCCCGAGAGGGATTCGGTTTCTTTGGTTGGACCACAACCCAATTGTTCATTAGAGGATCGGTGGGACTTAAGGAACAAGAGGTAATTCTGAGGGTAAAAGCGGTATTTTTGACCAAATTGTAATTACGAACGACTGTGAAGGATCGACTTACTAATCATGGTTATATCGAGTGACGAAATATATCTACTGGTGAGGAGAATGCATCCACCGGGCTTTTGTGGAGTGTCCGGTGGTTAACGAATGTTGATTAGCTAGGCTAAAAGAGCTTGCTAGGTTAATCTCGTATCGTTGGAGCTCATGATCTCAGTAGGTCCATTAGGTCCTCCTTACTAGCTCGGACTTAGCCTTATAACATTTTGAGAGAAAAGAATTTGAATTGTTCAAATTCGAGTTTGGAAGAAAGCGTTGATTATATGTGATATATTTAACGAATCATAGCTTAATTATGAATTAAACTATGATTAATAAGAGGTGGATATATTTAAATATGATTTAAATATTGAATCGGTTTATAGCATGAATAAAGATCCATGTTCGAAAAATCGATCGGGATCGGGCAATTTATTTAATTTAATATTTGATATTAATTAAATTAATTATTTAATAATTTAATTAATTAAATTAATTTTAATTAAAAATCAATTTAATATTGATTTTTGAATTAAAATTAAATGAAAAATAGAGGATTTTCATGGAAAGCAAATTGGCAACTTGCCAAATCCCTCTCATCTTCAAATTCACCAAATTTGGCCACCTCCATCTCAAATTATCCTCATCACTATTGAGATGTCACTCTAATGAAACTTAATGAAGCTTTATTTAATGGTGATTTGAGGTGTTTTGGGAGAATTACACAGAAAATTCAATATTCCCGAATTAGTGACCTTTGAGGTCTTTTCTTTCAAATTCTCTCAACCTAGGATCCCATAATCCGTTCTAAGGCCTGAGGATAGTAGGGAAGACTCTAACGGTTGTCTACGAAGTGTTCGTGCTGAAAACCATCCACCGGGTGAAGAGAATTTGATCTTCAAAGTTGAGTTTTCTATCCCTTTGTTTTTCCAGCTTTGAGCATGTTTTTTATTTTACAAAATTGATCAACTTAGAGTGTTCAAGATCAAAAATTGCTTCCACTTTCTTAATCTACACTCTTTCAAATGTGACTCAATCTAAGATGCCAAAGGTGAGCATTTTCTTTAGGAGAAATTTTACATTTCTTAGTTTGTGTGTTTGCAGTTTTAAACAATTCAGTATTCAAAACTATTTTGACTGAATTAGGCCTTAAAACATACAACCCATTTTCTAATGAAGCTGAACATATTTCCACACCTTTCTTCAAAATAAACACTTTATTAAATGAGAAAGAAAAAGAAATGCATTGTTCTATAAGGCAAGAAATTGAAATAAGGTTTCTAGTAAACCTTGATATCACTAATATATTGTCTAACAACATATATTTTTTGCGAAAATAAAGCTTCATCGTGCTTATTGCTACAGTTGAGACGACTTCTCTATTTCCAACCTAGAGCATTATCTCTCATTTCTGTAGCTGCTGCCAGGAATCAATTCCCTGAAAAGAAGAGCAAACATGATTAGTGGCGCCTGAATCAAGTATCCAAGCAGTTTTGTCATTATCCACTAAACAAGCTTCTAAGCAAAGTAAATCATATTTACCTTCCTTCTTCTTTTCTGTAATGTACTTCGGACAGTTCCGTTTCCAATGCCCGTCTTCGTTGCAGTGGAAACATTTTCCTTTGTCAGCAACTTCTTTAACTTTCTTGCCCTTCTGGGCGGCAGCTTTGTCAGCTCGTTTTCCTTTACCAACCTTCTTCATGTTCTTCTTCTTCCCTTTCAGGTAAGAAGAAGATGAAGCCACTGTTTTTGATCCAAAGGTCGAACCTCTATGATAACTCCTACTGGCAACATTTGCCTCACCTTTCGATCCCTGAATTTTCATCAAAAATTGAAAGGTCTAGAGTTCATTCAGAAGGGAGGTAAGATTAAAAGTAAGCTTGTTCATAGCAGCATTACTTCTAAACTGTAGGAAACTATCTGGAAGGGATTCCAGAATAAAGCTGACCTGGCTCGATTCTTCGATGGAAGCACCATTCAACTCCGCGATGTTAAAGTGCACCATCATATCCAGGACATGATCCCAAACAGATGTACCCTCTAGCATCCTGGAGTTGAATATGTACTTTAGGGCATTGTGTCGGGTTTGTGTGGACGGTTGTCTAAACATGCCCTGCACTGAATCCATGATTTCCTTAGCGGTCATCATGCCCTCATGCTTCTTGACTAATATGTCAGACATACTTGCCAGCATGTAAACCTTGGCCTTATCATTGGCCTTGATCCATCGATCATATGCATCACGAGCCTGGCATCAGAGGACACTCCTCAGTTAGCACAAACTTCAGATCGTCCACTACCAATATAGTGTTGAGTTTGTTTTTCCACGTCATCATATTCTCTCCGGTTAACTTTTCCGCACCCAATAAGGTGTTGGGATTTATGCCCTAAACTTGTGTAATTTTGATCAATTAAATAAAGAGTTATTTGTTTTGATAGAATTACAGTCTTGCTTTATAAATCCAATAAACTAAGCTCCAAGGTTATAACATTTATCTTGAACATCAGTGTAGTGGACACTATTTGGGTTGAGTTCAAGAATATAACCTAAATGGTCTATGGTATAAGAATAAGGTTGGAAACCTCATTCTGGTAACACCATGGATGCGACCCACTTTGTAATTAGTACAAATTAGGTAATCCAACTCATTCATGTAGTTGGCATGCGAGTGGGGGCATCTTGTATGAAGAGTTCATACAAGACCGGACCGTAAATTATTGTCTAACCAGTATAACACCGTTAACAGGATAAGACTAGTAATTTCTAGATGGTCATTAGTGACTCGACCTGAATCCTGAGCAAGTTAAGAACTCCTGCTTATAGGGGTTTGTCCTTAGACTAGTATGGGTGAGAGTGGCCTGTAGCAATAAGCCACCTTCTCAGGGACAGAACCTCGTAGGTAGCTGGGAACTTAACCATGCAAGATGGAATTCACTCATTCCTACACTAAGGAATTAGATAGGTTGTTCCCTTAAGAACTGAGTTCAGGTCTTGAACAACGGGGCCCTGCCCTCTATGAGAGTATGAGTCTAAGGTAGGACCTTAGACTTGTTGTTTATTAGAGGATCAGTGGTGCTTAAGGAGCAAAGAGGTAATCATAGGGGTAAAACGGTAATTTGACCCAACCGTGATTACGAACAACCGTGAAGGGTCGGACTCATGGTTATGACTATATTAGTGGACACAATATTATCTACAGTGAGGAGAGTGCAGCTACAAGTCTATAGTGGAGTGACTTGTAGTTAATGAATATTGATTAACTGGATCAAAGAGTTTGATCAGTTAATCTCATATCATTGGAGCTCATGAACTGTAGGTCCATTAGGTCCCTCCGTTGGCTCAACATGGTAATATTGAGGGTATAAAGTTAGGAATGAAATTGAAGTGTTCAATTTCATACATGAGGTGTTATATCAATTATATATGATATAATTAATATAATATATAGTTTTAATGTGAATTGGATTCACATATAAACCATATACTAAAGAGAGAATAAATGAGTGGTAGAATGGTCATTTCCATTCTATTTCCCTATATATATATATGGTTGCATGAGATGCAACTAGGTTAAGTGATTCCAAGCTTTTGTTGTGTTGTTGGAAAGGTTCCAAAACACAAACATCTCTCTCACAACATCTCATATTTCCTAAAGGGAACCCACATTCCTCCCTCGCCTAGAGAACAACGGAGAAGATCCAGTGGTCGTGTCTTATTCCATTCGTGGTTCGTGTTGCTGAGATCTTGATCGTGAGAGAGGAGGAGCACTTGAAGAAAGGTTCTTCAAAGGTAATATTTCCTGCTGTCCATTATGTTTATATGCTTAATCTAGTCATTTTTGTTCTGAAATAAAATCGTTGTAACTAAATCGAGAGCGCGCGATTCACAATCGCTTCCGTTGTGGGACTTGTTTCCCTTCATAAGAAAATTATAGAGCTAGACATTTTGCTGAAAATTTACAAACAAAACTTGTATGAGTTTCTTGCTATAATTTTCTAATCCAATCATGTTTTAGCCAATTATCAAATGATTCCTAGGTCATTTATAATTTGCAATGATACTCCAAATGTTAAGAATGTATGACATCGAAGGGTAATAAAAAACACTCCTCTTATGGTTCAAGACACTCTTGACCAAAACCTAATGCAAGAATAACTCTTATTCCTATAGGCTTTAGTTACCATTTTTCGGTTAGGATATATACATTTCTTATGTACCTTGTGAGTGTAACCCTCTGTCTTTAGATCCCAGAGTCCCCATCCAATAAAATCCGCCGAATGGGGGACTAGATTGAAAAACAGACTAAGAAAATCTTTATCCCTTTGGGTGTCTCATCGTGTTCGATCCCCATGATCAAGCCATCCAGAAGGGATTGTGCAGTCAGGGGCAAACTAGCAGGTGACCATAGTGATCTTACACGTGTAAACCGACGCGGAAGAGACCATAGGTTTTGTTTTCACTAAACCTGCTCCCACTCACTATAAGTACCCTCTCCATTCACCTTGATATTGACTCATACAAACACCATCCGAAGGGAGACGCTCCCGTTTGCGCCACGAGACCAAGTATGAGTCTCACGGTGTGAACTTCCCGGAGATACATAGGTGGAAAAATATGTATCATATATACTTTTCCTCCCACTGGATACTTTAACTCTATAGAAAATTTACTTAGGCTAAAACCCGGCTAATGGTTTTACCTAGACTTATCAATATAACTCTTATATCGATTATCAATATGACTCTTATATTGATAACTCTTTATATTAAGCCTAGGATTTCTAGATTATTAACCCCTTAATAAACTCACTGACGCTACTAACACTTTATTACACTAATTAGAACATAATTACAAACTACGAGTTTTAGGGCACAAAACCCAACAATCCTTCAGTCGTCTATGCCTTCGCTCCAACATATTAACACTTTGTGGTGAAAATAGCTGACTACGAGCACAAATACCATACAGATTGTCAAAGACTACTCGCATCCTAAGTTTAATCTTTCAAAAGACAAGTGTTAGTCACAATACTTAAGATGTTGGAGTACCCTATTGTTTATCATTTTTTTTTTAGTGGAAAAACTTTAAAAAGGTATAATTTTCAATTAAGCAAACTTGCTCTTTCATCAGCTCCTAAGCCTATCGAGGTGACAACGATCTTCTGGACAAAATAAACTTGCCTTAAGTATTCAGGGCCTTTCCGGGATTGGCTAAGTGCAAATAACTTCAAGGAATTCTCTAATCAATTTTAAACATCTTAAAACTAGAATTTAATCAAGTTCTCTTAACTGATGAACGTTATTCACAATTCTCAATTAAATTTCATCAGTGGTTATCATAGTCAAAGTAGGAAAGACTTACAATGAGCAATCCATTCCATTAACTTGAAATCGATCAAATGAACCAAAAACACACCGCAGGAAAGAATATGATAGAGTATGGAATGGAGTCAGATAAACATCATGCAGTAAACAGTAATTAAAAAATCATACAATCACCCCCAAACTTGAGAACAATATTGTCCTCAATGTGCAAATACAGATCAAAAAATAACAGACAAATCAACTAGAGAAACAACGGGGGAGAGAAAAGAACTATACTGCCCTGAGCTCGAAAAATTCTCATTCCTCATCAGAGGAGGCGTAAGGAGGCATAGGGCATGGAAATGCAGGATCTGAGCCATGAATGTGTTTGAGATAGTCGTATAGATGGCGGTTGGAGGCCTCATTGTACTGCAAGTGTCTCATGATCCGACGTTCCTCCCGACAACTCTGAGTCTCGTGCTGGTCAAAACGGTCCTCTAGTCTGGCCATGGCTCGAACCAGATCCTGATAATCCTGCGGGGCAGAGCGATGTGGAGACTCATGTTGCCCCTCTTCACCCATCTCACCCTTGACTGCGTCAAGGAAAAACTCTGGCTCGTCGGCTGGCATCCCAGCAACCACTCCTTGGCGTGATCCCGAAGTCCCATGATGTAGTTCTTATCCATCACCCCCTTGGTGTGAATCAGCTCCTCCTCGGAGGTCCAGGGGACTCCGACAAGACGACATAGGGCGGTAATGAGAGAGGGATGCCCTAATCCTCCAGTGGTCGTGCCTCGCCGCACGTGTCGGATGTAGTGACTGATGACTTTGTCGACATCAATCGTCTTCCCAGTGACAATGACGTATAAGAGGATGGCGCGGTCCTTCATCACGTCACTCATGTGGGCAACTGGCTGGAGTCTAGCACAGATAAAACTGTGCCACACTCGGCCTAATACTGTGAGATCTGCTGTTCTGAGTTTGGAGACCTCACCTCTACTAGTCACCCATCGAGCTCGGCCCGTGCGCGGTGTAGCAAGTATATCGTGCGCGTGGTCAAAGCGCGGTCTCGGCATATATGGTATACTCGTCAGTCTCATAATCAGGTAGACGAAAATACCTGTTAATGGATACGGAGTCGAACTGGATTCCCTCGAACGGTGGTGTGGTATGCCTCCATAGGCATGTTGGCGTAGAATTCGCGTACAAGGGGGGACCACGCCTGCCTCAGGCTGCTACACCAACAACGCCCAATGTCTCTGCTGAATGGTATGGTAAATATCCTGGTGATGGGACTCATCAGGGGCAATGCCCCGCTCAGGAACCAGAGCGCGGTTCACTACATAGCTCTGGTAGCGTCCCGCAGCGTCAACATCCACTAACCTCTGCTCATCATATGCCGAACTGGAACTGGTGGTCCTCTTTGTTCTCTTAGGTGCCATGTGTGACTAGTGAAAAAAGAACTAAACCAAGACAAGCAATAAAGTCAGTGCCAACATGAGAGGGAAAACAATGAGATGGCATATGGATGGTGCATGAGGTAGAAATGAAAATAAACTTTTGAGTTCTCTACCCAAGGATGATGTAAACGAGGGAGAAAAATAGGAACCCAATGACTCTCGTCATCTATCAATCATGAATAAGAAGTGGAAATACAACACAAGGAAGCCATATACAAAAGTAGACTAATTCATCATAGCCATACAAGGAGCAAGAGTAAAAATAGGCACAAGTCCAAAGACAATCCAAGCAAAACAAATATACATGCCCCATCCAAACAATAGGATAAAGTTCCCAATTAGCAAGTGAAAACTTCCAAAGGACCAAATTAACATACTAGTGCAACTACAAGGTCAAACAACTAATCACATGCTCATATAGGAAGAATACTCCAAAGAGAAAGCACAAACACACAACTAATTCATGTAGCCATCAAAATGCACAACCAATGGGCAAGGACTTGTTTTACCAAAATCAATGATTTCAATATCCCCAAACTTAAGATTAAGCCTCTCAAGAATAATGATGCCCAAACGTAAAAAAAATGGGAACTAACATCAATATACCATGAAAACTCATCTAAAAATACAAGTGGGCACTTCCATCAAACTACCCAAATCCTCTAATATCAACAATAGGCTATGACAATTCATCTAAGGCCAAGATTCATTACCCTAAACAAGAATATAGCTAAACAAATAACAAATCTTAGGCCTAGCAAAGAAACACAACAAAAAAATGTTGGAACTAATGTCAATAATTTTGTACCGTCAAACTAGAAATAATGTTGGAATCTATACATTTATATTAAATAGTATGTTAAATTATAAATTTAGTCCCCGAACTTTTTAAATCAGATAGGTTCCTAAATTTTTAAAAGTTTATAATAGTCCTCAAACTTTCGATTTTGTGTCTAATAAGTCCATGAACTAAAATGTCTCATAAGTCTCGATTTTGTGTCTTTTAAGTCTTCAACTTTCAATTTTGTATCTAATAGGTCCTTGACCTAATCGACATTTTTCAAAATTCATGAACTTATTGAACACAAAATTGAAAGTTTAATATACGTTTAGGTTTAGACACAAAATTCAATTTTATGTCCAATAGATTCGTTAATTTTAAAAACATTGAATATGTCAAGGATCTATTCGATACAAAATTAAAAATTTGAGCACCAATTTAACATTTTTAAAGTTGAGGGAGTTACTAGACACAAAATTGAGAATTTTGGAACTTATTAGATATTTTAAAGTTACTAAACTTATAATTTAACCTAAATAATAACCTAAATAGTAAGAAACAAAAATTATTTTTAAAAAAAGAAAAAACCAGTATATTACCGCTAAAATTTAAAACTGCATTGCTCTAAATTATCCTTCATCAATTTGTGGGCGCTTTTATTCATTTTTCAAGGTTGTTCGCAGAGAGAAAAAAATCAGGAGAGAAGGAAGTATAAGGATATGGTGAATTGCTTCAGATAAAGAAGATGACAATTCAATCACTGCCTTCAGTCCGTTGTCGATGCATTCATTTCCATTCCACCTTCGATTTCCTCTCTTTCGAATCTCACTGTCATCTTATTCCTTCAATTTTTCTACCGACTAGAAGAGCTCTGTCTCTCTCTGCAGTTATTTCCACTGCTATTTCAACCTTAGTCTCTTCCGCCTCCTCCCTCGTCGGTCCTCCCAAATCCACCGCCCCTGAGTTCTTCGAGCTCTCAGACTCGGTCGACATCAAGGTCGTGGAGCTTCGCATTGGCTCAGGGGAAACCCTCGTCGACGGAGACCATGTGGCTTGATTTCGAATCGATTTAGAATATCAATTTATCTGTGTGGACTAGAATTTTTCTTACGGTTTATTAGCTTTTTTTTTTCATCAATAGTTTGAGAAGACATTTTAGGATTTACGTTCCTTTCATTAAGGTTTGTTGGTTCTCATAGATTATGTTCTGAATGGCTTTACGAAATCTTTACATATGTACTTTTGGAATGATTTTGTAAACAGTGGACACCAAGCTTTTGAGCTAGCAATGGATTTTTAAGTGTATTAGGGATAAGAATTTTGTAGGTTTCTCCGATGCATTTGTTGTTGTTAAGGATGTACCATTCTTAAAAGACTCTTAAAAGACCTTGATGTTTGGGTTCCTAGTCTTCTTTTAAAGTAATTCTCTGAAATATCCATCAAGATTTGGCGATTAATCACCCCCAAAAAAAAAAATAGACAACAATTCAATCTTTTCTTGAAAAGGTCTTTCCAATCACAACCTATTGGTCTCATCGATAGGGTTCCATCTAAATCAATAATTAACCATTAGCCACCTGTTTCTTTACCGTAAAGCTTTCTGAAACTCGTTGATCTTTTCTTTCATCTCTTCGTCTCAGACTAGAAGTCGACCCGTCTAAAAGTGTTTCTGTTTTCCTCAGTGAATTTTTATTATGGAAGTAGTAGAATTCTTTTGACTTTTCCTGTCTCCAAAAGTGCTTCTGTTCCAACTTTTAAGATTGGATTTCATCTTCTTGAGCTTCTGACGGAGCAAATTACTATCCTTCCCACGAGGGTTACTCCTCCATCAATGACCTAAAATGCAGATCGTCTTCCTATTCCATTATAAAATATTAGGATAAGCTCAAAGAATTTAATGAAGGTACAATCTTGGAAAGAATTCTCGAAGTTTCTAAGATTCAACAAAATACCTTGCAATGAGAAAAATCTTTGCTCACTTTATTAGTCATCACTGGAGAAGAATACAGTCGAAAAGAATAATCTCCAATATGAGAAAGGTGATGTATTTATAAAGCTTACGTAGATGAAAAACTCCCAACACTTTTAACTATTTATATCAAACTGATTTAACAAAATAAAACAAATACATAACCATAGTAGCTAATCCTCTATTGGGCTTGGACTTCAATGGCCTTCCTTCCAAACAAAGTTGGCTCTAACCCCACACTTATAATCACTGAAAAAATGAGGCTAGGAATTACTGCTAATTAGGCCATTTTGATTTGAGCCTCACAGTAGACTCAACTGACAAGACACTAGTGTGAATTGAATTGTTCAACTTCTTTTTTGTCTTGTATATTACAGACAATCGTCAACCCTTTTCAGCTTTTCTCATGTTGAGTGAAAAAGCTAATTTATAGACTCACAAATTCCTCAATCAATCGTGCACTTGACTAATGATGAATAATATAAACCACTGGGTGTACTAGTGAAGATTTCTTTCCATGTCTGCTTTTGATTAATAGTATGGTGGCTTACTTTCTCGATTCTCCCACTAATGATGACTCCTTGACAAGTAAAAAAAAAATACTCAAAATGCAGAATGAGGAAGGAATGAGAGGCAATCTCTCCTTTTTTACTTGTCTTAAAATTTAAAATATTTATATCAAATAATTAAGGTCCTTGATTACCATTTTATTTTTTAGTTTTTAGTTTTTGAAAATTAAGTCTATAAATACTACTTTTACCAATGGTTTCCTTATTTTGCTATCTACTTGTCACCTACGTTTTCAAAAACCAATCTAAGTTTGGAAAACTAAACAAAAAGTAGTTTTCAAAAACTTGTTTTTGTTTTTTGAATTTGGCTGAGAATACAAATGTTTTGTTAAGAAAGATGAAACCATGATAGAGAATTTGTGAGAAAAAAAACACAATTTCTAAAAATAAAAATTTTTAAAAAAAATAACTGTTATCAGGATTTTAAGGCTTTAATCGAATTTTTCCTAGAATATTTTTAATCGAACAATTATATTTATACAAAAAATTGGAGGGTAAATTTTACCCACTTTGAAAAAAATTTCTTGCTCGGCTCTGCGAGCAATATTTATTTTTATTCTCCATCCTTCTATTGCGATTGTTTTGTAGAGTTGGTTATTTGCTTGTATGCGAGTTACTAGAGTTGTTTGAATTAACACCATGCTAATAAAGTTGGTGAGTTATTTGCTTGTATGTGAGTTACTAAAGTTGATTGAATTAACACCATGCTTATAAAGATTGCATATAAAAAAAAATTCAGATCCGTCGATAACAAGTTTGTTATTCTCTACAATATGTGAATACACATGTGAAGTTGAAATTAGACAATAGTAACTAAAATATTTTAAAGATTCTAATGAAATGTCAAGGTTATTGTGGGAATGGAAGCAACTGTAAAATCCATGAAAGTTGGTGGCATCCGTAGAGTCATCATCCCACCATCCCAAGGATATCGAAATACATCTCAAGAACCTATTCCACCCAATGTACGCACTTCTCTTTCCCTCTCTTTATTTGGTTCATCCTTAGTGTCTTACTTAAACAAGTTGTCTTGTGTTATCCGTATGTTGTACTTGTATCTAGGTATAGTCGATTGCATATGCATAAAAATAACCAATTTTTCTCCTATGGAATGACGTAGTGCTAAAAGCTTGGGATGTTTGAATATGGAAAATTTTCAATTTTTACCCCAATAGTTACAATTTCATCAAATTAAACCCTAAACTTAGACTAGTATTGCAATTTTTTTTTACCAACTATTCAATTTCAGGTAATTCACACTCACTGATTAAGCTCTAATATTGACTTTTTCTGCAAATATGCACTACTACAAAAACTATATCTCTTGACGTTTATAAAATGTCGAAGTTTAATTTACTTGACGTTTTTCAAACCGTCCAGGAATCCACTGTCAAGAATAGTATACAATACTTGACACTTATAATGTGTTATGTATATTACTTCTCGACGCTTATACTGTGTCATTTTTAACATGAAACCTTGACATTTTTTCTTAGTCAAATGCAGTTTTATCTTGACTTAAAAAAAAAATCAAATTCTTGTAACACTTGACGTTTTTTATTCATCAAATATAATCTTATCTTGACGTTGTTGAAGTGTCAATTTAATTTGTTCTTGACGCATTTGGTATGCCATGTTTGTTTGTTTTTTTATTCGAATAAATGTTGTTCTCTATCATCTTGTATCTCCTGTATTGTGTTCCAATAATTCGATATATTGAAGGTCCCATAACATCATCAACCAAATAAACAATACACATTCAAGATCCATCAATTAAATTTTCAACAATAGCTTTAACAAAGTTCATATCTTGAACAAAGTTCATATCTTCAACTTACTAAATTAAGTATCAACCTCATGAACAATTTTAAAATTATAAGAATACATATGAACAAATAAAAAAGTTACAACAACACTTATCCCCATAAAATAAGTATAACATGACCAAATATAATTTCAGTAACATTATGGTGTTCGTCCAGTACAATATTGTCAATTGCAAAAAGAAATGAACAAAAAAACCTCAAATAACTCTTTGAAGTTTGATCGAACTTGTTGCAATTTGTACTTGAAGCCATTGATGCATAAGATCATATCTGATACATAAGAAGAAATGCAAATAATGTAAGTACAAGAACTAAAATTTGAAGTTTGAATAACATATATATATATATAGTACAAATGAGCATAAACAACTAAACTCATCAAATTAACACAAACAACTAAAGTTATTAAACTTTATTGAATATAATACAAAATTAAACTAAGTTATGAAAAATTCATGGACATAAACACTAAACTAAACATAGCGGAAAAAAAAATTAAAAAGGAATCAATTACAAACCCAAATTTGTCTCAAGAATGAAAGGAAATATATTATAACAACCAAACTTATCATGCACACAAATTTTATAACACAAACCTTATAACATAGCAAAACTTAAGAAAAAAATGATAAGCTAACCTTGATGAGTATTCAATGAACACATTGACAGATACTAAAGTTTCTAATTTCAGGTAGACCGTGGAGTTTAGTCAAGAATAAAGTTAGAAAAGATTACCCAACTAAGTTGAACTTTAGGGTTCATGTCCAGATTTCCATTAACTTATAGATCGATCAACAGCTCTAAACTTGGAGAGCTTCTCCTATCAGCAGGGCTAAGAGTTGCAGCAAAGGCCATGGGGTAACAAAATCATGTTTCCAAGAAAACAAGAAATGCTAAGTGAGAGAAAATAGATAAAATGCTACAAGATTTGCCTAAAATTTAATAAAAGCACACTCCAAAATATAACAAAATCACCCAAAGTTGTTTAAAATATAACAAAATATATCTAACTCACTCAACCTCACTCCATATCCAAAAACTCACCCACGCATATTCTCAATCCCATAAACACACTTAAACTCACTTAAAAATCTCACAAACTCACTCAAAATAATTGCTAAAAAAAATCATTTAAAACTTACCAAAACACACTCCAAAGATCACAAATTCATCCAAACTTACTTATAAAATAACAAAATGTATCTATTACTCCAATTATATATGTTAAATTGAGCATAATTAAAAAACCACCTAGTTGGAGAAGATTTCAGTAGCTTCACAATTCCTAACTGAATTCATTTATTTGATTCTTTCCATCAAAATCACAAAACGTAGAAATCCAAAAGTATGCAGACCTCATATATTTATGTCAGTTACTATCTATGAGAAAGGAGAAAGGATCACAAAGACACATTACACTCTAAATCCCATTCTTGATTTGTTTCTTTAATTATTCTTTTTGATCTTTTTGGGTTTTAACGAGGTAATTTGCTTGCTTGAGCGGGTACAATGGGAGGAATTTGGTGTTTTCAAAGGAAGAGATGAAACAACTATATGTACAAAATTATTTAAATAAATTAGATTTGAACTTATGCCAAATATTCAAAAAACCTCAAAACATGCCTCCAACATTTCATATTATTTATTTATTTGACCATTCTGTGGACATTTAAGAACATTTGACAGTAATAAAGGCGATAATTTACCATAATGTTAAACTGATGAAGATTTTACCAAAATGTTAAACCAAAAAATCTTCCCCAAAAACTGTTACATTAGAGATTTAAAGGAAAGTAAAAAACACACCTTAGATTTAGCAAAAGCAAGTAACTCAAAGGGCCATACATAGGCGACACTTCAAGGATCTGTCGAAGGAGGTCAAGTAATCGGAGAAGACGGTTGTGACTAATGAGGCGGTGGTCACAAACTGCATATTTTCCATATCTTTGTTGGAAAAAGGAAGCCATCGAGGTAGCCTGAGCATTTCGATTCCATTTTTCTTAAAAACGAACAGAGGAACGCTTCAGTTTTGTTCTGGTAGTGCCAAAAAACTGAATAGTAGATGCAGGGCTTGCCTTGTTGAGGAACTGCACGAGGAAGAAGAAGGAGATTAGAGGAATAAAAGGGGATAGAAGGGAAAAAAGAAGAGGAAGAAGACCGTGGGCTTGAGGGCGTTCGTTTCTGGCGAGTTGTTTAGTTTTAGAATAGTTTAGAAAAAAGGCATTAAAATAGGGCAAGAAAATTAGATTTACACTTGACGTTTTTAAAATATCAAGTAAATGTAAGCGGGAAAAAATCGAAATCTTTGTCAACCTCCGTATTTTTTTAATTTGACATTTTTAAAGTGTTAAGTTTTATCGTAGCGTGAAAAAATTCGAAAA
Organism: Trichosanthes cucumerina; assembly: GCA_036507285.1. Lineage (NCBI taxonomy): Eukaryota > Viridiplantae > Streptophyta > Magnoliopsida > Cucurbitales > Cucurbitaceae > Trichosanthes > Trichosanthes cucumerina. The sequence goes on along the minus strand of CM071842.1, from coordinate 34,765,940 downwards.
AGTCCGTCAACCTCCACCATTTTTTTTTCATTTTTTTGACGTTTTTTTTGTTTAAAATCCATTTTACTTGACATTTTCTCATAAAAACGTCGAGTAATTAAAAGTTGCAAGCGTCAAGAAATGTAGTTTTTCTTCTAGTGATGTATTGTACATATGCTCTATAATCATTGAACACATGTGAGAATACATTTTTTAACAACCTTTTCAAAAAAAAAAAAACTTATTAAAAGATCAAATTGCAACAAATTTAAGGTTAAGATTGCAATACCTACCTAAATTTAAGTTGCAATTTGATGAAAGTGAAAGTTAAGGGTAAAAATCGATACAACTTAATAAGTTAAAGGATATAAATTGATTTTTTTCCTTATAGATATTATCTAAATATCCTCGATCTAAATCTCTTAAATAAAATTATAATAACTTAAAATCATCTGGTCTTCAAAGCACTCTTTGGTGGGCAGTGGCACTTCCTCCTCCAATTAGGACAATGAGCATAATACAAGAAATGGAGTCTTAGTGAAACGTTCCTAGGACTCATACGCGAAAAATTCGACAACATCATGACATAGAGAAACCCAAAATTTTTTAAGACACCCGTAATCAAAATATTCACTTCTATACATTAGAAACCAAGACTCAACACCCACCAACTACAAACAGAGGTACAAGTCACAAGTGTTTCTCGGGAGATTTACAAAGTGAGAGAATGCAACCTGCTCATTACGAACTTAACAAGCTATAAAGTAACATGGCAAAACTTATTACAAGGTTAAGACCAAAACAACGAAGACACCTCCACAGCTCCGTTGGACCAACGCCACCATCACTCGCCCTGTAGATGAGCATGATTTGTTAAGACACAAACAACGATAATAAGGATGAGTAAAAACACATATATACTCAATAAGTAGTCTAGCTGAGGAACCAAGCTCCAAAATACACCATGAGTGAAACTGTTTGCTGAAACACTCTTAGAATAAGCCTAGCACAACTCGGTGAAGGACCTCACACTAATTCACCCTAAGCTAGTACAATTCGGTAAAAGAAAGCAACCCTACTTAGTGATTAAAGCGCAAACGGTAAACTTATGAGAGTGGTTTAGATTGGATGAACAAATTTGAGTTTGTGTGGCATATATTTAATTTTTTTAAAAAGCAAGTACAAAAAATGTAAATATGTAAAAGTTGTAGCTTATTCATAAATTTGAAATTGGTAAAAAGTTAAAAGTTAGCGTGTAATATTAGAAATAGATATGAGAAGCACTCATGAATTTAGCAAATTAATAGCTATGTTACATAACAAATGTAGATTTAACTATTTTTTGTTTAACAATTGTGTGGGGTATGAAAATGTGAACCTCTATCCTCAAGAAAAGGAGTAAATGTCAATTACAAATCGAAATTTATAGACCAAAATTCTTATTCTAAAACCCTTCTTAAGATTTTTAAGATTGAGTTCAAATTGTGGTAATCAATTCTTGAGGGGTTGTTTGAGGCATAGGTTATAGTAACGTGTGGAATGATTTGCACTCTAAACATAGACTATTATAACCTCATACCAAACAACTATACATTTTAAACATTATTATATAATTTCATAGACTATTAGAATGCATAGACCATTATAACGCACTCAACGCTCGAAACAATCTCTGAATATTAACTATTTTTAAAAACTTCACTAAAAATATGAATAATTAAGTGGTTGTCTTATGTTAAAGTGAACCTAGCTCGACGATGATTGACATTTACTCATTTTCTTTTATATCGGGAGTTCAAATCTTTATGCCCATTTGTTGTACTTAAAAAAAGGGTGGTCTGAAGTAAGCTAGAGTGAGAAGAAATTGATCGGACGGGGCACCCACTGTCCTTTAAAAAAGAGACATAAAATATATGCAGTGAAAATTGATCGAGCTTTAAATGTATATTTGCAATTTTGCATGCAGTACTTTGACAGGCAGAGGCTATTTACCACCATTTTTAATCCAACACGTTTGGCAAATGGCGAAGGTTCCAGCCATGGGATTCTGATATTTGACATTGAGCTTGTTCAGGTAAGACATCTCATCAGAAAGTTTGCATCCCCAGGTTCCTGAAACATAGCTCCTTCAATTGACTGTACCATATAATTGTACTTTTATACATAATTGTCATTGTATTAATTCAAGTTTTGTACATCATTCGTCTAAAGGAAACAATGTTAATGTTTATTTATTTTTTTTATTGATCATATGGGTCGAAATTGAAATGTCTAACTTTTAGGCAATAGTTCATTGTCTTAATCAGTTGTGTTATGTTCACGTTGGTGAAGTATGAACTAATATCAATGTATATCTGACAATAGGAGTATTAGTGTATTTATGTAGATATTAAATCGTTGACATTGGGTGTAACTGTAGTGGTCTAGTACTAGTTTTTTTCTTATAAATTGTAGGTTTTAATTCTCTTCGTTTATCTAAAATATAATTAAAAAATTAATTAAGCTAAATTTGGAATGATTTTGTCCCATGAAATTCTAATGAGTCTCATAGAAATGCGAATAGCAAATTTCAATTAGATAAAATTGTGAGAAAAATAGGTAAATGCTCTGTAGGGCTAAGAAAATAGTACTTTAGGGTGTGTTTGGCACATAGATTTAGATTTGGATGGATTTAGGTTCTAAATCCATGCCCATGTTTGGAGCAAGGAGTTTAAAACTTTTGGATTTGTAAACCAATCCCATGGGTACAATAGCGCAATCTCATGGGTTACAACAGTGTAACCCCATGGAATTTGTTTTGTTTTTGTCCTATATTTGTCGACCACTTCAATGAAAACTTCAGCGACCACTCAACGACCACCGACAGTGACAACTTCGACGACAACCAATGACTGTCTTCGACGATTACTTGATTTTTCATTTCAAACGACCACCGACAACCACCGACAACGATAACTCCAAATAACCACACTGGCGACTTGACCATCGCTGACGATTGCTTCTGGTGAATACTTGATTTTCTATTTCCTCCTCAATTTTGTCGTTTTCATTTTCGATGACCACTTCAACAACTCCGATGACAACTTCAGCGACCACCGACAACGACAATTTCGACGACCACATCGGAGACTCGACCACTGCTAATAGTGATCTCTTGCGACCACTTGGTGTCCCATTTCATCTTCCATTTGTCGTTCCATTTTCGATCACCACTATGACAACAACTCCAGTGATAACTACGACGACCACCGACAATGAAAACTTCGATGACCACACCACCAACTCGCCACCACTAATGACTACCTCAAGGAACCATTGATTTTTTATTTCTGACGACCACCTCGACAATCCAACAACCTCATCAACTCGACCACCCCAACAACCCGACAATCTAGTCACTTTTTTAAAAGGTTAAAATAAAGCTAAAAAATGGCTACTCAACCAATTTTATTATATAATAGCATGCAAATATACTCTCAAAACTTTTGAACTTTGTGAATTTTTTACAAAAAACAAAAGAAAAACAACCTGATATTTTTTGTTCTTTTTTCTAATGTACACTCAAATTGCTCAATTTTGTAATTTATTTTTTAAAAGTTAGAAAAAAATGCTTTTGGACTGTGTCTTTGTATGTGTGAACTCGTGGTAGAGGTGTTCAAAAAATCCGATGACCTAATGAACCCGACATGCTATGTTTTTTGTTGTCTAAATGCTAAATATTTTTCTAAATGTTTAAAACTCTTTTTTTTATTCGTCAACTACAATATAAATTGAAAGCTTCATTGAAAAGTTACTTAAAAAATTGATCCATGTTAGACAGTAGATTCTATAATTCACATAAGATCCATTTCAAAATTTGATAAGAATAAAATAGCTAAAAGAAAAAAAATGAAACAAAATTGTACCAAACCCAGAGTCATAAAACTTCACCCAAAACACAACTTTCTGATTCCCAGACTTCAAAACACTGCAATCCAAACACAACTTTCTGATTCTCAGACTTCAATTCCCAGGTTTCAGAACCCCTCACGACAAACCCCTCCAAGCTTTTGGTTCTCAAGATTCTGATTTCGAACCTGCACCCCAAACAATCCCTAAGATTTTGGCTAAATTATATAAAAAAAATCTCTAAACTAAAAAGAGACTCCTAAACTTTAAAAAATTTCAAAAATACCTTTGATTTTTTTGAAACGTTTAAAAATGCCTCTGTCATTAGCATACTACACAAAAACTAACATGAATTATAAAATATTAACACCAACCTGTAGGAAATGAGACAAATGAAAACCTGAGTTTTTTAGGTTTAAAAAAAAGGATGAAAACCCTATATTTATTTATCAATTTGAAAGATGGAATAGAGAAAAATCAATTCGGCATGGAGTGGAAAGAGTATCATAAATCGACTTCGAATTGGACTTGTTGAAACCATAGGACCGCCATTGAATGGGCAAAGTTAGTATTAATAGAGGAAAAATGAGAAATTTGAATGGAAATGGAGACAAGACAATGAAGAAATATGTGAAGTTAGGGGTGTAGAACTAACTTGATAATCCGAGCAACTCGAGCTATTTAACCCAAATGGCAACCCGAGGTTTTTTTTTCGGTTTGGGTTGGGTTAGAAGTTTGGAGAACCAAAAAGTTCAGATCGGTTCTCGGGTTGGGCTTTTTATGCTCGGGTTTTAAATGAATAAAACTCCCGCAGCGGAAACGACTTGGAATGTCTTGGTGATCGTTGTAAAAAACATTTCTTAAAAAAAAACCTATCCTATAGATTTTAGATTAAACATGTTGTAAGGGAACGAAAAACAGTAAGAAAAACTACTTACTTGTTGAAGAACACTTCTTCACGAATTCCTTCTCCCATCTTGATCTCTACGTTCACGAACTCTTCGAACAACGAATGAATTGGACACCTCCAATTGATCTTCTCGGTTGTTCTCCTTCGGTAAAGGGAGAGTGGTGAGACTCTTTTGGTTTAGGGATAGAGAGAAGTTTTTAGAGAAACTAAGAGAGTTTGAGAGATAGTTATTCGTGAGAATCCAAAAAATGAGCAAAAAACCTTACAAATGCCTTCTCACAAAGGCATTATATAATGGTGATAGGTGGAGTTGAAATCTCCACCTATTTACCATTTTACCACAATCTTAGGTTATGCAAATCATATTTGCATAACCACATATAATAAGATATCTCATACCTTATTATACAAATCACATTTGTATAATTGTGCATTTTAAATTGAATCACATTCAATTTAATTTCTCTCAATCCAATTTCTCTAAATTAGCACTACTTAAGCAATTAGGCTAACTAATAGTTTATTATGAATCTCATTCACATTAAACTATATAATATGTCAATCATATCTCATATAAATGACATAAATACCCTTTTGATGAAGTTGAACACTTCAAATCCACACCAAACTGTAAACCCTCTATATATCCAGTTTGAGCCAATGGAGGGACCTAATGGACCTACAGATGACGAGCTCCAATGATCCGAGACTAACCTGTCAAACTCTTTGACCCGGTTATTCAACATTCATTAGCTACGGTAACACTCCACTAAAGCTCGTAGTTGCACTCCCATCACTGTAGGACAAGTTGTGTCCATTGATATAACCATTGCCCGTGAGTCGACCCTTCACAGGTTGTTCGTAGACACTGTTGGATCAAATTACCGTTTTACCCCTGTGTCTATCTCTTCCTCCTTAAATCCCTACTGCTCATCTAATGAACAACAACGTTGTATGGTCCAACCATAAACAACACCCCTCTCGGGCCAGTGAGAGGGTGGGTGCCCGTTGTCCAAGCCCTGGAGACACCACTTAAGGGAACAACCCCCTCTAGTTTCCCTGAGTCGGGAACGAGTGAATTCCATCTCGCATAGTCAAGTTCCCAGCTCCCCACGTGGTCCTGTCCCTGAGAAGATAGGCATATTGCGCGAGTAACTGTGACCACCCTCACCCGTACTAGTCAAAGGACAGACCCCCGCAGACAGGAGTCCGTAACACGCTCAGGATTAAGGTCGAGTCACTATTGGTCATCTACGAAGTTATTAGTCCTAAACTGTCAACGTTGTTACATCAGTAGGTCTAATAATTCACGATTCGGTATTGTACAATCTCATTGCACAGGATGCCCCCACTCGCATGTCAACCACATGAACGAGTTGGATCACCTCGTTTGTATCTAATACAAAACGGGTCACATCCACAGCGTATCCAGGATTAGGTCTCCAACTCTATCCGTATACTGTAGACCGTTTGGGTCATTAACTCAACGTGATCCTCTCTGTGTGTCCACTACACACCGTTCAAGTTCTAGTTCTCTCATAATTCAATGACCCTGGAGCTTAGTTTATTGGACAAAGTTTGTAAATATGCGAGACACAAAGTGATGAAAAAATAACTCTTATTTATTTCAATAGTGAATATTACAAACAAATACGAAATTAGGACATACATCCCAACAAACTCCCACTTGGACTAAGCTAGTGGAGTACCAAATACATTTCACAAATGTACAGATTACAATAAACTAGGGCATTGAATACCCTTTACAATACTCCCACTTGCTCTAGTCATGAAGCACTCGAAGACCTAGACTCTCTTGGTGACCCTCAAACACCTTGGTGAAGGGATCGAATCCCGCAACAGAAGCGATTGTTAATTGCGTGTTCATGATTTTGTTACATAGATCTAAATGCAAGAACAAAATCTAAGATTAAGCATGCTTTACAAAGTATAGGACAACAAGATATTACCTTTGAAGATTACTTTCTTCACGAATTCCTCCTCCAATGATCACGATCTCAGCAACAACCCGAACCTTGTGAAGATCCACCACTAGATCTTCTCTGTTGTTCTCTAGGTGAGGGAGGAAGATTGGTTCCTTTAGGATGAGGTGAGGAGATCTTTTGGAATTATGTTTGGAACTCTTTTCCAACACAATTTGAGAGAATTCTACGGTTTTTGAAAAAAACCTTGACCAAAGTTGCATCTCATGCAACTATTTATAGGGAAATATGATGGAAATTATCATCCTATCCCTCTTTCATTCTCTCATTAGTATATAGTTAATATGTGAATCTAATTCACATTAAAACTATATATTATAATAATTATATCACATATAATTGATAAAACACCTCATATAATTCCTAAGTTTATACCCTCAATATTACCATGTTAAGCCAACGGAGGGACCTAATGGACCTACAGTTCATGAGCTCCAATGATGTGAGATTAACTGATCAAACTCTTTGATCCAGTTAATCAATATTCATTAACTACAAGTGACTCCACTATAGACTTGTAGTTGCACTCTCCTCACTGTAGATTATATTGTGGCCATTGATATAATCATTACCCATGAGTCGACCCTTCACAGGTTGTTCGTAATCACAGTTGGGTCAAATTACCATTTTGCCCCTTTGATTACCTCTTTGTTCCTTAAGCACCACTGATCCTCTAATGAACAACAAGTCTATGGTCCTACCATAAACTCATATCCTCTTAAGCCAGTTTAGAGGGTGGGTCCCGTTGTTCAAGACATGGACTCGGTTCTTAAGGGAACAACCTATCTAATTTCTTAGTGTAGGAATGAGTGAATTTCATTTTGCATAGTTAAGTCCCCAGCTATCTACGAGGTTCTGTCCCTGAGATGGTAGGCTTATTGAGTCGGCTACAGGCCACTCTCACCCATACTAGTCTAAGGACAAACCCCTATAAATAGGAGTTCTTAACTTGCTCAGGATTCAGTTCGAGTCACTAATGACCATCTATAAATTATCAGTCTTATCCTGTTAACAACGTTATACTGGTTAGACTAATAATTTACAGTCCGGTCTTGTATGAACTCTTCATACAGGATGCCCCCACTCGCATGTCATGTAAGCCCTAAACTCTATTTTCCTTATTATTTTGCACTCGTACATGATGTTTTGAAATATGAAAAATGTTAAAGGTTGCACTAAAGGATGTCGTGATCAGATTTGGGAGTCTATTGAATTGAGAGCTACAATGTGTTAAAAGCTTCATAAGGAGATAGGTAAGCCATTGAAATAAGAATATTAAAAGCTTAATTGAAGTAAGTTAAGAGCATTAGCCAATTGGGGAAATTTTAGGTGCAATATGTATTGAATGGAAGATCTTATACCTCACAAACATAGGATAAGTTGGTTCAATGCTTAGGGTTTATTTACTCACTTATTTTGGTGTTTTAAAAAGGAGATTATGATGTAAACATGGTAGTAGGAGCTGGCCAAAGGAGGTGAAGCCTCGAAGTGAAGTTATCAAGTAGTCTTTGTCACAAATTCGTGAGGAAAAATGTTAAGTCTTTGGAAAATGGGTCATCTTCAAATGATCATTGCTCGTAATTTACTGACCCACTTTCGATGATTTTTGAGTCAAAATCTCAGAATTTGAGTGTAGAATACGAAACTGGTCGGCTTGTGTGAAAATACAAAGAGGAAGAAGGAGAAAAGTGCAGAACAGTGAGAGGTATTCAAAGTTCTCGGGTAGCAGAACAGTGTGAGAAGATCAGTCTCTTTTGAGCTCATGAGGAGGAATTAGAAGCTGAAATTTTGAGGTAAGTAAGCTAAGATGTTGTACTTGAGGTTTATTAAAAAATATTGGGTGGTTGTGTTGATAAATTTTGAGGAACCCAAGCTGAAAATTGAACTTGAAATTTTAGGTGCAAGGGAAAAACTGCTAGCACAAGATTGAAGGAGATGTTCTTCCATATCTATATACTTTACAACCAAGTATGTATGGCTATTCTGAATTGAGTTATGGGACTGAATTAGATCTATTTTTAAGGTGCATAAGGAAAGGAATTAATGTTACTAATTTCATTTTCAGGGCAAACGGAGATAGGAATAGCTTATAATCCTTGGAACTCTTTTGGTAATTGTGAGTGACTCTATTTTAGAACTAAACTTGACCTTTTTTTTTCTTCAAAAACATAAATGTCGATCATTGAATCTTGCTGGAATTAATTATGTATAGTTTCATGGAGTTTTTAACATAATGTTCTTGATGGAACCTAAGCATGTTTTGAACTAGTTTGTACTATAAGTCCAAGTATGGAAACTAAATTATGGGAGTATGATTTCCTCTAGAGAATGCCTTGTGTAAATCCATTTGGGGGCATGTTTAGAAAATAATATGCAAATGTTGAGAAATTGTTGTATGTATTATTAAAACATGATTTCCATGGTATACAAATTATGTCCATGTTTGTTGTTAACCCCTAATACTGAAGGACATTAGAGAAGGTACTTAGGGGGGGAGGAATCATGATTTCCCAATACTGAAGGACAATGAGAAGGTATTCGGGTAGTAAATGGTCTTACCTTAATACTGAAGGACATAGAGAAGGTATTAGGGGAAACCAAAGTGCCAATGGCATTCCACGTGCACGTGAGAGAGGTATGAACGTTATTAGTATAAATATAACTCTACCACCGCTAAGGTTCGAAAGCGGTATCATGCCATGAGTTTTATTGTATTGATCTATCTACCCTCAATATAGTACTGCATTATGAGATTTATGCTATACATAAGTGGTGACTTAAACCTGTAAATTGAAAGCATGACTTGATTATGTTTACAAACAAATGTTAAGTTATTTTCTACTTATAGTCTGCTCATTATTATACTTCACCTTTGAGCTTATAATGTTTTAAAAATAGACACTCACTGGGCTTCCCAGCTCACGTATTCATATGTTTACTCTTCCCAGGTAGCAGACGAGTTCCCGGTGCTTAGCCTTGACAAGACCTGTTTGCCACCACGTCGTTTTAGCTCCTTGTATATACACTTTCTTATGTATATGGTTTGTAGTGAAAACATATTAGTTGGGTTGTAATAAACTTAAAGGCTTTATGACTAGCTAAAGAACATAGTACTGGAAGTGAATGTGTCCTGCTTATATGTGTATTCAATGTTCAATCTTGCTTGTTCAAACGTGTTGTGTTGCATTTAATTTTAGGTTAAGTCTTTAGTTAGTCAGGGAGAGCCAGAAGAGAGTTGGTTATCTTTGTCTTTGCATCTCTTCCTAGGTTAAGCAAGTAAGCTGGGAGGGGGTGTGACATGTCATCCACATGAATGAGTTGGATTACCTTATTTGTACTAACTACAAAGTGGGTCGCATCCATGGTGTTACCAGAATAAGGTTTCCAACCTTATTCTTATACCATAGACCATTTAGGTTATTCTCTTGAACACAATCCAAAAAGGGTCTACTACACTGATGTTCAAGATATATTATAACCTTGGAGCTTAGTTTATTGGATTTATAAAGCGAGAATATAATTTTATTAAAACAAATAACTCTTTATTTATTTGATTAAAATTACATAAGTCTTAGGGCACATATCCCAACACTTAGTCGTGAGGGCCTTTGTAAATGGATCACAACGTTGTGCTCGACGCTTATCTCGCGTGGATCGCCACGTCTCGCAAAGTGCACAATCTCCCGTATCAGGTGATACTTCTGCTCAATGTGCTTGCCCCTCTTATGACTCCGAGGTTCTCTCAAGTTGGCTACTGCACCACTGTTGTCACGAAATAGGGTAATCAACAAGTTCATATTTGGAACAACTTCCAAATCCATCATGAACTTCCTAAGCCAAACAGCTTCCTTTGCAGCTTCACAATCCGCAACATACTCGGCTTCCATCGTGGAATTAGCAATGCATCCCTGCTTGATGCTTCGCCATACTACAACTCCTCCATTCAGAATGAATGTTGACCCTAAAGTGGATTTCCTAGAATCCTTATCGGTCTGAAAGTCAGAGTTTGTGTATCCCGTAAGGATCAAATCCCCACTCCCATACACAAAGTTGTATTTCCTCGTTCTCCTAAGATACTTGAGGATTGCCTTTACGGCTGTCCAGTGATCTAATCCTAGATTGGATTGATACCTACTGACAATCCCAGCTGCATAACAGATATCGGGCCTAGTACACAACATGGTATACATCAGGCTCCCTACAGCTAAAGCATAGGGGATTCGTCTCATATCCTCAACCTCTTGAGGCGTCTTAGGACATTGATCCTTAGACAAGTGAACCCGATGCCTTAAAAGCAACAAGCCCTTCTTGGAGTACTGCATCTTATACCTAGACAACATCTTGTCAATGTAAGATGCGTTAGACATGGCTAGCGTTCTGTTCTTCTGGTTTCGGACTATCTGGATACCTAGAACATACTAAGCCTCTCCCAAATCTTTCATTTGGAATTGCGAAGCCAGCCATTTCTTAATGTCAGTTAGAAATCCTACCTCATTCCCAATGAGAAGGATATCATCCACATATAATATCAGAAATGTGACAGTGATGTTGACAATTTTCTTGTAGACACAAGGCTCTTCAACATTCTAATCAAAGCCATAAGATTTGATCGCCTCATCAAACCTTATATTCCAAGACCTCGAGACTTTTTTCAGTCCATAAATAGATCTATGAAGCCGACAAACCTTTTGCTCTTGGCCTTGGGTAATGAACCCTATGGGTTGGTCCATATAGATGGTTTCATCAAGATTGCCATTAAGAAAGGTTGTCTTGACATCCATCTGCCATACCTCATAGTCATAATATGCAACAATGGCCAGAAGGATCCTGATCGACTTTACCATGGCAACAGGTGAAAAGGTTTCCTCATAGTCAACCCCTTCAACCTGGGTAAAATCCTTTGCCACTAATCGTGCTTTGAAGTCTTCACCTTCCCATCTACACCACGTTTATGCTTGTAGATCCATTTGCAACCAATAGGTTTTACCCCATCCGGTTGATCCACAAGCTCCCAGACGGAATTGAAGTACATCGACTCCATTTCCTGGTCCATTGCTTTAATCCATTCGTCTTTTTCACCATCTGCTATTGCCTGATCATAGGTCAATGGATCCTCGCAGTCATCATCACGACCTGGGTTTCAGCTAAACCCATGTAACGTTCAGGTTGTCTCACAGTCCACCCACTACGTCGAGGCATTCTCAACTTTTGAGAACGGACTTGACTAGACGAGCTAGGATCAACAACACTTGTTGATGTACTAGCCCCATCAACAACTCTTGCTGATGTACTGTCCATTTCGTTTAACACAATTTTACTCATAGGTAAATAATCCCTGATATGGTCTTCCTCATGGAAACTGGCGTTTGTCGACACAAGCACCCTATTTTCCTTAGGATCGTAAAACAGACCACCTCTATTCTCTTTTGGGTAACCTACAAAGAGGCATAATTTTGAACGGGGTTCCAACTTATTCGAGTTTGACACCAACAAGGGTCGGACATCCCCAAATTCAGAAATGGTGTGAATTGTCTTTTCGTCCATTCCAGAATTCGAAAGGTGTTTCACAAACACTCTTCACGGAACATTGTTCAAAAAATAAACCGCAGTCTCCATTGCGTAACCCCAAAAAGAATCAGGGAGACGAGCATAGCTCATCATCGATCGAACCATGTCCAACAGAGTTCTGTTTCTCCTCTCCGATACACCATTCTGTTGCGGCATACCAGGTGTTGAGAGTTAGGGCGTAATTCCATGTTCTATCATATAGTCCTGGAATTCAATGTCCATATACTCTCCACCTCGATCCGATCGAAGTATTTTTATAGTTTTACCTAAGAGGTTCTCAACCTCAGTCTTGTACTCGTTGAACTTTTCAATAGCTTCAGACTTCCTATGCATTAGGTAAATATATACCCATACCTCGAATAGACTATGAAAGATACAAAATATTCATAACCTCCTCGTGCTTTAACACTCATCGGACCACAAAGGTCAGAATGTATAAGCTCCAAAGGCTCTTTGACTCTATATCCTTTTCCACTAAAAGGACGTTTGGTAATTTTGCCTTCAAGGCATGATTCACATACTGGTAAAGAGTTTTCTTCCAACTCGCTTAGAAGTCCACTCTTCACTAGTCTCTCAATCCTATTGAGATTAATGTGGCCTAACCTTAGATGCCAAAGATGGGCATTTTCCTTAGGAGAAATTTTTACGCTCTTAGTTCGTGTTTCAACCGTTTTAAACAATTCAGTATTCAAAACACTTTTGACCAAATTAGGTTTCAAAACGTACAGATTATTCTCAAGCAAAGCAGAACACAACAAATTTCCATTTCTAGAAATAAACGCTTTATTACAAGAAAAATTGACAGAAATACAGTGTTCAAGTAGGCAGGAAATAGAAACAAGATTTCTAGTAAACCCTGGTACTATATACATATTATCTAATAAAATGTAATTCCTGCAAAAAAACAGCTTCACCATGTCAATTGTTGCAGCAGAGACAACCTCCTCGGATCCAACCCGTAGCGTTATCTCACCCTCTCGCAGCTGCTGCCAGGATTTAATTCCCTAAAAGGAAGAACAAACATGGTTAGTGGTGTCTGAATCAAGTATCTAAGCAGAGTCATTACTCTCCACTAAACAAGTTTCAATTACAAGTAAATCACATTTACCTTCTTTCCTTCTGTCGGCAAGGAACTTGGAACAGTTCCTTGACCTTTTTGCCTTTTTGGGCGGCAGCACGGTCAGCTTTGCCCCTCTTCAACTTCTTCTTCTTTCCTTTCGGGCCTGAAGAACCTACAGATTTAGTCCCAGAGGTCGAACCCCTGTAAAAGGACCTGAAGGCAACATTTGCCTCAGCTTCCGGTGTCCTGATCCTCATCAAGGACTGGAAGTTTTGTAGTTCGTTAAGAAAGGTTGTCAGAGTGTAGCAAATTTTGTTCATAACAACATTGCTACGACACTGAAAGAAACTCTTCGAAAGAGTCTCCAAGATAAAGCTGACCTGGCTCAACTCATCAATCGAAGCCCCGTTCATCTCTGCCAGATTAGAGTGGGTCATCATGTCCAGAACATGTTCACGGACAAACGCCCCTTCTTTCATCCGGGCATTGAAGACGTGTTTGAGAGAATCCTGTCGGACTTGAAAGGACTGTTGTCCAAACATTTCCTGCAAGGATTCCATGATCTCCTTGGCGGTGATCATCACCTCATGCTTCTTTGCCAAGACTTCAAATAATTTGACAATGATATAGACCTTGGCCTTTTCATTGCCCCTGATCCATCGATCGTACGCATCACGAACACTTCGCAATGCGATCAAGCCCGGCATCTGAGGACACTCCTCAGTGAACACAAACTTTAGGTCATCAGTTACGAGTATATTGTTAATATTATTTTTCTACGTTTGGAAATTATCTCCCACAAGTTTATCAGAACCTAAAAGCGCAATGATTGAGCTAGACATTTTTGCTGAAAAACAAGTAAAACTTTGTATTAGTCTCGCAAAAACTTTGAAAATCCAATCAAGTTTTAGCAAAATTTTATCCTATGATCCTTAGGTCATTAAAATTTGCAGTGATACCCCAAAGGTTTAGAATGACCGCCACCGAAGGGTGAACAAAAACACTCCTCCTCTAGGACGAGACTTTCTCGACCAGACCCTAATACCAGAATAACTCATATTCCATTAGGCGTCCAGGTACCATTTTTCGGTCTGAATCCATTAACTCGTAATGAATCCCGTGAGTGTCACCCTCTATCTGTAAATTTTCAAGTATCCGTCCAAACAATAGCCACCGAAGGGTGAACCACGAAGGATGTAAACCCGAGATCTTTCTTTGGAATTTCCTTATAAAAAAAATAAAAGAAAAGAAGAAATGAATGTTTAAGACTTGGTTTCCCTTGTTTTAAAAAGAAAAGAAATGAAGTGAAAGACAAAAGGAAAACAAGGAAGGAAAAGTCTAAACCATTTTGGTTTGGTCTGCTTTAAAGATAAAGAAGAAAAGAAAATGAAAGAAATGTTTATTACATTAAGTTTAGTTTTGTTTTGTAAAGAAAAGAAAAGAAAAGAAAAGAAAAGAAAGAAAGAGATAAAGGAAAAGGAAAGGATGAAAAAAAGAAAGTGGGAGGTGGGACCCCCACCATTGTTTTCTTTATAAAAACTATCTTTCCATCGATTTTCTTCTTCATTAATCAAAAGGAAGGTAAGGGTTTCGTGAGAGAAGGAGAAAGGAAGAAGAAGAAAGGGTTTTTCGTGAGTTGAAGTTGCAGAAGAAAGGAGAAGAACTCAAAGTTTGTTTGTGTAGCAGCAAGGTGAACAACTCAGACCAGTTCTGATATTTTGTACATCTCGAGCTCCACAGGAAGAGGTAAGAGTTGAGGTTTGGTTTTCTTGAAAGCTAATTCATTTTTGAACAAAGTTCGTTAAGGATGCTTGAGCCAATTTCGACCTTAAGTTGCTTTTTTTTGTGAGAGAGGAAGAGAGAAGATGTAATTTCTTTGTCACAAATCCAGAAGTCTCTAATGTTTTGGTTGTACTGATCTGTAGAGTTTGAAAGTGTGTTTTCTTGTAATGTTAAGGTTAAAAAGCATGAGCTCGAGGTTCTAATGGTGGAATTTGGTTTGTTTGACAGGCCAAGAGCAAATAGGTCGAGTGTACAGGCCAAGGTTCTAGTTTTAATACTGTGAGTGACAAAACGAACTTCAAAAGTGTTTATATGCTTGAATTATGTTTTAGGAAATGCAAGTTTTGCTAGAGTGGAAGTTTTCAATGCTTTATGCTTTCTTTTTTAACACATTTTTATGAGTATTCATGTTTTCCTAGAAATGTTTTCAAGTATTCATTGTGAGCCTAAATGTCTTGATGAAATTTATATATGAGCATATGTTTATTGAATTTCCAAAGTTTATGGAAATGCTATGATTTCGAGCGAGTATGATTAGCAAGTATGTTTTTAAAGATTTCCAGTTTTATGAACAAGCTAAGTAAGCTTGAGTTTTATGAAAGAAAAGATAACAGGCATGTTCAAAGGTTTTCATGTGATCTTCTGAGATATTGAGCCCGAGGCTTTATGGTACCGCAAAGACAGTCTTATTCTGTTGTCGACGTTGAAGTGTACTCCGTGACAACAGCGTTGTCGTAGAGTCTGGGCGGGCCCCACTACGACAAAGACGATGGGAGTGCTGGGCGGGCCCCACTACATCGTAGAATAAACGTTGGTTGTACTGGGCGTGCCCTACACAACGTAGATTGTGACATGTTTTAAAAAGAGTTTATATCATTTACATGCCTTACGAGATTTTAACGATATACTTGCTGGTTTTCATGAAAAGCTATTATGATTACACAGTTACTTTTAACGTTTGATTACAGATGCATATGCTCATACATGGCCAGGTGATATGATTTACGAGTTAATAGTTTTCTTTTAAACTCAAGTCACTCACTGAGCTTCATAGCTCATTCTTTCAGTGTTTTTCCCACTTTTCAGGTAGAGATCGAGCTCCCAGTGCCTGAAAACCTGCCATAGTCTGCTGGAAACTCCAAGAGTTTGATACTTTGTACATGGGTGGAGATGTATAGGAAGTCTATATCTATTGTAGAAGGACTATAAAGTTATGTTTATGTGTACATTTTAGGTTGTGGTTGTGTGATCCAGGGTTGGGTATGTTTTTGGTTGTGATGTTCTTATCTCTTTCAGTTTTCTAGAGAGTCATAAGTAGGGTTACCCCTTACGTAGGTTACGTAATTGTCAATATTCCGCTGTGTTATGTTTAAGTGTTTCTTATACAAGTTTAGTATGCTTATCGGGTAAAAGCAGGTCACACGGTATCGTTAGAGAGGTGAACGATGTCTGTTGGCTTCACGCCGTCTGCCGGGCTAAGTTAACAGGTAGTTCGGGAGGGGGTGTGACAAAGAAAAACCAACAAGGAAATTGTATCACTTTCGGGAATTCACGGTGTTCCGACTCCCATGATCAAGGCCCTTCAAAGGGATTGTCTAGTCCAGGCCAAACTAGAAGGTAGATCATAGGCGTCTCACGGTGTGAATCGAAAGAAAAGACCGTGGGTCCCGTTTTCACAGTTTTCATTCTCACTCACTATAAGTACTCTCTCCATTCACGTTGATATTGATGTTTGGATTTTTGTCCTAATCTCGTGTTTGTAAATTACTGTTTGAAATTAATAAGAGTTATTTATTTCATTACTTTGTGTCTCGCAATATTTACAAACTTTTCCAATAAACTAAGCTCTAGGGTCATTGAATTTATGAGAGAACTAGAACTTGAACGGTGTGTAGTGGACACACAGGGAGGATCACGTTCGAGTTAATGACCCGAACGGTCTACAGTATATGGATAGGGTAGGAGACCTAACCTTGGATACACTGTGGATGCGACCCGCTTTGTATTAGATACAAACGAGGTGATCTGACTCGTTCATGTGGTTGACATGCGAGTGGGGGCATCTTGTGCAATGAGATTGTACAAGACCGGACCGTGAATTATTAGACCTACTGATGTAACACCGTTGACAATAAGGACTAATAACTTCGTAGATGACCATTAGTGACTCAACCTGAATCCTGAGCGTGTTACGGACTCCACATGCGTGGGGGTCATCCCTTTGACTAGTACGGGTGAGGGTGGGCACAGTTACTCACCCAATATGCCTATCTTCTCAGGGACAGGACCAAGTAGGGAGCTGAGAACTTAACTACGCGAGATGGAATTCACTCGTTCTCGCCTTTAGGGAAACTAGAGGGGTTGTTCCCTTAAGTGTTGTCTCCAGGGCTTGGACAACGGGCGCCCACCTTCTCACTAGCCCGAGAAGGGTGTTGTGTATGGTTGGACCATCACAATATGTTGTTCATTAGAGGAGCAGTGGGGACTTAAGGAACAAGAGGTAGACACCGGGGTAAAACGGTAATTTGACCCAACCGTGTCTACGAACAACCTGTGAAGGGTCGACTCATGGGCATTGGTTATATCAGTGGACATGTAATATTCTGCATTGACGGGAGTGCAGCTACGGGCTATAGTGGAGTGTTACCATAGCTAATGAATGTTGATTAACCGGGTCAAAGAGTTTGACAAGTTAATCTCGGATCATTGGAGCCCGTCACTGTAGGTCCATTAGGTCCCTCGGTTGGCTCAATCTGGGTTAAAAGAAGGGTTAATGTTTTGGCATGAAATTGAAGTGTTCAATTTCACTTAAAGGGCATTTATGTCATTTATATGAGATATGAATGATATAATATATAGTTTAATGTGAATGAGATTCATAATAAATTATAGGTTAGCCTAATTGTTGAATTAGGGCTAATTGGAGAAATTAATTGAGAGAAATTAAATTGGATGTGATTCAATTTAATTAATCCACAATTATCGCAAATGTGATTTACAATATGAGATATGAGATATCTTATAATATATGGTTATGCAAATGAGATTTGCATAACCTATGGTTGTGGTAAAGTGGTAATAATGTGGAGATTTTAACTCCATCAATTTCCACTATTTAAACCCTTTGCAAGAAGGGATTAGGAACTCATTCTCTCATTTTTTGATTTTCATCAAAGAGAAGAGATTAAGAATTCTCTCAACCCTCTCAACTCTCCTCCTTTTCTAAAACTAAGATCCCACAATCTTTCTACTTTCCAAAAGAAGAACAACCGAGTTTCCAAGTGGTTGTGACAGTATCTTGTTCGTGAGTTCGAGTTTTCGTTGAGATCGAGAAGGACGAAGAGTTCGTGACCAAGGAAGAAACATTGAAGAGAGTCTTCAACAAGTAAGTAGAGTTCTTCTTGCTATAATTTCTTCCTTCTTTACATGTTTAACTTAGATCTAAGAGTTAGATCGTTTTAACAAAATCAAGTAGCGTAACGATACCTTTGACGATTCGATCGTCTTCCGCTGCGCGGGGATTTTCATTCCCTTCAATTGACTCATACAAATACCATCTGAAAGGGGACGCTTCCATTTGAGCCACGAGGCTGAGTATGGATCTCACGGTGTGAACTTAATGGAGATTTGTTGTCGAAAAATCAAATGTATCTTATACACTTTTATTTCCTCCCACTCAACACTCTTATATTGGATTAGCCTAAGTCTATAATCACATTATTATCTTAGGTCTATGTGAGTAAATTAATTAACTTTTAATTAACGACACTCACGATAATATAACCTATGAATCTCCGGACTAAATTCACTCCCAGGTCGGTTCCCAGGTAAGGGTGTTCCGCAAAGCGTCAACTTAAATACCCCAGCCTTAGACAAAACCTTCCTTAGACAGAGTTACTAATTAGTTTCCATTCATAAGTCGTATTTGATTTTCTAATTATAATCTTATTAAACTAGAAAACCTAAGTCTAATTATTCAAGTTCTAAACATTTTAAAACTAATAATTAACTTAGGTTACATGCATTTCTATGTTATAGTGTTTGATCATTCATCACATGGATAATAAAACTATATAACATACATTCATCACATGAATTAAATGCATGTTCATGCTTTTAATCTAAGATATATAACACTTATATTAATTAAATTAAAACATGCAAACATTATATTATAACTCTTATAATATAATCCTATCATGTATACTATATATTATAACTCTTATAATATAAACATGATGCATGAAATGTTTAACCTAACGTGGGATTTTAATCTATATGACATACATTATGCACATAGAAATAATAAATTTCATACATCTCATGCATAAAATAAATTAAATAGCAAAATTGGATCAGTTTTGGCACCCTAGGGACATTAATTAAATAAATTAACATTAATATAACTTTTATATTAAGATTAATAAATAAAACTAATTTAAAATTACATTTTAGAAATTAAAAAATAAATAAAAAAATAAAATAACATCCCAACGTGCAGAAAAACTGCCACACCATGCCACTACGCGCGAACTGCCCCTCTAGGCTCGGAGCGTTGCAACGCCGTGGCCAGCGTTGTCCTTAGCGCGCCCAACGCCTCATCGTTGCAACGCTGACCTGCAGCTCAACCTCCAACCGCGCAGACAACATTGAGACGCCAAAGAATAGCGTCTCAACATCGTCGACAGAACAACAAACTCCTTTGTTGTTCTTCTCGTTTTTTCGCCCGATTCCGCTCCAATTTCTTCACAGCGACTCTTGCCACGAACGACACGGACTTACGACTCGATTTACTTTCTTATTGCCCAAAACAACGAGCCTTTACATTGATCTCATCAACATAAAAGTAAATCTAAATTTAAGTGCCAAAAACGAAACATCCAATTTGCAAAAACCACCATTCATCTCATGAATTAAAGCATAACTCACCTAATTTTAAGAAAATTAATTTGCAGAACGAGAAGCCAACGATTGGCTTTGATACCAATTGAAAGGAATAAAACTCCCGCAGCGAAAATGACTTGGAATGTCTTGGTGATCGTTGTGAAAAATATTTCTTAAAATTAAACCTATCCTATAGATTTTAGATTAAACATGCTGTAAAAGAAGGAAAAAAAGTAAGAAAAACTACTTACTTGTTGAAGAACACTTCTTCACAAATTCCTTCTCCAATCTCGATCTCTACGTTCACAAATTCTCCGAACAACGAACGAATTGGACACCTCCAATTGATCTTCTCGGTTGTTCTCCTTCGGTAAAGGGAGAGTGGTGGGACTCTTTTGGTTTAGGGATAGAGAGAATTTTTTAGAGAGATTGAGAGAGTTTGAGAGATAGCTCTTGGTGAGAATCCAAAAAATGAGCAAAAAACCTTACAAATGCCTTCTCACAAAGGCATTACATAATGGTGATAGGTGGAGTTGAAATCTCCAGCTATTTACCATTTTACCACAATCTTAGGTTATGCAAATCATATTTGCATAACCACGTACAATAAAATATCTCATACCTTATTATACAAATCACATTTGTATAATTGTAGATTTTAAATTGAATCACATTCAATTTAATTTCTCTCAATGCAATTTCTCTAAATTAGCACTATATAGCAATTAGGCTAACCTATAGTTTATTATAAATCTCATTCACAAACTATATAATATGTCAATCATATCTCATATAAATGACATAAATACCCTTTTAATGAATTTGAACACTTCAAATCCACACCAAACTGTAAACCCTCTATATATCCAGTTTGAGCCAACCGAGGGACCTAATGGACTTACTGAAGGGAATGAAACTCCCACGAAGCGGAAGACGATTGAATCGTCGTGGTGAAGTTGTGCAACTTAGATTCCGTTAAAACAATCTAACTCTTACAACTAGGTTAAACATGCATAAATTGGAAAGAATATACAACAAGTACTTGTTGAAGATGTGCTTCGAATTTTCCTTTCCAATCACGAACTCTTCGTGTTCTCCCAACGATCTCGAACTACTCAAACTCTTCTCTCGAACGAAGACCGAACACCACCACTTGGCTTCTCGGTTGTTCTTCTTTTGGAAGAAGGAAGATAGTGGGATCTTTGTGTTTTTGGTTTTGAGAGGAGAAATGTAGAGAGAATTTGTGAGAGAGAGAGATCTCTTCTTTTGGTGAGATTTCCAAAAATGAGAGAATGATTAATCAACCCTTCTTGCAAAGGGGTTTAAATAATGGAGATAGGTGGAGTTGAAATCTCCACCTATTTAACATTTTACCAGAACTATAGGTTATGCAAATCATATTTGCATAACCATATATTATAAGATATCTCATATCTCATATTGCAAATCACATTTGCAATATTGTGGATTTATTAAATTGAATCACATCCAATTTAATATCTCTCAATCTAATTTCTCCAAATTAGCTCTAATTCAACAATTAGGCTAACCTATAGTTTATTATGAATCTCATTCACATTAAACTATATATTATATCATTCATATCTCATATAAATGACATAAATACCCTTTAGTGAACTTGAACACTTCAATTCACACCAAAACAATAAACCCTTCTTTTAACCCAGTTTGAGCAAATCGTGGGACCTTATGGACCTACAGTGACGAGCTCCAATGATCCGAGATTAATCTATCAAACTCTTTGACCCGGTTGATCAACATTCATTAGCTACGGTAACACTCCACTAAAGCCCGTAGCTGCACTCCCGTCAGTGCAAGATATTATGTGTCCACTGATATAACCAATGCACATGAGTCGACCCTTCACAGGTTGTTCGTAGACACTGTTGGGTAAAATTACCGTTTTACCCCTGTGTCTACCTCTAACTCCTTAAGTCCCCACTGCTTCTCTAATGAACAACAACGTTGTGATGGTCAACCATACACAACAACCCTCTCGGGCCAGTGATAGGGAGGGCGCCCGTTGTCCAAAACCTGGAGACAGCACTTAAGGGAACAACCCCTCTAGTTTCCCTAAAGGCGGGAACGAGTGAATTCCATCTCGCGTAGTTAAGTTCCCAGCTCCCTACTGAAGGGAATCGAAGTTTCGCAGCTGAAGCGATTGTTAATCACACGCTCTTGATTTAGTTACAACGATAAATTCAAGAACAAAATAAAACTAGATTAAGCATATAAATATAATTGACAGCAAGAGAGTTACCTTTGAAGAACCTTTCTTCAAGTGCTCCTCCTCTCCCACGATCAAGATCAACGCAACATGAACTCGTACGAACACCGACACTACCAGCGGATCTTCTCCGTTGTTCTCTAGGTGAGGGAGGAAGGTGGGTTCCCTTTAGGAAAAGTTAGGTGTTTTGTGAGAGAGATGTTTGTTGTCTTGGAACCTTTCCAACAACAACAAAATGCTAGGAATCACTTAGAATGACTTGCCCTAGTTGCATCTCATGCAACCATATATATAGGAGAATGAGTTGGAAATGACCATCCTACCCCTCCTTTATTCTCTCTTTAGTATATAGTTTATATATGAATCTAATTCACATTAAAACTATATATTATATCAATTATATCATATATAATAGATATAACACCTCATGTATAAAATTGAACACTTCAATTTCATTCCTAACTTTATACCCTCAATATTACCATATTGAGCCAACGGAGGGACCTAATGGACCTACAGTTCATGAGCTCCAATGATGTGAGATTAACTGATCAAACTCTTTGATCCAGTTAATCAATATTAATTAACTACAAGTCACTCCACTATAGACTTGTAGCTGCGCTCTCCTCACTGTAGATAATATTTTGTCCACTGATATAGTCATTACCCATGAGTCGACCCTTCACAGGTTGTTCGTAATCACAACTGGGTCAAATTATCGTTTTACCCCTGTGATTACCTCTTTGCTCCTTAAGCACCACTGATCCTCTAATGAACAACAAGTCTAAGGTCCTACCTTAGACTCATACCCTCATAGAGGGCGGGGCCCATTACTCAAGACCTGGAGTCAGTTCTTAAGGGAACAACCTATCTAATTCCTTAGTGTAGGAATGAGTGAATTCCATCTTGCAAAGTTAAGTTCCCAGCTACCTACGAGGTTCTGTCCCTGAGAAGGTAGGCTTATTGAGTCGGCTACAGGCCACTCTCACCCATACTAGTCTAAGGACAAACCCCTATAAGCAGGAGTTCTTAACTTACTCAGGATTCAGGTCGAGTCACTAATGACCCTCTATAAATTACTAGTCTTATCCTATTAACGGTGTTACACTGGTTAGACTAATAATTTGCGATCTAGTCTTATATGAACTCTTCATACAGGATGCCCCCACTCGCATGTCAACTACATGAATGAGTTGGATTACCTCATTTGTACTAATTACAAAGTGAGCCGCATCCATGGTGTTACCAGAATGAGGTTTCCAGTCTTATTCTTATACCATAGACTATTTAGGTTATATTCTTGAACTCAACCCAAATAGTGTCCACTACACTGATGTTCAAGATAAAAGTATTTAGGTTATATTCTTGAACTCAACCCAAATAGTGTCCACTACACTGATGTTCAAGATAAAAGTTATAACCTTGGAGCTTAGTTTATTGGATTTATAAAACAAGACTGTAATTCTATCAAAACAAATAACACTTTATTTAATTGATCAAAATTACACAAGTTTAGGGCATAAATCCCAACAATCTCCCACTTGACCTAAAGCTTGTGGAGTACTAAACATTACAGTAATACAATAAACTAGGGCATTTAAACCCCTTTGTTCAAAATACTCCCACTTGCCCTAGTTGGGAAAGATTTGTAGACCTAGATCTTCTAGGTGACTCTCAAATACTTTAGCCGTGAGAGCCTTTGTAAAAGGATCAGCAATGTTGTGCTCTGAGGTTATCTTCGTGACAATCACGTCTCCTCTATGCACGATCTCCCGGATGAGATGATACTTCCGCTCTATGTGCTTTCTCCTCTTGTGACTTCGGGGTTCCCTCGAATTTGCCACTGCACCATTGTTATCGCAATACAACGTGATGGGCAAAGTCATATTTGGAACAACTTCCAAATTTAGCATGAATTTCCTTAACCAAACGACCTCCTTAGTTGCTTCACAAGCTGCTACATATTCGGCCTCCATGGTGGAATCAGCGATGCATCCTTGTTTGACGCTTCGCCATACTACAGCTCCTTCGTTAAGAGTCAATACTGACCCTGATGTAGATTTCTGAGAATCTTTATCAGTTTGAAAGTCATAATCCGTGTATCCTGTAAGGATCAAATCCTTAGCCCCATACACAAGCATGTAGTTCCTTGTTCTCCGAAGATACTTAAGGATTGTTTTAACCGTTGTCTAGTGTTCAAGTCCTGGATTGGATTGATACCTACTGACCATCCCAACTGCAAAACAGATGTCGGGCCTAGTACACAACATGGCGTACATTAGGCTCCCAACAGTCGATGCATAAGGAATCCGTCTCATGTCCTCAACTCCTTGAGGTGTCTTAGGACACTGTTCCTTAGACAAATGGATTCCATGTCTAAAAGGCAACAAGTCCTTTTTGGAATCTTGCATCTTAAACCTTGACAACACTTTGTCCATGTATGATGCTTGGGACAAGGCTAGTGTTTTATTTTTGCGGTTCCGGACAATTTGGATCCTAAGAACAAACTGCGCATCACCCAAATCTTTCATTTGGAACTGCGTAGCTAGCCAATCCTTGATGTCAGTAAGATAACCTACATCATTCCCAATGAGTAGGATATCATCCACATAGAGAATTAGGAATGCGACAGAACTATTGATGATTTTTTTGTAGACACAAGGTTCATCATCATTTTGGTCAAAACCATAAGATCTGATTGCCTCATCAAATCTTATATTCCAGGACCTAGAGGCTTGTTTCAGTCCATAAATTGACCTTTTAAGCCTGCAAACCTTTTGCTCTTGTACTGGTTTAATGAACCTTTGGGTTGGTCCATGTAGATGTTTTCCTCAAGATTGCCATTCAAAAAGGTTATCTTGACATCCATTTGCCATACCTCATAGTCATAATATGCGGCAATGGCAAGAAGGATACGGATAGACTTTACCATAGCAACAGGTGAAAAGGTCTCCTCATAGTCAACCCCTTCAACCTGGGTATAACCCTTTACTACTAGTCTAGCTTTAAAGGTTTGCACCTTCCCATCTACACCACGTTTTCTCTTGTAGATCCACTTACAACCTATAGGTTTTACCCCATCAGGCCTATCTACAAGATCCCAAAAAGAATTGATGTACATCGACTCCATTTCTTGGTCCATGGCTATGACCCATTTGTCTTTGTCAACCATTGCTTGATTATAAGACAATGGATCCTCGCAGTTGTCATCACATAACAACTTGGGTTTCAACTAAACCCATGTAACGGTCAGGTTGTATTACAACCCTCCCACTACGTCGAGGCATACTCAACTCTTGAGATGGACTCTCTTGACTAGACAAACTAATATCAACAACTCTTGTTGACGTACTAGTGTTCTTATTAGCAACCTTTGCTATTGTTCCGTCTAACTCACTCAACACTACTTTACTTTTTGGTTTATGGTCCCTTATGTGGTTCTCCTCCAAGAAAATGGCATTTGTCGACACAAAAACCTTATCTTCCTTAGGATCATAGAATAAACCACCTCTTGTTTCTTTTGGGTCTCCTACGAATAGGCATAATTTTGACGTGAATCCAACTTCTTTGGATTTGTCACAAGCATATGTGTCGGACAACCCCATATTCTGAAGTGACATAAACTACCTTTACGTCCTTTCCAGAGTTCAAAAGGTGTTTCAGAAACACTTTTGGAGGGCACATTATTCAAAATGTATACTGCAGTCTCCAGTGCGTAACCCCAAAAAGAACTAGGGAGATGAGCATAACTCATCATTGATCGAACCATGTCCAACAAGGTTCTATTTCTCCTTTTCGATACACCGCTTTCTTTGTGGTGTGTGGGAGCCGAGAGTTGGGATGTAATTCCATGTTCTATCATATAGTTCTAGAATTTTAAATCCATGTACTCTCCACCTCGATCCGATCGAAGTGTTTTAATAGTTTTACCTAATTGATTTTCAACCTCAGTCTTGAATTCCTTGAACTTTTCAAGTGCTTCAGACTTGTCGTGCATTAGGTAAATATGCCCAAATCTAGAATAATCATCTATAAAAGAGATGAAATATTCATATCCCTCGGCTTTAACATTCATCGGACCACAAAGGTCTGAATGTATAAGCTCTAGAGGGTCTTTGGCTCTATAACCTTTTCCACTAAAAGGTCTTTTAGTCATTTTGCCTTCTAGACATGATTCACATATGGGAAAGAATTTTCTTCTAACTCGTTTAGAAGGTCCGTTCTTTACCAATCTCTCAATCCTATTGAGATTAATGTGACCCAATCTTAGATGCCAAAGATGAGCATTTTCTTTAGGAGAAATTTTACGTTTCTTAGTTTGTGCGCTATAGTTTTAAATAATTGTGTTCAAAACCATTTTGATTTGAATTAGGCCTTAAAACATACAATCCATTTTCTAATGAAGCTGAACATATTTCTAAATATTTCTTTAAAATAAACACTTTATTCATAAAAAAGAAAACAAAAATACATTGTTCTATAAGGCAAGAAATTGAAATAAGGTTTATAGTAAATCCTGGTATCACTAATATATTGTCCAACAATACATATTTCTTGCCAAAATAAAGCTTCATTGTGCCTCATCACACAATTTGAGACGATTTCTCCATTTCCAACCCAGAGCGTTATCTCTCCTTGTTGTAGCTGCTGCCAGGAATCAATTCCCTGAAAAGAAGAGCAAACATGATTAGTGGCGCCTGAATCAAGTATCCAAGCAGTTTTATAATTATCCACTACAATGTACTTCAGACCAATCCGTTTCTAATGCCCGTCTTCGTTGCAGTGGAAACACTTTCCTTTGTCATCAACATCTTTGACTTTCTTTCCCTTCTGAGTAGCAGCTTTGTCAGCTTGTTTCCCTTTACCAACCTTCTTCATGTTCTTCTTCTTTCCTCTCAAGTTAGAAGAAGATGAAGCCACTGTTTTTGTCCCAGAAGTCGAACCTCTGTGATAACTCCTACTGGCAACATTTGTCTCACCTTTCGATCCCTGAATTTTCATCAAAGATTGAAAGGTCTGGAGTTCATTCAGAAGGGAGGTAAGATTAAAAGTAAGCATGTTCATAACAACATTACTTCTAAACTGCAGGAAACTATCTGGAAGGGTTTCTAGAATGAAGCTGACCAGGCTCGACTCATCGATGGAAGCATCATTCGACTCTGCGATGTTAAAGTGCACCATCATATCCAGGACATGATCCCGAACAGATGTGCCCTCTGACATCCTCGAGTTGAATATGTACTTTAGGGCATTATGTCGGGCTTGTGTGGACTGTTGTCCAAACATACCGCATGTAATCCATGATTTCCTTGGCGGTAATCATGTCTCGATGCTTCTTGGCTAATATGTCGGACATATTTGCGGCATGTAGACCTTGGCCTTATCATTGGCCTTGATCCATCGATCATTTGCATCACGAACATTTCGTGACGCATTCGAGCCTGGCACCTGAGGACACTCCTCAGTTAGCACAAACTTTAGATCATCCACTACCAATATAGTGTTGAGTTTGTTTTTCCATGTCATCATATTCTCTCCGGTTAACTTTTCCGCACCCAATAAGGAAATTATAGAGCTAGACATTTTTGCTGAAAAATTTACAAACAAACTTGTATGAGTTTCTTGCTATAACTCTAATCCAATCATGTTTTAGCTAATTATCAAATGATTCCTAGGCCATTTATAATTTGCAATGATACTCCAAAGGTTTAGAATGTATGACACCGAAGGATAATCAAAAACACTCCTCCTCTGGATCAAGACACTCTTGACCAAAACCTAATACCAGAATAACTCTTATTCCTATAGATTTTAGTTACCATTTTTCGGTCTGAATACATACACAACTTATGTATCCCGTGAGTGTAACCCTTTGTCTTTAGATCCCAGAGTCTCCATCCAAGAAAATCCGTCGAAGGGAGGACTAGATTGAAAAATAGTCTAAGGAAATCTTTATCCCTTTCGGGTGTCTACTGTGTTCGATCCCCTATGATCAAACCCTCCGAAGGGATTGTCTGGTCCAGGCCAAACTAGCAGGCTGACCATAGTGGTCTAATGGTGTAAACCGACAAAAGAGACCATAGGTTTTGTTTTCACTAAACTTGCTCTCACTCACTATAAGTACCCTCTCCATTCACCTTGATATTGACTCATACAAACACCATCCGAAGGAGGACGCTCCCGTTTGCGCCACGAGGCCAAGTATGAGTCTCACGGTGTGAATTTCCCGGAGATAGTGTAGGTGGAAAAATATGTATCTCATACACTTTTTCCTCCCACTGAATACTTTAAAGTTTATAGGAATCTTACTTACGCTAAAACCCGGCTAATGGTTTTACCTAACTCTATCAATATAACTCTTATATCGATAATCAAATATAACTCTTATATTAATTTTATCCTAAGTTTGTTAATATAACTCCTTATATTAAACCTAAGATTTCTAGTTTATTAACCCCTTAATAAACCTGTTAACGCTACTGTAATTTATAAAACTCTCTGATTAAATTTCACTCCCAGGTCAGTTCCTAGGTAGGGGTGTTCCGTTTCCGTCAGCTTAAATACCCCAGCCTAGACAGAAGTTTCCTTAGACAGAGTTCCTCTTTTAATCATGGTTTATAAATTACTTGGTTCCTAATTCTAATCTAATTAGAACTACATAACCTAAGGTCTATTATCTCCAAGTTCTAAACACTTTAAAACTAATAATTAACCTTAGGTGACATGCATACTATGTTATAGTGCTTGATCATTCATCACATGAATAATAAGACATTCATAGCATATTCGTCTCATGATATATAATGCATGTCAATGTTGTCAATAAATTAGTATATCAACTTTATATTAATTAATCATGCAAACTATATAATACAACTCCTTATATTATAAATGATGCATGAAAATACTTAACCTAAGGTGGGATTTCTAAAATAAAAGCATACATTATGCCTGGTAATAATTACACAACAATTGCATAATTTAAATAGCAAAAATAGACCAATTTTGGCACCCTAATTTTAATTTTAATTAATATAATCTAATTATATTAATAAAAATTAATTAATTAAATATAAATTAAATATAAAACATTTTTATATTTAATATATAATTAAAAAAAAACGTTTCTGCCTATTGCTTCTTGGCGTGAAATGTCTCTGGCGTTGCAACGCTGCTTCTTGTCGTCTTCTACCATGCGTTGCGCAACGCCTCAGCATTGCAACGTCGATGACAGCATTGCAACGTTGTCGTCTCCTGCGCGCTCCTTCCGCAAGCGCAGCGTTGCAACGCCAATGAACAGCGTTGCAACGCTGCACACAGACAACAACATGGAATCCCCATTCCTTGCTCGTTTTTGCTCCGATCTTCTCAGCAACCACTTTACCTCGATCGACACGGACTTACAGACTCGATTTACAATTAAATTTGCCCAAAACACCGGGCCCTTACATTGAACGATTCAATGGAAATTGTAAATCTAAGAGCCAAAATTGAAACCATCTAATTTTGCAAAATCGTTCATACATCTCATGCAAAAACAGTAAATCCCACCTTGTTCTTGAAAAAATCCAGAACATAAATCAAGAACGCAATTGGGCTCTGATACCAATTGAAGGGAATCGAAGTCCCGCAGCGGAAGCGATTGTTAATCGCGCACTCTTGATTTAGTTACAACGATAAATTCAAGAACAAATAAAACTAGATTAAGCACATAAATATAATGGACAGCAAGAAAGTTACCTTTGAAGAACCTTTCTTCAAGTGCTCCTCCTCTCTCACGATCAAGATCAACGCCAAACATTTAACTCGCATTTAACACCGACACACTACCACTGGATCTTCTCCGTTGTTCTCTAGGTGAGGGAGGAAGGTGGGTTCCCTTTAGAAAAAGTGAGGTGTTTTGTGAGAGAGATGTTTGTTGTCTTGGAACCTTTCCAACAACAACAAAATGCTAGGAATATGACTTGCCCTAGTTGCATCTCATGCAACCATATATATAGGGGAATGGGATGGAAATGACCATCCTACCCCTCCTTTATTCTCTCTTTAGTATATAGTTTATATATGAATCTAATTCACATTAAAACTATATATTATATCAATTATATCATATATATAATAGATATAACACCTCATGTATGAAATTGAACAATTCAATTTCATTCCTAACTTTATACCCTCAATATTACCATATTGAGACAACGGAGGGACCGAATGGACCTACAGTTCATGAGCTCCAATGATGTGAGATTAACTGATCAAACTCTTTGATCCAGTTAATCAATATTCATTAACTAGAAGTCACTCCACTATAGACTTGTAGCTGCACTCTCCTCACTATAGATAATATTGTGTCCACTGATATAGTCATTACCCATGAGTCGACCCTTCACAGGTTGTTCGTAATCACAGTTGGGTCAAATTACCGTTTTACTCCTGTGATTACCTCTTTGCTCCTTAAGCACCACTGATCCTCTAATGAACAACAAGTCTAAGGTCCTACCTTAGACTCATACCCTCATAGAGGGTAAGGCCCCGTTGTTCAAGACCTAGAGTCAGTTCTTAAGGGAACAACCTATCTAATTCCTTAGTGCAGGAATGAGTGAATTCCATCTTGCATAGTTAAGTTCCCAGCTACCTACGAGGTTCTGTCCCTGAGAAGGTAGGCTTATTGAGTCGGCTACAGGCCATTCTCACCCATACTAGTCTAAGGACAAACCCCTATAACA
This sequence comes from Trichosanthes cucumerina, assembly GCA_036507285.1. NCBI lineage: Eukaryota > Viridiplantae > Streptophyta > Magnoliopsida > Cucurbitales > Cucurbitaceae > Trichosanthes > Trichosanthes cucumerina. Next base: position 34,734,889 of record CM071842.1, on the reverse strand, counting down.
GTTCTTAACATCTATATTCAGGTCGAGTCACTAATGACCATCTATAAATTACTAGTCTTATCCTGTTAACGGTGTTACACTGGTTAGACTAATAATTTGCGATCCAGTCATATATGAACTCTTCATACAGGATGCCCCCACTCGCATGTCAACTACATGAATGAGTTGGATTACCTCATTTGTACTAATTACAAAGTGAGCCGCATCCATGGTGTTACCAAAATGAGGTTTCCAACCTTATTCTTATACTATCGACTATTTAGGTTATATTCTTGAACTCAACCCAAATAGTGTCCACTACACTGATGTTCAAGATAAAAGTTATAACCTTGGAGCTTAGTTTATTGGATTTATAAAACAAGACTGTAATTCTATCAAAACAAATAACACTTTATTTAATTGATCAAAATTACACAAGTTTAGGGCATAAATCCCAACACCTACTTGGTCCTGTCCCTGAGAAGATAGGCATATTAGCGAGTAACTGTGACCACCCTCACCCATACTAGTCAAAGGACAGACCCTCGCAGACAGGAGTTCGTAACACGCTCATGATTCAGGTCGAGTCACTAATGGTCATCTACGAAGTTATTAGTCCTTACTGTCAACGGTGTTACATCAGTAGGTCTAATAATTCACGGTCTGGTCTTGTACAATCTCATTGTACAGGATGCCCCCACTCGCATGCCAGCCACATGAACGAGTCAGATCACCTCGTTTGTATCTTAATACAAAGCGGGTCGCATCCACAGTGTATCTAGGATTTGGTCTCCAACCCTATCCATATACTGTAGACCGTTCGGGTCATTTACTCGAACGTGATCCTCCCTGTGTGTCCACTACACACCGTTCAAGTTCTAGTTCTCTCATATATTCAATGTCCCTGAAGCTTAGTTTATTGGTCAAAGTTTGTATAAAATGCGAGACACAAAATGGTGAAATAAATAACTCTTTATTAATTTCAAATGTAATTTACAAACTGAACGAGATTAGGACAAATATCCCAACAAACTGCCACTTGGAGTAAGCTAGTGGAGCAAATACATTTCTGAAATGTACATAAATTACAATGAAGTAATACAATAAACTAGGGCATTGAATATCCGTTTACATATCTCCCACTTGCCCTAGTCAGGAAGTACTCGAAGACCTAGACTCTCTAGGTGACCCTCAAACACCTTAGCCGTGAGGGGCTTTGTAAATGGATCAGCTACGTTGTGCTCCGACGCTATCTGTGTGACTGTCACGTCACCGCGGTGTACAATCTCCCGTATCAGGTGATACTTCTACTCAATGTGTTTGCCTCTCTTATGGCTCTGAGTCTCCCTGGAGTTGGCTACTACACCACTGTTGTCACAAAACAGCGTGATCAGCAAGTTCATATTTGGAACAACTTCTAAATCTATCATGAACTTCCTAAGCCAAACAGCTTCCTTTGCAGCTTCACAAGCCGCAACGTACTCCGCTTCCATAGTGGAATTAGCGATGCATCCCTGCTTGATGCTTCGTCATACTACAACTCCTCCATTCAGAATGAAGGTTGACCCCGAAGTGAATTTCCTAGAATCATTATCGGTCTAATAGTCAGAATATGTGTATCCCGTAAGGATTAAATCCCCACCGCCATACACTAAGCTGTAGTTACTTGTTCTCCTAAGATACTTGAGGATCGCCTTTACGGTTGTCCAGTGATCTAATCCTGGATTGGATTGATACCTACTGACAATCCCTACTGCATAACAGATGTCGGGCCTTGTACACAACATGACATACATCAGGCTTCCTACAGCTAAAGCATATGGGATCAGTCTCATATCCTCAATCTCTTGAGGAGTCTTAGGACACTGATCCTTAGACAGGTGAACCCCGTTCCTGAAAGGCAGCATGCCCTTCTTGGAGCTTTGCATCTTATATCTAGACAACATCTTGTCAATATAAGACGCTTGAGACATGGCCAACGTTCTGTTCTTCCGGTTCCGGACAATCTGGATACCTAGAACATACTGTGCTTCTCCCAAATCTTTCATTTGAAATTGCAAAGCTAGCCAATTCTTTACGTCAGTAAGAAATCCTACCTCATTCCCAATGAGAAGGATATCATCCACATATAATATCAGAAATGCGACAGTTTTGTCAACGATTTTCTTGTAGACACAAGGTTCGTCAACATTCTGATCAAAGCCATAAGATTTGATTGCTTCATCAAACCTTATATTCCAAGACCTCGAGGCTTGTTTTAGTCCATAAATAGACCTATGAAGCCAGCAAAGCTTTTGCTCTTGGCCTTGGGCAACGAACCCTTTGGGTTGGTCCATGTAGACGGTTTCGTCAAGGTTGCCATTCAGAAAGGCAATTTTGACATCCATCTGCCATACCTCGTAGTCATAATACGCGGCAATGGCCAAAAGGATCCTAATCGACTTTACCATGGCAACAGGTGAAAAAGTTTCCTCATAGTCAACCCCTTCGACCTGGGTAAAACCCTTTGCCACTAGTCGTGCTTTGAAGGTTTGCACCTTCCCATCTACGCCACGTTTACGCTTGTAGATCCATTTACAACCTATAGGTTTTACCCCATCCGTTGATTCACAAGCTCCCAGACAGAATTGAAGTACATCGACTCCATTTCCGGGTTCATAGCTTTAATCTATTCGTCCTTGTCAACATCAGCCATAGCCTGATCATAAGTCAATGGATCCTCGTTGTCATCATCAGGAGTGACGACTTGAGTTTCAGCTAAACCCATGTAACGTTCAGGCTGTCTCACAGCCCTTCCATTACGTCGAGGCATTCCCAACTTTTGGGAACGGACTTGACTTGACGTGCTAGGGTCAACAACACTTGTTGACGTACTAGCCCCATCAACAACTCTTGCTGACGTACTGTCCATTTCATTCAACACGATTTTGCTCCAAGGCAAATGATCCCTGATATGGTCTTCCTCAAGGAAAGTGGCGTTTGTCGATACAAGCACCCTATTTTCCTTAGGATTGAAAAATAGACCACCTCTAGTCTCTTTTGGGTAACCTGCGAATAGGCACATTTTTGAACGGAGTTCCAACTTCTTCGGGTTTGACACCAACACTTGGGTCGGGCATCTCCAAATTCTAAAATGGTGTAAACTACCTTTACGGCCATTCCAGAGTTCGAAAGGTGTTTCACAAACACTCTTCGACGGAACGTTGTTCAAAATATACACCGTAGTCTCTAATACGTAACCCCAAAAGGAATCAGGGAGACGAGCATAGCTCATCATCAACCGAACCATGTCAAACAGGGTTCTGTTTCTCCTCTCCGATACACCATTCTGCTGTGTCATACCAGGCGCTGAGAGTTGGGATGTAATTCCCTGTTCTATCATATAGTCCTGGAATTCAGTGTTCATATACTCTCCACCTCGATCCGATCGAAGTGTTTTTATCGTTTTACGTAACGGGTTCTCAACCTCAGTCTTGTACTCCTTGAACTTTTCAAGAGTTTCAGACTTCCTATGCATTAGGTAAATATACTCATACCTCGAATAATCATCAATGAAAGAAACGAAGTATTTGTAACCACCTCGTGCTTTAACACTCATCAGACCACAGAGGTCAGAATGTATAAGCTCAAGGGGCCTCTTGGCTCTGTATCCTTTTCCACTAAAAGGACATTTGGTCATTTTGCCTTTGAGGCATGACTCACACATCGGTAAAGAGTTTTCTTCCAACTGACTTAGAAGTCCACTGTTCACTAGTCTCTCAATCCTATTGAGATTAATGTGGCCTAACCTTAGATGTCAAAGATGGGCATTTTCTTTTGGAGAAACTTTAACTCTCTTAGTTCGTGTTTCCGCAGTTTTAAATAACTCAGTGTTCAAAACGCTTTTGACTGAATTTGGCTTTAAAACATACAAGTTAAACTTAAGTGAAGCAGAACAAATAAGATTACCATTTCTGGAAATAAACGCTTTATTACCATTAAATGAAACAGATACACATTGTTCTAATATAGGAAATAGAAACTAGGTTTCTAGTAAGCCCTGGAACTATGTACATATTGTCTAACAAAATGTAACTCCTGCCAAAATAGAGCTTCACTTTGTCGATCGCTGCAGCAGAGACTATCTCCCCGGATCCAACCTGTAGAGTCACCTCACCCTCTCACAGCTGCTGCGAGGAATCAATCCCCTGAAAAGAAGAACAAACATGGTTAGTGGCGCCCGAATCCAAAATCCAGGCAGAGTCACTACTCTCCACTAAGCAAGTTTCAGTTACCAGTAAATCGTATTTACCACGATTCTTCCTCTCGGCAAGGAACTTGGGATAGTTTCTCTTCTAGTGGTCGTCCCCATTGCAGTGGAAACACTTTCCTTTCTCTGCAATTTCCTTGACCTTCTTGCCCTTTTGGGCGGCAACTCGGTCAGCTTTACATTTCTTCATCATCTTCTTCCCTTTCGGGCGAGAAGGAGCAACAGGTTTAGTCTCAGAGGTCAAACCCCTGTGATAAGACCTGTAGGCAACATTTGCCTCAACTTCTGGTGTCCTGATCCTCATCAAGTACTGGAAGTTCTGTAGCTCATTAAGAAGGGTGGTCAAAGTGTAGCTTATCTTGTTCATAACATCGTTGCTACGAAACTGAAGGAAACTCTTCGGAAGAGTCTCCATAATAAAGCTGACCTGGCTCGACTCGTCGATCGAAGCCCCGTTCATCTCCGCTAGATTAAAGTGGGTCATCATGTCTAGAACATGTTCACGGATAGACGACCCTTCTTTCATCCATGCGTTGAAGACGTGTTTGAGCGAATCGTGCCTGACCTGAAAGGACTGTTGTCCAAACATGTCCTGCAACGAATCCATGATCTCCTTAGCGGTGACCATCAACTCATGCTTCTTTGCCAAAACTTCAGATAAGCTGGCAATTATGTAGACCTTGGCCTTTTCATTGGCCCTGATCAATCGATCGTATGCATCACGAACACTTCGTGATGCGATGAGCTTTCGGCAAGAATCGAGGACACCGCTTTCGCAAGCACTAACTTCAGGTCGTCAGTTACTAAAATCGTGTTGATATTATTCTTCCACGTTTGAAAGTTATCTCCCACTAGTTTGTCGGAAGCGAGTAAAGTGATTATTGAGCTAGACATTTTTTAGCTGAAAAAATCAAATAATTTTGTGTCAGTCTCGCATAAACTTTTTGAAAACCAATCATGTTTTTAGCAAAATTTAATCTTATGATCCCTAGGTCATTTTAAAAAATGCAATGATATCCTAAACGTTTAGAATGACCGCTACCGAAGGGTGAACAGAAACACTTCTCCTCTAGGGACGAGACTTTTCGACTGGGACCTAATCGAGAATAACTCTTATTCCATTAGGCGTCCAGTTACCATTATTTGGTCGAATTCATTAACACTTAACGAATACCGTGAGTGTCACCCTCAATCTTTAAGTTTCCAAGTATCCGTCCAAACAATAGCCACCGAAGGGTGAACCATGAAGGAAAACCAACAAGGAAACTGTATCCCTTTCGAGAATTCACGGTGTTCCGACTTCCATGATCAAGGCCCTCCGAAGGGATTGTCTGGTCCACGCCAAACTAGCAGGCGGATCATAGGGGTCTCACGGTGTGAATCGAAAGAAGAGACCGTGAGTCCCGTTTTCACAGGCCCCGCTCCCACTCACTATAAGTACTCTCTCCATCCACTTTGATATTGATCCATACAAATACCATCCAAAAGGGGACGCTCCCATTTGCGCCACGAGGCCGAATATGGATCTCACGGTGCAGACTTAAGGAGATTTGTGGTTGGAAAATTAAATATATCTTATACACTATATTTCCTCTCACTCAGCACTTTATAATTATCAGGATTAACCTAGATAAACTGACTAAAATTTACCTAAGTCTACCAATATAACTCTTATATGACATTTAACCTAACTTTATAACCACATTATTACTTAGGTCTATGTGAGTAAATTAATCAACTTTTAATTAACGACACTCACGAAAAAATATAATCTAAGAATCTCCGAACCGAATTCACTCCCGGTCGGTGCCAGTAGGGGTGTTCATAAGCGTCAACTTAAATACCTCAGCCTTAGACAAAACCTTCCTTAGACAGAGTTACTAATCAGTCACCATTCAAAGATTACATTTTGATTTCCTAATTCTAATCTTATTAGAACTAGAAAAACTAAGTCTAATTATTAAAGTTCTAAACACTTTAAAACTAATAATTAGCTTAGGTTACATGCATTTCTATGTTATAGTGCTTGATCACTCATCACATGAATAACTATATACTATAACATAAACATTCATCACATGAAATAAAATGCATGAGCATACTTTAATCTAAAAAATATAACACTTATATTAATTAAATTAAAACATGCATTTAATTATATCAAAACTCTTATAATATAACCTATCATGCAAACTATATATTATAACACTTATAATATAAATGATGCATGAAATGTTTAATCTAAGGTAGGATTTTAAATCTATATGACATACATTAGGCACATAGAAATTAATTAAATCATACATCACATGCATAAAATAATTAAATAGCAAAAATGGACCGATTTTGGCACTTGGGGCATTTATTTAATTAAATAACATTAATATAACTTTTATATAAATATTATTTAATAAAATAAATAAATAAAAGAAATAAAAATTACATTTTGTAAATTAAAATACAAAATAAAAACTAAAACACGTTAAAAAACGAACTGCCCCACGAAGCCACCTCTTCAACTGCCCACGTTCACGAGAAAAGGATGTTGAACTCACCCATTATGCATGTAGCGTTGCAACGCTGCAGCGTCCAGCGTCACACCCCACGTGCTCCACCCCAGTGGCGTTGCAACACTGCTCTGCAGCACGCCTTGCTCCCGCAATGGCAACGTTGAGACACCGATGAATAGCGTCTCAACGCTGTCGACAGAACAACAAGCTCCTCTTGCTGTTTTTCGTCGTTTCTCGCCCCTTTCCGCTCTGATTTCTTCACAGTAACTCTTGCCACGAACGACATGGACTTACAGACTCGATTTACAACAAAATGCCCAAAACAACGAGCTCTTACATTGATCACATAAACATAAAATTGTAAATCTATTCTAATGCCAAAACCGAAAACATCCATAATTGCAAACCAACATTCATCTCATGAATTAAAGGCTATACCCACCTAATTTTAACGAAAAGACAGTGCACAACAAGAACCAACGTATGACTCTGATACCAATTGAAGGGAATGAAACTCCCACGTAGCGGAAGATGATTGAATCGTCGTGGTGAAGTTGTGCAACTTAGATTCCGTTAAAACAATCTAACTCTTAGAACTAAATTAAACATGCATAAATTGGAAAGAATATACAACAAGTACTTACTTGTTGAAAACGTGCTTCGAATTTCCCTTTTTGATCACGAACTCTTTGTGTTCTCCCAACGATCTCGAACTACTCGAACTCTTCTCTCGAACGAAGATCGAACACCACCACTTGGCTTCTCGATTGTTCTTCTTTTAGAAGAAGGAAGATAGTGGGATCTTTATGTTTTTGGTTTTGAGAGGAGAAATGTAGAGAGAATTTGTGAGAGAGAGATCTCTTCTTTTGGTGAGATTTCCAAAAATGAGAGAATGATTAATCAACCCTTCTTGCAAAGGGGTCTAAATGATGGAGATAGGTGGAGTTGAAATCTCCACCTATTTAACATCTTACCAGAACTATAAGTTATGCAAATCATATTTGCATAACCATATATTATAAGATATCTCATATCTCATATTACAAATCACATTTGCAATATTGTGGATTTATTAAATTGAATCACATCCAATTTAATATCTCTCAACCTAATTTCTCCAAATTAGCCCTAATTCAACAATTAGGCTAACCTATAGTTTATTATGAATCTCATTCACATTAAACTATATATTATATCATTCATATCTCATATAAATGACATAAATACCCTTTAGTGAACTTGAACACTTCAATTCACACCAAAATAGTAAACCCTTCTTTTAACCCAGTTTGAGCCAAACGAGTGACCTTATGGACTTACAGTGACGAGCTTCAATGATCTGAGATTAACCTATCAAACTCTTTGACCCGGTTAATCAACATTCATTAGCTACGGTAACACTCCACTAAAGCCCGTAGTTGCAATCCCGTTAGTGCAAGATATTACGTGTCCACTGATATAACTAATGCCCATGAGTCGACCCTTCACAGGTTGTTCGTAGACACTGTTGGGTCAAATTACCGTTTTACCCCTGTGTCTACCTTTTGCTCCTTAAGTCCCCACTGCTCTTCTAATGAACAACAACGTTGTATGGTTCAACCATAAACAACACCCTCTCGGGCCAGTGAGAGGGTGAGTGCCCGTTGTCCAAAGCCCTGGAGACAACACTTAAGGGAACAACCCTCTAGTTTCCCTGAGTCGTGAACGAGTGAATTCCATCTCTCGTAGTCAAGTTCCCAGCGCCCCACGTAGTGTTGTCCCTGAGAAGGTAGACATATTGGACGAGTAACTGTGACCACCCTTACCCGTACTAGTCAAAGGATAGACCCCCGCAGACAGGAGTCCGTAACACGCTCAGGATTAAGGTCGAGTCACTATTGGTTATCTACGAAGTTATTAGTCCTAAATTGTCAACGGTGTTACATCAGTAGGTCTAATAATTCACAGTCTGGTCTTGTACAATCTCATTGCACAGGATGCCCCCACTTGCATGTCAACCACATGAATGAGCTGGATCACCTCGTTTGTATCTAATACAAAGCGGGTCGCATCCACAGCGTATCCAGGATTAGGTCTCCAACCCTATCTCCGATCTCGATCTCTACGTTCACGAACTCTCCGAACAACGAATGAATTGGACACCTCCAATTGATCTTCTCGATTGTTCTCCTTCGGTAAAGGGAGAGTGGTAGGTCTCTTTTGGTTTAGGGATAGAGAGAATTTTTAAGAGAGATTGAGAGAGCTTGAGAGATAGCTTGGTGAAAATCCAAAAAATGAGCAAAAAATCTTACAAATGCCTTCTCACAAAGGCATTATATAATGGTGATAGGTGGAGTTGAAATCTCCACCTATTTACCATTTAACCACAATCTTAGGTTATGCAAATTATATTTGCATAACCACGTACAATAAAATATCTCATACCTTATTATACAAATCACATCTGTATAATTGTGGATTTTAAATTGAATCACATTCAATTTAATTTCTCTCAATCCAATTTCTCTAAATTAGCACTAATTAAGCAATTAGGCTAACCTATAGTTTATTATGAATCTCATTCACATTAAACTATTAATATTTCAATCATATCTCATATAAATGACATAAATACCCTTTTAATGAATTTGAACATTTCAAATCCACACCAAACTGTAAACCCTCTATATATCCAATTTGAGCCAACCGAGAGACCTAATGGACCTACAGATGACGAGCTCCAATGATCCGAGACTAACCTGTCAAACTCTTTGACCCGGTTATTCAACATTCATTAGCTACGATAACACTCCACTAAAGCCTGTAGCTGCACGCCCATCACTGTAGGACAAGTTGTGTCCGTTGATATAACCAATGCCCGTGAGTCGACCCTTCACAGGTTGTTCATAGACAGTACTGGGTCAAATTACCGTTTTATCCCTGTGTCTACATTTTTCTCCTTAAGTCCCCATTGCTCCTCAAATGAACAACAACGTTGTATGGTCCAACCATAAACAACACCCCTCTCGGGCCAGTGAGAGGGTGGACGCCTGTTGTCTGGAGACAACACTTAAGGGAACAACCTCTCTAGTTTCCCTAAGTCGGGAACGAGTGAATTCCGTCTCGCATAGTCAAGTTCCCAGCATCCCACGTGGTCCTGTCCCTGAGAAGATAGACATATTGGGCGAGTAACTGTGACCACCCTCACCCGTACTCGTCAAAGGACAGACCTCGCAGGCAGGAGTCCGTAACACGCTCAGGATTAAGGTCGAGTCACTATTGGTCATCTACGAAGTTATTTGTCATAAACTGTCAACGGTGTTACATCAGTAGGTCTAATAATTCACGGTCTGGTCTTGTACAATCTCATTGCACGGGATGCCCCCACTCGCATGTCAACCACATGAACGAGTTGGATCACCTCGTTTGTATCTAATACAAAGCGGGTCACATCCACATCGTATCCAGGATTAGGTCTCCAACCCTATGCGTATATTGTAGACCGTTCGGTTCATTAACTCGAACGTGATCCTCCTTGTGCGTCCACTACACACCGTTCAAGTTCTAGTTCTTTCATAATTCAATGACCCTGAAGGTTAGTTTATTGGACAAAGTTTGTAAATATGCGAGACACAAAGTGATGAAAAAATAACTCTTATTTATTTCAATAGTGAATATTACAAACAAATACGAGATTAGGACATACATCCCAATAGGATTGACCCAACCCAACCCAAAGTTTATATTCTTTTTCATTTTAATTTAATTAAATATATACTTATAAATGAATTATTTGTCAATTTTTTATGGTTTTCTTCTGGACTTCTAATAAATATTAAGATGTTATCGATTTTGAAGTTTCATATTTAAATTTTATGTGATTTTAGTTATTAATTCAACAAAAACTATTTTAAATAATTTAAAAATTAATAAAAAATTAAAAAAACCCGATGACCCAACCCAAAAATAATTGGTTGGGTTGGGTTACTCTCATAAATATGGTTGGTTGGGTTGAAGGAATTCGAGTTGGTCCAAAAATCTCCCCCAACCCAACCCGACTTATGTACACCCCTAAGTGAAGTACTTGATGTAGGGTTTTAGATTACCAATGGATGTTGAAATTGAAAGGGATTGATATCACAAATTCAAGGAGGAAGACAAAAAAAATGAAATTTAATTATTGGTGATGAGTGAGTGAGAGAGAAAAAAATGAAATTTAATTATAGGTTTGAGCTCTGGTTTGATGGTTGACTTGCATAAAAGAGTTAAAGGGTAAAAAGACCTACCTCTGTTGTGGTCACTTAGGTCACCTATCGAACAAGGCTCTAGGTATGGGTCCTTACAATGGGTGTGTGAAAGCTAGTGCCTTTGACATCAAAGTTATGCAGGTCTAGCTAGTCGGTTGTTTCTTTTAATGTTTCTAGTAGCTCACAGCTTTCTTGAGTCTAAGAATGCTAGAGAATTGGACCTTAGGGCCACTGTAGGGGGAAGACGAATGAATGAGAGCTTTACATTACCCTGAAGTAGTAAATGAGTCATCATTAGGCTACGCACACACGTGCACAAAGAGTTCGAATTTTCTTTTCAAATGTCTTGTGATTTATGCCTGTTCACATTCCATTGTTCTTGTTCTCCAAATTCACTTTGAGTACATTGAGAATTGTGCTCTTTCGTGAATTGTTTTTATTTATAATATAATTTATGGTTTCTATTTATAATATAATGTATGGTTTCTATTTATAATATAATTTATGAAATGGAATTTGAGCATTCGGAATCTGAGTCATTTTGAAGGTTTTGTTTGAACCATTTGAATATGTTGAACGCATGACTTAGTGTTGATCAATTGAACATTTGAAGGAGTATTATATTTTCCAAAAGCTTGATGTCACTCTGATAGGTTTAAGCTCTGGTTTGATGGTTGACTTACATAAAAGATTTAAGGGTAAAAAGAGCTACCTCTATCGTGGTAAGTCAGGTCACCTATTGAGCGCGTACTCTAGGTACGGGTCCCTACGATATGTGTGTGAAAGCTAGTGCCCTTGACATTAAAGTTATGCAAGTTTAGGTAGTTGGTTGTTTATTTTAAGGTTTCTAGTACCACATTACTTTCTTAGTGTAAGAATGCAAGAAAATTGGATCTAAGGGCCACTATAGGAGAAAGACGAATGAATGAGAGCAAAACATTAGTCTGAAGTACAATGAGTCAACATTAGGGTAGGCATACATGTGCGCAAAGAAATCTAGATTTTGTTTTAAAACGTCTTGTGATTTATGCATGTTCTCATTCCATTGTTATTGCTCTCCAAATTCACTTTGAGTACATTAAGAATTGTGCTCTCTAGTGACTTGTTTCTATTTATAATGTAATTTATGGAATGAGATTTGAGCATGCGAAATCTGAGTAATTTTGAAAGTATTTTTGAACCCTTTGTATATGCTGAACACATGACTTAGTGTTGATTAGTTGAACATTTAGAGGGGCATTATATTTTCCAAAAGTTTGTTGTTACTCTGATAGGCTTGAACTCTGGTTTGATGGTTGACTTACTTAAAAGAGTTGATGATAAAAAGACCTACCTCTGTTGTGGTCACTCAGGTCACCTATCAACAGAGTGCTCTAGGTATGGGTCCCTACGATAAGTCTGTGAAAGCTAGTGTCCTTGACATTAAAGTTATGCAGGTGTAGCTAGTTGGTTGTTTCTTTTCAGGTTTCTAGTAGCTCATTACTTTCTTGAGTGTAAGAATGCTAGAGAATTGGATCTTAGGGCCACTGTAGGGGGTCGAAAAATGAATGAGAGCTTTAAATTACTCTGAAGTAGTAAATGAGTCATCATTAAGCTAGGCACACATGTGCGCAAAGAGTTAAGATTTTCTATTAAAATGTCTTGTGATTTATGCATGTTCTCATTTCATTGTTTTTTTTTTCTCAAAATTCACTTGGATTACATTGAGAATTGTGCTCTCTTGTGAATTGTTTCTATTTATAATATAATTTATGGTTTCTATTTATAATATAATTTATGAAATGAAATTTGAGCATGCGAAATCTGAGTAATTTTGATGATTTTTTTGAAGCCTTTGAATATGTTGAATGCATGGCTTAGTGTTTATTAGTTTGAACATTTAGAGGAGTATTATATTTTTCAAGAGGTTGATGTCACTCTGATTGGTTTAAGCTTTGGTTTGATGGTTGACTTACATAAAAGAGTTAAGGGTAAAAAGAGCTACCTCTATCGTGGTAATTCAGGTCACCTATCGAGCGAGTGCTCTAGGTACGAGTCCCTACGATGGGTGTGTGATAGCTAGTGCCCTTGACATTAAAGTTATGCCTATTTAGGTAGTTGGTTGTTTATTTTCAGGTTTTTAGTACCTCATTACTTTCTTGGGTGTAAGAATGCCAGAGAATTGGATCTAAGGGCCATTGTAGGGGGAAGACGAATGAATAAGAGAAAAACTTTACTCTGAAGTAGTAAATGTGTCAACATTAGGGTAGGCATACACGTGCGCAAAGAATTTAGATTTTGTTTTAAAATGTCTCGTGATTTATGCATGTTCTCATTCCATTGTTTTTGCTCTTTAAATTCACATTGAGTACATTAAGAGTTGTGCTCCATAGTGAACAACATTAAAGTCTCTTGTCACACATTAACAAAGCACACAAAGGTTGGACATGTTGCCCAACTCCTCCCAAAAAAACTTGTCTAGTTCTAGACCGAGGAGGATCGTAAACCTAAGAGATCTAGGGCACCTGATTGTCTTAGGAACGAAACTAAAGCGAAACAAAGAACCTACCTTTGACCATTTCCAAAGGAGAAACCGAGCGACCATTCCACAGAACCAAGATACGCCCTGGATCCCCTCATGACTCAATCCCAAAAATAGGATACCCCTTGCAACCCCTGATGAGTCAATCCTATTTCATTCCACTGTCCTAATACCCCAGACTCGTATTCAAATGACAATAGTAATAGGCTCCTTTAGTTTCCACTAGCATTACCACATCCAGATTCTCTTGGGAAACAACCTCTTAACCAATCTACGCTTCTCCCTTCCCCCCAAACCTCTCACATTCCCGAAGAGAATCTTCTTTGATAACCGGTAGAAGCCCCAACTACCTAGAAGCTAACTTCCTTTTGTAATTAACCAAACAATCCAACTTCTTTAGTTGCCTATTGTTATAGTATATATGTAGATTTAACAGCTTATTAGTCTTTTGTCCTTTATTGTTATTTTACTATTACTAGTTTAGAGCTTTTATGTATGCCTATATGTATACTTGGCTCTACTGTATAGAATTCTCACATTTTTGGCTCACAATATGCACTTTGGACTTACAAGACTTTCATTGATCCTTGCTAGATTACTTCATCTTTTATTTCATTCCTCATGCTTGAGATATTAAAGACCTTTTCAGCATCTCACTCTAAAAAAAACCTTCATGTATTCTCCCTTCATGATATCCAACTTGTGTGTAGTTTTGAGGTAAGAAACACTTTTTCCTTCCATAGAGTTGCCAACCCATATGGTTTGCAATGTGTTAGTGTTGGGGATTAATGGCGAAGTTCAATATCATTACCTGTCCATGCTAGAGAAGGGCTAGTTCTCATGCATGCTTGCAAAAAGTACCTTGTTTTAAACTACCATTTTTCTTAAAACCTTATAGAACAAACTATATTTGAGTTATAAGAAGACACCAACTTTGTTGGATAACATTCCTAGGTTAAAATGTTTTAGGACAAAATACACTTTTGGTCTCGAGGCTTGAGGTCAGTGTATATTTTTTGTCCCTGAGGTTTAGAAAATGATTCTAAATGGTCTCTAAGCTAATTCGACTGCTATTTGACTAATGGCAAGGAAGTTTAATTGACTAATGGCAAGGAAGTTTTATGTCAATTTACCTGCTGCTTTGGTAAAATATATTATCTTTGTCATTATCTCCAAAAGACCTTGTTGCCTTCTCTTTCAACAGACGAAAGACTTTTCGTCTCAAATAGATTTGATGAAGGATATCTTTATTCTAGATTGAGAAAGAACTCCTTTGTTTTAGATAGATATGAGAACAACTTTGTTCCAATTTGGAGTTCAAGCAGGCGAGTACAAAGGTTGGGTTGAGTGAGACAATGTGATGGTGGTGGTGAAATTCCATAAAAGGAGAGAGAAGGAAGGAGAGGTGAGGAACAAAGATAAAGACCACCTTATTTAAAAAAATTAAATTTGTAAAGTTGCACGCCCCAAGCCTCGAACTCAAGCAACCCAACTAACATCATTAATTCTAGCATGCAACTAAACCCAACCTACCACGACTTATTTTTTTTAAAATAAAAATGATAAAATATTAATTAAACTTTGTAAAATCAACAAATTACACTTCAAAATTTAACTGTCACGTCATTTTCCAAACCTAAGGACCAAACGTGTATTTTGCCAAAATTTTTAAATCCTTAACACCCCATCCCACCCTACTTTATACTTTATAGGGGCATTGTCAACTTTTCCAATGATACCGTATTGAGCTAATAATGTTAAACAAATGCTTATTGGGATGCAACATAAAGGTTATTTGAGTGTTCAGTTTTGGTTTGCTTCTGTTTTTTAGTTTTTAGCTAAACAAATAACCCTTGTCTGTTTTGAAGGCCCCGGTAGACAATCATGCTCAACAGTGGATGTCTTCAATTCAGGGAAATACCGTTACCATTTTGCATTTTAACTACTCATTTAAATATTGAAGACACTTGTTGAGCTCATTGATTGTGTTTTTGATAACTTTATTTGGAATTTGGCCCTAATTCAAAATTTTTATCTTAATTGAGATTGTGTGTTGTAAGTTTTTGTATGTGGAATGGTGATGAAATTCTATGATATGTGCTTTTAAGTGGATTGTTTTTGCATTTAGGTATGGAATTTGAGCATGCCGAAATCTAGGTGAAATTAAAATTGCTTTGAGATTTTTGCAAATTTTCAGCATTTATCCTAGTGTCGATGAGTTGAAAAATTGGAGGAGTATTATGTTCTCTAGAAGTTTGTTGTCACTCCGATAGGTTTAATGCTTTGTTTGTAAGTGGGGTGCATTGAGAATTGAGACTTCAAGCTAGTGTAGGGGGAAGATGAATGGAGGAGAGCATAATATTACTACAAATTAGTAAACGAATCATGGCAATTTTCAGCACTTATCCTAGTGTCGATGAGTTGATAATTTGGAGGAGTATTATGTTCTCTAGAAGTTTGTTGTCACTCCGATAGGCTTAAGGCATGGTTTGTAAGTGAGGTGCATTGAGAATTGAGACTTCAAGCTAGTGTAGGGGGAAGATGAATGGAGGAGAGCATAATATTACTCCAAATTAGTAGACGAGTCATGACAATTTTCAGTACTTCTCCTAGTGTCGATGAGTTGAAAATTTGGAGTATTATGTCTATAGAAGTTTGTGGTCACTTCGATAGGTTTAAGACATTGTTTGTAAGTGAGGTGCATTGAGAATTGAGACTTCAAGCCAGTGTAGGGGGAAGATGAATGGAGGAGAGCATAATATTACTCAAAATTAGTAAACGAGTCATGGCAATTTTCAACCATGAAATTATTTTGTTTTAGTCTGCTGGAACGCTTTTATTTTTGGTAATTATTATTGTTTCTTTATATTCCTTTGTAGTGGTTTTACTATTTTATTATTCTGTACTTTCATAAAATTAAGGAAATTATTCTTTGTTGCCTTTTCAAAAAAAAAAAGAATAGTAAACGAGTCATGTCAATTTTTTTGCACTTAGCCTAGTGTTGATGAGTTGAAATTTGGAGGAGTATTATGTTCTTTAGAAGTCTGTTGTCACTGCGATAGGCTTAAGGCTTGGTTTGTAAGTGAGTTGCATTGAGAATTGAGACTTGAAGCTAGTGTGAGAGGAAGAAGAATAGAGGAAAGCATAATATTACTCCAAATTAGTAAATGGGTCATGCTAATTTTTAGCACTTAGTCTAGTGTCGATGATTTGACAATTTTCAGAACAAAGAGGTCTATCCCCGAACATATATGTTCCCAAAATAGAGTATCATTCCAATTCCCCATGCAACAATGAACTAGACCCGAGAAAAAAGCAAAACCCCTAAAGAATACCTTTCCAAGGATTTCTAGCATTACCTCTCCTTCAGCTAGCATTCACTCAAAAGGGGATCTCCCATACTTGCTCCCAATGACCCTTTGCTACAAAGTAGAGGTTTCGTTGTGAAAACACCACAACCATTTCGCCACACGACCCTGTTGCGAGCTCTCAAGTTTCCTATGCCCAACCCCCGAGATCCATAGGCTTTGAAACAATGTCCCAATTAACCAAATGAGCTCCGCCCCCTCCTCCACACCCTCCCATATGAGGCCACACATTAATTTCTCAATTTATTTGCACGTCGAAAAAGAAATCGTAAAAAGAGGTCAGAAGTAGATATGCATTCCACTCAGAACAGATTGAATCAAGGTGAGTCTTCCTCCTTTAGAAAAAAGCTCCACTTCAACGAAGCCAACCTCATTTGGATCTTACCTACCAACGGATCCCAAAACGAAAAATATCTAGGGCTATGGCCAAGATTAAGACACAGGTACGAAGAAGGAATGGAGCCCACCTCACACTTGACCAAATTAACCCATCTTGTCAGCTTCCCTTGGCCACAGTTCAATCTCAAAAGCTGGCATTTGCTGCTATTAATTTGCAACCCAGAGATGGATTCGAAAAAGACTAAGAAATTATTCAAAGTGTCATCTGCAAATTGAAGATGAGACACATTTAAATTATCCTTGCCTTCCTTGAATCCCTAAAAAATGAAGATATTTTTGCATCAAGTTGATTTTAGGCCTAACCTTCATTTCCAAAGTTTCTCCCAAACTCTACCATAATTTAAATGTTCTAATAGGTGGCAATGTTATAAAGGGTGTTGTGTTGTGTTTACTCTTACTAACTTCAAATTTTTCTATTTTGATGTAGTAGTCTAAGAGGGAATAAAGGAGATGAAAATGTGAAAGAAGTTTGAGATCGAGGTGAGTGAAGAGATTGGTTATTTATTGTATGCTCTATTCATTATTTCTGAAATGCAATCCATGTACTTTCTTCTGTCTAACTAAAGTTGATATCTAGTTCTTCGTTATATTATTGTTGTACTATGTTGTTTGGGCTTTGTTATATATTTTAGAAAACTATTGTTTCTTCTTTTTTCCAGTATTTCGGCATGAACTACTTACTTATGTTTACTGAGATTTTGCAGTTGTATAATTCCATAATAAATATATTGCCTAATTAGTGTTTGCCTGGGAACTCCGAGGGACTGAGGCTCAACCTGTTTGGAAATCTGTAGTTTGGAGGAGGCGAAGCGCCCTCGAGAGACTATTTTTTTGAAGTGTTTTCTTGTTGCTAGGTAACATTTGAGAAGGTCCACTAGCATCTCCGTGCAACTCTGGGTGCGGATAATGATGTTTATTCTTATCCACTTGGATAAAGATAAGATTGTTTGATTTTATCCATGAAGATAAGGATAAGCTCATTTGGACTTATCCATATGGATAAGATCAATTGTCCTTATCCGTAATAATGTGATAAGGATAAGCTCATTTGGACTTATCCATATGGATAAGATCAATTGTCTTTATCCGTAATAATGTGAACAGTTGTTCTTATCCACTTAAGATGTAAACAAAATCCTTTATCCTTATCCAATTATGATATGGATAATTACATCCATTATCTTAATTGGATATTTCCACAATTATCCATTTCCATGTCTATCTAAATTATACATCAATTTACGAATTTGTCCACCATCAATCGTACCACATGTCTTCAAGCATCCAAATTTGCCATGTGTCTTGAAGTCACGGTTTTTTTAACAATCTTCTGCTCAAAATAATCTCACAAAATGTCTACTTCAACCCTTCAATAGGTAGAAGTCTTTCTCTTGATGTCCATAAGTCCCATGTGTGAAAAATGAGCCAAAAAGCCCATTCCTGTGAGTAAAATGGCCTCCCTAGGCATTAACTTCCAAATGACGTGCAAGTGCGCGCTCCCCCTTCGGGCCTCACTCCTCGCGCGCCTCGTTGACCGCACCTGCTTGTGTGTGCCTCTTGGGCCATGTACCAGTGTGCTAAACACACGCTAACCTACCAACTTCGACTGATGCTTGCAGATGAGTCCTTGGGCATGTTGGCGCGCAAGCTGCACCCACACAAACCTCCAAACAACCTTCCCAGCGCCTCTGATAGCCTCCCAACAATCCTTGCTCGCCCATGGGTTGCTTTACTGCCCATACTAACCTCTCTTGCCGCCTGTGGGTGGAATTGGTTGGTTGTCTTGCTGCTTGCTTTGATCTTCACAAGTATGCCACCCCACACACACTCCTCGACTTGGGAGGTTTAAGGCACCGCCCTTACCAAGTCGAGTTCTCGAGGGCTAAGGTCTTGACAAACCTCCACCACTTGAACTGACCAATGTCCTCGTTGGCTCTATCGTCCTTAGGAAATCCTGAATCTCCTTTTCAAGTTGTCATAATATCACTTCTCTCTCCCAAGAACCATCTTGCGCACCAACCTTTCCATTCAAGGAGAAAAGAGTTTTGATGATTTTTCTTTCTCGTATTCGTCCACGATCTCCTCCACTTGTCTATCGAACTGTTTTCGAATGACGATTGGAGTTTACTTTGTTTTCTTGCGGTCACGATCACGTCTTGTGAAAAAGGCAAGTCTTAAGAAACTGGGTGAATGTTCAATCGATCAAGCAATTCCAGACAATAGGCTGTCATGCTTATCCGTTTAATGACTTCATCTGCGCGCAACTTTAGCAAGACTGTCTCTGGCCATAACTATTATCTCCGGTTGATCTCTAGCAAAATGATAAGCGGTAGGGCACTTACCCCCAATGCGTTGCCTCAAAACCTCCTAAGGATAAATGGGTTGTTGTCTAGTTGCCAACTCCACTGGGCTTTGGCTAGTAGATGGGGACTTGTGAACATTGTAACAGAATTTGGCTACATCCAATACGCCTACCCATTCTTCTTACTAGCCGTGACATAGTGCCTCAAATATTCTTCGAACAGTGCATTGTTTCGCTCTGTTTTGCCATCAATTTTAGGGTGATTTGCAGTAGAGAACTTCAATTATGAGCCTAGTGTGTTAAACAAACTAGTCCAAAATCTCCACTTGAATCTAGAATCCCTGTCACTAATGACATCTTTCGGAAGACCAAAACACTCTACCACATTCTTGAAGAAAAGTTTCACAACCACATTCACTGGACAAACATGTGGTGCAGGTATGAATACCACATATTTGGATAACCTTCCCACCTCCACAAGTATCGAGGAAAATCCGTCCAACTTTGGTAAGTCAACAATGAAGAAACCGATACCCAAGCCTTTTCAACAACAAGAAGGATAGTAGAAAGGCAACCTCCTTCCTTTTTTCTGTCTTATCTAGTTGGCATACTAGACATGTCTTGACTTATGCCCCCTCATCTTCGTACAACTTTTTCTATTAGTTAGAACGAGATATAAGGGCAATCATACGTTCCACTCGTAGGTGTCCTGCCCATTTAAGGTCGTGATTCTCTCTCAATAACTACTTTTGTAGTCCTCTTCTGTTGGGGACATTGAATCGGTTTCCATCCTTTTTTTTTTTTTTGAAAAAGATAATAATAATTTCATTGATATAACGAAATGATGCTAATGCTCAAAATACAATAACAAAGCAGAACTGTAGTTCACCAAGAAAAGAAAGAGATAGAGAATCTAGCTACAACATTGGTACAATAAAGGCATTCCAGTTGAGACTAATATCTAAACAAGAGAAACCGTCAAAATGCATGGAGAGAGAACACCACGAAGAGACTTTAATTATCAAAGAATAAAAAATGAGAGAAGAAGAGGAAAACTTATCCTTGAAGATCTGTCGGTTTCTTTCTAACTCAATACGAGCCCAATTCTTCATGATATTCAACCACGGGCTACGTAAGGAGCACCTTTTATTACTCGTAGAATACCACCCCCCCGGAACAACCTCATGGATGCTACTAACAACTCTTTGCCAAAAAGATGGAGAGGGGAAATCCACCATATATCTCCAACCCCACTTAGCCAACATTGCTTGGTTTTTAAGTTTTAAAGCACATAAACCCAAACCACCCTTGCAAACCGGTTAGGATGCAACCTTCCATCTCAGAAGATGAAATACTTTCCCTCAATCTTTTGCTTCCCAGAAGAAGTCCCTAACCAATTTCTCCAAACTTCTAGATACAAGACTTGGCATCTTAAAGAGCCAAAAATACATCGGAATATTGGATAGAACCGAGGAGCAAGGAGTCATCCTCCCCCCTCTAAGATAGATTGAATCTTTTTCATCTCTCCAACCTTAAGTTAATTTTGTCTGTCACTACCTGCCAAAAAGAAGCGCTTTTAGGGTGACCTCTCAAAGGAAAACCGAGATAATTAAAGGGCAAGCCAACCAAAGCACAACCAAGAGACATTGCTATATCTGCCATTTTATGATCTTCTATATTGATGCCACAAAGTGAGGATTTATTTCAATTGATCTTCAAACCTGAACAATTTTCAAACAAATGGACAGTTTGAATTAGGTTGCTCCATTTAACCTCATCATCTTTGCAAAATATGAGAGTATCATCTGCAAATTGCAAAATTGAAACATGAATTGCATCCTTCCCCACGACAAAGCCTTCAAAGAGCCCTTGGGCGTACAAATCAGATAATACTTTGACCACTATTAAGAATAGAAAAGGGGATAGCGAATCCCCTTAACTTAAGCACTTCGAAGCAACAATTCGACCTTTAGGACAACTATTGATAATGATCGAAAATTTCAGATCTCTAACACACCCCATGATCCATGATATCCAATTTTTACTGAAATTCTTCAAACTCAATACTTCTTCTAAAAATCCCAGTCGACACAATCAAATGCTTTCTCAAAATCTAACTTAAGCGACCGCCCCTTTCTACAAGAAACTCTATATTCTTCTACCACTTCATTTGCAATTAAGATGGGATCAAGAATCTGCTGACCCTTAACAAAAACACTCTGAAACTTCGAAACAATAGAAGGTAATACCTTCTTTAAAATTTTCGCAAGCACTTTAGCCAATAACTTATAAGTTGAATTCACCAAGCTAATGGGCCTGAAATCTTTGACAATCCGAACTGAGGCTTTTTTTGGGATAAGACAAATAAAATTCCCTCTAAGTGCCGCATAAATATGCCCATTAACATGAAACTCCACGAAAAATCTCATAAGATCTCCCTTTAGTAACTCCCGAAATTTGATGAAGAATTCTGAAGTAAACCCATCTGGCCCCAGTGCCTTATTTTTTCCCAACTTCCTCAAAGATGCCCAAATCTCCTCTTACTTAAAAGGTGCGATCAACAACCCATTGTTCTCATCAGACACCAATGACCAGTTATTAAACTGAGGCACCAAATGGGGGCCTGGAAGCCGTGTGTACAAATAAGTAAAGAACTGAATAATTTCCTTCCCAATATCCTTACAGGAAACTAAGGTTTCCCCTGAAGCTAAAAATAGCTTTGAAATCAAACCTCTCCTCTTTGATGCCGCTAAATATATGTGGAAAAAGTCAAAGTTCTCATCCCCTTCCTGAGCTTGCATTTTTGGATGAAATTCTGTTCTTCGAACATATACAAATCTCTCAAATCTCCATTAGCTTGGAACCGAACAACTTTTTCGTCAGCCGATAAGACACCAGAATTGACCATGGAGTCAAGCCAGCTTATTTCATCTAACAGATCTATTTCTTTTTCTTTGGATTTTCTTTCATACTCAACAAACCAACGCTTGATTACTCACTTCACATTTCTTAACTTTGCAGATTCCACAAAATCGACCCATCCATATGAGGAATCAGATTGCAAAGAGTTGGAAATTACATCCACACTTTCCTTTAATGAGAGCCAAGAATTGAAAAACTGAAAGGGAGATGGGCCCCAAGTAAATCTTCCTGATTCAAGCATAATTGGAAAGTGATCTGAAAAAATTCTCACTAAGCACCCCACTCTTTATTGATGAAGAATCGGTCCAACTGATGGAACACGAGACATACACAACGGAAAAATGATCTAATGACACTCTAATTGCATCTAACTTAATAGAAATTAACATGCAAACAAACCAAAAACAGTGAACTAGAAAAAAGGAAGAGAGTAAACCTTTATAGGTCGATTTCTTCACGATCTCCTTGCCTAAGCACAATCCGAACACAACCGGACAACCACTAGAGTTTTCCCACAATAGGGACTCAAAATCGAGTTGTGGGACCTAGTGAATGAAGGAATGAAAAGGAAGAATGTGAGGTTCAAAGGTTTAAGTAAGGAAAGGAGAAAAAGAATTTTTGGTGAGATTCCTATCGAAAAAACTAAAAATTCAGCAAGAGAAACCCTTTGTTGTAAAACCAATCCTATTTATAAAACAATTACATGTATCAAATGCATGTCAAAACTCACCAAAATGCAACACGTTACAAAACACTAACTAAAGTGGGTTACGTGTCATTCTATAATGTTTACACATAGTCCACTTAAGTTAGAGGGATTGCCTAACAAAAAGTTGGATAATTCCACTAACTCTAGTGAAGGGTAAAATGGTCTTTTCCATTTGGTCAAAGTCAAACTTTGACTTTTCCCGAGCAAAAAAAGTAAACCCTGTGACTTTTTACGATTTTGACCTTCTTGACTAATTTTGACCTCCCAAACATGAATCCACATTCATATTTTTGAAATTCAAATCACATTTAAATATAGTGTGTCATACAAAAATCGATAGTTATATCACATATACTTGTCGGTTTAAAACTTCTTTCCTAATTCGAACAATTCAAATTAATTCAAATTAAATATAGTGTGTCATACAAAAATCGATAGCTATATCACATATACTTGTCGGTTTAAAACTCCTTTCCTAATTCGAACAATTCAAATTAATTCAACACCTTGTTCTAAGTTTAATCCATATGAGCTAGTAGGGGGGACCTAATGGACCTACAGATCATGGGCTCCAACAATCCTAGCAAACTCTTTAATCTAATGAATCAACATTTGTTAACTAATGGGTCATTCCACTAAAGTCTCGTAGTTGCACTACCCTCACTGTAGATATATTTCTATCCACCTAATATAACCGTAACTAGTAAGTTAATCTTTTACAGGTTGTTCGTGGTTCGGCTAGGTCAAAATACCGTTTTACCCTCGAGAACACTTCTTGTTCTTTAAGTCCCACTGAACCTCTATAGAACAATTGATTTGTGGTCCAACCAACAAATCTAGTCTCTCTTAGCCTAGTGAGAGGATGGGGCCCCTTGTTTTAGTTTCAAAGTCAACACTTAAGGGAACAACCTATCTACTATCCCTAAAGTCGAGTAGGAGTGAATTCCATCTTGCACCCTATGTCCCTAGCTATTTACCCCGTCTTACCCCTGAAATGGGAGGTTTATTGAGCCAAAACTATTGAGTTGCTCTCACCCATGCAGATCTAAGGATAATCTCGAATAAACAGGAGTTCATAAATAGCTTAGGATTTAGATCGAGTTACCTAGGTCATCAAAATTGAATTAGTCAGTTTTATACAGTAAACGGTGTTATGAAGCAAAAGTGACTAAGTCGTGGTCCAGTCTTATACAAACTCATTGCATAGGATGCCCCCACTTACATATCTTTATATGAACGATTTAGGATCACATCGTTTGTACTAACTACAAAGTAGGTCGCATCCATAGTGCCCCTAGAATAAGGTGTCTAACCTTATCCCTATACTATAAACCATTTTAGGCAGAAATGAATCACCCTTCCTTGTTTTCTCTCTTCTCTCTCTTCTCCCCCCGATAAAGGCCTTTCGTCTTCTATTGGTTTCCGACAGCTTACCTCCTTGTCAGCGTCGCTCGAGCGGGCACCTCTTCGTTCAGAGTGGCCGAAGCCGCATCGGAGTCTCACTCCCTCGTTCCGCTGGTGGGTTTTGTCGTCTTTTGTGCTCATTTTTTTGGCTTGTTTTGCTTTTCTGACTACCCCTTTCTTTCATCTCCGACATCTCGGTTCTTTCTCCTTTGTTCCCCGGTTGGTTTGTTGTCTTTAGGGTTCCGACGATTTTGTCTTAGTTTGGCTGGAGTTTTATCGAATTTTTTGCTTGGTGGTGTGGCTTTTCTTCGTGGGGTTCTTGGGTTTCGACTTTCTGGGTGGGGTTTTGGATTTTTTCGTTGGTTTCGTGTTTTTGGGCTCTAAAGGGGGAGGAGCAGTAGCTTTCTTTTGAGGGTCTGTTTGGTGGCGCTTGGTTTTCCTCTGTTCGGAAGGGTGGGTTAGCTGGAGTTTTTTCAATGAGGTTCATTAGTTGCTATATTGGTGGTTTGGATTTTCGAATTTGGGATGCTGGTCAGCAAGTTTTCTTGTAGGCTAGACACGATGAAGTGCCAATTCCTCTAAGTATCAGATCAAATGGTTCTTGGATCTGTTCGTGGAGTTGGTGGCGAACGTTAAAGCTGTTTTTTCGAGAAGGAAGTTTAGGGATGATGGGGCCACGCTGGGCTTGTTCAAGCATAGGAAAAGAAGTGGGTGGGTGGCGAAAGGGGGATTTGGCCACCATCAGGGGGTAGATTTGTGTTTAAGGTTCCTTTGGGGAGTGTTTTGATTGAATGGGTTGTTTTTAGAGATTTTTTTGATGGACTTTATTGCAATTTGCGAGTGCCCTGACCCCCAATTTTCGCCTTCTATTGTACCAAGTGAGAATGCAACATGTTTAGCTGACAGTTCACTCTTGTGTCAGGCTCCAGGCCTGAAAGGGTACTGGATTCAGAAAGGTGATGAGGTAGTTGCTGTGGATTTTTCAAAAATTTGGGTGGTCACTCGTTTGTTTGCACACATTGATTGGGCTTCTGTCAAGAAGTCGTTGGAAGCTCATTTTAATTTAAATTTGCAGATTAATCCTTTTATGGTTGACAAGGCTCTTGTTCTCTTTGAGAGTGGCTCTCTTCTTTTGGACTCTGAATCCTTTTGTGGAATGTGGCAAGTTATTGGTGGTTGACATTTGAAGTTGGAGGAATGGGATGATAAATTGCATAGTTCTCCTTCTGTTGTGAGCGGATATGGGGGTTAGATTGCGATTAAGAACTTACCTCTTAGACTTTGGAAGTGATGTGTTTTTGAAGCAATTGGGGTGCATTTTGGAGGGTTGGTAGACATATCCCCAGACACGTTGAATTTTATTGATTTATCAATGGCTAGAATTAAGGTGGCTCCTAACCTATGTGGTTTTTGGCCGACCTCCATTCCTATTGTTGATCCGGTGGCTAGGAATGTTTTGTTATACTTTAAATCTTTAGAAAATGTGGCTCCACCTTCCAGTTTGTTGGATCCTCTTATTTTGAAAGATGTGATGAATCCTATTGATAAAGTTCTTTGTGTGGTGGAGGATGAATTGGGGGTTGTTTCGCCTCTTGAATACAATTGTGAAGAGGTGGAGGTTGGTAGTCTTTTGGAGATGGAGAAAGTTAAAGATGGTTCTTTTGTTTTCTTGCCTTTTGTTTCGGAGAGAGCCAGGGATGTGATTGTGAGTGAAGTTGGTGATTGTGAGTGAAGTTGGATGTCCGAGAGGTGAGCGGATCTTGAATGGTCAGGGCATTTTGGACTTGAAGGGGGTGCAAGTATGAATTCTTTACTTCTTGCGGGTGAGAGTGAGGGGTCGGGGCTGGAATCAGGTCCAGGTAGTGCTTCTGATCCTCGATAGATTTCCATTCATAGGTGTCAAACAGGTCCAGGTCTTGCCAAATCCTTTTTAGAGAGTGAAAGTATTGAGTAACAGAGTTACCCTCTTGTCGTATGTCACTCAATTTCAGATTTATCTCAAACACTTGTGATTTGTTGCCCAAATCTGAATACATTTCAGTCACGCTCTCCCAAAGCTCCTTTGCGGTAGTGTAATACATATAGTTACAACTTATGCCCTTTTCCATAGAATTAACGAGCCAGGTCTTTACCATGGGGTTTTCAACATCCCATCCACCAAATGAAGAACCATAGTTCGAATGTCATTTACTCCATAACATCATAATTTTAACCAAACTTAAGTTTGTTGGATTAGTTCAACCTTAAAGTCCAACCATGAAGTTACAACTTGACTTATGGAGACAAACTTTGGTCCATCCATTATACTCTAATGTTAAGGTCCATCATGGTCCCAACATGGACCAATTATATGGTTTGTTCATAAGTGTTGAATATGGTCATTCATCTTCAGTCCACATATAGGTTGAACTTAATATGAGTTTGACCATGAGTTCGAACTTCGCTCAAGTTCGTTGTGACGAACTATACCCAACTTATTATTTATCGTGGGATAAGTTATGCCATAATGAGAGCATAAGTTTTCGTTTTCTATAGGCCAGGAACCTGAATGGTGATAAGGATGGTCAGTTCATGACTTGGACCAATGTGTAATTATCCTAAACCATAAATTCACTTCTTATGATAAACCAACTTTATCTGACTAATTAATAACTATGATTAACTAGTTTGACAAAACTTAATCAGGAATCAGTTCGAAGTTTGTCCTCGTGTTTGGTATATATTGTCCAAACGGGACGAACTTGTCGAGTTTGAAACCATAAGTTCGTCGCCTAGAGCGAAGTTGGTCCCATAGTGCCAAAGTGTTGACAGGCTAAAGTTGTCTCCATTCGAAGCTTGTCGAGATAGTCCAGGACCTATGGGTCAAACATGGACATCAACTTCTAACGATAATCATTGATGAACTTATGGTTTGCAAGATGGACCAGAGTCTACAAACTTCAAAAGTTTGTCGACTTTACTATTTATTCGTTCGTCTCCATAACTAATGGAGAGGGTCCACAAACGTTGGTCCATCTTGATATAATCGACTTTGGTCCAAACAGATATGTTTGGACCAAGGTTTGGATGTAACTGAGTGATGAAGACCAAAGTCGTTCAAGTTTGTCCATAAAGTTCGTGAATGGGCCATAACTTAACTTATGGTCACAAATTGTCAAACTTATTCAAGTTAACTTATGATCAAGATTACTGAAGAATGGACCAATCTATAAGTTCGACTAGAGTAAACTATGGTTTGGGTATTCAGAAGTTTGTCGCCCAAGATGGACCAACTTATGGTTTCAATTCGAATGACTTATGCCAACTAGACCAAAGATGGTTGGTTCAAGCTTTGAATATTGAACCAACAAAACTTATGTCTAGTCCTGTTTGGACAGAAGATAAACTGAACTGTTGACTTCAGTTCACCAGTTCCAAAGTCGAACTTATAGAACAAGTTACACAAAGTGACCAAAAGGGGCATTATCCCTAGTTGGTAGTTGGTATCCAACCAAAAGTTTGTCTCACAACCCTATGGTTACCAATATAAGTTTGTAGGACGAGTTTGGACCATAAGTTCAACTCGAACTTCCTACAAACCAAATGGTTGTTACCAGATAGTCTGCCCAACATCAGGGATACCATAACTTTGATCAAACCATAAGCTCGAAGTAGTTGAACTTATGCACCACTATTGTCGAGTCTTAGTAAGTTTAGACTCGACGAACTTATGGACCAAACTTATCCTGAATGAACTTATGGTTATGGTTTGAAACAAATGTTTGTTGAGTAATAGAAAACTTTGATTCGCTTATGACGAAGTTAGCTTCTTGGTCCATAACTTCGCTCTGTATTGAAACTTATGGTCCATTCGAAGTTTGTCGAGTCTCAATCAGGATGGACCAAGATATATACCAAGGTTTGTCGAATAGGTTATGCTCCATCTCCATGATACTTATAAACTTATGGTCCATAAGTTGGTCCAAACCGACGAACTTCGCTCTAGGCTATATTTTTACAAGACAAACTTTGCCACTAAACTTGTTGTCCATTCAAGTTTGAAACAATAAGTTCGTCGCCTAGAGAGAAGTTTGACTAGACAATCTGTCGAATAATGGACTCAACTCATGGTTACTCAAGATCTAGTGATATGACGTTGTCTCCATAATGTTCTGAAACCATTGATCGCATATAAGTTCACTATTAAAGTTGAGCGAACCATAAGTTACTTGGTAATAAGTGGACCAAACGTTTAAATACAGAGCGAAGTTATGGTTCCATTCACTATGGACCAAGATAATCGTAGTTCGAATGGACGAACTTTGGTCTCTAAAACCATAAGTTCGTGGCCTAGAATGGACATTCATCTGGTTAATTCTGAACCTATGGTATGGAGTTCGTCCATACCAAGGGACTTTGCAGGACCAAGATGGGCGTACCTGTTAATCTCCATTCGAAGCCTGTTTAGAACTTTGCTCTAGGCGACAAACTTATACATAAGACTCGACAATTATGTTAAATATCAAATTGCCCTGTTGTCCAAAAATGATGTTCATAAGTTCGTCCTGTTCAAGAACATATGTGTATTATGAAGATACTTCAAAACAACTTATAGGGGTGAACTTTCAAATGAGTTATTAACTATGGAGATTAACAGGTATGCCCATCTTGGTCCTGTTAACCATAAAAACATCATTTTTGGACGAAGTTTGTTTAGTTAGTTAATTATTAACAGGAGACCATATTTTACGTCAAAACGTTTATCAGAGTCATCTTGATTAATGGTCCTTGACTATGGAGCGATATGACCACATGTTGAATGAACTATATGTCCAAACCATAAGATTATAATTGAACTTATGGACATGTGAACCAAACCACTATCTTATGTGGTTATTCGAGTCTGAAACCAAATGTTAACCAGACTTTGGAGATTATGATAAGGGCCCTAATGTTAATGTTAATTGTTCAAATTTTAGAGGATAGTTTTCTCATATTATTATGATCCACAAGTTTCGACCCAAGTTGTTACATATATTTACCCATATAGGTAACAACTTAAGGTTTCAGAGTTGACAAATTTCGAATGGAGACAACTTTAATCCATCTTGGTCCAAACAGGACGAACTTCGAATGGAAGCAACTTTGGTGCATCTTGGTCAAAACAGGACGACATAACTTCGAATGGTGATTATCATATCCTGGTCTCCATAAACAACCATCAATTTGTCCAACAAAAGATGAAAATGGCGAAAGAGTGTAGATTAAGAAAGCGGAAGTAATTTTAGATCTTGAACACTCTAAGTTGATCAATTTTACAAAACAAAAAGGATGCTCAAATCTGGAAAAACAGAGAATAAGAACTCATACCTTTGTAGCTCAAAATTCTCCTAATCCGTGGGCAATTTCTTGTCAAAAATACTTTGTGGACAACCTCTAATGTATTCCCTACTATCCTCAGGCCTTGGAATAGATTGTGGGATCTTAAGTTGAGAGAATTTGGAAAAAGAGTGAGAATGGTTCAAAACTGAGAATTAAATGAATTTTCTGCAAAATTCAATTTATGCTTTTCAATTCATCTTCAATTAAAGATTCATCAAGCCTTGTGAAGATGCCAACACATGAATGATGAGGGTTAATCAAGAAGGAGGTGCTGAAGTTTGGTGAATTTGACTATCAAAGTTGGTTGTTCACCCTTTTTTAGTTTGGTCCAATTGAAACTTCAAATTTAATTTTGAATTTCCATTTAATTTTATTTCAAAATTAATATAAAATTAATTTTAAATTAAAATCAATTTATTAATTTAATTAATTAAATAATTTAATTAAATAATTTTAAATAATTATTTAATTTAATATCAAATATCAAATTAAATAATTGGACGAATCCCGATTTCTTAAATCGACTGTTCGAACATGATTCCCTATTCATGTTATAAACCGAACCAATATTCAAATCATATTTAAATATTTTTACCTCTTTTTTATCAGTTTAATTTATAATTAAACTGTGACACGTTAAGTATATCACATATAATTAACGTTTTCTCCCAAAATCGAATTTGAACAATTCAAATTCTTTTCTCTCAAATGTTACAAGGCGTAGTCCGAGCTAGTAAGGGGACCCAATGGACCTACAGATCATGAGCTCCAACGATACGAGATTAACCGGCTAACTCTTTAGTCTAGCTAATCAACATTCGTTAACCACCGAGACACTCCACTAAAGCTCAGTGGTTGCACTCTCCTCACTGTAGATATATTTCTATCCACTTGATATAACCATGATTAGTAAGTTGATCCTCCACAGGTCGTTCGTAATTACAGCTGGGTCAAAATTACCGTTTTACCCCTGTAATTACTTCTTGTTTCCTTAAGTCCCATTGATCCTCTAATGAACAATTGGTTTGTGGTCCAACCAACAAACCGAATCTCTCTCGGGCCTATGAGAGGGGTTGACCCTTTGTTCAAGACCTGGAGTCAGCACTTAAGGGAACAATCTCTCTACTAATCCCTAAAGCGGGTAGGAGTGAATTCCATCTTGCAGAACTATGTTCCCAGCTATCTATTCGGTCTTATCCCTAAAATGGGAGGCTTATTGAGTCGACAATCTCAAGCTACTCTCACCCATGCAAATCTAAGGATAATCCGAATAAACAGGAGTTATAAGGCTTAGAAGTTTAATGTCACCTCGATAGGTCTAAGAGCTGATTTGAGAGTTAAACTGCAGGATAGGGTGAATGACAATATGAAATGCATGATCTGTATACTATGTGAAGTAGTTTGTTTTTGTTGTTTGTTTCTCTAAGAAAAAAATTCGTAAGGGCAAAAAGAGCTACCTTCACCGTGATTAGTTAGGCCATTCAAAGGGTCCCTGCAGTGGATGTGTGAAAGCTAGTGTCCTTGCACAAAAAAAGACAAAAATAAAAAAGAATGAGAAAAAAAAGTGATTAAGTGCTGAGTAAAGTTGTTTATTTCTTAAATGTGGGGAGGCTCAAGGATTAGTAATTATGACCAGTGTAGGGGGAAGTTGAATGGAAAGCCTAATAAAGTTGATCCGGGCTTAAAAATGAAGGGAACATAGGCTAATCACACACACAGGTAGGAACACTTAGGAAAAGTTTTAAATTGCTTGCTGAAGTGTTATGTTTGAGTATTTTCTGTGATTGCCAAATTTTCTCTTAAATCTTTGAGGCTTGAATCAAATGTATCAATAAGAACAATCTCATAATTAATTCTGTTTTTGCTCGGGACTAGCAAAAGGTTATGTTTGGGGGTGTTTGATAGCACACAAAATGTGTTATCCTTAGGCTTAATTATTGCTAGTTTTATAATGATTTCAGGGTTTTTACGTGTTTAAATCACTTAATTTCAAGTTAAGAGCTTAAATAGAACAATTGGAGACATTTTGGATCACTAGGGATTGAAACGAGGCTATTTGGAGCTTAAAATAACATCAACTGGAAGTAAAAGGATCAATCCAAGCATGAAGACCTGAGGTGATGGCGTTGCAACGCCGAGCGTGCTGCTTTGAGGCATAGAAGAACCTTGTCGATAGCGTTGCAATGCTGCCTTGTAGCGTCGCAATGCTATCTAGATAATAAGACCAATAGGAAGACCCGCAGCGAGGGCGTTGCAACGTTGTCTTGCAGCGTCGCAACGCTAGATCAATAGAAACATGCTTGTTAAGGTAGCAGCGTTGCAACGCTGCCGATGCTTTCCATATTTGATACGCGCCTAGGGTACAACGTTGCAACGCTGTCCCTAGCGTTGCAACGCTGTACCGAAGATCATTATAAATAGAACATTATGCATTCTTGCAAAGGGAGCCGAATTTGATAGAGAATTCACCCTAATTTCAAAATACTCTTTGTGAGAAGAGAAAAGAGAGCATTCTTGGGAGCCAAAGCATTCGTGGAGGTTCGAGATCGGAGACGGGAGCTCGGAGACGAAGGACCGACATCGCCATATAAGTTTAATTTCTCTTTCTTTCAGTTTGTAACATCGTTACGTTCTAAGACGTTTTCTACACTTTTAGTTTGGTTTTCTTGTGATTTAGAGTAGCTAATTGTTGTAGTTAGGATTTGATTTGCTTGTTAAGACTTATTTGCTATGTATTGAAGTATGTTTTGTTCTTTATTTTTGGCAATTCGTTCTTTAACTCTGTGATATTGTTGGTTTAAGTGGACTCGAGAGATAAGCTTACATTAGAGCAAAGTTGTTAAAACCCTTAGAAGTCTGGCATGAGAATGACCTAGAAGTTTAAGGGAAACACATTAAGAAGTTGCTTAATGACGTGCATGTTGTAGGTTCATATGGAGACTATAGAATTTATTGCATGTGCGAGGCTCACTAAGAATCGAGAGATTTTCTAGAGTATTTTACTTTTTGTTTATAAATGCATTACATTAGTTCATTGCATGTGTTAATTAAGTTATTAACTTGTGAAGTCAAATTCCTCCAAATCTATCAATTCGTGTCTCCACTTGTTTGTTTGTTGTTTGTCTTTATTTCCATCACCTATCTATGTTATGTTACTTTAGCTAAAATTGAGAATTAGTATCTTGGTAATTAATTAATCTAGAAACCCATTCCCGAGGATGATACTTGGACTCTTAAATCACTATACTAAAACTTGACATGTACACTTGCGGTATTGCATTATCAAAGTTATACGCAACAAGTTTTTGGCGGCGTTGCCGGAGAATGACGATTATTTAGATTAATTAATATTAGGAGAAAATTTGAGATTTTAGACTAAAGTGTGTTTGTGTTGTCTTTCCTTATTTGTTTCTTTGTTTGTTTATTTTGTTTCCTTTTTGGCTTATTTTTTGTTTTGCGTGCTTTTGAGTCTGTGTCTCCTATTTTTGGTTGTGTGCTATTGTGTAAAAGTCTTGAGTTGAATTACTGATTTTTTTAAGTATGACTTTGCATAATTTTAATTCTCCACCATTGTACTGAAGGGAATGAGAATCCTCGTGCAGCGGAAGACGATCGAATCGTCGTGGTATTGTTATGCAACTCAATTTCGTTAAAATTAACTATCACATAGTTTAGATTAAACATGCAATTAAAGAAAGGAAAAAAAACAAGTAGTTCATGATTGTACTTACTTGTTTTCATGAACTCTTCGTGTTCTCCTCGTTCTCAACGATCTCGTACTCTTCACACGAACACCGATCGAACACCTCGACAAGGTTACACGGTTGTTCTACTTTAGGAAGAAGGAGGATTGTGGGATCCTTCCTTTTTGGTTTGGGAGGAGAAGTTTTTTAGAGAATTTGAGAGAGAAGAGAATTCTTCTTTTAGTGAGAATTCCAAAAATGAGAATTGCATTTTTTGAACCCTTCTTGCAAAGGGGTTTTTATAATGGTGATAGGCGGAGTTGAAATCCCCACCTATTTACCATTTTACCACAATCATAGGTTATGCAAATCAGATTTGCATAACCACATATTATAAGATATCTCATATCTCATTTTACAAATCACATTTGTATTATTGTGGATTTTTAAATTGAATCACATTTAATTTAATTTCTCTCCATTTAATTTCTCCAAATTAGCTCTAATTTAACAATTAGGCTAACCTATAGTTTATTATGAATCTCATTCACATTAAACTATATAATATATCATTCATATCTCGTATAAATGACATAAATGCCCTTTAGTGCACTTGAACACTTTAATTCACACCAAAATAGTAAACCATCTTTTAATCCAGTTTGAGCCAACCGAGTGACCTAATGGACCTACAGTGACGAGCTCCAATGATTCGAGATTAACCTATCAAACTCTTTGACCCGGTTAATCAACATTCATTAGCTACGGTAACACTCCACTAAAGCCCGTAGCTGCACTCCCGTCAATGCAAAATATTACGTGTCCACCGATATAACCAATGCCCATGAGTCGACCTTCACAAAGTTGTTCGTGAGATACCTTCTTTGGGTCAAATTACCGCTTTACCCTCGTGTCTACCTTTTGCTCCTTAAGTCCCCACTGCTCCTCTAATGAACAACAACGTTGTGATGGTCCAACCATACACAACAACCCTCTCGGGCCAGTGAGAGGGTGGGCGCCTGTTGTCCAAGTCCTGGAGACAACACTTAAGGGAACAACCCCTCTAGTTTCCCTAAAGGCGGGAACGAGTGAATTCCATCTCGCATAGTTAAGTTTCCAGCTCCTTACTTGGTCCTGTCCCTGAGAAGATAGGCATATTGGGCGAGTAATCGTGACCACCCTCACCCGTACTAGTCAAAGGGACGGACCCCGCGCATGTGGAGTCCGTAACACGCTCGGGATTGAGTGCCAAGTCACTAATGGCCATCTACGAAGTTATTAGTCCATACTGTTAATGGTGTTACATCAGTAGGTCTAATAAATTCACGGTCCGGTCTTGCACAATCTCATTGTATAACCCCCACTCGCATGTTAACCACATGAACGAGTCAGATCACCTCATTTGTATCTTAATACAAATCGGGTTGCATCCACAACGTATTCAGGATTAGGTCTCCAACCTCATCCATATACTATAGACCGGTCGGGTCATTTACTCGAACGTGATCCTCCCTGTGCGTCCACTACACACCGTTCAAGTTCTAGTTCTCTCATATATTCAATGACCCTGGAGCTTAGTTTATTGGACAAAGTTTGTAATAAATGCGAGACACAAAATGATGAAATAAATAACTCTTTATTGATTTCAAATAGTAATTTACAAATATACGAGATTAGGACAAACATCCCAACATGTATTGTCCCTCCCAAGTCCCTAGGTATGTGCATCATGATTTTTATGAATACTATTTGTCTAATTTTTACCATTCTACACCTGAAATTGATGAAAATTTTTTTGATGGTAATTATCTAGGCACTTGGAACCATAATTTCTCTTATCCCAATCAACCTATAGAAAACTATTCTCTTATGGACCAATTAATGGAATATACGTTAGAATTGAAAATTAAAAATTTGGTTCATGATGAGTTAGAAAAGTTGGATAGATTAGAGACTAAAGTGGTAGAACTTTGGGAAATAGTACAGGATAGAGCCCATTATCTCAATCAATTAGTAATTTCCCTTAAGGCCTTACAAGAGCAATTCCTTATTCGTACCACTGAGGAGGAGTCACCTAGGAGGACTTATTCATACGATAGTGAGGATAGTTTGGAGGAGACTGAAATACCCCAGAAACAGGTTGGTGAGATAGAAATTGGTAATACAATCAATTTCACAGGGGAGATTCAGGTGATAGAGTTCGAGGTTGAGAAGTCCTCCCCCCTTTTATCTCCTGAAATTTTCTTTAATCTTGATAGCCATTTGTCCTACACTCACGAGTCTTGTTTTGATTTTTGTTCTTTCATTTCATTAAACAAATATACCAAAAATAATTATCTCTCTGATGCCCAGGAGAAACAGGATAGTATTTTAGACTTAGATTCAAGCAAGAAGGGCTCGAAGAAACATGAGCAGTTTTATGTGCCCTGATAAGTGATGGAGATCTAATCTCCTTCAGTAGCGGAAACGTGATTGAGATCGTTAATTTGCTTAAATGTTTTGCTAAAAACAAAAACCAGTACATTGACCCAAAAATACAGAACAAGCATGAATTTCTAATCCTATTAGACATGGATAATAGCATACATGCAAACATGTTGCAAGTTTAACAATTAAACTAAAGGGAAGAAAAAAATACCTTTGTAGTTTCTAATTCTCCAACACAGCAACTCCTTGCTCCTAGCTTTTCAGCAATACAACAGAACTTCTCTGTTTTTCTCCAAGAAAGACACTACCAATTGGATCACCTCCTATATCTCTGAGTTCTTAAATCTACCTTGGTGGGAAGGTTTCCAACAATTGGAAGAAGAAGGGAATGAGAATGTGAGAGTGAGAGAGAGAGAGCAATTCTCCAATCGCTTATGCAATTCTGTTGATCGATCGATAGTCCTCACACACCTTCTCCCTGTTAAGCTATCGATAGGGAGAAGGAAGGGGATAGTGGGGAACGTGTCTGAGTGACACGTTCCTTCATTTATTATTATGAAAATAATAATAATAATATAATATAATATAATTAAATCAAATTTAATTATTCATTTAAATCATATTTAAATAATACAAATTAAATATCATATATTTAATTTTGATTAAATCTCATTTAATCATATTTTCTCTTTAACCTATAGTTTTAATGTACATCAAGTGCACATTAAATTTTAACCTATAGTTATCAAAAGTGAATCACATTCATATTCAATATAATATTTGAACTCTTTCAAATATTCAATTCTCTCACATAATTTAATATGAATCATATTCACATTAAATTTATAACATATAGTTCCAAAACTATATATTATATTGTATCAATATACATTAAATGTATTCCCTAATGAATTTGAACATTTCAAATTCAAATGATCTAAGAACCCTTTACAAGCTAGAAGGCGGACCTAATGGACCTACAGATCAGAAGCTCCAACGATACGAGATTGCTCGGTTAATCTCATTAACCTCCCAATCAACATTCGTTAACTGCGGGAACACTCCACTAACGTCCCACAGCTGCACTCTTCTCACTGCAGTTATATTTCTGTGTCCACGGATATTGACCAATAACAGCAAGTCAATCCTTCACGAATGTTCGTAACACCAGTTGGGTTAAATTACCGTTTTACCCCTGGGTTACATCTTGTGCCTTAAGTATCAGCGCTCCTCTAATGAACAATTTGTTTGTGGTCCTACCAACAAAGAGAGTCCCTCTCGGGCCAATGAGAGGGTCGAGCCCTTTGTTCAAGTCAGGAAACACCACTTAAGGGAACATTCCTCTACTTACCCTAGTAGGCGGGAAGGAGTGAATTCCATCTTGCTAAGTTAAGTCCCCACCGCCACTCGATCTTGTCTCCAAGAAGGTAGGCATATTGAGTCGGCGTGACCGCCACTCTCACCCATACTAGTCAAAGGACAATCTCTCGCATGAACAGGAGTAAGTAACTCGCTCGAGATTGAGATCAAGTTGCCTAGGTCATCCTAGTGAAATAGAAACCTAACTAGTCAATTCTGAGTTACAACTAGAGGTTACTATTTCGTGGTCCTGGTCTTATGTAATCTCATTACATAGGATATCCCCACTCACATGTCATCTACACGAACACGTTAGGATCACACGTTGTTTGTATCAAATACAATGTGGGCCACATCCATAGTTTAACGGGGGTAAGGTACCCAAACCTTATCCCCAACTATAGACCCTTTAGGTTATATCTCGAACCGAGATCCCTTTTTGTACATTACATTGATTAAAGATTCATTTAATGACCTTGGATGTTTAGTTTATTGGATTTTGGGTTTTAAATAAAGGCAAACTCGTAGATAACGAACAATAACACTTTATTGAAATAATAACACTTTATTACATTAATTAGAACAAAATTACAAACTACGAGTTTTAGGGCACAAATCCCAACAAACTCTCACTTGAATTAAAACTCTAGTGGGGTACATCATAATCTAAAACAATGGTTACAAGAGATAGAAATAAAATAAACTAGGGCATTCATATACCCCATTACATATCTCCCACTTGCCCTAGATTAGCTTATGTACATATCTCCTAGACCCAGACTTTCCAGGTGACCCTCGAACACATTAGCCGTGAGAGTCTTTGTAAACGGATCAACAATATTGTGCTCCAAAGCGATCTTCGTGACTGTCACATCTCCTCGTTGCACTATTTCTCGTATCAGGTGATACTTCCTCTCGATGTGCTTTCTTCGCTTATGGCTGCGAGGTTCCTTCGAATTGGCTACCGCACCACTGTTGTCACAGTATAAGGTGATGGGAGATTCCATATTTGGAACAACTTTCAAATCAGTAAGGAATTTCCTTAGCCAAACAGCCTCTTTAGCTGCTTCACAAGTAGCGACATACTCAGCCTCCATTGTGGAGTCAGCGATGCATCCTTGCTTGATGCTTCGCCATACTATAGCTCCCCCGTTAAGGGTGAAAACTGATCCCGATGTGGATTTCCGAGAATCCATATCGGTCTGACAATCAGAATCAGTGTATCCAGTAAGGATCAGATCCTTAGACCCATACACAAACATATAGTCTTTCATTCTCCTTAGATACTTGAGGATATTTTTAACTGTTGTCCAGTGGTCTAACCCTGGATTGGACTGGTGCCTACTGACTATTCCCACTGCATAACAAATGTCTGGCCTCGTGCATAGCATAGCATACATTAAGCTACCTACAGTAGAAGCATAGGGAATAGTCTCATATCCTCAACTTCTTGAGGTTTGGGACACTGTTCCCTTGACAGATGAACTCCATGCCTGAAGGGTAATAAGCCCCTCTTGGAATTCGACATCGAATATCTGGACAACATTTTGTCGATATAAGACGCTTGAGACAGTGCTAGCGTTCTGTTCTTGTGATTCCTAAAGATCTGAATCCCAAGAACATACTGCTCCTTTCCCAAATCTTTCATTTGGAATTGGGTCGCCAGCCAATTCTTTATGTCAGTTAGGTATCCTACATCATTCCCAATGAGTAGGATGTCATCCACATAAAGTACTAACAAAGCTACTTTGTCGTTGACGATCCTTTTGTAAACACAAGGCTCGTCAACGTTTTGGTCAAAGCCGTAAGACTTGATAGCAGTATCAAATCTTATATTCCAAGATCTTGATGCTTGTTTCAATCCATAAATGGATCGATTAAGCTTGCAAACTTTTTGCTTCTGACCTTGTGTTATGAACCCTTCGGGCTGAGACATATAGATGCTCTCGTCAAGATTACCATTCAAAAAGGCAGTCTTGACGTCCATTTGCCAAATTTCATAATCATAAAACGCGGCTATGGACAAGAGTATCCTTATAGACTTCAACATAGTAACAGGAGAAAAAGTTTCTTCATAGTCAACTCCTTCCCTTTGGGTAAAACCCTTTGCTACAAGCCTGGCCTTAAAGTCTGTACCTTTCCGGCTGCATCTCTCTTTCTCTTATAGATCCATTTACACCCTACGGGTCTAACCCCTTCAGGTTGGTCTACAAGTTCCCATACTGAATTGAAGTCCATTGACTTCATTTCAAGGTCCATGGCTTTGATCCATTGATCCTTGTCTACGTCATTCATTGCATGTTTATAAGACAATGGATCTTCTACGCCGTCATCAGGTATGACAACTTGAGTTTCAGCTAAACCCAAGTAGCGATCAGGTTGGGAAACAACCCTCCCACTGCGTCGACGCATTCCCAACGATTGAGAAGGACGAGACTGACTTGAGGTGCTGACTCCTCCATCAACTCTTGATGAAGGTCCAGCTTTATCAACAACTCTTGTTGGTTCATGTGTTGCTTCATTTAGTACTAATTTACTACGCGGTTTATGGTTCCTCATGTGATCTTCCTCCAAGAACGTGGCGTTTGTCGATACAATCACCTTATTTTCTTGTGGGTTGTAGAAAAGACCACCTCTCGTTTCTTTGGGATAGCCAACAAATTGGCACAATCTTGAACGAGGTTCCATTTTCTTTGGGTTTGTCACGAGCACGTGTGCCGGACAACCCCAAATCCTGAAGTGTTGTAAACTAGGTTTACGCCCCTTCCAAAGTTCAAAAGGTGTTTCTGAAACACTTTTTGATGGAACACTATTCAAGATTTGAAGCTGCATCTCTCATCGCGTATCCCCAAAACGAGGTAGACAATTGAGCATAGCTCATCATAGAAACGAACCATGTCTAACAAGGTTCTATTTCTCCTTTCGACACACCATTTTGCTGTGGTGTATTAGGTGCAGAGAGTTGAGATTTAATTCCATGTTCTATCATATAGTCCTGGAATCTCAAATCCATGTACTCTCCACCTCGATCTGATCGAAGTGTTTTAATGGTTTTTCCTAATGCATTCCTACTTGAATTTTTATACTCTTTGAACTTTTCAAGAGCTTGGACTTGTGATGCATTAGGTATAGATAACCATACCTCGAATAATCATCTATGAAAGAGATGAAATATCCGTGCCCTCCTCGAGCTTTAACATTCACCGGACCACAAAGATCCGAATGTACAAGTTCTAGGGGCTCTACGGCTCTATAACCTTTTCCAGTAAAAGGTCATTTGGTCATTTTACCTTCCAAGCAAGACTTGCAAGGCGATAAAGAATCATCTTCTAACTTGTTTAGAAGTCCATTCTTAGAAAGTCTCTCAATCCGGTTGAGATTAATATGACCAAGTCTAAGATGCCACAGATAGGTATTATTATTTGGAGAAATTTTTTGCCTTTTATTTTGAGTGATAACATTCTTAAACATCTCATGATTTAAAATTGCTTTGGTTTTATTCGGTTTCAGTACGTATAAGCCATTTTTCAATTTAGCAGAACAAATATTGACACCCTCTTTCAAAATGAACGCTTCATTGATTGAAAAAGAAATAAAATAACCAAGTTCTATTAAACAAGAGATAGAAATTAAGTTCCTTTTAAGCTTAGGAACTATATATAGATTTTTTAAAGAAAGAAATCTATCTCCGAAAAATAACTTGGATTCTCCCACTGCACGAGCTGAGACGACGTCTCCCATTCCAACCCTGAGCATCATCTCACCCTCTTCGAGCTCCTTGAAGGAACTAGTTTCCTGAAATGAAGAGCAAACGTGATTAGTGGCTCCTGAATCAAGTATCTAGGTTAAATCATCATTTTCCACTAAACATGTTTCAAGAACAAGTAAATCTAATTTACCTTTCTTCTCTTTGACCTCAGCAAGGTATTTTGGGCAGTTTCTCTTCTAGTGCCCATCCATGTTGCAGTGGAAACACTTTCCTTTATCCGCAAGCTTGGCTTTTCCCTTGCCTTTATCAGCAGCAGGTGCCTTCCCTTCCCCTCCTATTTTCTTCTTTTGGGTCTTCTTAAGCCCAGAAGAAGAGTTACAGGACTTAGTCCAAGAGGATGAACCCTTGTGGAACCTTCTGGAATGGGCAAACAGATTTGCCTCTCCATCAGCCTGTCCCTTATTCTTCATAAGAGACTGGAAAGTCTGTAGTTCATTAAGGAGAGTAGTCAGGTTATACTCTATCTTGTTCATCACCGCAATGCTGCGGAATTGCAGGAAACTCTTCGGAAGAGATTCCAGGATGAACGATACCTGACTTTGCTCGTCAATGACCGCTTCGTTCATCTCAGCCACGTTGAAGTGGACCATCAGATCAAGAACGTGTTCTCTCATCGATGACCCCTCCTTCATACGGGAGTTATAAACGTATTTAAGGAATTCGTGTCGAATCTGTCCAGACGGTTGTCCAAACATTTCCTGCAGTGAACTCATGATCTCACGAGCTGAGACCATGCCCTCGTGCTTTTTTGCCAGAACTTCAGAAACACTAGCCAAAATGTAGATCTTGGCCTTATCATTGGCCTTGATCCAAGCGGGCCGACGCCTCCCAATGTGATTGAGGAGCGTTACGGCGTAAAATCGAGGACATTCCTCGATTTAGTACGAACCGAAGGTCGTCAACAACGAGAATCGTATTCAAGTTGGACTTCCACGTAGTAAAATTCTCACCGATTAAACTACGCTTTTAAGTAAGGCTATTATTAAGGACGACATGCTGAAAATCCAAAATTGTTCTAATTAGTTATGCTTTTAAACCCATTCTAAAAACCAATCTAATTTAGCAAAATTATTAAAAAACCCTAGTGTTTAAACTAAAACCCATTGTTTAAGTTAAACCTTTAATTTTGCAACGATACTTCAAGGGTTTAGAACAAAAGCCTCAGTCGGGCGGTCAGTCATTCCTCCTTTGAATTGAGACTTTCTCAGTCAATTCCCACTACCAGAACATCTCATGTCCCAATGGTCCTTAGCTACCGTTTATTTGGTCAAGGACTTGTTAACTAACTTAACTCATCTCGTAAATGTGACCCTACCATTTTCAAATCCAATAGGCTCGAGCCAACAGGCTGCTATTAAGAAAGACAACTGTTGGCAAACAACCTAAGAGACCCTATCCATTTCTGGAGTTCACGGTGTTTCGATCCCTATAGTCAGGCCCTCCGTAGGGTTTGGCTGTTTCAGGACAACCTAGCAGGCGGACTATAGAAATCTCACGGTGCGACCTAATGGAGGAGACCGTAGGATACGTTGACACGCGTCCTGCTCCCATTTACTATGGATACTTCCCTCATTCACCTTGGTATTGAACCATGCAAACACATACCGTAGGGGGACGCCCTATTGACGCCGCGTAGCCGAGCATGGAACTCACGGTGTGAACTCTTGAGGACGTAAGAGTAAACTCGATGCGAACATCTCGTTTTCTCCCACTGAAGTTCATAAAATTAGGGTATGGATTTAACTTAGTCGGATTCTGGCTAAAAGAATCTATCTAAGTCTATGCCTATTATAACTATTATAACTAGGTCTTAAAACCTTATGTCTAGGTGAATAAACATTTTAATTACCTAGAGATAAAAGCAGAATCGAGGTTAATTCAACTCAGTTCCGGTCGGGCCTCAGGTAGGAGGTGTTAGTTAGTAGTCACTTAAGTATCCCAAACCTTGATGTAATTTCACCCCAGAGAGTTCCCTTATAACCAAAGTCCTAAAGTCCTACTATATTTTAAACTATTTAAAATATTACGTAAGACTTATTTCTAATCCTATTAGAAATTGAAACTTAGGTCTAAATTAATTTTAAACAATTTAAAACTAATTAAATTTAACCAAAGTTCCTATGTTTGCATGCATTTCTTTATTATAGGTTATGATTTCTAAAACCCCTTTAATTTATAACTTTTATAAATTTTAATAATTAACCTATGATAAAGAAACTATATTATAAATCCAACAATCAATATTCAAATTGGAATTATAAAAGATATTCAACTTCTTGAATCATAAAATTACTTAAACAAAATAACATTTATTTTAATCTAAGTAATTTCATGCTTCATGCAATTTATTTTCCATATAATCTAATTATAACACTTATAATTAATTACTCATGAAAAAAAATTATTCATGCATTCAACCATATTCACATAACATTTATATAAATAAAATGCATGAACATGCTTATCATAAGGTGGGAATAATCTAAATGACATTCACATAGATAAATAGCTGTAAAACCGAAATAATTTGGCCCCTAAAGTGAAAAAAAAATTACATTAATTTATTTCATGAAACCAGTCCAAAAACACCCTGAACCGGCCTTGAACCGCTCGAACCGGACCAAAACCAACGAATTAGCTCGAACAGGTGCTCGCTATCGCTTGAATTGCCTCACGGGCGTTGTAACGCCGCTTCATCATCTCGCGCGCTGCTATATCGGATGGCGTTGTAACGCCGAGGCGCAGCGCTGGTAACGCCGCCGACCCCTTGATCGCGCGTCGATAGGGAACGTTGGCGTTGCGGACGTGTTCTTCTTCAGCTTTAACGCCGCCGCTTTGCTGCAGCCCTTCTTCCACGAACACAGCAGCTTCGTTCTTCAATTTCTCCTTCGATTCTCAACCAAATTGAATGAAACTTGTCCCAAACAACTCGTAACTCAATTACAGACTCAATTTTGCACTTTTTGCCCAAAAACGCAGGGGCCTTTACATACAATTTGATCAAAATCAAAAGTAAACTATGGCAAAAAATTCCTAAAATGAGATTACAAACAAACCAATGCAATTCCCACCAAAATCAATGCAATTTTGTTTCAAAACAAAACAATACAAGCATTGCTCTGATACCAATTGATGGAGATCTGATCTCCTTCAGCAGCGAAAACGTGATTTGGATCGTTAATTTGCTTGAATGTTTTGCTAAAAACAAAAACCAGTACATTGACCCAAAAATACAGAACAAGCATGAATTTCTAATCCTATTAGACATGGATAATAGCATACATGCAAACATGCTGCAAGTTTAACAATTAAACTAAAGGGAAGAAAAAAAATACCTTTGTAGTTTCTAATTCTCTAGCACAGCAACTCCTTGCTTCTAGCTTTTCAGCAATACAACAAAACTTCTCTCTTTTTCTTCAAGA
This sequence comes from Trichosanthes cucumerina, assembly GCA_036507285.1. NCBI lineage: Eukaryota > Viridiplantae > Streptophyta > Magnoliopsida > Cucurbitales > Cucurbitaceae > Trichosanthes > Trichosanthes cucumerina. Next base: position 34,690,279 of record CM071842.1, on the reverse strand, counting down.
AAGACACTACCAATTGGATCACCTCCTATATCTCTGAGTTCTTAAATCTACCTTGGTGGGAAGGTTTCCAACAATTGGAAGAAGAAGGGAATGAGAATGTGAGAGTGAGAGAGAGAGAGTAATTCTCCAATCGCTTATGCAATTCTGTTGATCGATCGATAGTCCTCACACCCCTTCTCCCTGTTAAGCTATCGATAGGGAGAAGGAAGGGGATAGTGGGGAACGTGTCTGAGTGACACGTTCCTTCATTTATTATTATGAAAATAATAATAATAATAATATAATATAATATAATTAAATCAAATTTAATTATTCATTTAAATCATATTTAAATAATACAAATTAAATATCATATATTTAATTTGGATTAAATCTCATTTAATCATATTTCCCCTTTAACCTATAGTTTTAATGTACATCCAGTGCACATTAAATTTTAACCTATAGTTATCAAAAGTGAATCACATTCATATTCAATATAATATTTGAACTCTTTCAAATATTCAATTCTCTCACATAATTTAATATGAATCATATTCACATTAAATTTATAACATATAGGTCCAAAACTATATATTATATTGTATCAATATACATTAAATGTATTCCCTAATGAATTTGAACATTTCAAATTCAAATGATCTAAGAACCCTTTACAAGCTAGAAGGCGGACCTAATGGACCTACAGATCAGAAGCTCCAACGATACGAGATTGCTCGGTTAATCTCATTAACCTCCCAATCAACATTCGTTAACTGCGGGAACACTCCACTAACGTCCCACAGCTGCACTCTTCTCACTGCAGATATATTTCTGTGTCCACGGATATTGACCAATAACAGCAAGTCAATCCTTCACGAATGTTCGTAACACCAGCTGGGTTAAATTACCGTTTTACCCCTGGGTTACATCTTGTGCCTTAAGTATCAGCGCTCCTCTAATGAACAATTTGTTTGTGGTCCTACCAACAAAGAGAGTCCTTCTCGGGCCAATGAGAGGGTCGATCCCTTTGTTCAAGTCCCGGAAACACCACTTAAGGGAACATTCCTCTACTTACCCTAGTAGGCGGGAAGGAGTGAATTCCATCTTGCTAAGTTAAGTCCCCAGCCGCTCACTCGGTCTTGTCTCCAAGAAGGTAGGCATATTGAGTGCGCGAACCGCCACTCTCACCCATACTAGTCAAAGGACAATCTCTCGCGAACAGGAGTTCGTAATCATTTCGAGATTGAGATCAAGTTGCCTAGGTCATCCTAGTGAAATAGAAACCTAACTAGTCAACGGAGTTACAGCTAGAGGTTACTATTTCGTGGTCCGGTCTTATGTAATCTCATTACATAGGATATCTCCACTCACATGTCATCTACACGAACAAGTTAGGATCACAATGTTTGTATCAAATACAATGTGGGCCACATCCATAGTTTAACCAGGGTAAGGTACCCAAACCTTATCCCCTAACTATAGACCCTTTAGGTTATATCTCGAACCGAGATCCCTTTTATGTACATTACATTCAGTTAAAGATTCATTTAACTGCCTTGGATGTTTAGTTTATTGGATTTAGGGTTTTAAATAAAGGCAAACTCGTAGATAACGAACAATAACACTTTATTGAAATAATAACACTTTATTATATTAATTAGAACAAAATTACAAACTACGAGTTTTAGGGCACAAATCCCAACAATAAGTCCCCGTCTAGCTAAAGACGTTAAAGGAAGGCCTTCTTGGGAGGCAACACATGTTTTATGTTATATGTTTTTATGTCTTCTTTCTTTTTATGTTTTCTTTCCTTTCCTAGTTTTTTTTCCTCTAATTTTTATTTTTTTTGGTACATCCAGGTGTATGCCCAAAGGGAGAGCTGCAGACTTGCACCCTTTTGATCTTGAGATCGAAAGGACCTGTAGGAGACTCCTAAGGGAAGGAAGAGCAAAACTTCACACTATGGTTGATCAGGAGTTAATCAATAACCTTAAACCCATCATGGAGTATTTCCAACCTGTGTTTAATTCTGAGCAGGTTGGAATAGTCCATGCCCCCATAAATGCTAATTTTGAACTTAAAATAGGGTTTATACAGATGGTTAGGGAAGGTGCTTTTAGAGGACTAGCCACAGAAGATCCTAATTCACATTTACAAAATTTTCTGAAAATCTGTGATACAATTAAAATGAATGGTATCTCAGCTGATAGTATTCGCTTATGTCTCTTTCCTTTCTCTTTGCAGGGTAGAGCTAAAGAATTGTTAGGGTCTCTCCCACCAGGAAGTATCACTTCTGGGGAGGAGTTAGCCCAAGCCTTCATGACCAAATTCTTTCTACTTGTGAAAGTTGCAAAGTTAAAAACTAAGATAGAAACATTTAGGCAGCAGGAAGGGGAGCAAATATTTGAGGTTTGGGAACGGTACAAGGACATGCTCATGAGATGCCCACAGCATGACTACCCAGATTGGCTCCAGGTACAATTATTCTATAATGGACTGAAAGGTAAGACCAGAATCATTCTGGATGCCACTGCTGGAGGAGCTTTCATGGCAAAGACGGTGCTAGAAGCACGCACCCTCCTAGAGGAAGTGTCAACTGCCAGCTATCAGTGGCCTACAGACAATGACAGATCTAAGCCAGTAGCTGGATTGTATCAACTGGATGAGGTAACCTCACTTAGATCTCATATGACATCCCTCACTCATGCTCTGAATAATTTTGCAGGATCACCCCAAACAGTGATGCCCTCTCAATGCTCCCAATCCAATGGAGATTCTACTTTGGAGCAAATACATTATCTGAACAACAGGAGCAACACTTATGGAGGAAACCAGACTCACAATAACCTTCCAACACATTATAATCCAGGTTTGAGGTATCATGAAAATTTCTCTTATGCTAACAATAAAAATGTGTTGAATCCTCCTACATGGTATGCTTCTACATCTGAGAGGAAACCATCTCTGGAAGAGACAGTGCACTTCTTTATAGCTGAATTCAGAAGTAGGTTCAACCAGCTGGAGAATGTAGTCACCAGTCTATCTGGTATAGTGACTAGTCATGGAGCTGCTGAAGGGAATCGAAGTCCCCGCAGCGGAAGCGATTGCGAATAATCATCTATGATGTAGAAGCATACCATGTAGGAGGATTCAACACATTTTATGATGTAGAAGCTGAAAGAGTCTAGATTAAGAAAACAGAAGAAATTTTGGATCTTGAACACTCTAAGTTGATCAATTTTGTAAAATAAAAAACATGCTCAAAGCTGGAATAACAGAGGGATAGAAAACTCAACTTTGAAGATCAAATTCTCTTCACCCGATGGATGGTTTTCAACCCGAACACTTCGTGGACAACCGTTAGAGTCTTCCCTACTATCCTCAGGCCTTAGAACGGATTGTGGGATCCTAGGTTGAGAGAATTTGGAAGAAAAGACCTCAAAGGTCACTAATTCGGGAATATTGAATTTTCTATAAAAAATCTCACAACATCCCTCAAATCACCATTATATAAAGCTTCAATAAGCTTGAATGGAGTGACAACTCAAGGGTGATGAGGATGCTTTGAGGTGGAGGTGGTTAATTTTGTACAATTTTGAAGATGATGAGGATTAGGCAACTTGTCAAGTTGATTTTCATGAAAAACATGAAAATCTATTTATTTTTCATTTAATTTTAATTCAAAAATCAATATTAAATTGATTTTTAATTAAAATTAATATAATTAATTAAATAATTTAAAATTAATTTAATTAATTTTTAATTTAATTTAATATTAAATATTAAATTAAATAAATTGCCTGATCCCGATCGATTTTCCGAACATGAATCCTTATTCATGCTATAAATAGATCCGATATTTAAATCATATTTAAATATATCCACCTCTTATTAATCATAGTTTAATTCATAATTAAGCTATGATTCGTTAAAAATATCACATATAATTAACGCTTTCTTCCAAACTCGAATTTGAACCATTCAAATTCTTTTCTCTCAAAATGTTATAAGGCTATGTCTGAGCTAGTAAGGAGGACCTAATGGACCTAAAGATCATGAGCTCCAACGATACGAGATTAACCGGCCAAACTCTTTAGCCTACTTAATCAACATTCGTTAACCACCAGGACACTCCACTAAAGCCCAAGCCAGTGCATTCTCTCTCTTTGTAGATATATTTCGTCAACTCGATATAACCATGATTAGTAAGTCGATCCTTCACAGGTCGTTCGTAATTACAGTTGGGTCAAAATTACAGTTTTACCCCTGTAATTACCTCTTGTTCCTTAAGTCCCACTAATCCTCTAATGAACAATTGGTTTGTGGTCCAACCAGAAACCGAATCCTCTCGGGCCAATGAGAGGGTGGGCCCATTGTTCAAGACCCAGTCAAGACTTAAGGGAACAACCTCTCTACTAATCCCTAAAGCGGGTAGAGTGAATTCCATCTTGCGTAACTATGTTTGACTATCTACCCGGTTTTATCCTCGAAATGGGAGGCTTATTGAGTCGGCAGTCTCGAGCCACTCTCACCCATGCAAATCTAAGGATAATCCGAATAAACAGGGGTCCATAGAACGCTCAGGATTAAGATTGAGTTACCTAGGTCATCGTATGAATATAGTCAGTTAAGACATTAAACGGAGTTATAAAGTCTAAGTGACTATTTCATGATCGAAATCTTATGCAAAGTCATTGCATAGGACGCCCCACTCACATGTCTCCACATGAACGATTTAGGATCACATCGTTTGTACTCTACAAAGTGGGTCGCGTCCATAGTGTCCCCGAGGATAAGGTACCCATTTCTATCCTTATATACTATAGATTATTCGCTATAACTTGAACTTGATTCACTTTTATGTCACACATAAAGTTCAAGTATTCATCCCATAGCCAAGGGTTCTTTATTGGATTAAGGTTACACAATACACAACATTCAATAATACTTTTACTGAATAAATATCAATAACAACTTTATTGCAAAATAGAATATACATTCAGTTTACAAAACCACGAGTTTTAGGACATTAAACCCAACAGAAGCATACCATAATCATCTATGATGTAGAAGCATACCATGTAGTGACTAGGTAAATATGCCCATATCTAGAATAATCATCTATAAAAGAGATGAAATATTCATATGCTCCCCTGGCTTTAACATTCATCAGACGACAAAGGTCTGCATGTATAAGCTCTAGAGGATCTTTGGCTCTATAACCTTTTCCACTAAAAGGTCTTTTAGTCATTTTACCTTCTAGGCAGGATTAACATACTGGCAAAGAATTTTTTTTTCTAACTCGTTTAGAAGTTCGTTCTTTATCAATCTCTCAATCCTATTGAGATTAATGTGACTCAATCTTAGATGCCAAAGATGAGTATTTTCTTTAGGAGAAATTACTTCGTGTACTTGCAATTTTGTAAAATTCACTTGTTAAAACTATTTTAACTGAATTAAACCATTTGTAAATAATTCTCAAGAAGAGCAACACATTGTACAATACTTTTCCAATGAAATAAACACTTTATTTAATTGAAAAGTAAAAGAAGTACAATGTTCTCTAAGGTAAGAAATAAGGTTTCTAATAAACCTTTAAGCTACATGTTATCAAATAACAACTTTTCTTTGCCAGATCGTTGCTATTTATCTGCTCCTTTTCCTCTTCTTTTGTATCTTCTTAAGTCCAGAAGTATGGTTGCAGTACTTAGTCCCAGAGGATGAATCCTCCTAAAAACTTTTGGAATGAGCAAACAAATTTGTCTCTCCATTTTGTTGTCTCTTATCATCCACAAGAAACTGATAATTCTGCAGCTCATGTAGTAGAGAAGTCAGATCATTCTCTATGTTGTTCATCGCTGCATTGCTACGGAATTGCTGAAAACTCTTCGGAAGAGATTCTAGGATGAACAAAATCGGACATTTCTCATCTATGACCGCTCCGTTTAATTTCGCTATATTGAAGTGGGCAATAAGATTGAGAACATGTTCTCTCACCGATGTTCCTTCCTTCATACGTGCGTTATAAACGAATTTTAGGGCTTCATGCCGAATTTGTTTGGACAGTTGTCTAGACAAATTTAACACAAAATCTATGATCTCTCAAGCTGAGACCTTGCCCTCCAGCCTTCTGGCTAAAGCATCAGGTATGCTAGCCAGGATATAGGCTTTTGCCTTTTCGTTGGCATTAATCCAGCGGTCATACGCATCCTCAACATCTTGAGATGCATTTTGAGCAGGAAATTGAGGACACTCCTCATTGAGAACAAACTTAAGATCATGTGTAACCAAGATTATGTTGAGTCCATCCCTCCAAGCCACTATGTTCTCTCCGATTAACTTTTTCGCACCCAATAAGGAAATAATAGAGCTAGACATATTGCTGAAAATTTTACAAACAAACTTGTATGATTTTCTTGCTATAACTCTAATCCAATCATGTTTTAGCTAATTATCAAATGATTCCTAGGCCATTTATAATTTGCAATGATACTCCAAAGGTTTAGAATGTATGACACCGAAGGGTAATAAAAAACACTTCTCCTCTGGATCATGACACTCTTGACCAAAACCTAATACCAGAATAACTCTTATTCCTATAGGTTTTAGTTACATTTTTCGATCGGATACATACTGTAACTTATGTACCCTGTGAGTGTAACCCTTTGTCTTTAGATCCCAGTCTCGATCCAATAAAATCTGCCAAAGGAGGACTAGATTGGAAAATAGCCTAAGGAAATCTTTATCCCTTTGTGTATCTCTCGTGTTAGATCCCCATGATCAAGCCCTCAGAAGAGGGATTGTCCGGTCCAGCCAAACTAGCAGGCTGACCATAGTGGTCTAACGGTGTAAACCGACAAAAGAGACCGTAGGTTTTGTTTTCACTAAACCTGTTCCCACTCACTATAAGTACCCTCTCCATTCACCTTGATATTGACTCATACAAACATCATCCGAAGAGGGACGCTCCCGTTTGCACCACGAGGCCAAGTATGAGTCTCACGGTGTGAACTTCCGGGAGATAGGTGGAAAAATATGTATCCCATACACTTTTTCCTCCCACTGAATACTTTAAGTTTATAGGAATCTTTCTTAGGCTAAAACCAGGCTAATGGTTTTATCTAACTCTATCAACATAACTCTTATATTGATAATCAATATAACTCTTATACTGATTTTATCCTAAGTTTGTTAATATAACTCCTTATATTAAACCTAGGATTTCTAGTTTATTAACCCCTTAATAAACCACGACGCCATCTTGTAATCTATAAGACTCTCGATTAAATTTCACTCCCCGGTCGGTTCCCGGTAGGGGTGTTCCAAGTTTCACAGTCGACTTAAATACCCCTGACCTAGACAGAACTTTCCTTAGACAGAGTTCCTCTTTTAATCATAGCTTATAAATTACTTGGTTCCTAATTCTAATCTAATTAGAACTAGATAACCTAAGGTCTATTATTTCCAAGTTCTAAACATTTTAAAACTAATAATTAACCTTAGGTGACATGCATACTATGTTATAGTGCTTGATCATTCATCACATGAATAATAAGACATTCATAGCATATTCATCTCATGAAAAATAATGCATGTCAATGCTGTCCAAACATTAATATAACAACCTTATATTAATTAATCATGCAAACTATATAATATAACTTCTTATATTATAAATGATGCATGAAAATGCTTAACCTAAGGTGGGATTTCTAAAATACAAGCATACACTATGCATGGCAATAATTACACAACAATTGCATAATTAAAATAGCAAAAATTAGACCAATTTTGGCACCCTAGAAATAATTTTAATTAATATAATCCAATTATATTAATTAAAATTAAATATATTAAATATATTAAATATAAAATATTTTTATAATTAATATATATAATAAAAAAACGTTTTCTGCCCGTTGCTCCTCGCGTGAAACGATCCGGCGTTACTAACGCCGCTTTTGTCGTCTTACGCCGAGCGTTGCAACGCGCGCCTCTGTCGCGTGCTTTCTCGCAATAGCAGTGTTGCAACGCCGATGAACAACGTTGCAACGCTGCACACAAACAACACTTTGATTTCTCCAAATCTAGCTCGTTTTCGCTCCGATCTTCTCAGCAATCGCCTTGCCTCGATCGACACGGACTTACAGACTCGATTTACAATTAAATTTGCCCAAAACACCAGGCCCTTACATTGAAAATTGTAAATCTAAGTGCCAAAATTGAAAACATCTAATTTTGCAAAACCGTTCATACATTTCATGCAAAAACAGTAAATCTCACCTTGTTCTTGAAAAAATCCAGAACATAAATCAAGAACGCAATTGGGCTCTGATACCAATTGAAGGGAATCGAAGTCCCCGCAGCGGAAGCGATTGCGAATCATGCGCTCTTGATTTAGTTACAATGATTTATTCGAGAACATAAAACACTAGATTAAGCATATATCATAGAATGGACAACAAGTATTTACCTTTGAAGAACCTTTCTTGAGTGCTCCTCTCTCCCACGATCACGATCTCAAAGAATGAGAACTCCAACGTATGAGAGACACGACCAGGATCTTCTCCGTTGTTCTCTAGAGTGAGGGAGGAAAGTGGGTTCCCTTTAGGAGAGGTGAGGTTTTAGTGAGAGATGTGTGTTTTGGAACTCTTCCAACAACACAACAAGAGAGGGCTTGTAATTCTATGAATAACACTTAACCTAGTTGCATCTCATGCAACCATATATATAGGGGAATTGGATGGAAATGACCATCCTACCCCTCCTTTAATCTCTCTTTAGTATATAGTTTATATATGAATCTAATTCACATTAAAACTATATATTATATCAATTATGTCATATATAATTGATATAACTCCTCATGTATGAAATTGAACACTTCAATTTCACTCCTAACTTTATACCCTCAATATTACCATGTTGAGCCAACGGAGGATCTAATGGACCTACGGATCATGAGCTCCAATGATGTGAGATTAGCCGATCAAACTCTTTGATCCAGCTTAATCAATATTCATTAACTACAAGTCACTCCACTATAGACTTGTAGTTGCACTCTCCTCACTGTAGATATTATTGTGTCCACTGATATAGCCATTACCCATGAGTTGACCCTTAACAGGTTGTTCGTAATCACAGCTGGGTCAAATTACCGTTTTACCCCTCTGATTACCTCTTTGCTCCTTAAGCACCACTGATCCTCTAATGAACAACAAGTCTAAGGTCCGACCTTAGACTCATACCCTCATAGAGGGTGGGGCCCCGTTGTTCAAGACACGGAGTCGATTCTTAAGGGAACAACCTATCTAATTCCTCAAGAGAGGAATGAGTGAATTCCATCTTGCACTGAGCTTAAGTTCCAGCTACCTACGAGGTTACGTCCCCGAGAAGGTAGGCTTATTGAGTCTGGCCATGTGCCACTCTCACCCATCCTAGTCTAAGGACAAACCCCTATAGCAGGAGTTCTTAACTTGCTCAGATTCAGTCGAGTCACTAATGACCATCTATAAATTACTAGTCTTGTCCTCATTAGCGGTGTTGTTAATTTGGTTAGACTAATAATTTGCGATCCGATCTTGTATGAACTCTTCATACGGGATGCCCCCACTCGCATGTCAACTACATGAATGAGTTGGATTACCTCATTTGTACTAATTACAAAGTGGGTCGCATCCATGGTGTTACCAGAATGAGGTTTCCAACCTTATTCTTATACCATAGACTATTTAGGTTATAATCTTGAAATCATCCCAAATAGTGTCCAATACCCTGATTTCAAGATAAATGTTATAATCTTGGAGCTTAGTTTATTGGATTTATAAAAGCAAGACTGTAATCTTATCAAAACAAATAACACTTTATTTAATTGATCAAAATTACACAAGTTTAGGGCATAAATCCCAACAGCTGCAATAAAGATCATTGAGAACCGGATCAGCCAGATGAACACATCACTCCGAGCGCTGTAGGATAGAAAAGAAACACCTTGAGGGAGTATAGTCTAGCTAAATATGTTAAAAAAAGCGCTTCTTGGGAGGCAACCCAAGCCTTACTTATTTTTACTTTCTGTCTTTAGCTTGTTTTAGTTGTTTGTTAGTTCGACGTTTACTTACTAGTTTGTTTGTTTTGCTTTGTAGGTTGTGATGATGTCTTCCTCGTTGAAATCCATGCTCCCGTTCTGAGAAACTCCAACACACATGTTTTGGCTATCCAAGGAATTCCGAAAATAATAAAAATCTCCATAACTCAGGACAGTATTGTTCACTCTTACCCATATACTTGCTTTGTGCTTATTTTTGCAAACATTGGGGACAATGGTTAGTTTAAGTTTGGGGGTGGGATGTTATTGCTATGTTTTGACTGTCCTGAGTATATGCTGAATTGTTGATTGATCTTTTGCATAAGTATAATTATGATAGCCTACGATGAGAATTAATTGAAAGTTTTTTATTCTGCTGAAACTTGAGAGCATGATATGAATTTGAGTTAATTTAAAAATTTTCTTGAGTTTTTCCTGCACTATTATGCACATACCTGTGTTCCTATAGTTTTGAAATGCTTAGAACACAGTTATAAGGCTTAGAAGTTTAATGTCACCTCGATAGGTCTAAGAGCTGATTTGAGAGTTAAACTGCAGGATAGGGTGAATGAGAATATGAAGTGCATGATCTGTATACTATGTGAAGTAGTTTGTTTTTGTTTATTTAAGAAAAAGAATTCGTAAAGGCAAAAAGAGCTACCTTCACTGTGATCAGTTAGGCCACTCATTGAGCAAGTGCTCTAGGTAAGGGTACATGCAGTGGATGTGTGAAAGCTAGTGTCCTTAAACAAAAAAAGAATAAAATAAAAAAATGAGAAAAAAAAGTGATTAAGTGCTGAGTAAAGTTGTTTATTTCTTGAATGTGGGGAGGCTCAAGGATTAGTAATTATGACCAGTGTAGGGGGAAGTTGAATGGAGAGCCTAATAAAGTTGATCCGGGTTTAGTAAAAATAAAGGGAACATAGGCTAATCACACACACAGGTAGGAATACTTAGGAAAAGTTTTAAATTGATTGCTGAAGTGTTATGTTTGAGTGTTACCTGGGATTGCCAAATTTTCTCTTAAATCTTTGAGGCTTGAATCAAACGTATGTATAAGAACAATCTCATATTTAATTCTGTTTTTGCTCGGGACTAGCAAAAGATTAAGTTTGGGGGTGTTAGATAACACACAAAATGTGCTATCCTTAGGCTTAATTATTGCAAGTTTTTTATTGATTTCAGGGCTTTTACGTATTTAAATCACTCAATTTTAGGTTAAGAGCTTAATCATAACAATTGAAGACATTTTGGATCACTCGGGATCGAAACGAGGCTATTTGGAGCTAAAAATAACATCAACTGGAAGTAGAAGGATCAATCCAAGTATGAAGACCCGAGGTGATGGCGTTGCAACGCCGAGCGTGCTGCTTTGAGGCATAGAAGAACCCTGTCGATAGCGTTGTAGTGTTGCCTTGCAGCATCGCAACGCAATCTCGATAAGAAGACCAATAGGAAGACCCGCAGCGAGGGCGTTGCAACGCTGCCTTGCAGCGTCCCAACGCTAGATCGATAGAAACACGCTTGTTAAGGTAGCAGCGTTGCAACGCTGCCGATGCTTTCCATATTTGATATGCGCCTATGGTACAGCGTTGCAACGCTGTACCGAAGATCATTATAAATAGAACATTATGCATTCTTGCAAAGTGAGCCGAATTTGATAGAGAATTCACCCTAATTTCGAAATACACTTTGTGAGAAGAGAAAAGAGCATTCTTGGGAGCCAAAGCATTCATGGAGGTTCGAGATTGGAGACGGGAGCTCGGAGACGAAGGACCGACATCGACATATGCATTCTTGTCATACATAAAGTTCAAGTATACATCCTATAGTCATGTGTTCTTTATTGGATTAGGGTTTCAAAATATACAATTCACTTTATTCAATAACACCTTTACTTAATATATCTTAATAACATGTTTATTGCAAAATAGAATATACATTCAGTTTACAAACCCACAAGTTTTAGGACATAAAACCCAACAAACTCCCACTTGGACTAAAACTCTAGTGGAGTCAAACATGCTAAGCAAGAAAACTGCCCTACTGAACCACCCGTAGTCCTAGACTCTCTAGGTGTCCGTCAAACACTTTAGCCGTGAGGGGCTTTGTAAACGGATCAACAATGTTGTGCTCCGAAGCGATCTGCGTGACGATCACGTCCCCTCATTGCACAATCTCCATAATGAGATTATATTTGTGCTCTATGTGCTTTTCGCGCTTATGGCTTCTAGGTTCTTTAGAATTTGCCACTGCACCACTATTATCACAATAAAGGGTGATAGACAAATTCATATTTGGAACAACTTTCAAATCAACCAAAAACTTTCTAAGTCATTCAACCTCTTTCGCTGCTTCGCAAGCTGCGATATACTTAGGCTCCATGGTGGAGTCAGCAATACAACCTTGCTTTATACTCCTCCATACGATAGTTCCTCCGTTAAGAGTGTAGATTGATCCTATTGTGGATTTCCTCGAATCTACATCCGTCTGAAAATCAGAGTCAGTGTATCCTGCAAGGATCAAATCCTTTGCGCCATACACAAGCATATAGTCCCTCGTTCTCCTTAGATACTTGAGGATATTCTTAACGGCAGTTTAATGATCATATCCAGGATTGGACTGATACCTGTTGATAATTCCCACTGCATAGCAGATGTCAGGTCGAGTACATAGCATGACATATATGAGACTACCGACAGCAGATGCAAAGGGAATGCGTCTCATATCCTCAACTTCTTGAGGTGTCTTAGGACACTGTTCCTTAGACAGATGAATTTCATGTCTGAAAGGTAATAAACCATTCTTGAAATTCTGCATCTTATATCTAATCAACATCTTGTCAATATAAGATGCCTGAGACAACTAGCGTTTTGCTCTTGCGATTCCGAACAATTTGGATTCCAAGGACAAACTGAGGCTCTCCCAAATCTTTCATTTGGAATTGGGTCGCTAGCCATTGCTTAACGCCAACCAGGAATCCTGCATCATTCCTAATGAGCAGGATATCGTCTACGTATAAGACTACGAAAGCTACAATAGTATTGACTATCTTCTTGTAGACACAAGGCTCGTCAATATTCTGTTCAAAGCCATAAGATTTGATCGCAGTATCAAATCTTATATTCCAGGATCTAGTTGCTTGTTTCAATCCATACATGGATCGTTTCAGCTTGCAAACCTTTTGCTCTTGACCCTGAACTATGAACCCCTCTGGTTGATCCATATAGATACTATCTTCAAGATTGTCATTTAGAAAGGTTGTTTTGTCCATTTGCCAAATTTCATAATCATAAAATGTGGCAATGGACAATAGTATTCTAATCGACTTAACCATGGCAACAGGGGAGAAGGTTTCTTCATAGTCCACCCCTTCTCGTTGGGTATAACCCTTTACCACAAGTCTAGCCTTAAAGGTTTGCACCTTACAGGCTTGATCTCGTTTTCTCTTGTAGATCCACTTGCAGCCGATAGGTCTTTCACTATCTGATTGATTTACAAGTTCCCAGACTAAATTGAAGTACATTGACTCCATTTCAAGGTCCATGGTTTTAATCCACTGGTCCTTATCTATATCATTCATTGCTTGTTTATAAGTCAATGGATCCTCAACGCCGTCATCAGGTATGACGACCTGGGTTTTAGTCAAACCCATGTAACGGTCGAGTTGTCTAACATCCGTCCTACTAGGTCGAGGCATTCTCAACTCTTGAGAAGGACCAGCTTGATCAACAACTTTTGTTGATTTATCTGTAGCTTCCCTGAAAATTTCACTCAAGACAATTCTGCTACGAGGCCGATGATCTCTCATGTGGTCTTCCTCTAAAAACGTGACATTTGTCGACACAAGCACCTTGTCCTGTTGAGGATCATAAAACATACCACCTTTGGTTTCCTTGGAGTATCATACAAATAGACATAATTTTGAACGATGTTCTAATTTCTTTGGATTGCACACTAGCACATGTGTCGGACATCCCCAAATTCTGAAGTGACGTAAACTATCTTTACGCCCTTTTCCATAACTCATAGAGTGTGTTTGAAACACTCTTAGAGAGAACCATGTTCAAAATATATGCCACAACTTCTACTCCATATCCCCAAAACAAACTAGGCAGCTGAGCATAGCTCATCATAGATCGAATCATGTCCCTCAAGACAGGACTCACATGGTGGTAAGGAGTTGTCCTCTAACTGACTTAGGAGACCACTCTTAACCAATCTCCCAATCCTATTGAGATTAATGTGACCTAGTTTCAAGTGCCAAAGATAGGTACTTGGAGAAAGCTTCTGCCTTTTATTTTGAGTATCAGTTGTTTTAAACATCTCGGTGTTCAAAATAGCTTTTATCTCTGTTGGTCTTAACACGTATAAGTTGTTTTCAAGTTTAGCAGAACATATTCGTACACCTCTTTTGCAAATGAACGCTTCATTATAATCAAAAGATACTTTATACATATGTTCAAGTAAACAAGAGATAGATACAAGATTTCTTTTGATTCCAGGAACCAAAAATACACTTTCTAATAAAATGCATCTATCTCTAAATAACAACTTCACTGCTCCTACTGCTCTACCTGAGACAACCTCTCCTGTTCCAACCCTGAGAGTTATCTCACTGTCAGCAAGTTGCCTCCAAGAACTAGTTTCTTGAAAAGAAGAGCACACATGGTTAGTGGCTCCTGAATCTAGTATCCAGGCAGAATCATCATGTTGCACTAAACATGTTTCAACAACGAGTAAATCATATTTAACTTGTTTTTCTTTCTCAGCTTTCTTTTCTGCAAGGTACTTTGGGTAGTTTCTCTTCCAGTGCCCGTCTTCACCACAATAGAAACATTTTCCTGTGGCTATAACCTTGCGTATGGGAGCTTTTTCCTTCCCTTTATCCTTCTTCTTCTTCTGCATACCCTTATTCTTACAAAAAGAAGGACCAGACTTAGTTTCTGAAGACGATCCTCTCAGGAACATCCTTGAAGTGACAACGTTTGCCTCCTTCTCTTTTCCCTTTGATTTTATCAGGGACTCGAATGTCTGGAGCTCGTTAAGTAGAGTAGCCAGGTTATACTCTATCTTGTTCATCATCGAATTGGTGCGGAACTAAAGAAAACTCTTCGGAAGAGATTCCATTATAAAGCTGACCTGACTGTTCTCATCAATGACAAGCCCGTTTACCTCCGCCACGTTGAAGTGGACCATCATATTAAGGACATGCTCCCTAACAGAAATTCCCTCCTTCATTCGGGAGTTGTAAACGTACTTGAGAGCATCATAACATACCGACGAGGACGGTTGTCCAAACATGGCCTGTAATGATCCCATGATCTCCTTTGCGGTGATCATGCCCTCATGTTTCTTAGACAACACATCAGATATGCTGGCTAAGATATAGACCCAGGCTTTATCGTTAGCCCTAGTCCATTTGTCAAATGCATCCCGAACTGTTCGGGTTGGTGACGAGTTGGGAGGGAGAGTACATTTCTCCGTTAAGACGAACCTTAGATCATCAATCACAAGTATCGTATTCAAGTTTGATTTCCAAGTTCCAAAGTTATCGTCGTTAAGTTTGTCGGAGGCGAGTAATTGAATAAAAGAGCTCGACATGCTGAAAATAGAGCATATTCTATTAGTGAATTGCTTTTAACCCATAACATGCATCCAATTAAGAATTTAGTAAAAGTAATAATGTACCCATAAATTCATTATTGTTTTTGTAATGATACTTCAGGGAGTCAGAGTAACCGTTACCGAGGGGCAGTCAATCACTCCTTCACTGAACCAAGACATTATTGACTAAATGCTAATACCGGAATAACTCTTATTCCTATAACATTCTAGTTATCGTTACTTTGGTCAAGAATTCACTAACACTTAGTAATTCTCGTAAGTGTGACCCACCATTTTTAGACCTCAGAGGTCGGCCCCAACAATGCTACCGAATTGGAAAGTCAAAGCTGGGAATGGACCTAAGAGACACTATCCATTTTTGGAGTTTGAGTTGTTCCGAATCCCATGTTACATCCCTCCGAATGGATGGTGCTACTACAGGCAACCTGCAGGCGCAACATAGGAATCTCACGGTCCAACCTAATGGAGGAGACCATAGGGTGTGTTGACACATTTCCTTCTCCCACTTACTATAAATACTTTCTTTATTCACCTTGCTCTTGATTTATGCAAACATCATCCGAATGGGGATGTCCTATTGACATACACATATTATTTTCTTACTGGGTGCAGAAAAATTAACCGGAGAGAACATAATGACTTGGAAAAAAAACTTAACACTATTTTGGTAGTAAACGATCTTAAGTTTGTGTTAACTGAGAAGTGTTCTCAGGTGCCAGACTCGAATGCAACACGAAATGTTCATGATGCATATGATCAATGGATCAAGGCTAATGATAAGGCCAAGGTTTATATGCTGGCAAGTATGTCTACATACTAGCCAAGAAGAACGAGGGCATGATGACCGCTAAGGAAATCATGGATTTGTTGTAGGGCATGTTTGGACAACAGTCCATACAGGCCTAGCACAATACCCTCAAGTATATATTCAACTCAAGGATGCCGAAGGGTTCATCTGCTCGGGATCATGTCCTGGACATGATGGTACATTTCAACATCGCGGAGTCGAATGGTGCTTCCATCGATTAATCGAGCCAAGTCAGCTTCATTCTGGAAACTCTTCCAGATAGTTTCTTACAATTTAGAAGTAATGTTGTTATGAAACAAGCTTACTTTTAATCTTACCTCCCTTCTAAATGAACTCCACACCTTTCAATCTTTAATGAAAATTCAGGGACCGAAAGGTGATGTAAATGTTGCCAGTAGGAGTTATCACCGAGGTTCGACCTCTAGAACAAAACCAGTGGCTTCATCTTCTTCTAACCTAAAAGGTAAGAAGAAGAACATGAAAAAGGTTGGTAAAGAGAAACAGGTTGACAAAGCTGCCGCCCAAAAGGGCAAGAAGGTCAAGAAAGTTGCTGAGAAAGGAAAATGTTTTCACTACAACGAGGATGGACACTGGAAACGGAATTGTCCAAAGTACCTGACCGAGAAGAAGAAATAAGGTAAATATGATTTACTTTATATAGAAGCATGTTTAGTGGATAATGATAAAACTGCTTGGATATTTGATTCAGACGCCATTAATCATGTTTGCTCTTCTTTTCAGGGAATTGATTCCTGGCTACAGCTACCGAAAGGAGAAATAACGCTTCGGGTTGAAATGGAGATATCGTCTGAGTTGTAGCAATTGGCACAACGAAGCTTTTGTTCGGCAAAAAATATATGTTGTTAGACAATGTATTAGTGATACCAGGGTTTACTAGAAACCTTATTTCACTTTCTTGGCTCATAGAACAATGCATTTTTGTTTCATTTTCTTTAAATAAAGTGTTTATTTCAAAGAAAGGTGTGGAAATGTGTTCAACTTCATTAGAAAATGGTTTGTATGTTTTGAGAACAAATTCAGTTAAAACTGTTTTGAACACTGAATTATTTAAAACAGCAAACACACAAACTAAGAAACGTAAAATTTCTCCTAAAGAAAATGATCATCTTTGGCATCTTAGGTTGGGTTACATTAACCTTAATAGGATTGAGAGATTGGTAAAGAGTGGACTGCTAAATGAGTTAGAAGAAAATACTTTACCTGTATGTGAATCCTGCCTAGAAGGCAAAATGACTAAAACACCTTTTAGTGGAAAAGGTTATAGAGCCAAAGAAGCTCTTGAGCTCATACATTCAGACCTTTGGGGTCCGATAAATGTTAAACCAGAGAAGGTTATGAATATTTCATCTCTTTTATAGATGATTATTCAAGATTTGGGCATATTTACATAATGCATCATAAGTCTGAAGCACTTGAAAAGTTCAAGGTGTTGGAATGTATGTTCTCATCTCGTGTAGTTTGTAATATTCTAAGTTGTAAATAAATAAGAGTTATTTATTTGAACTTTGTGTCATAAACAAGAGTTATTTATTTGAACTTTGTGTCTTGCATATTTCATAAACTTAATCCAATAAACTAAGCTCTAGGGTCATTGTATTATGAGAGACCCTATAACTTGAACGGTGTGTAATGGACACACAGCGATCACGTTCGAGTTAATGACCCGAACGGTCTACAGTATATGGATAGGGTTGGAGACCTAATCCTGGATACACTGTGGATGCGACCCGCTTTGTATTAGATACAAACAAGGTGATCTGACTCGTTATGTGGTTGACATGCGAGTGGGGGCATCCTGTGCAATGAGATTTTACAAGACCAGACCGTGAATTATTAGACTTGCTGATGTAACACCGTTAACAGTATAGGGATAATAATTTCGTAGTTGACAATTAGTGACTCGACCTTAATCCTGAGTGTGTTACGGACTCATGTCTGCGGTGGTCTTTCCTTTGACTAGTACGAGTGAGGGTGACCACTGTTGCTCGCCCAATATGCATATCTTCTTATTCACATGACCACGTGGCGAGCTGGGAACTCGAGGCAAGAAGGAATTCACTCGTTCCCGACTTAGGAAAACTAGAGGGGTTGATCCCTTAAGTGTTGTCTCCAGGGCTAGAACAACGGGGCCCCACTCTCTCACTGGCCTGAGAGGGTTGTTGTTTATGGTTGGACCATGCAACGTAGTTGTTCATTAGAGGAGCAGTGGGACTTAAGGAGGAAAAGGTAGACATAGGGGTAAAATGGTAATTTGACCCAGCAGTTTCTATGAACAACCTGTGAAGGGTCGACTCATGGGTATTGGTTATATCGATGGACACAACTTGTCCTACAGTGATGAGAGTGCAACTACGGGCTTTAGTGAAGTGTTGTCGTAGATAATGAATGTTGAATAACCGGGTCAAAGAGTTTGACAGGTTAGTCTCGGATCATTGGAGCTTGTCACGTGTAGGTCTATTATGTCCCTCGATTGGCTCAAATTGGAAAAATTGAGGGTTTACAGTTTGGCGTGAATTTGAAGTGTTCAAATTCATTATTTTGGTATTTATGTCATTTATATGAGATATAGATGACATAATATATAGTTTGATGTGAATGAGATTCATAATAAACTATAGTATAATCCTAATTGATTAATTATTGCTAATTGAAGAAATTGAATTTAATGTGATTCAATTTAAAAATCCACAATTATGCAAATGAGATTTGTATAATAAGGTATGAGATACCTTATACTAGGCGATATGCAAATATGATTTGCATATCATATAGTTGTGGTAAAATGGTGATTTAGTGGAGATATTAACTCCACATCTCACCATTATTTAAAGGCTTGGTGAGAAGCTTTTGGTAAGGTTGGTTCTCATTTTTTGGAAATTGAAGTTCCAAGAGACCTCCATTCTCTCTCAACTCTCACTCAATTCTCTCTCAATCTCTCCTCACCCAAAAGTCAAAAAGAGTCCCACCTACTCTCCCTCAACCTCCCGAGAACAACCGAGAAGGCGTTTTGGAAGTGTATTGCAACATTGTTCGAGGTTCGATTCAAGGAGATCGCTGGTTCGAGAGAGATCGTGACCAAAGGAGGAAACCGTTGAAGAAGAGTTCTTCAACAAGTAAGTAACTTGTCTTCCTTACTGTTTTCTTCTTCTTATTTACATGTTTAACCTAGAATTAAAGTAGTTTGTTCGATTTTAAGATAAGAGTTACACAACGGAACAACGACGTTTCACAACGTCTTCAGCTGCGTGAATTCCAAATCCCTTCACAAGGAATTCAAGACTCAAGTTGAAAATCACTCCTTCACTACTCAAAGTAAAAGACAAAGAATTTCTCATAATAATACTTATCTTTGGCATCTTAGACTTGGTCATAAAAATCCTAACCGGATTGAGAGATTATCTAAGAATGGACTTCTAAACAAATTAGAAAATGATTCTTTACCTTCTTGTGAATCTTGCTTGGAAGGTAAAATGACCAAGCGATCTTTTACTGGAAAAGGTTATAGAGCCATAGAGCCCTTAGAGCTTATACATTCAGATCTTTGTAGTCTGGTGAATGTTAAAACTCGTGGAGGGTACGAATATTTCATCTCTTTCATAGAAGATTATTCGAGGTATGGTTATCTATACCTAATTCATCATAAGTCTGAGGCTCTTGAAAAGTTCAAAGAATATAAGGTTGAAGTAGAGAATGCGTTAGGGAAAACCATTAAAACACTTCGATCCGATCAAGGTGGAGAATATATGAATTTGAGATTCCAGGATTATTTGATAGAACATGGAATTAAATCTCAACTCTCAGCACCTAATACCCCACAACAAAATGGTGTGTCAGAAAGGAGAAATAGAACCTTGTTAGACATGGTTCGATCTATGATGAGCTATGCTCAATTGCCTGCCTCGTTTTGGGGTTATGCAGTAGAGTCTACGGTTCAAATCTTGAACACTGTTCCATCAAAGAGTGTTTTCGAAACACCTTTTGAATTATGGAAGGGGCGTAAACCTAGTTTACAACACTTCAGGATTTGGGGTTGTCCGACACACGTGCTGGTGACAAACCCAAAGAAACTGAAACCTCATTTAAGATTATGCCAATTTGTTGGCTATCCCAAAGAAACGAGAGGTGGTCTTTTCTACGACCCATAAGAAAACAAGGTGATTGTATCGACAAACATCACTTTCTTGGAGGAAGATCACATGAGGAACCATAAACCACGCAGTAAACTAGTACTAAATGAAGCTACAAATGAGTCAACAAGAGTTGTTGATCAAGCTGGACATTCATCAAGAGTTGATGAAGAAGCCAACACATCAAGTCAGTCTCGTCCTTCTCAATCATTGAGAATGCCTCGACGCAGTGGGAGGGTTGTTTCCCAACCTGACCGCTACTTGGGTTTAGCTGAAACTCAAGTTGTCATACCTGATGACAGTGTAGAGGATCCATTGTTCTATAAACAGGCAATGAATGACATAGATAAGAACCAATGGATCAAATCCATGGACCTTGAAATGGAGTCAATGTACTTCAATTCAATATGGAAACTTGTAGACCAACCTGAAGGGGTAAGACCCATAAATTGTAAATGGATCTATAAGAGAAAGAGAGATGCAACTGGAAAAGTACAGACCTTTAAGGCTAGACTTGTAGTAAAGGGTTTTACCGAAAGGGAAGGAGTTGACTTTGAGGAAACTTTTTCCTGTTGCTATGCTTAAGTCTATTAGGATACTCTTGTCCATAGCCGCATTTTAACATTATAAGATTTGGCAAATGGACTTTAAGACTGCCTTTTTGAATGGTAATCTTGACGAGAGCATCTATATCTGTAAGCCCCAAGGGTTCATAATCCAAGGTCAGGAGCAAAAAGTTTGAAAGCTCAATCGATCCATTTATGGGTTGAAACAAGCTTCCAGATCTTGGAACATAAGATTTGATACTGCGATCAAGTCTTATGGCTTTGACCAAAACGTTGATGAGCTTTGTGTTTATAAGAGTATCATCAACGACAAGGTAGCTTTCTTAGTACTTTATGTGGATAATATCCTACTCATTGGGAATGATGTAGGATACCTAACTGATATCAAGAATTGGCTGGCGACCCAATTCCAAATGAAAGATTTGGGAAAGGCGCAGTATTTTCTTGGGATTCAGATTTTCAAGAATCGCAAGAACAGAACGCTAGCTCTGTCTTAAGCATCTTATATCGATAAAATGTTGGCCCGATATTTGATGCAGAATTCCAAGAGGGGCTTATGATCCTTCAGGCATGGAGTTCATCTGTCTAAGAAACAATGTCCTAAGACACCTCAAGAAGTTGAGGATATGAGACGTATTCCCTATGCCTCTGCAGTAGGTAGCTTAATGTATGCTATGTTGTGCACGAGGTCAGACATTTGTTATGCAATGGGAATAGTCAGTAGGTACCAATCCAATCCAGGGTTAGACCACTGGACCGCATTTAAAAATATCCTCAAGTATCTTAGGAGAACGAGAGACTATACGCTTGTGTATAGGAATAACGATTTGATCCTTACTTGATACACTGATTTTGATTTTCAGACCGATAAGGATTCTAGGAAATCCATATCGGGATCAGTTTTCACTCTTAACGGGGGAGCTATAATATGGTGAAGCATCAAGCAGGGATGCATCTCTGACTCCACGATGGAGGTTGAGTATGTCGTTGCTTGTGAAGTAGCTAAAGAGGTTGTTTGGCTAAGGAAATTCGTTACTGATTTGTAAGTTGTTCCAAATATGAAATTTTTCATCACCTTATACTGTGACAACAGTGGTGCGGTAGTCAATTCGAAGGAACCTCGCAGCCATAAGCGAGACATGCACATTGAGAGGAAGTATCACCCGATACGAGAAATAGTGCAACGAGGAGTTGTGACAGTCACGAAGATCGCTTCGGAGCACAACATTGTTGATCCATTTACAAGGACTCTCACAGCTAAAGTGTTTGAGGGTCATCTGGAAAGTCTAGGTCTACGAGATATGTACATAGGCTAATCTAGGGCAAGTGGGAGATATGTAATGGGTATATGGATGCCCTAGTTTATTGTATTTGTATCTCTGTAACCACTCTTTTAGATTATGATGTACCCCACTAGAGTTTTAGTTCAAGTGGGAGTTTGTTGGGGGTTGTGCCCTAAAACTCATAGTTTGTAATTTTTGTTCTAATTATTGTAATAAAGTGTTATTATTTTAATAAAGAGTTATCGATTCGTTATTTACGATATTGCCCTTGTTTTAACCCTAAATCCAAGAAACTAAACATCCAAAGCTGTAAAATGTATCTTGAACTGAATGTAGTGTACATATAAAGGATCTCGGTTCAAGATACAACCTAAATGGTCTATAATAAGGGGATGAGGTTTGGGTACATTACCCTGGAACACTATGGATGTGGCCCACTTTGTATATGATACAAACACTGTGATCCTAACGTGTTCGTGTAGATGACATGTGAGTGGAGATATCCTATGTAATGAGATTACATAAGACCTGACCGCGAAATAGTAACTGTTGCATGACATTTATGATATTGCAATACCGCAAGTGTACGGGTCAAGTTTTAGTATAGTGATTTGAGTACAGAGTATCGTCCTCATGAATGAGTTTTCTAGATTAATTAATTACCAAGATACTTTTTCTTAATTTTAGCTAAAGCAACAAAACTTTGATGGATAGTGAAAAGAAAGATAGAAAATAAATGTACAATTGGAGACACGAATATGATAGAATTGAAGGAAGATGATTTCACAAGATAATTCCTTATTTAACACATGCAATGAACTAATATTATGAATTTATAAACAAAAAGTAAATTACTCAAGAAAGTCTCTCGATCTCTCAAGAGCCTCGCACATACAATAAATCCTATAGTCTCCATATAAAATCTAAGCATGCACGACATTAAACAACTTCTTTATGCGTTTCCTTAAGATTTCTAGGTCATTCTCATGCCAGAATTCTAAGAGTTTTGACAACCTTGTTCTAATTTAAGCTTTTTCTCTCGAGTCCACTTAAACCAAAGATATAAATGAAATTAAGAATGAATTGCCAAAAATAAGTAACATAACAAAGTTCAATACATAATCAAATAAATCTAAAACATGCTAATCAAATTCCAACTACAACGTTTAGCTACTCAAAATCACCATAAAAACAAGCTAAAGTCATAGGAAAAGTCTTTAAACTCAATTACAAACTAAAAGAAAGAGAAATAAACTTATGTGTCGAAGTCGGTCCCTCGTTCCCGAGCTCCCGTCACGATCTCGAGTCTCCACAAACGCTTTGGCTCCCAAGGAATGCTCTTTTTTCTCCCCTTAGAGTGTGTATTTCGAAACTAGGGCTAAAAACTACCAAATTAGGCTCCTTTTACAATGAAAACAACATGTTGTATTTATAGGGCTTTTCGGTACGGCGTTGCAACGCCATGACCAGCGTTGCAACGCTGTGCCTGCTGCCAGCCAGCCCACTGCGACCATTTTTGTCATATCCTTTCGCTCGGGTCTCCAAATGACCTCCGATTTGATGCGTTGGAATCGTGATTCGATGTAGAATCTCTCAGTATAATTATTATTTTCAAAATACATCTATATTTTTCTTGGGTCTTCAATTAAGCACACACATGTTCCAAATTGCACCAAAATAGTCTCAAAATACTCAATTCTTGCTTCTCAAGCTCAATTTCCTGAAATTAACCATAAAATACCATGAATGCCCATGTTTTAAGTATAAAAACTAGCTAAAATATAGAAATAAGATAGCAAATTTGCATGCTATCAGTAACCACTAGATGTAACTCCGTTGACTAGCTAGGTTTCTATTTCACTAGGATGACCTAGGCAACTTGATCTCAATCCTGAGCAGGTTACGAACTCCTGTTTGCGAGGGATTGTCCTTTGACTAGTATGGGAGAGAGTGGTCAGATTCGCCGACTCAATATGCCTACCTTTTTGGGACGTCTCAGTGAGCAGCTGGGGACTTAGCCTAGCAAGATGGAGTTCACTCCTTCCCGACTACTAGGGTAAGTAGATGAATGTTCCCTTAAGTGGTGTCTCCAGAACTTGAACAAAGGGTCCGACCCTCTCATTGGCCCGAGAGGGACTTCTGTTTGTTTGTAAGATCACAAACAAATTATTTATTAGAGGAGCACTGGTACTTAAGGTACAAGATGTAACCTAGGGGTAAAATGGTAATTTGACCCAGATGGTGTTACGAACATTCGTGAAGGATTGACTTGCTGTTATTGATCAATATCTGTGGACACAGAAATATATCTGCAGTGAGAAGAGTGCAGCTGCGGGACTTTAGTGGAGTGTTCCCGTAGTTAACGAATTTGATTAGAAGGTTAATGAGATTAACCGAATAATTTCGTATCGTTTGAGCTTCTGATTTATAGGTCCATTAGGTCCACATTCTAGCTCGTAAAGGGTTCTTAGATCGTTTGAATTTGAAATGTTCAAATTCATTAAGGAATAAACATTTATGTATATAGATACGATATAATATAAAGTTTTGAAACTATATATTATAAATTTAATGTGAATGTGATTCATATTAAATTATATGAGAGAATTAAATATTTGAAAGAGTTCAAATATTAATTTAAATGTAAATGTGATTCATATTTGAAAACAATAGGTTAAAATTTAATGTGCATGAGATGTACATTAAACTATAGGATAAAAGGTAAAATGATTAAATGTGATTTAATCATTTAATTAATTGATGTGATATTTAAATTAAATATGATTTAATTTAATTTAATTAATTTATAGTTAATTAATTAATTTTACTCCTCAATTCCCTCTCGATAGGGAGTGAGAAGTTACCCAGAGAACTCTTCTTCTCCTGGTGAGAGGGGGATGATCAATCGATGATTGAACTGTGCAATTAGTGAATTGCTGGAAAACTCAGCAATAACTGTGGAGTTCCTATGATTGAGCCACCGAAAAGGAAGGTGCACCTTGTTGGTATAGGTAGTGACTATCAATTATTTTAAGCCTTTCTCAACTATACTTTCATATCCTCATGGTCAATTTCATGTACCCATTTTCCTCGGGTACCATACTTCATATCCTCAGGATCCCTCTCATTCAGATGTGGTCGGTTCATTCACGTACCCCTCTTCCTCGGGCGTCACATGCCCACCAGCTTCCACCTTGGTTCGTCCTCGAACCACATCTTACTGAGAGAGGTTTCTCTCTGATACCATTTGTAACGCCCCAGACCCAGGATCTCCTGCGACCTGGTTGTGTCAATATATATCATCCATGACTGCTTGTAAGAGTGAAGACTTTTCCCACAAACCAACACAGGTTCTTTCAGCATGTTTTGTCCTCACTTACATGCTCCCTAGGAAAATTCTCAGGAGCTCACCCAACATAGGATTGCTCCAAGCCAAACACGCTTAACTGTGGAGTTCCTATGATTGAGCTACCGAAAAGGAAGGTGCACCTTGTTGGTATAGCTAGTAGCTATCAATTCTTTTAAGTCTTTATCAACTATACTTTCATATCCTCATAGTCAATCTCATGTACCTCTTTTCCTCGGGTACTATACTTCATATTCTCAGGATCTCTCTCATTCAGATGTGGTCGGTTCATTCACGTACCCCTCTTCTTCGGGCGTCACAAATACAACTGGAAAGGTACAAACCTTTTGGGGGATGTTTGGCCCTTGGTTTTGGGTTAAGGTGGTTTTAGGTTTCAAACCCAAAAACATGTTTGGTACAAGGGGTTGAACACAACCCTATGGGTTACTACAGTACAACCCTATGGATTTTGTACCATGTTTTCCACTTCCATTTGTTGTTTTTCATTTTCGACGACCACTTCGACAACAACTCCGATGACAACTTTGACAACAACTTCGACGACTACTCCAGTGATCCGACCAACTTCGATGACAACTCCGACGACCATCAACAACGAAAACTTCGACGATTACACTGACGACCCGACCAACTTCGATGACAACTTCGACAACCACATCGACGATTCGACCAACTTCAATAATAATTCCGACGACCACACTAGCGACCCAACGACTTTAATGACAACTCCGACGATCACTCGATCACTACCGATAACAAAAACTTCGATGATCACACTAGCAACCCAACCACCGCGACGATTACCTTCATCGATAACTACGATGAAAACTCTATAGATTAATTTAACGATCGCCTCTATGACTCAACCACCCCCAACAACTTAAAACTTTGATGCCCCAAACACTGCAACCCTGACTGGTCCGAACCACCGACAACGACCGTTTGACAACCAATTCGACTACTAAGCAACCCATAACCATAGTTGGATAACTTGCCATAGGGAGTCATTTTACTAGAATGTTAGTACTTAATCAACTTGAATTGCATAGAATTCATTGAGGTTCATGTTATTTTATCCCTAACTTGTGAATGTTAGTTAGAAAATCTTGAATTTAAGCATTAGGTTCGAAAAGAATTAATTCTGATGCTTTTATGCTTTAATTTAAGAAATTTGGAGAAATTAGCTACCAAATAATTAAAAATCGAAATTTGAGATTTTTCTTAACTTTTACATATTTAGTTTAATTTACGATTGATAATAATGTATGAGGATTTTTCTGTGTGCAGGAGATGTGTAAAAAATTACAAGAGCCCCTAAGGGTATTTTAGACATTTTACCCAAAGGGCAAAATGGTATTTCTACCCTTACGGGCATTTTTATAATTACCAAACTAGGGCAACATCTCCTTGTGAGAATAGGAAAGAAAATAACAGAAAAAGATGAGGGGGTTGCTGTGAAGAATCGTGAGGGCCAAAAGGAGAGAAATCAAGATCACGATTTTGTTGTAGCATTCGTGGAGGGAGCAGCCGAGAGAGAAGAAAAATCGTTGAGGCCACCTTTGCTGTAGCAATCGTGAAGGGTGAGAGAGCAGAAATCGAGAGGGCCATTTGCTGAGCAATCGAGAGGAAAATTTGAGAGAGTTGTCCTTAGGGCTTTGCTGAAGCATTCAAGAGAGGAGGTGAGTATTCAATTTTGCTACAACAATAGGAGGAAAACCGAGAGGACCATCCTACCTTTTGCTGAAGCAATTGATAGGGAAGAGAAGAGGAGTTGTCGAGAGGTTTGCTGAAGCAAGTGGTGTGAGGTTGCTGATTGTCGAGAGGGTTCTGAAGCAATCGTTGGGAGCTGTCGAGGTTTATTGAAGCAATGCATGGCTGCTGTGAAGGAGGAACCCGAGAAGCCTTTTGCTGAAGTAATTGGTTGAACTGTGCTGAGGGCAACCGAAGAATTGCTGAAGCAAAGTCCACTATTTTCTTACCTGAGTCTGAGGTGTTTTCCTAGGCAATTGTTGAAGCAAATTCAAACCACCTGTTGTGTAAATTGTCCCCTTTCTTTTAGTGTTTTTGCTTATTAATTTCACCAGTTATCACTGCTTTTGTTGGGTTGTTTATACACTAATTAGAGGTTGATTTGCTCATTGTTCTAAGCAGTTTGTGTGGTTGTCTTGAGTTATTTTTTTATATATAACTTCTTGATTAGTGAAAGCATTTTTAAATTAAAGATGTGTGATTCGATTCCTATCATGAACTAATTTGTCTTAGGCAAAGGTTAGGTATGGTTGATGTCGTTGATTGAATTTATGAAATTTTATTGAATTTAACATTGCATGAAAATTAAAATTGGCATTTTTAACTTCTCTAGAATTCATAAACTTGAGAGAGCTAGGGGATTAGAAAACTAAAATTTCATTCTAGGATTTTTGAGTTGTTTAGAGATGATTAACTCACCTAGAACCTTAAATCATGAGCATAATTTAGATCTCAATTGAGAGATTGTAGGTTTTAAAGCTTAGTGATTTTGAAAAAAATCATTTGAACACATGAGTAGGTAAATTTGAGGAATTAATCACATCTTTATTCCAATTAAAGCATGAGAGTTACAACCTAACCGAAGCCTACTTTTTCATTATAGAATCTCAATTTTTGCCCCTTGCCTCTCGTTTGCATTTTTTTTATCTTCACGTTTAATTTCAATTGATTATTGGCATCTTGTTTTAAGTACTTTACCTTTTTGCATCACTAATTGAACGTTTAAATTATTTTCAAATTGCATATATTGCACCAAAATTTTAAAGGATAATTTCTAGGGAACTCACTTACTTAGATTGTGCTAGTCCTCGTGGGATCGATACTTATCTTATCACTTGTTGCACTTGACCGTGTATACTTGCACGTCGTAGAAGTGTCAAAGTCTAGTTCTGCTTTACATTAGTTTAGGACACTCAAAATTTTCGCATCAATAGTTGAAGACCATTTCGACGACCTGACAACCATAGTTGACAACCACCACAAAAATTTGACCGCCAAGCAACCACTGTCGATGACCACTTCAATGACCCGACCACTCTAGCAACCCGATCACCTCGGTGAATACTTCGATGATCACCCCAACCTAACAACCCAACCACCCCAAACCATTGTTTACAACCACTTGGTGACCACTTTAGTGACCTCTCAACAATCCAACAATCATATTTACCACTCTGGCAACGACTCCAGCGACTCAACCACTTGAAACTACTGCCATAACCACCAAACGACCACTTCGATGACATGACCACCTTGATACCACTCCAACGATCCACAACGACCTAACTTAAGGGAATCCGATCCCCATAAGCAGCGAAAACGTGATATAAGATTGTTTTGCATGCTTGTTTTGGTTTATTCTAAATACCAGTACATTGGTAAAATACAGAAAATAAGCAATATTAATCTAATCTAATTAGGCATGGATCTAAACATGCAAACATGCTATAAAAACTTCTTAAACTAAAAGGGAATGAATTAATTAATTACCTTTGAAGTTTTTCAATCACAACAACTTCTTGCTCCAATTGCACAACAACATAACAACACAAGGTTTGCTCTGTTCTTCCTTTTCAACAGGACAACACTGAAAGAGTGTATATTAAGAAAGCGGAAGGAATTTTGGATCTTGAACACTCTATGTTGATCAATTTTACAAAACAAAAAAGCATGCTCAAATCTGGAAAAACAGAGAATAAGAACTCATACCTTTGTAGCTCAAAATTCTCCTAATCCGTGGACAATTTCTTGTCACAAACACTTTGTGAAAAACCTCTAGTGTCTTCCCTACTATCTTCAGGCCTTGGAACAAATTGTGGGATCTTAAATTGAGAGAATTTAGAATAAGAGTGACAAATGGTCAAAACCAAGAATAGAATGAATTTTCTGCGAATTCCATTTATCCTCTTCAATTCATCTTCAATTAAAGGTTCAATAAGCTTTGGGAAGATGCCAGCAAATGTGCGATGAGGGCAGTTCAAGTAAGAGGTGTTGAATTATGGTGAATTTGATAATCAAAGTAGCTTGTTCACCCTTTTAAGTTTGGTCCAATTGAAACTTCAAAATTTATTTGAATTTTCATTTATTTTTAATTCAAAATTAATATAAATTAACTTTAAATTAAAATTAATTTATTAATTTAATTAATTAAATAATTTAATTAATTAATTTTAAATAATTATTTAATTTAATATCAAATATCAAATTAAATAATTGGATCAATCCCGATTTCTTAAATCGACCATTCGAACATGAATCCCTATTCATGTTATAAACCGAACCAATATTTAAATCATATTTAAATATTTCCACATCTTCTTTATTATAGTTTAATTCATAATTAATGTAAACCTGAGATCTCTTCTTGGAGTTTTTTTACAAAAATGGAAAAAGAAAAGAACAAGAAAAAGAAAAAGAAAAAGAAAAGAAAAAGAAAAAGAGAATATGTATGTTTTGAATTTTTTGTAAAAATAAAATAAAGGAAAGAAAAAATTGAAATGAAAAAAAAAATGAAAGTGGAGCACTCCACCGCCTAAGCCCTTTAAAACCCATTTTTTACTCATTTTCTTCTCTGTTTTACAAACACAAAATTGAAGCTTCGTGAAAGAGGGTTGAAGGAAGATGAAGGGAGAAAGTTTTCTGGTTTTTGAGATTGAGGAAGAAAGGAGAAGGATCACTACAAGTTTCCATGGCAGCAAGGTGATCAATTCGGTCCTGTTCTGATTTTCTGATCATTTCGAGATTCACAAGAAGAGGTAAGAGTTGAGATTTGATTTTCTTGAAAGTTAACTCAAATTTGAACAAAATTCGTGAAGGAAGCTCAAGCAAATTCTGAAGCTAAGTTACTTATTTGTTAAGGGGAAGGCAGATGAAAGATTTTGTTGTCAAATCTGAGAACCCTCTGGTTTTTGGGTCGTGCTGATCAGTAGGATTTGAATCAGAAGTTTTAATTTGTATGGTTGTAAAGCTTATTCCATTTCCTACAACTTTCATGAAGAAATCGTGAGTATAAAACGACTCGAAGATGTTTTAAATTTCAGGTCAAGTTTGTGGTGCAGCAGGGAAACGAATCTGGAAACAACATAAGTCTGTTTTTGGGGAAGAAGCTTTTGAGGTATTTTCGAACAAATCCATTGGGAATGTCAATTTCATTTCGTCACATGACTTTTAGAGGGTTCAAAAAGGAAGAATTTGGTATAAAGTACATCATGTTTGGTTAAGTAATGAAGGAGTTATGAATGTTTGAAGTCATGATATGAAATCTATAAAATGATGAAAAATTAAATGGTGTGTTTTTTGTAATTCCAAGGTTTAAATTCATGAGCTCGAGGTTCTAATGCTTAGTTTTGGTTTGTTTGACAGGCCAAGAGGAAATAGGTCGAGTGTATGGGTCAGGGTTCTAGTTCTAACACTGTGAGTGACAAAACAAACTTCGAAAACGATTTATATGCTTGTATCATGCCTATGAAAATACAAGATTTTGCTAGAATAAGATGGTTTCAATGCTGATTGGTTTCAATGCATGGGCACAAACCCCAACAACTTAAGGAGAAAGAAGTAGACATAGGGGTAAAAAGATAATTTGACTCAGTTGTGGCTACGAACAACCTGTGAAGGGTCGACTCACGGGCAATGGTTATATCGATGGACACAACTTGTCCTATAATGATGAGAGTGCAGCTACGGGCTTTAGTGGAGTGTTACCATAGCTAATGAATGTTGAATAACCAGGTCAAAGAGTTTGACAGGTTAATCTTGTATCATTAGAGCTCATAATCTGTAGGTCTATTAGGTCTCTCAGTTGGCTCAAACTTGATAAATTGAGAGTTTACAGTTTGGTGTGAATTTGAAGTGTTCAAATTCATTATTTGTGTATTTATGTCATTTATATGTGATATAGATGACATAATATATAGTTTGACGAGAATGAGATTCAAAATAAACTATAGTATAGCCTAATTGATTAATTAGTGCTAATTGGAGAAATTGAATTGAGATAAATTAAATTAAATGTGATTCAATTTAAAATTCCACAATTATGCAAATGAGATTTGTATAATAAGATATGAGATACCTTATATTATGTGATATGCAAATATGATTTGCATATCATATGGTTGTGGTAAAATGGTGATTTGGTGGAGGTTTTAACTCCACCACACACCAATATATAAAGGGCTTGCAAGAAACCTTTGAGGTGACTTTTGCCATTTTTTGGATTTTCATCCAAGAGAGCAAGTCTAATTCTCTCTCAAAAGTTCTCTCTCCATTCCTCTAGATTTCTCTCTAAACCCAAAACCAAACGGAGTCCTACAACTCTCCATCAAACTCTCGAGAACAACCGAGAAGACCCTTTGGAAGTGTCTTGCCATTCAGTTTGAGGATCGAGTTCGTAGAGATCGTTGGTTCGAGAGGGATCAAGATCGAGAAGGAGAAAACGCTGAAGAAGAGTTGTTCAAGAGGGTAGTACCTATTTTTTTCTTCTAAATATTATGCATGTTTAGCCTAGAATTTATGTGATAAGTTCAATTTTAAGAAAGGAATTGCACAACGAAACAACGTCGTTTCACAACGTTTTCCGCTTCAGGAATTCCAATCCCTTCAAATATAACACTCTGTACCCAATGTAAAGGGAGCCAAATTTGATAGTTTTTAGCCCTAATTTTGAAATACACGCTCTAAGGGGAGAAAGAAAAGCATTCCTTGGGAGCCAAAGTGTTTGTGGAGGCTTGAGATCGTGACGGGAGCTCGGGATCGAGGGATCGACATCAACACATAAGTTTTATTTCTTTTCCTTTTAGTTTGTAACTTAGTTTAAAGACTATCACACAACTTTAGCTTATTTTTATGGTGATTTTGAGTGGCTAAACGTTGTAGTTAGGATTTGATTAGCATGTTTTAGACTTATTTGCTTATGTACTAAACTATGTTTTGATATTTATTTTTGGCAATTCGTTCTTAAATTCTTTGATCTTGTTGTTTTAAGTGGACTTGAGAGAAAGAAACTTAGATTAGAGCTTAAGAAATCTGGCATGAGAATGCCCTGGAATTCTTTGGGAAACATATAAAGAATTTACTCAATGTCGTGCATGCTTTTAAAATTCATAAAGAAACTTTAGGATTTATCGTGTGTGTGAGGCTCACCATGGGTCGAGAGATTCTTTTGAGTATATTCAGTTCTTGTTTATAAATTCATAACATTAGTTCATTGCATGTGTTAGATAAGGTTGTAACTTGTGAAATCAATTTCCTCCAATTATATCATATTCGTGTCTCCAATTGTTTCTTTATCTCTCTATTTTTATTTTTATTATTTATCCAATTTTTGTTAGTTTAGCTAAAATCGAGAATTAGTATCTTGGTAATTAATTAATCTAGAAACTCATTCTTGAGGACGATACTCTGTACTCAAATCACTATATTAAAACTTGACACGTACACTTGTGGTATTGCAATATAATTTTACGCAACAAGTTTTCGGCGTCGTTGCCAGGGAATGACGATTACTTAGATTGATTAATATTGTTGGGATGTATGTACTCATCTCGTGTAGTTTGTAATATTTTAAAGTTGAAATAAATAAGAGTTATTTTTTCAATGTTTTGTGTCTCGCATATTTCATAAACTTAATCCAATAAACTAAGCTTCAGGGTTATTGTATTATGAGAGAACTAGAACTTGAACGGTGTGTAGTGGACACACAGGTAGGATCACGTTCGAGTAAATGATCCGAACGGTCTACACTATACGGATAAGGTTGGAGACCTAATCTTGGATATGTTGTGGATGTGACCCGCTTTGTATTAGATACAAACGAGGTGATCTAGCTCGTTCATGTGGTTGACATGCGAGTGGAGGCATCCTGTGCAATGAGATTGTACAAGACCGGACCGTGAATTATTAGACTTACTGATGTAACACCGTTGACAGTATAGGACTAATAAATTCGTAGATGACCATTAGTGACTCGACCTTAATCTTGAGCGTGTTACGGACTCCTGTCTGCGGGGGTCTATCCTTTGACTAGTACGGGTGAGGGTGGCCACAGTTTCTCGCCCAATATGCCTATCTTCTCAGGGACAGGACCACGTGGGGACTGGAAACTTGACTACGCGAGATGGAATTCACTCGTTCCCGAATTAGGAAACTAGAGGGGTTGTTCCCTTAAGTGCTGACTCTAGGGCTTGAACAACGGGGCCCCACCCATTCACTTACCCGAGAGAGTTGTTGTTTATGGTTGGACCATGCAACGTAGTTGTTCATTAGAAGAGCAGTGGGACTTATGGAGCAAGAGGTAGACACAGGGGTAAAACGGTAATTTGACCCAACAGTGTCTACGAACACTCTGTGAAGGGTCGACTCACGGGCATTGGTTATATCGATGGACACAACTTGTCCTACAGTGATGAGAGTGCAGCTACGGGCTTTAGTGTAGTGTTACCGTAGCTAATGAATGTTGAATAACCGGGTTAAAGAGTTTGACAGGTTAGTCTGGATCATTGGAGCTCGTCATCTGTAGGTCCATTAGGTCTCTCGGTTGGCTCAAATTGGACAAATTGAGGGTTTATAGTTTGGTGTGAATTTGAACTGTTCAAATTCATTATTTGGGTATTTATATCATTTATATGTGATATAGATGACATAATATATAGTTTGATGTGATAGAGATTCATAATAAACTATAGTATAGCCTAATTGATTAATTAGTCCTAATTGGAGAAATTGAATTGAGAGAAATTAAATTGAATGTGATTCAATTTAAAAATTCCACAATTATGCAAATGAGATTTGTATAATAAGGTGTGAGATACCTTATATTATGTGATATGCAAATATGATTTGCATATATAATAGTTGTGGTAAAATTGTGATTTGGTGGAGGTTTTAACTCCACCACACACTAGTATTTAAAGGCTTTGCAAGAAGCTTTTGGTAAGCCATTTTGCCATTTTTTTTTTATTTTTCATCCAAAGAGAGCAAGACAATTCTCTCTCAAACTCTCTCAATTCTCTCTCAAACTCTCCTCACCCAAAACCAAAGGGAGTCCCACTTACTCTCCCTCAATCTCCCGAGAACAACCGAGAAGACCCTTTGGAGGTGTCTCACTATTCGGTTCGAGGATCAAGTTCGTAGAGATCGTTTGTTCGAGAGGGTTCGAGATCGTGACCGGAGGAGGAAAGCTTTGAAGAAGAGTTCTTCAACAAGTAAGTAACAAGTTACTTTCTGTTTTTCCTTCTCTAATTGCATGTTTAGCCTAGGAATCTATGAGATAGGTTCGATTTTAAGATACGTTTTACACAACGAAACAACGACGTTTCACAACGTCTTCCGCTGCGGGAATTCCTAATCCCTTCAAATATTAGGAGAAAATTCGAGATTTTAGACTAAAGTTGTTTTTTCCTTTTTTGTTTTATTTATTTATTTTTTTATTTCCTTTTCTGTTTTTTCCTTATTTGTTTTTTTTCCTTATTTGTTTTTTTTCCTTTTTTGTCTTTTTTCTTTTTATGTTTTTTCCTTACTTGTGTTTTTTCCTTACTTTTTTTCCTTAATTGTTGTTTTTTCTTTTTTTCTTTTTTGTTTCTTTTTTTCTTTTTTTTTCTTATTTGGTTTTTCCTTATTTTATTTTTCTTTTCCTTATTTTTCTTTTCCTTTTTTATTTTTTCTTCCTTTTGTTTTTTCCTTATTTGTTGTTTTTCCTTATTCGTTGTTTTTCCTTATTTTTTCTCTTTGTGTTTTCTTTTCCTTTTTTATTTTTTTCTTATTTGTTGTTTTTCATTATTTATTTTTTTCTTTTGTGTTGTTTTTCCTTTTTTGTTACTTTCTTTTTTTGTTTTTTTCTCCTTATTTGTTTTTGTATTTTGTTTTTGTCTTAATTTAGTCTTGTGTGTTTTTCGAGTCTTTGTCTCCTTTTTTGGTTGTGTTTATTTTATGTGAAAGTTTAGATTTTAATTGTTGTGATTTAAAGTATGACTTTTCATGATTTTAATTCTTCACCAATGTACTATCCTTCTCAGGTCCCTTGGTATGTGAATCATAATTTCTCTGGATACCAAATGTCCAATCCTTACCATTCTGAATTTATGATTTATGAAAATTCTTTTGATGCTAATCATATAGGCACTTGGAATCAAAATTTTTCCTACCCCAACCAATCTATAGAAAACTCTTATCTTGTAGATTTATTAATGGAATATACTTTGGAGTTGAGGGTTAAAAATTTGTGTCATGCTAAATTAGAAAGGTTGGATAGGTTAGAAGCTAAAGTTGTAGAACTTTGGGCAATAATACATGAAAGGACTCATCATCTTAATCAACTGGTAGAATCCCTTAAGGCCCTACATGAGCAAATTCCTATTCTTGCCACTGAAGAAGAACAACCTAGGAGGACTTATGCATATGATAGTGAGGATAAGTTGGAGGAGACTGAAACACTCCAAAAATAGGTTTGTGAGGTAGAGAATGGTAATGTAATCACTTCCACAGAAGAAATCCAGGTGATAGAGCTCGAGGCTGAAAAGTCTCTCCTCCCTTTATCTCCAACAATTTCTTTAATCTTAATAACAACTTTTTCTATGCTCATGAGTCTTGTTTTGAATTTTGTTCTTTTATTTCGATAAACAAAAATAACAAAAATATTTATCTTTCAGGTGCCCAAGAAAAAAAGATAGTGTTTTAGACTTAGAAGACTATATTGACTCAAGGAAGAAGGACCCGAAGAAATACGAGCAATTTTACGTGCCTTGATGCCAATCATGGGTGCAGTCTAGCTAAAGACATTAAAGAAAGTGCTTCTTGGGAGGCAACCCAAGCTTTACATTTCTTTTATTTCTGTTTTCTATTTTCTATTTTTAATTTGCTTTGTTTGTTTGTTTGTTCAGTTCTTATTTTGTTTTGTTTTGTTCTGTTTTGTTAGGTTGTGGTCAATGTCTTCCCTCGTGAAATCCATGCTCCGTTCTGCAGTACTTCATCTCACGTGATTTGGTCATCTAAGGAATTCAAAAAAAATAAAGATCTCCATTACTCAGGAAAGTATTGTTCACTCCTACCCTTCTTACTTTCTTTGAGCTTATTTTGCAAACATTAGGGACAATGTTTAGTTTAAGTTTTTGGGTGGGATGTTGTTGATCTGTTGTGACTGTCCTGAGTATGTGTTGAATTGTTGATTGATTTTATGCATAAGTATGATTAGGATGGCCTAGGATGAGATTTAATTGAAAAATTCTTGTGATTCTGCTGAAACTTGAGAGCATGTTATGAGTTCGAGTTAATTTAAAAATTTTCTTGAGTTTTTCCTGCACTATTATGCACATAGCCTGTGTTTTTGTAGTTTTGAAATGCTTAAAATAAAGTTATTAGGCTTAGAAGTTTGATGTGACCTCCATAGGTCTAAGAACTTATTTGAGAGTTAAACTGCAGGACAGGGTGAATGACAATACAAAGTGCATGATCTGTAAAATATGTGCATTATATGAAAGAGTTTTGTTTTGTTTCTGTTGTTTTGTTTGCTAAAGAAAAAAATCGTGAGTACAAAAAGAGCTACCTTCACTATGATCAGTTAGACCACTCATTGAGCGAGTGCTCTGGGTAAGGGTCCCTACAGTGGATGTGCGAAAACTAGTGTCCTTGCACAAAAAAAAAAGAAGAAAATAGAAAAATTGACTTAAAAAAAAGTGATTGGTACTAAGTAAAGTTGTTTATTTCTTGAATGTAGGGAGACTCAAGGATAAGAAATTATGACCAGTGTAGGGGGAAGTTGAATGGAGAACCTAATAAAGTTGTTCAGAACTTAATAAAGATTAAAGGAACGAAGGCTAATCACACACACACGTAGGAACACTTAGGAAAAGTTTTAAGTTGATTGTTGAAGTATCATGTTTAATTGTTTCCTGTGATTGCTGAAATTTCCTTTTAAGTCTATGAGGCTTGAGTCTGATATATGCCTAAGAAAGATCTTATAGTTTAATTCTGTTTTGCTCGGGACTAGCAAAAGCTTATGTGTGAGAGTATTTGATAGCATGCAGATATGTTATCTTATTTGATAAGAAAACCCTAGCGAATTGGAATTAGGAACCCTTTGGTTATGTGAACCCCTAATTCTCAAACACTAAAACCCCCAAATCGATTCGATTCAATCCCAAGGAAAAGGACTAGATGTGGATTATCTTATGATCGAAGACCAAGAGGTAAGGAAACTAGTTCCTCACTCAAGGATGAAACACTCCACAAGCAAGTTGATCAAACCTACTTGAATGCTCCTTGCTTGCAACCCTAAACTCAAGAATTGCAAAGGTGATGATCGCTCTGCATCAAATCACACAAATTTCATTCATCTAAAAAAACTCTTTTGTACAACCTAATGGCCAAGCTTTAAATAGCTTCCCAAAACCCTAAATGTCATATCATGACAAATGACAAAAATACCCCTACTTAAAATGTCATAAAAAAGATAAAATTGGAAAAATAATAGAATTGTATAAAAATTAGAAAATAACAATTTGATGCCCTGGTGGTTCATATCATCCTCTCCTTTTTTTGAAGGATTCGTCCTCGAATTCAAATCAATTCCTTGTAAAGCGGTCTTAAAATCATGAGAAGAAAATGGTGTGACTCTTCTTGGGTTTCTCTTGAATGGTCTCCCTGGTAAATCAACATCATAAGCATGAAATGTCAATGACCCATCTTCTCTTGGATTCCATTTCTTTTGGAAAGAATGATGGTTCTTCCAGTTCACATATAGTTTGCAACCATAGAAAGAATTTGGACTAATCTTTGAGTTTTGATTCATGTCCAATGCTTTAACAACCTGCAAAAACTCAAAAGAAAAACTGGCAAACATGGTTGAAGCTCACTTGTTAGAAAACAATCTCTTTTATCAAGTTCAAAAATGTTTTGTTTTGAAATCAAGAAAGATTTGTCCTCACAAGTTCTTAAAGGCACATTCTTAGCCTTTCTCTCATTTTTATCTCTAGACCGAGCATTACTCACTTGTTTTTCTCTCTCATTTGTGTTTTCACATTTTTCTTCTTCATAAATTTCTATTATTGCTTTTTCCTCGGTCTCATGCCTTTTGTTTTCCAACTCACACACATCAAGTTTTACTTCTCTTGGAAGCATTGATACAAGAGTAGGATCACATGTTACTTCGTGATTGAATGTACTAACAGTGTTATCACAAAATAATTGAGTTTCAAGCTCACTATCATCTACTTTCGCTCTCCCACTACCATCAACACAATATGCTTCTCGAGAAACAAGTGGCACAACACTAGTAGTAAGAGTACAGTCATGTGATTCCTTGCTATCTAATGACCTACTAGGCAAAATATCATTATTATGCATATGTACAACATTGATAAACTTCTCTTTTCTACATTCTACCTTATCAAAATGCTCATACATGGTAGGTAAACTAACCTTTGTCACAAATGTATTGGTATTGGAGGTAGTCGTAGATTTAGTGTGCCTTAAAGATCTCCGTTGGAGTTGCCTTTCTATTTTGATGGCAATATCCACCATCTCTTCCAGAACCTCACAAGGTTGAATTTCTTCTCATTCAACAATCATCTTGGCAATATTCTTATTAAGTCCTTGGTAGAATCGATCCATGGTAGCTTCCTCATCCTCATCCAAGTTAATTTCCTCAATTAATAGGAGCATCTCTTCATAATACTTTTCCACGTTTTTGCTCCCTTGTCTTAAAGTTTGCAATTTGTGGAAAGACTTAGGAACAAAACGC
This sequence comes from Trichosanthes cucumerina, assembly GCA_036507285.1. Classification (NCBI taxonomy): domain Eukaryota; kingdom Viridiplantae; phylum Streptophyta; class Magnoliopsida; order Cucurbitales; family Cucurbitaceae; genus Trichosanthes; species Trichosanthes cucumerina. The sequence goes on along the minus strand of CM071842.1, from coordinate 34,650,648 downwards.
TTCCTCATTAGAAGTTTGATTTCTTTCCATGAGGGTATTGCATAATCTCCATTTTTTCTCCTTTTCGACACCAAAATGTTCCACCATGTTAGGGCATAATCTGCAAATGAAGATATGATAAATTTTACCTTTTCATTTTCACTATAGTGGTGATGATTAAATATGGCATCAATTTCCTCCTCCCAATAAAGGTACTCCTCTGGATTGCAAATACTCCCAAAGAACACTGAAGGCTTATTTCGATCAACATTATAGTCATTCCTTAGAGATCTCCTTTGTGCATACATGACTGCAAGAAGATGTTAGCATAAAGAAAATTGGACCTCACAATTCACTCCCTCGCGTGCTTCACTCAATAGATGGAAATCACTCGTGTTTACTCTCTTTAATGTAAGCTCTCTCTCACACAAAAATATGGACTCTCTCTCAAAGATAGGGTGATGAGCCAAAACTTTGCAACCAAGATCAGAGAAGAAAGTTAGAAACAAACCAAGCAAGAATGATTGCAAAGTGTCAAACTCAAGTAAAGAATAGTAGAATATAAAAAAAAATGAAAACTAGAAATCAAGAACCTAATGTTCAAGATCCAACAAACTAAGAAATGAAATAACAAAAACAAGATATCTAGAATCAAGAATTTAAGATTCAAGATTCAATGAATTATGTAAGATGAACAAAGAAAGGCAAACAACTAAATAATTTTTTTTTTTTAAGTACTGAACTACTTGCAAGTGTTTAGAATTAAGATAAGCGCTGCAAACAAGCAAGAGTTTATGCACAAATTCACAAAATAACCCTAAACAACAAAAATACCTTCTTTGATCACAATGTCAAAAACTATAGGGACTATGGTTTATGATAGGGGTAAATTGGTAAATTTGGTAAAAATAGTTAGAGCTCTTAAAATTGAGTGAAATTTAATACACTCAAAGCTAAATGTATCAAAATCATGTGAACAAAAATTGGGCTTAAAAGAAAGAATTTTAGATAACAAAAAGCTAAGAAAGAAAAGTTGTTGCAGAAAAGAAATTGGGCTGCTGTAGAATCAAATTGGCTTGACCGGTTCAGTATCTTTCGGTCCGGTTCTTTCGGCGAAAATTTTTGAGATTTTATTTTACCCACAAAAGAACGAGTATATAAAATTTGGGCTTAAAATATGATCGTTTGTTCTCGGTAAAAATTATTCAAATCAGATAGATAAGATTTTCCAGATTTTCCAGATTTGAACAGTATGAACACAAACGATTTTACTTCGACTTTTTCCAGAATCAGTATTTTTTCTTCAAAAAACTTAAGTCGATTTGATTCACTTTAGGCACTGGAATCAATCGATTTGGAGTCTTGAACAGTAAACTAAAAATAGGCCAAATCAGAACAATTACACGTAGATGTGCGTGAGAAAAATTCTCAAAGAACAAATTTCTAAGAAAATAGGTATGCTTTTGGAATCTACTCTCTGAATTTTGAATAAAAAGGCTTATGTTTAAAGTTTTCTCCAAATATGATCAAATAAAATATAATTGCTTCAAAAGATTATGCATGAATAGATCATAAACAATTATTTGTTTAGAAAGATGAAGCACATAGATCAAATTGCAAGTAATTTTTTTTTTTAAATAAACGAGACAAGAATTTTGGAAACAAAAATTCAGAATATAGATGAGAGAAAAAAAAAAGAATGATAGATCCGATCTAGAGCCAAAGCTCTGATACCAAATGATAAGAAAACCCTAACGAATTGGAATTAGGAACCCTTTGGTTATGTGAACCCCTAATTCTCAAACACTAAAACCCCCAAATCGATTCGATTCAATCCCAAGGAAAAGGACTAGATGTGGATTACCTTATGATCGAAGACCAAGAGGTAAGGAAACTAGTTCCTCACTCAATGATGGAACACTCCACAAGCAAGTTGATCAAACCTACTTGAATGTTTCTAGCTTGCAACCCTAAACTCAAGAATTGCAAAGGTGATGGTGGCTCTGCATCAAATCACACAAATTCCATTCATCCAAAAAAACTCTCTTGTACAACCTAATGGCCAAGCTTTAAACAGCTTCCCAAAACCCTAAATGCCATATCATGACAAATGACAAAAATACCCCTACTTAAAATGTCATAAAAAGGATAAAATTGAAAAAATAATAGAATTATATAAAAATTAGAAAATAACAATTTGATGCCTTGGTGGTTCATATCATTATTTCTTATATTTTAGCTAGTTTTTATAGTTAAAACATGGGCTTTCATGGCATTTTATGGTTAACTTCAGGAAACTGAGCTTGAGAAGCAAAAATAGAGTGTTTTGAGACTATTTTGGTGCAATTTAGAACATGTGTACGCTTAATTAAATACCCAAGAAAAATCTAGATGTATTTTGAGTATAAGAAATATATTTATAGATTCTACAGAATCACGATTCCAACGCATCAAACCGGAGGTCATTCGGATACCCGAGCGAAAATATATGACAAAAATGGTTACAGTGGGCTGGCTGGTAGCAAGCACAGCGTTGCAACGCCATGCCCAGCGTTGCAACGTCGTGTCGAGGTGTAGTATAAATATAACACTTTGTACCCAATGTAAATGAAGCCGAATTTGATAGTTTTTAGTGATAAGCGTCGAACTTGTTAGTTTAACAAAGCTAGAGGTCCTTCTAGAATCTTTGCAAACTTTACGAACAAGGCTAACTTAACGAATTGATTCCAATCAAGAGTTTAGTTAGAGAATGAATCACTCTTAGATCAAACTTAGAATAAGGATGGTCACTCCTAGATCCTAAGACGACTCACTTCAGAATTAGCTTGATCGGGGCTAATCCAATGAATCGGTTAAACATCAAACCTAAAGCAAGATTTGAAAGAAAGTTAACACCAAATGGGGCTAAACAAAACACAAGTTTTTTTCATAAAGGTTCTCCCTTTTCCATGCCAATACAAGCCTTTAAATAGGCCAAAATGGTCGTGCAAAGCACCAAAGACCAAAAGTCTTCAATAAGCATTAAATGAAAAAATGAAGAAAAATTGACCTAGGAATTTAAAACTTGATTGCAGAACGTTTGAGAGCTCTAAATATGGAACAAAAAACATAGAAATGCTTTAAATGGTCTTAATTATCTACTGTAGGATCCGCCATGCATGACTATTTCGTTTGACGAGCCTTGACATCACGAAATCCCAAGAGGTGCAATATGGATGACCACACATTCACATTTTCTCGCACACTTTTTTTGTCCTCCGTGACATCTTTCAAACTAGACAACTTTTCCCGTGCCATCTTCACTCGATTCTCATCTTGACTTGTTGTACTAACATTATAAAGAATTTTGGGCTCAAAAATCTTGGTCTCTCCTTGTGCATTCACGAACTTTTGGAGATGCAATGTGAAAGCCTCTTGAATCTTCTTGGCCTTGCTCCTTGTTATTGCTCCTTCAGGTACATGCAATGGATCAATGGTTTGATTCACATCATCCCCCCTTTCTTTAAAAGGATTTGTCCTCAAATCAACGTCTTCATTTCCTACATCAAAAGGAGTTAAATCAGCCACATTAAAAGTAGAACTTACATTGTACTCACCTCGGAGTTCTAGTTTGTATGCATTGTCATTGATCCGCTCTAATACTTGAAATGGACCATCTCCCCTTGGTTGAAGTTTAGACTTCCTTTGATCCGGAAACCTTTCCTTTCGTAGATGAACCCAAACCCATTCACCCGGCTTAAAAATCAATTTCTTTCTCCCATGGTTCTTTTGAGTCACTAGCTTTTGATTCTTCTTTTCAATCTTTTCCTTGACTTCTTTGTGCAGATTTTTGATGTATTCGGCTTTAGAAACAACTCCATCACTAGAAAACATATTAGGTGGTAAAGGTGATAAATCTAGAGGAGTTAAGGGATTAAATCCATACACAACCTCAAAAGGTGAATAGTGAGTGGTTCTATGTATCGCTCTATTGTATGCAAACTCCACAAAAGGTAGAGTCTCTTCCCAAGACTTAAGATTCTTAGAAATTAGCAATCTAAGTAATGCCCCTAAAGTTCTATTAACCACCTCGGTTTGTCCATCGGTTTGGGGGTGACAAGTTGTAGAAAACAAAAGCTTAGCTCCCAATTTACCCCACAAAACTTTCCAAAAATGACTTAAAAATTTGGCATCTCTATCACTTACAATGGTTTTTGGAATGCCATGCAATCTAACCACTTCCCTAAAGAATAAATTAGCTATATTAGTTGCATCATCTGTTTTGTTACATGGAATGAAATGTGCCATTTTACTAAACATATCAACCACCACAAAAATGCTATCATGATGTCTCCTAGTCTTTGGCAATCCTAGAACAAAATCCATGTTAATGTCAACCCACGGTTCACTAGGAACATCTAAAGGTGTATAAAGTCCATGTGGTTGTGTTTTAGACTTAGCTTCCTTACATTTGAAACATTGCTTGCACACTTTATTCACATCCTTCCTCATTTTCAACCAATAAAAGTGTTCACACAACATGTTGTATGTTTTAAATTCCCAAAATGTCCCATAAGACCTCCCCCATGAGCTTCCTTCACAAGTAACTCTCGAATAGAACACTTAGGAATGCAAAGTTTACCCTTCCTAAAAAGCATACCATCAAATACAACATGATCATGTACGTTGTTTCCTCCTAAACATTGCATATACACATCATGAAATTCAGATTTCTCAACTTTGTAAAGCTCAATCATATGTTTAAAACCAAGAATCTTTGCACTAAGGGCGTAAAATAATGCATACCTTCTTGATAATGCATCGGCCACCACATTATCCTTACCTTTTTTGTAATGAATGACATAAGGAAATGTCTCAATGAATTCTACCCATTTCGCATGCCTCCTATTTAGCTTTGTTTGGCTTTTGAGGTGCTTCAAACTTTCATGATCAGTGTGGATGACAAACTCTTTTGGCCACAAGTAATGTTGCCAAACTTGCAAAGTCCTCACAAGTGCATGCGTTCTTTGTCATATGTCGAGTAGTTGAGTTGTGCTCCATTTAGCTTCTCACTAAAGAACATGATTGGCCTATTTTCTTGCATCAAAACAGCTCCTATACCTATCCCACTTGCATCACATTCAATCTCAAAAGATTTGTCAAAGTTAGGTAAAGCAAGACAAGGTGCATTGGTCAATTTATCTTTTAATTCATTGAATGCATCTTCTTGTTTTTCTCATCCATTCAAATTTCACATGCTTTTTGACAAGTTCATTTAATGGTGAGGCTATACTACTGAAATTCTTAATAAACCTCCTATAAAAACTAGCCAAACCATGAAAAGATCTCACCTCATTTGCATTGGTAGGTGTTGGCCACTCTTGGATAGCCTTTACCTTTTCTTCATCAACTTGCACACCATTCCTTCCAACAATGAAACCTAGGAAATTGACTTGGTCTAGACAAAAACTACACTTTTTGAAGTTGGCATATAGCTTCTCTTCTCTAAGTTTAAGTAAAATTGTCTTAACATGCAAAATATGATCATCCAAGCTTTTTGAGTAAATAAGAATATCATCAAAGTACACAACAACAAATTTTCTAATGTACTCTCTCAACACATGATTCATTAGCCTCATAAAAGTACTTGGTGCATTAGTAAGGCCAAATGGCATAACAAGCCACTCATAAAGTCCAAATTTTGTTTTGAAAGTCGTTTTCCACTCATCTCCCACATGCATTCGAATTTGATGATAACCACTTTTAAGATCTATTTTTGAAAACAAATTAGCACCATGTAATTCATCTAGCATGTCATCCAATCTAGGAATGGGATGTCGATACTTTATCGTTATCTTGTTGATGGCTCGACAATCAACACACATTCTCCATGTGCCATCCTTCTTGGGTACCAAAATCACCTGAATCGAGCAAGGACTCATGCTTTCTCTAACATAACCTTTATCCATGAGTTCTTCTACTTGCCTTTGAATCTCCTTAGTTTCGGTTGGATTGGTCCTATAAGCTGCCATATTTGGAAGAGTTGCCCCGGGTATGAAGTCAATTTGATGTTCAATCCCTCTTAAGGAGGTAAACCCGTAGGTGCATCTTCATGTGGAAACATATCATTAAATTCCTGCAAAAGAGACTTAAAAGAACTTGGCAAAACATCATTAGATTTTGGGTTAGTTGTTAAACACATTTCTTTGCACATAAGTACAAATTTTGGTTGTTGTGTCAACAACACATTCCTCACTTCCCCCTTTCTTATAACCAAACTCACATTCTTTCTTTTTTCCTCAAAATCACTATTTTTTCTCTCTTGGTTTTCACTCACCTTTTGCCCCTCACTTCTCTCTTTCTTTTCACTCTTCTCTTTTTCTTTTAGCTTACTTTCTTCTCTCCTCTCTTGTTGTTCAAACTCTTTTCTTTTCTTCTCTAATTTCAAATGATCACAATGTACTTCATATAGAGACAATGGAAGTAAAGTAAATTTCTTCCTGTTGAAAGTAAACGAATACTTATTTTTCACTCCATCAAATGTGACCTCTCTATCATATTGCCAAGGTCGGCTTAACAATATATCCCCCGCATGCATAGGTAAAACATCACAAAGTACTTTATCCTTATATCTTCCCAAAGTAAAAGGAATAAGAACTTGAGAATTTACCTTTAAGTTCTCCTTTGTTTGTCAACCATTGAAGTTTGTATGGTTTTGGATGTGGACGGGTAGTAAGTTGAAGTCTCTTTACAAGAAAACTACTTGCCACATTTGTGCAACTCCCACTATCAATCACCAAACTGCATGGACTTCCTTTAATTAGGCATCTTGTGTGAAACAAGTTTTCCCTTTGGTCTTCAACTTTGTCTTCCTTGATTTGCATACTAAGGACCCTTCTTGTGATCAACGATATGGGGTTACCTTCTTCAACATACTCATCATCACATATTTCAGATTCTTCCTCAAATGATGCATCATGCTCCTCACATTCATCCTCCGAATCGACTACACCATTTCTTATCACCATAACTCTTTTATTGACACATTCTTTGCACATGTGTCCAAACCCTTTGCACTTCCAACATTGAATAGAATTAGACTTTTCCCTTACCTCCTTTGAAGCTTCATTCTTTTTAGCATTGGAGCTTTGGCCTCCACTCTTTTGGCAAAGAACAAACTTGCTTCTTTGTTGTGTCGGTTCATTCCTATTCACAAAACTATCCTTGTTCCATGCATTAGAGTTTGAAAAGGTACTAGCTTTAGGTGTATACCTTTTTGAATGCTCATTTTCTTCCTTCAATTGAGCTTCAATTTTGATAGCATAATGATACATATCTTCAAGGTAAGGTGGTAGATTTCTATCAACCGGATGAGCAATTTCTCGATTCAAACCTCCAAGGAATCGAGACATGGTGTCTTCTCTCTTCTTCTCGAATTTTTGCTCTTTCCATCAAGGACTCCATCTCTTGATAATATTCAACAACACTTTTTGTTCCCCTGTCTCAAAGATTGCAATTTAGGTTTCAAATCTCTTTCATAATGTTTTGGAACATACCTCTTTCTCATGGCTTCTTTAAGTTCTTCCCAAGTTTCTATTGGATCCTCCTCTTTCCTTCTTCTCTCGGATTTGAGATGTTGATACCATTCTCCCGCATGATTGGTGAATTCGGCAATGGCAAGTTTCATCTTCTTATTCTCACTATATGTATTACAATCAAATACATGTTCTATTTTTCTTTCCCATTGCAAGTATGCCTGAGTCCGCTGCGTACCACTAAAGGGTGGAATTCGAGTTTCACTCCGCTATCCCTTTCTTCATTCACTGTTCCACTCTTCTAGGTTGCACAATGTTTGCAACGTTATTTCTTCCTCTTCCCCTCACATTTCCTCTTCCTCATAAGTTTCTTTCTTGTACCTGTAAATCAAACATGCCTTCATCTTCTTGCAAGATTCGTTCTTCTCTTTGTTGTTGTGCTCTTCTTTCTTCCCTTTCTTCCTCATCATCTCCATCATACCTTGAATTGCTTGAAGAATAGCCATATTTGGATCTACCACTTCATGAAACTTTTTCTTTATTATCTTGTGACATTTTTTTTTTATAAGGACCTCTCCACACTTCTCACCAAGATATCACTCAAGGACACTCGTGTTTATCACTCAAGGGTAGGCTTTTGGTACTAGGTCAAAGATGTAAGGGTTGGTTTAAAAAAAATTTGGTGCAACCTTGCTTTTCAACTTGATATAAAACTAAATCAATGATAACCTTTCACAAGCTAAGACTAGAGAAACTGATCCTAAGGATCTACAACTCAAAGTTTGAGTAAATACAATTCAAAAACAAGAACTTTTGTGTGCCTTGGATCCTTGATTACCTCTTTTTTTTTTCTACTTTTTTTTGGTTTTTTTTTGCTACTGTTTTTTTTTAAAATTTTTTGCTACTGATTTTTTTTTTTTTATATGATCCAAGATAGCCTAGAGGTCCTTTTGCTACTTTTGTATGCATGGTCACTCCATTCTCATCTTGACTTGTTGTACTAACATTATTCACAAGGAGAGACCTAATTTTTAAATACATACTCTAAGGGGAGAAATAAGAGCATTCATTGGGAGTAAAAGCATTTGTGGAGGCTCGAGATTGTGACGGGAGCTCGGGATAGAGGGATCAACATCGACACGTAAGTTTTATTTCTTTTCCTTTTAGTTTGTAACTTAGTTTAAAGACTATCACACAACTTTAGCTTGTTTTTATGGTGATTTTGAGTAGCTAAACGTTGTAGTTAGGATTTGATTAACATGTTTTAGACTTATTTGCTTATGTATTGAACTATATTTTGATATTTATTTTTGGCAATTCGCTCTTAAATTCTTTGATCTTGTTGGTTTAAGTGGACTTGAGAGAAAGAAACTTAGATTAGAGCAAAGTTGTTAAAACTCTTAAGAAATCTGACATGAGAATGACCTAGAATTCTTTTGGAAAGTTTAAATGCCAAAACAAGAAGAATACTTTAGACGCCCAGAAAAAATAGATTTCAAAAAACACCCACCACAGAACAAAATAGATCAAATTGAGTGCTCAAAATTGCTCTGATACCAATTGAAAGAGTCTAGATTAAGAAAGCGGAAGCAATTTTGGATCTTGAATACTCTAAGTTGATCAATTTTGTAAAATAAAATGCATGCTCAAAGATGGAAAAACAGAGGGATGGAAAACTAAACTTTGAAGATCAAATTCTCTTCAACCGGTGGATGGTTTTCAACACGAACACTTCATGGACAATCGTTAGAGTCTTCCCTACTATCCTCAGGCCTTAGAACGGATTGTGGGATCCTAGGTTGAGAGAATTTGGAAGAAAAGACCTCAAAGGTCACTAATTCTGGAATATTGAATTTTCTGTAAAATTCTCACAAAACACCTCAAATCACCATTATTAAAGCTTCATTAAGCTTTATTAGAGTGACAAATCAAGTGTGATGAGGATGGTTTGAGATGGAGGTGGCTAATTTTGGTGAATTTTGAAAATGAGGAGGATTGAGCAAGTTATATAACTTGATTTTCATGAAAATCATGAAAATCCTCATTTTACATTTAATTTTAATTCTAAAATCAATATTAAATTGATTTTTAATTAAAATTAATATAATTAATTAAATAATTCAAAATTAATTCAATTAATTAATTTTTAAATTTAATTTAATATCAAATATTAAATTAAATAAATAACCCGATCCCGATCGATTTTTCGAACATGAATCCTTATTCATGCTATAAACCGATCCAATATTTAAATCAAATTTAAATATATCCACCTCCTATTAATCATAGTTTAATTCATAATTAAGGTATGATTCGTTAAATATATCACATATAAATAACGCTTTCTTCCAAACTCGAATTTGAACAATTCAAATTCTTTTCTCTCAAAATGTTACAAGCTAAGTCCGAGCTAGTAAGGAGGACCTAATGGACCTACAGATCATGAGCTCCAACGATACGAGATTAACCGACAAAACTCTTTAGCCTAACTAATCAACATTCGTTAACCACCGGGACACTCCACCAAAGCCCAGTGGCTGCATTCTCCTCACTGTAGATATATTTCTGTCCACTCGATATAACCATGATTAGTAAGTCGATCCTTCACAGGTCGTTCGTAATTAAAGCTGGGTAAAAATTACCGTTTTACCCCTGTAATTACCTCTTGTTCCTTAAGTCCCACTGATCCTCTAATGAACAATTGGTTTGTGGTCCAACTAGCAAATCGAATCCCTCTCAGGCCAATGAGAGGAGTGGGTCCATTGTTCAAGACCCAGAGTCAGTACTTAAGGGAACAACCTCTCTACTAATCCCTAAAGCGGGTAGGAGTGAATTCCATCTTGCAGAACTATGTTCCCAGCTATCTACCCAGTTTTATCCCTGAAATGGGAGGCTTATTGAGTCGTCAGTCTCGAGCCACTCTCACCCAAGCAAATCTAAGGATAATCCAAATAAACAGGGGTCTATAGAATGCTCAGGATTAAGATCGAGTTACCTAGGTCATCGTATCAATATAGTAAGGTACGACTGTAAACGGAGTTATAAAGTCTAAGTGACTATTTTGCGGTCCAGTCTTATGCAAACTCATTGCATAGGGCGCCCCCACTCACATGTCTCCACATGAATGATTTAGGATCACATCGTTTGTTCTCTACAAAGTGGGTCGCGTCCATAGTGTCTCCAGGATAAGGTACCCAACCCTATCCTTATACTATAGATTGTTCTGGCTATAACTTGAACTTGATCCACTTTTATGTCACACATAAAGTTCAAGTATTCATCCCATAGCCAAGGGTTCTTTATTGGATTAAGGTTAGACAATACACAATAGTCAATAACATCTTTACTGAATAAATTTCAATAACAACTTTATTGCAAAATAGAATATACATTTAGTTTACAAAACCACGAGTTTTAGGACATTAAACCCAACAGGTCACTGGAAGAGAAACTGTCAAAAGTGTTGGGATATATATCCTAATCTCGTATAAGTTTGTAATATTCCTTATTGAAATAAATAAGAGTTATTTTTCATCACTTTGTGTCTCGCATATTTATAAACTTAATCCAATAAACTAAGCTCCAGGGTCATTGAATTGTGAGAGAACTAGAACTTGAACGGTGTGTAGTTGACACACAGGAAAGATCACGTTCGAGTCAGTAACCCGAACGGTCTACAGTATAGGGATAGGGTTGGAGACCTAATCCAGGATACGTTTTGGATGCGACCTGCTTTGTATTAGATACGAGCGAGATGATCCAACTTGTTCATGTGGTTTACATGCGAGTGGGGGCATCATGTACAATGAGATTGTACAAGACCGAATCGTGAATTATTAGACTTACTGATGTAACTCCGTTAACAGTATAGGACTAATAACTTCGTAGATGACCATTAGTGACTAGACCTTAATCCTGAGCGTGTTACAGACTCTATCTGTGGGGGTCTGTCTTTTGACTGGTATGAGTGAGGGTGGTCACAGTTACTCGTCCAATATGCCTAGCTTCTCAGGGGCAGGACCACGTGGGGAGCTGAGAACTTAACTACGTGAGATGGAATTCACTCGTTCCTCCTTTAGGAAAACTAAAGGGGTTGTCCCTTAAGTGCTGTCTCCAGGGCTTGGACAACGGGCACCCACCCTCTCACTTGGTCGAGAGAGATGTTGTTTATGGTCAGACCATACAATGTTGTTGTTCATTAGAGAAGCAGTAGGACTTAAAGAGCAAAAGGTAGACATAGGGGTAAAACGGTAATTTTACGTAGTTGTGACTATGAACAACCTGTGAGGGGTCGACTCACGGGCATTGGTTATATCGATTGACACAAGTTGTCCTACAGTGATGGGAGTGCAACTACGGGCTTTAGTGGAGTGTTACCGTAGCTAATGAATGTTGAATAACCAGGTCAAAGAGTTTGACACGTTAATCTCAAATTATTGCAGCTCGTCATCAGTAGGTCCATTAGGTCCCTCTGTTGGCTCAAACTGGATAAATTGAAAGTTTACAGTTTGGTGTAAATTTGAAGTGTTCAAATTAATTATTTTGGTATTTATGTCATTTATATGTGATATAATTGACATAATGTATAGTTTGATGTGAATGAGATTCATAGTAAACTATAGGTTAATTAGTGCTAATTTTGAGAAATTGAATTGAGAAAAATTAAATTGAATGTGATTCAATTTAAAATTCCACAATTATACAAATGAGATTTGTATAATAAGGTATGAGATACCTTATTGTATGTAATATGCAAATATGATTTGCATATTATAAGGTTGTGGTAAAATGGTGATTTGGTGGAGATTTCAATTCCACCACTCACCATTATATATAGGCTTTGTGAGAAGCCTTTTGCAAGGCAATTGCTCATTTTTTGAAATTCCATCCAAAGAAGCTCTCTCTCTTCTCTTAAATTCTCTCCACCAAAAATCCAAAGGGAGTCCCACAACTGTCCCTCAACCAATCGAGAACAACCGAGAAGACCTTTCGGAGGTGTCACTGTTCTTGGTTCGAGAGATCGTGATTGTAGAGATCGAAGGCACGAAGAGTTCGTCATTGGAGAAGAAAACCTTGAAGAAGTGTTCTTCAACAAGTAAGTACTCTTTAGTTTCTGTTTTCTTCTTAAATTCATCATGTCTAGCCTGGGATTAAAGTAGTTTAATTCAATTTTAAGAAAGGAATTGTGTAACGAACACCAGAACGTTTCTTGTTGTTTCCGCTGTGGGAGTTTCATTCCTTTCAATTGGTATCAGAGCCAATCGTTGGTTATTTCGTTGTGCATTCTGTATTTCTTAAAATTAGGTGGGCATGCTTTAATTTCATGTGATGAAATTGTTGTTTGCATGTTGGATGTTTCGGTTTTGGCACTTTTAATTAGATTTACATTTTTTTTGATAAGATCAATGTAAGGGCTCGTTGTTTTGGGCAAATTGAATGTAAATCGAGTTTGTAAGTCTGTGTCGTTCGTGGCAAAAGTTTTTGTGAAGAAAACGAAGCTGAAACAGGCGATTTCGGTGAAACAGTGCTGCTGGATTTTCACTAGCGTTGCAACGCTGTTCTTCAGCTTTGCAATGCCAACTATGCGGTAGAGGAAGTTGCTGCAGTGCAACGTTGCGACGCAAGGGGTTTCGTTGAGAACGCAGGCCTGACGCTGGACGCCTCAGCGTTGCAACGTTGTAGCGTAGTGGAGCACTTCACGAGACTTTCGCGCATGAGTGGAGACGTGGATGTAGTGCGACGGTTCGAGTCCAGCAGACGGTTTTCTTTCATTTTATTTATTCTCTTTATTGTAAAATGAGTTTTATTTAATTTTTATTAATTAATATGAATATAAATGTTATATTAATATTAATTAATTTAATTAATGTCCCTAGGCTGCCAAAACCGGTCCAATATTGCTATTTATTTAATTTTATTCATGTGATGTCTGAAATTTATTATTCTATGTGCATAATGTATGTCATATAGAATAAAATCTCACCTTAAGTTAAACATTTCATGCATCATATTTATATTATAAGAGTTATAATATATATAGTATGCATGATAGGATTATATTATAAGGGTTATAATATAATGTAAGTTTTTTAATTTAATTAATATAAGTTTTATATTTCTTAGATTAAAAACATTAACCTGCATTAATACATGTGATGCATGTATATTATCTAGTTTATTATTCATATGATGAATGATCAAGCATTATAATATAGTAATGCATGTAACCTAAGTTAATTATTAGTTTTAAATGGTTTAGAACTTAAATAATTAGACTTAGGTTTTCTAGTTCTAATAAGATTAGAATTAGGAAATCAAATATGACTTATGAATGGAGACTAATTAGTAGCTCTGTCTAAAGAAGGTTCTGCCTAAGGCTGGGGTATTTAAGCTGACACTTTGCAGAACACCCCTACCTGAGAACCGACCTGGGAGTGAATTTGGTTCGGAGATTCATAGGTTATATTATCGTGAGTGGCGTTTAATTAAAAATTGATTAAATTACTCACATAGACCTAAGTTAATAATGTGATTATAGACTTAGGCTAATCCAATATAAGTGTTATATTGGTAGACTTAGGTAAATATTACCCGATTTATCTAGGTCAATCCCGATTAACTTAAAATGTTGAGTGGGAGGAAATAAAGTGTATGTGATAACACACAAAATGTGTTATCCTTAGGTTTAATTATTGCTAGTTTCATGATAATTTAAGGGCTTTTATGTGTTTTAATCATTGAATTTCAGGATAAGAGCTTAAACAAGACATTTGGAGACATTATGAATCACTCAGGATCGAATCGAAGCTTTTTAGAGCTTAAAATAACATCAATTGGAAGTAGAAGGTGAAAGGATCGAATCCCGCAGCAGAAGCGATTGTGAATCACGTGTTCATGATTTTGTTACATAGATCTAAAATACAAGAACTAGATCTAAGATTAAGCATGCATTTCTAATTAGGACAGCAAGATAACATACCTTTGAAGAACACTTTCTTCACGATTTCCTTCTCCAACGATCACGATCTTAGCAACAAATTCGAGTCGTATGAAGATCCACCACTAGATCTTCTCCGTTGTTCTCTAGGTGAGGGAGGAATGTGGGTTCCTTAGGATGAGGTGTGGAGGTTTTGAGAGAAGTTGTGTTTGGAACTTTTCCAACACAACTATGTGGAAGTCTAGGGTTACAACCAAAAGCTTAGTCTCGAAGTTGCATCTTATGCAACTATTTATAGGGAAATAGGATGGAAATTAACATCTTATCCCTCCTTCATTCTCTCATTAGCATATAGTTAATGTGTGAATCTAATTCACCTTAAAACTATATATTATATTAATTATATAACATATAATTGATATAACACCTCATATATGAAATTGAACACTTCAATCTCATTCCTAACTTTATACCCTCAATATTACCATGTTGAGCCAACGGAGGGACCTAATGGACCTACAATTCATGAGCTCCAATCATGTGAGATTAACTGATCAAACTCTTTGATCTAGTTAATCAATATTCATTAACTACAAGTCACTCTACTATAGACTTGTAGCTGCACTCTCCTCACTGTAGATTATATTGTGTCCTTTGATATAATCATTACCCATGAGTCGACCCTTCACAGGTTGTTCATAATCACAATTGGATCAAATTACCATTTTACCCCTGTGATTACCTCTTTGTTCCTTAAGCACCACTGATTCTCTAATGAACAATAAGTCTATGGTCCTACCATAAACTCATACCCACTTAAGCCAGTTTAGAGGGTTGGGCCCCGTTGTTCAAGACCTAGACTCAGTTCTTAAGGGAACAACCTATCTAATATCTTAGCGTATGAATGAGTGAATTCCGTCTTGCATAGTTAAGTCCCCAGCTACTTACGAGGTTCTGTCCCTGAGAAAGGTAGGCTTATTGAGTCGACTATAGGCTACTCTCACCCATACTAGTCTAAGGACAAACCCCTATAAGCAGGAGTGCTTAACTTGCTCAAGATTCAGGTCGAGCCACTAATGACCATCTATAAATTATCAGTCTTATCCTGTTAACAGCGTTATATTGGTCAGACTAATAATTTGCAGTCCGGTCTTGTATGAACTCTTCATACAGGATGCCCCCACTCGCATGTCATCCACATGAATGAGTTGGATTACCTCAATTGTACTAATTACAAAGTGGGTCGCATCCATGGTGTTACCAGAATAAGATTTCCAAACTTATTCTTATACCATATACCATTTAGGTAATACTCTTGAACACAATCCCAATAGTGTCTACTACACTGATGTTCAAGATACATTATAACCTTGGTGCTTAGTTTATTGGATTTATAAAGCGAGAATATAATTTTATCAAAACAAATAACTATTTATTTATTTGACCAGAATTACATAAGTTTTAGGGCACATATCCCAATAGAAGAACCATTCCAAGCTAGTAGACCCGAGGTGATGGCGTTGCAACGCCATCAAGAGCAGCGTTGCAACGCCATGCTTACTATTTTGATGCGTAGAAGAACCATGTCGATAGCGTTGCAACGTTGTCTTGCTGCGTCACAACGCTATCTCGATAAGAAGATCATATTGAAGAACCATGCAGATAATGTTGCAACACTGCCTTGTAGCGTCGCAACGCTACTTCGATAAGGAAGGGTGCGCGCAAGGGTAGCGGCATTGCAACGCTGGCCTCAGCATTGCAACATCGTCGATAGTTTTCTTATTTAATATGGCGCCTAGGGCACAACGTTGCAACGCTGTCCCTAGGGTTGCAACGCTATGCCGAAAATCCTTATAAAGAGAACACTTTGCCATCTTTCAAAGGAGAGCCGAATTTGATAGTTTTGCACCCTAATTTCGAAATACACTCTTCAAGAAAAGAAAAAAGAGCATTCCTTTGGAGCCAAAGCATTTGTGGAGGTATGAGATCGTGACGGGAGCTAGGAACGAGGGACCGACATCGACACATAAGTTTATTTTCTCTTTCTTTTAAATTGTAACACCGTTTAAAGACGTTTCTATAACTTTAGATTGGTTTTATTGTGATTTAGAGTGGCTAAACGTTGTAGCTAGGATTTGATTTGCATGTTTAAGAATTATTTGCTTATATATTGAACTATGTTTTGTTATTTATTTTTGGCAATTCGTTCTTCAATTCTTTGATCTTGTTGGTTTAAGTGGACTCGAGAGAAAGAAACTTAGATTAGAGCAAAGTTGTCAAAACTCTTAGAAGTCTGGCATGAGAATGACCTAGAAGTCTAATGGAAACACATAAAAAAAGTTGCTTAATGTCGTGCATGCTTTTAAAATTCATAAGGAAACTTTAGAATTTATCGTGTGTGCGAGGCTCACTAAGGGTCGAGAGATTCTCTTGAGTATTTTCACTTCTTGTTTATAAATTCATTATGTTAGTTCATTGCATGTGTTAAATAAGGTTTTAACTTGTGAAATCAATTCCCTCCAATTCTATCATATTCGTGTCTCCATTTGTTTGTTTATCTTTTTATCTTTATTATTATCATCTATCCACGTTTTTTTACTTTAGCTAAAATCGAGAATTAGTATCTTGGTAATTAATTAATATAGAAACTCATTTTCGAGGACGATACTTGAATCTCTAAAACCACTATACTAAAACTTGACTCGTACACTTGCAGTATTGCAATATAAATTTACGCAACAAGTTTTTTGAGATACATTTAGGGCCTGTTTGGTAGGCAATCCAGATTCTGTTTTATGTTTTCGGATTCACTGAATTCAGTGAATACATGTTTGGTAGACATGTTTTTTAAAACTATTTTCGGATTCTGTGATCCAAATAGTAAAAATTATGAAAAAACATTTTTATGTTTTCATTATATCCAGATTCTATATTTGAAATTTTAAAATACAGAATTATATTAAACACAGATAAAAATCTTAATAAATATATTATTTCATGTTTATAAACTTAATTTACTTTTGTTAAATTAAAACATGTATAATATAATATATTATAAATTATAAAATAATAATTATATAAAATTTATATAAAGATAAATTAATTAATAATGTCTTATATTCAACATAATATTTAGTTTTGCAACTACAACTAATTTTATGATCTATAAATATATTATAGAACACACTTTTAGATTACTATTTAAAATGAAATCAAATTTCTAAATCTGCCACCAAACACATATCTGAAAACATGAAATAAAACTCTGTTTTCATTGAATCCCTTGTTTTCAAATTTCTGTTTTCGGATTGCCTACCAAACAGACCCTTAATTTTCCATCCACAAATCTCCATTAAGTTCACACCGTGAGATCCATACTCTGCCACGTGGCGCAAATAGGAGCGTCCCCCTTCGGATGGTATTTGTATGGGTCAATATTCAACGTGGATGGAGAGAGTACTTATAGTGAGTGGGAGCGGGATCTGTGAAAATGGGACCCACAGTCTCTTTTATCAATTCACACCGTAAGACGCCTATGATTCGCCTGCTAGTTTGGCCTGGACCAGACAATTTCTTCGGAGGGCCTTGATCATGGGAGTCGGAACACTGTGAATTCCCGAAAAGGATACAATTTTCTTGTTGGTTTTCCTTCGTAGTCCTCCTTTCGGTGGCTATTGTTTGGACGAATACTTAGAAATTTAATGATAAAGGGTGACACTCACGAGATTCATTAAGAGTTAATGGATTCAGACCGAAAAATGGTAACTGAATGCCTAATGGAATAAGAGTTATTCTGGTATTAGGGTCTGGTCGAGAGGAGGAGTGTTTTTGTCTACCCTTCGGTGGCGGTCATTCTAAACCTTTGGGGTATCATTGCAATTTTTTTATGACCTAGGGATCAGAGGATAAAAATTTGCTAAAACTTGATAGGATTTTCAAAGTTTTTGCGAGACTAATACAATATTTTTCTTATTTTCAGCAAATAAAATGTCGAGTTCTATCGCCCTATTAGCTTTTGATAAACTCGTAGGCGACAATTTTCAAACATAGAAAAATAATATCAACACAATACTGGTAACTTACGACCTAAAGTTCGTGCTCACTGAGGAATGTCCTCAGATGCCGAGCTCGACCGCAACGCAAAGTGTTCGTGATGCGTACGATTGGTGGATCTGGGCCAATGAAAAGGCCAAGGTCTATATTACTGCCAGCTTGTCTGAAGTATTGGCAAAGAAGCATCAGGTAATGGTCACCGCGAAGGAGATCATGGAGTCGTTGCAGAAAATGTTTGGAAAACAGTCCTTTCAGGTCCGACACGATGCCCTCAAACACATTTTCAAGGAAAGGATGAAGGAGGGGACGTCTTTCTATGAACATGTTCTGGACATGATGACCCACTTTAACCTGACAGAGATGATCGGAGCTTCGATCGACGAGTCGAGCCAGTTCAGCTTTATTATGGAGTTTAGTGGAGTGTTACCGTAGCTAATGAATGTTGAATAACCAGGTCAAAGAGTTTGACACGTTAATCTCAAATTATTGCAGCTCGTCATCAGTAGGTCCATTAGGTCCCTCTGTTGGCTCAAACTGGATAAATTGAAAGTTTACAGTTTGGTGTAAATTTGAAGTGTTCAAATTAATTATTTTGGTATTTATGTCATTTATATGTGATATAATTGACATAATGTATAGTTTGATGTGAATGAGATTCATAGTAAACTATAGGTTAATTAGTGCTAATTTGGAGAAATTGAATTGAGAAAAATTAAATTGAATGTGATTCAATTTAAAATTTCACAATTATACAAATGAGATTTGTATAATAAGGTATGAGGTACCTTATTGTATGTAATATGTAAATATGATTTGCATATTATAAGGTTGTGGTAAAATGGTGATTTGGTGGAGATTTCAACTCCACCACTCACCATTATATATAGGCTTTGTGAGAAGCCTTTTGCAAGGCAATTGCTCATTTTTTGGAATTCCTTTCAAAGAAGCTTTCCCTCTTCTCTCAATTCTCTCTCACATTCTCTCTACCCAAAATCCAAAGGGAGTCCCACAACTCTCCCTCAACCGATCGAGAACAACCGAGAAGACCTTTCGGAGGTGTCACTATTCTTGGTTCGAGAGATCTTGATTGTAGAGATCGAAGGCACGAAGAGTTCGTGATTGGAGAAGAAAACCTTGAAGAAGTGTTCTTCAACAAGTAAGTACCCTTTACTTTCTGTTTTGTTCTTAAATTCAACATGTTTAGCCTAGGATTAAAGAAGTTTAATTCAATTTTAAGAAAGGAATTGCATAGCGAACACCACGATGTTTCATGTCATTTCCGCTGCAGGAGTTTCATTCCTTTCACCGAGTTCCTTGTCGACAGGAAGAAAGAAGGTAAATGTGATTTGCTTGTAACAGAAACTTGTTTATTGGAGTAATGACTCTGTCTGGATACTGGATTCAGACGCCACTAACCATGTTTGGTCTTTTCTTTTTAGGGAATTAGTTCCTGGCAGTGGCTGCAAGAGGGTGAGATTACGCTACGGGTTATATCTGAGTAGTTTGTCTCTGCTGCAGCGGTCGGCACAGTGAAGTTGTTTTTTGGCGGGAAGTACTTATTATTGGATAATTTGTACATAGTACTAGGGTTTACTAGAAATCTAGTTTCCATTTCCTGCCTTATTTATTGAACATTGTATTTCAATTTCATTTGAATTAAATAAAGCGTTTATTTCTTTCAAAGGCAACTTGTTATGTTTTGCTTCACTTGAGAGTAATCTTTATGTTTTAAGGCCTCATTCGGTCAAAAGTGTTTTGAATACTGAATTCTTTAAAATAACTGAAACACGAACTAAAAGATTAAAAGTTTCTCCAAAAGAAAATGTCCATCTTTGGCATCTAAGGTTAGGCCACATAAATCTCAATAGGATTGAGAGACTAGTGAAGCGTGGACTTCTAAGCGAGTTGGAAGAAAACTCTTTACCAGTTTGTGAGTCATGTCTTGAAGGCAAAATGACCAAACGTCCTTTTAGTGGAAAAGGATATAGAGCCAAAGAGTCTCTTGAGCTTATACATTCTGACCTCTGTGGTCCGATGAGCGTTAAAGCACGAAGATGTTACGAATACTTTGTATCTTTCATAGATGACTATTCGAGGTATGGGTATATTTACCTAATGCATAGGAAGTCTGAAACTTTTGAAAAGTTCAAGGAGTACAAGACTGAGGTTGAGATCCTATTAGGAAAAACGATTAAAACACTTCGATCAGATCCAGGTGGAGAGTATATGGTCATTGAATTTCAGGACTATATGATAGAACATGGAATTACGTCCAACTCTTAGCACCTGGTACGCCACAGCAGAATGGTGTATCAGAAAGGAGAAAAATAACCCTGTTAGACATGGTTCGGTCGATGATGTGTTATGCTCGTTTCCCTGATTCTTTTTAGGGTTAAGCATTGGAGAGTGTGGTTTGAACAACGTTTCGAGAGTATTTCAGAAACACCTTTCGAACTCAAAAATGTACGTAAAGGCATATTACACCATTTCAGGATTTGGAAATGCTCGACCACTGTGTTGGTGTTAAACCCAAAGAAGTTGGAACCGCGTTCAAAGTTGTGCCTCTTTGTAAGTTACCAAAAAGAGACTAGGGGTGGTCTATTTTATGATCTTAAGGAAAATAGGGTGCTTGTGTCGACATACGCCACTTTCCTTGAGGAAGACCACGTCAGGGATCGCTTACCAAAGAGTAAGATTGTGTTAAACGAAATGGGCAGTTCATCAGCAAGAGTTGCTGATGGGGCTAGTACGTCAACAACTGTCTAGTGGGAGGGTTGTGAGACAGCCTGAACGTTACATGGGTTTAGCTGAAACCCAAGTCGCCACCCCTGATGATGACTGCGAGGATCCATTGACCTATGATCAGGCAATGGCAGACGTTGACAAAGACGAATGGATTAAAGCTATAGACCAGAAAATGGAGTCGATGTACTTCAATTCCGTTTGGGAGCTTGTGGATCAACCGGATGGGGTCAAACCTATTGGTTGCAAGTGGATCTATAAGCGTAAACGTGGCGTAGATGGGAAGGTGCAGACCTTCAAAGTCATGGTAATGTGTATCAGGATCCTTCTGGCTATTGCCGCATATTATGACTAAGAGGTATGACAGATGGATGTCAAGACAACCTTTCTGAATGGCAATCTTGATGAGACCATCTACATGGACCAACCTAAGGAGTTCATTGCCCAAGGCCAAGAGCAAAAAGTTTGTCGGCTTCAAAGGTCTATTTATGAACTGAAACAAGCCTCGAGATCTTGGAATATAAGGTTTGATGAGGCGATCAAATCTTAGGGCTTTGATCAGAATGTGTACGAGCCTTGTGTTTACAAGAAAATCGTCAACAACATTGTCGCATTTATGATATTGTATGTGGATGATATCCTACTCATTGGGAATGAGGTAGGATTTCTTACTGACATTAAGAAATGGTTGGCTTCGCAATTCCAAATGAAAGATTTGGGAGAGGCCCAGTATGTTCTATGTATCAAGATAGTTCGGAACCGAAAGAACAGAATGCTAGCCATGTCTCAGGCATCTTATATTGACAAGATGGTTTCTAGATATAAGATCCAGAACTCCAAGAACGACTTGCTTCCTTTCAGGCATGAGGTTCACTTGTCTAAGGATCAATGTCCTAAGACGCCTCAAGAGGTTGAGGATATGAGACGAATCCCCTATTCTTCACCTGTAGGGAGCCTCATGTATGTCATGTTGTGTATTAGGCCCGACATCTGTTATGCAGTTGGGATTGTTAGTAGGTATCAATCCAATCTAGGATTGATCACTGGACAACCGTAAAGGACATCCTCAAGTATCTTAGGAGAACGAGGAACTACAACCTTGTGTATGGAAGTGGGAATTTGATCATTACGGGTTACACAGACTCTGACTTTCAGACCGATAAGGATTCTTTGAAATCCACTTCGGGGTCAGCGTTCATTCTGAACGGAGAGTTATAGTGTGGTGAAGCATCAAGCAGGGATGCATCATTGATTCCACGATGGAAGTTGAATATGTTGCGACTTGTGAAGCTGCAAAGGAAGCTGTTTGGCTAAGGAAATTCATGCTGGATTTGGAAGTTGTTCCAAATATGAACTTGCCAATTACCCTGTTTTGTGACAACAGTGGTGCAGTAGCCAACTTGAGCGGAAGTATCACCTGATACGGGAGATTGTGCACCGCAGAGACGTGACAATCACACAGATAACGTCGGAGCACAATGTTGCTGATCCATTTACAAAGCCCCTCACGGCTAAAGTGTTTGAGGGTCACCTAGAGAGTGTAGGTCTTCGAGTGCTTCCTTACTAGGGCAAGTGGGAGTATTGTAAACGGGTATTCAATGCCCTACTTTATTGTATTACTGTATATTTGAGAAATGTATTATGTACTCCACTAGCTTAGTCCAAGTGGGAGTTTGTTGGGATGTATGTCCTAATTGAAGGGATCGAATCCCTCAGCGGAAGCGATTGTTAATCGTGCGTTCTTAATTTAGTTACATGGATTACAATCAAGAACTAATCTAACTAGATTAAGCATGCATTTCTATAAGATGGACAACAAGAATTATACCTTTGAGGAACTCTTTCTTCAAGTGCTCCTTCTCCCACGATCACGATCTCAGCAACTCGAACCCAAACGATCATGGACACTACCACCAGATCTTCTCCGTTGTTCTCTAGGTGATGGAGGAAGGTGGGTTCCTTTTAGGTGAGGTGAGATGATCTTATCAAATTGTGATTGGAACTCTTTCCAACACAATGTGAGAGAATGCTCTAGGGTTTCTCAAAGAGATTGCCTTCCTTGGTTGCATCGCATGCAACTATATATATATATATATATATAGGGAAATGGGATGAAAATTACCATCCTATCTCTTCCTTATTCTCCCAATATTATATGGTTTATTTATGAATGTAATTCACATTCAAACCATATATTATATCAATTATATCATATATAACTAATATAAAACCTCATATATGAAATTGAACACTTCAATTTCATTCCTAACTTTATACCCTCAATATAACCATGTTGAGCCAACGGACGGACCTAATGGACCTACAGTTCATGAGCTCCAATGATGTGAGATTAACTGATCAAACTCTTTGATCCAGTTAATCAATATTCATTAACTACAAGTCACTCCACTATAGACTTCTAGGTGCACTCTCCTCACTGTAGATTATATTGTGTCCATTGATATAATCATTACCAATGAGTCGACCCTTCACAGGTTGTTCGTAATCACAGCTGGATCAAATTACCGTTTTACCCCTGTGATTACCTCTTTGTTCCTTAAGCACCACTGATCCTCTAATGAACAACAAGTCTAAGGCCCTACCATAGACTCATACCCTTTTAAGTCAATTAGAGGGCGGGACCCCGTTGTTCAAGACCTGGAGTCAGTTATTAAGGGAACAACCTATCTAATTCCTTAGTGTAGGAATGAGTGAATTCCATCTTGTATAGTTAAGTCCCTGACTACTACCACGAGGTTTTGTCACGAGAAGGTAGGCTTATTGAGTCGACTCACCACTCTCACCCATACTAGTCTAAGGACAAACCCACATAAGAAGGAGTTCTTAACTTACTCGGGATTTAAGTCGAGTCACTAATGACCATTTATAAATTATCAGTCTTATCCTGTTAACGGTGTTATACTTATTAGACTAATAATTTGCAGTTCGGTCTTGTATGAACTCTTCATACAAGATGCCCCCACTCGCATGTCAACCACATGAATGAGTTGAATTACCTTATTTGTACTAATTACAAAGTGGGTCGCATCCACGGTGTTACAAGAATAAGGTTTCCAACCTTATTCTTATACCATAGACCATTTAGGTTATACTCTTGAACACAATCCAAATAGTGTCTACTACACTGATGTTCAAGATATATTATAACCTTGGAGCTTAGTTTATTGGATTTATAAAACAAGAATATAATTTTATCAAAACAAATAACTCTTTATTTATTTGATCAAAATTACACATGTTTAGGACATAAATCCCAACACTAATCTCGTATAAGTTTGTAATATTCCTTATTGAAATGAATAAGAGTTATTTTTTCATCACTTTGTGTCTTGCATATTCATAAATTTAATCCAATAAACTAAGCCGCAGGGTCATTGAAATGTGAGAGTGTTGGGATTTATGCCCTAAACTTGTGTAATCTTGACCAATTAAATAAAGTGTTATTTGTTTTGATAAGATTACAGTCTTGCTTTTATAAATCCAATAAACTAAGCTCCAAGGTTATAACGCTTATCTTGAAATCAGTGTATTGGACACTAATTGGGTTGAATTCAAGATTATAACCTAAATAGTCTATGGTATAAGAATAAAGTTGGAAACCTCATTCTGGTAACACCATGGATGCGACCCACTTTGTAATTAGTACAAATGAGGTAATCCAACTCACTCATGTAGTTGACATGCGAGTGGGGCATCATCTGTATGAAAGAGTTCATACAAATTTGGATCACAAATTATTAGTCTAACCAAAGTATAACTCCGTTAACAGGATAAGACAAGTAATTTATAGATGGTCATTAGTGACTCGACCTGAATCCTGAGCAAGTTAAGAACTCCTGCTTATAGGGGTTTGTCCTTAAACTAGTATGGGTGAGAGTGGCTGTAGTCGACTTAATAAGCCTACCTTCTCTCGAGGGACAGTAACCTCGTGAGGTAGCCGGGAACTTAAGCTGCAAGATGGAATTCACTCATTCCTCTCATCGAGGAATTAGATAGGTTGTTCCTTAAGAAATGACTCGGTCTTGATTTCTGGGCCCTGACCCTCTACGAGGGTATGTGTAAACCCAAGATCTTTCTTTGGAACCTCCTTATTATCAAACAACAAAAGAAAGGAAGAAATGAATGCTTAAAACTTGGTTTTCCTTGTTTTAAAAAGAAAAGTAATGAAGTTAAAGGCAAAAGGAAAACAAGGAAGGAAAAACATAAACCATTTTGGTTTGGTTTGCTCTAAGAATAATGAAGAAAGAAAATGAAAGGAAAGGTTATAATATTGTGTTTTGTTAGGAATGAAAAGAAAAGAAAAGAAAAGAAAAGAAAAGGAAAAGGAAAAAAAGAAAGAAAGTGGAAGGTGGGACCCCCACCTTGGTTTTTCTTTTTAAACAATCAAGTACCTTCAATTTTCTTCTCATTTTCATCAAAGAGGAGCTGAGGGTTCGTGGGAGAAGCTTAAAGGAAGAAGAAGAAGGTGGTTTTGGAGCTGGATTTGCAGAAGAGAGGGAGAGAACTCAAGCAATTAGTATGACAGCAAGGTAATCACTCTGCCATGTTCTGCTATTTTGTTCATCACGAGCTCCACAGAAAGAGGTAAGAGTTGAAATTTTGTTTCATGAAAGTTAACTCATATTGGAACAAAATTTGTGAAGGAAGCTCGAGCAAATTCGGATCTTAAGCTACTGATTTGTGAAGAGGAAGACAGAACACAGAATTTACTATCAAATCCGAGAAGTCTCTGATGTTTTGGTTGTACTGACCTGTAGAGTTGGAATCAGAAGCTCTATTAGGTATGGTTGGAAAGCTTATTGAATTTCCTACAACTTTCGTGAAGAATTCGTGAATAGAAAATGATTGGAAGATGTTGTAAATAGCAGGTCAAGTTTCGGGTTGCAGCAGAAAATCGAATCTGGAATAGCAGAAGTTAGTTCCGGGGAAAGGAGCTTTCGAGGTATTTCTGAACCAATCTATTGGGAATTTCAATTTAATGTCTTCATATGATTTTCAGAGGGTTCAAAAAGGAAGAATTTGGTATAAAGTACATCCTATTTGGCTAAGTAATAAAGAAGTTATGAGTATCTGAATACAGGGCTTAAAATCTGTTAAATGCTGGAATTTTTGTTGGAGTATTTTCTTGTAGTTTAAAGGTTAAAAACCATGAGCTCGAGGTTCTAAAACATGGTTTTGGTTTGTTTGACAGGCCAAGAACAAAAGGTCGAGTGTACGGGTCAAGACTTTAGTTCTAACACTGTGAGTGACAAAATGAACCTTGAAAATGGTTTATAGGCTTGTATTATGCTTATGAAATGCAAGGTTTTGCTAAAACGAAATGGTTTAGATGTTTATTGTTTTCTTGAACACTTGTTTATGAGCATTCATGATTTCTTAGAAATGTTTTAAAGTGTTCATGATGAGCCTAAAAGTCTTTATGAAATTTATACTTGAGCATATGTCTAATGATTGCCAAAACTTATGGAGATGTTATGATTTCAAGCAAGCATGTACTAGCAAGTATGTTTTAAAGATTTCTAGTTTTATGAACAAGCTAAGTAAGCTTGAGTTTTATGAAAGAAAAGATAAAGTGGCATGTTCAAATGTTTTCATGTGATCTTACGAGATATTGAGCCCGAGGCTATGTAGTACCGCAGTGTGCACACAGGTCTTATTCTCATTGTCGGCGTTGAGTGTACTCCGTGACAACAGCCATATATGTATCGTGAGTCTTTGGGCGGCCCCCACTCGACAAAGACGATGGGAGTGCTGGGCGGGCCCCACTACATCGTAGAATAAACGTTGGTGTACTGGGCGTGCCCTACACAACGTAGATTGTGACATGTTTTAAAAAGAGCTTATATCATTTACATGCCTTACGAGATTTTAACGGTATACTTGCTGGTTTTCATGAAAAGCTATTATGATTACACAGTTACTCTTAACATTTGATTACAGATGCATATGCTCATAGATGGCCAGGTGATATGATTTACAAGTTAATAACTTTCTTTAAAACTCAAGTCACTCACTGAGCTTCATAGCTCATTCTTTCAGTGTTTTCCCACTTTTCAGGTAGGATCGAGCTCCCGGTGCCTGATAACCTGCCATAGTCTGCTGGAAGCTTCTCATGTTTGATATGTTGTACGTGGTTGGTGTAGTTTAGCAAGTCCATATGTTTGTAAATTATTTTAAGAGAACTATGTAGTTATAGTCGTATGTGCTTTAGAGGTTGTGGTTAGTGGTTTGGACTGCTTGTGGTTCTGATGTTCTTGCTCGTTTTAGTTCCAGGAGAGACTTAAGAAGAGTTTCTCCTCATGTACGTCTTATAGATGTCCAGATTCCGCTGTGTTAAGTTTAAAGTGTTCCATATGCGAACATAGTTTGTTTTCGAGTAAAGTAGTGTGTCAGCGGTATTGTTAAGAGGTAACAATGTCTCGTTGGCTTCATTAAATCTCAGGGCTAAGTTAGCAAGTGGTTCGGGAGGTGTGTGACAACTTGGTATCAGAGCGATTAGTTCCATGGGAATGAGCATGAGCAAGTTAGCTCTAGAAGAAAGCGAAAAGTAAATAGCAAGTTATTGAGTTAGTTCAATAGAACTAGTAGAGCATGGTCCAAGTAAGGACAAGAGTAAGTCCGGTCGGGACTAGAATGTGAACACAAGTCTAGAATTGTGCATTTGAGTTAGGTACTCATTACATGTCTAGTATGTTAATATGTTATAGAAGTCATGCCACCACGTACTAGTAGGCGATGCGAGGCAAGATCGGGGCGGACGCAGGATCCTACCCAAGATCAATCCCGGTGAGATCTAGTGCCCCGAGAGTTGAGATGGGGGGCGAATGCAGCGACATGCTAATTCCTCACAGGAGGTAGGTAAGCCATAGGGAGCGGGGTTAAGTAATCCGAGATAAGACATATAGAATAGATCACCTAAAAGAATTAGGAGCCCACAGTGTTTGAGGTTCCAAAAATCCGATTGAAAAGCGAGGTTTGGCTAAATAAGCTTGATAAATGTTTTGATGTTATGAGTTGCTCGAGGAGCGAAATGTTAAGTTGGCCACATTCTTGCTACTAAAAAGCGGAAGGATGATGGAGATCGATGTTAGCTTGATTGTAGTGATGCACGTACTTCACACTGGCAAACTTTGAAGTATATTTAAAAATAAATATTACCCTAGCACGCATCGAGAGGCAAAGAGGATGAATTTTTAGAATTAAAGCGAGGATCATTTTTTTGGTGGTGAGTATGAGAGAAGTTATACCAGAGTTTTCGCGGTATGTTGATGTGATTGTGGCATCCGAGATTGACAGTGTCGATGATTTGAAAGAGGTTACGACACGAGATCGTACCCGATTCTGACCATTGCTAAGTGGATTGATTTCTCCCGGTGGTAGAGACCGCGCTCTACGTGTTGAGCGAGTATAGCAGAGGTGCGATCGATAGTGAAGCCTAGTTGTGGAGGCTTCGACAACAAGCGATTTCAAGGTCGTGAGCGGCGGAGGTTCACACTTGGAGTAAATGTTTCAAGTCAATATGACTTTAAGGATCGAACTAGTAGCCGGGCATCGAGGCGGATGAATGTGGGTAGTGCCTATCGAGGCGAGTTAAAAAGAACTTAACTAGTTTGTTTGATTAGCAAGAAAGGCGCCAAGAGGGCAAGAGTCTATTGCCGGTATAGCAAGGAAAACTCCATGTGTGATTTGTTCAAAGAATCATCAAGGTCATTGTCTTGATAGTGTTGGTACATGCTACCAGTCACGACAACCGAGGACATGTCAGAGAGGATTGTCCACAACTATGGGACACCGCACGAGAGGACTAGGGGTTGAGTCCCATTAGTTGAAGCACCAGAGAGTTTGATGTGAGCTGCAAGAGAGGGCACAGTGGTGTTGGACTAAAAAGAGAGTTGTAGGGAGGCCTAAGCAACACGGAAAGGTCTAGGTTATGACTCGCAAGAAAAGCGAGGATGCACCGAATATGATTATTGGTACAATTACTATTTGAAATGTACACACTTTGTTTTAATAGAACAAGGTGCTACACATTTCTTTGTTTTTAGTATGTTCTTGACTAAGTTGAACAGGAAGCTAGAACCTTTATGTAAAAGGTTAGTTATATACACTCCAGTTGGTGATGCTTTATTAGTCAATTCAGTGATGCGGAATTGTGAGGTCTTAGTAAAAGGTCTCAATTTGTTAGTGGATCTTCTTCCACTAGAGTTGCAGGTGTGAGATGCAATCTTAAGGATGGATTTCGTATTTACTCATTATGCTTCCAGAGATTGCCATATAAAGGAAGTTGTTTTCAAGAAACCAGGATTAGCTGAAGTGGTTTTATGGGATGAAAGAAAGACTATCCCTACGAGTTTGTTTTCAGCATTCAAAGCTCAGAAGTTATTGAGGAAAGGTTGCACGACGTTTCTTGCACATGTAGTTGAGGTGCAGGAAGAAAAGCTAAAACAAGAAAATGTTCTTGTTGTGAATGAATTTTCTTGTTGTTTTCTAGCAGATCTATCAGGATTGCCACCTGATAGGGAAGTTGAGTTCACCATTGAACTGTTACCATGAATGACACCTATTTCGCAAGTGCCGTATAGAATGGCTCCAAGTGAGCTCAAAGAGCTGAAGATGCAATTACAAGAACTAGTTGATAAGGGATACATCAGACCTAGTGTATCACCCTGGGGAGCTCCAGTGTTATTTGTAAAGAAGAAAGATGGTACCCTTAGGTTATGCATTGATTACAGACAGTTAAACAAAGTCACGATACGAAACAAGTATCCTTTACCCCGTATTGATGACTTGTTTGACCAGTTACGAGGAGCATCAGTGTTTTCTAAGATTGATTTGAGATCAGGATACCATCAGTTAAAGGTAAGGGAATCAGATATTCCTAAGACAACATTCAGAACTAGGTACGGGCATTATGAGTTTCTAGTAATGCCGTTCGGTTGACTAATGCACCAGCAGTTTTCATGGACCTCATGAACAGGATATTCCACCAGTATTTGGATATCTTTGTAATAGTGATTATTGATGATATACTAGTTTACTCGGGCTGACAGAAAGCCTACGAGGAACACATGAGTATTATACGCAAACACTACGAGATAAGCGATTTATACGCTAAATTCACCAAATGTGAGTTTTGGTTGAACCAGTAATGTTTTTGGGGCATGTTGCCTCAAAATGGTGTTAGTGTGGATCCAAATAAAGTTAAAGTTGTAGTCAATCGGGAGAGACCAGTTAGTACAGCAGAGTGCGTAGTTTCTAGGCTTGGCGAGGATACTACGAGATGATTTGTTGAGAACTTTTCACGATTAGTATTACCCTTACTAACAGTTATAACAAGAAAAGAGTGCTAAGATTGAATGGTCGGATAAATGTGAACGAGTTTTTCAGAGAGTGAAAAGAGATTAGTTACAACACCTATACTAGCACTTCCTATAACGGGAAAAAGAATATGTGTTTCTCTTGTTATGCTTGAGACAAGGATTAGGGTGTGTGTTCCTGCAAGAAGGAAAAGTAATAACTTATACGTTAAGGCAATTGAAAAAGCACGAATGTAATTACCCTACCCATGATCTTGAGTTAGCGGCAGATTATTTTAGCACTCAAGATCCGGAAACATTACTTGTTTGGTGAAAGGTGTCACATTTACACAGATCATAAGAGTTCAAGTATATCTTTGATCAAAGGGAGTTGAATATGAGACAGAGAAGATGGTTAGAATCGATTAAAGATTATGATTGTACCATAGAATACCACCACTGGTAAGGTGAATGTGGTAGCAGATTGCATTGGCGGGGAAGTGAAGACTTCCTAAGGACGCCTCGTGTGGTTTTGAGCAACATTTTTAAGTACTCTAAGGGATTCTAAGGCGGATTATAGCTGCAGAGAATTGAGAGGTCTTCTAGTTTAATTTGAGATCAGGCCTTCACTCATAATAGAGATTGTGAGAAGACAATCGAGAGAATAGTAACTTTTGAGAAAATGTTTGGAAAGTCCAAACAGGGCCCAAAAGCAAAATTTAAAATGAGATAAGAGCGGAGACACAGAGAAAGCAGGGAAGACTATGTGTTAAGAGTGTTAGTGAGCATAAGAATGCTATTCTAGAAGAAGCTCACGATTCAAATTCACGCTATGCATCCAGAAGCACCAAGATGTGTAAAACCTTGAATGGGACATATTGGTGGCACGGGATGAAGCGGAAGATAGTTGATTATGTTGATAGATGTTTAATCATCGTCGCAAGTTAAACCGATTAGACGAAGCAAAAAGGACTCCTTAACCCATTGCTAGTGTCGGAATGGAAATGGGAGCGTATTACTATGGTTTTTCGTGTAGATTACCACGTACTTCAAATGGACATGGTGGTACTTGGGTAATGGTGGATAGACTCACTAAGACAACACGGGTTTGTACCGATTAAAAAGCGCGTCACGCTTGATCACTAGCTAAGCTATCGTCGACGTGCAATTGTGAGACAATACAGAGTGCCGGTGTCCATACTTCCAGATAGAGATCCGAGATTTACTTCTATGTTTTGGCCTAGCTTACAAAAAAACTATGGGGACAAAGTGAGTTTTATCATCTAGTTTTGACATGGCACCATTTGAGGCTCTAGATAAAAGACCAGTGTAGAACGCTCGTATATTGGAATGAACTAGAAGAACGGAAGCTAATCGGTCCTGAGTTGGTGCAAGTTATGACAAACAATATTAACGTAATCAGAGAGAATCTGAAGGTAGCACAAGACCGTCAGAAGAGTTATGTAGATAAGCAACGAAAGGACTTAGAATTCGGTGTGGAGATCAAGTTTTCTTGAAGTTATCTCCATGGAGAGGTGTCCTTCGTTTTGGGTAAGAAAGGTAAACTAAGCCCGGATATATTGGTCCTTATCAAGTAGCAGGACAAGTTGGGCGACCTCTGAGACTAGAATTGCCAGCAGAACTATCTTGAGTACATGATGTTTTTCATGTGTCCATGTTGAGAAGTATATTCAGATCGACACATGTGCTACAAGCACAACCCGTTGAGTGAAAAGACATGAGTTTACGCAGAGGATGCAGTTCAAATCCTCGCGAGAAAGAACAAGTTTTAAGAAACAAGACGATCCCACTCGTGAAGGTTCGTTGGAGACATCACGGAGTGGAGGAGGCAACTTTGAGAGTTAGAAGACTAAATGAGGAGGAAGTATCCGATGATTTTCACCTAAGAACTACTAAATTTCGAGAGGACGAAATTTCTTAAGGAGGTAGGTTGTAAACCCAAGATCTTTCTTTGGAACTTCCTTATTATCAAACAACAAAAGAAAGGAAGAAATGAATGCTTAAAACTTGGTTTTCCTTGTTTTAAAAAGAAAAGTAATGAAGTGAAAGCAAAAGGAAAACAAGGAAGGAAAAACATAAACCATTTTGGTTTGGTTTGCTCTAAGAATAATGAAGAAAGAAAATGAAAGGAAAGGTTATAATATTGTGTTTTGTTAGGAATGAAAAGAAAAGAAAAGAAAAGAAAAGAAAAGGAAAAAGAAAAAAAGAAAGAAAGTGGAAGGTGGGACCCCCACCTTGGTTTTTCTTTTTAAACAATCAAGTACCTTCAATTTTCTTCTCATTTTCATCAAAGAGGAGCTGAGGGTTCGTGGGAGAAGCTTAAAGGAAGAAGAAGAAGGTGGTTTTGGAGCTGGATTTGCGAGAAGAGAGGGAGAGAACTCAAGCAATTAGTATGACAGCAAGGTAATCACTCTGCCATGTTCTGCTATTTTGTTCATCACGAGCTCCACAGAAAGAGGTAAGAGTTGAAATTTTGTTTCATGAAATTTAACGCATATTGGAACAAAATTCGTGAAGGAAGCTCGAGCAAATTCGGATCTTAAGCTACTGATTTGTGAAGAGGAAGACAGAACACAGAATTTACTGTCAAATCCGAGAAGTCTCTGATGTTTTTGTTGTACTGACCTGTAGAGTTGGAATCAGAAGCTCTATTAGGTATGGTTGGAAAGCTTATTGACTTTCCTACAACTTTGGTGAAGAATTCGTGAATCGAAAATGATTGGAAGATGTTGTAAATAGCAGGTCAAGTTTCGGGTTGCAGCAGAAAATCGAATCTGGAATAGCAGAAGCTAGTTCCGGGGAAAGGAGCTTTCGAGGTATTTCTGAACCAATCTATTGGGCATTTCAATTTCATGTCTTCATATGATTTTCGGAGGGTTCAAAAAGGAAGAATTTGGTATAAAGTACATCCTTTTTGGCTAAGTAATGAAGAAGTTATGAGTATCTGAATACAGGGCTTAAAATCTGTTAAATGCTGGAATTTTTGTTGGAGTATTTTCTTGTAGTTTAAAGGTTAAAAACCATGAGCTCGAGGTTCTAAAACATGGTTTTGGTTTGTTTGATGAGCCAAGAACAAAAGGTCGAGTGTACGGGTCAAGACTTTAGTTCTAACAACTGTGAGTGACAAAGCGAACCTTGAAAATGGTTTATAGGCTTGTATTATGCTTATGAAATGCAAGGTTTTGCTAAAGCGAAATGGTTTAGATGTTTATTGTTTTCTTGAACACTTGTTTATGAGCATTCATGATTTCTTAGAAATGTTTTAAAGTGTTCATGATGAGCCTAAAAGTCTTTATGAAATTTATACTTGAGCATATGTCTAATGATTGCCAAAACTTATGGAGATGTTATGATTTCAAGCAAGCATGTACTAGCAAGTATGTTTTAAAGATTTCTAGTTTTATGAACAAGCTAAGTAAGCTTGAGTTTTATGAAGAAAAAGATAAGCTGGCATGTTCAAATGTTTTCATGTGATCTTACGAGATATTGAGCCCGAGGCTATGTAGTACAGTGTGCACACAGGTTTATTACGTTGTCGACGTTGAGTGTACTCTCGTGACAACAGCCTGTATCGTGAGTCTTTGGGCGGGCCCCACTCGACAAAGCGATGGGAGTCTTTGGCGGGCCCCACTACATCGTAGAATAAACGTTGTGTATCTTGGCGTGCCCTACACAGCGTAGATTGTGACATGTTTTAAAAAGAGCTTATATCATTTACATGCCTTACGAGATTTTAACGGTATACTTGCTGGTTTTCATGAAAAGCTATTATGATTACACAGTTACTCTTAACATTTGATTACAGATGCATATGCTCATAGATGGCCAGGTGATATGATTTACAAGTTAATAACTTTCTTTAAAACTCAAGTCACTCACCGAGCTTCATAGCTCATTCTTTGATGTTTTTCCACTTTTCGTGTAGGATCGAGCTCCGGTGCACGATAACTTTGCGCTATAGTCTGCTGGAAGCTTCTCATGTTTGATATGTTGTACGTGGTTGGTGTAGTTTAGCAAGTCCATATGTTTGTAAATTATTTTAAGAGAACTATGTAGTTATAGTCGTATGTGCTTTAGAGGTTGTGGTTAGTGGTTTGGGTGCTTGTGGTTACGATGTTCTTGCTCGTTTTAGTTCAGGAGAGACTTAAGAAGAAGAGTTTCTCCTCATGCACGTCTTATAGATGTCGATTCCATTCCATTGTGTTAAGTTTAAAGTGTTCCATATGCGAACATAGTTTGTTTTAAGGTAAAGTAGTGTCAGCAGGTATTGTTAAGAGGTAACAATGTATGTTGGCTTCATGCCGTCTCGCGGGCTAAGTTAGCAAGTGGTTCGGGAGGGGGTGTGACAGTATGAGTCTAAGGTAGGACCTTAGACTTGTTGTTCATTAGAGGATCAATGGTGGTTAAGGAGCAAAGAGGTAATCATAGGGCTAAAACGGTAATTTGACCCAGCTGTGATTACGAACAACCTGTGAAGGGTCGACTCATGGGCAATGACTATATCAGTGGACACAATAATATCTACAGTGAGGAGAGTGCAGCTACAAGTCTATAATGGAGTGACTTGTAGTTAATGAATATTGATTAACTAGATCAAAGAGTTTGATCAGTTAATCTCACATCATTGGAGCTCATGATCTGTAGGTCCATTAGATCCCTCCGTTGGCTCAACATGGTAATATAGAGGGTATAAAGTTAGGAGTGAAATTGAAGTGTTCAATTTCATACATGAGGAGTTATATCAATTATATATGATATAATTGATATAATATAAAGTTTTAATGTGATTTAGACTATATACTAAAGAGAGATTAAAGGAGGGGTAGGATGGTCATTTCCATCCCAATTCTCTATATATATGGTTGCATGAGATGCAACTTGGTTAAGGGTTTTTTCATAGAATTCATAGCCTCCTTGTTGTGTTGTTGGAAGAGTTCCAAAACACACATCTCTCTCAAAATACCTCACATCCCCTAAAGGGAACCCACCTTCCTCCCTCACCTAGAGAACAACGGAGAAGATCGGTGGTGGTCGTGTCTTCACGTGGGATTTCTTGTTCTTTGAGATCGTGTAGT
The DNA here is from genome assembly GCA_036507285.1 of Trichosanthes cucumerina. Lineage (NCBI taxonomy): Eukaryota > Viridiplantae > Streptophyta > Magnoliopsida > Cucurbitales > Cucurbitaceae > Trichosanthes > Trichosanthes cucumerina. The sequence goes on along the minus strand of CM071842.1, from coordinate 34,615,010 downwards.
GGAGAGAGGAGCACTTGAAGAAAGGTTCTTCAAAGGTAACTTCTTACTGTCCAGACTCTTATTTTATGCTTAATCCATGTTTTACATTCTTGAAATTTCCATTGTAACTAAATCAAGAGCGCGCGATTCGCAATCGCTTCCGCTTCGGGGACTTCGATTCCCTTCAATTGGTATCAAAGCCCAATTGCGTTCTTGATTTATGTTCTGGATTTTTCAAGAACAAGGTGTGATTTACTGTTTTGTGCATGAGATGTATGAACGGTTTTTGTGAAATTAGATGTTTTCAATTTTGGCACTTAGATTTACAATTTCATTGAAATGTTCAATGTAAGGGCCCGGTATTTTGGGCAAATTCAATTATAAATCGACTCTGTAAGTCCGTGTCGATCGAGGCAAAGCGGTTGTTGAGAAGATCGGAGCGAAAACGAGCAAGGAATGGAGATTCCTATGGTTGTTCTGTGAATGGCGTTGCAATGTTGCCTTCGGCGTTGCAACGCCATTGCGCGGGCAGCGCTTGTGGTGGAGAAGGCGGCAGCGTTGTAACGCCGCCTCACCGCTGCAACGCCGCGAAACGACAAAGCGGCGTTGCAGCAACGCCGCCATCAGCGTTGTAACGCCAAGGCGTTTCACTAAGGCAAAGCGAGCGTAAACATTAATTTTATTATATATTAAATATAAAAACGTTTTGTATTTAATTTATATTTAATTAATATAATTATATTATATTATTTAAAATTAATTTTAGGGTGCCAAAATTGGTCTAATTTTGCTATTTTAATTATGCAATTGTTGTGTAATTATTGCCATGCATAGTGTATGCTTGTATTTTAGAAATCCCACCTTAGGTTAAGCATTTTCATGCATCATTTATAATATAAGGAGTTATATTATATAGTTTGCATGATTAATTAATATAAAGTTGTTATATTAATTTTTGGACAACATTGACATGCATTATATTTCATGAGATGAATATGCTATGTATGTTTTATTATTCATGTAATGAATGATCAAGCACTATAACATAGTATGCATGTCACCTAAGGTTAATTATTAGTTTTAAAGTGTTTAGAACTTGGAAATAATAGACCTTAGGTTATCTAGTTCTAATTAGATTAGAATTAGGAGCCAAGTAATTTATAAGCTATGATTAAAAAGAGGAACACTGTCTAAGGAAAGTTCTGTGCAAAATTTGGGTATTTAAGTGTGTAAACGGAACACCCCTAGGAGGAATCGACTGGGAGTGAAATTTAATCGAGAGAGTCTTATAAATTCTGATAGCGTCAGCATGATTTATTAAGGGTTAATAAACTAGAAATCCTAGGTTTAATATAAGGAGTTATATTAACAAACTTAGGATAAAATCAATATAAGAGTTATATTGATTATCAATATAAGAGTTATGTTGATAGAGTTAGGTAAAACCATTAGCCGGGTTTTAGCTTAAGAAAGATTCCTATAGACTTAAAGTATTCAGTGGGAGGAAAACGTGTATGAGATACATATTTTTTCACCTACGCTATCTCCGGGAAGTTCACACCGTGAGACTCATACTTGGCCTCATGGCGCAAACGGGAGCGTCTCCCTTCGGATGGTGTTTGTATGAGTCAATACCAAGGTGAATGGAGAGGGTACTTATAGTGAGTGGGAGCAGGTTTAGTGAAAACAAAACCTACGGTCTCTTTTGTCGGTTTACACCGTTAGACCACTATGGTCAGCCTGCTAGTTTGGCCTGGACCAGACAATCCCTCTGAAGGGCTTGATCATAGGGGATCTAACACAGTAAACACCCGAAAGGGATAAAGATTTCCTTAGACTATTTTCCAATATAGTCCTCCCTTCAGCGGATTTTATTGGATCGAGACTCTGGGATCTAAAGACAAAGGGTTACACTCACGGGGTACATAAGTTGTGTATGTATCCAGACCGAAAAATAGTAACTAAAACCTATAGGAATAAGAGTTATTCTGGTGTTAGGTTTTGGTCAAGAATGTCTTGATCCAGAGAAGGAGTGTTTTTTATTACCCTTCGGTGTCATACATTCTAAACCTTTGGAGTATCATTGCAAATTATAAATGGCCTAGGAATCGTTTGATAATTAGCTAAAACATGAGTTATAGCAAGAAACTCATACAAGTTTGTTTGTAAATTTTCGGCAAAAAAATGTCTAGCTCTATAATTTCCTTATTGGGTGCGGAAAAGCTAACCGGAGAGAATATGATGACATGGGAAAACAAACTCAACACTATTTTGGTAGTGGATGATCTGAAGTTTATGCTAACTTAGGAGTGTCCTTAGGTGCCAGGCTCGAATGCATCACGAAATGTTCGTGATGCATATGATCGATGGATCAAGGCCAATGATAAGGCTAAGGTCTACATGCTGGCAAGTATGTCTGACATATTAGCTAAGAAGCATGAGGGCATGATTACCGCCAAGAAAATCATGGATTACATGCGGGGTATGTTTGGACAACGATCCACACAAGCCCGACATAATGCCCTAAAGTACATATTCAACTCGAGGATGCCAGAGGGTACATCTGTTCGGGATCATATCTTGGATATGATGATACACTTTAACATCGCGAGTCGAATGGTGCTTCCATCGATGAGTTGAGCAGTCGACTTCATTCTAGAAACCCTTCCGGATAGTTTCTGCGGTTTAGAAGTAATCTTTGTTATGAACAAGCTTACTTTTAATCTTACCTCCCTTCTAAATGAACTCGGACCTTTCAATCTTTGATGAAAATTGAGGATCGAAAGGTGAGGCAAATGTTGCGGTAGGAGTTATCACGAGAGGTTCGACCTGCAGGACAAAAACGATGGCTTCATCTTCTTCTAACCTGAGAGGTAAGAAGAAGAACATGAAGAAGGTTGGTAAAGAGAAACAAGCTGACAAACCTGCCGCCTAAAAGGGCAAGAAAGTCAAAGACGTTGCTGACAAAGGAAAGTGTTTCCACCGCGACGAGCGGGCATTGAAAGCGAAAGCGTCCGAAGTACATTGAGAAAAGAAGAACGAAGGTAAATATGATTTACTTTGCATTGAAGCCTGTTTAGTGGATAATGATAAAATAGCTTGGATACTTGATTCAGGCGCCACTAATCATGCTTATTCTTCTTTTCAGGGAATTGATTCCTGGCAGCAGCTACAGCAAGGAGAGATAACGCTCCGGGTTGGAAATGGAGAAGTCGTCTCAGTTGTAGAAGTAGGCACATTGAAGCTTTATTTTGGCAAGAAATATGTATTGTTGGACAATATATTAGTGATACCAGGGTTTACTAGAAACCTTATTTTCATTTCTTGCCTCATTGAACAATTTATTTCTGTTTCCTTTTCTATGAATAAAGTGTTTATTTTAAAGAAAGGTTTAGAAATATGTTCAGCTTCATTAAAAAATGGATTGTATGTTTTAAGGCCTAATTTAGTCAAAATGGTTTTGAACACTGAATTATTTAAAACTGCAAACGCACAAACTAAGAAACGTAAAATTTCTCCTAAAGAAAATGCTCATCTTTGTTATCTAAGATTGGGTCACATTAATCTCAATAGGATTGAGAGATTGGTAAAGAACGGACTTCTAAACGAGTTAGAAGAAAATTCCTTACCAGTATGTGAATCCTGCCTAGAAGGCAAAATGACTAAAAGACCTTTTAGTGGAAAAGGTTATAGAGCCAAAGATCATCTAGAGCTTACACATTGGACCTTTGTGGTGGAGATGAATGTTAAAGCGAGGAGGAGGATATGAATATTTCATCTCTTTTATAGATGATTATTCCAAATATGGGCATATTTACCTAATGCACCACAAGTCTGAAGCACTTGAAAAGTTCAAGGAATTCAAGGCTGAGGTTGAAAATCAATTAGGTAAAAGAGTTAAAACACTTTGATCGGATCGAGGTGGAGAGTACATGGATTTAAAATTCCAGAACTATATGATAGAACATGGAATTACATCCCAACTCTCAGCTCCCGGCACACCCCAACAAAATGGTGTATCGGAAATGAGAAATAAAACCTTGTTGGACATGGTTCGATCAATGATGAGTTATGCTCATCTCCCTAGTTCTTTTTGGGGTTATGCAGTGGAGACTGCAGTATACATATTGAATAGTGTGCCCTCCAAAAGTGTTTCTGAAACATCTTTTGAACTCTGGAAAGGACGTAAAGGTAGTTTATGTCACTTCAGAATATGGGGTTGTCCAGCACATGTGCTTGTGACAAATCCAAAGAAGTTGGATTCACGTTCAAAGTTGTGCCTATTTGTAGGATACCCAAAAGAAACAAGAGGTTGTTTATTCTATGATCCTAAGGAAGATAAGGTCTTTGTGTCGACAAATGTCACTTTCTTGGAGGAGGACCACATAAGGGACCATAAACCAAAAAGTAAGGTAGTGTTGAGTGAGTTAGACGGAACAATAGCAAAGGTTGCTAATAAGAACACTAGTACGTCAACAAGAGTTGTTGATACTAGTTTGTCTAGTCAAGAGGGTCCATCTCAAGAGTTGAGTATGCCTTGACGTAGTGGGAGGGTTGTGATAGAGCCTGACCATTACATGGGTTTAGCTGAAACCCAAGTTGTTATACCAGATGACAACTGCGAGGATCCATTGACTTATAATCAAGCAACGGTTGACATTGACAAAGACAAATGGGTCATAGCCATGGACCAAGAAATTGAGTCTATGCATTTTAATTCTGTTTGGGATCTTGTAGATAAGACTGATGGGGTAAAACCTATAGGTTGTAAGTGGATCTACAAGATAAAACGAGGTGTAGATGGGAAGGTGCAAACCTTTAAAGCTAGACTAGTAGCAAAGGGTTATACCCAGGTTGAAGGGGTTGACTTTGAGGAAACCTTTTCACCTGTTGCTATGGTAAAGTCTATCCCTATCCTTCTTGCCATTGCCGCATATTATGACTATGAGGTATGGCAAATGGATGTCAAGACAACCTTTTTGAATGACAATCTTGAGGAAACCATCTACATGAACCAACCCAAAGGGCTCATTGAACAAGGACAAGAGCAAAAGGTTTGCAGGCTTAAAAGGTCGATTTATGGACTGAAACAAGCCTCTAGGTCCTGGAATATAAGATTTGATGAGGCTATCAGATCTTATGGTTTTGACCAGAATGATGATGAACCTTGTGTCTATAAGAAAATCATCAATAGTTCTATCGCTTTCCTAATTCTCTATGTGGATGATATCCTACTCATTGGGAATGATGTAGGTTATCTTACTGACATCAAGGAATGGCTAGCAACGCAATTCCAAATGAAAGATTTGGGTGATGCGCAGTGTGTTCTTGGGATCCAGATTGTCCGGAACCGCAAGAATAGAACACTAGCCTTGCCTCAAGCATCATACATAGACAAAGTGTTGTCAAGGTTTAAGATGCAAGATTCCAAAAAGGGTTTGTTGCCTTTTAGACATGGAATCCATTTGTCTAAGGAACAATGTCCTAAGACACTTCAAGGAGTTGAGGATATGAGACGGATTCCTTATGCATCAGCTGTTGGGAGCCTGATGTACGTTTTGTACTAGGCCTGACATTTTTTTTGCAGTTGGGATGGTCAGTAGGTATCAATCGAATCCAGGACTTGAACACTGGACAACGGTTAAAACGATCCTTAAGTATCTTCGGAGAACAAGGAACTACATGCTTGTGTATGGGGCTAAGGATTTGATCCTTACAGGATACTGAGTTACGACTATCGGTGATAAAGACTCTCGAAATCTACATCGAGAGTCGGCCACTCTTAACGGAGGAGCTGTAGTATGGCGAAACGTCAAGCAAGGATGCATCGTTGATTCCACCATGGAGGTCGAATATGTAGCAGCTTGTGAAGTAGCTAAGGAGGTCGTTTGGTTACGGAAATTTATGCTAAATTTGGAGTTGTTCCAAATATGACATTGCCCGTCACCATTGTATTATTGCGATAACAGTGGTGCAGTGACAAATTTGAGGAACCCAGAGAAGTCACAAGAGGGGAAAGCACATAGAGCGGAAGTATCATCTCATCCGGGAGATCGTGCACAGAGGAGACGTGATTGTCACGAAGATAGCCTCAGAGCACAACATTGTTGATCCTTTTACAAAACCTCTCACGGCTAAAGTATTTGAGAGTCACCTAGAAGGTCTAGGTTTACAAGTCTTCCCCAACTAGGGCAAGTGGGAGTATTTTGTACAAAGGGTTTAAATGTCCTAGTTTATTGTATTTACATTAATGTAATGTTTAGTACTCCACAAGCTTTAGGTCAAGTGGGGGATTATTGGGATTTATGCCCTAAACTTGTGTAATCTTGATCAATTAAATAAAGTGTTATTTGTTTTGATAAGATTCTGATCTTGCTTTATAAATCAAATAAACTAAGCTCCAAGGTTATAACGCTTATCTTGAAATCAGTGTAGTGGACACTAATTGGGTTGAATTTCAAGATTAAAACCTAAATAGTCTATGGTATAAGAATAAGGTTGGAAACCTCATTCGGTAACACCATGGATGCGACCCACTTTTTAATTAGTACAAATGAGGTAATCCAACTCATTCATGTAGTTGACATGCGAGTGGGGGCATCTTGTATGAAGAGTTCATATAAGACTGGATCGCAAATTATTAGTCTAACAAGTATAACACCGTTAACAGGATAAGACTAATAATTTATAGATGGTCATTAGTGACTCAACTTGAATCCTGAGCAAGTTAAGAACTCCTGCTTATAGGGGTTTGTCCTTAGACTAGTATGGGTGAGAGTGGCACTGTGGCCAGACTCAATAAGCCTACCTTCTCGTGACGAGAACCTCGTAGAGTAGTAGTGGGAACTTAACCATGCAAGATGGAATTCACTCATTCCTCTACTGAGCAATTAGATAGGTTGTTCCCTTAAGAACTGACTCCAAGTCTTGAACAACAGGGCCCCGCCCTCTACGAGGGTATGCGTCTAAGGTAGGACCTTAGACTTGTTGTTCATTAGAGGATCAGTGGTGCTTAAGGAGCAAAGAGGTAATTACAGGGGTAAAACGGTAATTTGATCCAGCTGTGATTACGAACAACCTGTGAAGGGTCGACCCACTTGGACTAAGCTAGTGGAGAAAATACATTACAGAAATGTACATAAATTACAATGAAGTAATACAATAAACTAGGGCATTGAATACCCGTTTACACATCTCCCACTTGACCTAGTGAGGAAGCTCTCGAAGACCTAGACTCTCTAGGTGACCCTCAAACACCTTAGTCGTGAGGGGCTTTGTAAATGGATCGACTACGTTGTGCTCGGACGCTATCTGCGTGACCGTCCACGTCTCGCGGTGCACAATCTCCCGTATCGATGATGATACTTGCGCTCAATGTGTTTGCCTCTCTTATGGCTCCGAGGCTCACGTGAGTTGGCATCGCACTGCTGTTATCGCGAGCAGTGTGATCGGCAAGTTCATGTTAGGAACAACTTCCAAATCTGTCATGAACTTCCTAAGCCAAATAGCTTCCTTTGCAGCTTCACAAGCCGCAACATACTCTGCTTCCATAGTGGAATCAGCGATGCATCCCTGCTTGATGCTTCGCCATACTACAACTCCTCTATTCAGAATGAAGGCTGACCCCGAAGTAGATTTCCTAAAATCCTTATCGGTCTGAAAATGAGAATCCGTGTATCCCGTAAGGATCAAATCCCTACTTCCATACACTAAGCTGTAGTTCCTCGTTCTCCTAAGATACTTGAGGATTGCCTTTACGGTTGTACAGTGATCTAATCTGGATTGGGTGATATCTCACCGACAATTCCTCTTTGCATAATGGATGTCGGGCCTAGTACACGGCATGGCATACATCGGGCTCTCTACGGTGAAGCATATGGAATTCGTCTCATATCCTCAACATCTTGAGGAGTCTTAGGACACTGATCTTTAGACAAGGGAACCCCATGCCTGAAAGGCAGCAAGCCCTTCTTGGAGTTCGCATCTTATATCTAGACAACATCTTGTCAATATAAGGCACTTTGAGACAGGGGCTAGCGTTCTATTCTTCCGGTTCGGACAACTGGATACCTAGAACATACCGAGCTTCTCCCAAATCTTTCATTTGGAATTGCGAAGCTAGCCACTTCTTAACTTCAAGAAGAAATTCTACCTCATTCCCAATGAGAAGAATATCGCCCACGTACAACACCAAAAATGCGACAATTTTGTCAACGATTTTCTTGTAGACACAAGGCTCGTCGACATTTTGATCAAAGCCATAAGATTTGATCGCCTCATCAAACCTTATATTCCAAGACCTCGAAGCTTGTTTAAGCCCATAAATGGACCTATGAAGCCAGCAAACCTTTTGCTCTTGGCCTTGGGCGATGAACCCTTTGGGCTGGTCCATGTAGATGGTCTCATCAAGTTTGCCATTCAGAAAGGCTGTCTTGACGTCCATCCGCCATACCTCGTAGTCATAATACGCGCAATGGCGAAGGATCTCGATCGACTTTACCATGGCAACAGGTGAAAAGGTCTCCTCATAGTCAACCCCTTCAACCTAGGTAAAACCCTTTGCCACTAGTCGGACTTTGAAGGTCTGCACCTTTCCATCTACGCCTCGTTTACGCTTGTAGATCCATTTGCAACAAATAGGTTTTACCCCATCCGGTTGATCCACAAGCTTCCATACAGAATTGAAGTACATAGACTCCATTTCCTGGTCCATAGCTTTAATCCACTCGTCTTTGTCAACATCAACCATTGCCTGATCATAGTTCAATGGATCCTCACAGTCATCATCAGGAACGACAACTGAGGTTTCAGCTAAACCAATGTAGCGATCAGGCTGTCTCACAACCCTCCCACTACGTCGAGGCATTTCCAACTCTTGGGAACGGATTTGACTAGACGTGCTAGGATCAACAACACTTGTTGACGTACTAGCCCCATCAGCAACTCTTGTTGATGTACTGTCCATTTCATTTAATACAATTTTACTCCTTGGTAAATGATCCCTGACGTGGTCTTCCTCTAGGAAAGTGGCGTTTGTCGACACAAGCACCCTATTTTCCCTAGGATCGTAAAATAGACTACCTCTAGTCTCTTTGGGGTAACCTACGAATAGGCACAATTTCGAACGGGACTCCAATTTTTTCGGGTTTGACACCAACACATGGGTCGAGCATCCCCAAATCTTGAAGTGATGTAAACTGCCTTTACGTCCACTCCAAAGCTCGAAAGGTGTTTCACAAACACTCTTCGACGGAACGTTGTTCAAATATAAACCGCAGTCTCCACTGCGTACCCCCAAAAAGAATCAGGCAGACGAGAATAAATCATCATCGACCGAACCATATCCAACAAGGTTCTGTTTCTCCTCTCCGATACACCATTTCACTTTGTGGCATACCGGTAGCGCCGAGAGTTGGGGCGTAATTAGTGTTCTATCATATAGTCCTGGAATTCAGTGTCCATGTACTCTCCACCTCGATCCGATCGAAGTGTTTTAAGTGATTTACCTAAGAGGTTCTCAACCTCAGTCTTGTACTCCTTGAACTTTTCAAGAGTTTTGGACTTCTTGTGCATTAGGTAAATATACTCATATCTAGAGTAATCGTCATGAAAGACACGAAATACTCATAACCGCCCAGAGCTTTAACATTCATCGGACCACGAGAGGTCGAATGTACTAACTCAAGAGGCTCTTTGGCTCTATATCCTTTTCCACTAAAAGGGCGTTTGGTCATTTTGCCCTCAAGGCATGACTCACACACCGGCAAAGAGTTTTCTTCCAACTCGTTTAGAAGTCCACTCTTCACTAGTTTCTCAATCCTATTGAGATTAATGTGGCCTAACAGAAGATGCCAAAGTTGGACATTTTCTTTTGGAGAAACTTTTGCTTTCTTAGTTAAAGAGCCACATAGATTTTAAACAATTCGATATTCAAAACACTTTTGACCGAATTGGGTTTGAAACATCTGATTATTTTCGAGTGAAATTTGAACAAATAACATTCCCTTTGAAAGAAATAAACGCTTTATTTAATTCAAAAGAAAGCAAATACATTGTTCAATTAAGCAGAAATTGAAACAAGGTTTCTAGTAAACCACGGAACTATGTACAAATTGTCCAACAATAAGTACTTCCCGCCAAAATGCATCTTCACCGTGCCGATCGGCTGCGTGAGAGACAAGCTCCCGGATCCAACCCGTAGAGTTACCTCACCCCTCTCATGGTGCAGTGCGAGAATCAATCCACGAAAAGAAGAACAAAGCGTGGTTAGTGGCGCCCAAATCCAATATCCAGCAGAGTCACTACTCTCCACTAAACATGTTTGATCCACAAGTAAATCACATTTACCTTGATTCTTCCTCTCGGCCGAGAATTTGGGACAGTTTCTCTTCCAATGATCGCCCCATTGCGGTGGAAACACTTTCCTTTCTCTGCAACCTCCTTGACCTTCTTGCCCTTATGGGCGGCGAAGACTGATCGATTTTACCCCTCTTCATCCTCTTTTTCCCTTTTCGGGCGTGAAGGAGCAACAAGTTTCGTCCCAGGTCGAACCCACGTGATAAGACACCGTGAGGCAACATGTGCCTCAGATTCCTTGACCTGTTCAAGGATTGGAAATTTTGTAGCTCATTGAGGAGGGTAGTCGAGTGTAGCTAATTTTGTTCATAACAAACATTGCTCTGGCGAAGGAAACTCTTGGAAGAGTCTTCAAAATAAAATCGACTGGCTCGACTCGTCGATCGAAGCCCCGTTCATCTCGGCCGGATGAAAGTGGGTCATCATGTCTAGAAGCGTGTTCACGGACGGACGACCCTCCTTCATCCGTGCGTTGAAAGCGTATTTGAAGCGAGTCATGTCGGACTGAATGGATCTTTCTTTGTCAAACATTTCCTGCAAGGACTCCATGATCTCCTTAGCGGGAACCATCAGCTCATGCTTCTTTGCCAAGACATCAGACATGCTGGCAATTATGTAGACCTTGGCCTTTTCATTGGCCCCGATCCAATGATAAATGCGCATCGCGAACACTTCGCGACGCGGTCGAGCCCGGCATCTGAGGAAACTCCTCAGATAGCACGAACTTTATGTCGTCTTGAACCAAAATTGTATTAATGTTGTTTTTCCAACTCTGGTAATTATCTCCAACTAACTTATTCGAAGCGAGTAAAGTTATTATTGCGCTAGACATTTTTAGCTGAAAAATAAGGAAAACTTTGTATTAGTCTCGCAAAAAAAACTTTTGAAAACCAATCAAGTTTTAGCAAAAATTGTTTCATGATCCCTAGGTCATTCAAAATTTTGCAATGATACCATAAAGGTTTAGAATGACCGCCAGAAGGGTGAGCAGAACACTCCTCCTCTGGGACGAGACTTTCTCGATCGGACCTAATCCTGAATAACTCTTGTTCCATTAGGCGTCCAATTACCATTGTTCTGGTCGAATTCATTAACACTTAACGAATTGCGTGAGTGTCACCCTCAATCTTTAAGTTTCCAAGTATCCGCCCAAACAATAGCCATCGAAGAGTGAACCAAGAAGGAAAACCAACCAGAGCTGTATCCCTTTCGGAAATTCACGGTGTTAGAACTCCCATGATCAAGCCCTCCGAAGGGATTGTGCGATCCGAGCCAAACTAGCGAGAGCGGATCATAGGGGTCTCACGGTGTGAATCGAAAGAAGAGACCGTAGGTCTCGTTTTCACAAGTCCCGCTCCCACTCACTATAAGTACTCTCTCCATCCACGATGATATTGACCTATACAAATGCTATCTGAAGGGGGACGCTCCCATTTGTGCCACGAGGCCGAGTATAGATCTCACGGTGCGGACTTAAAGGAGATTTGTGGTTGGAAATTCAAATGTATCTCATACACTTTATTTCCTCTCACTCAGCACTTTAATTTTTTATTAGGGATTGACCTGGATAAACCGGCTAAAATTTACCTAAGTCTACCAATATAACCCTTATATGGTATTAACCTAAGTTTATAATCACATTATTAACTTAGGTCTATGTGAGTAAATTAATTAACACTTAATTAACGACACTCACGAGAATATAACCTAAGAATCTCCGGATGAATTCACTCCTGTGTCGGTTTCGTGTAGGGGTGTTCGCAAGCGTCAACTTAAATACCCCAGCCTTAGACAAAACCTTCCTTACACAGAGTTACTTATCAGTCTCCATTCAAAGGTCATATATTTGATTTCCTAAATTTCTAATCTTATTAGAAAATTAGAAAACCTAAGTCTAATTATTCAAGTTCTAAACACTTTAAAACTAATAATTAACTTAGGTTGCATGCATTTCTATGTTATAGTGTTTGATCATCCATCACATGAATAATACTATACTATAACATACATTCATCACATGAATTAAATGCATGAGCATGCTTTTAATTTAAAAAAATATAACACTTATATTAAATAAATTAAATCATGCAAACATTATATTATAACTCTTATAATATAATCCTATCATGCATACTATATATTATAACTCTTATAATATAAATATGATGCATGAAATGTTTAACCTAAGGTGGGATTTTAAATCTATATGACATACATTATGCACATAGAAATTAATTAAAATATACATCTCATGCATAAAATAATTAAATAACAATAATGGACCGATTTTTGGCACCTAGGGGCAATTATTTAATTAAATAACATTAATATAACTTTTATATTAATATTATTTAATAAAATAATAAAATAAAATAAATAAATATAATTTATAAATCAAAAAATTAATAAAAAATACAAATAAACCGCCCACTACTCCAAAAACCGTCCCACGTCTCGCGAAATTGAAGCTGCAACCGCTCCTCAACGCATGCAGCATTGCAACGCTGTCGCCTACAGCGTCGAGCCGCGTTCTCAACGCTTACGCCCGGCAAGGTAACGCTACTCTCGCAGCAACGCCCGCCCGCGCGAGCAGCGTTAAGGCGTCGTTGGGCGTCTCAGCGCCATCGGCGGAACAACAAACACTTTCTTTGTTCTTCCACCGATTTTTCACTTTGTTTCGCTCCTATTTCTTCATAGCAACTCTTGCCACGAACGACCCAGACTTACAGACTCGATTTACAACAAAATGCCCAAAAACAACGGGCCCTTACATTGATCTCATCAACATAATTGTAAATCTAATCTAGTGCCAAAAACCGAAAACATCCATCATGCAAACCAAACATTCATCTCATGAATTATGGCAAAATACTCACCTAATTTTAACAAAACAGTGCATAAATGAAGAACCATCGAGATGGCTCTGATACCAATTGAAGGGAATGAGAATCCGACGCAGTGGAAGACGATTGAATTGTCGAGGTAACATTATGCAACATGATTTTGTTAAAATTGATCTAACAATTAGACCTAGGCTAAACATGCTTAAAGAAGAAGAAAATTACAGCAAGAAG